>OY482671.1:114705146-116090146 GCA_960531455.1 Urophora cardui
AGCGCCGTCTTTTCAGCTACGCTTTTAGCAAGAAGGTCCGCGGAGTATAGGTTTAGTATCCTATTGAGCGCCGCCGAGGGGGTTGTGCGTAGCGCTCCCGTTGTGCACAGAGTAGAAAGCCTCTGTACACCTTCGAGCTATTTTGCATTCACCTTTTTATCAAGTGCCGTACAGCAGACTAGAATTCCGTAGTGCATTATTCGGCGCACAACTGGCTTAAAGAGCCAAGTGTGTTAGTTGAGTCGAGTCAAGTTTTGCCAATTGCTCTGCTATAGGCATAAAGCGCATTGGTGGCTTTCTTGACTCTTTCCGCCACATTGAGCCTCGACGCCAGCTTACTATCCAATATGACTCCCAGATATTTCGTGAATGGTTTTACGGTTAGCGTGAGATTGCCTAGTTTAGGTGGAGCCCATTGTGGCATTGACAAGGGATGACGGAAATTCGTTCCACAATACATCGCCATTGTGGTACCATATATTTTTCCGTAAAAAAAAAAACAAAAAATGTATGTAGCTCGCAACCAATTTTTTCGCACAATGTTGAGCGAATTTCAGATTCGGATTTTCGAGGAATAAGCACTTAATGCACACAATTTGTGTAGAGCTTTCAAACGAGAGAAAGCATTAACAGCTTACATATGTATGTATGTACATATAATTTTGAGAACAAGCATATTTCAGAACATCCACATCCAAGTTCATTTAAAAGTCTCCAGAGCACATTTGCACACTTAATGATCTGTTTTCATGCTGCTGCTTCAGCAAAATCACAGCACTTTTGTTTTCTTTTACGTATTAAATTCACAGAACATTTTTTTTTCTTTTGTCATTGCGTTGTACGAAAAAAAAAAACAAAGACAAGCTTACCGTCCAGCTGTGTTTTAAGTTGATGTCCGATGGACAACAGTTCCTTCCGTGCCATTGAGTCTGTGTCCTGTGTGCATATTGAACAGCATTTAAGTTGTGTGTAAGTAATGTGACAAGCTGTCCTTGTACCGTTGTACGTACAAATGAAAAAAGAAATAGCCAAATAGTCATACCCCTAGTATTTGGCCACACGGTAATCTGGAGTATTTTATCTGTGGCATACTTTTCCCTGTTAAGTTTAATAACGCCCTCTAGTAGCGAAATGGGGAAAACAGCTGACAATACAATTTTCGAGGAAATGTTCAAAAATGTATGATTAAAGTTGTCAGAATGACAATTGGGAATGTGGCCGAAAAGGTAAGACGAGAGTGGAAGAGGTGGCATGGCGTTTTCCGGAAAAGACTCGATCTCTTTCATTGGCTGGACATCGTGGGATTAACATCGATGAGTAAGATACCTCAACATGGAGATAAATTGCTGCTTCGCTAAGAAAAATAATTTATAAAATAACTCATTTAAAAAAAAAAAAAGTAAAATATATTAAACAAAACCTAAAGAAAGCTGTGCGGAATCAAGTGTGCCACCTGGATTAGAATTTTGAGAAAAGATGTCGTTTATCGGTGGCGATAAAAAGAAAAAAAATCGGTTATAAGTTAAATTATTAAAAAAAAAAAAAAATAAAACCCTTTTACAGAAAATATTGTTTAAAAGGCATATTGGAAAAACTATGGTAAAGTTAAAAATAAATTACTCTGTTGTAAATTAGAAAAGAAAAAAAACTAAAAACTGAATTTAATGAAAAACCTACACGCGGATTTACATACGTGCATATATATGTGCAGCTAGGCACATGGCTGAACCGAAAAAAAAAAAACTATTGAAAGCTATTGTAAAGAAAACTATGAATTACTTTTCGTTGAAGATTAGAACAAAAAAAAAACTGAACCTAATGAATATCATAAATCCGGAATAGAGAAAAAAAAACACTTAGTACATATATACGGGCATTTAGGCACATGGGTTGACCGAAAAAGTTGATCACAAAAACAAAAAAAAATAATATTGTTTTTGCGATACTAAAAACGAACATAATTTTTCTTTGCGAGAAAAAAAAAACCCCACAAGCAAAATTTTACCCAAAACCAGTTTCCGAGAAACAATGCGAGAAGACAGCAGAATGGCTACGGTATGTGCTCTCAGCGAGAACGGAACCAGTTTGGTAAGCCACGCGGTGTAGTGCACAAGGCGAACGAAAAGAAAAAAATCGCGAAAAAAAGAATAAAATTAATATCATCTTTTTGTGAAATAATTATATATATAGAGACGAATGAAGATAATTTAAGTTTAAGTGAAAATGTATATACACATATGTAGACGTACATATAAAATAGTGGGTAAATCCAAGAAAAGCGAGAATCCAGAAAAGAAGAAGTAAAGAAGAAAAGCCGGTATTTTTGTTGTTGTTAATGTGAATTGGAGAGCGAGAGTTGTATATACCAAAATTATACATAAAGTAAATGGGGAATAAAGCAAATATGTATGTCTGATTATATTACATAAAATTTACAATACCTCTTAGTTAAAACACACAAACAAAAAAAAAAAAAAGAAAAAAAAACCAAATGTATAAAAATCCACGTTGCAGCATCGCACGAAGGCCTTCGGAGCAGCTCACCATTAAGCACTTTGCAGTTTGATGTTTGATACAACTTATTGTTATTAGACATATGTAGCATTTTCTTCCCCAAATCACCTTTATATCTACATATATCGCTTTAGTCTTGTTCATGTACAATCTGGTTGTTGCATTTGCTAATATATGCATGGGTATATAACAACTTATATACACATACATACCGTCATACATGGACAGTGGGTAATTCTTTTTCTGGTCTCTCTCTTTTGATTACAAATTGTAATAGGTTAGAATACATACACATATACAATTAATTTGTCCTTGCCAAATACAAAAAAAGAAATGCAACTATTGTTAGGCTTAGAACGCTTAAGTATCTATTTGAATTTGTGAATAAAACTTGTTTTGGATATGAATTGCTAATACTAAAAATAATGGTCTGAAATTTATTGGAATTTGTTGGTAGGATTAATGGGGTTTCAGCAAGACCGAAACCATGGAAGGGAGGGCACGGAGCAGCTTAATTTGCAGAGCTGCTGAACATTTGGACATTGTTGTTTTAGAAAAAAATGGAATGTTGGATAGACGTGTCGGTTCGTCGTTTTCTGTTGTTTATATCTTTTCTTTCGCAGTGTGCAATATATATTTTTCTTATTGTGATCCCCTTTGGTATATACACTCTGACCCCGCTATTTGCCGCGGTAAAACCGAATTCACGAGACTGAAGCAGCTGGTATTGCGAGTGCACACTACGTGGTAAGTAGCATGGTAAGTTACTGGGTGTGAATTATTCGAAAACCAAAGCAACGCATCGAAGGGGTTCATAACATCCTCCAACTACAGTACAAGTAAAAGAAGAAGAACGAGAAAATAAAATTGTAAAATAATAAACTCCGTTTAAGGTGTAAGGTGTTGCTTGGTGAGGATAAAACAAAACAGGAAAACCTTAACAATGCAACCAAAGCAAGCAACAATAATCTCATCCTTGAGAAATTGAGGTGCAATTGATTAAAGAGGGTATGACGAAGCATGGCCGATGATGGTCTGCAACTCTTTGATGATGCACGTGTGACACAGAGAGCGTGCAAATTGCATGTTAAGTATACTTGTTCTTTACTAAAATTAAGTACATTTACATATGTATGTACTTCCATACATATGTGCACTCAGAGAAAAAGAAAGCTAAATTTAAGTATACCGGGCTTGAATCAAGCTGAAAGTCTGTTAAGCTTGAAAATGCTAAAATCAAGAATATGTATATTCTTATTTTTAGAGGGGCATTTTTGAGAAGAAACAGCTTATATTAAGAACTTTCCGGTTTGAAACAAACTTGAATAAATTTATTTTAAGCATTGCTCATGATTGATTTGAGAAAGTGTATTATTATTTTCAGAATGTTCAACTTTGTTTTAAGAATACTTATACTTGATTTCCACTTTTTCGAAATTCAAAATTTGAAATCATTTAACCCACCTAACAAAAATTGGAGAGAACATTTTTTTTATTTCTTTGCATTGTATTTTATTATTTTTTTTATGGATGAGTCATATGTACATGGATATGGAGATTCAATTCTTATTATCACTATATATAATTCAGTCTTTACATACATACTTATAAATAAGAAAGATCTACATACATACATATACATACATACCTTATACCGAACTCATTTTAGAAAAGTGTATAAATTTTTCCGTAATCTTTTTAAAAAAAAACCCACTGAATACTTCCACCTCCAACAGAGATTTTCACCACCCAATTTGAAAGGTAGTATGCCCATACCCAACCATCTTGAACCGTTTCTTGCCAACACCGATGGTCTGGAATCCAATAATTTTCTCTATGATTTAAAAAAGTCAACGGCTTCCAAATTATTGGTCTTGATCTTGAGCAGTTCATATGTACATGCCCATTTTACAACTCCTCCACATTTGATGTAATTCTTCATCTATTGAAAACTATTAAAAACGATATTAAATCTAAATTCTCATCAACCCGATAGCTATTACCTGATCTTTTTTCCAAGCAACCAATTTCATGCGAAGCTCCATTCATCAACGGAGGCATAAATGTTTTTTTTTTTGTATTATTAAAAAAATATTTTTTACACAAAAAGCAACAACTATTGAAAATTATATATTTTCTTGTAAACATTTGGCTCTGATGGTCTTCAATTAGGAATTTGATTTTTAAATCAAGATTGTAATTCTTAAACCAAGATTTTTTCAGTTTTTTATGCTGTTTCAAGAATACCGATCTTGATTCAAAATTGGGGAAACTTAAATCTGAGTGTACATATATGTGTATGGTAAATACAAAATCATGAATGTTGTCTGCATGGTCATTATACGCAAAAGCCTAAGTATGTGTAGTTATGTATGCTTCAACATATATACATACATGGGTATGCCATTATAATATTTATTTTCACGCTCGCTTGAAGCGTATAAAAAGTTTTTCAATTAAATGCCATGATGTTCCAGTTGTCGGCAATGCCAGCGTAGCGTTGAGTTGACCGAGATGACGATGATGTGATGATGATTATGATGTTGAAGTGAGTGAGGACAGGCAATGGCGACATCATTAACTCTACTCAGCGCGTCTGTTTGCTTTTGTATTTGCACATGCATAAAGGCATGCCTTTTATTAGATGCATCAGCGTTTTTTAGCGTTTTTTTTCTTTCTTTTGAAGGTAAAAGCATTGCAGTGCTTAACATTTAAAGCCTTTTAAATTGACATTATGGTAATTCAGCAAATTATGTTCTCATGCAAAGCAGTTAGTTAAAATGTACATACTTACATAGATGCAAATTTAAATACATACATATGTGCACTGAAAAAAAGTGATTTAATAAAAATTAGGAACGTCTTTACAAATAAGGTATGTCGCAGAACGCCCACTTACCCTATCATCGCCTATTGTGACTGATCATTTTTGCATTCTTACTTCTACCATTCGTCTTTATACTAATACATATAAACTCATATTTGCTCTTTGTATTTCATACATATATTTTTGAAGTCTATTTTATATAAGTATACATACACGTACAACAATGAATACGTATGTACCTATCCGTTATTTCTTATGTACAAATTGAATTCCACATAATAACGGAGACTATATGTAATTTTTCTGCAGCTGTGAGCTTGGTTCGGTTTGACATTCATTTTGTAAATTCATTCGTTGGATATCAGCCGGAATAATCACAGCAAAATAAACCGTTCTGCGCTGTTCAGCGCTATTATACATACATTAATAGAAAATTTGGTGGTTTTATTTGTCAGATGGAGAATTTGGAACGCGTTAAATTTGCTTGACCAAGTCCAACGATTACAACTTTATTTTGTTGGTTTGAATATTTAGAGAAAATTCCTCTCAATTGTTTAACTAATTTCAGCCGTATCATTTGCCGTATCATTTGTGGAAAATTTGCCGTATCATTTGCAAAAATTTGCCGCCGCCCGCATATATGTTTGCGAACACCCTCAGTCGTACTCCACCACGAAGGAGCCCCCGCCTGAACATTAACTTGCAAACTACCAGCCAGAGTAATATGGAAAATTTAATTACACTAGAGCCGATATCCGAAGAACCAAAAGACATTGCCAATAACACCCCAGCCGATATGAACGCCGCTGTAGATGTACAAACGTTTGGTGCCGAAGGTGGTACGAACAACGCCGAAACTTCTAGAAACGTCACGGGTATGCCAGCCCAATCAGTCTTCGACTTCAATGCCATGGAGCAAAGACTAGCCATGCTAGAAAGAAGTTTAAACGCCACACAAGAACAATTAAGGGAGCGTGACATACAAAACGAAACCCTTCGAGCACAACTATTTAGAACCGGTAGCTCTGCTGTCACATACGCCAGCAGCGCAGTCGCGGTATCTCATGCAACAATGCCGCAGTCAACGCAAGCGCCATTGGTAAGCGCACCGTCTAATGCAAGCCAATTACACACTGGGTCAAGTTTAGCTGTTGGCTCTCAGTCAGAAACTCAGAGTCAATTATTTGCTGAACCCATTTATGGAGTCAGCTCGCAACAAACACCATTTCGTATTGTATCTTCAGCAGATTATTTATACAATCCGTACAATACAATCGATGCAGCCCCATCAAATTCGCCTATACCACTTCCAAACGCCAATATCCGAGCAGTCCCATTGCAGACTGCATACATGCCAAGAAAATTGTTAGATTTGCCGGAATTCAGCGGCCGGCCTGAAGAATGGCCCATATTTCAAACAGCCTTCGTAGAGTCGACGGCAACGTATGGTTATTCCAACTTCGATAATAACCAAAGGTTGCAAAAATGCTTAAAGGGTGACGCCCGTGAGATGGTAAAATCACTCCTCATTCACCCTAACAACGTAAATTGTATTATCGAGCAACTTAAGAGTAGATTCGGCCGCCCAGAACAGCTTATTCGAAGTCAACTATTGCAGGTTAAGGAGATTACTCCAATTTCAGAAAGCTCTTTGAGCAAACTCGTTCCTTTCGCCACAAAGGTCAAAAATATATGCGCATTTTTGCAATCAGCCAATGCCGCTCATCATCTAGCAAATCCAATGCTACTTGATGATCTAATATCTAAACTTCCAATGAGTAAGCGCATTGAATGGGGACGATATGCAGCCACCGTACAGCCAAGAGCTACAACAGAACATTTTTCCGATTGGTTGACTTCACTAGCCGATGTTATCTGCTCGATACAAGATGAAAGTCAATTTTCCGCCCGGGATACGAAACGTAGAGTGGTGTTGCACATAGATGACAAACCGCAACCACGAAAATGCCCAATTTGCCAAGGTTATCATAAACCATACGAATGCAAACGATTCATTGAACTTTCAGTTGCCAATAGGTGGGCCGAAGTAAAATCGCGCCATCTATGTTTCGCTTGCCTCAATGCAGGACACTCTACGAGAGAGTGTAGACAATGGAAGGGTTGTGGTATAGACGGATGCAATCGATTCCATAACAAACTACTTCATGAAAAACAACCAGTGCACGCGCCAGTGCAATCATCGTCTGCAAAGAAAGCTGTTCGCTCCACATCAACTCAAGCATCGCCGCCAACACAAGTAAGCCAACACAATTCAACCGAGTCAGAAGTTCCTGTGCTAAGCTGCACCGCCAACTCCAAAAAGGGTAAATTACTGTTCCGTATTCTTCCGGTCACGGTGTACGGTAAAGAGCGGCATGTTAATACGTATGCCATACTGGACGAAGGGTCGTCTATCACCATGATCGACGATACGCTAGCTGATGGATTAGAATTACGTGGACGACCCCACCATCTCAACGTACAGTGGTTCGGTGGACAAGCCGTAAATGAGACGACTACTTTGGTCGACATATGCATCAGCGGTACAGGTATGTTAAAGAAGCATAAAATGCAAAACGTATATGTAGTGAAAAATCTTCGACTACCGTCGCAAAGCCTTAGCAGCTCTGACCTGTTATGCGATGACAAACGAATGAGTCAATTGCCAGTGCAGACACAGTCTGACGTTGTACCGAAAATACTTATTGGCATTGACAACTGCCAACTGGGTATTGCCTCTGAAACTATCGTAATGCGTAAGAACGGTCCGTTCGCCGCCAATACAGAACTGGGGTGGGTCGTGTTCGGACCAACTAACGATGCCGTGCGCTCACCATCAACATGCCTAATGGTTAACGCAAAACGTGATGAAAACCTCCACAACATGGTGGCCGAGTTTTTTGAAACTGAGAATTTCGGGGTAAGAGCTGCAAAGCGAGTTGAAAGCGATGCAGATGTCCGTGCCAGGTCTGTATTGGAGTTGACAACCCGTCGTGTCGGTACAAGGTTTGAGACTGGGCTTCTGTGGATAAAAGATAATGTTCAGTTACCAAATAGCTACGACATGGCCCTTAAAAGATTGGTGAGCATAGAGAAACGTATGAACCGTTTGCCGCCGCATATAAACTCATGATAGCTTCGTATGTCGAAAAAGGTTATGCTCGCAAGCTTGAGCCGCCCTTCGCCGCATCCAGAACACCAAACACCTGGTATTTACCGCATTTTTCCGTGACAAACCCCAACAAACCGAACAAGCTAAGAATAGTTTTTGATGCAGCCGCTGAGGTTAACGGCGTATCACTCAATCGAAATCTATTGAAAGGTCCTCAAGAGTACAAGCCACTTCCGTCAATCATTTTCCATTTCCGTCAAGGGGCTGTGGGCGTTTGTGGTGACATCAAAGAGATGTTTCACCAGGTACTGATACGCGCAGAGGACAGACATGCCCAGAGATTTTTGTGGAGGAAAGGAGACTCCGAAAGAGAACCTGATACGTACGAAATGTGCGTAATGACGTTCGGAGCTGCCTGCTCGCCCTGTGCAGCACATTATATAAAAACTCGAAATGCCCTGGAGCATAAAAGCGACAATCCTTACACGGCTCGTGCTGTAAAGGCCATTCTGGATCATCATTATGTCGATGACTTAGTCGACAGCTTCGGTACATCTGAAGAAGCTATTGCAGTTGCAAAACAAGTACGCTTAATTCACATGGAAGCAGGTTTCGAACTTCGTAATTTCATGTCCAACTCCCCGGAGGTAATCGCTGCTTTGGGTGGTAATGATGATACAAAGTCTCTTATCCAGAAGGAAAGTCTAACATTGGAAAAGGTACTTGGCCTATATTGGCAGCCGAACACAGACTGTTTCAAATTTAGCCTAAAATTCCACAACGTCAGTGAAGCCGTCATCCAAGGACACACACGTCCGACGAAAAGGGAACTTTTAAGTATGGTAATGTCGGTGTTTGACCCATTAGGATTCATTGCTCATTTTGTGATTGGTGCCAAACTTTTGATGAGAGAGGCGTGGCGCCAAGAAGTAAGCTGGGACGAACCGCTGCCTGACTACGTTGCTGAATTATGGGAAAGATGGCGTAAACAATTATCGTCTGTCACTGAATACGCCATTCCTCGATACTACTTTCACGGAGGTAAGCCCGAAGACCTTCATTTACATATTTTCGTGGATGCCAGTGAAAACGCATTTGCCGCCGTCGCCTATTGGCGATATAACAATGACCGAGGTGAAACAGAAGTCACTTTCGTTTCCGCCAAGACCAAGTGCGCGCCATTAAAGCCACTAACCGTGCCCCGGCTAGAGCTCCAAGCAGCGGTTTTGGGAACGCGTTTAATGCAAACCGTTAGCAACGAACACAACGTAGCAATCAACAGGTGCGTACTCTGGAGTGACTCAAAAACCGTGCTGAACTGGATACGAAGCAAGCACCGTAAATACAAATCATTCGTACAACATAGGATCGCCGAAATCCTTGCCGCAACCAAAGTAGTCGATTGGCGTTGGATACCGACCGCAGAAAATGTCGCGGATGAAGCAACACGTATCAACAACAAAATCGTATTTAATTCCACCAGCCGCTGGAGCCAAGGTCCATCATTTTTACGCCAGCCAGAAAGTGATTGGCCTTCCGAAAATGTTCTGACTGTTGAATCCGATTATGCAGACGAAGAGCTACAACCAAAATACACTCTAAGCATCGTAAGTCATGACTTTATTAATATTAATCGATTTTCGTCTCTCAACAGGTTGGTAAGAACTACCGCCTGGGTAATTTTGTTTACTAAAATACTTCGGCGTCAAATTCAAATATTGAACTGTTGCTATGGGTTGACAGCCAGCGATTTAGCAGCAGCGAATCGGCTTCTATATCGCATTGTACAAGGCGAAGTCTACCACACAGAAATTCAGCAAATTCGTAACGGAGAAAATGTATCGCGGCAAAGTCCATTGCTGCAGTTGACACCATACCTTGACGACGAAGGAATTCTCCGCGTACATGGGCGCATTGATGCAGCTAGTTGGCTGCCAATGGAAGTGAGGCACCCGATAATATTGCCATCCACGCATACCTTCACGAAGCTAGTAGTGCTCCATCATCACGAACTTATGGGCCACCAGAACACAGAGGCCACGATATGTTCTATTCGCCGCACGTATTGGGTGCCACGATTAAGAAGCATCTTACGCAGCGTTATAGCAGGTTGTCCAGTGTGTCGCATTCGCAAGGCCGCTCCGAATTCGCCACTAATGGGACCACTTCCCATCGACAGGTTGACGCCATATGTGAGGCCATTCACGTACACGGGCCTCGACTATTTCGGCCCTGTATACGTTACAGTA
The DNA here is from genome assembly GCA_960531455.1 of Urophora cardui. Classification (NCBI taxonomy): domain Eukaryota; kingdom Metazoa; phylum Arthropoda; class Insecta; order Diptera; family Tephritidae; genus Urophora; species Urophora cardui. The sequence continues at coordinate 114,715,849 of OY482671.1, forward strand.
CGACGCAGTACAGAGAAAAGATGGGTGGCGCTCTTCACGTGCCTCACCATACGAGCGGTTCACTTGGAGATAGCTCACGATCTAAGCACCGACTCCTGTATAACAGTCATCAGAAATTTCATAAATCGCCGGGGAGTGCCACAGAGAATAAGGTCTGATAACGGTAAAAACTTTGTCGGCTGCAACAACGAAGCCAAACGTTTTGACGAAATTTTCGACTGCCATCGAATACAAGGAGAATTGGCAAATCGTGGTGTTGAATGGCTTTTCAATTCGCCGCTCAATCCGGCCGAGGGAGGAGTCTGGGAGCGTATGGTTCAATCAATAAAAAAGGTTTTACGAGAGACTGTTAAAGAAATCAAGCCAAGAGAGCACACATTTAACTGTTTTTTAATCGAGGCGGAAAACGTGGTGAATTCAAGGCCACTTACACACTTGCCGATCGACGCGAATCAAGAACAGCCGTTGACTCCAAACGACTTCTTATTGGGAACGTCTAATAACGCAAACACGCCAGGGTCATCCGAAATCCCAACCGATACTTTCGCTATTCGCCAACAATGGCGCATCGCTCGGCAACTCCGCGACCACTTTTGGAAACGCTGGATATCAGAATATCTCCCTACTCTAACGCGTCGTGTAAAGTGGTGCCAGCGGACACAGCCAATAAAGCAAGGTGATTTGGTATTCCTTTGCGACCCCAATGTTCCACGAAGAGAATGGTGTCGTGGTGTGGTGGAGGAAGTTTACCCTGGCCGAGATGGCGAAATTCGACAAGTGGACGTGCGTACAACCGGAGGAGTGAAACGGCGAGCTGTATCCAAATTGGCCGTTCTGGACGTAACTCATAATAAGTAAATCGGATCGATTCACGGGGGTGGGAATGTCGCAGAACGCCCACTTACCCTATCATCGCCTATTGTGACTGATCATTTTTGCATTCTTACTTCTACCATTCGTCTTTATACTAATACATATAAACTCATATTTGCTCTTTGTATTTCATACATATATTTTTGAAGTCTATTTTATATAAGTATACATACACGTACAACAATGAATACGTATGTACCTATCCGTTATTTCTTATGTACAAATTGAATTCCACATAATAACGGAGACTATATGTAATTTTTCTGCAGCTGTGAGCTTGGTTCGGTTTGACATTCATTTTGTAAATTCATTCGTTGGATATCAGCCGGAATAATCACAGCAAAATAAACCGTTCTGCGCTGTTCAGCGCTATTATACATACATTAATAGAAAATTTGGTGGTTTTATTTGTCAGATGGAGAATTTGGAACGCGTTAAATTTGCTTGACCAAGTCCAACGATTACAAGGTACTCACTACTAATTTAAGCAGATGGCATACTTATTATGGCCGCCAATTCGTTAAAATCAGTTAATTTGTGGGGCATACGAGATCAAGTACCTTCGTTTGCTTGTTTTAAGGTCGACCTTCCTTATGTTTCAAGTAGCTTTTCCTTAAAAATTACGCTTTTTCCTACAAAATAGGAAAATTGTCTTACTTCTTAGTTAAGTTCCGAACTCCGTTAACTTTAGTACAAACAATTTTTTGTGTGCGGAGAAAGAAATGATTGAAAGAAGCTAACCTTACGTAAACACAAATATTGCCGTGCTGATTGAAATTTCGATAGAAACGGTTCTACATCCCTGTAAAAAATTGTGCGATTAGTCTCGAAAGTGTTTTGTCCCGGATTCCTCTCTTTTTGGTAAAATTGGCTACAATTACTCCTCAATTGTACCCGGAAGGGTAAAAATGTAGACTTACTGTTGACAATTCTGTGGTCATAAGCAATAACCGCTTAAGTCGACATAGGAAGGTTTCGAGTTATATATACCACGTTATTCTCCTTTTAAAACACTATATTTCTGTAAACCCCCATGCTTATAACTTAATTCAATCAAAAGATATACATAAAAATATTTAGGCTGGGATGCATATTTTCTGCATTCATGGTCTTAATTAGGAAAGTTAAAAATATGCCAATGCATATTTTGACCTAAAATGCATATTTCCGGTCAACTTGCATATTCGTGCATTTTAACGATATATAACTTTTTCATATCCGTGTAGGCGTTCCTAGGATATTCTTCTTTAATCAATTTCTACTGTGAAGTTTTTCATACTAAAAATGCCAAATTTGTATGTACCTTCACTTGATTGCGGCTCCGAGGTTGGGGGAGAGCGCAAACCTCATTTTCATTGTGGAAAACCTCCGAATATGAGTTGCTCATTCATGCTGTACAGTTAGTAGCTCGAATAACGCATAAGACGGCTGAGAATTACGGAAATTTTTCACAGCCGCATGCGAATGTACGCACGAAAGCTATACAGCATTAGTTGCGTAAACACAAACATTCAAACCTAATAAACATAGTAATTTTCCACTCTGGATATTACAAAATTTGCAACTCTGATATTACAAAATTATTGACGCACAGTAGTATTTTTTTAGATAAGCAAAAATTTATCACTATACGTGTAACAAATTTCGCGAGGCACAAAAAAATCACAATCTCGCCTCTTGCCACTCGACGCACCTCGGCGACAACGGTAGTGGAGCAGAGCAGCAGATCAGCAAAGGTGGAAAATAATTACTTTTACGCCTAAAACAGCAGCAACTGCCTTCGCCGCCGTATCCATCTCCGTTCAGCCTCCATATTCACCTTTTCCTCCAATTCCGATTCCGCTTCCATTTCCGTTGATTTTATCCTGTCGAGTGTCGAAGTGTGCTGTCCCATATTTTAGAATTGCTCATATTTCCTTTACGTCAAAACGTAAATACAATTCCAAACCGAACCCCCTTCGTGATTGCGAGTTAACTTTTGCACTTGCATCTCAATACTCATTACGAGTATGAGTTTTTTTTTTTTTTTGGAATTTTCGTGTTGATTTTTGTTACTGTTTGCTTTTTCGTATTTTTTTTGCTTCACACTTTCAGTTTTCCAGTTTAGTTTATAAACTCATTCTTTTTTGAACTTTGGCTTCTGTATTCACTTGTCGCCTTCCCAGCCTTTTTAACTCTGCCCTGCCCTCTTTCTATCTCTCTTATGTGCTCCCCTCCCAAGGGAAGAAGCAGTAAGTTGGAATAATGTACAGATGCCAAGCTGTGATGATATGCAAAATGCGTTGGGTTGCATTCGCCTATGTGGCTCTGCTGCTGCTGCTTTGCGTTGCTCTGCATCCCTCTGCTGTGTCTTTGGCACAATGAACTTAAAGTGCAGGCTAAAATTCAGTAGTCTATTGCTGCAGCAACCGGAAAAGATACGAATAGGAATATTTCGTTGATGCTTAGCAGCGCAACGCGTTAACCCTTTTTGCAAGCCATCTTTCTCTAACTACATATGTATCTCTCTCCCCCGCTCTCTATTTCACTTTCACTCTCCCTCACTTTCTGTTATCGCCTCTTGTGCATTTCCGTGATATGCAGTAGCTTTTTTGCCAAGCACATTTGCATGTCTGCTTCCTTTTCCTTCTGGCTCCAGTATGTCATTTGATTGGATTTTCACTCTTTTTGTGTTTTTTCATTCATTTTAATATTTTTTTTTTTCTTTCTTTTGTGGGTTAAACACTAGCAAAAGCTTTGGAATGACAGTTGATATCTAAATACATATACATGCATACATATATTTTTGTGTGGTTTCTTAATGATGATGATGATGAGTTTAGGGCTTTGCTACGCTTTTACGGTTGTACGTTTGCATTTATGTACATATGTACGTACGTCTATTTGCGTTAATGCTGGTGATGTCGTTTTCCTTTGGCCTGGCTCATTCGACTGAGATTACGTATATGGATTAACTTTTGTAAAATGCAATCTCAGCATTAAACCATGTCGAGAATTAAAATGCGCACAAAATGAAAGTGAATGTTATTATTCTTGTGGTTTTTTAAATAACTTGGCCTCTTATCTGCATGTGAGTAAAGTGTTAAAAGCCAAACAGTCCACATAAGCTCGAGTTACTTCAACAATGAACATTTAATTTAAATTAAATGTGTGTCCGGTGGATTACTTTCCATATTTGCAGGTACATACGTTTTCGTGTATAATAATTCGAATACTAATTCAATGTCATCGATTATTTTCCTTACAAATTTCAGAGGGATACGCGCTTTTCGTTAAATACTTATATTTTCGTTCATCATTTTGTTTCTATATTAAATTTTTAACATTAAAGGTTGGTTTTCAATTTTTAAGCTATTATTTATTTTTAACTTTTCAGTTCAAATTTTCATTTAAGGATAATTTATGTGTAAAGGTAAAGGTAAAGGTAAAGGGAAATACCCATTATAACAAAAGCTTTTGTCGTCGCTGCGAAGCGGAACGGGTATTTGCTAGTTATATATAAAATGTACACGCGATTGTTTGCATTGAAATGTGTATTTGCAAATACAGTAAATACAACAGAAACTCTCTCAATTTGTTTCTAGTATGATATATCACACTTTTTACTTGTTGCTTTGCATACTTGAATGAGATGTAATTCATAGATGCTTTTTTGAAGAAAAGGTAAGTATAAAAGCATCAAGGAATATAATGTTGAATGTCCCACTATATGATGCCTTTGAATGTCATGCTATTGTCATGGTTCGAATCAGGAGGAGAATATAAAATAATAGAGAACACAATTAGTGAATATTTGAAAAATATAATATTAGTTAATACATAAGCTGCTCTCGGGAGTTAGGTGCTAAGCTCAGTTACGGATTTGCCAACCGAAATATACTGCCATTGTCATGAAGTCTAAAATGCTGTTGTATTTACAGCTCCGAGCAGAATACCACAGCATCAGCGCCTTCGTTCATATCCGTTCATAAACGAATTAAGCGCACGACGATTGAATCGAAATCCTTTCACTAATTCGTCCTGCTTTATTATATTGCAAGATATATTGAAAAAATTTTTGTGGAACAAAAAGTAGTACAAGCTGTCATTTGGTCCCTGAATACATATATCTATGTATATACACTTTTTTCCTTCCTTTCAATTTGTTTTTTTTTATGAAAGTTGCAGCTTAGCGCCTCCTTACACATTATTCTGGTTATCTTCTTTACTTTAAGAGTAAAAAAAACATTCATAGCGGCAATCATAATCATACATATATCGAAGCGTTGTCTAATGTCTTTGAAAATATTCAAGCAGAGCCTAAACATTTAAAATCAAATCCCGTAAATCATTTTTTCTCACTCTCCCAGACATGACAACTGTTAAGCTTCCGCCTTTTTAAAAGTAAACATATGTATGTATATACATAAGTACACATGGCGTGATAATTCGCACAAATAATTCAATTTTCATATTTTTTTGCATGATGTGAAAGGAAGATGCGATAGTAGAAATTAGAGTGACAACTTTGTTGTTCGGGTAAGCCATTCATGAACTTCCAAGATCCAAGGGATGAACAAATAAGACATAAGAATATTTAAATAATTAAAATTCCACACTTACATTGCAAAAATGGAACTTTAAATATTTTCCTTTTAACACTCATTTGTTTGCTTCGATACACACACGTATGTATGTATGTAGGCATACTCATAAAAAATCCATTGTAATGTGTGCCAATAGCCGTGAATTATTTGGCATTTCCGTATTTGGCTAACACTACAACGCCCATATATTTTCGGTCAAATTCGACAGCTCATAATTTTCCATGCGCGACGTGCTTCTAGCTAACACATACAATACATTACATACCTACCAACACCATTTAGCAATTTACGCTAGTTCAAAGCTGGCGCAGAACTATCTCCTTTATAGGTAGCGTTAGTTCTGGATCTATGCCAACGCATTGATTTCAATTGTCGTTTTTTACACGTTAATGTCCTACGAAGTGGAGTCTGCAGAACTTTAAAACACATTCCGAAATGTCTCTTATAGTGGGAGTTCTGGGTAAGGTAGTTTAAAAACTAATAGTTCGAAGATAGTTGAAACCTTAAAACTTACTACTATGGGTACATACGTCCTGCTAATAGAACTAGGTTCCAAGTAGTTTAAATTATACTAAAATTAAAAATTTATAGCTTAGATCGCGTGCTGTTGGCACAAATATTTGTACCAACTGTCTCGATCTATATCGCCTTAGAATCAGTTCTGAGCTAGTTATGAGCTGCCTAGTGCAAGATTATTGCCTTGCGTGAATGTCCCCTATATAATGGCTTCAGGGTTCCACGTACATATATATATGAACCAAATATCTACTAAATACATGCATGCGCACGAGTGCTCTGGCCAGCACAGTGCATGCGAAAGCTATAAATTCTCGAGTAACTGAAATTGTTCCAAAACAATTTTTTAACCATAAAAGTTGCACTAATATTACATATGTACATATGTAGGTATACAATACTTTTCACCTCCATATTACATGCTTGTATGCATGTATTTGTCCTTTTAATCGCACATATGTATGTCTAGATTCATCATGCTTGTTTGTTGGTTGGTTTTACATTTTACTAATAAATTTTAAATTGTTTTTGTTTTTTAAATGAAAGTTCAACCACAAGTTCAATTTTTAAATGCAAAGATGTTTTATGTAAACGGCACTTAGATTGCTTTTTGTTGAAAGGAAAATATCGATGTTTGATTTTTATACTCAGCTGTACTAGTACACAGAGTATTATAGTTTTGATTTCATAACGGTGGATTGTAACAGAATGAAATAATCGAGATAGATATAGACTTATAAATATAAAAATGATCAGGGTGAAGAGAGAAATCGATTGAGCTATGTCCGTCCGTCCGTCCGTCCGTACGCACTCTAACTCGCGCAAAAATTGAGATATTTTGATGAAATTTGGAATCCAAGTTGGTATCGACACTGGGACGGTTGGTATTGAAAATGGGCGAAATCGGACCATGACCACGCCCACTTTTCCTATATAGAAGAAATCGGAAATTTGGTATCTCAGTCACCAATAGAGCTGGAGTGATGAAATTTTACCCATGTGTTGAGCTCAGGCCTCTAAGAAGAAATTTGATGAAAGTTTGGAAAATGGGCGTTGCCACGCCCACTTATTAAGGGTCAAACATTGAAAGTTTTATGAGTCATAACTCAGAAACCGTTGAAGATTGATGAAATTTGGTATGCGTGATATACTTACTTAGAGAAAGGTTTGGACGAAAAATTGCCAAAATCGGTTGGCGACCATGCCCAATTTTATATATGTGTATTATAAAGTGGCCTAATAAAAACATTTTAAGCCATATCTCTGTCAAATATAAAGATCTATCACTGAAATTTTGTCGCATGAGTCCAACTATGGACATAAAACAAAAAACACAAAAATTTTGGAAAATGGGCGTGGCACCGCCTCCTTTTAGAAGCAGGAATATACCAGATTTCTTAGCCTATAACTCGACAAATAATTGAGATATTATAAGGAAACTTGGTCTATACACTTTCACTACTTGTAGTAATACATGTTCAAAATTTTACCAAAATCGGTTGACGACCGCGCCCACTTTTATATATGTGTATCATAAAGTGGACTAATAAAAACATTTTAAGCCATATCTTTGTCAAATATAAATATAATTCAATGAAATTTTGTGGCATGAGTTCCACAATAGACCGGAAACAAGAAATATAAAAATTTTGGAAAATGGGCGTGGCACTGCCTCTTTTTAGACAAAGGGATATACGGGATTTCGGAGCCTATAACTCGACAAATAATTGAGATATTATGATGACTCTTGGTTTATACACTTTTACAACTTGTGTTAATAGACACGCAAAAATTTATTGAAATCGGTTTATGACCAAGCCTACACCCTTTAGGAATTTGTAACGTGACATCTTTGTAACCAGAAGTCATAAAGGAATGAAATTTTGCACAAAGAGTAATATTCATATTCTTAGTTGGATGACTGATAAAAATGTTGAAAATGGGCGTGGCTACGCCCACTTTATGCAGCACTCGCTTTATATAAAGTACCTACACCGTATTTTCATCAAACGCAAACAAATAATGAAAGCATACAGCTGAGTATCTAATGTTCAATTTATTTATTACTTTATACACAGCAGAAATTCATAAATGGCTTGTCAGAGTAGTGTAATGGTAATGTAAATTGTAGCGACGTTCGGTCCGTGTTATTCCCATGTTCCACGTGCATCAGGTGTAGTCATATTAAGTGATTGTTCTTTGTAAACTTGATTAGTTCATAAATATATCAGTCTGATAGAAAAAAGTTTGTGGCGGTAACAAAACCTGTTTTTCAATGATTAAACATTTTAATTATTACTAATTAAAGGATGCTTTGTTTTGTAACTCTTCAAAGACTAAATGCGACTACTTTCACCCTTTTAATGAGTAATAGTTAATTAAGCTAAAAAAGTACTATTAATTAATTTTAATTGCATGATTATTTTGAATTATCTTTCGCTTTTTATTAATACAACTATTTGATTATTTTGAATTATTTTTGATTTTATTTTAATTGCATGATTAATTAATTAATCGATTAAATTTTATTATTATTTGGATTTTTTAAATAATTTTTCGATTTTTTAATTACATGATTAATACTATTAACACGATTATTAGGTTATTTTCAATTATTTTTGATTTTATTTTAATTGCCTGATTAATTAGTTAATCGATTAATTATTTGCCTTTTTTCTTTTTCAAATTAATATACAATCAGTCAATTAAAAGAAATTATACAATTAAAAATAACCAAACAGTTAAAAAGCAATTGAGCAACCTAAAAATTGGTGATTAATTTTGATTATATGATTATTTCTGATTATTTTTTTTTGATGTCTATTAATCATGATTATTTTTATTATTTTTTAATTCAGTTGACCGCTAATTCCAAGATTAATGTAAGGCAATTTAATTAATCAAAAAAAAGAAAAATTATCATTACCAATATTAATGGGAATTTAACACGTCTGTTAGTATCTAACATACCAATCTAATTTGCTTTCTTAATAAAAAACGCAACCACAACAATGTAGCTTTTTAAGTACAAAACTCTTTTTAAATCACACTTTGATTTATACTTTAAAATAAAGTGAGTTATTTACTATTGACATTACTTGTCAAATAACTGCCTGCATTAATAAAAACTATGCTTCAGTAAGCGTATGGTAAAAAAATGTTTAGTTTTATTGACAAAAACGCAATAAATTTATGCCACAATTTTTCAATTAACAATAAATCAATCAATTATAACTACCTAGTTACAAAAAAAATTGCCAAATATAAATATTTATGCGTTGAGATATTTACAAAAGCAACTTATAAAAAGATATAGCTAACAAGTAAAAAACCTCTATAATATTCCAATAATTTTTAAAACAACGAATGGCTAATTTTTACTTTTACAAATATGTATTTAAAGCAAAAGCATTAAGCCCTTTTTTGCTTAAAACGCCAAGCAGAAATAATGTCATCAATGTACAAAAAACGCTACAGTCATCTGTCAAATTCAAACCCCGTAACATTGCTGTCTCTATCACTCTCGCACTACGTCACTGCCCTTAAACTGTTAGCTTTCACGCATAGCAAGCAATAAATTATCAGGCAATGTCATGTATGCCAGCGATTGACGTTGCACAAAAAAAAATGTTTGTTATTTTAAAAATGTGTTGGCATATTTTTTAGATTTCCGCACTTTGCATTCCGTTTTTTGCCGCCAAAAAATTTAAATCAGAGAGTTAAGCGCTTTAAAACATGTTTATACCTATTTTATTAACACACTTTTATTAGTTTCACCTGTATGTATGTATGTATGTATGTATGTATGTATGTGTGTATGTATGTATGCATGTAACTTCTTGCTTAGGTTATAGCCACCGCTATGTTCCGACTGATGGCGCGCGTGTATTTATATTTTTAAAATATTGACTTAAATTTTTTATATGTTAGTTTATGAAAAGCATATCTACATATTTGTGTTATTACTACGTGTACTTAAAATTTTTAAAATTATTAAATCATAGGTTTTTATTCTATAGTAGCAAATGCCCGTCCCGCTTCGCAGCGACGACAAAATTTTTATGTTATAATGAGGGTTTCCCTCTACATTTCCCTTTCTCTTTCTTTTTCCTTTAATTTTACCTTTAATTTTACCTTTACCTTTCTCTTTCCCTTTCCTTTACCTTTAATTTTGCCTTTACCCACAAAAACAGCCCTTTGTAGCTCAGTTTGGCTGCCAACAATAAACTAATCGAGCTATATCGGCGCCAGCTCGTACGATACAGCAACATATCTATGTGTAATCTTATGAACCGGTTAAGCTCCAGTTTCTCCGCCAACACACAGTAGCGCGATTTACTTTCTAAGGTGTTCTTGCAACAAAAACTTTATATCAAACGACATGAAAAATTCATTATAAACTTTGTATCGAAGATTTGCATACAAATAATAAACTACGCTTCTCTACTTTGTGTGAACAAAAAAAGCAAAAGCGAGTATTTTAAACAGGAAAATTCCCAAGTATATATGTACATATGTATGTATATATGTAAAACTTTTTTGCAGGTTATGTACGTATAAGGAAGCGTGGGTATTCAAGAAAATAGCGCAAATACCGTCATACGTAATATTAAATGAATGCGTTTATGTGTGTACATAGATTTTTTCATGCAAACTAAAGAGTTTTTTCGTGTTTCACACCGCCAACATGGCGCCCATATTGGCTTGTATCCGCTACGCTTCGGCTTCGTTTTTCCGTCCGTTCGTCCGTCTGTCACATTCATTTCCACTATTTCCGTCGTCCGGATGGATGCTCTTATCCTCAACGAGTATACAATAAGCCAATTTTTATACTCGCGGCGCAGCCTCGATGGTGGTCGGCCGACTCTTGAAACACTTGAAAACACACGCGCACAAAAAACGCATACACAGTGACAGGTGCCTGTCGGCTTGGCTGCCAGCTGAAAGTTGAATTGAGGGCGTTCTCACTGATTTTGGGTTGTGCTTCCATTTTATTTTATTCCTTAACTTTTCCCTTATTCCCTTTTTTCTTTGAGTTTTGTTGGCAGCAAAATACGATAAAGTTAAATTTGCTCCATACCACCGGTATTAAGTAGCAATTAAATGCTGTCGCAGCACCACTTTTATGCAACACTTTATTATAAAATACCGTTACTTTGAGTGAGTGAGTGTGTGACTGTATGCAATGAGTGTGGTGTTTGCGAAGGTGAGAGCGACGCGACTGCAGATAAATGCCATAAAGCAAACATAGCCATTGGCAGCGTTGCCGTTGGGGCCACTAAAGTGGCAATTTGAAGCTTTTTAAGAGCCAGGCCACCGGAACCCAACTTTTTAAAAATATGCAATATTTGACCCTTTTTAAATATTCAGGCCACTTTTAGTCCTTTTTTACTTTCAAAACTACGAGTATAATGTAATACATATTTTTTAGATTTTTTCTTAAATATAAAAAAAGCCTCTTTGTTACCTTTTCACTTTTCATTGGCAACTCTCCGCTGCGAAGGAAAATCCCGAAAGAGTTACTTATGAGTACAAATTTTTAGAATGCAAGAAAATTGTTTGAACAAACCGAAATAGAAGAGTTTTGGCACAGCGTGGGGAATATGAAAAACAATTTAAATGAAAACTTTTTGTGAATTTGTTGTAAATTCGAAGCCGTCATTTGAAATTTATAGTAGTCCAATGAAAATGGGAAAAACTCAGTTGATAATGAGAATCCCAATTTTAAATTATAAAATGTCACTTATAATTGCGAAAGCAACAAATGAAATTTCGAAAGCATCAATTGCAAATAAGAATATTCAATTATGAATGAGAAGGAGCCAATTGTAATTTCGAAAGCATCGAATGTAAATGGGGTAAAATTAAGATGTATGTTAAGAGTCATATTGTAAACCCTAGCGTTAATGGTCCAAATTTTGGTGAGCAACGACTCCAATATTTAGAAAAGCTCGTGTCGCTTGACGCTTTCGCATTAACAATTTACTATTCTTATTTTTAAATGTTTCTTTCTTATTTGCATTTGAAGCTTTTGTAATTAGAATTGAATATTTCTCATTTACAATTGAGGCTTTCGCAATTAAAGTTGAAGATTTCTGATTTCCTACTGACTATTCTCATTATCTATTGACCCTTTCTCATTTTCAATTGCAATTTCTCATTTACCACTGAAACTTTCCCATTTACATTTGACTTTTCTAATTTTCAACTGACTCTTTCTCATTTAAAATTGATTAATCTTATTTTCAATTGACTCTTTCGCAATTTAAAATTTATTAATGTTATTTTCAATTGACTCTTTCGCATTTAAAATTGACTAATCTTATTTTCAGTTGACCTTTTCGCATTTACAATTGGAAATGGTGTAGATAAAAAAAATTTGGGGGACACTTTTCCCTGCAAGAACTGTGCAGGTCATTTGACAGGTCATATGACCAGCAGGCATGACCAAAAGTTTTGGGATATTTCCTATCACATTCTTAAGGGCATCGGGAACTTTTGTGACCGTTTCATTCATCACGTTCCCGTATGTGTATTTTCAAATTCCATTCTATCCTTATCTATCTCATTGGTTTTGAACTTGGCTAGAACACATACGAGTGCAAATGTGTTGGTAATATTATATTTTTTTAATAGTGTTAGTACTTTCGGTCACACAATTCTAGCAGGGTTTTTTCCTTTTTTGGGCCACTTTTTTAATTTTTTTAGCGGCAACACTTTCCATTGGCGGTATTGTGGGGCGAGATAAAGACAGAGCAAGTAAACTAGAAGAAGCAACGAAGGTGCTCTCATCTAGTGGTTGCAGAGTCCGGTTTTTTAGAAGCAAGAACAAAATGCATGGTGGACGAGCAGTTCGGTCCAAAACTCATTGGACTTTTATTTATGCTAGTCTATTCTTTTTATACCTTTCATGAGAATGATTATACCTTTCATGAGAATGAAATGGTATTATAACTTAGTGCCAAAAAATTTTTGTCGAAAGTACCAGAAGGAAGCGTGGGGGACCCACCAGAATATATACCGATATGATCAGAATCACGAGCTGAGTCGATTAAGCCATGTCCGTCTGTCCGTCTGTCCTTCTGTCCGTCTGTCCGTCTGTCCGTCCGTCCGTCTGTGTGAACGCAAACTAGTCCCTCAGTTTTTGAGATATCTCAATGAAATTCGGAATACAGGTATGTTGTTATATGCAGCTGATCATTTGTCGGAACCGGCCGAATCGGACCACTATAACATATAGAAAACAACCGATTATTCAGATATACATGAAATTTTTGGATGTAATTTGTGCATAACTTCCCCATTTAAACAGCTAAGGACATGAAACTTTGAAGTAGACGTGCCCATTTTGGCCCAAACAAGGTTACCGAAAATTGTCAAGATCGGACCACTATAACATATAGTTCCACAACATCCGATTATTCAGATATACACATTTTGGTGTAAAACTCCTCCATTTTAACAGCTAACGGCCTGCAATTTTGAAGTATTTGTACCCATATGGACCCAAACGGGATTGCAGAAAATTGTTAAGATCGGACCACTATAACCTATACCTCCCCTACAACCGATTTTTCAGATATACACATTTTGGTGTAGAGCTCCTCCATTTTAACAGCTAACGGCGTGAAATTTTGAAGTATTTGTACCCATATGGGCCCAAACAGGGTTATAGAAAATTGTCAAGATCGGACCACTATAACCTATAGCTCCCCTACAACCGATTGTTCAGATATGGACATTTTGGTGTATAACTCCTCCATTTTAACATCTAACGGCGTGAAATTTTGAAGTATTTGTACCCATATGGGCCCAAATGGGATTACCGAAAATTGTTAAGATCGGACCACTATAACCTATAGCTCCCCTACAACCGATTGTTCAGATATGGACATTTTGGTGTATAACTCCTCCATTTTGACAGCTAACGGCGTGAAATTTTTAAGTATTTGTACCCATATGGGCCCAAACGGGGTTAACGAAAATTGTCAAGATCGGACCATTACAACATATAGCTCCCATACAACCGATTGTTCTGATATGGACATTTTGGTGTATAACTCCTCCATTTAAATAGCCAAGACACCATTTTTTCTAATAAATCTTTCCATAAATAACCCACAGAATTAAAATATAAATTAAACTTAATCCGGCTATGTACATACATAGGTAACTTTTCATTTCCCCACTCATGAAAGGTATGAAGTCTTCGGTACGGCCGAAGACAGCCACGCTTTTACTTGTTATTATTATTATAATCGTTTCCGCATACATTTATATTTCGTTTGTTACATTGTTCTTTTATATATAAATATGTACATATGTAGGTATGTACACTAATTTCACAAAAGCTTTTATCGTACACTCAAAAAAAAAATTACTCAGATTATGGAAAAATGGGAATGATTCGGCGCTAAAGACATATTTCCATATTTTGATGTTCTCTTTAAAACGTGGTTTTTATTCCTTGATTTGAAGAAAATCGTACATCAAAATATGGAAATATGTCTTTAGCGCCGAATCATTCCCACTTTTCCATAATCTGAGTAAGTTGTTTTTTCAGTGTATCTGAACGGTTTAAGCTCGTCAAGTATTTTAGGTATGTGGTCGTAGATTGAAAGGAAAGTTGTCGAACAAGCGGGCTTATTGTTAGAAATATACATACATACATACATATGTATATTTATTTATCCGATTAACATACAAGCATACAAATTTGCGTCACATGTACATTAGGCCGTGTCGCCTTATATGAACCAAAAAAAGTCCACCATATGCCCCCCATATGATGTCTGTTTGGAAAACTTTTCCGGAAAAAACATTTTTTCTGGACGCCGCTGAATGTCGCTCAAATGCATTTTTCGTTATATGTATCTTTAGTATTTATATAGCCGGATTTTATAGTCGAATCTTAAAGCTTGATACACTAATGCCTTTGTTTTGGGAGGATGATTCTCACTATTTAATCGTATTAACCTTGTGTGAGCAATTTGCGGTCACTGCCATCCAGTACCGTGTTTATAACACCCCAAAATTCATTTTTTTTTGTCTGCATAACAACGTTTAATCAAAAATCATTAATATTTTACAACACAAATATTTCGATCGCTTCAGTGCTAACCGAAATAAAACACATTTAACAATCCGAGGAATATGTTTTTCACTTCTTGTGGTCTTTTAGCTACATTTTACAAAGATTGTTCTGAGGATACCCCTACTGAAATTTTATGCCGAATAATTTTCTAGAACATTTTAACCCTATAGCGACCTTAAAATACTATTTTTGCTGACTTAAAAAAGAACTGTCAAAATAACCCCATTTGTAGGGTTATTACGATTGCACAGCCAGTCGTCCTCTCAAGACAAAGACATTGGTGTATGAAACTTTAAGATCTGACTAGAAATACTAAAGATGAAGAAAAATATATTTTAACGGCATCTAGCGTCGTACATAACAAAATTTTTCTGGAAACGTTTGCCGAAAATACATCTGATACGGTCTAATGTACCAACATATGAAGGCGAGCCGTGAATAACGTTTTAAACGCCATTTTTTACGAAAAAATTTATATTTTGTAATTTACATCGTTATTCCCGGCTCGCCTTCATATGTCATTCAAACAAAGGCTTAACACTTCCCAATGCGCTGTTACAATATGGTCACAGAGCTGCCGAATATTGGCTACCTATAAGCCAAAACGAGCCATAAACATGATTTTGTTTAATGTCAATATCACAGTGAGTAACACTACCAGCTTATAGTATTTTTTATTAAGTGCATTATGCACAAACATATTTGATTGACTATGCTTTATGTACCTACATATTTACAAATATTGCTAAGCGAGATT
This sequence comes from Urophora cardui, assembly GCA_960531455.1. Taxonomy (NCBI): domain Eukaryota; kingdom Metazoa; phylum Arthropoda; class Insecta; order Diptera; family Tephritidae; genus Urophora; species Urophora cardui. The sequence goes on from OY482671.1 coordinate 114,731,675, forward strand.
TTCTATACATAGGTACTTAAATTTACTCTATTTTTAATCAGTTTTAACCACTTCAAAGGCGAACTAAATAAATACAATCCAATAAATTCGCTACAGTTTGTAATAAACAATAAAAAACGTAATTTATCGAAGCACATAAAGGCTTTGTGGAAATGAAAGAATATACATTAGAGCGTATCGCCAAAAAAAGTTTAAAATGTTCCCCTCTGGTTCGAATGTTTACTCCTTGGAGATTTCAAAAATGGAAAAAAAATTTTTTTCGGCACCCTGTAAAAACAGCGAAATTCGTTTTTTGCTTATAACTTTTCTATTTGGTGTTTGATTTTAACGGGCAATATACTGTTGTAAAGGTTTTAACCCGTGTCATATTTCGTCCATATAAGCCATTAACCTGCGACACCAACTTTAGCTTTTATTAAAATTTATTTAAAACCAACACCCTGTATTAAAAAAAAATTTTTTGAATAAAGTAAATTTAGCCTTGAATTTAGTTTTGACATCATTATATGAGTAAAAAAGATTATTACTTATTAATATTAGCTCTGTTTAATGAACAAAAAAAGTTCGGAGCAGGTTAGAGCAGAGCAAAGTAGGGCAGCTGTCGAAATAGAGCAACATAGAGCAACTCAGAGCAGAAATGCCATGAAGAATTACATAGTACACTCAAATGATCGATTGGAGCTCATTTAGAATTACAGAGCCACCATGCTTGCAATTTTATTCTGATACGGACTTGCAGGAACTACAAAATTCTAATGATGTTATAAAAATACCTGATTAATATTTCCAAACAGCAGTGATTGATACTAATTATACTAATTATAACCTATTAATTTACTCAGATTTTCTATGCCATTCTCTAAATACTGAGCGATTTGAACAGGTAGTAAGTGATTCTTGTACAGAAGTTGCCGACGAGGAACGGCTAGGTTTTATACTCGCTAAAGTAAATAGCCGAGAACGTTACAGAAAATTAGAGCCAAGAAAAGATTTAGCATAAATGCATTACATTTATTTCCTCATTATATGCAGGTAAATATTCTTTTTATACCATTCATGGGAATGAAATGGTATTATAACTTTGTACCGAAACACAAATGGTGAAAGTACCAGAACGAGGCGTTGCAGACCTACGAAAATATATACCAATATGATCAGGATCATGAGCTGAGTCGATTAAGCCATGTCCGTCTGTCTGTCTGTCTGTCTGTTTAATCGCAAACTAGTCCCTCAATTTTTAAGATATCTGCATGAAATTCGGAATGTGAGTGTATTTTTAGGAGAAGCTTATCATTTGTCGGAATCGGTCGAATCGGACCACTATATCATATAGCTGCCATACAACCGATTGTTCAGATATATATATATTTTAGGGTATAACTTCTCCATCTAAATAATGACACTTCTTTTTCTAAGGAATCTTTGTATAAATTACCCAGAGAATTGAAAGTATAAATTAAACAATATCAGACTATGCAGCTTTTCATTTCCCCATTCGTGAAAGGTATGCAGTCTTTGGTACGTCCGAAGTCAGCCGCGCTCTTACTTGTTTTTCTTAGTATTCAGGAAACAATTTTTTTTTTTCAAATACAGGGTGTTGGATTTAGTAAAAATAGAATAAAAGCTGAACTTGGCATGATGGGCTAAAAGTTTCTATGGATGAAATATTGCCTTGGTGAATACCTTTCTAAAAATGTATCACTTTTGAAAATCGAACGTAAAATATAGAAATTATAAAAAAAAACAAATTTCGCTGTTTTTACAGGGTGACAAAAAAATTAAAAAAAATTTTTTTGAAAACCTCATAAGGTAAGTGTTCAAACTGGGGGGGAACATTTTCAACTTTTTTTTCCTCCATACACCGTGATACGCTCTAATATACATACATATGTATTTACAAATGTACGAGTCTCTCTCTGAAATCTACAACACATAAAATCAAATTGAATTGGAAATATAAAACTTGCATATAATGAAAATGCAAGTGTATTAATACATAAAAAAGTAGCGTGTTCGATAACAAACTAAACTTATCTGCACACGGCGAACACCATCAATGCGTCCAATCAAATTAAAAGCAAACACGCTCGCTGTCCTGTGCGTATGAGCGACCGGACACATTCGCTTAAACCGGTACTTGTCACCCGTATATTGAACATATGTATGTACATATGTATGTATGTACATTAGATGAGTTTTTTTTTTGTATGGGATTCTTTAAAACTTTTCAGATCCTCCCTCCGGCACCGGAAGATGAAAATAGTTTGTTTTAGAGTAAGTAAACTGAAAAAAAAAATTCACTTTTCCAAAAACTGGAAGGAGCTACACCGAAAGCCGCGCAAATTCCCAGAATTTCAAGGTATTGTTTTGATTTTTGTATGAAAAAAGTTAGGATTTTGCACAAAAAAAAAATTGATAACCACCCATACGTAGAATTAACCGGTAAATCGAATGGCATATTCCGTTTTTTGGTACACTCCCCAGGGAAGCTAATATCGCGGCCTAAAGTGAGCATTTTCTTTTTTTTTTTTCTCATGAATCTTCAACTTCTTGCCCTATACTCTTCCCGAAATCGGAAATTAGTTTTTAACTAAGTCACATGGTAGGCTGCGTTATTTAATGCCCTTTCCAGAAATGTATAGCTATTAAAAATCGAATAATATTTGGATGAGTTCATCAGGTTTAAGTGAAGTAAAGTCGGATATAAAAGGTAACATACCTTAAAATTGCTTTAATATTTTAACAGTTTTGCTTTTGAAGACGGTTTTTTTGGGTTATCAGTGATTGTTTTATTTGGTTGGATAACTCTACAAACGTAAAAAAAATCGGAAGATCGATACCGTAGATAGCGGAAAAACCCGTGGACCCGGGGATGGCCCCAAAATATTATTGGGCAATATTGGTATCAAATTAAAGGTCTTAACTAGGGCTTTAATATGGAACTCATTACATGACAATTTCTTAGCCAATTTGCGATATACTGGCGAATAAGTGGTCCAGGATGACTACAGAATATTTTAAAGGATATCGGCGACATTTGAGTCTAATTTTTGACTTATAAAATCCTAGGTACAATTTTTATTTTGATACCCATATTACCCACAAATGTTTTGGCGCTATCCGGCTCCACTTTTTGTACGTTATCCACGGTCTCGACCTTTGTATTTTTTTTTTACATTTGTAGAGTTACCCACCCACATAAAAAAAAAACACGAATAACCCAAAAAACCGCCTTCAACAGCGAAATTGTTAAAAAATTTAAGAAAGTTTAAGATATGTGACCCTTTTATAACCGACTTTACTTCATTTAAACTTGATGAACTCATCCAAATTTTATTAGATTTTTAATAGCTATACATTTCTGGAAACCGCATTAAATAACTCAACCTAACGTGTGATTTAGTTAAAAAATAATTTCCGATTTCGGGAAGAGTATAGGGCAAGAAATTGAAGATACATGAAAAAAAAGAAAATGATCACTTTGGGACGCGATATTACCTTCCCTGGGTAGTGCACCAAAAAAACGGAATACGCCATTCGATTTAGCGGTTAATTCTACGTATGGATAGATATCAATTTTTTTCTCGTGCAAAATCCTAACTTTTTTCATACATAAATCTAAACATACCTTGAAATTCTGGAAATTTGCGAGGTTTTCGGTCCAGTTTTTGGAAAAGTGAAATTTGTTTTTCAGTTTACTTACTCTAAAATCTCCTATTTTCATATTCCGGTGCCGGAGGGAATACCTAAAAGAAACTCATCTAATGTACATATGTATATGTACATATGTACATGTGACATAAAAAGCTAGCAATGAAACTGATAATCAAATTATTTTTAATCCTAGAATGTTATAAAAAAAGCAAACTTCAAAGAATTAATTTATTCAATTTCAACTTTAGCATATCGCTAGCTTAGAGTGCAAATTGTGTAAGTCCATTCTTATGAAAAAGTGTTTTTAAGTGTAGAAAGCTAGAAAAATCAAATACGCACCACGCTAAACAAGTCTGTGATACTTGTCATATTTCTACTCGTTGTTATTCAGTGATACGCAAATTGTGTAAGTCCAAAAAGCGAAGAAAATTGTGTAAGTCCAAAATTTTTATATGAACAGAAAAAAAATTTTTTTTTTTCATTTTGAAATTTTTTTATTTTTTGTTTTTTGTCTCTCCTACAAAGTCTGAAAAAATGACATACAAAATTTCCACTCTAAGCTAGCGATATTTTGTTTTTAGGTATGTACTATCAATATCATAAAAAGCAAGCAAAGTTAAATTTGCCGTTAGATCTGTTTCAAAAAAAATAAATGTTACGACTGTTAATGAAATTTCCATTCACAATAACATTATTCATCTTTTTTCTTGCGCACAAGCATAAACATAATAACTAAGCGTGTGTGCCTAATTGCATTTAAATGGACTTGAAAGCTAACAATTTATGAATATCCATTAACAGCTATGAATATGTGTATGGATTTATCTGCATGCATATATGTATGGATGCATGTATGTATTTTTATTTGAATGCTTTTATTTAAATTTTTTTCCACCTTTTCTTTTTCATTCGATTGTTGTAAAATAACACAATCATATACTAAAAGCGCAAAAGAATTTATCTTGTGGCCAAAGTGTGCGGAAAAAGCTAAAATAGAATAAGTTATGAATGAAAAAAGCAGGGATTGCAAATAATCGTAATTTTTTTAAATTTTGACTAAAAAAATCATACTGAAGGGGAAATGCTAAACGCAAAAGAAGTACACAGATGTAATCACCGCAGCGCAGACTATCTCTAGGTGCATTAACTTTTATTTTTTCGATTTTTATGAAAAAATTGATTTTTAATCATTATTTTCTGAGTTTTATTTTCTGCTCAGAAAATAAAAGTTATTTCTTGAGTTTTATTTTTCCATCAGAAAATAAAAGTTATTTTTTGAGTTTTGTTTATCAATCAGAAAATAAAAGTTATTTTCTGAGTTTTATTTTTCCCTCAGAAAATAAAAGTAATTTTTTGAGTTTTATTTTTCGATCAGAAAATAAAAGTTATTTTTTGAGTTTTATCTTTTTGCTCGGTGAATAAAAGTTTCTTCAGTTTAATTTTAGCTGCAGCTGTCGATTTTGCCACATTAAGACGTAGGTAAAGTTTATAAATAAAAAAATTAAAAATTTATTTAATTACTTTACCTATTTATATGGCAAAATCTACAATTGCAGCCAAAATTAAACTGAAAAACTTTTATTCTCTGAGCAAAAAAATAAAACTCAGAAAATAACTTTTATTTTCTGATCGAAAACTAAAACTCAAAAAATAACTTTTATTTTCTGATCGAAAACTAAAACTCAAAAAATAACTTTTATTTTCTGATCGCAAAATAAAACTAAAAAAATAACTTTTATTTTCTGATCGCAAAATAAAACTCAAAAAATAACTTATTTTCTGATGGAAAAATAAAACTCAAGAAATAACTTTTATTTTGTGAGCAGAAAATAAAACTCAGCAAATAATGATTAAAAATCAACTTTTTGGATACAACTCATAACCGTTATAGGGTCTATACACGATGCGTCTGATTCAAGAGTCAGTTTAGGTGTATTAGTGAAAATGTGAATGTAGTAGTTTACACCGACATGACTCTGGCATGACTCAAGAAAATCAAAACTAGTTTGATATTTTGCTGTGACGCGGCGAGTCAACACGTACACAGATGACTCGCGAGTCAGACGCACTGTGTATAGACCCTATTACAGTCCCTGAAAAAAAGTACTCTCATTTTATTACTTTCTACACCAGTTGAAAAATTTCCTACGTTAAATACATAACTAAGGATAACGATTTCAGATCAAAAGTTTAAATATCGATTGATGTTTAAATTCTAATATATGTACATTTTCAGACGAAATATTTACACAGCACTTAAACTGTATTTAAATGCCCAAATTTGGCTATTTAATATCCAGCAACAATTTGATTTCCTCAGATGAAAAGTTTTTTGTTCGTGGTGTATCCATTTTCCTGAAAATTTAAATGTAATAAAAATTAAAGAGATACTTATTTGCAAAAATCAAATGATGCCACTTATTTCTTTTATTTAATTAAGATTGATCTGAAAACGAAAAAAAGATAATTGGCATTTAAATAACAATCCATATTAAAATTTAAATGACAATTACATTTTTGATCTGAAATCGGGCCTAAGTAAATAAACAGTAATATTTGTAGATAATTTTGTAGTAAAAGAGAACTCTCGTTATCCGGTGTATTTCCCCTTCGTAATTGTCGGGGGAAAACTAAACTGAGAGAGATCCTCCTAAAATGTCATGTAATAGAAAATAGGAAATCAGTGGCTGTCAAACCGCGATTATAGACAGAGTCGAAGTTATTTAATAATTAAAAATTTGAATGATTAATGTTTTGATTTGCACCACTTCAATGTTTAAATAATATAATTCTCACCTTATTAATGACTAATGGTTAATATAAAAAAAATTAAATTAATTTAATTGCACCATTACTTTAATTTATTTTTTCACTTCTTTTCCGATTTTTTTAATTACATTATTTATGCAAATTATTTCAATATTTTCAATTTTTTATTGCATAATTAATTAACTAATCGATTAGCTATTTTTCGTTAATCTATTTTTTTTTAATTGTTTTATTTCAGCTTGTAAATAAGGTATTGTAACACTTCAACTACATATTTTAAAAAATCTATATACATAAGGATGAAAATTTGTTTGTATGTTTGCTTGTTTGTTCCTTATGCAAGACGAAACTACCACTCCGATCATATTAGAATTTTGACACAATGATCACCTGGTATTAGATTAAAATTATGACTAGATTTAATTCTGGTATATCAACCCCTTCCCGAGATATGGGCCAATATATGAACCCAGATGCCTCCGAAATATTTGTGCGCAATATTGGTATCAAATTAAAGGTATCAATCAGAGCTTCAATAAAGAGTTCATTCCATTCCAATTTTCCAGTCGGTTCTTGGTATCTATATTATTAATACGCTAACATAAATTTTGTTCCATCTTCTCCGTCGAAACTACTGAACCGATTTTAAAACTAAGAAAGGTATTGCTCTCAAATAGAACTGCGCCAATTTTCATGAAAATTGGTTGGAAAATGCGTCCCCAATCGTCGTTGGAAAATTGCCGTGTGGTTGTTGTTGCATGCGTTTGCACACAACAGAGCTGTCTCAATGCGCAAGCATATGTAGCTGACTTTGTGCGTTTTCACCAAACTTAACATGCAATTCTGAACATGTTTGGCTGGATGTGGTGTGTAGTTTCAAAGAAGTAGAAACGTCAAAAGGTAGCAAAAGCACTGCAACAAAAACATAAAGTCACGGAATAAGTAGGATAAGAAAGAATAAGTCGGAAAGAAATTGAGGAAAGAAAAGAGCAGAAATAGAAATAAAGAAGTAGGTAGGAGAATTTGGAACACCAACAACATAATAGTAGCAGTGACAGTAGCAACAAACAATTATACAAAAACTATAGTTGCACTTTAGTTATAAGAAAACATCTAGAAAAACTGTCGAGTTTCGACAGTGGGTAGCACTCTAGTCAAACTAAAGATGCTGCTCAGAGTTTTCATATATATATAAATAATAAATTTTCGAATTTTGTACTTGCAACAATAAAAAATGTTGTTCAATATGAAAGTGATTTTGGAATGTTTCATTTAAACCCAAGTAGCTTGGATAAAAATTGCTCGATTTCGATCAAATAAACTTTTCTGAAAACTGCATTAATTTGCGCAGATTCCTGTATATTTTGATTAAAAAGAAATTTAAGGTATCTTGAATATGCCCGGGTCCAAACTTGAAAATCCGTGACTAAAAAAAATAAAATTCCACTTTAGGCGGTCTTGGTACCTTCCCTTGCACTAAAAAACTGAGTACACCATTAGATTAAGCCGTTAATTTTACATGAGAATATGTATATTTTGTTTTTTTATTTTTAATTCTGTGGTTTTTTTAATATATGAATCTAAACCTATCATGGAATTTTTAAAAAAATCGCTGTTTTTGGAGTAGCCCCCTCAGTTTGTTTTCTAAAAAAAATAGCTTAGTTATCCTACAACATCCTATTTTCATATTCTGTTGCCGGAGGGAAGATCTGAGAAACTTTGCCGAAAAAAACGCATCTAATGTACATATAAATGCGTTTCCATACAAATTTGTACAGCTTATTTATCAGGCTGATAAATGTATCAACTTGTCATCTTGACAAGGCTTTATCAATTTACCCTTAATGTTATTGATTTGGTTTTTGATTTGTATTATAGAAATACATATTTAATTTTTATTAAAAAATAAAAAAAAAATCTTGAAACTATTAAAAATTGTTGGGCTAAAGTTGGGGTATAAACATCATTCAATTTCTTTATATAACACTACAACAACTACTGTTCAACTTCATTTTCGTTAAATTTATGCAGCAACATTCAATAACTCTATTATTATAAGCAAAAAAATGCAAAAATACCATAAAAACAATAAAATCATATTATTCAACGTACAACTTAACTTTGCAACTTAGTAATAATTTCCATAGCAACCGCAAACTTACAACTCGCTTGCCGACAGAGATACTCTGCACCACAACCAACACACAATGCACATAATTCATAATAGAAGTGCAATGCACATCACCGCACCGGCAAATAAAACGTTTAGTACATTCAGAGCCGATGAATGGAAGGCAAGTAATTTACAAGGCAAATAGAGCGTAGGAAGAAATAACAAGCGCAATCGCTTGTGGCCAATACTACCAAAAATGTGTGTGTCAAAGAGAAACTTTTACAAGCGAGCAGTTTATAGTAAAAAAAAACCAAAAACAAAAAGAAAAAAACTTTTGCGTACAACTAAACACGCCATAAAACTTTTAATTCAATTAAGTACTAAGCATTATTTAAGGCACAATTGAGTATTGTTAAGGAATGTCCGTGGCTAACTGTTAAACTAAAACTAACATAATAAGCAACTATCTGCGTTACAAAAATACATTTATATTTGCATAAAACAAAATGACGCTTTTAAGAAACAGCTACCGAATAGCAAACGCTTTCAAAAATTGCCGCTTCCATTGTTGCTAAATTGTGTCTTCAATTTTCTGCTGAAATGTGCAAAAAGAATTGGCAATGCTAGAAAGGAGGCACAGTGTCGGCCAACATTATCTATTCATGGCAAGTGCTGTAATTAGCGGTAGGAATTCCCAAATTTTTCCTTCAAATGAGTCGCTTTAGCTGCATACCTGTGCTCTGTGAATTTCTTTCCGGTGTTCCTTGTCTTTGCCGTACCTCTACCTTTTGTTTTCATCTTTGTGAAGTGCTTTTAGTCAAATATGTACATATTGCACCCTAAAGCTTAAAGTGACACAACTCAAAATATAAAAATTTACAGGAGAAAAATTTCGAAAAATTTTGAGTTGTGTCACTTTATGATTTAGGGTGCGATATATATGTATGTATAAAAGTCTTTTGAAAATTGTTTGCTAATTTCTTCAGTTTCTTTGGCAATTTCTTCCCATTTTGTGTTTGTGGCATAAGCAAGCCAAACAAACTTTGCTCTTTTCATTAGCTCACAATTGACAGTTTTATAGTCGTACAACTACGAATCGCATCTGCAACAGCTGTGCACTTGCCGTTCATCAATGGCTTCTCATCACTTGCATCTTACCGCTTCACACTTCCGATTTCCCCTAAATCCAATTATTCTCAGTTCCGGTTTATGACAAATAAAATGTGACGGCTTCGTGAAAAAAAAAACGCATTTACTCCATTCATACTATACTCTCCTTTAATCTCTTTCTAAAACTGCCCAATAAACATTGTAGTAAACTTTCAAAAACGAGCTTTGAATATGTATATCGAACTTACATATAACTAATCTTAGTTTTTCAATGTTCGTATAAGGAAAAAATGCAGTCGAAATGGTTTCGGAAAGCTGAGAGCCAAATGTAAGTTGTTACCATCGTTGCCACTATGGTTACTTTTTACCAAAATTGATTACCATTTTTTCGTTTGATTAAGTGGTTACTTTCGGCCGATTTCGGTTACATTCAAGGTCCATGTATTCAGTACATCATGGTTACATTAAATGTTTAGGAATACGCTTTTAATTTTTCCAACCTATAAAATATTTGTTATCCAAATTGTTTCGTTGTATTTTTTATATCAAATTCCAAATAATTTATTGTTGGGGGTAAATGGAAAAAATTCAACCACTATTTCCAGCGTTTCAAGAAAATGAATAAGGCAAAAGTGGGAAAAATTCAACAGTTTTCACAGAGCCTCAGTGGTCGAGCATGTAAAAGCGTTCGCGCATTGCGGCTGAAGATGGATCGATCCCCGTGAGGAGCATTCACATCCGAAAAGGATACTAATGATCGAAAATGGTTTTTTGTAAAATAGTTATACTCAACCTTCACTGGAAATAGTAGTTGAAATTTTTCCATTTAACGCTTTGATCGGGCGATATTTCGCTCGACGTTGGATATGATTAATGCTTAAAGATCTAAAACAATTGATATATTTTAGTTTTTGGTAACCGTATATATTGTTTTGCTTTCAAATAAATAGCCCTAACGTTAATGGGACATATACCTATATTATTAATTTATTTTGGTTACCTGTTTCTAGTTTTGGTTACTTTTATTTTGTATTTTGGTAAATTTAAAATTTTTTAAGTGGCAACGTTGGTTGTTATAGTTACAAGAGTGAAAATAACCACTCTCTCCCTCATTAATATTTCTCTTCGAAAATTGGCTGTATTTCGAATTCATAACGAATAAAAAGTTCATTGTATAACGAAGGTTACTTTTTCCTGAAGAATTACCTAGTTGTGGAATCGCACAATAAACTTTTGCACACTTTTAAGTATTATCGAAGATGAGCCTAAGGCCCAAATTACATAAGCGCTGTAGCAGTGGCAGTGACGTTTTTAAAAAAATTAGCTGATGTGTCTAATATGAGCAGTGATAGGGGCGTCAGAATGAATACTTTTCCGTCAATCCAGCAATCCGTTTAACTGACAGCAGAGTGGAATTATATGTAATTGAATGACGATCGACACATTCAGTACTTCAACTTTGCCGTAACAAATATATGAAATTGAAGTATGTGTCAGTTAAACGTTGCTGGATTGCCGGAAAAGTATTCATTCTGACGGGCCCATGACTGCTAGAACAAATACAATACAGCTTTGACAGCGATTTCTTTATATATTATGTCTGTTTTATTGTACCTTGGACACCGGACGACATAAATTTACTTACTATTTTCATGTTCACTTTTTTCAATTAAAATAATCAATCTTGTTTTAGCGTTTATTTCTTCTTTTGCTCTTCTTATTCTTCTTTGCCTTTTCTTCGCAACCGCCAAAATTTGCTAGTGGAAATCAGTTAAGTAAAAATTAAATTCACTCCCGCTTGCTTGCATCAAGGTACGGAAACACAAAATTAGTAAAAATAAATTAAAGGAGTGTTTTGTTGGGCACTTCGCTGCCGGTACGTACAATATACGTTCTTTGTCCGTACTTTAACGAACATTACATTACATTGAGTCTTGGCTAGATTCGAAGATAGGTAGACATCTTCGATAAATATTTGAAGAAATTTTATCAGATAAACACACTTTTTTCCAATTCCTTTACTTTAACGAACGGTCGTATAATTTTCACTTGTTTTTATACCAGTGGTTGCTTTTTTTCGCAAGTCTCTAACTCTTGCTCAAACGAATACGGCTTAAATTGCATAGTACGGAAACAGACTTACATAAGTTCATATCATCACTTAGAAGTTGGCTGCGAGTCAAGGTAGTGACAACGAATTTAGAATTTGGGCTAAACAGAGCAGAGCTGCCGACTGCCACTGCTGTATTCTGTGCCGCTTCATTGCAAACCGTAGTTTCTAAAAATCAGCTGATTTCGAAAAACGGTTGCAGCCACTGCAAAGGCGCTATTGTAATTCCGACTTTAAGATAAATTTTCCATTTGTTCTCGAATTCTTAACCGAGTCTAATGTGGATTGGGTTTGAAGTATGTACTTATGTGCCTGTTTCTATTACAATAAACGCCGGCTATTTGCTTATTCGCTCTTCTTCTTATTTAGTTTAAATTAAAATTTTAAATATTCTCTCAAAACAATTCCAGTTTAGCCTGGCTGTGGTTGATGATGTGACTTGAAAAATTTTCGCACAAAATTTACTTGAAATATATATATGTATATCTTCTACGAAAATAGCAAACAATTGCTTTTACAGCATTGCGTGCAATACGTGCATAATGGTAGATTTTGCATCCTTACATACATACATACATATGTACATAGGTATTTTGTTTTAGAAAACCTTTTCGTGAATTCAAGACAAAGCACGTAATTTTATTTTAAATATTTTTTTCTTTATTACACAAAATAAACGTACAATTTGGCTGCCTTATTTTTGTCTCTTTCTTTCTTTGGTTTAATGGGAGTATGTACATAAATTTGTATGTATGTATATAGCTTAGCCTTCTCAGAGTTCTGAGTTTATTAGCAAAAGAGCAAAAGTTTTCCTTTAATTAAAAATTTTCCCACTGCAAATTTAACGTTCAACTTAAATGTTTGTTGGTTTAGTTTGGTTTGGATTGGTTTATTTCATGCGCTACACACTGTGGCATTTTGCTTACGTTCACACTTCATTACGTTTTACGCTTTTGTGCTTTTTATACTCAGCTGTACTAGTACACAGAGTATTATAATTTTGATTTCATAACGGTGGATTGTAACATAATGAAATAATCGAGATAGATATGGACTTATGTATATCAAAATGATCAGGGTGAAAAGAGAAATCGATTGAGCCATGTCCGTCCGTCCGTCCGTCCGTCCGTCCGTCCGTCCGTCCGTCCGTCCGTCCGTCCGTCCGTCCGTACGCACGATAACTCGCGTAAAAATTGAGATATTTTGATGAAATTTGAAATGCAAGTTGGTATCGAGACTGGGACGGTTGGTATTGAAAATGGGCGAAATCGGACCATGACCACGCCCACTTCCCCTATATAGTAAAAATCGGAAATTTTGTATCTCAGCCACTAATATAGCTAGAGTGCTAAAATTTTACCCACGTATTGAGCTCAGGCCCTTATGAAGAAATTTGATGAAGTTTTGGAAAATGGGCGGTGCCACGCCCACTTATTAAGGGTCAAACATTGAAAGTTTTATATGTCATAACTCAGAAACCGTTGAAGATATATCGATGAAATTTGGTACGCGTAATTTGCTTACTTAGACAAATGTTTTGGCGAAAAATTATAAAAATCGGTTGACGGCCACGCCCACTTTTATATATGGGAACTATAAAGGGGCCTAATAAAAACATTTTAAGCGATATCTCTGTCAAATATAAAGATCTATCACTGAAATTTTGTGGCACGAGTCCACCTACGGACGTAAAACAAAACATATAAAAATTTTGGAAAATGGGCGGTGCCACGCCCACTTATTAAGGGGCAAATATTGAAAGTTTTATAAGCCATAACTCAGAAACCGTTAAAGATATGTCGATGAAATTTGGTACGCGTGATATATTTACTTAGCCAAATGTGTGGACGAAAAATTACCAAAATCGGTATACGACCACGCCCACTTTTATATATGGGTATTATAAAGTGACCTAATAAAATCATTTTTAGCGATATCTCTGTGAAATATAAAGATAATTCATTGAAATTTTGTGACATGAGTTCTACAATAGACTGGAAACACAAAAAAAAAAAATTTTATAAAATGGGCGTGGCACCGCCTCTTTTTATACAAAGAAATCTATGAGCCTATTACTCGACAAATAACTGAGATATTATGACGAAACTTAGTTTATACACTTTTATAACTTGTGTTAATAGACACGCAAAAATTTATTGAAATCGGTTTATGACCACGCCTACTTTTTAACAAAGATATTTCTGGAACACCCTTTTGGAATTTGTAACGTGAAGTCTTTGTAACTAAAAGTCATAGAGGGATGCAATTTTGCACTAACAATAATATTTATATGCTTATTTGGATGATTGATACAAATTTTGAAAATGGGCGTGGCTGCGCCCTGTTTATGCAGCACTCGTTTCATATAAAATACACCCTATATCGAACAAACGCAAACAAACAATGAAAGCATACAGCTGAGTATCTAATGTTCGATTCCACTCGAACTTAGGCTTCCTTACTTGTTACTTCTTCTTTTGTTTTACGTGAAATAAGTGAAAGCTAATTAACCACAGTTGAGTTGCAGTTTGGCATTTACTACGATGAATAGGATCACAGGGCAACCACCAGTCAACCGCCGGGGTAACCCGGCATCCAGTTACTCAATTCTGCAGTCAGTCAGTCAGCCATTCAAGCATTCAACGAGTCAACCAGTCCGTCAGTCAGCCAATCAATCTGATATTTTATTTGCATACATGAACAAGCTCTATTGCACAATTTTGGTTGGCTTCTTTTCGCTTCATGCCATCGAAAACACTGATTCAACACAACTTTAACAACTAAAAGCGCCCTTTTCTTTCTCTCTCTCTCTCTTTTTTTCCCTACTCATTTACATAATTTTATTGTAGGTAGATTGTTCTATGGATACACATTTGATGGCAATATACCATTTGTCGGTAATTACACTGAATCACAAAATGAAATTTGTTGTCTTGTACTTTAGACGCCATTATCCTATCTTTATGTAAAATCGGTCGCTGATTCCGAAATGGTGATGTTAAAATTTTCAAATTGACTCATCTATCTTTTAGAAACTATAAGAGTTAGAGTAAAATGTTGTAGGAGCCATGTAAAGTAAATTTAATTTTCTCTCAATGTATTAAAGAGATATACAGGATTAAGTGAAGCCATTGGCCAACTAACGGTGAATTGCCGATATCTCAAAAACCTTCGCATAGAATTAAAAATGAACCCGATTTTCGGAATCAGCGACCGATTTTACATATACATATGTAGATAGAGTTGTGGCGTTAAGAGTATTTTTTTTGGCTGTAGAGCAGTGTTACTTATGCAAAAAGCTGCTCGGCGGTGACCCTTTTTGATTTCGTCAAATCAGACCCGTGCGTATGGGAGAGTGGGATTTAGGGGTTCAATGCCCGACAAGATTATTTCCCTATAACAATCTACAAACCATACATTTACTCATTTCTGACACAATTGCAAGATCGATTTTTGAATCACTGCAATATTTTATCAAATTTTACTTGCCATTTCCGCAACATGAAAATGAAATTTTTTGAAGAAGAATCCTGCGCTCAACTATTCCAATTACACTGTTCAATTTTGCAGTACGATTCCCATGACATCTGGGTGAACGGAGTACAACTTTGGCGAAAGCTCATTGCTGGAAAGGAAATCACTCCATATTTGTAATGAAGATGTGTTTCCAAATGTCAACAAAATGGTTCGCGTTATGGGATTTTTACCTGTGACAACAGCGACGAATAAACGATCCTTCTCAACTTTGCGACGACTAAAACGTATTCGAGATCGAAAATGTCTGAAGATCACCTCACTCAATGTGCATCGTGATGTCAAGATCCATCCGTAAATAGTTTTCAAAGAGTTTTTTTCTGTACCCCGCAGAGTTTATTTATTAAATAATTGTAACTGTATATGACTTTTGAAAATAATGGGTCATAGTAATAAAAGCCAAGCATTTACTTTTGCTTAAGATTTCAGACCTTTTACTCAGATTTTGAAATTTGGTTCATACAAATTAATGTCAAATTTCTGAAATTTTGAGTAAAAGCATTTGCTTGGATTTTATTAATATGGCCCAATATTTCCGTATTCCGAAAATATATTTTTTATCTGTTTGCAAAGATAAGTAACTTGAGTTTAAAGCCTCCTCCCTCGGATATTTTCTGCGCACGTTCCTGCGTCAAATCGTCATCCATTCCTCCCTTTATTCGTTCTCTTAAAGTAAAGTAGGTAGTTTTACCGTAAAAGTTTTTATCTTAATTGAGTAACAGTTGACGTGTTGCGCTTAATTACTATAAATTTTTAAACAACAAACTTTCCGTGGGTTTTGTTTTTTTTTTTTTAATTACTCAAACGGTGGAGTTGGAGGATTCCAGTTTTAATTTTTAATTGCTTTCTACATTTCAATTCGACTTTTCATTACATCACACCATCACATCGCATTTGCCTACTTTTCATATTAATATTCGGTTTTCGGTACTCGGTTTTCGGTATTTGAATTAGGTACTCAAATTCGGTATACGTATTCGGCATGTGGTATTCATGTTCGCTATTCGGTATAAGTATTCATACTGGTATCCGTTTTCCCCTTCACACACTTTTCATACTCATATTCGTATGCATATTCGGTGCTCGGTATTCGTATTCGCTTCCGTATTGGTATACGCATTGACCCATATACCAAATATTACCCACATACCAATAATCATAGATCTACGCCATTTTGACTTTTATTTTTGACTTAAAAACCAAAAACCTACTTCCAAGAGTTATTTTTTGACTTTTTATATAAAAGACATAACCGTTACGATCCCTGGTCTTTGAGCAGTTGGCGCCCTTACAAAAAAATTGTTCGTAGTGTTTATTCATATTTGTTTATACCTAAACTACGAAATTCTCAGAATCCATTGCACACGTGTGTTAATAAAACAATAGCATTCACCAATTTCCCCCGAAACCCTCTAAAACACCTTTAATTTTACCTATAAATAGCGCCGAAACTGGCAAATTTGTTCATATCACTTACCAATAGTAATCAAGTAATGAATTCGAGCAGTGCATTTCTGGTGATGACGCTCATATTGAGCTTTGTGTGGTGGACGACGTCTACAAATACTAATTTTCGCATCACTAATGGCGTTGTTGCTAACATAAGTCAGGCTCAATACACGGCGTCATTGCACGAAAATGGGGTTTATGTTTGCTCGGGCGCATTAGTATCCTATAAACATGTGGTTACGGCGGCGGAATGCGTATACAAGAAGTACGCAAGACTTTTCATTGTGTCAGTCGGTGTTGTCGATCGGCGAGATCCAGATCGAATGCAATTAGCAAACAAATTTTATTGGCCAAAGCGATACAGTCCTGCAGTAAAAAATATAAATATAGCCGTTGTTGAAATGTTGGAACCTTTTCCCGCTATACCAACAATAGTTCCAATACGCTTATGTCAATCTCGAGTGTGTCTGAACAGCGAACTCTGGGTGAGCGGTTGGGGTAAAATAAACAAAGAAGCTATTATCAATGAGTTCCAGTTACGCACGTGTAAAGTGTACGTAAGGAAATATACCGATTATTATGCTGAAGATGGCAGTACAGATGATAAAATTTGGAATATATGTGCCCTTAACCTTGGTGGATCTGGTACATGTTATGGAGATGTCGGTGCTCCTGCCGTCTTCCAAGGGCATCTTTGTGCAGTGGCAACCGGAGTTAATAGTTGCGGAAATTTCAGTTCTCCAGGCATATATAGCAGGTTGGATACTGCAGCACCGAAAAAGTTTGTTTACGGTATAATAAATACATATAGGGGCGTCAGAATGAATACTTTTCCGTCAATCCAGCAATCCGTTTAACTGACAGCAGAGTGGAATTACATGTATTTGAATGAAGATCGACACAATCAGTACTTCAACTTTGCCGTAACAAATATATGAAATTGAAGTATGTGTCAGTTAAACGCTGCTGGATTGCCGGAAAAGTATTCATTCTGACGGGCCCAATACTTAATTAACACATATTTGAAATGAAAATATTTAAATACGTACATATGTACACTAAGCCGTATCACGAAAATAAAGTTTGCGTGTGTCAGTTTTATTTGAACACTTATGTCGAAAAAATATTTGTGGTGTAAAAAAAATTTTTTTAGGCCCGCGTTAAAAACAGCTAAATCGCGTTTTTTGTAATAACTTCCTTATTTGATGTCGGATCTCTATGATCCTAACGTCGCAGAAAAGGTCTCGCTCTGCACTATATTTGGCCCATATAAAGTTTCGACCGCAAAGGTTGTTCTGAGTTTTACCTTTAAAAATTTTGGAGTTACTATCCCTAGATTTTTTATTTTTATCACTAATACAAAGCTCTCAAAAAACCATGAGGACTCCCCCAAAAAAATTCTAGCCTTTATTCACAAACAAAAAAGTTATACCGTTTTAAAATCAGGGAACCTGTTTTTTGAAAAATGATCCCAAGTTCTTATTTATATGAGGCAGTAACGCCATATAAGTATGAGTTTTTTATTAAAAAGTATTCTAAGTCCTGGCTTGACTTGATTATGTACCGCGATAGAACAGCTACCAATACTGGACACATGATATGCAAAAAATTGTTGATGATTGGACAATTCGTGCTGATCAACGTTATTTATATTGAATGATAATGGCTGTAGTGAAGATTTAGTAAGTATTCAAGTGGGACCTCTAAGCACAGCGCGCTGGCTTACAACGGCTTCACGATTTCTGCATCCGTGCGTATCGTAAAATCATCCAAGTTGTTTAGAAAAACTGCTAGAGTTCCTTGTAAAATTATACGCGCCTAAATGGAAGTCTAAATATATCATCAATACTTGCGCTGGATGCGTCGTCTGCCCCTAGAAATGCAGTTAATTATTCAGCCTACAATTGAAAACAATGCATTTTACTGTAATCCCGAAAACATCTTCTTATCTATGATAACCAAGACCGAAAATGACGATGCCCTCCAAATTTTGAGATATTTATGAAAGAAGTTTCAGAGCTCTGAAAGTGAATTCTTCATGGCTTATATTACTTTGCTCACACTCAAAAAAATTACTCAGATTATGGAAAAATGGGAATGATTTCATTGTTTTGAATACAATTTTCTTTCAAAACGTGGTTTTTATTCTTTGATTTAAAGAAAATTGTACATCAAAACAATGAAAATATGAACGATAAGTTTTCTTTATTTTTATTACCTCAACAATAGTTACTCATAGCCTCCCCCCTCTCCCCCTCTCCGTCGGATCGCTTTGTATGTGAAAACTGAAAATTATTTCTTAAATATCTCGAAAATGGGAGCTAATCCGGATTTTCTAAAAACACCATGGTAATCTGGAGCCAAATATTAAGCTGACGTGTTTCGCCGTTTCTCTGTGG
This sequence comes from Urophora cardui, assembly GCA_960531455.1. Lineage (NCBI taxonomy): Eukaryota > Metazoa > Arthropoda > Insecta > Diptera > Tephritidae > Urophora > Urophora cardui. Next base: position 114,750,813 of record OY482671.1, read on the forward strand.
TATTTTTGCCTCCCTACTGTGTAATTTTTTATAAAAAAACAAGTGTTTCATTGTACAACGTTATAACTTTTTTGTTTGTGAATAAAGGCTAGAATTTATTTGGCGGATTCTTCATGGTTTTTTGAGAGCTTTGTATTAGTGATAAAAATTCAAAAATTTAGGGATAGTAACTCCAAAATTTTTAAAGGTAAAACTCGGGACAACCTTTGGGGACGAAACTTTATATGGGCCAAATATAGTGCTGAGCGAGACCTTTTCTGCGATATTAAGATCATAGAGATCCGGCATCAAATAAGGAAGTTATTACAAAAAACGCGATTTAGCTGTTCTTAACGCGGGCCTAAAAAAAAAAATTTTACACCAAAAATATTTTTTCGACATAAGTGTTCAAATAAAACTGACACACACTAAACTTTTTTTTTGTCCATATAACGTGATACGGCTTAATGTACATATGTAAGTATGTAGAAACTTTTGCGTTTTCTGTCTTCATTAATTTAGTAAAAGATAAATAACACATTGAGGGCTGTTCTTTGGAGGCGGAAAAATTCCACTCAACCCGAAAGACTCACCAAACTAATTTTAATTGATTACTATTAAAAAAAATCAAAAACAATAAAAAGAAATTTATTTTTGCTCCCTGAGGCCAATTTTTTTTTTATCGCCGCTTTGAATTTGCGAAATTTTCTCTTAGTGATATTTAAATAAAGGAAAAAATGGGATAAAATGCAAATCGCATGGAAATGTGTTATTAGGGAACTTACATGTACATAGTAAAATTGAACGAGCTTCATTTCGTAGAATACTTTAATGCGCTAACACCTACACAAAGAGGTTGTTTCACCGCTGTTTTAGAAAGTCCAAAAAAATTAGTATTTTGGAGATCTTTTTTTTCTTTTCTTCATTGGTGTGTAACCATCTAGACGTTTCTGGCCGAATCCAAGAAAGTGCGATAGTTGTTTCTGTTTCATGCAGCATGACACCACTTGGAAATACTTATCTAAGGAGGCAGCGTCGCTGTCCACCTGATCTTCCCAACGCAGTGGAGGTCTCCCTTTTCCTCTGCGTTCAGCGGTTTTCTATAGAAATACTTTCTTGGTCGGAGCACCTTCATCCATTCGCGCGACATTGGTATCTCAGTCACTAATATACATAGCTGTAGTGATAATATTTCATTCATGCAATTGTCTCGAACCCTTATGAAGAAATATGGTGAAATTTTGGAAAATGAACGGTGCCACGCTCACTTATTAAAGGGCAAACAGTGAAAGTTTTATAAGTCATAACTCAGAAACCGTAACAGATATATCGATAAAATTTGGCATGCGTGCTGTACTTGCTTAGGCAAATGTTTGGAAGAAAAATTGCCAAAATCGGTTGACGATCAATCACACCCACTTTTATGTATAATAATACACTGGCACGTTTATAACTCTGACGAGTTTTATGGCCGAGCTTCTCTACCAAATTCGAGGCGTGTGCCTTAACATTTTTCCTACAAATTGGGCGGACCTACAGTTTTTATGCCGGTTCCGAACGGCGAATGCATTTTTTGTGAGAAGCTTTTCATGGAAGAAATACGCTCGGAGGGTATGCCGCCCACTGCCGAGAGGTGACAGCTGTTTCTAAAAAACCCAATAATTAAGTTTTAATTAATTAGAAAAAATTTTTTTTTGGTATTTGTCCGGACTGGGGTTTGAATCCGAGTCCTCTGGTATAGCAAGCGAGCACTCTACGCTGCACCATAGCGGCCACTTTATAATACCTATATATAAAATTGGGCGTGGTCATCAACCGATTTTGGCAATTTTGCTTTCAAACAGTCGCCTAAGCAAGTACAGCACACGTACAAAATTTCATCGATATACCTGCTACGGTTTCTGAGTTATGACCTCTAAAACTTTCAATGTTTGCCCCTTAATAAGTGGGCGTGGAACTGCCCATTTTACAAAATTCCACTATATTTCGTCACAAGGGCCTGAGCTCAATACGTGGGTGAATTTTTATCACTCAGCTCTATTAGTGACTGAGATACCAAATTTCCAATTTTTTCTATATATGAAAAGTGGGCGTGGTCATGGTTCGATTTTACCCTTTTTTAATACCAACCGTTCCAGTTTTGATACGAACTTGCATTCCAAATTTAATCAAAATATTTCACTTTTTCCGTGAGTTAGTGTTCATAGACGGACGGACGGACGGACATTGCTATTGCGTTAATGTGGGCTGAGAAGTTCTATGTCCAAAAAAAGATTTTTCGTGGTTGCTCAGGTTTTGATGGGAATAGTTGTAAGAAATTATTGGAAAACACCGATGTATTGAGAAGTCTATGTCCTTAAGAGCGCCTAAAATATGTAAAAGCTTTTAACGATTTTCATTCAGTGGTCTAATCTTGCTTCACTATTGATTTGAAAAGTAATTATATTAACTGTATTTCTAATTTCCGAAAGAGTTACAACGATCTTTCTATACCCATACCCCCAAAAGTGCATACAGTTTTGTCTTCATATAGAAGATTTTTGTTCAAGGCAGAGAATAGGATTAGGGTATTATTCAGAGCAAGCCATGGAGGCTGTGCATTATGATTTCAAAAAAACATGGGATTATAAGTATCGAACTAGACCAAATAACCCAAATTATATGGAGAATTTGAAGAAAGCTGTATGTGCATATAATATTCTTCATTTTAAAATAAAACTGAAAACCTTTTTATGTTTATTTTAAAATATGATTAATAATAAATAATAAACGTCTTAAAATGTATTTTCACTTTAATGAATTTTATTATACATTTATATACTAGAAGAACAGAACAGTCATTTTACCGGGGGTGCCATAAAAAGAACTTGGGCACCCATGACAACAAAAAATGGACCAATTTTTAAAAAACATGGAATTTCTCAAAATGTGCCCGATGAATGATTTCAATTTTGGCTCAGAACATTTTCTAATATGTCCAAGAATACAACCATGAAATAATATCTTGGTTACTTTGACTTTTCATAATAAGTTGTTTAAGCTCACCGTGCTTACTATCTTATTGCGATAGATTGGAAAAAATAGTTTCCATTCGACACTTTTGAGTTGGGCTCTCTAAGGGAATTTCTTTTTGTTGAAATCAAGACAGTTAAATCATATTTTCTTTCTTGTTTTTTATTAATTATACAGGAACCTGCTTCAAAACATCTAAGTTTCTTGTTTATGCAGATAATTTAAAAGTGTTTAGAACCATTTTCAGTACGTCAGATGTATTTTTATTGCATGATTATCTTAACCCTAATCCTCTAAAGTGAGCCTCTCAGACTCACTTTAAAGTTTAAAAGCGAATTATTCCCAAACCAAAAAAGCTTTTTGTCTGAAATTTTTGGGTATTCCTCCATTTTTATTCATAAATTATGAAATGATTATGATCTTTGGGCTATTTATTTATTTTAACCATTTTTTTTGCAATCGTATAAAATTGTAACGAAAAACCGAAAGTGAGCCTCAAAGACTCACCTTAAATACGTTTATCGTAATAAGCTTACATTTCTAGAATTCAACTAAATTTTGAATCCGTTGTTCACAAGGTTTACCCAGTGAGGTTTATACATTGTGAACTCACCATACTTTCCCCGGATTTTGGTGAATTCATCGTATTTCACCATAGATCTTTATATAATTGGATGTCATAAAATTAAGGAGACCGGCAAAGTCAACAATTTTAAAACAATTAACATTTGATCATTTTTCTGTTTACTGAGATTCTAAATTAAGGAAAAGATGCGTTCAGATAGAGAAACGAAAGATGAGCTGCTTTATACGTAAGTAATTTCACCACGAACGTCGCGTTTTAAAATATATATTAGGGGCGATCATATGAAAAATTTAGTCATATTCATTTCTTTCATAGCTTTTCTCATTGTATGCACAAAAACAAATTTATAACAGATGTAATTAAACCATTTTTAATGAACATTCAAACAACTAAAACAAGTAAGAGCGCGACTGTCTTCGGCCGTACCGAAGACTTCATACCTTTCATGAATGGGGAAATGAAAAGTTACCTATGCACATAGCCTGCACTCAAAAAAAAAATTTCTCTCGATCAAAGACATAATTTTCCTTATTTTGAACACGCGTCCCAATACAAAATTTTCTTTGTTTTGTGTAAATTTTCTCAAAAATGTGGAAAAAGCATAAAAAAACATTCAAACAAATTCGTTGCCATGGGGATTTGTATGGGAATTTAATTTCTCAAAATTAAAGAAATCAAGTCTTCAAAACAAGGAAAGTTGGGAATGGAATGGCGCTTAAAGAATTTTTCATTATTTTAATGTATGAATTTTTTCAAAACAAGTATATGAAACCATGGTAACGCATGTAACAACAATATTTTATAAACCTTTTAACACGTTTTAAGGAAAATTTACTCAAAACAAAGAAAGTAGTGTTCAAAATAGGTAAACAATTTCTTTGACCCCTCCATATATTTTTTTTCTCTCAGTGTGCTTTAGTTTAATTTATAATTTAAATTCTGTCGGTATTATAATGGTCCCATCTTAACAATTTTCGGTATCCTTATTTGGGTCCATATGGGTACAAATACTCCAAAGTTTCGTTTCCTTAGCTGTAAAAAGGGAGAAGTTATACTCCAAATTGTGTATATCTGAACAATCGGTTGTATGGGAGCTATATGTTATAGTGGTCCGATCTTGACAATTTTCGGTATCCTTATTTGGGTCCATATGTGTACATATACTCCAAAGTTTCATGTCCTTAGCTGTAAAATGGGAGAATTTATACCCCAAAATGTGTATATCTGAACAATCGGTTGTATGGGAGCTATATTTTATAGTGGTCCGATTCGGCCAATTCCGACAAATGATCAATTGAGCATCAAAACTCACCCGTGTTCCAAATTTCAATCAAATATCTCAAAAACTGAGGGACCAGTTTGCGTTCACACAGACGGACGGACGGACGGACGGACAGACGGACATGGCTTAAACGACTCAGCTCATGATTCTGATCATATCGGTATATATATTGATGGGTCTGTCACGCCTCCTTCTAGTACTTTCAAGATTTGAGGCACAAAGTTATAATACCATTTCATTCTCATGAAAGGTATAAAAATGTGTGAAAATTGCAGTACATTAATATACCCTATTTTACGGAATTACCTTTTTATCTTTATATACTAAAAAAATTGTCATAAACCGGTATAAGGATGTATAAAAATGCTTCTGAATTCATTACTGCATAAATAAAAGTAAAAAACAAATACAGAAATAATGCGTTTCAAAATTTCCCCATAGGTGAGCCTCAGAGTCTCACTTTCGGTTTTACGTAACTTTTCAAAATTCGGTGATTAGGGTTAATAATGTAGCTAACTGGAGTATTAGAAACAACTTACTGCAATCAAGAGGACAGAGAGGAATCAATTCAGCACTCCGTATGTGAATGCCCGGCTCCTACTCCCATCTGGCACAACAACTTCGGTCATTTGATACTTCCCAATTTAAGCACAATAGCCGAATGCACAGTAACTAGCCAAAGTAGGTTCATCGATAAATCGAAATGGTTTGAACACACCGGCGAACTCTAGCAACAACAACTCACAACCACATTTATTCCATGAGTTATGTGCATCAAAATGACACTTCGTGAGCTAACTGGACCAACCCTCTCCAAAACGTTTAAAGGTAAAAATCAGAACAACCTTTAAGGTGGGAATTGTATGTCGGCAAATATATCTAGGGCTAACCAAGACCTTTCCGGCGACATAAAGGTCTTAGAGATCCAATATCAAGATAGGTAGTTATTGTAAAAAACGCGATTTAGCTGCCTAAAAAAATGTTGTCACCCAAAATATTTTCTGGACATACATACATATGTATGTACATAAGTGTTCAAATAAAATTGACACACGAAAATTTTTTTTCGTGATACGGCTTAATGTACAGTCGTCTATACTGCTCAAATTTGGCGTCTTTAAGCAGTTCGCGCCCCAACCAAAAAATTGTCGTAGTGTTTATTCATATTTGCTTATATCTAAACTGCGCAATTCTCAGAATCCATTGGCACATGTGAATTAATAAAACAATAGCATTCAAAAACAAGTAAGGAAGCCTAAGTTCGAGTGGAATCGAACATTAGATACTCAGCTGTATGCTTTCATTGTTTGTTTGAGTTTGGTGGAAACACGGCGTATTTTATATAAAGCGAGTGCTGCATAAAGTGGGCGTAGCCACGCCCATTTTCAACAGTTTTATCAGTCATCCAACTAAGCATATGAATATTATTCTTTGTGCAACATTTCATTCCTTTATGACTTCTAGTTACAACGATGTCACGTTGCAAATTCCTAAAGGGTGTTCCAGAAATATCTCTGTTAAAAAGTAGGCGTGGTCATAAACCGATTTGAATAAATTTTTGCGTGTCTATTAACACAAGTTATAAAAATGTATAAACCAAGTATCGTCATAATATCTCAATTATTTGTCGAGTTATAGGCTAAGAAATCTCGTATATCCCTTTATCTAAAAAGAGGCGGTGCCACGCCCATTTTCCAAAATTTTTGTATTTTTTGTTTCCGCTCTCTTGTAGAACTCATGCCACAAAATTTCAATGAATTATCTTTATATTTGACAAAGATATCGCTTAAAATGTTCTTATTAGGCCTCTTAATAGTTCCCATATATAAAAGTGGGCGTGGCCGTCAACCAATTTCGGTAAAATTTTGAATATGTATTACCACAAGTAATGAAAGTGTATACACCAAGTTTCATCATTATATATCAATCATTTATCGAGTTATGGGCTCAGAAATCTCGTATATCCCTGCTTCTAAAAAGAGGCGTTGCCACGCCCATTTTCCAAAATTTTTGTGTTTTTAGTTTTATGTCCGCAGGTGGTCTCCTGCCATAAAATTTCAATGATATATCTTTATATTTGACAGAGATATAGCTTAAAATATTTTTATTGGGTCACTTCATAATACCCATATATAAAAGTGGGCGTGGTCGTCTACCGATTTTGGCAATTTTTATTCCAAACATTTGCCTAAGTAAGTATATCACGCATACCAAATTTCATCGATATACCTTCAACGGTTTCTGAGTTATGACTCATAAAACTTTCAATGTTTGCCCCTTAATAAGTGGGCGTGGCACCGCCCATTTTCCAAAATTTTTGTGTTTTTTGTTTTATGTCCATAGTTGGACTCATGCGACAAAATTTCAATGATAGATCTTTATATTTGACAGAGATATGACTTAAAATGTTTTTATTAGGTCACTTTATAATACAAATATATAAAAGTGGGCGTGGCCGTCAACCGATTTTTACTATTTTCCGTCCAAATATTTGCCTAGGTAAGTAAATCACGCATACCAAATTTCATCGATATATCTTCAATGGTTTCTGAGTTATGACATATACAACTTTCAATGTTTGACCCTTAATAAGTGGGCGTGGCACCGCCCATTTTCCAAAATTTCATCAAATTTCTTCATAGGGGCCTGAGCTCAACACGTGGGTAAAATTTCATCGCTCCATCTATATTAGTGACAGAGATACCAAATTTCCGATTTTTTCTATATAGGAAAAGTGGGCGTGGACATGGTCCGATTTCGCCCATTTTCAATACCAACCGTCCCAATCTCGATACCAACTTGCATTTCAAATTTCATCAAGATATCTCAATTTTTACGCGAGTTATCGTGCGTACGGACGGACGGACGGACGGACGGACGGACGGACGGACATGGCTCAATCGATTTCTCTTTTCACCCTGATCATTTTGATATATATAAGTCTATATCTATCTCGATTATTTCTTTATGTTACAATCCACCGTTATGAAATCAAAACTATTATACTCTGTGTACTAGTACAGCTGAGTATAAAAAAGTGTCCATGAAAACATGAAATACCGTTTGCGTCAGAAATAATGTTTGTTCAGTTTTTTTACTTAACCGGTGGATACACCAAATGCCAATTTGCGAACTTTATTTATTGGTTTTAACTAGCGTGTGTTGCGTTTTATAAATCATATTTTTATACTCAGCTGTACTCGCGCAAAATTGAAATATTTTAATGAAATTTGGAATGCAAGTTGGTATCAAGACAGGAACGGATGGTATTGAAAGTGGGCGAAATCGGACCATGACCACGCCCACTTCCCCTATATAGTAAAAATCGGAAATTTGGTATCTCAGTCACTAGTATAGCTGGAGTGATAAAATTTCACTCGCGTAATGAACTCAGTCCTTTAGGAAGAAATATGTTGAAATTTTGCAAAATGGGCGGTGCCAGGCCCACTTATTAAGGGCAAACTTTGAAAGTTTTATATGGCATAACTGAGAAACCGTAGCAGATATATCGATGAAATTTGGTACGCGTGCTGTACTTACTGGGGCAAATGTTTGAACGCGAAATTGCCAAAATCGGATGACGACCACGCATTTTATATATGGATACTAGCTGTACCCGCCCAAGCTTTGCTTTGGCCCACTTCCTATTATAGGCATTAGAAGCGAAAAACGGCACACTTTACAATAAGTTGGAAGTATCCAGAAACCGAACTTTGCTCGGGCTGCAAGACCTCAGCAAAAGTCAGATAAGTTTAAAAAAATGTTTTGACCGGATATGGACCAGGTCAAATAAATGAAATGAAATGAAAAGACAGTATTAGTATTCTGTTTAATACTAAAGCTTTATTACACGGATTATATGTATGTATTTAATATAATGTGTAAATATGTATATATATTGCTCATGGAATGAGGCAAAGGCTTACTTACGTTGGCTGATGGTCGTGTAGAGTCGTTGGCGGGATGAAAACGAATGATAATAATGAAGAAGACAAGAAAGTGAAAGTCACTTTCTTGTAGTTAAGGCTACAACGTTAAGTTGGCTGTGGTTGCCGCAAGTCACTAAAAGGAGTGTGTTCAATCATAGAGAACATTAGGGCGGTTCAGAATTGAATTGGGTTTAGCCTACTGGCGTAAACAGAAGGAAAAAATTTATATTTTCTAAAATTTGCCCTTTTCATGTCCTTATCCCATTTTTGTTCGTATTAATCTCCCACTCCTCTCCCCTCTACCAATCCCTTCTTCTTTCCCTTTCCATCTATCTTTCCCCTTTTCTTTCATTGCCGTCTTCTTTTCCTTTTCCCGCTACATTTCCGCTTCCTTTTCTCTACCGCTCTCTCTTACCTCTCCTTTTCTGTCTTTCTCCTTTTTATTCCCCCCTCTTATACCTTCTGTAATTCCCTGTCTCACTGTCTCTCTCTCCATCCTCTTCATTCCATTTTTATTATATTCTCCCTCTCCTTTTCCGTCCCTTTGCCTTTGCCTTTTCCAGTCTCATTACTCTTCCCCTTTCCCTAGGGAACTGGTTTTGGCATAACATACCCTGTATTCCACTTCTCATTTGATACCATCATTGCTTAAAAACATTCCGTGGAATCCGAATCGTCTCTTTTACCCATAATTGGGTATCGGGCCTAAGAATCACTATGAAAATATCTCTATATAGCAGACCCGGTCAACACCTTTCATTTTAGATCAGTATTGCTCAGAAGCATCCCGGGCTGACACATCTGAGAACTTGACCTGGGAACCATAATGGGTACGGTATCTGGAGACTTGACCAAGAAATCGTAATGGATACGGCCCTCCATGAGAGTCCGCTCAACACCTTTCATTTGGTACCAATATCCCTGAGAAATATCCCGATGTTATCCGGGTCCGCGTGTTAACCCACACCTTGGGACCCGACCTAGGGATCGTAATGAGTTCATTTATATGTAAAATCCCCGCTCAAAACCCTACATTTGATACCAATATCACTGAGAAATTTTCCGGGGTCATCCAGGTTCACGTTTTGAACCATATTTGGGAACCCGTCCTAGGCATCATAAATAAAATAGTTCTATGTTGAAGTCCTCATCAAGACCTTTCATTTGATGTCAATATCGCTTAAAAACATCCGAGGGTCATCCGAGTCCACGTTGTGGCCTATATCTGGAGACCCGGGCTAGGCATCACAATTATAATAGTTCTGTGCTGAAGTCCTCATCAAGACTCTTCATTTGATAATAATATCGCTCAGAAACATTCGAGGGTCATCCGGGTCCACGTTTGACCCATATCTGGAGACCCGATCTAGGAATCACAATGAGTACTATTCTATGTAAATTCTCTGCTCAACACCTTTCATTTGATACAAATATCGCTCAGAAACATTCGAGGGTCATCCGGGTCCACGTTTTGACCCATATCTGGAGACCCGATCTCGGAATCACAATGAGTACTCTTCTATGTAAATTCTCTGCTCAACACCTTTCATTTGATACAAATATCGCTCAGAAACATTCGAGGGTCATCCGGGTCCACGTTTTGACCCATATCTGGAGACCCGACCCAGGAATCACAATGAGTAACATTCTATGTAAATTCTCTGCTCAACACCTTTCATTTGATACAAATATCGCTCAGAAACATTCGAGGGTCATCCGGGTCCACGTTTTGACCCATATCTGCAGACCCGACCTAGGAATCGCAATGAGTACCATTCTATGTAAATTCTCTGCTCAACACCTTTAATTTGATACCAATATCGCTCAGAAACATTCGAGGGTCATCCGGGTCCACGTTTTGACCCATATCTGGAGACCCGACCTAGGAATCACAATTAGTACTATTCTATGTAAATTCTCTGCTCAATACCTTTCAGTTGATACCAATATCGTCCAAAAATATTCGGGGGAAAGCCAGGTCCACGTTTTGACCTTTTGACCTATATCTCGGGAACCGACTTCCGGATTTGAAAAAAATATGTATATAAACCATCTAGGGCAAGGTACTAAGCTGGTGTGTAAATTTGGTCAAAATCCCTCCACGCGTTTGGGCGAAAGCCGGCGACAAAGAAATGGGCTTGATTTTTATATATATACTCTGAAAAAAATACCCGTAGTTAAACCAACAACTTTCGGCTGTTGAATCTCCGTCTTTGATTCAACAGTAAAAGTATTTGTTTTTACAGCGAAGTTTTTGATCCAACAATTTCTTCAAAAACGGGCGTTGTTGATTCAAAAACTTGCTCGCCTTTAAAAAATTTTTTGTGAGAAAATATTTTTTTGTGAGAAAACCAACAAAAAAAATAATGATGGAGAGAAGATGAAGAGAAAAATCCAAAAAAAAGTTTATTTTTAGCAACAATTTTCTCCCCGTTGTTGATTTAAAGGCAAAAGTATTTGACCCAACAGTTTCCGTTGTAAACAAAACTAATGAGAACAAATTTTTTTAAATTTTGATTTTACAATGATTCAAATAATTCATGGATTCCTTTTTAGGAAATGGAAGTATAAATAGGTTACTACAATTCAATATAATGTTGAATGTTCCACTATGTGATGATTGGATAGAATTTCAGGTTGATGTCATGGTTCGAATCCGGAGGAGAATATAAAATAAAAAAGAAAAATCATAATAAGAAAAAAGATAGCAACCAGTGAATGATAAGAAGGAGAGAAAAATAGGAGAACAAGCGGAGGCTACATATTTGCAGTTGGGACCCGGGCGGAGAGAAGATGAAGAATAAAATGCAAACACAAATTTATTTTTAGGTGAACATTTTTTACAACAATCTCCGTTATTGACTTAAATCAATAACGCTCGCACCTTTGAAACAACAACGGAGCGTTGTTGGGCACATTTCAACTGCGGAAAGTAGTTGATTTAACAGCGAAAGTCTTTAGATTTACAACGTTTTTTTTTCAGAGTATAGATTATAAAGTAACCTAATAAAAACAATTTAAGCAATGTCTGTCAAGTATAAAGATAATTCATTGAAAATTTTTGGCATGACTCCTACAATAGGCCGGAAACAAAAAAAAACCGAAAAATTTTGGAAAAAATCTTTTTAGACAAAGGAATCTACGAGATTTTGGAGCCCGTAACTCGACAAATAATTGAGATATTATGACGAAACTTTGTGTGTGCACTAGATGCGTTTTTTTGTTCTTGCAACAATAAAAAATGTTATTCAATATCAAAGTGATTTTGGCATGTTTCATTCAAACCAAAGTAGCTTGGATAAAAAAGCTCAATTTCGATCAAATAAACTTTTCTGAAAACTGCATTAATTTGCGCAGATTGCTGTATATTTTGATTAAAAAGAAATTTAAGGTATCTTGAAAATCCCCGGGTCCAAATTTGAAAATCCGTGACTAACAAAAATAAAATTCCAATTTAGGCGATCTTGGTACCTTCCCTATGACTCGTACACCATTCAATTAAGCCGGCAATTTTACATGAGAATGTGTAGGTTAGGTTAGGTTGAGGTGGCTGTCTCCGCAATTCATGAAAGCGGGGACACACTTAGGCCGAGGTGGCCCATTGTGATACCACACGGGAGCCCTAGCTTCCTTATCCCTGTTTACAAACCTTTCCGGAAAAATTAGATTCAAAAGTATGATAAGATTATATGCCCGTGAAGCTAAACCAGCGCGTTTGTTTCATGAAGCGCAGAAAATCTAGTGTCCTTGCATTTTCCATCTCCGCCAGGCACTCGAAAAAGTGTTTATGGAGGAAGCGGTACCTGGATAGCGACAGTGCGGGGCAGTGGCATAGATAGTGCTCAACACTCTCTATTTCCTCCACGTCCCTACAGCTGCGGCAGAAGTCGTTTTTATATAGGCCCATGCGAGAGGCGTGAGTGCCCATAAGACAATGGCCTGTTAGAAGTCCCACCAGCGGACCTATAGAGAGCCGATTCAGATGCAGCACCGATACAGACCTAGCCTCATCCAGTCTAGGCCAGATTTGCCTAGAAATCACACAAGTTGACTCCTTGGCCCATCTAGCGTTAGCCTGTTCAATGGAGCGAGATCTCAACCAATCCTTGCATGAGTTAAGCGGGGGGCCAACCCATGCCGCAGATGTGATATCCTGCAAGCTTGTGCCTTCCCTTGCCAACTCATCTGCAATGCAGTTGCCCCGAACGTTGCTATGGCCTGGAACCCAAATGACGTTCAGGTCGCACCTTTCGGCTAGTTTGTTCAAAGACTCCCTACATTTCATTGCAACTATAGATGTAGCATTGTTACTCTGTAAGGATTTTATGGCAGCTTGGCGGTCAGAGAAGATTTTGATAGAATTTATGTCTGGCAGATCTGTCAGGCGACGAGCTGCTTCCCATATGGCTATGAGCTCAGCCTGATAGACGCTGCAGTGATCAGGTAGGCGGAAACTTACTTTCAGATGAAGCTTTTCGCAGAAAAACCCACTTCCAACTCTATTGTTCAATTTAGAGCCGTCCGTGTAAATGTGCAGTGTATTAGGGTCGGGATCCCCTAAGTTCTTCCACTCGCTCCTCTCCGGGATTCTTGTGGAGAATTTGTTATCCCAACAAAAGGCTGGTATTGCATAGTCCAGCTTTAGAAAATTGGCAGGGACGTTACTAAGAATTTGAGCGTGCCCGAATCTGGTGTCCCTCCAGGGTTCGGTTGCATTGAGCCTTGCCGCGTTGCAGCTGGCAATGAGTTTCCCCTGTATATCCGTGGGGAGAAGAAATAGGATGGTTTCGAGAGCTTTAGTTGGGGTGGAGGGAAGGGCTCCGCTAATAAGCATGGAAGCCATTCGCTGCACTCTAGTTAATTTGCTCTTATTGGTTTCGAGTTCCAGTGCTGGCCACCATATGGTGACTGCATAGAAGAGAATAGGTCGCACTACCGCTGTGTACAGCCAATGGACGATTTGGGGGTTAAGTCCCCATCTCTTGCCTATCGCTGATTTACATGCGTAAAGTGCTAACATGGCTTTTTGGGATCGTACTTCTACGTTCCGTTTCCAGTTTAGTTTTCTGTCTAGAATAACACCAAGGTATTTAACCTCGGTAGAGAGTTTAATCTCCTTCCCATTTATGGACGGAGGTTTGAATTCAGGTATCTTATGTTTGCGGGTAAACAGAACCATTTCCGTTTTCTCAGAGCTGACACTGAGCCCGCATTTCAGAGACCAGGTTTTTACAATGTTGAGTGCATTTTGCAAAAGGTCGCTCAGCACCGGTATATGCTTGCCAGTCGCTGTCAGGGCGATGTCATCGGCGTACGCAATGACCTGGCAGCCCGTGTGCTGAAGTTTAGAGAGCAGGGTGTTCACCGTTAGGTTCCAAAGCAGAGGAGACAAAACTCCACCCTGGGGTGTTCCCCTGTTGGCATACCTAGTTATCGATGAATTACCCATTTCAGAAATAATGGCTCTTCTACTAAGAAGAAGTTCGACAAACCTCACGAGAGCCTCTTCTACCTCCAAGTCCCGTAGGGCGGTGGTAACGACTCCCGGTAGAACATTGTTGAAAGCTCCTTCTATGTCGAGAAAGATGCCCAGTGTGAATTCCTTAAAGGCTAGCCCCTTTTCTATCTTGGAAGTGATAGCGTGTAGAGCAGTCTCTACGGACTTGCCTTTGGAATAAGCGTGTTGAAAAGGAGATAGAGTATTCGCACGGAGCCTGATATAGACATCCAGCAATCTCTCAAGAACTTTGAGTAGAAAAGAGGTCAGGCTTATCGGCCTGAAATCCTTTGAGCTGCTGTAGGAGGCTCTGCCCCCTTTAGGAATAAAGATCACCTTCGCCTTGGTCCATTCCAGAGGAATGTATGACAGGTTGAGGCAGGCTTTATAGATAGGAACAAGTAGAGGGGTTAGAGTATCACTTGCTGCCTGTAATTCAGCAGGAAAGATTCCATCTATTCCCGGAGATTTGAAGGGTTTGAAGGATTTAATTGCCCATTTTACCCTTGTGTTAGTAATTATGTGCTCCAAGTCATTAGATGTCCTGGGGTTAGAGTAGGTTCTATAAGGTTCCGAGGTGCACCCTGGGAAGTGTGTGGTGACCAGGGTGTTCAGAATATCAGTACTAGATGTGGCCCAGTCCCCATTTTGCATTCGTATACAGCTTGGGGGAACTGGGTTAGTAGAGAGGACCTTTCGTAGACGATTGGCCTCAGAGATTTCTTCTATGTCGCTAGCGAAGTTTTTCCATGAGTCTCTTTTAGCTCTTTGGATCGACTTCTTGAAGATTTTTAAGGCATCCTTGTAGACTTGCCAGTTGCCAGTTGTTTTCGCCTGGTTGAAGAGTTTTCTGCTGTTAAGCCGAAGCTTGGAGATCTCCGTGTTCCACCAATAAGGTTTCTTTTTACCCCGAACTTTGACCTCCGGGCAGGCACTCTTGAAAGCAGCGTTACAGGATTTAGTAACAAAGTCAACTGCTTCATCGATTTTAGACGATGTGTCCAGCATACCGAGAGAAACAGACCCGTTATTGGAGATAGGCGCTTCATCAGTTGTTAACGGTAGGCTTAACATACCGAGAGAAGCGTGCTCAAAGAGCGTAGCAGACAGTTTCTGATTAAAGAGAGCCCAATCCGTACGCCTCCTGTTCCTGTATCCCGCTCTAAGCGGAGGTCTCAAGAGTAGATTAAAAGTTATATACATATGATCAGAGAAGGAGTTTTCTCCGGACACCTGCCATTCCTTGACATAGTCAGAAAGCGAGCCTGTGACCAGAGTGATATCCTCACTCCTGTTTGCGGTGACAAAAGTAGGTTTGCCTTCAGAGTTACATATAGATAAATTATTAGATATAATAAAATCAAAAAGAGACTCACCCCTCGCGTTTACATCCGATGAGCCCCATGTTGTGTGGTGGGCATTGGCATCGGCCCCGATCAGCAGTTGGAGCCCTAAACGTTCGGCTTCCTTAACCGCATCAAGTAGCCGATCTTGCCCAGAAATGGGGCGGTCATACGCCAAATAGACAGAGGCAATCCATATCGGTTTACCTTTCAGCTCGAGGCTGATGCAGACCATATCTTCGTCGCTGAAAAGAGATACCATAAAGTAGGAAAGAGTTTTGTGTATTAGAATACATGATCTGGTCCTACCTGTCGCAGGTGCTGCCACCACATGGTAGTCCCCAGATTTGAGGCCACAGACCCTGGATCCAACGACCCAAGGCTCCTGGACCAGAACGATCGCCTCAGCAGTCTTGCTGAGACGTAAGAGTAGTGCAGCCGAAGCTGCTTTGGAGTGATGCAGGTTAATTTGCAGTACCTGCATCATTTTGGTCGTCGGAATGCATCTCGACGTCCGCCGCTACTGTACCCGCTCCTTCGGAGACCTCAATGACTGTGGAGTCAAAGCCGGCCTCCTCCGGATCCGAATCCAGCAGCGTGCATTCGTCGAGCATGTAGAACGGGCCTACCAACTCAGACACCGAGAACGTATCGCTCTCGGAGTCCAGAGTGCTGTCTGCCCGTTCATTAGCGGCCCCATGTTCACTCGAGGTGTTGCATGGAGCCCGGACGTCCATAGTTAAGGGGGTAGTGGGTTCGCTCATGGCGTTGCCCCCTACCTCCACAGAATTGGAATTGGATGCTTTCGTAGAACACCCCCCATCCCCAGAGCCCTGCAGATCGGTTGCGCTCAAGGCGCTGCCCTCAGCCCCAAGGCTCGGAAGACCAGGGTTGTCCTCGTCGGCTACCAATTCATCCTCCTTCTGGGGATCATCCCTTCTGATTTTCGGCGTGATGGTAAAAAGGCCGTAGCGGATTGTACCACCTCGCTTCTCAATCCACGGGAGAGACGCCTCGCTTATGACAAGCCCAACCTGGCGTTGCATCTCCCTCACGTCACCAACACGTACTACCCTCCAATCGCTTGGGGGCATTTCCGCGTTGGAGCGAGAGATGATCCTCAGAATTCTATCCGGATCAGATGGCTCAGCCGGGACCCAGACCCAGGCTCCCGGTCTGTTCGGAATTTCTTCCTTACTGACCGCAACCAAGTCAGACCCGGGCCACAGCTCACCCACCTCGGACATAGCCAGTTTATAAAGCTCGTACGAGCGCTCATCTGCGCATGTTACGAGCTTTATTCTGCCCTGATGCCATCCGCCATCCCGGATATCAGGAGGAGGCCCCGGAAAACGGTCCAGAAGCTCCTCATAGTTCCTGAGAAGACCTATGAGGATCATCTTCCACTTTTCCGGGGACAGGTTCCCGTCCGGGTGGCCGCGGTCCATAACTGCCAGCGTTAAGGTGGCTTTCGCCGCCTCGCTGAAAGTTTTGGTCAGGGCAGGAGGTGTGTTCGAAGGCCTGTGCCTCTTTGGAACGTTCGAAGCGTTCTCTAGAGATCGGGGTCTCTTCGAGGTCAGTGCCTGGTTAGATGTCGAGGGACCAGACTGGGGGGTGGTTGTCGGACCGGAAGTCGCTTTAGCCTGTTTGGCAGGGAGAATCTTCTTTGCCCAAACCAACGAACTCTTCTGCTCCGCCGTCAATTTGTCGTAGGGAAGATTTTTAGTCCTCTCTACGATCTTGGCGGCGCTGCGAACATTTCGCTGGCTGCGCACCGACATCGGAATCCTCTTACTAGCCTTAGAACACTCAGCGGGCTTGGTAAGAGAGTCCCTGGCAGGAGCAGGGGCTTGCACTTCGTCCGTGGAGGACTTGGTGCTGCTATCCACTGCCTGCCGTTCAGAGGTGCCCGGTTGAGGGATTGGGGAGACCACCCGTGCCAGCTCAGCTGGTGGTTGCTTTCCCTCAAGGGGCTTAGCTGTACCAGCTTTGACGGCAGTAGTCGGCTTACCCTCAAGGGGTTTAGTCTTCCTGCTTGCTTGCATAGGTGGTCGAAGTTGTGATGTGGGCCGTGAAGGCCCGCTCGGCGCCGTCTTAGCGGTACCCGAGGGGTTGGTTACTACTTTATCGCCAAGTCCAACGGCGGCATCGTTACCCGTGCAGGGATCCGAGGCTATTTGTTTTTTATTCATTTCATGTTTTGTGCGGTCGCCTACTGAGACGAGACCTTTCGGCGACCTGAAGTAAGGAAAGGGGGAAAGGGAACGGTCGACTACGGTAGAGCCCCTTACCGCAGCAAGTCCACCGTTACTAGGGATGGCAACTATAACCGGAAAAACGATTATAATCGGTTAATTTCTTTCGGTTAACGGTTAAAATGTATCGGTTTTTTCCTTTTGATTATTTTTTCGATTAACCTTTTTCCTCTCAAGTCGAACATAATCGAAAGGAAATAATCGAAGATGAGAATTACCGCCTTTTCATTCGAGTGAGTTTGTAAATTATTTTTCAAGGCAAAATGTTATGAATTAGTATTAATGAATGGTTGATGATGTTATTTATTTATTTTATCATATAAGTAAGCGCAATGTGTAGATAAATGTGCACAGCTTTTTTAAATATGATTTCATTTATATACGAATTTGTATGAATTCGTACCTCTTTAAAATTGTTTTTGGGAAAATTTTCCATTAAGGAACAACGCCCCGAAATAAATGACTATTTCAGGGGGGTAGAGGAGCTCTCACAGGACTTGGAACTGAAATCAAAAATTTTCGGAGGCTTGTAATTTACAAGATATTTGTTGTTAAAATTTTGAAATTTACCAAACAAAATACGAAAACTGCAATCTATTGCCGAGATAAAAGCACGTATTAAAACAAGCAAATGTATATATGCATGTGTGTAGAACAACATTTTGCGTTGGCGGCCTTCAGTCGCGCTTTAAAAAAAATAATCCTCAGCCGACATAATTCTCTTTCTGGGGTAATATCTATGAACCCATCCAACATTAACGACAATTATCTCGTAAACTTTAAACTTCCTGATTTCAGTTTTGAGATATCTGAGAGCCCCTGAAAAAGTAATTTTTTTCGTGTTGCGCTTTCTTAGTGGAAAGCCGACACTTTTTAACACGCTTTTATTAGTTTCACCTGTATGTATGTATGTATGTATGTATGTAAACAAGTTACGTATACGCAGTGTAGTTCTCTGTATGTTTGCTTGTACGCATTATGTAGAATAAGTTAACGCAAAAGCGTGTCTATTCATACACTGAATGGGGGTTTTTCAGTGTCAGATGTGCTTATTTTGTTTATAACGTGTTTTTTGTAAAGATGAGATAGCAACAAAATATTGACGATTTTTTCGCTGAAATGACGATTTTTTATTATTATAATAAAAACGAACACACATACATAGTATGTATAAAAGATTAGCTTGTTTGTCCTCTTGGGGTACTACGTATTAATTTATCAATAATTGTAATCGAAAAACGGTTATAATCGGTTAGTTCCCTACGATTATTCGCGATTAATAATCGAACCCTTTCGATTAACCTAAAAAACGGTTAATCGATTAATAAATTTTTTTTGCCATCCCTAACCGTTACTCCCGGAGGTGGACCGGTATCCGGGAGGCTCCGTAAGAATACAGTCGGTTACCCCTGACTGCAAACCATCCAATGGGCACGGAAACGTATAACACCCTGGATTATGGGGTTTTTGTGTGTGTGTTGGTGCGGTGATCTCCGCATGGGACACCTGGGATACAACCTGCTTGCCGCGACAGGCAGGATGCGCCCAAGGGTACCATACGGAGCTTATGAGAATGTGTATCTTTTGTTTTTTATACTCAGCTGTACTAGTACACAGAGTATTATAGTTTTGATTTCCTAACGGTGGATTGTAACAGAATGAAATAATCGAGATAGATATAGACTTATATATATCAAAATGATCAGGGTGAAAAGAGAAATCGATTGAGCCATGTCCGTCCGTCTGTCCGTCTGTGAGCACGATAACTCGCGCAAAAATTGAGATATTTTGATGAAATTTGAAATGTAAGTTGGTATCAAGACAGGAACGGATGGTATTGAAAATGGGCGAAATCGGACCATGACCACGCCCACCTCCCCTATATAGTAAAAATCGGAAATTTTGTATCTCAGTCACTAATAGAGCTAGAGTGATAAAATTTCACACACGTATTGAGCTCAGGCCCTTATGAAGAAATATGGTGAAATTTTGGAAAATGGGCGGTGCCACGCCCACTTATTAAGGGGCAAACATTGAAAGTTTTATGAGTCATAACTCAGAAACCGTTGAAGATATATCGATGAAATTTGGTAGGCGTGATATACTTACTTAGGCAAATGGTTGGACGAAAAATTGCCAAAATCGGTTTGACGACCACGCCTACTTTTATATATGGGTATTATGAAGTGACCTAATAAAAACATTTTAAGCGATATCTCTGTCAAATATAAAGATATATCATTGAAATTTTATGGAAGGTGTCCAACTATGGACATAAAACAAAAAATACAAAAATTTTGGAAAATGGGCGTGGCACCGCCTCCTTTTAGAAGCAGGAATATACGAGATTTCTGAGCCCATAACTCGACAAATAATCGATATATTATGACGAAACTTGGTGTATACACTTTTATTACTTGTGGTAATACATGTTCAAAATTTTAGCGAAATCGGTTGACGACCACGCCCACTTTTATATATGGGTATCATAAAGTGGCCTAGTAAAAAAATTTTAAGAGATATCTTTGTCAAATATAAAGATAATTCATTTAAATTTTGTGGCATGAGTTCTACAAGAGAGCGGAAACAAAAAATAGAAAAATTTCGGAAAATGGGCGTGGCACCGCCTCTTTTCAGACAAAGAAATCAACGAGATTTCGGAGCCCATAACTCGACAAATAATTGAGATATTATGACGAAACTTGGTTTATATACTTTTATAACTTGTGTTAATAGACACGCAAAAATTTATTGAAATCGGTTTATGACCACGCCTACTTTTTAACAAAGATATTTCTGGAACACCCTTTTGGAATTTCTAACGTGACATCTTTGTAACTCATAAAGGGATGAAATTTTGCACAAAGAATAATATTCATAAGCTTAGTTGGATGACTGACAAAAATTTAGAAAATGGGCGTGGCTACGCCCACTTTATGCAGCACTCGCTTTATATAAAATACACCGTGTTTCCACCAAACGCAAACAACAATTAAAGCATACAGCTGAGTATCTAATGTTCGATTCCACTCGAACTTAGGCTTCCTTACTTGTTTTTTTTTTATTTTTAATTCTGTGGTATTTTTTTTATATATGAATCTAAACCTCTCGTGGAATTTAAAAAAAAAATCACTGTTTTTGGAGTAGCCCACTCAGGTTTTTTTTCTAAAACAAAAAAAAAAACAAAAATCAGCGTAGTTATCCTACAACAACCTATTTTCATATTCTGTGGTCGGAGGGAAGATCTGAGAAACTTTGCCGAAAAAAAAACGCATCTAGTGTACACTTTTATCACTTGTGACCATGGACGTGCAAAAATTTAGCGAATTGATTTATGACCACGCCTACTTTTTAACAAATATATTTCTGGAACACCCGTTGAGAATTTGTAACGTGACATCTTAGTAACTAGAAGTCATAAAGGAATGAAATTTTGCAATAACAATAATATCTATACGTGCTTAGTAGCATGATTGATAAAAAATTTTAAGAACCGCCTTCGAATATTTTATGATTTCAGCGATTATTGCTTGTGGCCACAGATATATTTTCTGTATAGAATCTATGAGAACATAAAAAAAAATAAATAGAAATCCTGTCCACACATGTACATATGTATATTTAATTAAAACCTCGAATACATATTTTCATTGGTGCACATACAGACATACATACATACATACATATAATAGATACATGCATCTGCTAACGCTAAATAGATTTCAGCAATCTTTTTTTTATCCCGCTGTTCTTAAATGCTATGAAACAACCGAAAAAAATCATTGAAAAATCCATATATTAATACGCTAACATGAATTTTGTTCGCGACCTTTCGGCGATTCTCCTGAACCAATTTTAAAAGTTAGAACATCATTAAAAAGGGAATCCCCGAGAATAGGTCCATTTTGATTTTAATTAAAATCGGTTGGAAAATACTTGCACAATCGCCATAGTTGGGAGAGGGTGTTTTTATACTCAGCTGTACTAGTACACAAAGTATTATAGTTTTAATCACATAACGGTGGATTGTAACAGAATGAAATAATCGAGATAGATATAGACTTATATATATCAAAATGATCAGGGTGAAAAGAGAAATCGATTGAGCCATGTCCGTCCGTCCGTCCGTCCGTCTGTAAACACTCTAACTCGCGCAAAAATTGAGATATTTTGATGAAATTTGAAATGCAAGTTGGTATCGAAACTGGGACGGTTGGTATTGAAAATGGGCGAAATCGGACCATGACCACGCCCACTTTTCCTATATAGAAAAAATCGGAAATGTGGTATCTCAATCATATATATTATTTCTAATTGGTGTTTTATAAAAATCCCTTTTTCTGCTCACATAATTTACCAAAATTAATAAGTAAGGCATCGTTTTAAAGGTATTAATTAGCTATGCATGCGAAACGGTGTTTTATTGGGCGTGGTACCATATATGAAAAGTAAGGGGGGTAAAAGGGGGGTTGACCCCCGCAGCGGGGAGTGTTATGGAACCCACATAAAATGTTTATCAAATTAAAGGGAATCAAAATACCTATCCAATGGTATACAAACATTCGAAATCGGTTAAGCAGTTTTTAAGTAATTGCAATTTAAAAATGCATAATATAAATTTTGACCTTTAATAACTTTTGTTGTTGTTGTTTCCAAAAAAAAAAAAATTCACTTTAATACTGAACTTAGGCTGTTTATCAATCCTCATACTTCGTTTTTTTGATTTCATAATTTTAGAAATTTCACATTTGTACCAGATCGTGCTATTTTTTTCAATTTGTGGGGCTGGGGGCACCTCCAAACATGCGAGTAGGTCAGTAAAATTTTACAGGCTTATTTCGGGGCTAGAAAGGTGCCGTTCTGTCTTTGGAACAAATTGAGTTTCCAAAAAAAAAATTTCACTCCATCTTAATATATACGAGTATATCAAAACGATCAGAATGAAAAAAAAAAAATGATTGAACCATGTCCGTCCGTCCGGCTGTATACACTCTAACTTGCGCAAAAATAGAAATATTTTAATGAAATTTGGTACACAGATTCTAATGGGAACAGAGAAAGTTGGGGTTGAAAATAAGGCATATGTGTGTATTTCGAAAAACACGTAAAACATGATAATTCAGTCACTAATAAAGCCCGAGTGATGAAATGACGTTATGCCGTTATGAGGTAACGTGCTGAAATTTTGGAAAATGGGCCAAGAGGAGCAAATTTTCAAAGATTTATAAGTAAAAACTCAAGAACTGTAACAGATAAATCGAGTAAGCTTGGACTACTGATTTGCTTGCCAAGGCAAACGTGTGGAAAAAAAAATTAGCCAAGTCGGCAGGGACCACGTATGTACATATGTATATATAAAAATATATGTAAAATACTTAAAAATATAATACATATACATATATATATGTAGGTATAATAGAACATTTTATGCGATATGTTTGTCAAACATATACATAAGTAATTCATTGAAAATTCCATAAGTTCCACTGTAGACATAAAACCAAATAAATATATGTTTTTTAAAATGGGCGTGAGAGCAGAAACTATATCGAATGGCGCCGTATGTTTTATTATTTTTTGCGCAAGATGAGCACGGGTCCAGCTAGTCACTAATATAGCTGGAGTGATGAAATTTTACCCACGTGTTGAGCTCATGCCCCTATGAAGAAATTTGATGAAACTTTGGAAAATGGGCGGTGCCACGCCCACTTATTAAGGGTCAAACATGGAAAGTTTTATATGTCATAACTCAGAAACCATTGAAGATATATCGATGAAATTTGGTATGAGTGATTTACTTACTTAGGCAAATATTTGGACGGAAAATAGTTAAAATCGGTTGACAGCCACGCCCACTTTTATATATGTGTATTATAAAGTGACCTAATAAAAACATTTTAAGCGAGATCTCTGTCAATTACAAAGATATATCATTGAAATTTTGTGGCATGAGCGTGGCACCGCCTCTTTTTAGACAAAGGAATATACGAGATTTCTTAGCCTATAACTCGGCAAATAGTTGAGATATTATGACGAAACTTGGTTTATACACTTTTATAACTTGTGTTAATAGACACGCAAAAATTTATTCAAATCGGTTTGTGACCACGCCTACTTTTTAACAAAGACATTTCTGGAACATCCTTTGGGAATATGCAACGTGACATCTTTGTAACTAGAAGTCAAAAAGGAATGAAATTTTGCACAAAAATAATATTCAAATGCGTAGTTGGATGACTGATATGGGCGTGGCTACGCCCACTTTATGCAGCACTCGCTTTATATAAAGTACACCATGTTTCCATCAAACGCAAACAAATAATGAAAGCATACAGCTGGGTATCTAATGTTCGATTCCACTCGAACTTAGGCTTCCTTACTTGTTATTTTTCGGTTGGAGAGAAACGCTTTGAGCCTAACAGCTTTGTGTTTCTGTCGAACGGCAACCGAATGAAAATAATTGTTAACTGTTAGATTTGCCGCTGGTTATTACGAATTTCTTTCAAACGTACTCTACGACAGCATTTGCTATTTGACGAGCGTATTTGTTTCTTATTATTTTTTTGCTTTAAGTTAAACATTTGTACACGCGTACATATAACTAACCATTATCAATTTCCCCCGAAACCCCCTAAAACACCTTTAATTTTACCTATAAATAGCGGCGAAAGTGGCAAATTTCTTCATATCTCGTACCAACAGTAATCAAGTAATGATTTCGAGTAGTGCATTTCTGGTGCTGACGCTCATATTGAGCTTTGTGTGGTGGACGACGTCCACAAGTACAAGCTTCCGCATCAGTAATGGCGTTGTTGCTAACATAAGTCAGGCTCAATACACGGCGTCAATTCACGAAAATGGAGTTTATGTTTGTTCGGGCGCATTAGTATCCTATCAACATGTGCTTACGGCGGCGGTATGCGTATACAATAAGCTTCCAAAACACTTCATTGTGTCAGTCGGTGTTGTCGATCGGCGAGATCCAGATCGAATGCAATTAGCAAACAAATTTCATTTTGATTATGGATACAGTCCTGCAATAAAAAGTATGAATATTGCTATTATTGAAATGTTGGAACCTTTTCCCGCTATACCAACAATAGTTCCAATACGCGTATATGAATCTCGAGTGTGTCTGAACAGCGAACTCTGGGTGAGCGGTTGGGGTAAAAGAAACAAAGATGCTATTATCAGCGAGTTCCAGTTACGCACGTGTAAAGTGTACGTAAGGAAATGCGCCGATTATTATGGTAAAAATCCTACGAATTCGTATATATGTGCTATTAACCTTGGTGGATCTGGTCCATGTAAAGGCGATATCGGTGCTCCTGCCGTCTTCCGAGGGCGTCTTTGTGGAGTGGCAACTGGAGTAGATGGTTGCGGAAATGTCTCACTTCCAGGCATATATAATAGATTGGATCTTGTAGTACAGCAAGATTGGGTTAATGGTAAAATAAAGTATGGAAATATTTAAATACGTATATACATAAGTATGTAGAAACTTTTATGTTTTCTGTCTTCATTAATTCAATAAAATATAAATAACACTATGACACAAAGTGAGGGTTGTTCTTTGGATACGGAAAATTTCCACTCAACCCGAAAGACCCACCAAACCGTTTTGCTCCCTGAGGTAAAATTTTTTCTTATTGCCATTTTAAACTTACGAAATTTTCTCTAAGTGATTTTTAAATAAAGGAAAAATGGGATAAAATCAGTCCTGCTAAATTCCGATTAGGATTAGTAATCAATTATATTGTTTTGGTTTTTAATGGGTAATCATTATTTTAATTCTTTTGCAGAAAAAAACTAATTTTAATTGATTACTATTAAAAAAAATCAAAAACAATAAAAAGAAATTTATTTTTGCTTCAATTTTTTTTTTTTTATTACCGCTTTGAATTTGCGAAATTTTCTCTTAGTGATATTTAAATAAAGGACAAAATGGGATAAAATGCAAATCGCATGGAAATATGTTGTTAGGGAACTTACATGTACATAGTAAAATTGAACGAGCTTCATTTCGTAGAATACTTACTTTAATGCGCTAACACCTCCACAAAGAGGTTGTTTCACCGCTGTTTTAGAAAGTCCAAAAAAATTAGTATTTTGGAGATCTTTTTTTTTCTTAATTGGTGTGTAACCATCTAGACGTTTCTGACCGAGTCCAAGAAAGTTATTCTGTTCCGTGCAGCATGGCACCACTTGGAAATACTCACCTAGGGAGTTAGCGTCGCTGTCCATCTGATCTTCCCAACGCAGTGGAGGTCTCCCTTTTCTTCTGCGTTCAGCGGTTTTCGATAGAAATACTTTCTTGGTCGGAGAACCTTCATCCATTCTCACGACATAGGCATCTCAGTCACTAATATACATAGCTGTACTGAAAATATTTCATTCAGGTAATTGTCTCGGACCCTTATGAAGAAATATGGCGAAATTTTGGAAAATGAACGGTGCCACCTTATTAAGGAGCAAACATTGAAAGTTTTATAAGTCATAACTCAGAAACCATAACAGATATATCGATAAAATTTGGCATGCGTAATACACTTACTTAGGATGAATTTCATATCAAACCCAATATGCGTTGAACCCGACCGCTCAGAATTTGATAAAATTTTGCAGAGAGGTACATCTTACCTACCCAAACACAACCTCATTTTTAGAAATTGCATTTTCGAAAAATTGTGGGCGTGGCAAGGTGTCGAAATATTCGAAAATATTCGAAAATACTCGAAAAATGACGATAGTAGGTACATTTAAAGTGTGATTACTAGGGAATGGATTACCGATTTCAAAGATCTTCATACCATTAGAAAGGTATTGAAATTAGCTTTCAAAAATACACTGTAAAATTTTTTTTTTGTTTTAGTACACTGAAAAAAAAAATGTTTTTCAAAATAAAATTTGAAACTGAAATAAAAAATAGGTAAAAAAACTTTTTAAGTTAAACGGTTTTATGTTATACATCATAGTTGCCCAAGCCCTATACTCGCATACACATTTTGTTTTTGTAGTGCTCGTAGGTATTGAACTTCACTCGCCTATACACTTTCATAAGAAATTTGTGTATATGGCGAGCATAGGCGAGCATAGGAAAACAAAATTTGTATACTCCCGAAACATTTCTATGGAAACACAAAAACAATTTTTGTTTTGATTCGAACAGGTCCAACCCAGTAATGAAAAAATGAAATGTGGAATATATACGTATATACATATGTATATTAATTTGATTCGTTCATATTTTCGAGAATGTTATCTATGTCTATTTCAACATTTGTGGTTGATAGTTGCAAAACTGACTCGAGGTGTTTGTCTGAGATCCGGTTTCTGTGTTTTGATTTTACAATTTTTAATTTTGAAAATACACTTTCACATTTATACGTACTAAAAACATTGACGAAAGTTTTAAAATAAACGCTCGGAGGCAAAGATATTTAACTTTGTCACACTAATAATTAATTAATTATTTATTTATATATTTTGAAAAATGGGCATTGAAAATTAATTAAAAAATTCAGTAATAGTAGCCAAAATCCATAAATCTCGTATTAAAGATATTTTTTAAGCTTTCTAAAAACAATCCACTTATCAATATTAATTAATTATTTATTTATAAATATTAATATTAATTTTATTAATTAAAAATGTATACATATGTTTGTGTCCTAATTTTTTTACTGGGTTATCGAGATATCAATGAAGTTGTAGAAAACTACAAAAACAAACATATAGAAAAAAAAAATTTTTTTCTTTAAATTATGATATTGCTCGCCCGTAAGAAATGTTTGGGCATCATTGTTATACATACATTGCAATGTTTAAGATAAATGTACTAAAAACCAAAAAATAATAAAATAGATACAGTCGTGGGAATTATAAACATTTGCATAGACTAGACTAAAATAAAACCGTGGGGCACGTCAATTGTCTACAATCGTTGATTAAAATGTTTGTTTTGTAATGTTACACTATAATTAGGCAGTTGTTCAACCGACAACGATGGACGTGTGATAAGTAGGGCTAGAATGTGGAAAAAAGCTAGCAAGCTCGATTATAAGCGAGTTTTAGGGTTTCATAGTGGTGAGCGAGTAGTACTTTTATCATATGTTTTGTCGATTAAAGACAAACTACGAGCAGTGAAACGATTCCTCGTGTGAATGTCCAACGATAAACTAGTTGAAACATCTCTTTTATTAACATGGAGTGTATAACTATTGGAATTTCCATGAGCAAGAAAATAGTAAGTAATTTCCTCACCGTCTGCGGGCCAACTGCCTAACGACGAATTAAACGCTTCTTCTATCGCACATTAAGTCGATAATTTGTAGACAATTGACGTGCCCCCCGGTTTTATTTTAGTCTGGTCTGTGCAAATGTTTATAATTCCCACGACTGTATCTATTTTATTATTTTTTGGTTTTTAGTACATTTATCTTAAACATTGCAATGTATGTATAACATAAAACCGTTTAACTTAAAAAGTTTTTTTACCTATTTTTATTTTCTAGTTTTTAGTTTTTATTACCTATTTTTATTTAAATAGAGCGACTCACGCGCCACCTAGCGGCTCCAATTTTTTTTTAAACATTTGTAAATTATTTAAGTAATGCACATGCTAAATATCAGCCAAATCGGTCCATAATTAGGATTTTCAGTTTTAATTACCCCGATCTCAGCTCCACCTAGCGGAATTTTTTTTTAAGAAAATATTTCTTTTCAGCCAAATCGGACCATAAATGCGATTTTTGTAAATATAGCGACCCACGCGCCACCTAGCGGAATTTTTTTTTAAGAAAATATTTCTTTTCAAGTTAAGTAGTAATACATGTTCCGAATTTCAGCCAAATCGGACCATAAATGCGATTTTTGTATATATAGCGACCCACGCGCCACCTAGCGGATTTTTTTTTTTTAAAGAAAATATTTCTTTTCAAGGTAGTAATACATGTTCCGAATTTCAGCCAAATCGGACCATAAATGAGATTTTTGTAAATATAGCGACCCACGCGCCACCTATCGGAATTTTTTTTTCATAATATTGCATTGTCAGCGGGGTTATACATGCGTACAAAATTTCAGATTAATCGGTTGACAGGAAGAGGGTGAAATTTGAATTACTAAATTTGACCCAAGAATAAATAATAAAACAAACGGGGTGAGCTAAATAAAACCGTTTAAAAAACACTTCAAAGATCAAGCGATTTTGAAAAATAAGAATTTTTGTTAGAAAGGTCTATTTATAATATATATAACATATCTGAAAACTGGCCTATTTCTTTATTTTTTCTTTTTTAATTTATTTAAGTAAATGCATCTCTTAGCTTTCTTATATTTTGATATCACGCGTATACTAATCAACCGATTTAAAAAATTTTTATACCGTTAGAAAGGTATTAAAATCATCTTTTGAAAACATACACTGTAAAAATTCTATATTACACTGAAAAAAAAATTTCAAATTTTTTTGAAAGCTAATTTCAATACCTTTCCAATGGTATGAAGATCTTTGAAATCGGTAAAGCCATTCCCTAGTAATCACACTTTAAAAGTACCTATTATCGTCATTTTTCGAGTATTTTCGAATATTTTCGAATATTTCGATACCTTGCCACGCCAACAATTTTTCGAAAATGCAATTTCTAAAATAGGGTTGTGTTTGGGTAGGTAAGATGTACCTCTATGCAAAATTTCATTAAATTCTGAGGGGGTCGGGTTCAAAATGTTTGTTTTTTTCAGCCTTTGATTCATCTTAGGCAAATTTTTGGACGAAAAATTGCCAAAATCGGTTGAGGATCACGCCCACTTTTATATAAAACTAGCAAATACCCGTTGCTTCGAAAAGACGAATAATAGTTAATCTAAGTTAAGTCAAGTCAAGTCAAGTCAATTCAATTCAATTCAATTCAATTCAAGTCAAGTCAAGTCAAGTCAAGTCAAGTCAAGTCAAGTCAAGTCAAGTCAAGTCATGTCAAGTTGAGTTAAGTTGAGTTAAGTTAAGTTAAGTTAAGTTAAGTTAAGTTAAGTTAAGTTAAGTTAAGTTAAGTTAAGTTAAGTCATGTCAAGTTGAGTTAAGTTAAGTTAAGTTAAGTTAAGTTAAGTTAAGTTAAGTTAAGTTAAGTTAAGTTAAGTTAAGTTAAGTTAAGTTAAGTTAAGTTAAGTTAAGTTAAGTTAAGTTAAGTTAAGTTAACCCTTTCGAACCTCCTGGTACACCGTATGTACCACTAAATTTTATTATGGGATAACTCCTAAAGTTTACACTGAAACTTCAAAAGAATATACTCGGACGAAGCCTGCTGGTTTTTCTAATGGTACATATAAATAAAAAAGACCTCATTCGCGCTCACAGTTTACACACAGCTTTGAGTGAAACAGCGAAGCATGCGAACACGTACATTTTTTGCAAGTATTAGTTATTCAAAACAAAGTGCAAAGTAGTAAAAAATATATAACAACTAAAGATATTGACTTCGTTTATGAGGATAAGTATTGATAATGACAAATTTTGGATATATATTATTGTATATTTTGAGTTTTACAAAACTGGTACGTATACGTACCAGCAGTCCTTTATACTGGTACATATGTGTACCAGCAGTACCCTTCGTCAATATATTCGTTGAAATAATCAATAACTGTTAGCAGATTAAGGACTGATGGTACATATGCTGTACCACACAACAGCACTGGTGGTACAATGGTTTACCACCACCCACACCTTGATAAAAATGGAAATAATTTGAATGTGGATTTTTTAGCTATAAGCTACTTAATTGTGGGAAACTAGTTAAATGTAATATACTCAAGCGGTTGAAAGCCGGTTCGAAAGGGTTAAGTTAAGTTAAGTTAAATACTCAAACGGTGGAGTAGAAGAGTTATTTGGTGATATGCAAAGGATTCCAGTTTTAATTTTTAAATGCTTTCTACATTTCAATTATACTTTTCATTTCTCCACATACATACATACATGCATTAAGTTTTAATCGAAGAAATACTTCCAAGTGGATTTAGTAGCTAAAAGCAAAAATAATATTGATATATATGTACATGAGGCATATAACAAATTTTGACGAAAAACCACGTGGTGGCAAATATTGTACACTTTTTTAGGTGATTTCGGTTCAAAAACGTTCCGCGCAAAAATGGATTTCTAAAAAAAGTCAGATTTTTTTTTAATTTTTTTTTATATTTTTATTTTTACATTTTTGTCTATTGTTATATGAAATAAGTTTTAAGTTTAAAGTATGTGATGATTTACACAATGGTAAAATGTCTTGCACAATTTTAATTGCACGCTCTGCGCAGATATGCAAAACTTTTTTTGTTTTTTTCAGGAGTTCTGATAAAAAAGTAATTTCGTTTTGCGCGGAAACTTTTTTGCAATATCGCAAAAAAAAAAAAATAATGGAGTTCATACTTTTTTATGCTCTATTCGACTATGGTATGCCGTTTTTCGTATTTGCAAAAATTGTAAAAAGTTATATGCCTAATGTACATATATATTATAGAATTATCAAGCACACATGATGTGTAAAAATCTAATCTTTGACATATTCTTTAACATGGGTTACTCTCTGGTCGTTTCCCTGTAACGAATCTTGCCTCGTTCTCACATTCTTGTGATTTATGATGGGAGGTTTGAAATGCATTCGCTCGCTTTCTATCTTCCTAACTCTCTACTGTGTTTTCAAATAAGTATCGATCGGGACATCACAATGTGCGCATGTATCGCTACTCTTGTTAGCACTTACTCCGCTCTACTAATTACGTAACTTTTTATTGTGGAGGTGAATGTTTGTTTTTGTGGTTTTTAGTACATTATTATAACGTTGAAAGAATAAAAAATAGACAGTCGATTGCTGTATTTTTTCATCTCTTAAATATTAACGCATTAGTTACATATACTCTGAGGGAGCCCCACATACAGGATATAATTTTTTGAAAAATTAGGGACAAAACTTGCAAAATATCACCAAAAACGTTGAGTTCAGCAATGTAATCACTCTGGAGAAAGGATGAGCCCAGAAACGACGAACAAAAAGTGGCCACTAAAATACCACAAGTTTATTTGCCAACATCACTCCGTGGCCTATTGCAGTATCCTTTAAAACTGAGGTTTTCGCAGCCCCAAAAGCGGCGTCTCTTGCAGCTGAACTAACGTCCTCAAAATCTCGAATAAATATATTCTTTGACAGCCAGGCAGCAATTAAGGCGAGCATGGAAGCGACAACTACCTCTCGATGTGTGGAGCAGTGTAAGGCCAAGCTACACGAACTCTGCGCGTCTAGACGCGTTCCCATCTATTGGGTACCCGGGCACCAGGGAATTGAAGGAAATGAGAGGGCGGACGCGCTAGCTAAAGCCGGGGCATCACTAGCGCAAGTAAATGCGGAAGACGTTTTCCCTTCTCTAAATTACCAAAAAACTCAAATAGATCAGGCATTGATGCGTAAAGGCGATTCCCAGTGGAAGACCCTGCTATCCTGCACGATCGCCAAAATCATGCTTCGGTCATATAAAGCTAAAACCGCATACTACCTACTTACACTTCCCAGAGCAGACTGCAGACTGGCAGTCGGCATACTAACAGGGCACTGTCTTATACCATCTCATGCGTTCAAAATGGGATTGGTGCAGAGTAAGGCGTGCACGGCATGCACTGAGGACGGTGCTGGAGGCACTCTGGAGCACCTTCTCTGCCAATGTCTTGCTTTCGGCAGACTACGAATTAACCCTCTCGGCTCTGCATACTTCACAAAATATTAAAACTTGCGAAGACCTGCATTCCGAGGGCAATGTAATAACATAATGCCTCCTCGATGTTGGCAACACTAAGGACCATATGTGGTCTATGTGAGGGGTCTTCAGACCTCAGCCAACGCAACCTAACCTAATCACTCCGTGGCATACTGCACAGATTGCAATGCCCAAGAAGAGTCATATAGCTCGCAGTTATTATTTTTTAAGTTTAGATCTCGGCAATGCCAAAAAATAGTTTTACGATGAATTTTAAATTATGTTTTTTTTTATTGAAGTTGAGTGTAGAAGTTAAGTTTTTGTTTTTTAGTATACCTAAAAATTAAGTGTTTTAATGTTTATGAAAATTCCAATTCGTTTTATTTATTTCTTATGCTTCCTTCTCGGAAATGATTTTGGGGTACCCAGTGACCCTACGCGACTAATTGTGTGATTTTCGCCATGCGAGTAATTAGGGGTTAATAATGTAGCTAACTGGAGTATTACAAACAATTTACTGCAATCAAGAGGACAGTGAGAAATCAATCCAGCACTCCGTATGCGAATGCCCGGCTCCTACTCCCATCAGACACAACACCTTCGGTCATTTGATAGTTCCCAATTTAAGCACAATAGCCGACTGCACAGTAACTAGCCAAAGTAGGTTCATCGATAAATCGAAATGGGTTGAACACGCAGCGAAGTCTAGCAACAACAACCCACAACCAAATTTATTCCATGAGTTATGTGCATCACAATGACACTTCGTGAGCTAACTGGACCAACCCTCTCCAAAACGTTTAAAGCTAAAAATCAGAACAACCTTTAAGGTCGGAATTTTATATCCGCGAATATAGGGCTTGGTTAGCCCTTTCCGGCGACATAAAGATCTTAGAGATCCGACATCAGGATAGGAAGTTATTGTAAAAAACGCTATTTAGCTTCTTCTAGCGGGTGCCTAAAAAAATTTTTACACCCAAAATAATTTCTGGACATACATATGTATGTATGTATGTAGGTGCATACACAAGTGTTCAAATAAAATTGACGCACGCAAATTTTTTTTCGTGATACGGGTTAATGTCCCTGACATTGGCACATGCCGTAAGTCCGTCGGTCTATACGAAGAAATGTGGAGAAATCTTGGAAAATGGACGGTTCCACGCCCACTTATTAAGGGGCAAACATTGAAAGTTTTATAAGCCATAACTCTGAAACCGTATACAGCATGCGTGATCTACTTACTTCGGCAAATGTTTGGGCGAAAAATTGCCAAAATCGGTTGACGGCCACGCCAACTTTTATATATGGGTATTATAATGGGGCCTAATAAACATTTTAAGCGATATCTTTGTCAAATATAAAGATAATTCATTGAAAATTCATGAAAATGTGGCACTCGCTTTATATAAAGTACACTGTGTTTCCAGCAAACGCGAATAAATAATGAAGGCATTCAGCTAAGTATCTAATGTTCGATTCCACTCGAACTTAAGCTTCTTTAATCGACTTTTATGATTTTTTAAGAAACGATTTTAAATATAAAATGCAATTAATCTCGAAATCATATTTTATGACTTAAGCGATTATTGCTTGTGGCCACAGATATATTTTCTGTATAGAATCTATGAGAACATAAAAAAAATAAATAAAGATCCTGTCCACACATGCATGTGTGTTTAGTTAAAACCTCGAATACATATTTTCATTGGTGCACATACATACATACATACATACATATAATAGGTACATGCATCATCTGCTAACGCTAGAAACAAAATTTCAGCAACCATTTTTTTATATCGCTGTTCTTAACTGTTTTAAAACAACTGAAAAAAAATCATTGAAAAATCTATATATTAATTAGGCATGGGACTATTCGAATAAAAATTATTCGAAAAAAAATCCTTTTATTCGAAAGGTATTCGTAATTCGAATAATATTTATTCGAATAATTTATTCGTATATTCGAATAATACTATTCGAATAGTAGTATTCGAATAGCATGTCTATGCACAAAAACGAGCATGTGTGCACATATATATGTATATGTATAACACTATTCGAAAAATACTATTCGAATAGTACTATTAGAATTTTTTCCCACGAATATTATTATTCGTTTATTCGAATAATGTTTATTCGAATATTATTCGAAAAAAGTCCCACTACTAATATTAATAGGCTAACATTTTTCCCATACAAGCAATTGCCAGGCTGTTTAGCACATTTAGCATACTCATATCCACATAAAATTGATATGGATGTGTTCGTATGAGTCAAGAGCAGTGCATAGGCATATAATTTTTTCTATATTATAAGATATTTAATTTGTTTATAATTAATAAATAAAATTTTTTGTTAAGAGAAATAGGTATCGTAAACGTGTTTACAAATATCGTAAACAAAGTTGAAGAGTCGCTTTAATTTAAAAGCGCTCTCTCTATTTTATATGCATTGGCCCAGTTTACGCTCAGATCAAAATCAACCCGGCCAAATATCTCCTATTGCTTTTCCATTAAAGCGAAAAATGAGAGAGAGTGCGGGAGAGCACACTGAGTAATTTTAATTTTGACCAAGGCATATCTAACAGGTATCTCGGCGGCGAATTGAAAAACTTCTTTTTTTATTTACAAAGGTAGAGTGTAATGTCAAAATCAAAGCGAATTCACATCATGGCCAATAGGAATGGACGAGCCTCAAGCGAATTCAGATTTTAACCACGGCGAAATATCATTTTGACATTACACTCTACCAATTACAATAACAAAATACATGGGAAATTTCTGAATTCACCACCGGGCCTACCTTCCTAGATCTGCCTTGATTTTGACCATGATTTCGCGTCGGACCGTGATCAAAAGGGCAAATCAGTGTTGCGGTACAACTGGAATTTGGAAAGTGTTGCTTATCTCCGCGAAAAGGAATAATTTTTGTACCAATACAAAGTTGAAAAAAAAAAATTGTATGGTCGAATTTCGAGCACCGGCGATACTAGTAATTATTAAAAGACGACATATAGAAGATATTTGGGAGAGGCTCCTCACGGTAAAAAACACTTTGTGTCTGAAATTTTTTTGTTTCGGTTGGAGAGAAACACTTTGAGCTTAGCAGTTTTGTGTTTTTGTCGGACGAAAATAAGTGTTAACTGTTAAAGTTGGTCTCTGTTTTTTACGAATTTCTTTCCAATGTAGAGCACCTACGACAGCGTATTTGTTTCTTATTACTTTTTTTTGCTTTAAGTTAAACATTTGTACACGCGTACATATAACTAACCATTACCAATTTCCCCCGAAACCCCCTTTAATTTTACCTATAAATAGCGGCGAAAGTGGCAAATTTGTTCATATCTCGGACCAACAGTAATCAAGTAATGAATCCGAGCAGTGCATTTCTGGTGCTGACGCTCATATTGAGCTTTGTGTGGTGGACGACGTCCACAAATACTAATTTTCGCATCACTAATGGCGTTGTTGCTAATATAAGTCAGGCTCAATACACGGCGTCATTGCACGAAAATGGGGTCTATGTTTGTTCGGGCGCATTAGTATCCTATCAACATGTGGTTACGGCGGCGGAATGCGTGTACAATAAGCTCGCAAAACACTTCATTGTGTCAGTCGGTGTTGTCGATCGGCGAGATCCAGATCGAATGCAATTAGCAAACAAATTTTATTGGCCACCTGGATACAATCCTGCAATACCAAAGAGAAATGTTGCCGTTGTTGAAATGTTGAAACCTTTTCCCGATGTACCAACAATAGTTCCAATAGACTTATGTAACACTCGCGTGTGTCACAACAGCGAACTCTGGGTGAGCGGTTGGGGTAAAATAAACAAAGAAGAAGAAGAAGAAGAAACGAGTTCCAGTTACGCACGTGTAAAGTGTACGTAAGGAAATATACCGATTATTATCCTATGAATGACGGTAAAGATTATATTACTTCGAATATGTGTGCTATTAACCTCGGTGGATCTGGGACATGTTATGGTGATGTCGGTGCTCCTGCCGTCTTGCGAGGACATCTTTGTGGAGTGGCAACTGGAGTTAATATTTGCGGAGATTTTAGGTCTCCATGCGTATATAGCAGATTGGATACTGCAGCACCGCTAAATTGGGTTAAGAGTATAATAAATATATAATTAACACTTAATTTGAAATGAAAATATTCAAATACATATATGTATGTAAGTATGTAAAAACTTTTGTGTTTTCTGTCTTCATCAATTCAATAAAAGATAAATAATACTGTGACACAAATTGAGGGTTGTTCTTTCGAGGCGGAAAAATTACAAGTACATAGTAAAATTGAACGAGCTTCATTTCGTAGAATACCTCCACAAGAGGTTGTTTGACCGCTGTTTTAGAAAGTCCGAAAAAATTAGTATTTTGGAGGGCTTTTTTTTTGCTTAATTGGCGTGTAACCATCTAGACGTTTCTGTTTGTTTCGCGCAGCATGGCACCACTTGGAAATACATACTTACCTAGGGAGGCAGTGTGGCTGTCTTTATAAAAATCTAAATCGAATAGGTCTTTTAATTATCAACAATCGCTGTAAGTGTATCTATATATTCTCATAAAAAAACTAAAGTCTGACTCTTCAGACTCCAAACCCCTCCCCCCCTTGAGTGAGCAAATGTACAGGGGTGTAACTAAAACATTTTAAGCGATATCGTTGTCAAATATAAAGATAATTCAGTGAAATTTTGTGGCATGAGTCCCACAATAGACCGGAAACAAAAATAGAAAAATTTTTGAAAATGGGCGTGGCACCGCCCCTTTTTGGACAAAGGAATGTACGAGATTTCGGAGCCCACAACTCGAAAAATAATTGATATACGATGACGAAAATTAGTGTTTACACTTTTATTAAAAAATTTAGCGAAATCGGTGTATAACCACGCCTACTTTTTTACAAAAACATTTCTAAAATGGCCTTGTGAAATTTGAGACGTGACATCTGTGTAACTAAAAGTCATAAAGGAATGAAATTTAGCACTAACAATAATATCGCCAGCTTAGAGTGCAAACTGTGTAAGTCCAATTTTATGTAAAAGGGTATATTTATGTAGAACGCTAGAAAAATCAAATACGTACCGCGCTAAACAAGTCTGTGAATCTTGTCATATTTCTACTCGTTGTTACTCAGTGATACGCAAATTGTGTAAGTCCAAAAAGCGAAGAAAATTGTGTAAGTCCAAAATATTTATATGAACAGAAATTTTTTCTTTCATTTCGAAATTTTTTTATTTTCTGTTTTTTGTCTCTCCTACAAAGTTTGAAAAAAGGACTTACACAATTTGCACTCTAAGCTAGCGATATGTACCTATACGCTTAGTCGGATAATTGATACAAATTTTGAAAATGGGCGTAGCTACGCCCACTTTAAGCGGTATACGCGTTTGCCAAAATAGTTGACTTATCTGGTCTAATATCATGTTCAGACATAAAAATTAATTAAGTCAATTGGGGTTGATTGAACATCTTTAGATTTGGTGTTCAGACATATTTAATTTACTTGGCCCATTTAACAGGTCGGCTCAAGATACATACACACATACACGCCGTGAGCTGAATATCAAACTCTCGTGACCTAAATGTCAAAATTGCAAGGAGGACGAAATAATTTGACATTCAGCTTACAATTTTTACCAATCGTAAACACGAATACATGTATAGAATAAGCAGAAATAAAAACAAATTTGATAGGTGATGAAGAAGAACAAGAATGCAGCTGATCTGACGAACCAACCTGTTTAATGGACACTGACGCTTATCACATTTCTCTTTTCATGACATTTCATTTTACTTATGAAACAAGCCTTTTAACAGGGTTGCATGCAGAATTGTTCTTCATTAAGAACTCATTAATTTCTAATGAAGCATTAACTTGGTCAATTTTTTTATGGTAAATTGAGAATCATTGGGCTTGAAAATTGAATGAAGGCTCTTAATGTTCAATTAAGGTTGTGTCTGAACATAACATAACGCTCAAATGAAACTTTATAAACCAAATTTCATTATTTTTATACCTTTCATGAGAATGAAATGGTATTATAACTTAGTGCCAAAAAATTTTTGTCGAAAGTACCAGAAGCAAGCGTGGGGGACCCACCAAAATATATACCGATATGATCAGAATCACGAGCTGAGTCGATTAAGCCATGTCCGTCTGTCCGTCTGTCCGTCCGTCTGTGTGAACGCAAACTAGTCCCTCAGTTTTTGAGATATCTGAATGAAATTCGGAACACAGGTATGTTGTTATGTGGAAATGATCATTTGTCGGAGTCGGCCGAATCGGACTACTATAACATATAGAAAACAACCGATTATTCAGATATATATGAAAATTTTGGGATGTAATTTCTGCATAACTTCCCTATTTAAACAGCTAAGGATATGAAACTTTGAAGTAAACCTACCCATGTTGGCCCAAACAAGGTTACCGAAAATTGTCAAGATCGGACCACTATAACATATAGTTCCACAACATCCGATTATTCAGATATACACATTTTGGTGTATAACTCCTCCATTTTATCAGCTAAAAGCGTGAAATTTTGAAGTACTTGTACCAATGTTGGCCCAGAGAAGGTTAGTGAAAATTATCAAGATCGGACCACTATAACATATAGCTCCCATACAACCCATTGTTCAGATATGGACATTTTGGTGTATAACTCCTCCATTTTAACCGCTAAAAGCGTGAAATTTTGAAGTATTTGTACCCATGTTGGCCCAAACAAGGTTAGTGAAAATTATCAAGATCGGACCACTATAACATATAGCTCCCATACAACCGATTGTTCAGATATGGACATTTTGGTGTATAACTCCTCCATTTTAAGAGATACCGGCGTGAAATTTTGAAGTATTTGTACCCATATGGGCCCAAACGGGGTTACCGAAAATTGTCAAGATCTGACCACTATAACATATAGCTCCCATACAACCGATTGTTCAGATATGGACATTTTGGTGTATAACTCCTCCATTTTAACCGCTAAAAGCGTGAAGTTTTGCAGTATTTGTACCCATGTTGGCCCAAACAAGGTTAGTGAAAATTATCAAGATCGGACCACTATAACATATAGCTCCCATACAACCGATTGTTCAGATATGGACATTTTGGTGTATAACTCCTCCATTTTAACCGCTAAAAGCGTGAAGTTTTGAAGTATTTGTACCCATGTTGGCCCAAACAAGTTTAGTGAAATTATCAAGATCGGACCACTATAACATATAGCTCCCATACAACCGATTGTTCAGATATGGACATTTTGGTGTATAACTCCTCCATTTTAAGAGATACCGGCGTGAAATTTTGAAGTATTTGTACCCATATGGGCCCAAACGGGGTTACCGAAAATTGTCAAGATCTGACCACTATAACATATAGCTCCCATACAACCGATTGTTCAGATATGGACATTTTGGTGTATAACTCCTCCATTTTAACCGCTAAAAGCGTGAAGTTTTGCAGTATTTGTACCCATGTTGGCCCAAACAAGGTTAGTGAAAATTATCAAGATCGGACCACTATAACATATAGCTCCCATACAACCGATTGTTCAGATATGGACATTTTGGTGTATAACTCCTCCATTTTAACCGCTAAAAGCGTGAAGTTTTGAAGTATTTGTACCCATGTTGGCCCAAACAAGGTTAGTGAAAATTATCAAGATCTGACCACTATAACATATAGCTCCCATACAACCGATTGTTCAGATATGGACATTTTGGTGTATAACTCCTCCATTTAAATAGCCAAGACACCATTTTTTCTAATAAATCTTTCCATAAATAACCCACAGAATTAAAATTATAAATTAAACTTAATCCGGCTATGTACATACATAGGTAACTTTTCATTTCCCCACTCATGAAAGGTATGAAGTCTTCGGTACGGCCGAAGACAGCCGCGCTCTTACTTGTTTTCATTAATTTTGAACTTACAAATTCTTGTTTTTGCATTTTTATAAAAATTTTTGACGAATTATTTTAAGGCACCCTGTTATTTGTGGGCCGATGAATTCTACCACAAAAAGTTCAAATAATTAGCTTTCAGATGCAGTTTAAATCTTTGAAATATCTCTATTGGTTCAAAAGTTATGATTTTTGCAACGAAAAAAGCCAAAAGGCGCCATAGTTCGTCGAAGGCCTCCTCGCTTATGGGGCCTAATGAATAAAAAAAAGTAATTGCTAGTAAGCATTTGCTTAAAATTTTTTTTTTCTTGCTACAAATTTTAAGCTTTTTCTAGAAAGAGACCAAATGTTAAAACATAACAAAATGAGACTAACGGAGCTATACAAAAACAAAGTCAATAAAAATTGCAACAACTTCCTTCCCGGTATTACAAAAATAAGAATTTCATCTCGAAAATGTTTGGCACATTGTTGCGTGATTTCTAAAATCAAAAATTTATTTAGAATCAAACATATATTTTAATTCTTGATTAAAAATATATTTTTGGTTCGAATCAAAAATTTGATCAACATTAAAAAAATATTTTTTATTCAAAATAATTTTGATTAGAAATCAAGTTTGAATCAAGAATCAAACAATTTATCATTTATTTGGAAATAGTTTGAATCAAGAATCAAAGGGTATTTTTGATTTTTTTTTTAAACGAATCACAAATAAAAATTATCTTTTATTTGAAAATATTTTAAATCAAGAATCAAAAAATATTTTTAAATTTAAATTCAATTTAAAATGAACAAGAGAAGATTGTTTTATCATGTCACGCTCTTACTTCTATGAAAATATATGATGGAAAGACTCTGTGCACTTGCAAAACTGTTTTTTGCTCTCCTGTAAAATTGCCAATTTAGACTTATGTATGTAGGTTGATTTACCAAATATCCACAGATTTAATGCCTTAATGGGGCCGGGATTGTTCAACCGGGCAGCACGGCAACCAGCCAACCATCTCCAAAACGTTTAAAGGTAAAAATCAGAACAGATCTTAAAGATCGGAATCTAATACGAGTATCAGCCAAATATAGGGATAACTAAGAACTTTCCGGCG
The DNA here is from genome assembly GCA_960531455.1 of Urophora cardui. Classification (NCBI taxonomy): domain Eukaryota; kingdom Metazoa; phylum Arthropoda; class Insecta; order Diptera; family Tephritidae; genus Urophora; species Urophora cardui. Next base: position 114,792,468 of record OY482671.1, read on the forward strand.
ACATAAAAATCTTAGAGATCCGACATCAAAATACGAAGTTATTGTAAAAAAGCGATTTAGCTTCCTAAAAAAATGTTTACACCCAAAATATTTTCTGGACATACACACGCAAATTTTTTTCGGGATACGGCTTAATGTACAGTAGACCGTATCGCAAAAAGTAAAGTTCGCCGTACGCCCCCGCATATGATGACTTTTTGGAAAACATTTCCAGAAAATTTTTTTAATTTTTTTTTGAACGCCCCTAGATGTCGCTAAAATTTATTTTTACCATATCTTCGGTATTTATAGTCCGATCTCTAAGTTTAATACACGAATGTCTTTGGCTTGAAAGGGCGGCTTATACTATGGAATTCTATTAACCCTATGTGCGCCATTGGGGTCACTACCACCCAGTACTTAGTTTATACCACCCTAATGTACCTTTTTTATGACTGCATGTTAAACGTAGTCAAAAATCATTAATCTTTTGCAAAATAATTATTTCGATCGCTTCAGCAGAACCCGAAATAAAACACGTTCAACATTCTGAGGAATATAGGTTTTTCGGTTCCTTTGGTCTTTTAGGTTAATTTTACAGAAAAATTTTCTGAGGAGACCCCTAGTAAAATTTTATGCCAAATAATTTTCTAGAACACTTTAACCCTCTAACGACCTTAAAAATACTATTTTTCCTGATTTTCAAAAAAAGGGTGTCAAAATAACCATTTATTGGCGGTGTTAGAGGGTTAAAATGTTCTAGAAAATTATTCGCCATAAAATTTCAGTAGGGGTCTCCTCAGAAGAAATCTTTGTAAAATGAACCTAAAGGACCAAAGGAAGCGAAAAACATATATTCCACAGAATGTTGAACGTGTTTTATTTCGGGTTCTACTGAAGCGATCGAAATTCTTCTTTTGCAAAAGATTCATGATTTTAGACTACGTTTAACATGCAGGCATATAAAATTGCATTAGGGTGGTATAAACTAAGTACTGGGTGGTAGTGACCCCAATGACGCACATAGGGTTAATAATATTCCATAGTATAAGGCGTCCTTTCAAGCCAAAGACATTGGTGTATTAAACTTAGAGGTCGGACTATAAATACCGAAGTTATGAGAAAAATAAATTTTAGCGACATCTAGCGGCTTCCAAAAAAAAAATAAAAAACTTTTCCGGAAATGTTTTCCAAAAAGACATCATATGCGGGGGCGTACGGCGAGCTTTATTTTTACGTCCCTATAAGGCGAGACGGCCTAATGTACAGTGGTCTATACTACCTAAATTTGCTGTATTTAAGAAATTCGCGGCCCTACCAAAAAATAGCTCGTAGAGTTTATTCACATTGAATTGTATTGGCACATGTGTTTTAATAAAAACAGTTTCTAGGAAAAAATGAAATACTGTCTGCGTCAACAATAATGTTTGTTCACTGTTTTCACTTAGCCGGTGGATAAACTCATTGCTAATTTGCGAACTTTAAGTAGCGCGTTTTGCTTTTTTTAAATCATATTTTTTATATTTACTTAATAAGAACAACTGTAGTTATAAGAAATTCTGCAGAAAACAATGTTTTCAGTATTTTGTAACCTCTGTGTAAAAGATTTTATTAAAAATATTTTTGCAAACACTTTTTCTTTTTTTGTAATTTGTTATTTTCATTAGAAATCTTATATAGAAATAGTTTTATAATGTTGGTGAGTTTGGATACTCAGTGAAAAGTGTGGCGCGAGATATGTATGCATATGTAAATCCCAAGAAAACTTGTGTTTGTAAGAAAAAAGTGCAAAAACGAGCACATTCAAACACATAACTCTTCAAGAAAATCCCAGCAAAAATCTGGTCATAGCTATTACCTTTCAGGCATGACAGAAGGCCTTGCCATGGAACATCTGGCGAGTTCATCACTTCTTTCACGCATTGCCAGTAATGCAGAGTGGAATGAGCTTCCATTACCCATTCCGCGTAATGCAAATTAGAATAAAGCGCAAAAAATGAACTGGAATAAATACCAGTGGAAATTTCCATCATGCTTACATTTTTCGCCTTCTTTCTCTGCTTCCCTGTAAGGTATTCTGTATTTGATTCACTAGAATCCTTGCGGTATTGCGTGATTTATTCGTTCGGCAGTTATGCAGTGGGCAAGTCCTTCCCTCCAATGACAAGCCCATGCTAATCTCAGGCATTCTGTCAACGAATGTGGAAGCGATTGCCAGGGTTTTTCTGGATTACCCTCTTAATTCCACGGTCATCGAGTTTTTTGGTGGGTAACTTAGCCAAGTTTCAGCGGAATCCGTGACATAAAATTTTTTTACCTGGTACACTTGGCGTATATATCCAGCATGTATCCTTGTAAGCAATGAACTATTGAAAAAATGTTAAAGTGCAATTAGCCAAACGAAAGATGGCTTAAAACCAGGGACCGAAAATAACGGTTTTTTTCTAGTGTGGTGAAAAAGTTACGCAAAAATAACCTTTATCTTCTTTTGGGAATTTTTAACCATTATCATGAGAAAAAATTTTTGTTGGTCATTAATGACCATTATAACAACCAAAAAACTTTTTTGGGCCTGAATAACCGTTATGGCAACCAAAAAACTTTTTTGGGCCTGAATAACCGTTATTCAGATTTTTATTTTTTTTTTTGGTCAGCTATAAAAATCATGCCTATTCATTTGTCAATATTTCTGGACGATATTGGTATCAAATGAAAGGTGTTGAGCAGGGCTTTTACATAGAGGTTGACCGCCAAACCCATTTCCTTAGCCTCTTTATCCAGCTTGGAGAAGGCAGAACATACGGCGCGCGTGTTAGTGCCAATGATGTCGATGTCATCGGCGTACGCCAGCAGTTGCACACTCTTGTGATATAAGATGCTTCCTGTATGGTTAAGTTCTGCAGCTCGTATTATCTTTTCCAGTATCAAATTGAAGAAGTCGCACGAAAGAGAGTCACCTTGTCTGAAACCTCGTTTGGTCTCGAACGGCTCGGAGAGGTCCTTCCCAATTCTGACGGAGCTGGTGGTGTTAGTCAACGTCATTTGGCATAGCCGTATAAGTTTAGCAGGGAAACCAAATTCAGACATTGCGGCATACAGGCAATTCCTATTCGTGCTATCAAAAGCGGCTTTAAAATCGACAAAGAGATGGTGTGTGTCGGATCCTTTTTCATGGGTTTTTTCCAGTATTTGTCGTATTGTGAAGATCTGGTCGATGGTAGATTTACCAGGTCTGAAGCCACACTGATAAGGTCCAATCAGATTGTTGACGATAGGCTTCAGTCTTTCGCACAATACACTTGCTAAGACCTTATATGCGATATTCAGGAGGCTTATCCCACGATAATTGGCGCGTACTGTGGAGTCTCCTTTTTTGTGGATTGGGCAGAGCACACTTAAGTTCCAATCGTCGGGCATGCGCTCGTCCGACCATATTCTGCATAGGAGTTGATGCATGCTCCTTATCAACTCTTCGCCACCATGTTTGAATAGCTCGGCTGGCAAGCCGTCAGCGCCCGGGGCCTTGTTATTCTTAAGCCTACATACTGCTATTCGCACTTCGTCATGATCAGGTGGTGGAACATGTCTACCATCATCTGCTATTGGGGATTCGGGTCGTACATCTTCTCCTTCCGCACTTTCACTGTTGCCATTATCTAGCAAGGAGGAGAAGTGATCCCTCCACAACCTAAGTATGTTCTGGACATCAGTTACCAGATCACCGTTATCATTCCGGCAGGAATTTGCCCCGGTCTTGAAACCTTCAGTCATCCGCCTGATTTTTTGATAGAATTTTCGAGCATCGTTCCTACCCGCCAGCATCTCAAGCTCTTCACACTCGCGCCTTTCAGCCTCCCTTTTCTTCTTTCGAAAAAGGCGCCTCTCTTCCTTCTTCGCCGTTCGATAACGCTCCCATACGCTTCGCGTTGCGCCCGCACACTGCGCTAATTTGGCCTGGCTAAAGCCGGGCAGCACAGCAACCAACCAACCAAAAACAAGTAACCAAAAAAAATTAATGATATAGGCATATGTCCCATTAACGTTAGGGCTATTTATTTGAAAGCAAAAGAATATATACGGTTAACAAAAACTAAAATATATCAATTATTTTACATCTTTAAGCCTTAAAAAGATCCAACGTTGAACGAAATATCGGCCCGTCGTAGCGTTCTATCAATATTTAAATACACGTCCAGGTATGAGAATGAACAGAACCAAAAAGCTGACTAAAATCACCCGACAAAAATTCGTCAGAACAGATTTATTTCAGCGGCCCCTGTCAAATAAATTATTTGGACTTAAAAGCTTAGCACGAAAGTTATTTAATTAAATTTTTTATTGTTGGGGGTAAGTGGAAAAATTTTAACTATTTCCAGCGCAGGTTGAGTATAGCTATTTCACGAAAAAACATTTTCGATCATTGGCACCCTTTTCGGAAGTGGATGCCCATCACGGGGATCGAACCCGTGATACATTCTATCTTCAGCCGCAATGTGCGAACGCTTTTACATGCCCGACCATTGAGACTCTGTGAAAGCTGTTGAATTTTTCGCACTTTTGACTTATTCATTTTCGTGAAACAGCTATACATACACTCAACATTCACTGGAAATAGTGGTTGAATTATTTCCATTTACCCCCAACAATAAATTATTTGGAATTGATAAAAAAAAATTCAACCAAACAATTTGGATAAAAAATATTTTATAGGTTTGAAAAATTAAAAGCGTATTCCTAAAAATTTAATGTAACCATGATGTACTGAATACATGGACCTTGATGGTAACCAAAATCGGCCGAACGTAACCACGTAACCAAACGAAAAAATTGTAACCAATTTTGGTAAAAAGTAACCAAAGTGGCAACGCTGCAGCCATCCAATTATTTGCTCAGTTGTTGCTTGTCTGCAAACCGATATATTGCATGAATTTGCAGGAAACGAAAACTGGGCAAACGTTTACGTATGATACGTACAACATACGTAATAATTTACACATAGCTTAAACACATTTAAGAGCTAATTTTTCACTGCACTACATTTCAGTTCGATAGCTTACATATTAAACTTTAAGTTTATGCACTTTTTAAATTATATAATTTTCTTGCTTATTTTTTTGTAAGTATAAATCTCACCTGCGCGCAGCTGCGTGCCATTTTTCACTTCTTCCGAAAATCAGTACACAAAGACGCGCGAAAATGTAAACAAAAGAGCTTTTAGCGACTACCTAAAAACTCTTTCTTATAAACAATACTGTTGTCTCGCTCGGACTGAAAATAAAAGAAGCTTTTATGTATATGTCAACGGCTTTTTGACGAATATTTGAAAAAGGTGGATTTCGCGTATGATGTGTCATACATTGTTATTACTGGATTATGTTGTTGTTAATCGTCCTCTTAAGCCTTCTACCCATCTGCATATGTACATTAGAGTGGATGGGAAATAAGACTATAACAAGTGATTTACAAAACAAGTAAGGAAGCCTAAGTTACGGTGGAATCGAACATTAGATACTCAGCTGTATGACATCCAACTATGCATATAAACATTATTGTTAGTGCAAAATTTTGCCTTCTAGTTATAAAGATGTCACGTTACAAATTCTCAAAGGGTGTTCCAGAAATTCATTTGTCAAAAAGTAGGCGTGGTCATAAACCAATTTCGCTTAAAATGTTTTTATTAGGCCACTTTATAATACCCATATATAAAAGTGGTCATGGTCGTCAACCGGTTTCGCTAAAATTTTGAACGTGTACTACCACAAGTAATAAAAGTGTACACACCAAGTTTGGTCATTATATATAAATTATTTGTGGAGTTATAGGCTAAGTAATCTCGTATATTCCTGATTCTAAAAAGAGGCGGTGCCACGCCCATTTTCCAAAATTTTTACGGTTTTTGTTTTATGTTCGTAGTTAGACTCCTGTCATAAAATTCTAATGATATATCTTTATATTTGACAGAGATATCGCTTAAAATGTTTTTATTAGGTCACAGAGCAAAAAGTTCACCTACAATCAAAGAGACTACCACCTAAAAAAGCTATTTGGCCGAGGAGAGGGAGAGGGGACAAAATTGAAGAAATTTTTGCTAGAAATTCTTCTGGATTTTAGCTTGAATTTCTTCTTAAATTTATTTAAAAGGATATCGAATGAAAACGAGGAGATAACTTCTTGTTTATTAATTTTTTACGTCATTTTGTAAAAAAAATTAAATTGTTAGAAGAAATCTGCTTGTTTTTAGGAGAAAATTTTTATAAAGAAAATCAATAAGGACATCCTCTAATTTTTACTTGAACCTTTTTGAATTTATTAAAAAGGAAAACTGTTTATTTTTAAAAGAGCCCTTATTAATTCAAATTTTGCTTTAAACGTCTTAACATACGTACATACATACATATGTACATATATACTCGTACATACTAGAAGTATGCATAACAGTTATTGCATCAGCCACGTTTTATGCGTGCAATTACATGTTCAAGAAATTAAAAGGGAGAACTTTTTATTTTTAAAAGAGCTCTTATGTATTTCCTCCTTTCGTCAATTTCATTACGGCTTTGCACATTTCTACAATTCTCAAACGATTAATGAAGCACTTGGTATAAAGAGTTTATTATGTCCATCTGCACTTATATTAAATGAAATGTTGCCCTTTGTCTGAATAAGTCCTAGGAAAATACTAGTTGACTAATTATGTTTTCCGATGATAATCAAGATTCTCTTCTTAATAATATTAAACAGGGTTTCTTCTTAATTTTACAGGTTATCTGCTAAATTTATGTGAAAAGGTTTCCATATTTATTCTAGGAGTCATCTTCTAAATTTTATTTAATAGGTTTTCATCTTAGTTTTAAAGGTTATCTCTTAAATTTTACTGAAAATGATTTCACCTAAAATGCACGGGTCATCTTCTTAATTATATTGAAAAGGTATTCATATTAGTTTTACAGATTATGTACTTAGTTTTATTAAAATGAAATATCCAGTAATAATAAGACGGACATCTTATTGGAGAGAAAGCATAGAGAAATCCGCTAAACTTTGTTCTAATTTATAGGGCATTTTAGGTGGTATTTTGGCTCTGTGCACTTCATAAGGCCCATATATAAAAGTGGGCGTGGTCGTCAACCGATTTTGGAAATTTTTCGTCCAAACATTTGCCTAAGTAAGTATATCACGCGTACCAAATTTCATTGATATATCTTCAATGGTCTCTGAGTTATGACTCATAAAACTTTCAATGTTTGCCCCTTAATAAGTGGGCGTGGCACCGCCCATTTTCCAAAATTTCATCAAATTTCTTCATAGGGGCCTGAGCTCAACACGTGGGTAAAATTTCATCGCTCTAGCTATATTAGTGGCTGAGATACCAAATTTCCGATTTTTTCTATATAGGAAAAGTGGGCGTGGTCATGGTCCGATTTCGCCCATTTTCAATAACAACCGTCCCAGTCTCGATACCAACTTGCATTCCAAATTTCATCAAAATATCTCAATTTTTGCGCGAGTTAGAGGGTTTACAGACGGACGGACGGACGGACATGGCTCAATCGATTTCTCTTTTCACCCTGATCATTTTGATATATATATAAGTCTATATCTATCTCGATTATTTCATTCTGTTACAATCCACCGCTATGTGATTAAAACTATAATACTCTGTGTACTAGTACAGCTGAGTATAACAAAGACCAAGAAAACAAAAACAAAAGCAACGACAAAATAGTAGCATTGACAATAACAAGAAAACCCAGAGGTCTCGGGTTCTAACCCCAGGCTATACAAACACAAAAAAATGTTAATAATTAATTATAACCCAATTATTGTGTGTTTAGAAATAGCGGTCCCCACTCGGCAGTGGGCGGCATACCCTCCGAGTGCATATCTGCCTTGAAAAAGCTTCTCGCAGAAAAATGCACTCGCCGTTCGGAGCCGGCATAACACTGTAGGTCCGCCCAACTAGTAGGAAAAACAAAAATTAAGGAGCACGCCTCGAATTGGAAAGCAGGGTTGGGCATGATTCAACTAATTTTGAGTGCACTCAGCCTGCAACTACCACTCAAACCTGAGTGGTAGTTAAATTCAATATTTAACTACCATTCAAATTTAGTGGTAGCTAAATTCGAGATTTAACTACCACTCAAATTTAGTGGTAGTTAAAATCAGGATTTAACTACTACTAAATTTGGGTGGTAGTTGAAAATGAGTGGTAGTTGAAAAATGCCCATCCTTGTTGGAAAGAGAAGCTCGGCCTTAAAACTCGTCAAAGTTATATCAGCGCCATTGTATTATAATCCTAAGAAAACCAGAAAGAGAATTCGGAACTGTTTACACATCAATGATCATGAGTACACGTTATTCACGCTTTAATTTTTTGCTTTAAGTTTAACATTTGTATATACATACGTACATACATATAACTAACCATTACCAATTTCCCCCGAAACCCCCTAAAACACCTTGTGTTTTACCTATAAATAGCGGCGAAAGTGGCAAATTTCTGCATATCTCGTACCAATAGTAATCAAGTAATGAATTTGAACAGTGTATTTCTGGTGCTGACGCTCATATTGAGCTTTGTGTGGTGGACGACGTCCACAAGTACAAGCTTCCGCATCAGTAATGGCGTTGTTGCTAATATAAGTCAGGCTCAATACACGGCGTCATTGCACGAAAATGGGGTTTATGTTTGCTCGGGCGCATTAGTATCCAATAAACATGTGGTTACGGCAGCGGAATGCGTGTACAATAAGCTCGCAAAACACTTCATTGTGTCAGTCGGTGTTGTCGATCGGCGAGATCCAGATCGAATGCAATTAGCAAACAAATTTTATTGGCCAAATGGATACAGTCCTGCAATGAAAAGTATGAATATTGCCGTTGTTGAAATGTTGGAATGTTTTCCCGCTATACCAACCATAGTTCCAATACGAATCTGGAGATCTCGTGTTTTGCTGGGCAGCGAACTCTGGGTGAGCGGTTGGGGTAAAATAAGGCAAGGAGCTATTATCAACCAATTCCAGTTACGCACATGTAAAGTGTACGTAAAGAGATGGACCGATTATTATCCCAGAAATGAAAATGATAATTATATGGATACGCATATGTGCGCTGCTAGTGGTAGATCTGGTACATGTTATGGCGATATCGGCGCTCCTGCCGTCTTCCAAGGGCATCTTTGTGGAGTGGCAACTGAAGTTTATGGTTGCGGAAATCCGAAAAATCCAGGAAAATATATCAGATTGGATATTGAATCAACGCAAAATTGGGTTGACGATATAATAGATAACATTTAGTTTGAAATTTAAATATTTAAATGCGTATATATATACATATGTATGTACAAGGTCTATTTAATATATATAACATATCTGAAAACTAAAATGCCTTTTTTCTTTATTTTTTTTTAATTTATTTAAGTAAATGCATCTCTTGGCTTTCTTATATTTTGATATCACGCGTAAACTAATAATAATATAATAATACAATAATACAATGGCGCTATTATAACTCTGACGAGTTTTATGGCCGAGCTTCTCTCCCAATTCGAGGTGTGCTCCTTTTTTGTTTTTCCTACTAATTGGGTGGATCTACAGTTTTATGCCGGCTCCGAACGGCGAATGCATTTTTTGTGAGAAGCTTTTTCATGGCAGAAATACTCTCGGAGGGTATGCCGCCCACTGCCGAGAGGTGACCGCTGCTCTTAAAAAACCCAATAATTGGATTTTTACTAATTAGAAAAATTTGTTTGGCTCGGACCGTGGTTTGAACCCGAGACCTCTGGCATAGCAGGCGAGCACTCTACCCACTGCACCACAGCGGCCACCGTAAACTAATAAACCGATTTCAAAAATTTGTATACCGTTAGAAAGGTATTAAAATCAACTTTTGAAAACATACACTGTAAAAATTTTATATTACACTGAAAAAAAATGTATATTAGTGACCAATGTCCTGAGATTGGATGAAGGTTCTCCGACCAAGAAAGTATTTCTATAGAAAACCGCTGAACGCAACTGCGTTGGGAAGATCAGGTGGACAGCGACGCTGCCTCCTTAGGTAAGTATTTCCAAGTGGTGCCATGCTGCACGGAACAGAATAACTTTCTTGGACTCGGCCAGAAACGTCTAGATGGTTACACACCAATTAAGAAAAAAAAAGATCTCCAAAATACTAATTTTTTTAGACTTTCTAAAACAGCGGTGAAACAACCTCTTTGTGGAGGTGTTAGCGCATTAAAGTATTCTACGAAATGAAGTTCGTTCAATTTTACTATGTACATGTAAGTTCCCTAACAACATATTTCCATGCGATTTGCATTTTATCTAGGCATGGGTAACACTGCGCTGCGCCGCGCAATTGCGCCAGCGCCAACCCTTTAAATAAAGGAAAAAATGGGATAAAATACAAATCGAAATCAAAAATAATCATTATTTTTTGAGTTTTATTTTTTTGATCGAAAATAACACTTATTCCTTGAGTGATATATTTATCGCTCAGAAATAAAAATTATTCTTTGCTTAGGTCGAAAAACTCAAATTTTCTCTGAATTGCTCTGGAACATAATTACTAAAAAATTCCCATTGATATAACTTCGTGAATGAGTCATATTTTGTATTTGTATTTTTGATCGAAAAAAATGTAACCAACACAATAATGATTATTTCTGAACGATAAATATATCACTCACCGACAGCGCTTTGTGTACAATAAATGCTCTAAATACAAAATTTCAGAATTTTAGCTGCAAAAATTGAGGAGTTATAACCCAAAACGTAGACGTATGGTGTTTGGGACTTGTTTTTTTACTTTAGTCAACTCTAAAAAAAACTCAAGGTTACTCATACGCCATAGCGTACTATTGGAAGCAAAAAACAAATTTCAGAAGCATAAGTCTACATTTTAGGGAATAACTCTTCAAATTTTGCAGCTAAAATTCTGAAATTTTGTATTTAGAGATGCTGGGTCCCCAGATATAGGTCAAAACGTGGGACCGAGTGACCCTGGAAAGTTTCTGAGCGATATTGGTATCAAATGAAAGCTGTTGAGGAGAACTTCAACAAAGATATCTTTAAATATTGATGCCTAGGCTGGGTTTCAAGATTTGGATAAAAGCGTGGACCCGGATAACCCCTGAATATTTTTGAGCGAAATTGGTAGCAAATTAAAGGCGTTGAGCAGAGCTTCAACATATAGATATTTTCATAGTGATTTCTAAGGCTGTTTCTCAGAGATGGCTAATGTAGCGGGCCCGGATGGTGATGGACGGTCCCGGTAAGGTAAAGGTAGATAGGTATAGGAATAGGGATAAGGATAGGGATAGGGATAGGGATAGGGATAGAGATAGAGATAGAGATAGAGATAGAGATAGAGATAGAGATAGAGATAGAGATAGAGATAGAGATAGAGATAGAGATAGAGATAGAGATAGAGATAGAGATAGAGATAGAGATAGAGATAGAGATAGAGATAGAGATAGAGATAGAGATAGAGATAGAGATAGAGATAGAGATAGAGATAGAGATAGAGATAGAGATAGAGATAGAGATAGAGATAGAGATAGAGATAGAGATAGAGATAGAGATAGAGATAGAGATAGAGATAGAGATAGAGATAGAGATAGAGATAGAGATAGAGATAGAGATAGAGATAGAGATAGAGATAGAGATAGAGATAGAGATAGAGATAGAGATAGAGATAGAGATAGAGATAGAGATAGAGATAGAGATAGAGATAGAGATAGAGATAGAGATAGAGATAGCAATAGAGATAGAGATAGAGATAGAGATAGAGATAGAGATAGAGATAGAGATAGAGATAGAGATAGAGATAGAGATAGAGATAGAGATAGAGATAGAGATAGAGATAGAGATAGAGATAGAGATAGAGATAGAGATAGAGATAGAGATAGAGATAGAGATAGAGATAGAGATAGAGATAGAGATAGAGATAGAGATAGAGATAGAGATAGAGATAGAGATAGAGATAGAGATAGAGATAGAGATAGAGATAGAGATAGAGATAGAGATAGAGATAGAGATAGAGATAGAGATAGAGATAGAGATAGAGATAGAGATAGAGATAGAGATAGAGATAGAGATAGAGATAGAGATAGAGATAGAGATAGAGATAGAGATAGAGATAGAGATAGAGATAGAGATAGAGATAGAGATAGAGATAGAGATAGAGATAGAGATAGAGATAGAGATAGAGATAGAGATAGAGATAGAGATAGAGATAGAGATAGAGATAGAGATAGAGATAGAGATAGAGATAGAGATAGAGATAGAGATAGAGATAGCAATAGAGATAGAGATAGAGATAGAGATAGAGATAGAGATAGAGATAGAGATAGAGATAGAGATAGAGATAGAGATAGAGATAGAGATAGAGATAGAGATAGAGATAGAGATAGAGATAGAGATAGAGATAGAGATAGAGATAGAGATAGAGATAGAGATAGAGATAGAGATAGAGATAGAGATAGAGATAGAGATAGAGATAGAGATAGAGATAGAGATAGAGATAGAGATAGAGATAGAGATAGAGATAGAGATAGAGATAGAGATAGAGATAGAGATAGAGATAGAGATAGAGATAGAGATAGAGATAGAGATAGAGATAGAGATAGAGATAGAGATAGAGATAGAGATAGAGATAGAGATAGAGATAGAGATAGAGATAGAGATAGAGATGGAGATAGAGATAGAGATAGAGATAGAGATAGAGATAGAGATAGAGATAGAGATAGAGATAGAGATAGCAATAGAGATAGAGATAGAGATAGAGATAGAGATAGAGATAGAGATAGAGATAGAGATAGAGATAGAGATAGAGATAGAGATAGACATAGAGATAGAGATAGAGATAGAGATAGAGATAGAGATAGAGATAGAGATAGAGATAGAGATAGAGATAGAGATAGAGATAGAGATAGAGATAGAGATAGAGATAGAGATAGAGATAGAGATAGAGATAGAGATAGAGATAGAGATAGAGATAGAGATAGAGATAGAGATAGAAATAGAGAGAGAGATTGAGATTGAGATTAAGATTGAGATTAGAATTGAGGTTGAGATTGGGATTGAAATAGAGATAGGGATTGAGATAGGGATTGAGTTAGAGATAGGGATCGGATAGGGATCGGATATGACATCCTTTTGGTTATATGGATGTGAAATCCATAGTTTATAGATCAGACAGGATTATCCATATATATGGATGTGACATCTATATAATTTTCTCCGTGCGCATATAAAAAATATGAATTTAAAAACGCAACACGCACTACTTAAAACAAACAAAAAAGTTTGCAAATTGGCAATTACTTAGTGTATTCACCGGCTAAGCAAAAAAACTGAACAAACATTGTTTCTGACGCAAAAGGTATTTAATTTTTTCCTAGAAACTGTTTTGTGAATGCTACTTTTTGATAGGGATACGAACTGCTTAAAGACGCCAAAGCTAAAGTGTGTAGACGACTGGACATTAAGCCGTATCACGAAAAAAGTTTGCGTGTGTCAGTTTTATTTGAACTTCGAGAAAATATTTTAAGTGTAAGTTTTTTTAGGCACCCGCTAAAAACGGCTGAATCGCGTTTTTTACAATTATGTACTTACTTATTTGATGTCGGATCTCTAAGATCTTTATGTCGCTTATGTCGGAAAGATCTCAGTTAGCCCTATATTTGGCCCATATAAGATTTTCGATGGCAACAGTTACACTTCTTCTTCTTGATTGGCGCTTAACAGTCTAGACGATTCTGGCCGAGTCCAACAGAGCGCGCCAATTGCTTCTGTTTCGTGCAGCATGGCGCCACTTGGGAACACCTAGGGAGGCAGCATCGCCTGATTTTCCCAACGCAGTGGAGGTCTCCCTTTTCTTTTGCGTTCAGCGGGTTTCGATAGAAATGCTTTCTTGGCCGGAGCGCCTTCGTCCATTCTCACGACATGACCTGCCCAACGCAGCCGCTGGATCTTTATTCGCTGAACAGTGTCGATGTCTGTGTAAAGCTTGTACAGCTCATCGTTAAATCTCCGTCGATACTCGCCCACGCCAACGCGCAAAGGTCCATAAATATTACGAAGAACTTTTCTCTCGAATACTCCAATCAAAATCTCATCTGATTTTGAAACGCAACGGTTACACGGTCTATATGAATGGCGATATTTGGATCGCGATTCATATTTATGGTTTGATGAATCGCAAACTAGTGATACGCTTTCAATATGAATATTGCGATATTTTTCACGCTGTGATGGATTGACCTTCAATATCCAAAATGAATATCGAGATGGAAGCCGCCATGCTGCACTGGATGGAGTCCTCTCCTGCTGTGCTAGAAGGCAGGTGTTCGAACCACGCCTAGACCAATACCAACACCAAGTTAAAATTTTTCTTTTTATTCCAATTTGATAATCCGCAAAACTACTCACCGGCATTTAAAATTTTTTTAAAATAAGTGGGTCTGCACCTCCGTCCTTTTCACCCTTTCACTTTCAATTCGTAATAAACGAATTGCGATGCAGATCGCGGATTTTAAAATTTCTAAACATTTTGCGATCCATCAATACGCTATGTGACACGATCAATATGAATCGCGATCCATGGATTTCAGCAGAGTCGAGTCGTCCGATTCAGCTAAATCTAACAAATGATCAGCTTCTCTTAAAAAGATCCGACGTATCAAATTTCAAGCCGATGTCATAAAAACTGAGCGAGTAGTTTGCAGCAATAACATGTTCAACTCTACGAAAATTCTGCACGTGAAGAAGGTCAAATGGCATAGGTCTACGTTTTGGACTATACTTAACTTTTAAATTTAGCAGCTAAAATTCTAAACTTTGAATTGGAGCATTTAAAGTACACAAAGCGCTGTCAAAGAAAATCATGATATCGGGTGATTATAATATGGATATCCCGTACCGTGATTTTAGGCTAAAGAAAAAAGATCGAGACGGTATCTTTGAACAGTATTGATTTTGAGTATTAGATTAAAAAAAAATTTTTTTAATATATTTGGGTCTTCATATGGTAATCTGAACTTTGACCTCTATGCGACACCCTTTATCTATATCCGATTAGGACCAAAATTTATATGTGCTGTTACCGATGAAGGGGTGAGACCGAAAAAAATTGCTAATTTGATTTGTAAGGGCCCAGTAAGCACCAAGTTACTACAAATCGTCAATACGTTCCTCCTTACATTACCTTTATGGCACATAACAACTTCCATGACGATACATCATCAGTGTGGTTTGGTGATGATAAAAAGTGAGGCTAAATTGGCGAAAAAAATAGAAAAGGGTGAAATAAAAAGGGAAGCTAAAAAATTCAAAATTTTTTTAAGAAATCCATTTAAATTTTTCTATTTGAGTTTGTTCATTTGCGTATAATATAATCTATATATATATAAAAATCAAGCCTATTTCTTTGTCGCCGGACTTCGCCCAAATGCGTGGAGGGATTTTAATCAAATTTACACACCAGCTGAGTACCTTGCCCTAGATGGTTTATATGCATATTTTTCCGAATCCGGAGTGGGTTCCTTAGATATAGATCAAAAGGTCAAAGCGTGCCCATTGCGATTCCTAGGTCGAGTCTCCAGATGTGTGTCAAAACGTGGACCCAGATGACTCTTGAATATTTCTGAGCGATATTGGTATCAAATGAAAGGTCTTCATGAGGACTTCAACGTAGAACTCTTTTATTTGTGTTGCCTAAGCCGGATCTCCAGATATGGGTCAACAGGTGGACCCGGATGACCTTGAAACATTTCTGTGCGATATTGGTACCAAATGAAAGCTCTTGATGAGGTCTTCGACATAGACATTCCTAGGCCGGGCCTCTAGATAAATATGTGTCAATATGTGGTGGAAATAGGCTTGATTTATACTGTGAAAAAAATACCCGTAGTTAAACCAACAAGTTTCCGCTGTTGAATCTCCGTCTTTGATTCAACAGCAAAAGTATTTGTTTTTACAGCAAAGTTTTTGATCCAACAATTTATTCAAAAACGGGCGTTATTGTTTCAAAAACTTGCTTGCCTTTAAAAAATTTTTTGTGAGAAAATATTTTTTTGTTTAGAAAACCAACAAAACAATAATGATGGAGAGAAGATGAAGAGAAAAATCCAAACAAAAGTTTATTTTTAGCAACAATTTTCTCCCAGTTGTTGATTTAAAGGCAAACGTATTTGACCCAACAGTTTCCGTTGTAAACAAAACTAATGAGAACAAATTTTTTTAAATTTAGTTTTTACAATGATTCAAATAATTCATGGATTCCCTTTTAGGAAATGGAAGTATAAATAGGTTACTACAATTGAATATAATGTTGAATGTTCCACTATGTGATGATTGGATAGAATTTCAGGTCATGGTTCGAATCCGGAGGAGAATATAAAATAAAGAAGAAAAATCAGAATAAGAAATAAAGATAGCAACCAGTGAATGATAAGAAGGAGAGAAGAATAGGAGAACAAGCGGAAGCTACATATTTGCAGTTGGGACCCGGGCGGAGAGAAGATAGAGAAGATGAAGAGTAAAATGCAAACAAAAATTAATTTTTAGGTGAAAATTTTTTCCAACAATCTCCGTCATTGACTTAAATCAATAACGCTCGCACCTTTGAAACAACAACGGAGCGTTGTTGGGCACATTTCAACTGCGGAAAGTAGTTGATTTAACAGCGAAAGTCTTTAGATTTACAACGTTTTTTTTTTTCAGAGTATATATATATATATAAATATAGATTATTAAGTGCCAATAAATAAATGAAAGATTTAAAGTTGAGGCGGTCACAACCACCCTCGATGGTTGACGTTTTATTAGTGTTCATATTTTCTTAAAGTCTAGCAAAAGGAAGCATAGAAGAGATGGTGTAGAAATATATGTATCTGCGATTCGGTGGGAATCGAATTGAGTTACAGCTGAACAAAGTGAGAAACTTGTTGCTGCAATTCGGTGGGAACCGAATTAAGTTAGAAGTTAATGCGAAATTCACGTTCTGCAAACGCTGCATAATGTGGAGTTAAATGTGAGTTTTAAAGAGCTGTCTGAATGTTAAAATGTATTACGTATATTTACTACAATACTTTGAAAAAAAGTTTTCAAATTTCGTTAAAATAAGTATGTGTACATCATACATATGAAATAATTAGCGTTTTTTAACTTTAAGCTAAAAATAATTTGGACGACTGTGCAACAATTTGACAGCTCTAACAGCCTTCGAAAATACTACGAAAGTATTTAGTAAATAGTACGAAATAGCTTTCCTACTATTTACGAAATCTTTAGTTGGTCAAAATTACGAAATATTTCGTAATATATACGAAGGATTTATTTTGGGTGCAACAACGCTCCCTTGTTGTTCCAAAGGTGCGAGCGTTGATGATTTAAGTCAACCACAAAAACTGTTGGCTCAAATACATTTGCCTTTAAATCATCAACGAGGACTGTTGGAAAAAATTGCCTCCTAAAAATAAATTTTTATTAAAATTTTTCTCTTCATCTTCTCTCCAACTGGAGTTCGAACTACAAATATAAACCTACCATCCAGCATCAGTGAATTTGTCGACGTTTGTCACCAGTATGTTGTGGGGTTGTGTGCTTTTCTAGCCGTAGCTTTCCAGAAGAAAATGTGTAACTTTTGAAGTAAGTTAGTTAGTGACCGCTGTTGTGTAGTGGGAAGAGTGCTCGCCTGCTATACCAGAGGTCTCGGGTTCTAACCCCAGTCCGGGTAAACACGAAAAAAAACGTTCTAATTAATTAAAACTCAATTATTGGGTCACCTCTCGGCAGTGGGCGGCATACCCTCCGAGTGTATTTCTGCCATGAAAAAGCTTCTCAAAAAAAAAACATTCGCCGCTCGGAGCCGGCATAAAACTGTAGCTCCACCCAATTGGTAGGAAAGGGTTGAAAAATACAGAGAGCACATCACTGGGAGAGGCTCCTCACGGTGAGAAACACTTTGTGGTTGAGATTTTTTGTTGCGGATGGAGTCTCTCCACACTTTGAGCTTAGCAGTTTTGTATAGGGATGGGCAAATTAGAAAAATATATCGATATTTAAAAAAATATCGATTTATGCCGTGTAAAAACATCGATATATCAATATATCGAAAGGGCCGGCTTTATATTAAGGAACCACGTCCCGCGAAAAACCACTTCTTCACGGGGTTAGAGGTGCTCTCACAGATCTCAAAACTGAAATCCAAACTTGCCGGAGACTAATAGATTACTGGATATATGTTGTTAAAGTTAGATGGGTCTACAGATATTCCACGAATCCTGAAGTATAAACATAAAAATCATTAAGAAATGCTTGAAGAAGAAAGTATTTACATTACATCAAGAACCCGGACATTATGGTTATACCACTTCTTAAAAAATGTTCTGGTGTTAAATTCAAAGCGAATCAGAAATGTATGAAAAATATCGAATTTGGCTCGAAATGGCATAAAATTATCGATTATCGATGCACGGTAGTTCAAATTATCGTCCATATTATCGGCTGTACTATTTTAAAAATATCGATATATTGATATATCGATATATATCGCCCAACCCTAGTTTTGTATTTCTATCGGACGGCAACGGAATGAAAATACGTGTTCACTGTTAAAGTTGGTCTCTGTTTATTACGGATTTTTTTTTTTCAAGGGTACTCTACGACAGCATTTGCTACATGACGAGCGTATTTGTTTCTTATTATTTTTTTGCTTTAAGTTAAACATTTGTATATACATACGTACATATAAATAACCATTACCAATTTCCCCCGAAACCCCCTAAAACACCTTGTGTTTTACCTATAAATAGCACCGAAAGTGGCAAATTTCTTCATATCTCGTACCAACATTAATCAAGTAATGAACCCGAGCAGTGCATTTCTGGTGCTGACGCTCATATTGAGCTTTGTGTGGTGGACGACTTCCACAAATACTAATTTTCGCATCACTAATGGCGTTGTTGCTAATATAAGTCAGGCTCAATACACGGCGTCATTGCACGAAAATGGGGTCTATGTTTGTTCGGGCGCATTAGTATCCTATCAACATGTGGTTACGGCGGCGGAATGCGTGTACAATAAGCTCGCAAAACACTTCATTGTGTCAGTCGGTGTTGTCGATCGGCGAGATCCAGATCGAATGCAATTAGCAAACAAATTTTATTGGCCAAATGGATACAGTCCTGCAATAAAAAGTATGAATATTGCCGTTGTTGAAATGTTGGAATGTTTTCCCGTTATACCAAAAATAGTTCCAATAGATATCTGGACATCTGAACTGTTGCTGGACAGCGAACTCTGGGTAAGCGGTTGGGGTAAAATAAACAAAAACGCTAATATCAAGGAGTTCAAGTTACGCACGTGTAAAGTTTTCGTAAGGAACTGGACCGATTATTATCCCAGAAATAAAAATAAAAATTATATGGATACGCATATGTGCGCTGCTAGTGGTGGATCTGGTCCATGTTATGGCGATGTCGGCGCTCCTGCCGTCTTCCAAGGGTATCTTTGTGGAGTGGCAACTGAAGTTCATAATTGCGGAGATCCCCATATTCCAGGCAAATATACCAGATTGGATATTATGCAAACGAGAGATTTTGTTAATGGTATAATACGAGTACGTAGATAACAATTAATTTGAAATTAAAATATTAAATACGTACATACATACGTACATGATTAGAAACTTTTATGTTCCCTGACTTCTCTAACTCAATAAAAGATAAATAACACTGTGACACAAATTTAGCGTTGTTCTTTGGAGGCGGAAAAATTCCCACACAGGCCGAAAGATCCCCAAACCGTTTTGGTCCATAATGTAAAATTTTTTTATTGCCATTTTAAATTTGCGAAAGTTTTTTCAAATGATTGAATACAATCGCATAGAAACGTAGTGGAGGTCTACTTTTTCTTCTGCTTTCAACGTGTTTCGATAGAAATACTTTCTGGGCCGGAGTACCTTCGTCCGTTCTCACGGCATGACCTACCCAACATAGCAGCTAGATCTTTATTCGCTGAACAACGTCGATGTCTGCGTAAAGCTCGTACAGCTCATCACTAAATCTATGTGAATATTCGCCCTCGGTAACGCGCAATTTTTGAAAATGAAAAACGTCAAATTCAAAGAAAAATTACTCTGAAAAAAAGCCCGTAGTTAAATCAATAACGTTTGGCTGTTGAGTCCCCGTCTTTAATTCAATAGTAAAAGTATTTGCTTATAAAGCAAAGTTTTTGATGCAACAACTTTCCGTAGTTAATGGGCCGACAAAAATCCTCGGCTGAAACCTCCAAGAGGGTGCTGCCTGGGCAATGGACCTCCGTCTCTCCTCCCCGGTGCCTGTTCCTTGTGATTGCGCCAGGGAAGACTACAGGGGGGGTGACCGTGGAAGGCTAGCAAAGGCTGTTGTCCGGTCGAGTAGGTCCCTCAAGGCGCGAGCCAGGAGGAGGTGCGAGACGGCCCCAGTATTGGTTAGAGGTGCCTGGTGGAAGACATAAAATGCATTTATCTTTTCGTGATGGAGGATAAAGGATCACAGCAACATATCGAAAGGGTCCTTCACTACAGGGATGGCGATAGGTGGGTGTCTTTCTTGATATTTCGGGTGCCTTTGGCAATGTCTCTGCTGCGGCGTTGTTGGAGGGGCTCGAACGGATCGCAATAACCCCAGTCATTCGGCGCTGGATTGAGAAAAATGTGGTGTCAAATGAAAGGGAATGTCCTGTAGATGTGCAGTAAGGTTTAACTTTTTTAAAAAGGGTTGCCACCTGTTAAAAAATTCGTTTTTATGCTCCAGTTTGTTTGATTTTTAAATTTGAGGTGCCATATGAAAGGGTTTGGCCTAAATATTAGTAATTTATTATAATTTATTATAATTTTTACAAACAGGATTGCCACCTTGTAAAAAATTCAATTAAACTCTACAGTTTGTTTGATTTTTAAATTTAAAGTGTCATATGACAGGGCTTTACTTTAAAATGAGTAATTTATTATTATAACTTCTATAAAAAGGGTTGCCACCTGTTCAAAAATTTATTTTTACGTTATAGTTTATTTGATTTTTCGATTTGAGTTGTCAGTTGAAAGAGGTTTGTATGAAATGAGTAATTTATTATAATTTTTACAAAAAGGGTTGCCACCTGTTCAAACATTCATTTTTATGATACAGTTTCTTTGATTTTTAAGTTTGGCGTGTTATATGAAAGGGCTTAACCTGAAAATTGGTAATTTATTATAATTCTTAGAAAAACGGTTGCCACCTGCCAAACAATTTAATATTCCGGTATAGTTTGTTTGATTTTTAAATTTGAAACGTCATCTGAAAGAGCTTGCCCCATAGATGGATAATAAAATTTAATTTTTACAAAACCGGTTGCCACCTATTTGAAAAACTTTGCTGACATTCTTCCACTATAGGAAGGAAAGGAAAGGAAAGGAAAGGAAAGGAAAGGAAAGGAAAGGAAAGGAAAGGAAAGGAAAGGAAAGGAAAGGAAAGTGAAGGAAAGTACTGGAACGGAAAGGAAGGGGAAGGAGACGCAAAAAGGACAGAAGAAGAAAAAAAGGAAGAAACCCGGAAAGAGAAAGAAGAGTCCGGAAAATGGAATTTTAAAGGTCGCAAGAGGTTTAGAATATTCTAGAAAATTATTCGACATAAAATTGCACTATGTCTCCTCGGAAAACCAGTACCAGAAACTATAAGTTTTACTTTATACATATTTTATTATAGAAATGTTATATAAGAAATATGGTCTTCCCACTCTAAAATCGTTCTGCTCTCAATTTAATTCGTCGAATTTTCGACCACGGTGATACTAGTTTCTTTTAACATCATGCAAAGAAGGAATTGTACACAGAAGTCCCCGTTCCATCACTTTAACTTCTTTAAACGCCTGGTCCCACTGATTAATAGTGATTTCTTAATGATACCGAGAGAAACTTACATTTTTTATCAGCAAAGGGTTATCTTTGTAAAAAAAAAAAACTATTTGCGTAGTAAAACAGCACTTTTGTAAAAAAAACGGAACATTTTGTTATTTTTCATAGGAAAAAAATACGCTCAACAGGCGCACACTGGGGCCGAGCGTGCTCAAAATTCAGTTTTTAATTAATGACTTTTTCAAAAAAAGAAAAACGCAGTATTGTTCCCTATAAAATTCTACACTTCTGCCCCAATTTTCAGCTTTGTATCGTTTTTCAGTTGGGAGTTATCCATACACAAACATGGCAAATTTTCCAAAAAATTATATTTTTCACAGTGAGAAATTTTAGTGTGTATTTGAAATAGTTGGTGTAAGTGTACAGACATACTAATTGTGATTTAATTAATTTGATTCCAGATCTTAAAAAAAAAAAAATTGGTCACCAATGGGTTAATTCATAGACGTTAATGGATTAAGATTCCAAAGATTACTCGTTTTAGTGTAGATACAACTAATACGATGTAATTATTTTGATCTGAAAATTAAGTGAAAAAATTTGGGTTAAAAATGGGTTAATTCGTGGTCGTTAAGGGGTTAAAATTCTTGGGATTTACCATTTTAGTATCGATATACCGATTCTGATTCAAGAAAATTAAACTCGAAACTAAAATAAAAAACACAGGTCACCGACGGGTTAACTCATGACCGTCCATGGGTTAAGATGCTATAGATTAACTGCTTTAGTGCAAATAAAGCGATTCTGATGTAAAAAACTAGATTTCAGAATTTTGAGCGTCCCCATATACACATATAAGTGGCCCAGTGTAAGGCGCCTTATAAACAGAACTGTTCTGCTAAAAACAGAATGGATGGTCACTTTTCTTTTCTTTGAAATTTTTGTAATGTGCATTTTTTCACTTTTCACCATGTTATTAATTTTGCACGTCTAGATTGTTCAAAAGTGCCACTGTGCGACGTTTGCTCACATTCTTGTGTACAGATCTAACCAACAAATTTTTCTCAAAGCTGCATATAAATATATAGTTAAGCAATAAAATACTGTTTTCTGTAGAATTGTTCATAAGTACCTACAGTTGTTCTTATTATGTACTTATAAAAATATGTTTTTAAAACCGCAACATCCACTACTTAAAACAAACAAATAAAGTTCGCAAATAGCAATTAGTGTATCCACCGGCTAAGTGGAAAAACTGGACAAAAATTATTGTTGACGCAGACAGTTTTTCATTTTTTCCTAGAAACTTTTTTATTAAAACACATGTGCCAATACATTTCCATGGGAATAAACTCGACGTGCTATTTTTTGATACGGCCGCGAACTGCTTAAAGACACCAAAGTTAAAGTGTATAGACGACTGTACATTAAGCCGTATCACGAAAAAAGATTGCGTGTGTCACTTTTATTTGAACACTGTGTCCAGAAAATATTTTGGGCGTTAAATAATTTTTTAAGCACCCGCTAAAAGCAGATAAATCGCATTTTTTACAATAACTTCCTTATTTGATGTCGGATCTCTAAGGTCGCCGAAAAGTTCTCGGTTAGCCCTATATTTGGACCGTATAAGGTTTCGACCTTAAAGTTTGTTCTGATTTTTACCTTTATAAGTTTAGGAGATACTATATCTAGTTTTTGTTTTTTTGTGACACTAATTGAATGCTCCCAAAAAAAACCATGAGGATTTCGCTGATAAAGGTAAAGGTAAAGGTAAAGGTAAAGGTAAAGGTAAAGGTAAAGGTAAAGGTAAAGGTAAAGGTAAAGGTAAAGGTAAAGGTAAAGGTAAAGGTAAAGGTAAAGGTAAAGGTAAAGGTAAAGGTAAAGGTAAAGGTAAAGGTAAAGGTAAAGGTAAAGGTAAAGGTAAAGGTATAGGGAAATGTAAAGGGAAACCTCCATTATTACATAACAATTTTTCGTCGCTGCAAATCGGGACGGGTATTTGCTAGTAACAAAATAAATTAGGAACGTAAATTCATGCGTATTATTTAATAATACTTAAGAGTTACATTAAAAAACACAACCAACAAATAAAATGACATACATTAGGTGCACAAAACATTTGCTTTACAGTTC
Source organism: Urophora cardui (assembly GCA_960531455.1). NCBI lineage: Eukaryota > Metazoa > Arthropoda > Insecta > Diptera > Tephritidae > Urophora > Urophora cardui. Next base: position 114,816,462 of record OY482671.1, read on the forward strand.
GTACTTTTAAGATATTTACAACAAGGCCTGCAATCATTTGATAATTTCTAATAAAAAATTGTAGAATTTAACGACGCTCTTCATTTAAACGAATACTTCCAAGCTTGCCGAAAAAATCTGAAAACTAGTGCAACTTTCGAAAAAACTAAAAAATCAGGTACATATTTTGAGAAGAATTCCGTGTATGCAGCTAAGTACGTAGCACATTTAATTTTAGTAGTCTAATTAAAATTTTTCCTGGTTTTTGGTATTTTTATTTTTTGATTATTGTCTGCATTTTCTTCCAACATTTGCTTTTCTTGGGAGAAAATTCCAAAAACCCTTGAGAATAAAATGGCAAAAAATCAGGAAATCGAAGTTATCAAATGAATGATAGATGGCAAGCATTGCGGATTAACAAAACAGCTGAAGGAAGGTAGGCGCAGCGGCGAATTAAAAATCTTCTTTTTTTATTTGCAAAAGTAGAGTGTAATATCAAAATCAAAGCAAAATCATATCATGGTCAATAGGAATGGGCGAGTCCCGAAAATGAAACGAATTCAGAATTCAACCAAGGCGTAATATCATTTTGACATTACACTCTACAAATTACAATAACAAAATATGTACATTGGAAGATTCTGAATTCACCTATGCGCCTACCTTCCTAGATCTGCTTTGGAGTTTTTTTTTTCTTCACTTTCATTCACATTATTTTTCGCCGGAGATGTCATTAGAAAGAGCCCTAAACAGCTAAAATTTTGAGGACTATAACTGAAGAGATATTGCGGATTACCTCTAGTACCCTTTCATACCTAAACGAGTACGAAGGTAGACTACTCCACTTTGATGCCTATCGGATATCGAGTGGAAGTTGTACCCTTTTATACTTGAACAAGAGCATATTTCGAAGCTCGCTTATAACCTTTTGAGTACAATTGTCAACTATTATTCTACATTTTTACCCTTCCGGCTACAATTGAGGAGTAATTGTAGACCAATTGCACCGGAAAAAGAGGAATGCGGAACGAATCTCTTTCGAGACTAATCGCACAATTTTTTACAGGGTTACATTCTGTGTGCTGCGGTGTGCGTTGCGGTGGTTAAATCGTTGCAGTAGTTGACCTGCTGTACATAAGTACTCGTAATTTACACACGAGTTCTGTATTCGACTTGCAACAAATACAGAAATGGCCGTCTTAAATGCGCTGGCAGTGCACACATGCAATGTCAAGCGTTTAATAAGCCAACTGTGAAAGTGTAAATTTTCCACCAAAAACAGTGAAAAGCCTAAAAGGCGGCAGACTCACCGCACCGTGGCAATTTCGCCATAAAATGAAATAATTCATTTATATTTTGACCTAACACTGGCCGATTGTCTCAAACACATGTGCTTATATGTTTTTATGTGTATTAGGGTGGTCCTTAAAAATTAAATTATCGATTTTTTTCGGTCCCACCCATAGATCGGTAGCAGTACAATCAAAGATATCACAAACTAGAAAATACTCGTCCCGCTCCGCAGTGACGAAAATGAGTTTAACGTCATAATGGGTATTTACCTCTACCTTTCTTTTCCTTTTCTCCCATTTCTATTTCTTTTTCTTCTTCGTTTTTATGGTTATTTCGATTTACATTTTCTTTTTCTTCTTATCTATCTCCATCTCTATCTCTCAGACAAACGTAAAGACAAATTTCATAACTTTTTTTACATCTGATGCCCAAAATTGATGGTCCTGTACACGAGGATACCAAATATAAATTTTGGTCCCGATGGGAGAAGGTTAAGGGGCACCGAATAGGGTAATACAAACTTTGAACCCTGTGCGACACCACTTACCGGTCCCCGATTGGGACAAAAATTTATATTCGGTATCTTCGATTGTATTACTTAGCATCGACCGACATATAATATACAATTTGTCTCCATAAGTACATTTGGGGATCGCCCTAATGTGTATATGTACACGGCATGTGTGTATGCATATATGCCTGCACGTATGCGCGTGCGCCTTTAATTATGCTTCAACTGCTTGCGACCATTTTCGAATTTTCATTTGTGCTCTTAGCCATTTAAACTTACATACATACATATGTATGTATGTATATACCCTGCAGGGAACTCAATAACTAGTGAGCAAAATTGCTAGTTCCGAACTAGCGAAAAGGTGTTAAAAATGCAGTAGATCAATTGTACTTAGACCCTCACCAGTTCAGAAGGAGTGAATTGTGTGACCATTATAAGACACACTTTGATCTGTAAGCAATTTCGAAGTGACAAAAATTCTATGAAAATTTTTCGTTCGTTCAATTGCCGTCAGCATTGTATATTTCTGCAATTCTCACATGTTTAGTGAAGCATTTTATATAAAGTGTTTGTTGTATATTTGCATCTTAACTTGTATGAAATTTTGTTGTATATTTGCATCTTAACTTGTATGAAATGAAATGTTGCCTTAATTATGCTTTTCCGATCCCTCATTCTTATCTTAAATTTTTTTTATTTTATTAGTTTTAAATATTTTTATAAATTTTTATTAAATAAAAATTAATTTTGTTTATTTTTTAGCTAGGATCTTTTATTTTTTTATTTAATAAAAATTTACAAAAATATTAGTTAAAAAAAAATTTAAAAAAAAATTATCATACGCCTCGACATCGACAGGATTCGAACCCGAGCTCGCCAGAATGATTGTCATACGCGTTAGCCAGTGTGCCATCGCAACACTTGCCATCGCAACAAGTTCTGCACTTAAGCGGCAGATGTAGGTACTTGCAGTTAGTTCAGAACTATCGAAATTGTGCCAATAAACGAACTAGTGAAAACTGTAGAATTTAGTACTAGTTCAGAACTATCGAAAATGTAGTGCAGAGGGTGACAATTGACACCGCCTAGGACATCGCCGTCTTAAATTCGCCAGTTGATAACATGCAAAAGAGATTTAGCTCGCACTAGTAGTGGCGAAAAATGCACTAGAAGCGGCCTAGTTCGGAACTAGAGATTTCCCCTACAGTGTATATCCATTGTTATAGTGTCGTACTTAGAAGTGCGCCTATGTGATGCACATTATTTCTGCGCTTGTAGTGGCACAAGTGCACATACGTACATATATGTATTTGAATGCCTATAAGTAGCAGAGTGCTCACAATTTATTAGCTACCGCTTTGCGGCACTCTCATTAATTTTAAACAGATAAAATTGCTTGCGAAACTCATAACTAGCAAAAGCAATTGTGCTTTGACTAAAACGTATGTATGGATGTACTTACAGCAAAGTTACTTCCGTAGTATTTCCTCATGGGACTAATGACAAAAAAATCTGAAATTATTGGTTGTAATGCTCCGCTTTGTGCGATATTAATATATCGATAATTTTAAAATAGTACAGCCGATAATATCTTCGATATTTTGAATTACCGTGCATTGATAATCGATAATTTTTTGCCAATTCGTGCCAAATTCTATATTTTTCATACATTTCTGATTCGCTTTGAATTTAAAAGAAGACACTTTTTTTGAAGTGGTATAAGCATAATTTCCGCTGTGCTTGAGTTTCCATTACTTTCTCCTCCAAGCAATGCTTTATGATTCTTATGTTTATTCTTGAAGATTCGTGGAATATTTATAGAGCCATCCAAATTTAACAACAAATATATAGTAAACTATAAGCCTCCGGAAAAAATGGATTTCAGTTTTGAGAGCACCTCTAACCCCGTGAAATTGGTTTTTCGCGAGTCGTTCTTCCTTAATGGAAAGCTCACCCTATCGATATATTGATATATCGATGTTTTTCCCTCGGCATAAATCGATGTTTTCTTAAATATCGATATAATATATATCAATATATTTTTCCAATTTGCCCATCCCAGGTCCCGACAGGAAGCATCTTATATCACAAGAGTGTGCAACTGCTGGCGTACGCCGATGACATCGACATCATTGGCACTAACACGCGCGCCGTATGTTCTGCCTTCTCCAAGCTGGATAAAGAGGCTAAGAAAATGGGTTTGGCGGTCAACGAGGACAAGACGAAGTACCTCCTGTCATCACACAAAGAAACAGCACGCCTTGGCAGCCACGTCAATGTTGATAGCTACAAATTCGAAACTGTTAAGGACTTCGTCTATCTGGGAACCAGCATTAACACCAAGAATGATGTCAGCACGGAGATCCAACGAAGAATCACGCTTGCCAATAAATGCTACTTCGGACTAAGTAGGCAACTGAAAAGTAAAGTCCTCTCTCGACAAACAAAAATCACACTCTACAGGACGCTCATCGTTCCAGTCCTCATGTACGGCGCAGAAGCATGGACAATTTCAAAATCAGATGAGATGGCACTTGGAGTATTCGAGAGAAAAGTTCTTCGTAAGATTTATGGACCTTTGCGCGTTGGCGTGGGCGAGTATCGACGGAGATTTAACGATGAGCTGTACGAGCTTTACACAGACATCGACATTGTTCAGCGAATAAAGATCCAGCGGCTGCGTTGGGCAGGTCATGTCGTGAGAATGGACGAAGGCGCTCCGGCTAAGAAAGCATTTCTATCGAAACCCGCTGAACGCAAAAGAAAAGGGAGACCTCCACTGCGTTGGGAAAATCAGGTGGACAGCGATGCTGCCTCCCTAGGTGTTCCCAAGTGGCGCCATGCTGCACGAAACAGAAGCAATTGGCGCGCTCTGTTGGACTCGGCCAGAATCGTCTAGACGGTTAAGCGCCAATCAAGAAGAAGAAGAAGAGGTCCCGACTGCAAATATGCAGCCTCCGCTTGTTGTCTTCTTCTTCTCTCCTAAGGATTCAGACCACGACATCAACCTGAAATTCTATCCAAACATCACATAGTGGAACATTCGACATTATATTGAATTGTATTAACCCATTTCCTAAAAAATAATCAATGAATCATTGTAAAAACAAAATTTGAAAAAATTTCTCTCACTAGTTTTGTTAACAACGGAAACTGTTGGGTCAAATACTTTTACCTTTAAAACAACAGCGGGGACTTTTGGAGAAAATTTTATGCTAAAAATAAACTTTTTTTTTAACTTTTTTCTTCATCTTCTCTCCATCATTATTTTTTTGTTGGTTTTCTCACAAAAAAATGTTTTCTCACAAAAAAATTTTTAACAACAAGCAAGTTTTTGAAACAACAGCGCCCGTTTTTGAATCAATTGTTGGATCAAAAACTTTGCTGTAAAAACAAATACTTTTGCTGTTGAAACAAAGACGGAGATTCAACGGCCGCTGTGGTGCAGTGGGTAGAGTGCTCGCCTACTATGCCAGAGGTCTCGGGTTCAAACCCCAGTCCGAGCAAACACCAAAAAAATTTTTCTAATTAGTAAAAATCCAATTATTGGGTTTTTTAAGAGCAGCGGTCACCTCTCGGCATTGGGCGGCATACCCTCCGAGAGTATTTCTGCCATGAAAAAAGCTTCTCACAAAAAATGCATTCGCCATTCGGAGTCGGCATAAAACTGTAGGTCCACCCAATTAGTAGGAAAAACAAAAAGGAGCACACCTAGAATTGGGAGAGAAGCTCGGCCATAAAACTCGTCAGAGTTATAATAGCGCCATTGTATTATTATTCGCACTGCATTTTCCTTGCCCCTTATCCCTTACCTTTTACAAGGGAATCGAGTTGGGCATTACATCGAAGAAAACTCCATATTAAAGCCCTGAAAGCTTCTTATTTGATATCAATATCCCTCAAAAACATTTCGGTCCACGTTTTGACCAATATATGGATACCCATGCTGAAAAGAGCTCTATATTGAAGCCATGCGCAACACCTTTCATTTGGTAGGTACCAACATTGCTTAGAAGTATTCTGCGTTTATGCGTGTCTACTTGTTGACCCCTATCTGGAGATCCGGTCTAGACAAAGCGGAATTTTTTTGGATAATATTATTTTTTTACCGAAGGCCAATCCGAATTAGGGTGAATCATCAAAAGCAGACCAAGAGTTCTTGAGTTAGTAGTAGCGTAGTAACTAGCGCCCTTTTCATTTATACATATATGCATATGTCAACCCCAGCGCCAACTAGCGGACTTATTTTTTTAACCGAGTTCTTCATTACAAAACAAACATATGTGATAAAAATTAACAAAAACGGACTTTTGAATATATCGACGGATTTTTTGAATATATCGACTCTGGCGCCATCTAGCGGGAAAAATATAGCCTATGTCTAGACGACTTATCCAAAAATTTTCAAAATTTGCCAAAAACCGATTCAGTAGTTTTTGAGAAATTTCGCCACCCAAAAACCCCCTACAATTTTATACCTACATTTAGATATACATATACACACATAACAACATAACCACATTTCAATACATATACATAAGTATTTTAACGCTAAATATGCTAACAAATAGCTTCTCCTTGTTCTCGTTTTGCCCTTTACTCTTTCACTTTTCCAATTCCAACTTCTATTCGCCATCATCAACAAAATGCTAAGCTTATAAAAATTAGCTGAGCTGCTCGCTGTTGATTGCACTTTTCCACACAATTTGCAGCTCATCACAATATATGTAATTGCAATTTATGTTACGCCATTTTGTTTTATCAGCTTGCAATTTTCGCAAACATACAAACATACGCACATATTTGTAGCACAGTAACTTGGCAAAGTGGTTGTTTTGTTTCAATGGCAAAAATGCAACCAACTGTAAGACGATGATTAATGCAAAATTTATTAACTCAGCAAAAACAAAAGTCGGTTGCAGAACTCGTTAACCTAACTCGTTATATTTATACTTAACCCGAATAACCCTGGCGTTGCCATATGGCAACAGGACACTTACCGATGTCAATTTTTGTATGCATCTTATTCATGGTCCTAATGACCAATCCTCAAAAAATCAGCACAATATCTTTGCAAACAAGCTTCAGGGTTATTCGGGTTAACTACAAATTTATTTGCTTGGATTTTCTTTATGCAGCGGCTTATTTTTTGTTTGAAATAATAGAAAAATCTTAGGCCCGGTTTCACCAACCGGTCTCAACTTAGTTAAGCCGATCTTTTTACGTTTTCAGTTTCACCATGCAACTGAGCTAAGTCACAAGTTAGTCAGCTTTTGTCTTGACTAAAAATAAACTAACAATTTGAGTCGCTTTAGCAAATTCAGCAACCAAAAGAGCGAATATGACAAAAAAAAAATGAGCAAATACAGCAACCAAAGCAACCAAAAACCCAGTATTTGCCATAAAAGGTTGGTTGCAAAACAATTTTCTTAGACTATTTGGTGAAACCCAAAAGTAAGTTAGCCCAAATTAGTTAGCTAAAGCGACTCAAATTCTTAGTTTATTTTTAGTCAAGACAAAAGCTGACTAACTTGTGACTTAGCTCGGTTGTATGGTGAAACTGAAAACGTAAAAAAATCTGCTTAACTTAGTTGAGACCGGTTGGTGAAACCGGGCCTAAGAGTTTCTTTACGCAACGCAATTGTGTAATGAAAAAAAGATGTTAATGGAATGCCCATTGCTAGCTCCACACACAATCTTAAATCCCAAATTTTTTTTTTTAAGAAATTCGTCTGTGTCCTTCAGAGATTGCATTATTTTTTGAGCAACTGTTTAATCGCCCATGTGTACATTAGCATCCACCCTTAATTGCTACCATTTAATACATTAACCCAACCATGATTTGCCACTATCGTTTCCTCGTTAAATACTCTAATTTGTGCTGCTCTCCTCTGTTCACACACATCTAAATTCTTTCATGTCACACGTCCGATAAATTTGGATTTTTAGTTTTCTCTGTTCCATATTTACATTTTATAACTTCTTTTAACACTTAAACGCTGCTAGGAACATTTTGGGATCCATCTTAAATTGTTCTTCTTATTTCAATGTGTTTTTCTTTCAAGTGCATTAATTTCAAAAGTAAATATTATAAACTTTTTTTAAATAATTTTCGTTTAGCAGAAAAACACACTATATACATTATTTACCCTTCAGGCCATTTTGTGAACCATATGGAAAATACCTTTGGGTCACCCGGTGACCCGCTTCATCTCTTTGTGTTTTGGTCAGCTGTTGCAAATAAACCGTGTTATATCATGTTCAGATATAAAAAAATGAATTAAGTCAATTGTGCTTCATTGATCATACCTACACTCAGGGAAAACAGCATTTTAAATTCAAAAATAAAATTTGTGTTTTCATAATGCACGTCTTAAACCAAACCATTTTTATTTTAACAATGAAATGAAATTTTTGAATTAAGAATGAAATTTTTGAATTAAAAATACATTTTGGATTTAAAAAGAAACATACTTAAATTAAAACTGAAAATGAATGTTGATTCAAAAACTCGCTCTTTGTTCAACATTTTTTTGTGAGAAAATATTGTTTTGTGAGAAAATATTTTTTTGTGAGAAATCCAAGAAAAACAATAATGAGAATCGATTTTTCTTTAATTTTGTTTTTACAATGATTCGTATAATGCATGGATTCTTTTTTAGGAAAAGGGAAGTATAAATAGGTTACTACAATTTTAATCTTCCACTATGTGATCGCGTTGGAGTGAGTTTCAGGTTGATGCCATGGTTCGACTCCGGAGGAGAATATAAAATAAAGAAGAAAAGGAGATTAAGGAGAATAAGAAATAAGAAATAAAGATAGCAAATAGTTAAGGCGAAGTAGAAAAGAGGAGGAGAAGAAGCCATATTTTTGTAGTTGGGACTCGGATTGAGAGAAGATGAAGAGAATCCCGTTGGATACAATTTCGAATCCGGAAGAGAAAATGATATAGAGAACACTGCAGCGTTTTTTGTTTCTCATAGTGCTTAAAATAAAAATAAACATTTTTAAATTTAAAATGTTTTTTCTTGATTTAAAAATTTTACAATGAACATTTTTAAAATAAAAATGTTGGTATTTACATCACTTTTAAATACGTTTTGGTCCATTTTAAGCACGTTTTCATATGTTTCTGTAATTTCTTTTCCCTGAGTGTAGAGTTGGTGTTCAGACATATTTAATTTATTTGATACATCAATGTAGTGATGGGCGAGTCCGAGATGTTTTATTCGATTCTCTCGATTGTTGAAACATCTCGAATGCTCTCGATGGTTTTCATTCGTATTCGAGTCAAGTCGTAAATGGCCGTCAGTCGAAGCAATCGCTAAAACATCTCGGAGTCGCCAACGATTCCTCTCGTTTTCAAAGCAACCCTACAACATCTCGGACTCGCTGCAAAAATACAAAATATTTGTTGTTGCCGCTTGAATATTAAAATTGCTTTTAAAAACATACAGAGTGGCACAAATCTATTGCCGTTGTTGCTACTTGTAAAATTCATTTGTTTCATAAGCGTCTCACTTCAGAAAATTTATTAATGTTTAGATAATTAATTATTATTATGCACGACACTCTTTAGTTGTGATTGCAGTAATGCAGCATCTATGTATAGCATATTTTTCAATTTGGTTAATTTGTTTATGTATTTGCCTCACTTCCATTGAAAATCCTACTTTATTTATCAACAAACCTCATTCAGTTTATTTTATCAACTAAAACATATCATCAAAACAACAGCCGGCCCGCCGACTCGGAACAATCGTAAAAACATCTCGCTATGTAGTCGAGATGTCATCGAAACAACCTACGACTCGCCGACTCGGAACAATCGCAAAAACATCTCGCTTGTGTAGTCGAGATGTCATCTAAACAACCTCCGACTCGCCGACTCGGAATAACCGCAAAAACATCTCGATTGTGTAGTCGAGGAGCGAGTCAGCTTTTGACTCGATTGTGATTTTGCAACGATGGCGATTCTCTCGATTCTCTAAACATCTCGGACTCGCCCATCACTACATCAATGTTTTCTATGACGCTAATCACGGCTCATTTAACAAGTCGGCTCAAGATACATACACACATGCACGCTGTGAGCTGAATATCAAACTCTCGTTTCGTAAATGTCCAAACTGCATGGAGAACGAAATAATTTGACATTCAGTTCACAACTTTTATCAATCGTACACACGAATGCATGTGTAGAATATGCGGAAGTAAACAAATTTGATAGCTGTTGAAGAAGAACAAGAATTCAGCTGATCTCAGGAACCAACCTGTTTAGTGGACCCTGATGCTAATGACATTTCTCTGATCATGACATTTGATTTTGCTTCCTAAGAGGGTTGCATGCAGAATTGTTCTTCATTAAGAACTCATTAGTTTCTAATGAAGCATTAACTTAGTAAATTTTTGTATGGTAAATTGAGAATCATTAGGCTTGAAAATTGAACGAAGGCCCTTAATGTTCAATTAAGGTTGTGTCGGAACATAACTTTAGTTGTGAATAAATGGATATGTTTAAGCTATAAATACACGCGCGCCATCTGCTGGAAGATCGAAAGAGCGGTGATTATAATCTAATCGCATTAGTAAATATGTTGCATATATGTATTTAGGCAGCAGATAGAAATTACATAAATACATACATACATACTTCGTTTCTTTTTCTTATCTCTATTATTTTATGCCAGGTTTTTTTTTTGTTTGGGCTCACTGGTATCCAATAGTTTCCTCAGCGGCGGTGCGAAATGAACGATCGATGTGTTCCGATTTCTCGGATACATCATTTGGTGGAAGGTTGCTCTCAGAGAGCAGCATTGAGAGCCGAGTGGAGTATTCTTAGGCTGCCTGCGTCGTTTGTACCCTTTCGACCTCAAACTTTCTTTTTTTTTTCCTGTTGGCACATTCTTTGCTGCACAGAAGCGAGTGCATACCTTCGCTGCCACAAGATAATGGTCCGAATCGATATTGGGACCACGGATTGTGCGCACATCCAGGACGCTGGAGCTGTGTCTGCCGTCGATCATGACCTGATCTAAATATCTGATTTCGCGGTTTTCGATCAGGGGACAGCCATGTGGCTTGCTGTTTTTTTTTTTTTTTTTGTGCTGGTATCTAGTACTGCTAAAGACCATTTTTCGGGATGCGGCGAAGTCGTCGTGGAGACTGAATTTTCCGACTGTGCCGCCAAAGATGCCTTTCTTGCCCACACTGGTATTAAAATCGCCAAGCACGATCTTTTTATACCGGCGGGTGCAGCGGTCATAGGTTTGTTCTAACAGCTCATAGAATTAGTCTTTGGTCGCATCCTCCTTCTCTTTCGTCGGTACGTGAGCACAGATGAGCGATATGTTGAAGTAACTCGATTTGATGCGGTTGGCGGATGAGCCTCTTTCCCACCACAAAACAAATATGTGCTCCTCTGCATAACCAAGAATCGCTCTGACCATCCCCAGGTGGATGGCAGTTAGAGGATTTCCCCACATACACGGACTTCTACACACGGAGCCATCCTCAAAAAAAAATGATAGCTAACCAAGTTTTAAAGCATGTCCTTATACCGTTAAATAAACTTGCGCACACACACATATAAACACAGAAAAGCTGTACGTGCATTCAACATAACGTTTACAATGAATTGAGCCCTGTGTATTCAAGTGTTCACTTTTCCCGTGCTCCTTCATTTAGGTACACCCTCCCCTACACATTCAACAAAATTTCATATACTCCAAAAACTGACAAAACTTTAAATGCCCGCAGCCACTTCAGATCATACGTATATTGTCTACATTCAGCATTACTCGTGCAAGTACGATTGCAAATGTCAAATTGTTGTTGTAGGAAGTTTCGTTGTTGTACGTGTTACATACAGACATAACTGGCATATCAAGTCTGAGTTTGAGTTTAAATACGGATGCCAAGTTGTCATAACTTCCTCAAGTTGTCATTGCAATGAATACATTTAACATATCGTCGCTGCGCCAACAAAAAGAGCTATACGTTTTTCAGCAACTTTTCAGGAATGCAAAAAAACCGTTTTCTGGTGATCCTAGAGAATATTTTTTCTAGTTTGAATTGTTAACTAATGATACTACACATATGTAATAGACTTGTGCAATTTTTTTTTACTTTTTTTGACCAACCACTTCGCATGAAGCATTTGCACCGTTTTACAGCACATAGCTCTTTTTACACATTGTTTAAATTTGCTAGTGGGGGTAAGAAATCGTGAAAGATGTGTAAACAATTCTTCGCTAGGGTCCGATGCAATTAGCGATAGCTTGGAAATGCATTATTTAATTTGCCAGTGCCCCTCCTATTTTGAAAATTGGTCACATACATACGCTTTTTTTAAATAATTTTTTTACACAAAAATAACCTGAAATCAAACAAGTAAGGAAGCCTAAGTTCGAGTGGAATCGAACATTAGATACTCAGCTGTATGCTTTCATTGTTAGTTTGCGTTTTTTCGATATAGGGTGTATTTTATATGAAACGAGTGCTGCATAAACAGGGCGCAGCCACGCCCATTTAAAAATTTGTATCAATCATCCAAATAAGCATATAAATATTATTGTTAGTGCAAAATTTCATCCCTCTATGACTTTTAGTTACAAAGACTTCACGTTACAAATTCCAAAAGGGTGTTCCAGAAATATCTTTGTTAAAAAGTAGGCGTGGTCATAAACCGATTTTCAATACATTTTTGCGTGTCTATTAACACACGTTATAAAAGTGTATAAACCAAGTTTCGTCATAATATCTCAGTTATTTGTCGAGTAATAGGCTCATAGATTTCTTTGTATAAAAAGAGGCGGTGCCACGCCCATTTTATAAACTTTTTTTATTTTTTGTTTCCGGTCTATTGTAGAACTCATGTCACAAAATTTCAATGAATTATCTTTATATTTGACAAAGATATCGCTAAAAATGATTTTATTAGGTCACTTTATAATACCCATATATAAAAGTGGGCGTGGCCGTCAACCGATTTTGGAAATTTTTCGTCTAAACATTTGACTAGGTAAGTATATCACGCGTACCAAATTTCATCGATATATCTTTAACGGTTTCTGAGTTATGGCTTATAAAACTTTCAATATTTGCCCCTTAATAAGGGGGCGTGGCACCGCCCATTTTCAAAAATTGTTATATTTTTTGTTTTATGTCCGTAGTTGGACTCCTGCCACAAAATTTCAGTGATAGATCTTTATATTTGACAGAGATATCGCTGAAAATGTTTTTATTAGGCCCCTTTATAGTTCCCATATATAAAAGTGGGCGTGGCCGTCAACCGATTTTGATAATTTTTCGCCAAAACATTTGTCTAGGTAAGCAAATTACGCACACCAAATTTCATCGATATTTCTTCAACGGTTTCTGAGTTATGACATATAAAACTTTCAATGTTTGACCCTTAATAAGTGGGCGTGGCACCGCCCATTTTCCAAAACTTCATCAAATTTCTTCATAAGGGCCTGAACTCAATACGTGGGTAAAATTTTATCACTCTACCTATATTATTGGCTGAGATACCAAATTTCCGATTTTTTCTATATAGGAAAAGTGGGCGTGGCCATGATCCGATTTCGCCCATTTTCAATACCAACCGTCCCAGTCTCGATACCAACTTGCATTTCAAATTTCATCAAAATATCTCAATTTTTACGCGAGTTATCGTGCGTACGGACGGACGGACGGACGGACGGACGGACGGACATGGCTCAATCGATTTCTCTTTTCACCCTGATCATTTTGATATATATAAGTCCATATCTATCTCGATTATTTCATTATGTTACAATCCACCGTTATGAAATCAAAATTATAATACTCTGTGTACTAGTACAGCTGAGTATAAAAACAATTATACGAAAATAAATGTATAACTGATTTTACAGAGCATTTCTACTACTGAGAGCATATAGCTGTGTTTGATAACTTCTAATCAAACAAGTAAGGAAGCCTAAGTTCGAGTGGAATCGACCATTAGATACTCAGCTGTATGCTTTCATTGTTTGTTTGCGTTTGATGGAAACACGGCGTATTTTACATAAAGCGAGTGCCGCATAAAGTGAGCGTAGCCACGCCCATTTTCAAAATTTTTATCAGTAATCCAACTAAGCATATGAATATTATTCTTTGTGCAAAATTTCATTCCTTTTTGATTTCTAGTTACAAAGATGTCACGTTACAAATTCCCAAAGGGTGTTCCAGAAATATCTTTGTTAAAAAGTAGGCGTGGTCATAAACCGATTTCAATAAATTTTTACGTGTCTATTAACACAAGTTGTAAAAGTATATAAACCAAGTTTCGTTATAATATCTCAATTATTTGCCGAGTTATAGGCTAAGAAATCTCGTATATTCCTTTGTCTAAAAAGAGGCGGTGCCACGCCCATTTTCCAAAATTTTTATACTTTTTGTTTCCGGTCTATTGTGGAACTCATGTCACAAAATTTCAATGAATTATCTTTATATTTCACGGAGATATCGCTTAAAATGTTTTTATTAGGCCACTTTATAGTTCCCATGTATAAAAGTGGGCGTGGTCGTCAACCGATTTCGCTAAAATTTTGAACATGTATTACCACAAGTAATAAAAGTGTACACACCAAGTTTCATGATTATATATAAATTATTTGTCGAGTTATGGGCTCAGAAATCTCGTATATTCCTGTTTCTAAAAAGAGGCGGTGCCACGCCCATTTTCCAAAATTTTTGTGTTTTTCGTTTTATGTCCGCAGTTGGACTCCTGCTATAAAATTTCAATGATATATCTTTATATTTGACAGAGATATCGCTTAAAATGTTTTTATTAGGCCACTTTATAATACACATATATAAAAGTGGGCGTGGCCGTTAACCGATTTTAACTATTTTTCGTCCAAACGTGTGCCTAAGTAAGCAAATCACGCGCGCCAAATTTCATCGATATATCTTCAATGGTTTCTGAGTTATGGCATGTAAAACTTTCCATGTTTGACCCTTAATAAGTGGGCGTGGCACCGCCCATTTTCCAAAATTTCATCAAATTTCTTCCTAGGGGCCTGAGCTCAACACGTGGGTAAAATTTCATCGCTCAAGCTATATTAGTGACTGAGATACCAAATTCCCGATTTTTTCTATATAGGAAAAGTGGGCGTGGTCATGGTCCGATTTCGCCCATTTTCAATACCAGTCCCAGTCTCGATACCAACTTGTATTTCAAATTTCATCAAAATATCTAAATTTTTGCGCGAGTTAGAGTATTTACAGACGGACAGACGGACGGACAGACGGACGGACAGACGGACGGACGGACATGGCTCAATCGATTTCTCTTTTCACCCTGATAATTTTGATATATATAAGTCTATATCTATCTCGATTATTTCATTCTGTTACAATCCACCGTTATGTGATTAAAACTATAATACTCTGTGTACTAGTACAGCTGAGTATAAAAAGGATATCAGAAAACGGGAAATGCAGAAATGTGGCTAGCGGATAGCGCTAAATAAATATGTAATAAAAAAAAAAAATCGAAAAAAACATATAACTGAATTTGTTGACGCAGCGACGATATGTACATATGTACCTACATATCGCACGCTTTATGCAATAGGGATTTAACTCAAAAAACATTTTTTTTGGGAAAACGCAAATAAACTTTTATAATTTCAAATAGTTTCCTTCTACGGCTAACTACAAAATCACTTTTATTTCCGCCATTTTTATCTTTTTGAGTATTTTATAAGACTAGACTCAAAGGCACGACCCAGTTATTGAAATATATGGCAAAATCCCAGAAATCGAGTTAAATCCCTATTGCATAAAACGGGCGATATGTACGTGCATACATAGATTACCCCTGCAAAAATCATTGGATTATATGGTCAATTTGTGGTAAGTACTCCAACTTTCAAAGTGATCATTAACACATCCCCAAAGGACCGACTCATGTGTCGATTAGGCGCGTAGTTAGCCGAACATTGCTACGAAAACCAAATGTTTATCGCGATGACGACGAAGCAAGTGCATACATATGTATACATACTTGTTGTACTTTAAAAGATCTCAAATCTTATACCATGTTTCCACATAACGTGTTTCGCTCTTTTTTTCTGCATTTTCTCTCTCAATCTTGTTTCGACACGGAAACCAGTGCCGAAACTCGCCAATTTCCATACAAATTTCTGAGAGCGAGTGAAGATTGAAACACTGTTTCATTCTGGATCATCTTGCCAACCTCGATGATATCGATGCCTTCTCTACTTTTGTATCGAAAATCTATCGAAATCTCATACAGACCAAAACAAAAACGCAAAATATAAGCAAACATACAAACATTTAAGAAGAGCAAGAAAGAGAAATGTTAAACTGAATCACGATCAGCCACGTGGAGACGGGTTATTGAGCGAGATGTTTTGCTACATGTTTCTCTGGTGAATCAAGTTATGTGGAGACGGGCTTTTATTGTACTAATTTATTTCAATAAATATCAATGTTATTTTGTATGTACATATGCTTGCGTGTTTCAACGTGCACATTTAGTAATAAAGAGACATTGAAACGCAACGCAACAGATACCGGAAACGAAAAATTAAATAACACTGTGCTACACCAAAAAAATGCAGGGGCTCTCACATGGTTTTTTGGTTTCATCATGGCCCATAAAACACTACCTCATTTGCGGGTTTTCCCCATCACTTCGTTTTTAAATTTTTTGAGTACAAATATAATACAACTCTGAAATTATTGAAATTACAACTTCGAGATGCTATAACTTTCTTGTTTCTCGATCGAATTCAATTTTTTTTCTTTTATTTGAAAGATGCTACTTTTACCTTTCAAACAAGCAAAATAGTTTGCAAATCGACCTAAAAATGACCAAGTTTTGGTCCTTTATTCCAAAAAAAAGTAAAATTTTTCTAAAAATATTGGTTTTCGGCACGTTTTTATTGGATTTTGAAGTTACAAACAATGGGTTTTAAACCTTTATAACAAAATACATAAAATCAGCTTTCCAAAAAGCAAAAGTAAATTAAAATTGATTCAAAATTACGGTAGTAGTGTTTCATAAAGTGAGTAAGCCTTTGTTTTTGTGTTTTAAAAATGTTTTTTTTTATAGATTAATATTTGCATATAAAGTAGGTATGAACTTTCACAAAACTGAGTATAGAGCGATCTGAGTGTGCTCTTTGTTACTTGTCAGAATTGCTCAGTTTACCTACTTTAAATTTTTTCCCAAGAGATTGGCGTCTATTCATCGACGGTTCAACAAAAAGTACACTTGAAATGTTTATTATGTAATTGCATATTCTGGTTTCATTTAATTTTTAAGGTTTGAAGGCTGTGCTTTTACACAACACTGGCATATATCCATCAGTCCCACTGGCCTACGCTACCGATATTAAAGAATCATATGACAGTATGGCTAATTGTAGCTGACTTCAAGGTACTCAATATTTTAAATGGTATTCAGGGTGGAAATACGAAGTATCCATGCTATTTCCGCGAATGGGACAGCCGAGCAATTAGCCTACACTACAAACAAAAGGATTGGGCTCCACGTACATCGTTTGTAGTTGGTGAAAAAAATACTATAAATATCCCCTTAGTTAATCCAAACAAGTAAAAGCGCGGCTGCCTTCGGCCGTACCGAAGACTTCATACCTTTCATGAGTTGGGAAATGAAAAGTTACCTATGCATGTATGTACATAGCCTGATTTAGTACGTATAATTTATAATTTCAATTGTGTGGGTTATTTATGGAAGGATTTATTAGAAAAAATGGTGTCTGAGCTATTTAAATGGAGGAGTTATACGACAAAATGTGTACATCTGAACAATCGGTTGTATGGGAGCTATATGTTACAATGGTCCGATCTTGACAATTTTCGGTAACTCTATTTGGGCCGATATCGGTAAAAATACTTCAAGGTTTCATGTCATTATCTGTTAAAATTGAGAAGTTATACCCCAAAATGTCCATAACTGAACAATCGGTTGTAGGGGACCTATATGTTATAGTAGTCCGATCTTTACAATTTTCGGTAACCTTGTTTAGGCCAATATGGGTACAAATACTTCAAAGTTTCACGCCGTTAGCTGTTAAAATGGAGGAGTTATACACCAAAATGTGTATATCTGAACAATCGGTTGTAGGGGATCTATGTGTTATAGTGGTCCGATCTTGACAATTTTCGGTAACCTTATTTAGGCCAATATGGGTACAAATACTTCAAAGTTTCATGTCCTTAGCTGTTTAAATGGGGAAGCTATGCAGAAACTACACCCCAAAATTTTCATATATCGAGCCATTACCGCCAAAATAATGTATCCCACACCATAATCGATTTTTGTTTTGTTACCGTTATGATGCAAATATCTATTTAAAATTATTAAAATTTAATGTATTACACAAAAAAATATTTAAATTATAAATTTTAAAATAATGGCTTTATTCAATTTGATTTAATTTAAAAAAAAAAAAACCTTCCCCTGTAAAATTTCAAGTTTGTGGGATACATTTTTTCGGCGGTTATGGCTCGATATGTATATCTGAATAATCGGTTGTTTTCTATATGTTATAGTGGTCCGATTCGGCCGATTCCGACAAATGATCAACCTACCTGTATTCCAAATTTCATTCAGATATCTCAAAAACTGAGGGACTAGTTTGCTTTCACACAGACGGACGGACGGACAGACGGACATGGCTTAATCGACTCAGCTCGTGATTCTGATCATATCGGTATATATTTTGGCGGGTCCCCCACGCTTCCTTCTGGTACTTTCGACAAAAATTTTTTGGCACAAAGTTATAATACCATTTCATTCTCATGAAAGGTATAAAAACAAAAAAAAAAAAACAAGGCCTACTCACTTTATGAAACACTACTACCGTAATTTTGAATCAATTTTAATTTACTTTTGCTTTTTGGAAAGCTGATTTTATGTATTTTGTTATAAAGGTTTAAAACCCATTGTTTGTAACTTCAAAATCCAATAAAAACGTGCCGAAAACCAATATTTTTAGAAAAATTTTATTTTTTTTTGGAATAAAGGACCAAAACTTGTTCATTTTTAGGTCGATTTGCAAACTATTTTGCTTGTTTGAAAGGTAAAAGTAGCATCTTTCAAATAAGAAAAAAAATTGATTTCGATCAAGAAACAAGAAAGTTATAGCATCTCGAAATTGTAATTTCAATAATTTCAGAGTTGTATTATATTTGTACTCAAAAAATTTAAAAACGAAGTGATGGGGAAAAACCGCAAATGAGGTAGTGTTTTATGGGCCATGACGAAACCAAAGAACCATGTGAGAGCCCCTGCATATTTTTTTTTTCTGATTTTGTAGCACTGTGTAATTATTAAAAAAAAAACGTATAATAATAATTAAAAATGAAATGGCAGTCGTACGCATAAATCCTCTTCAGAGATTATTTAATTTAAGTCCTCCACTTTTATTCATTTGTTTTGTTAGGTGAGTTAAATAACTTCGAATTTTGAATTTCGAAAAAGTGGAAATTCAAGAATAAATACATATTTTTAAAACAAAGATGAACGTTCGTCAAATAGGATTTTACATTCTCAAATCAATCACGGGCGTTGCTTATTTCAAAACAGAAATTTCTTAATATAAGCCTTTTATTCTCAAAAAATATCGTCCTAAAAATAAAAATATATTCTTAATTTTCGTATTTTCGAGCTTAACATACTATTATAACGCTTTTGGCTTGATTGAAGCCCACAGTACTGAAATTTGGCTTGCTTTTTTTCTGAGTGTGCTTATTGAAACAACTGATCAAAAAAAAATCATCCTTAAAGAGAATAATTGGCAAACATGTTAGAATTATAGATAACACTACTCGACACCAAAAATCACCAAGAATAAAACAATACTTTTCTAAAGCGAAATTTTACGCTGATTCCGAATATATAAACCCAATTTTGTTGTTGATTTTTACTCTTCCGGAAAATTTTTCGTTAAGGACTTTCAACAAAAATATGTACATAAATATAAAACAAGTAAGGAAGCCTAAGTTCGAGTGGAATCGAACATTAGATACTCAGCTGTATGTTTTCATTGTTTGTTTGCGTTTGATGGATTTTATATAAAGCAAGTGCTGCATAAAGTGGGCGTAGCCACGCCCATTTTCAACATTTGGTGGTCATAAACCGATTTGAATAAATTTTTGCATGTCTATTAACACAAGTTATAAAAGCGTATAAACCAAGCTTCGTTATAATATCTCAATTATTTGCCGAGTTATAGGCTAAGAAATCTCGTATATTCCTTTGTCTAAAAAGAGGCGGTGCCACGCCCATTTTCCAAAATTTTTATACTTTTTGTTTCCGGTCTATTGTGGAACTCATGCCACAAAATTTCAATGAATAACCTTTATATTTGACAGAGATATCGCTTAAAATGTTTTTATTAGGCCACTTTATAATACCCATATATAAAAGTGGGCGTGGTCGTCAACCGATTTCGCTAAAATTTTGAACATGTATTACCACATAATAAAAGTGTACGCACCAAATTTCGTCATTATATATCAATTGTTTTTCGAGCTATGGGCTCAGAAATCTAGTATATTCCTGCTTCTAAAAAGAGGCGGTGCCACGCCCATTTTCCAAAATTTTTCTATTTTTTGTTTCCGGTCTATTGTGGAACTCATGCCACACAATTTCAATGACTTATCTTTATATTTGACAGAGATATCGCTTAAAATGTTTTAATTAGGTCACTTTATAATACCCATATATAAAAGTGGGTGTGGTCGTCAACCGATTTTGCCAATTTTTAATCCAAACATTTGCCTAAGTAAGTATATTACGCACACCAAATTTCATCGATATATCTCCAACGGTTTCTGAGTTATGACTCATAAAACTTTCAATGTTTGCCCCTTAATAAGTGGGCGTGGCACCGCCCATTTTCCAAAATTTTTGTGTTTTCTGTTTTATGTGCATAGTTGGACTCATGCGACAAAATTTCAGTGATATATCTTTATATTTGACAGAGATATCGCTTAAAATGTTTTTATTAGGTCACTTTATAATATAAATATATAAAAGTGGGCGTGGCCGTCAAACGATTTTAACTATTTTCCGTCCAAATGTTTGGCTGAGTAAGTAAATCACGCATACCAAATTTCATCGATATATCTTCAATAGTTTCTGAGTTATGACATATAAAACTTTCCATGTTTGACCCTTAATAAGTGGGCGTGGCACCACCCATTTTCCAAAATTTCATCAAATTTCTTCATAGGGGCCTGAGCTCAATACGTGGGTAAAATTTCATTGCTCCAGCTATATTAGTGACTGAGATACCAAATTTCCGATTTTTTCTATATAGGAAAAGTGGGCGTGGTCATGGTCCGATTTCGCCCATTTTCAATACCAACCGTCCCAGTGTCGATACCAACTTGCATTTCAAATTTCATCAAAATATCTCAATTTTTGCGCGAGTTAGAGTGTTTACAGACGGACGGACGGACAGACGGACAGACGAACAGACGGACGGACGGACGGACGGACGGACATGGCTCAATCGATTTCTCTTTTCACCCTGATCATATTGATATATATAAGTCTATATCTATCTCGATTATTTCACTCTGTTACAATCCACCGTTATGTGATTAAAACTATAATACTCTGTGTACTAGTACAGCTGAGTATAAAAATAATAAAATAAAACAAAATAAGCCTGAGGGTTCGGAAAAGCATAATTAGGGGAATATTTCACTTTATTAAGTGAACATGCAAATTGTACATACTCTTAATACAAAATGCTTCACTACACGGAGAAAACTATATGGATGTCACATCCATATATACGTGGTCACAAGTCATAAACGCTTAAGTCGACTAAAGACAAAACTGAGTTATATACACCACATTAAAAACTCTATATTTCTGTAAAATCCCCAACCTATAATTTATTTCAGTCAAAAGATATTAATAAAAACATCGTGGCTTAACCCAAAATTGAGATATATTAAACTTGCCTTAACAGCCAAAATGTAGGTATATACTTAATGAAGTTTCTTCAAAACATTTCGTTTTATTTGCAAACTTTAATCGTAACATTATGGATGGCTCATCGATTTTGCTTTCATAGTTTTTAATTGACTTTTATAATTTTTGGAAAAAAAAAACGCTTTCGAATATAAAAAGCAATTTATCTCGAAATCATATTTTACAACTTAGGCGATTATGCCTTGTGGCCACTAGCCACAGATATATGGATAATCCTATCTGATCCATAAACTATGGATATCATGTCAATATAATGGGTATAACATCAAAAAAAAATTTGTAACATATACATAAATAAATATGGATATGGCATTCATTATATGGATGTGACATCCATAGTTTATGGATCAGGCAGGATTATCCATATATATGGATGTGACATCAATATAGTTTTTTCAGTGTGGCAATCTGAGAATTGCGGAAATATGCAAAGCCGACGGCAATTCAACTGGTGCCTCTTTGACACCTTTTCGCTAGTTCTGAACCAGAAATTGTGTTCTCTAGCTATTGATTTCCCTGCAGGGAAATTTTTGGCAAAGCTTTTATTATGCATTTGTTAATGCTATAAATGTAATTTGTTTTTGGTTCTTAATACATATATTAACTTTCTGCAAACAAACCACATGGGAATGAGAGCATTTTAATTTATTTCAATTTTGACCAGGTGACTGGGTTGCTGCATATCACTCAGTACTTAATTGCTTATAATTTTTGTGTTTTTGTTGTTGTTGCTATTGCAACAATTAGTGAAAAAGTAACAAAAAAGTAGACATTGAACAAAAGAGTGACAACAAAAACAAAAGTGCAACATTCATTTGAATGTAAAGCCATAATGATAGAGAAAAAACAGGCAGCTGTTACTGCTCCATTAAATGAATGCTCGATTATGATTTTTCACATCTTGGCATTTTAATGAAAACGCGTTTTATGAATTTTGTTTAATTTTCGCTGAAAGTAAATTTTGTGGAAAGCGGAAGATAAAAAATTAGTGAATTGCTTTAAGTAGTAATAAAATAAGCAATATCTCGATGGCGGCCTGACTTTGACTTTCAGCTTTAACTGATTTTATTCTCTAATTGTACTTATATACTTTAATTGTGGAAAGCATTTCAACTTCTGGCAGTTTTGAAAGTGTTTTTCTTTTTTGTTTCTTCAAAAGTTCACAGATCTGCAAGTGGGTTCATTTTACATATATTACAACTCCTTTATTATAATACAGTTATAGAATTTACTTAGTTATAGACTTAAAATAGATTCTTTGGTTTTTAAGCAGTTTTTTTATATCTAGTTATTGTATACAATATTTTGAGATATTACACTCACCACAAATAGTTTTTCACTGTCATTGCATGCGACTGCCAAATCTGAAAGGTAAAGCGAAGTACTTGAATGTAAAGTAAGAAATTTTAGAAATTTTATTTTAATTCTCGTACAAGTAATATGTATGTATGTATGTATGTACTATTTGTATAAGGCAAACATTTAATTATGTCAATGCTTATTTGGGAATGGTAATCAAATTCAAAAGTTTTTTACTATATTTAAATACCTGTTCTTGCTTTGTACCGATAAATATAATAAAGTGTTTCAGCCAGGGTTTGAAAAACTGCCAGCAAAACAGCAACTGTCTTAAAAAATAAGCTGCTCCTGTTCTGCAACAGTTGTCATTATTTTTTTAGAACTTTTGAATTCTGATTTCCTTTGAAAATATCTACATTCGAAGCAGAGAGCATTCGAATCATTTTTTTTTCTCTGTGCTGTTGCTTTGCTGGGTAATTTCAAACAGTTCAGTTAAGAGCAAAGGACAGATAAGCAAAAATTTCAATTTTAAGTACGGCTTTTTGAAATTTGTTTTTTTTTTACCTTATATTTTTCGATTGTGTTCACATAAATAAAAAAAAAAAACAACAAAAGCCCTGTAAAAGAAATTATGTTTGCATTTTGTTGTTGTTTTACTGTGCTGTAAAAATTTCCACAGTACAGCAACAGTCGACAGTAATTTTTACTTGCAATTACTAAAAAACTACTGAACCGATTTCGAATATTTTTATACCATTCGATATGTATGAAAAGTAACACCCCCCTGCGGGGTCAACCCCACTTTTAATTAAGCAAATTAAAGGGAATCGAAACACCTCTCGAATGGTATAAAAATATTCGAAATTGGTTCAGTAGTTTTTAAGTAATTGCAATTTAAAAAATGCATAATATAAATTTTGACCTTTAATAACTTTTGTTGTTGTTGTTTCCAAAAAAAAAAATTCACTTTAATACTCAGCTTAGCCATGTCTTTCAATCCAAATACTTCGTTTTTTTGATTTTATAATTTTAGAAATTTCACATTTGTAGCAGATCGTGCTTATTGCTTTCAACTTTGTGGGGCTGGGTGCACCTCGAAACATGCGAGTAGGTCAATAAAATTTTACAGGCTTATTTCTGGGCTCGAAAGGTGACGCTCTGGCTTTGGAACAAATAGAATTTCCAAAAAAAAAATTTCACTCCACCTTAGTGTTCATATTTCCAACTTTCATAATATAATAATACAATGGCGCAATTACAACTCTGACGAGTTTTATGGCCGAGCTTCTCTCCCAATTCGAGGTGTGCTCCTTTTTGTTTTTCCTACTAATTGGGTGGACCTACAGTTTTATGCCGGCTCCGAACGGCGAATGCATTTTTTGTGAGAAGCTTTTTCATGGCAGAAATACTCGCGTTGCCGCTGCTCTTAAAAAACCCAATAATTGGATTTTTACTAATTAGAAAAATTGTTTTGGTGTTTTGCTCTGACCGTGGTTTGAACCCGAGACCTCTGACATAGCAGGCGAGCACTCTACCCACTGCACCACAGCGGCCAACTTTCATACATATGCAAATAAGTATTTATATATGTATGTATGTATTTCATGATAATTTTAAGAGGTTTAAAAGTTTTGTTTGTTGATATGTACATACATAGTATGTATAAGTACATTAGACCGTATCGCGAAAAAAAAGTTCGCAATGCGCCCCACCATATGATGTCTTTTGCTAGTAGAACCCAAAATAAAGCACATTTGACACTCCGAATAATATACGTTTTTCGCTTCCTGTGGCCTCTAAGGTTCATTTTAAAAAGATTTTTTCTGATAACACCCCTACTAAAATTGTATGGCAAATTATTTTCTAGAACATTTTAACCCTCTAACAACCGCACACCCACCCGTGTTATTTGGAGCCCTTTTTTATAAATTCAGTAAATACTAGTATTTTTAAGGCCGCTAGGCGTCAAGATAACCCTTTGTTGGTGGTGCTAGAGGGTTAAAATGTTCTAGAAAATTATTCGCTATAAAATTTTGGTAGAGTTCTTCTCATAACAAATCTTTGTACAATGAACCTAAAAGACCACAGGAAGCCAAAAACATAGGTATATTCCTACGAATGTTAAACGGTGAACTTTCTTTGTTGGTCCATAAAAGGCGAGGCGACCTAATATACATACACACTTATTTATTTGCTTGCATGTTGTTCGTTTTACGTATCAACATGAGTATGTGCAATTGTACATATGTATAAGCAAGTAAATACCCTACAAAAAAATGTGCGATTAATACCGAAAGATATTTGTCCCGGATTGATCTCTTTCGAGAACAATCGGTCCACAATTAGTCCCCGATTGTTCCCGTACGGGTATAAATGGAGACTAATTGTAGACCAATTGTTCCCGAACGGGTATAAATGTAGACTAATTGTAGACCAATTGGTCCCTAACGGGTATAAATGTAGATTAATCGCTTTCATCCCGAACGGGTATAAATGTAGATTAATCGCTTTCATTCCGAACGGGTACAAATCTAGATTCCTTAAATGTAGAAATTTTACAAAAATATGCAATGTATTTAAAAAAATTAAAGCGTGAATAACGAGTATTCATGAACATTTATGTGTAAACAGTTTCGAAATCGGATATTTATTCCCTTTTCCTTATTCCTTTTTCCTGGTTTTCTATGGATTAAAAGGCGACTATCGTTTTTGTAATTTTTTGTTGTAATTGTGACTGCTACTATTTTGTTGTTTTTGTTTGTTTTGGTTTTTGGTTTTTGACTTTTGATTTTTTATGTTGTTTTATTTTGTATTGCTCAGAAACATGCAAGATCATCCGAGTCCACGTTTGACCCATATCTGGAGACCCGGCCTAGGAATGATAAAGAGTAGAGCTCCGTGTAGAAGGCCTGCTCAACACTTTTCATTTGATACCAATATTGCTCAGAAACATTCCGGGTTAATCCTGGGTCACATTTTGACCCATATTTGGGGACCCGACCTAGGACTCATAATGAATAGAGCTCTATGTGAAATCCCTGCTCAACAACTTTCATTTGATACCAATATTGCTCAGAAACATTCAAGGATCATCCGGTCGTCATTTTGGCCCATATCTCGGGACCCGGCCTAGGAATCATAAAGAATAGGGCTCACTGTAGAATCCATGCTCAAAGCCTTTCGTTTGATATCAATATTGCTCAGAAACATTCAAGGACATCCAGGTCCTCGTATTGCCCCATATCTCGGGACCCGACATAGGAATCATAAAGAGTAGAGCTCCGTGTAGAATCCCCGCGCAGAACCTTTCATTTGATACAAATGTTGCTCAGAAACATTCAAGGATCATCCGGGTCCTCCTTTTGACCCATATCTTGAGACCCGGCAGAGGGGTCACAATGAAAAGAGTTTCATATCGAAGTCCTGCTCAAAACCTTTCATTTGATACCAATATTGCATAGAAAATTAGATAGGTATATGTAGGTATGCATATCTATACATTTGCATACATGCTCAAACAGGTTGGTCCTTTCTATTTTGCCTATTTGTCGCATTGTTGCAGAAAACAACAACAACAACAAGTTGCTGTTGTTGTTGATATTTGCATTTGCACGGCTATGTATGCAAGCATTTGTAAGTACATGCCTACCTACCACTGACAATGCCAAACGATTCACACGGACGCAGCAGTGCACTAACACAAAGGTCATTTACGTTTACGCGTAAACTTTACCTGTTTTTCGAAATCACTCGTAGCTACAGCAAAGATGTTTACACATCAAAAATTGTAGAACAACCGGTAAAACGAATTGAACACCCTTTTTTAATAACAATTTTAACAAAATGTTGCCTAAAATATCCTATGAAAAAATCCTTTACATTACGCTCATATAATGCATACTCAAAACTTACAATTTTTTTAATTTATTTATTGAGATTTTTTTACAAAAGTAAAACATTATATAATCTTTATTTAAATATGCTTGAACATTTACAATTTTTTAAGGAAAAATCTACATTTGTACCCGTTCGGTATGTTAGTGATTAATCTACATTGGTACCCGTTCGGGTATACCAGTTGAACAATTAGTCTCTTCATAGGACATGCTCGAACAAATGCGATCAATTCACTCCATATAAAGGGATGTAAAATTGTATTGGTCGCATGCTCCATTGCGATTGATCCCGGACACGTCCAGGATTAATCGCATTTTTTGCAGGGTATATATATGTATGTACATGTGTAAGTCTTTCAGGGTAGCTAATGATTCGCATGGATAGGAAAGACGTAGCAAATGTGCATGCGGCGTTTGTTTAATTGTATGCTTAAACAAAAAAGGAAAAAGAGGCAGAAAATAAGAAAAGTTGAAGCTTAACTTTTATTAAAATGCGCAGGTAAAGTTTCTTCAAAAGCCAACTGCAGTAATTCTCCAGCTTCTGTTTTTTCTTGCTAACTTTTGACCTTGGGGGTTAGTTTGTTCATTTGCCAAAACACTTAACGTAACCCCCTTTTACTTACGTGCTCGCCTCTAACACATAAACGCACCAACGCGCAGGCAGTAAGTGTAAGTGTGTTAGTGGCTAATGTGCGTGTGTGCGTGTAACAGTGGTAAAGTTAACCTAAACGAATAAAGACTGCACACACCCGCAAAATTGACAAGAAATTAACAAACAATGCCAGAAAGATGTTAGGAAAGAAGAATTTACCTTTTGCAGACCGACCTCTGGAATTCCTTGCGTAAAAAAGTAAAGTAAAAAAAAAAAAAAAAAAAAAAAAAGTTCGCCTACGTAAGTAAATAAACCTGGGGGTATTTCAATATGAGCTGGTTGTTTTGAAGGCAAGTGTGGTCAACCGAATGAGCAGTTTGTCTAAATTTCTTTTTTGATCTTTTTTATTTGTATGTATGTAGGTATGTACGTACCCACCTGACACTTTTGGCAGCAAAGCAACGAAAAGGGCGGATACACATAAATTGCTCACATTATGCACATGCATTGCTAAATTTAGCCAAAAATTTTAAAAGTCAGCCGAATGCTGTACAGTGTACACATATCAGGCATATTTACACGCAGTCGGTTATGGCCACAAAACATGACATTCCGACAATACTAAAATTCGCTATCAAATATAACAACAAATTTATCAGACATTTGTTGTTACAGTTGTGATGGAAGATAGCAACAACAACAACCATGTCATTTGAAAGCCAACCATGGCTCCGGTTGTGGTCATTGTCGCCGCATTATCACCGGTTGACTGTGAAACAGATCCGTGGAAACGTCAAGCCTCCAACAAAGCCGCCACACGCAACGTAGCGCAGCGCATTTGTTTTTGTTGACCGCGAAATGTTCCAAAACTTAAATTCCGAATTTCAAATTTCGAATTCTGATTTTATTTGTGTGTGTGCCTTTTAGCATCAAATACAAAAAGCACAAAAACACAAACACAAAAGCGCGTAAATTAGGGTGGTTATTAAAATCAAATGTAAGGTTTTTTTCAGTCTCACCCACTCGATCGGTAATACTACGGTAGGCAGTTTTGTATTTTAATTTTAGTGCTGATATCT
Source organism: Urophora cardui (assembly GCA_960531455.1). Classification (NCBI taxonomy): domain Eukaryota; kingdom Metazoa; phylum Arthropoda; class Insecta; order Diptera; family Tephritidae; genus Urophora; species Urophora cardui. The sequence continues at coordinate 114,845,152 of OY482671.1, forward strand.
TCGATTATATATAGTATTTATTACCTATTTTGAGCAGTGGCGCACACAGAAAAAAATTTTGGGGGGGGTTTTCAATATCCAACGGAAAATTCAAAAAAATACTTAAAACTCGTCCAGACAATTTTTACTTAAATTTATGGTTGGGGAGTGGACCTACGTATGCACACATTAAACAAAGGCACCTTTTAAATCTCAATTCATTGCATTTTATCTGTATTTAAACTAAAACTAACAAGTAAGGAAGCCTAAGTTCGACTGGAATCGAACATTAGATACTCAGCTGTATGCTTTCATTGTTTGTATGCGTTTGATGGAAACACGGTGTATTTTATATGAATCGAGTGCCGCATAAAGTGGGCGCAGCCACGCCCATTTTCAAAATTTTTATCAATCATTCAACTAATCATATAAATATTATTGTTAGTGCAAATTTGCAACCCTTTATGACTTCTAACTATAAAGATGTCACAATACAAATTCCCAAAGGGTTTTCCAGAAATGTCTTTGTTAAAAAGTAGGCGTGGTCATAAACCGATTTCGCTAAATTTTTGAGCATGTATTACCACAAGTTATTAAAGTCTACAAACTGATTTTCATCATAACATCTCAATTATTTGTAGAGTGATGGGTTCCGAAATCTCGTAGATTTCTTTGTCTGAAAAGAGGCGGTGCCATGTCCATTTTCCAAAATTTTTCTACTTTTTGTTTTATGTCTATTGTTGGACTCATGACACAAAATTTCAATGACATATCTTTATATTTGACAAAGATCGCTTAAAATGTTTTTATTTGGCCCCTTAATAGTTCTCATATATAAATTTGGGCGTGGTCGTCAACCGATTTTGGCAATTTTTCGTCCAAACATTTTCCTAAGTAAGTAAATTTCATCGATATATCTGCTACGGTTTCTGAAATATGGTTTATAAACCTATCAATGTTTGCCCATTAATAAGTGGGCGTGGCACCGCCTATTTTCCAAAATTTCACCAAATTTCTTCATGAGAGCCTGATCCCAATACGTGGGTAAAATTTTATCGCTCTAGCTATATTAGTGGCTGAGATACTAAATTTCCGATTTTTTCTATATAGGAAAAGTGGGCGTGGTCATGGTCCGATTTCGCTCATTTTCAATACCAACCGTCCAGTCTCGATACCAACTTGGATTCCAAATTTGATCTCAATTTTTGCGCGAGTTAGAGTGTTTACAGACGGACGGACGGGCGGACAGACATCGCTCAATCGATTTCTCTTTTCACCCTGATCATTTTGATATATATAAGTCTATATCTATCTCGATTATTTCATTCTGTTACAATCCACCGTTATGTGATTAAAACTATAATACTCTGTGTACTAGTACAGCTGAGTATAACAAACCTCAGCTAATATCCACAGCATACTTTTAGGGAAATGTCACCGCACTGCTTGTTTATAAACATAACACTGCTCTACAGCCAAAAAATACTCTGAACGCGACCATCCTTTCTATATGTAAAATCGGTCGCTGATTCCGAAAATCGGGTTCATTTTTAATTCTATGGGAAGGTTTTTGAGATATCGGCAATTTACCGTTATTTGGCCAATGGGTCCACTTAATCCAGTATATCTCTTTCACACAGTGAGCTATCTTGGGGTGACACATGCATAGAATATACCCTTGCAGAGGCATTGCGCGACTTGGCTGTATTTACTTGATCGCCTATAACTTTTCCATTTTACCATCGATTTTCTTCATTGATAGCTTATCTTTTTCCCAATAGAATTGAGCTTCACGTAAAAGAGTAAAACCGAAGGTGAAGACATTGGTTTTAAAGATATTGTCTGACAAAGTCAATTTTTTCTTAAAAAAATCGTAAAAAATCGAAAAAATTCAAATTGAATCGTCAATATTTCAGAAACTATAAGAGTAAGAGAAAAATGTTATAGGAGCCGTGAAAAGGAAATTTAATTTCGTTTGGTGTCACCCTAAGGAAGATAACTCACTGTGTTAAAGAGATATACTGGATTAAGTGGACCCATTGGCCAAATAACGGTAAATTGCCGATATCTCAAAAACCTTCCCATAGAATTAAAAATGAACCCGATTTTCGGAATCAGCGACCGATTTTACATATAGATAGGATAGTCACGTCCAAAGTACAGACAAAAAATTTCATTTTGTGATCCAGTGTAATCAGTAGTTGTTGACAAATATTGGCAATGTACATCCACGAATATTCATAGATTTTACAACATGTATTAAACACAAATATTTTTGCATGTACGATCTTTTATAAAATTATTTTTTTATGGTGTTGTCAAATTTTGGGGGGGGGGGTTTTAACCCCAAAACCCCCCCTTGTGTGCGCCAATGATTTTGAGACAGACCAGTTATTTAATGATTAAAAATTTTAATGATTTTTAATGAAAGCATGTTTTACTTATTATATGTTTGTTTAACTGTTTTGTTTTTTGTAAATCTTTAGTGATTAAATACGATTACTTTCACCATTTTAATAATCAAAAATTAATTAAATAAATAAAAAGTACATACATGAATTAATCGATTAATTAATTTCAATTAAATTATTACTTTGATTTTTATCAATTATTTTTTTACTCTTTAATACAACTATTTGATTAAATTGTTTTTAGTTGCATTGTTAATACTATTAAATGTTTACTTTCAATTATTTTTAATTCTTTTGAATTGCATGATTAATTAATAAATCGATTAATTAATTTTAATTGCATGATTATCTTGATTTTTTGGTTATAACTTTTAGATTTTCTTAATTGTGTGACCAATATATTAGTTGAATGTTTTAAATTATTTTTCGCGTGTACGATTAATTAGCTAATCGATTAATTGATTAGTTATTTTTATTTTTTATTTTATTTCTGCATTTTACTGTATTTTTTTTACACATGTAATACAGTTTCGTACAAAAACAAATTAAATATAATCTTATAAAAAGTAATCACATATAGAAAATAATTAAGCAATTAAGAACAACTAAACAATTAAAAACGATCAAGCAATTAAAATAATTATGCAATTAAAAATAATCCTGCAATTAAAAATAATCTTGCAATTAAAAATAATCTTGCAATTAAAAATAATCTTGCAATTAAAATTAATCTTGCAATTAAAAAACTCCTATTTCTTTTGATTATATATATAATTATTTCTGATTTTCAATGACTTTTAATTTTGATTAGTTTTATATAATTTTTTAATTTAATCGATTATTAATTGCCAGGTTAATGTAAGGCAATTAAAATAATCACTAAAATCAATCACTAAAAACCAAACAAATTAATCACCACTGTTTTGTCTCTGCGACACACCTCAACGGTTTTCAATTGGAACCAAAATTTATATGTGATATCTTTGACTAAAGTAGTATCCGTATAGGGGTTCAAGAAATGTGTTGTAAACATATTTCGCTCAAAACTTAAAAGCCACCCTAATGTACATATTTACATACATACTTGTGCATATTACCCTGCAAAAATCGGTAGATTATAAGGTCCATTTGTGGTAGGTTGGATACCTACTTTCAAAGTGATCATTAACATAACCCCAAACGACCGACTCATGTATCTCACTCTGCTCGTAGTTTGCCGAACATGGCAACGAAAACCAAATTTTTATCGAAGCACGTGTATGCATACATATTTACATATGTATATACGTGTTTGAACATGCACGATTTAAATGTCAAAGAGACATTGGAAAGTAGCACACCAGTTACCAAAAGAAAAAATGAAGGATTTATTAAATAAAAGTATAATGATAATAATTAAAATTAATTGGCAGTCGTACAAATCTTTTTGTGAGATTAATAAATTTTGTTTAATTTAAGTACGCCATGAATTAAGTACACCGTGGATTAATCTACCGTAGCTACTCCATCAATTAATCCAATGTAAATAATCCATGGATTAATTTCATATAACGCGGGACTGGAGTGTATACTTACTCCACTGCAATGACGCCATGTTAATTGGACCACATTTTTTGTATGAGATTTGGCAGGTTATGGAGTACTCGGAATTTTTGCAGGGTAAGCTCGCGTGCATCTCTTACAAACTAGCGCATGCATTGACCGACGCGTGTAACTGTGGCATTACAAAACGAAAAATTTTTCAAATTTTAGTTGGCAAAGAAAACAAAATAGATTCACAAAAACAACAACAAATCGGATTTAGTTGCGCCCAACTTAACATACAAAATTAATTTTAATTTTATTTGCTGGTGCTGATGCAATTTTGAAAGTTACAACATTTGATTACTATGACTTTGCTGCAGGTGACAAGGCTCTATTTACATATTTGCTTTGTGACTTTTAATTGTTTTTCGTTGACAAATCAGCTTAACCAAATCCAAACGAATCTCTGACATTTCCACTTTGTTGATGATGAGATACATATGAATATGTACAATTACATGCATTGATATTTTTAGCGCTTCGTGTTAAGCACTTGTACAACAGTCAATATGGTTTGTTATGCGTTTGAAAAGGATTGTCATTGCAAGCAAAAAAAATATGTTTTGTAGAAATTTTAAAATTTTGTTGGAAAATCCTTGATAGAGATTATATATAAAATAGGTGAAAAAATCGGTATTACACTGGAAAAATTTTTGTCTCAGCTTCTCAGTAGAAAATATATAGAGTGTTCCACTTATGGACAGGAATAGAGCGCTTTTTTGAAGCAACCAAGGGATCAACTACTAATTTTTTGGAGCGTAACGGAATACTTTGAAAATCCGTTATTCTGTAATTGTGCTCCGTCATCATTCATAGTGTGATCCCATTTTCTACTGAGTGAGCCTAGTCCTCAGTCTTCTACGTGTACAAGATTTCAACCATAAAAGTCTTTCCACTTATAGTTCGAAAAACAGAATCAGGGAAATTGTAAACTTGGATATCCATTTAAGTTGCAATTAAACATTGCTAGAAGTTTTTTTTAGCTCTCCATTGCTAAAGCTACATATTAGGGTGATCCCCAAATGTATGGGGACAAATTTTATAGCATACTTTCTCAACCTCACCTCCTAGGTCGACGCTAATACATATAGTCGATGATATCCCATACAAATTTTGGTCCTGATTGGTGACGGTTAAGGGGTGTCGCACAGCGGTCCTATATGGTTTTCTGAATTTCATCTCTTTGCGGCAACCCTTAACCGTTTCTTATCGGCACAAAAATTTATTTATATATCTTTGAGTACGGCAGTATCGATTGTGGATATTAGATTAAAAAAAAATATTATAAAATTTTAGAGCCTTCATATGGTAATCTGAAATTAGACCCCTGTGCGAGAGCTTTTATCAATCTCCGATCGGAACCAAAATTTATATGTGGTATCTTTGGCCGTGCTGTTAACGAAATAGGGGGATAGACCGAAGAAAATCGATAATTTGATTTTTAAGTATCACCCTAATGTACATAGGTTAAAAGCTTTTGCTATTTGTATGCGGGCATGGGTTTTTTTATTTCAACTTTCTACATAGATACTTTCAATTGGGTTTCACTGATTTATCTTTGCTTTTTTAACTTTGTTAATTTGAAATTTTTTGTGTTCTGTGTGTGTTTTTATTTTCCCTTTTTGGAGTAGCAACAGCAACAGCCAAAGCAAGCAACAATTTCAAAAACTATTTGAAATTTTTCCAACACACACACAAGTAGTACACACACTTATGTAACTAAAAAATAGCTAGTATAGAGTATAAAGGTATAACAGTTTGGCAACCGCAACTTAAAATTGTTATTCGCCGCAATCGTGGCAAATCCTTTGTTGTTGTTGTTGCTATTTTTACATTTATTTTCTATTTTTCTTTTTGATGGGCGTAGTAACTTTCATTTGATTGAAATGTGCAGATTGCGTTTTTCCATTCGATTTGAAATATTTGTTAGTTTTATTCATATTGTTGTTGGTACTTTTTTTGGCTAACAAACAAGCAAATTGTTGAACGTCAAATAACAAGAAAGTTAACGAAATGCAAGCGCAAGTCATAGATCATACATACATATATGTATATACGCGGGTTTTGCTACAAACGAGCGAATCCAGTTAAGTTTTATAGGTATTAAACGTAAAATAAATCAATAAGTAGCTCACAATGAAATCGCCTGTCAAAAAAGCGAATCAAGTATAAAGCTGTACATATGTACATATTGTATACATATTCGGATATGAACAGAAGTGAAAATATGAAAGAAAGTGACTTAAAATTGCTGTCTGAACTGAGTTGTGAGATAAGAAGTATTTTTGATACGAGCACCCACTTGCCGCAAGTCAGAATTTTTGCAGAAATTTTCAAATCTTTTGCTGTTTAATTCGAAAATTTATACCACAAAATGTCTGTATATGAAGAATTGCTGGTATGGCAGACAGCTTATAGTTCACCGTTTACTGATTTTCATTCGAATATCACATATGTAAACTAGTTTGGGTCTTATTTGGGACTAGGTTGCGTGTAGACAGGCATGCATATAAACAGACAAGCAAGACAAGCTCATGATACTAATCATATCGGTTTATATTTTAGTGGATCTCTAACTTTTCTTTCTGGTAGGTATTTATACACCACACAAACTCAAAAGGATTAAATTTTAACTAAAATTTATTCTTTGATTTTTCGCCATACAATTGCGCATTACGTATACGCCTAGTAGGACGAAAAATGAGAAAAAATCTGTTATGAGATAACAATTTAATTAATACTAGCCGGACCCGTGCGCATCTTGCGCAAAAAATAACAAAATATACGTGGCGCCAGTCGGTATGTTTTGTGCTGCCACGCCCATTTTAAAAAACATTATTTATTTGGTTTGGTGGAACTTATGGAACTTTCAATGAATTACCTATATGTTTGACAAAGATATCGCATAAAATATTTTTATTATACCTAAGTATATAGGTATGTGCATTATATTTTTATATATTTTACATATATCTTTATGTACATATTTGTGGTCCCTGCCGACTTGGGTAATTTTTTTCCACACGTTTGCCTTGGCAAGCAAATCAGTGGCCGAAGCTTAATCGATTTATCTGCTACAGTTCCTGAGTTTTGACTTATAAATCTTTGAAAATTTGCCCCTCTTGGCCCATTTTTTTTTTAAATTTCAGCATATTTCCTCATAACGGCATAAGGTCATTGCATGGATGAAATTCCACCACTCGGGCTTTAATGTGTGACTTAATTTTCATGTTTTACGTGTTTTTCGAAATATATACATATGCTTTATTTTCAACCCCAACCTTCTCTGTTCCCATTAGAATCATTAAAATATTTCTATTTTTGAGCCAGTTAGATTATGTACGGCCGGCCGTTCAATAAATTTTTTTTTCATCCTGATCGTTTTGATTTATGTAAGTCCATATCTATCTCAATTATTTTATGGTCTTACGTACAACCGTTATTTGATCAAAAGTATAAATACATATACATATATTGTACTACGTGTAGCTGTGTATAAATAAGCACATCCGATGCTGAAAAACCCCCATTCAGCGTAAGTATGAATACACACGTGTTCGCCTAAAATAATGTGATGTTTACATAGAAACATACAGCTGAAGCTTATAAAAGTCTTTTAAAATATACACGACTGTTCAACTGGAGCGACATCTACATTTGAAATTTGTATTTAACTCTGCACTCTTGTTAGAATAAAATAATTCTGAAGGCATAGTTTTAGGCGCAAATCTTTTAGTTTAAATTTAAACATTTTATTTTTGCAAAATACTATTAAAAAAAGTACCTCGCCCAATAAACCAACAATTAAGACACCAATTAGAAATAATACATATATATGATGATAAAAGAAAATATACACAAACAGCTGTTCAACTTGCGCGACATCTACATTTGAAATTTAAATTGTAGTGTGTTAGAATAAGGCATAGCGTTAGGCGCAAATCTTTTAGTTTAACACGTTGGCTGCCACTGCACTGGTACCTGGGGTTGGTTTTTCGTCGTGATCACCGGTGATACACTTGCAGCCAACGTGTTAAATATTTTATTTTTGCAAAATACTATTAAAAAAAGTACCACGCCCAATAAAACACCGTTTAGCATGCATAGCTAATTTATACCTTTAAAACGATGCCTTACTTATTAATTTTGGTAAATTATGTGAGCAGAAAAAGGGATTGCAAAAAACACCAATTAGAAATAATATATATGATGATTTCATCTGATAGCAAAATATACATATGTATGTACATATATATGTAAATCCTTATATAAATTCTATAATGAAATTAATGTTCCAATACATACATACATATCTACATACATACATGTACCGACGGTAGCTTGGCGGTAGTACCGGGGGGTTCGGTACGACGACAGTAGGAGGTTTAGTGCGGTTAGAGTCCCACACTGACGGGATAAAGGCTTTCGATGCTTCCTCCTCGTAAAAACACAAAAAAAAAAAAAAAAGCATACATGTACGCATACGTAATGCTTATTATTCTAAGCTGTGACTTACATTCATTTCCATTCGTATGTACATACATACATACATATAACAACTGTATATAAATACAAATAAAATTATCACTTAAACACCAATAAATTCATTTACATACATATGTATGTACATTAAGGTGGAGTGAAAATTTTTTTTCAGAAATTCAATTTGTTCCAAAGCCAGAACGGCACCTTTCTAGCCCAGAAATAACCCTGTAAAATTTTATTGACCTACTCGCATATTTAGAGGTGCCCCCAGCCGAACAAAGTTGAAAAAATAGCACGATCTGGTACAAATATGAAATTTCTAAAATTATAAAATCAAAAAACGAAGTATGAGCATTGATAAACATGGCTAAGCTAAGTATTAAAGTGAATTTTTTTTTTTGGAAACAACAACAAAAAAAGTTATTAAAGGTCAAAATTTATATAATGCATTTTTTAAATTTCAATTACTTAAAACCTACTTAACCGATTTCGAACACCTTTATACCATTCGATAGGTATTTTGATTCCCATTAATTCGATGTACATTTTATGTGGGTTCCATAACACCCCCCTGCGGGGGTCAACCCCCCTTTTACCCCCTTACTTTTCATATATAAAAATGTATACCAAATTAAAGGGAATAAAAATACCTACCGAACGGTATAAAAACATTCGAAATCGGTTTAGTGGTTTTTAAGTAATTGCAATTTAAAAAATGCATAATATATACTTTGACCTATAATAACTTTTGTTGTTGTTGTTTAAAAAAAAAATAAATTCACTTTAATGCTCAGCTTTGCCATCTTTATCAATCATACTTCGTTTTTTGATTTTATAATTTTCAAAATTTCATATTTGTACCTGATCTTGCTTGATGCTTTCAACTTTGCGGGGCTGGGGGCAGTTCAAAACGTCGTCCTATCGCCATAAAATTTTGTGGGGTTCATTAACTCGTATAAAGCAACTTTTCATCGCTGGTACGTTCAAAAAAAGAACAAAAAAAAAAAAAAAAATCTCCATATGTTTTCACTCCACCTTAATGTACACAAGGCCGTAGCCAGGATTTCATTTTGGGGGGGGGAGGGATTAACTAAAAAAAACATTTCAAATTCAAATTACATACATATCTGCCCCGTTTGCTATGCTATGTGCATGAATAATTAGGTTTCGCTTATCACCCGTATTTAATTGTTATTGCAAAATCCAATTAATTTCACCAAATTTATCTGTCAAATAAAATTTTCGTCAGCTGATTTTCAGTGCAACCAGCTACCCTGTAAAAGCTTCAGAGGGTAAAAAGTGTGAGTTTTTTACACCACTGAAGTGTACATTTTTAGGAAACGAAAACAGGGTAGCAAGTGAAAAACTTATGTAGTTTTTTTACACTAAATTACCACTAGATCCACTAGCCTAATAAAACCACTAAAAAAAGAAGACATATTCTGTTTGACGTTTTACCTTCATTTTGCAAACGAAAACGGAAAATTGAAGAGTGTAACAAAAATGCGCATTTTTTTGATGAAACAAAATCACCATTAATTTCAATGGTAAAATTTTAAATTAAGCTCTTACCCAATTAAGTTAATTATAAGTTTATGATTTTGTTAAACAATTTCTTAGACATGCCAAAAGCAAAACCGCAGTTATCTATATCTTCTGGAAACAGGCGCCAAATTAGGTTCAGAAGAAACGGGACAGTCGCTGAACATGCAAATCGTTTAGAGAACTCACGGTTGCGTGGAATGCAGAGGAGACATGTGGCGATTCATACGAAATCAGCATTTAACTACAGACCGGATTTAAACTATATGGAACATTATTCCCTTTTCATGGGTCGTATGAGTGAAATTTGCGTTTTTTTGTAAGTCCCAAGGGCAAACATTTAGCTATATTGGGGTAGACCTTCGCAACGAGGTGTTTTCTCACGGACAAATGTATGTCGCTCTGTCGCGAACTGGTTCACCACAAAACCAGAGTTTTCTTATACCTGGAAATGGCAATAAAACAAAGAATGTTGTGTTCACGGAAGTTTTTAATTAATGAACAAGATGTACCTTATTTTATGAACTAATTTGCCTACTAATGTACACAGAGCCAAATAATCCTCATAAAAATAAGAAGATTGTCTCTTTGAACAGCTTCGTGGCCCAAAAAGAGGACAGAAGTCAGAGACGAAGATATTTCCATAGAGATTTCTTCTTATTTTTGGGAGGTAAGGACTGCGTTTGAAAAAATTGTACATCAATAAACATGAAATATTTCCTGAACTAGCGGTCCGATTTTAATTTTTGTTTCGTAGTAAGCTTTGCGATAAATGTCAGAAATATACGACTCAAAAATATTTTCCTTAAACCCTTTTATTTACTTTAAAATGGCAAGCGAATTGAAAGTACGTAAAGCTATTGTTGAAATTTTTTAACACTTTTCAAGACCACCCTAGGTGAATGTTAAAAAAAATTGCTCGGGAGCTAAAGAGAAGTCCAAAAACTGTTTTCCGGGACTTATAGAACTTTCAGGAGGACTTTACTGTTAATCGGAAATGATATTGCGCGAGAAAAAATGGTATCAGTTAGCAAAATGAAAAAAGTAAAATTGTCACCATTTCGCAGAGGAACCCCAACATTACGGGCAGAAAAATTGGTAAAAAGGTGGGGTTCTCTAATTTTTTTGTCTGCAAAGCAAAAAGACAAGCTATCTGAAGACATTTTAACTCGATAAAGTTCCAGGTCGGAATTCTGCGAAGCACAAAGTGACGAAAGAGCGTGGCAAATATTTAAGAACAGATTTTTTTTTTAAATTCGATTGCTACATTAGGGAAGATGAAACGTTTGTTTTAGCCGCCTTTTCGCAGCTTCCAGGCCAAGAGTTTTACATCGCGGAACACGAGCAATGTTGACGAAAAGTTTAAATCACAGAGGCAGTCGAAAGCTCCTCGGAAATTTCTGGTTTGGTAACCAATTTTCAGATATGGTGAACGAAGCAGATTTTTCGGAGAACAGGAGCAATAAACACGCAAATTTACGGTAAAGAATGCTTGACGAAATAATTACGTCTTTCCTACGCCGTCATGAGATTTTTGCAATCTTCTGACTGAACCTAGCCTCATGTCATCACAGCAAATTGGCTTTGGAATAATAATATAATAATACAATGGCGCTATTATAACTCTGACGAGTTTTATGGCCGAGCTTCTCTCCCAATTCGAGGTGTGCTCCTTTTTGTTTTTCCTACTAATTGGGTGGACCTACAGTTTTATGCCGGCTCCGAACGGCGAATGCATTTTTTGTGAGAAGCTTTTTCATGGCAGAAATACTCTCGGAGAGTATGCCGCCCACTGCCGAGAGGTGACCGCTGCTCTTAAAAAACCCAATAATTGGATTTTTACTAATTAGAAAAATTTGTTTGGCTCGGACCGTGGTTTGAACCCGAGACCTCTGGCATAGCAGGCGAGCACTCTACCCACTGCACCACAGCGGCCACATTGGCTTTGGAATGGTACTCCAAAAAAATATGATTTTGGGGCCTCGAGAAACAAATCGGTCTAACTGCCTAGAACTGAGTCCGATTGGGAAATAATGGGCATTAGTCAAAAGGGAAATTAAGGCAACGAAGTAAGTAACCCAGAATGAAACAAATCTTCGCGATAAGTGGCTTTCAGAATCTCGAGAAATAACAGAAGGTACCATAAAATCTGTAATGCAAGGGGTGCCAGAAAACTTCAAAATTTTTTTAAAATAATTATTGTGGAAAAAACTTAAGCATTTAGCAAAAGTTTGAATAAAATTAGCTGCTAAATCTGACTTTTATTTTTAAAATCGGGCAACTAGTTCAGTAAATATTTCATGTTTATTGATGTACAATTTTTGTCAAACGCAGTCCTTAAATCTTTTTAATTCTATTTAAAAGTATACCTTCTTACAATAAATAGAAAACTTCTTACTCAATTTTTGGAAGATATTTCCATAGAGATTTCTTCTTATTTTTGGGAGGTAAATCTTTTTAATTTTATTTAAAGGTATACCTTCTTACAATAAATAGAAAACTTTCTACACAACTTTTCTTTACGCATTATTGTTGTCGACTGTGAACCGCTAACTCAGTTTACATATGTATGTATATAAGACTAACTTTATAATAAATTTAATTAGATAACCTAATAAAAATAAGAAGAACGCCCTCTTTATTAATTCAAGGACATATCCACATATATATTCGAAGATTTCTTCTTGATTTTATTAAAGAGACTATCCCATTAAAAGTAAGTAGGAATTCTTCTTAAAGAAAAACTATAGAGATACCTTCTTGCTTTTGTTCTATTTTATTAGGTGGTTTTCGCTCTGTGTAGGTACCAAACGTTGTTTGAATTATTATAACTTTGAGTTTTTTGTTGTTAATAAATGTATTGTTTATAACGTTGTTTAATTTTAAAGTGTTTGCATTCCATCTAAAGGAGGGTGGTATATTACATTCCTTGCAGAAAACAAGCACAAAATATGAATGCGTAACCCATTTTTACACTCTACTCAAAGCTAAACATCAGTATATTTAATTTTTGCGGCGCAACGAAGTAAGCCGGGTACTTGCTAGTACATACATAGATACAAATAATAATTGAGAATAACTTTTTACATGATTTCTATGCTTCTAAAAAATACAATTAAGCATATTTATATTATAAAAAAAAATTTAATCGCATTAATTTCGGGGGGGGATTGATCCCTGCCCCCCCCCCCTAGATACGGCCTTGAATGTACATACTACCTACATACACAGTTATAAATTTTGCCCATTTTCAAATACCGAAAATTGAATTTGCCTTCGCTCTTCGCCTTCATAGGTATCAACTAATCTTCTCTCTATAAATTATGCATTAAATTTAATCAAATAAATTGGTGAAAAAATCCTTTATAAGAACTATACACATATTTACATATGGGCGATTCCAGAATGGCGAACGTGACGTTCGTACGACTTCAAAGCTCAATAAAATAAAATTTTTCTTCTTATTTTTACTTTTGGAGAGCATTTGGATATCATTGCAATCGGTGCAAATAAGAACTACTACAGATTTGAAGTTTCTGAGATTTTAGCATTCAAAGGGCGATGGCGAACGGGATAAATATGGAAGTAATTTTTAGCTGCTATTAGAAAGGTGCAAAACTCTACGAATTTTGATTCAATATTACAAAATTAATGAATAAAGATTAAAGTAGATTAGTGCAGCTCTCCATTTATGGTGCTTGCGTTAAAATAAGTATATGCATTCTTTCGACTCTTATGAGCTCAGGAGAAAATTTGTAGAGGGACATTGCGAACGGGATAAAAACGATTAGTGGTGTTATAGTAGTGCGATTCGGGCGATTCCTACAAATGCTCATCAAATCATAAAAAGATAACCCATTCCAAATTTCTCTAATATACATATCGTCGTTTAAGATGCATTTTTGCGTAAGAGGTATTTGCATTCTCGCGTAGCGGACATTGGTTGAACTTTACAGGAGAGCAAAAAAACTATTTCATTTAAAAACCGTTACTTATTTCTGCGTACAAACTTAAATTTAAATAGTTACGTAGATCATATCCATAACATCAACTTAGTGTAAAAAAAGGAAACAAAAATGTCCCTTACGCGAGAATGCAAATACCTCTTACGCAAAAATGCATCTTAAACGACGATGTACTGAGAAATACCTGTTGATTTTTAACATTTAATTTTTTCGTCATAGCGCATCTTTCTACGGATTAGCCCATATGGCATGCCGGAAAAAAAATTAACCAACAACAAAGCCAAAAGCAAACAAACAACTCTATATTCGCGTAGACCACACAGCACACAGTAAGTACACTAATACGCTTAAGTAAATAGAAAAAGAATGACTGTTTTGCGCCTGATAGAGGATACATAAGAATAAATACGAAAAATTATGCATAGCATAAATTATGTTATTAACACAAAGCAATTAATAACGTGCTGGTAATTAATTTTATGTTTACTAAAGCAAAACACAAACAAACAGCACACACAAAAAAGTGGTGCGTGTTCAACAAGCCATGAAAATATTTCCTGTGAACACATAAATACCTCAATCGAGCTGCTAAATGGGATCACACTATAAATACACATATGTATATGTAAGTGTGCACCCTGTTGGGAAAATCTCTAGTTCCGAACTAGGTCGTCTCTAATGCATTTTTTGCCACTACTAGTGCGAACTAAATCTCTTTTTCATGTTATCAACTGGCAAATTTAACACGGCGATGTCCTAGGCGGTGTCAATTGTCACTCTCTGCACTACATTTTCGATAGTTCCGAACTAGTACTAAATTCTACAGTTTTTACTACACCTTTTCCAGTTTAAGTTCAGAAAGTTAGATTTGAAGTTCAGAAAATTACAATTGAAGTTCAGAATTTCCAATTTAAGTTCAGAAAGTTACAATTGAATTTCAGAAAATTACAATTGAAGTTCAGAATTTCCAATTGAAGTTCAGAAAGTTACAATTGAATTTCAGAAAATTACAATTGAAGTTCCATTGTAATTTTCTGAACTTCATTTGCAACTTTCTGAACTTCAATTGTAATTTTGTGAATTTCAATTGTAACTTTCTGAACTTCAATTGGAAATTCTGAATTTCAATTGTAATTTTCTGAACTTCAATTGGAAATTCTGAACTTCAATTGTAATTTTCTGAACTTCATTTGCAACTTTCTGAACTTCAATTGTAATTTTGTGAATTTCAATTGTAACTTTCTGAACTTCAATTGGAAATTCTGAACTTCAATTGTAATTTTCTGAACTTCAATTGGAAATTCTGAACTTCAATTGTAATTTTCTGAACTTCAATTGTAACTTACTGAACTTAAACGTTTATTGGCATAATTTCAATAGTTCTGAACTAGCTACAAGTACCTACAAACCCTACAGTTTTACATCTGTCGCTTAAGTGCAGCATTTGACACACTTGATGCAAGTGGCGCGATGGCCGACTGAATAACGCGTGTGACAATAAATCTGGCGAGAGCGGATGAGAGATCCTGTCGGTGTCGAGGCGGATGATAATTTTATTTCTTTTTATTTTTTTTTAAGTAATATTTTTTATTTATTTATTTAATACAAATTTACAAAAAATTTTAAAAAGTAATAAAATAAGAAAAATTCAAAATAAGCCTGAAGGATCAGAAAAGCATAATTAGGCGAACATTTCATACAAGTTAAGATGCAAATAGAAAACTCTTTATATAAAACACTTCACTAACCATCCGAGAATTGCAGAAATATACAAAGCCGACGGCAATTGAACGAACGAAAAATTTTCATAGAATTTTTGTCACTTTGAAATGGTTTACAAATCAAAGTGTGTCTTATAATGGTCACCCAATTCACTCCTTCTGAACTGGTGAGGGTCTAACTACAATTGATCTAGTTCCCCTTTGACACCTCTTCGCTAGTTCGGAACTAGAAATTTTGCACACTAGTTATTGAGTTTCCTGCAGGGCAGATACATAACAACTAAACATACATAGATAAATGATGGGCGGGCGTGTGTATGATGATAGTTTAGATTCTTTTACTATACTTAACGCCCCAAAAGTATTTGTTTTGGTAGTTGGGTGGGAAGTTTACTTTTTGATGCGTAAACATCTTTATTTTCGCTACGAGTAATTTCGAAAAAAGTGTAACCATCCTGTTAGTGTTAGTGCGGTGCTGTGTCCGTGTGAATCGCTTGATATTGTCAGTGGCAGGTAGACATGTATGTACAAATGCTTGCATGCATATACATGCAAATTACAATATGAACAACAAGAACGACGAAAGAGAAAAAAAAAACAAAAACAACAAGTAAGGAAGCCTAAGTTCGAGTGGAATCGAACATTAGATACTCAACTGTATGCTTTCATTGTGTTTGCGTTTGATGGAAACACGGCGTATTTTATATAAAGCGAGTGCCGCATAAAGTGGGCGTAGCCACGCCCATTTTCAACAGTTTTATCAGTCATCCAACTAAGCATATGAATATTATTCTTTGTGCAAAATTTCATTCCTTTATGACTTCTAGTTACAAAGATGTCACGTTACAAGTTCCCAAAGGGTGTTCCAGAAATATCTTTGTTAAAAAGTAGGCGTTGTCATAAACCGATTTCAATAAATTTTTGCGTGGCTATTAACACAAGTTATAGAAGTGTATAAACCAAGTTCCGTCATAATATCTCAATTATTTGTCGAGTTTTGGGCTCCGAAATCTCGTATATTCCCTTGTCTAAAAAGAGGCGGTGCCACGCCCATTTTCCAAAATTTTTATATTTTTTGTTTCCGGTCTATTGTGGAACTAATGCCACAAAATTTCTATGAATTATCTCTATATTTGACAAAGATATCGCTTAAAAAGTTTTTATTAGGTCACCTTATAATACCCATATATAAAAGTGGGCGTGGTCGTCAACCGATTTCGCTAGAATGTATTACTACAAGTAATAAAAGTGTACACATCAAGTTTAGTCATTATATATAATTCATTTGTCGAGTTATGGGCTCAGAAATCTCGTATATTCCTGTTTATAAAAAGAGGCGGTGCCACGCCCATTTGCCAACATTTTTGTGTTTTTCGTTTTATGTCCGCAGTTGGACTCCTGCTATAAAATTTCAATGATATATCTTTATAATTGACAGAGATATCGCTTAAAATGTTTTTATTAGGTCACCTTATAAGACCCATATATAAGAGTGGGCGTGGCCCTCAACCGATTTCAAAAATTTTTCGTCCAAATATTTGACTAAGTAAGTGTATCACGCGTACCAAATTTCATCGATATATCTTCAACGGTTTCTGATTTATGACTCATAAAACTTTCAATGTTTGCCCCTTAATAAGTGGGCGTGGCACCGCCCATTTTTCAAAATTTTTGTGTTTTCTATTTTATGTCCATAGTTGGACTCATGCGACAAAATTTCAATGATAGATCTTTATATTTGACAGAGATATAGCTTAAAATGTTTTTATTAGGTCACTTTATAATACAAATATATAAAAGTGGGCGTGGCCGTCAACCGATTTTAACTATTTTCCGTCCAAACGTTTGCCTAAGTAAGTAAATCACGCGTACCAAATTTTGTCGATATATCTTCAATGGTTTCTGAGTTATGACATATAAAACTTTCAAGGTTTGACCCTTAATAAGTGGGCGTGGCACAGGCCATTTTCCAAAATTTCATCAAATTTCTTCCTAGGGGCCTGAGCTCAACACGTGGGTAAAATTTTATCGCTCCAGCTATATTAGGGACTGAGATACCAAATTTCCGATTTTTTCTAAATAGGAAAAGTGGGCGTGGTCATGGTCCGATTTCGCCCATTTTCAATACCAACCGTCCCAGTCTCGATACCAACTTGCATTTCAACTTTCATCAAAATATCTCAATTTTTGCGCGAGTTAGAGTGTTTACAGACGGACGGACAGACGGACGGACGGACAGACGGACGGACGGACGGACATGGCTCAATCGATTTCTCTTTTCACCCTGATCATTTTGATATATATAAGTCTATATCTATCTCGATTATTTCACTCTGTTACAATCCACCGTTATGTGATTAAAACTATAATACTCTGTGTACTAGTACAGCTGAGTATAAAAACAAAAACACCAGCAATAAGAAAAGCAAAAAAGGCAAAAACAATAAAAAAAAGAAAAACCAAAAAAAAAACAAAAACAAAACCAATAACCAATAACCAAAAATATAAAAATTATTATTATTATTATTTTTTTTTTTTTAATAAAAACAATTGTCGCATTTTAGTTCCAACATAACCAGAAAGGGGAAAAAATCAAGTTTCTATAGCATACACATAGGCGACATATGTACATACATATTTGCCTAAACTAGTTTTTGCTATTTTTTTGTTTCTACACATTTTTGCTACAGGATTCCAGCCTGGAATATCACCGCAAGCAATTTCCCAATGAAGAAGAACAAAAAAATATACAATTTGTTTACATATATGTACATATGTATGTATGTATGTTTTTCTATATACAAAAAAAAATATTTTAGCTAGATATGCTAATAGAACCGAGTTTCGGTGATATCACTACATAGACATGTAGGGAAGAGTGCCTGCAAAAATTCCGAGTACTTCATTCATTCATCCATGGAGTGCTTGCTATGGACCAAGCGTGTAGTCCATAACCAAAGTTCATACCAAAAATATTACCTAATTCACAGTTCATACCAAAAATATTACCTAATTAATATGGCTTGTCATTGCAGTGGAGTAAGTATACACCTACATTGGATTAATTGATGGAGTACATTCGCTGGATTAATCCTCGGAGTACTAAATTCATGGCCGCTGTGATGCAGTGAGTAGAGTGCTCGCCTGCTATGCCAGAGGTCTCGGGTTCAAACCCCAGTCCGACCAAACACAAAAAAAGTTTTTCTAATTAGTAAAAATCTAATTATTGGATTTTTTAAGAGCAGCGGTCACATCCCGGCTGTACAGATTACTGTACAGGGAGAATTTTATTTCTATTCTAAATCTTTATTTTTAAAATATCTCCTTATATACATTTTCTAATACTAATTGCTTAACTAGTTATACATGTGTGAGTATGTGTCTATTTCTTATCTTAATTGTACACATTGAATATCAAGGCATTTTATGTACACTATAGACTTGAGTGCATTTAATGCACGCACTGAAACAATTGGTGATAAGCTATTGCTGTTTGTATGCTTTGGTATTTTTATGTTTCTCTGTATCAACTGTAATGTATTTATGTATGTATTATGTATTTTTTTTAGATAAGCAATTTTGACACATTCACATTACAATTCTTTTGCTTATCATTGCAGTTATTAGTGGACTGTATATATTTTTTTGTTTATTTTATAGATTTACTTATGTTTATGCATACTTAACTGTATGTATGAATGTATTAAATATTTCTAAATTCTTATCTCTATGGTGGCAGAGTTTCATGTTCATATTTTTATGAACATTCTGCCGGGGGCCCAAATTAGATTATTTTAATATATCGACTAAATGCCTTTCTTAATATTTTTTTTTAATTATGATTATGTCTAACTGGTAGTTCAAATGCAACAGCTACAGCTCTTGTTTTACATTTTGATCTTAAATATAGAATAACGATGATTAATCCTATTATGAAAACTAAAGTTAGCGAAGCATGACCACTTACATTATGAAAATTTATACCCCTCAATTTAATATTTTCTTTTTTAAGAATTTCTATCTGCTGTTTGAGCATTAGGATATCTTTTGTGTTGTTTATTAAGGTCGAATCAACAGGCTTAACTTGTAGTTCTGAAATATCTTCAATGTCTTTTACCCAAGAAGAAGATAGCAATTCTTCGTTGATCTCGGATCGCACGTGATGAGATGCTGTTAATGTTACTCCCTCATGTCGAGCTGTACATCCTTCTTTTATTGTGATAATGCCTTGACTAGGGATTTCCATTCGCATTTGTTGACTATTGTCACATTCTAGATGTATCGCTAATTTGCTAAATAATTTGTAAAGCCAAGGATTTTGAGAAGATAATTTAATCCATACATTTTCATTTGTAGAAGGCTTGAATCCACATGCTTCATTTTCTAACTGTTTCAATGCTGCTACTTCACATGAATTATCTGTTGCTGACTTCCAAGCCCAATTCCCTGGACATTGATAATGAATTTCCGAGTTGATTGAACACTTATCTAAATCTAGTTGGTTTATCAATATATATTGATTTAAATCAAACTTGTATACTAAATATTCTGCTTTTATATCAGGGATAATGATGTTACCTTTATATTTTATTGGCAGTGGATTTAATTTGTACACATCTGACGGTTCGTATGATATTAAAGGAATTTCTATATTTATGACTAGTCGTGAATCGATAATAAAACCTTTAGCAGTCATTGACTTATATATTTCCTTTAATTCATTACCGAACTGTTTTCCAGGTAGTACTAATTTGTGTGGTAGCTTGTTTCTGATAAGTGAAAGTTCTTTATTGAGTTGTGAAGGTTTTAATAGTTTAGGATTTATGCGACCATGATTTATATCAATTAGTAAATTAATTATCGAAGTTTGGATATCTTCACATTCATCCATAACCATTCCTATTTGACTTGTTAATATCTGAAACATTAAGGTCATTCTTTCTGCATTTTGCTCTTTAACTAGTTCATAATAAAACTTATTTAGCTGTTCATTCATTTTTTGAAAGTTTTTGTTAACTTCATCGGTTGTCTTTTTTAATATATTTATCGTAGAATCAATTAATGATGTCTGTGTCTTAAACAAATTTGAGATGTCCTTTTGGTTTTCAAAAATATTTTTAATATTTGATTCCATATTCTCTCGATCGTCAGCGTCCATTATTCCAAATAATATGTGGTAAATTGAGCCAACGAATTCGAATGGTGCTCGCCTTTTTCTATTTTCTTGCTTCATGAACAATTCGTTATTTGACTTAAGGTTATTATATTTGTGCTTTAAGGTTTCGGTAATCATTACACACGCTTCTTCATAATAGGTCAATATTTTGCATTGATGTTCAAGTCTGTTAAGATATTCTTTTATTCCATCCATTCGATCGTAATATGAACTTAGCTCGTAATAAACGATTAAATCCCATTTTGAGTTTATTGTATCTATTTTGCCGATCGGGTCTAAATATATTGCAGTATTATTTTTTAGTTCAACTACTGAAGCACCTACTTTAGTTGTATTTGTGTATAATGCTTTAGCTTGCATTGTTAGCATGAGCAATGAGAACAACCATAACATCAATGTGTTCGTTCTTTTCTGTTCTCTTGGGTTGATTGTATTTTTTGCTATTCTTGATGTCAACAGGCTTGTGGCTTGATTTGCACCTTCTGTTTTGATGCTCTTTTTTGTTTCTAGTGGGCATAGCTTGTGAACGGGCCGTTTAAGTATTCCATTTTGTACTTTCAAAGTTACAACTCTGGTTTTTCCATCGCTTCCAGGATGTGTTTCTATAATTTTGCCTAATGGCCACTTTGCTGGATGAGTTTCTTCATTTTTAATAATAACTATTTGACCTTCAGTTAAATTATTCTGTTTGGTTTTCCATTTCATTCGTTGTTGCAACGTTGCAACATATTCGCTTTCCCACCGTTTCCAAAAATCTTTTTTCATTTTTTGTATTAGTTTCCACCTATCTAATGAATCCCTTGTTGTGTCATCAATTGCTTCAGGACAGTCTATTAAAGGGCATCCTATTAAGAAATGCCCAGGTGTTAAAGCATCTATATCGCTTTCACTATCGATCGCACACAGAGGTCGTGAATTTAGCACTGCTTCAATCTGTGATAATAAAGTAATCATTTCCTCAAATGTCAATTTACTTTCGCCTATGACTCTTTTTAAATGATATTTCACTGACTTGACTCCAGCTTCCCAAATTCCTCCGAAGTGAGGAGCTGCCGGCGGCCCAAAATGCCATTGAATTTTGTCTGCTTCTAATATGGGAGCTACCGTAGAGTTTTCCTTTATTGCCTTTTTGAAATCTAAATCTAATTTTCTACAAGCTCCGATAAAATTTGTCCCATTGTCTGAGTATATATGCTGACTTTTACCCCTTCTAGCAAAAAATCTTTTTAAAGCAGCTAGGAACGCTTCAGTTGTTAAATCACTTACTGCCTCTAAGTGAATAGCTTTTGTTGCCATACATACAAATACAGCTATATATCCTTTAAATGTTTTCTGCCCTCTTCCTTTCGAACATTTCATATGTATTGGCCCTGCATAATCTACACCAACGTGTGTGAATGGAATTGATAAGGACACTCGAAATTCTGGAAGATTTCCCATTATTTGTTTAGCTGCTTCCTTTCGGTAGCGTATGCAGCGACTACAAGCTCGAATGGATTTTTTAATGGAATTTTTTAACCCAATTATCCAATAATTCCTTCTAATGATTGCTTCCATTAACTTATTTCCCCCATGTAAGGTTGTTTTATGAACATTTTCAATCATTAATGTTGATAAATGTGATTTATTTAATATTATCGGATGCTTCTGATCAAATTGAAAATTTGTGTTTCCTAACCTACCCCCTACGCGAAGGATTCCTTTGTTATCTAAAATTGGATTTAAGCTTGCAATATTACTTTTATTGCTAATTTCTTTCTTGATTTCTAAGTTTTGTATTTCCTCTCTAAATTGTAATCTTTGCTGATATTTTATAACTTTCTGTTCAGCTTCTTTTAGCTCTGAGTTCACTAAGTATGCAGGATATTTTTGTCCTCTTATTATTTTTATAAATCGCAATACATAAGCTATAACTCTTATTAGTTTAGTAAAATTAGAATATTTTAATATTACCTCTTCTAAGAAATGCGACTCTTCTGATGTTGTGACATATACTGTTTTAACTGCATTCTGTGTTGGCCATTGATTTTCTTCTTCTTGCAACCATTTGGGACCTTTCCACCATAGTTCGTGCTCTACAAGTTTGTTTGCAAATACCCCTCTGGATGCTACATCAGCTGGATTATCTTTTGTTCCAACATGCTGCCATATTGCTGTGGACGCCCATGATTTGATCTCTTCTACTCTCGTTTTGATGAACTTATCTTTACTTTCGGAATTTTTTATCCATGCTAATGTTATAGTTGAGTCGCTCCAAGCAAATATTTTAACTCGTCTATTGATGATTGTTTGTATTTTTTGCAGCAATTTAGCAAGTAGATGAGCCGCGCATAGCTCCAGTTTTGGTAACGTCTTTTTATTTTTGATTGGATTTACCTTGGTTTTACCAGCAATTATTGTTATAACTGATCCAACTTTAGCATAAACAACTGCCGCGTAAGCTTTTTCTGATGCATCGGCGAATCCATGTAGTTGAATTTCGAGATTACTTTTGGTTTCGAACCATCTAGGAATTTTTATTTTTTTAATCGCTGGTCCGTGCTGCATAAACTCCTGCCATTCCTTTGTTAAATTTTCGTCAAGTAACTCATCCCAATTTAGTTGCAGTAACCACAGTTTTTGTATAAATAATTTTGCTATAACCGTCGTCGGTGAAAGCCAACCCATTGGATCAAAAATTCTCGCTAATTCAGATAAAGCTTGCCTTTTTGTTACTAGCTTTTTGGTAGAAAAATTCATATTAAATCCAAATACGTCTTTGGTCGGGTCCCACTGTATACCCAATGTTTTTACTGTTTCGTCTTCTGCTATTTTTATAACCTCATTTTCGCCATTTGTTGGAATTGTTGCCATAATCTCATTGTTGTTAGACATCCATTTTCTTAAGTGAAATCCATATTTTTGGAGTTGATTTGAAATTTGTATCTGAATGGCTTTACATTCATTTATGGAATCTGCTCCTGTCATTAAATCGTCCATGTAGAAATCGTTTTTAATGATGTTTGCAAGCAAATAGTTGTAAGGCTCGCAGATGTTGGCAACTTCTTGTAATGTTCTCGTTGCAAGAAAAGGAGCGGATGCTGTTCCATACGTAACTGTTTGTAGTTTGTATTCCTCTATCGGCCCTTTTTTCTCTTCTCTCCACAATATACGTTGATAATCTTGGTCACTTTCTGCTACTTTAATTTGTCGATACATCTTTTCAATATCACCTGTTAACACATATTGCCAAAGTCTCCATTTCATAATGATGTCAAATATATCTTTTTGAAGCCTTGGTCCTATCAAAAGGATGTCATTTAAACTGTTTCCGTTTGAAGATTTTGCTGATGCATCGAAAACCACTCGTAGTTTAGTTGTTCGACTGTCTTCTCGAATTATGGCTTGATGTGGCAAATAGTATTTCCCGCAGTTATTGTCACTTGCTTTCTTCATGTGCCCCATTTTTAAATACTCTCTCATAAATTGCACGTATTGTTCTCGTAACTCATTATTTGAAGCGAGCTTTCTCTCAAGATTAAGAAACCTCGCCACTGCTTGTTTGCGAGAGTCGCCCAATTGCTTTTCTTTTTTAAACGGTAGATTGACGATAAATCTATTATTTTCATCTCTTGTTGTTGTTTTATCGAATATCTCCAGACATTCATTATCTTCTTCTTTATTTGTTGGTGTTGTGGTGTCTTCTATTTCCCAAAACCTTTCCAACGTTGTAGTCACTACTGTCAGGAATTTACCATCTTTTTTCGGTTGCTGTAAAACTCCAGACAATATCCATCCTAATTTTGTAGCTTGACCTAGTATTCGGTCTTTCTTAAATATTCCTTCTTCTAGGATGTCAGCATATACGTCTCCTCCAATAACAACGTCAATTCGATCTGATTTATTAAAGTTGGGATCAGCTAAGGTATAGTTTTTCCATTGTTCTATATCCCATTTAAACGTTTTATCTGGTTGTGCACTCGCCAATTTTGGTAAAATTAGTGCTTCGACGTTGTAGGCTTCGTTGCTCAGGAATCTCGGCTTGATTTTAATATTGACTTTATATTTGGAGACTCCCACGGTAGTATTTCCTAGCCCTTGTAGCTCAGTTACTTCCCTCTTTTTTGGTAAGCGTAGTATTTGAGCGGCTTCTTCAGATATGGTTGTCTTTTGTGATCCTTGATCGATTAGCGCTCGCAATGTCACGTACTCTCCATTTGCTGCCTTTACTCTTATTTGGGCTGTTGCTAACAGTATTGTAGTATCAGAATCTTTTGTCATCATATTGGATGATTTTTTTATATTACTTTCTTCACTTGCTCCTTTTTCCTTTTGGAATTCATTGTAATGCAGTAAATTATGATGATTTCGTCCACACTTACTGCATTTTTTCTTATTTTTACAATTGCCTTCATATACATGATCGAGACAAATGTTGCATAGTTTTTTATTTACTATGAAGCTTCTACGATTCATCGTAGTTAATGCCTGGAACTTTCTGCATTCACCAATTTGATGTCCAGGAATCTTGCAAAACATACAGGTTTTTTGTGCGGCTGTATAAAATGTGGGTGTTCGTTGTAATTGCTTTTGATTGCTCCATTTCGTTGATTTTTTGTCTCGTACAGCTTCTAGAGCTTGATATTGTTGTTCCAGAAAGCAGAAAACATCATCTAGGCTTTGAATATCCCTAGTTTTTTTAACATTTTGTTCATATAAACGGAGACTTTCTTTGTCTAATTTTCGAACAACAATTCGAGCTATAATTGCTTGCTCGTCGCTCATATTTAATTTAAGTGCTTTTAGGGCATAAATGCATTCTTTGGTGGTATCCAAAAGCTGCTTCATGCTTGCTGCACTTTCTCCATTTGCTGTCGGTTGATCAAGTAGTCTGTCAACTTGTGTTATGAATTGTAGTCTTTTATTTTCATAACGTTCTTGCAGAATTTTCCAAGCGGCTTCGTAGTTGAACTCGGTCACCGGTAAATGCTGAATTAACCTTCCAGCTTCTCCTCCCAATGATGATTTTAGTCGGAACATCTTTTCAACTTCCGTAAAGTGTTTCGAATTATGCACTAATCCTTGAAAAAGATCGTGAAATGAAGACCACTGATTCATCTCGCCATAAAATATCGGAATTTTAATCTCCTGTAGTTTCATCGTAGATGACATGGTTTGTGTTGGTGTATACTTTTTTAATTTATCTGTCACTTTCTCAATATTAATGACATATTTTTCCTGGAAGTCCTCCATTTGTTCTTCTATTGAGTCTGTTATTGTTGTATTTAAATTTGCACTGAGAATTTCAGAAAAGGCTTCTTCTAAATTTTCAAACTGTATTTGAAGCTTAGTTTTTAACTCACTGATTTTTTCGACCGAATCTAGTTTATTTTGCCTAATTTCTTCTAAGGTCGTTTTAAATTTTTCTCCTCGACGTTGAAATCTCCTTTCAGCGTTGGAATGCGTACTTATTTCTTTCATCGATTCTGGTTTTTGATGTTTGTCACTTATTGCTGGCAAATTTTTTGCTGCTGTGTCGAAATTTATGTCCAATGACTCAATATCCATAGATTCCAGTTGTTTATCGCTTTCGACAGCATTTTCTATTTTATTTAAAAGCTGAACCGATTTTTCTATTGCTTGAATTATATGCTCGTAATAATTTTTGGCAATATATTCTTCGGTTTCTTTGCTTTGGTTAGCCATAATTTTTTGATGATTAGCTTTAAATTCTGTATCTAGCTTTTTAATGTGGTGGATATATTCTGGGCATGCAGCTCTCCTTATTTTTCCGCTAAGGATTTTTTGCTCTTCTATCACTGCAAGGTCGCCCAACTCCTTTTGCCTTTTTAATAAGGTCTTCATGATGATTTTGTTTTTGTTATTGCTATTCTCCAAAGGATTTGTTGGAGGTAATTGATTTGGTCGCCTGGTTGACCTTGCTGTGCCTCGACTCACAGCGGATGATATTCCTTTGGATTGCAAAAAAAATTTTTTTTTTTTTTTTTTTTTTTTTTTTTTTTTTTTTGTTTAGTGCGTATAGTTAATTTTTTTTTTTTTTTTATAATACGGCTTTTTTTGTTTTTTGTGCTATTGCGGACAGTCTTTGCTGTTCCGGCTTATATAACTCGCCTGAGCTCTTTTTAGGCTCGAATGACCAAATGTACAGATTACTGTACAGGGAGAATTTTATTTCTATTCTAAATCTTTATTTTTAAAATATCTCCTTATATACATTTTCTAATACTAATTGCTTAACTAGTTATACATGTGTGAGTATGTGTCTATTTCTTATCTTAATTGTACACATTGAATATCAAGGCATTTTATGTACACTATAGACTTGAGTGCATTTAATGCACGCACTGAAACAATTGGTGATAAGCTATTGCTGTTTGTATGCTTTGGTATTTTTATGTTTCTCTGTATCAACTGTAATGTATTTATGTATGTATTATGTATTTTTTTTAGATAAGCAATTTTGACACATTCACATTACAATTCTTTTGCTTATCATTGCAGTTATTAGTGGACTGTATATATTTTTTTGTTTATTTTATAGATTTACTTATGTTTATGCATACTTAACTGTATGTATGAATGTATTAAATATTTCTAAATTCTTATCTCTATGGTGGCAGAGTTTCATGTTCATATTTTTATGAACACCGGCAGTGGGCGGCATACCCTCCGAGTGTATTTCTGCCATGAAAAAGCTTCTCACAAAAAAATGCATTCTCCGTTCGGAGCCGGCATAAAACTGTAGGTCCACCCAATTGGTAGGAAAAACAAAAGGAGCGCACCTCGAATTGGGACAGAAGATCGGCCATAAAACTCGTCAGAGTTAAAATAGCGCCATTGTATTATATATTATGTATATATTTTCAAAGAAATGAGTATACTTAATGCTTTAGCTACTACAAATTACTATGTTATATTTAAACGTCTACTTTGCTTAATATACATTAAGGCCAAGAATGTATTCACAATAAATTTGTATGTATGTAAATATAATTAGCAAAAGCCACCAACATACACACACATTTGCGTTGGTTTCCATCATCATCATGTTCACAATTTTCCGTCCTCCACTCATCACTCGAAGCTGTCATATAAGAATGCTGCAAGTGTCACATGTGTCACAAATCCGTCAAAATATTAAGCAAAGGCAATTTAAAAGTAAAGCATACGTTTATGTATGTGCGTATTTGAATAGACAAGCATGCATACATTTTAATACAAAAATACCAGTTCATTTTAAAGAAGCCAAAAAAAATTCTTTCCAGCAATTTATTTTGGCATGTCCCAGCAAACATTCTCGGAGCACTTTTGGTTTGGAGTACGACATGAATCCGAAATATGTGTTTGCTTTTGGAATCAAATATTATTGCGAAATATGTGTGAAACATGAGCCTCGGAATTTTGGAGAGCGATATGAAACCGAAATGTGTGTGAAATATGTATGAGCTTAAGAAAATTTCTTTTCATGATTTTTTTGTTTCTTAAAATGATACGCGTAATTATAATTCATAGGTGCTTTTTCGAAAAAGGGAAGGTATAAAAGTGTCACTAAAGCTCAATATAAGGTTTACTGTCCCACTATATGACGGTGTTGGATTGCATTTCAGGTTGATGTCAGACTCGAATCCGGAGGAGAATACAAATTAGTTAACACTATGAATCAATCAGTGAAGTTGAAGAAGGTTGCACAATTAGAGAAGAGGAGAGCAAACAGGGGTGAATGGAGATAGGATGAAGAGAACTAGGCCAGGGGAAGGTAAATGCAAAAAAAAAGTATTTTTTAGTTTTTCTAGTCAAAAAGGAGTCATATATACATATTAGTCCAATAGGAGTTTTTTATGACTCTTATTCAGGCTTATAGGATGTGCATATGAAATTGGGCTCACATCAGGCGACCACCTTAAGAACAGAAAGACATACATTTTGGATTCCAAAATGAGCTCATAATGAGTGTGAACGCTCCGGTTTAGGACATCTTTCTGATTCTTTTATGACTGGGAATGTTTGGTGGAGTGATGGTGCTACTCAGCAGGTTTATACATATATTCATGGATACATACATACATACATATAAAATCACACATTCATTTTGGCATTTCTTCTTTTTTTCTCGCTTCCTCCCTAAAACTTTAGCTTAAAGCTTAAAAAATGTAATTGTATCACTCACGATTTTTTTCTTCTTTTGCTCCGCAATGCTGATTTACACACATTTATCTTCTACTTTCTTCTTCTTCTTCTTCTTCAATTTATTTTTATACTCAGCTGTACTAGTACACAGAGTATTATAGTTTTAATCACATAACGGTGGATTGTAACAGAATGAAATAATCGAGATGGATATAGACTTATATATATCAAAATGATCAGGGTGAAAAGAGAAATCGATTGAGCCATGTCCGTCCGTCCGTCCGTCCGTCTGTCCATCCGTCCGTCTGTAAACACTCTAACTCGCGCAAAAATTGAGATATTTTGATGAAATTTGGAATGCAAGTTGGTATCCAGACTGGGACGGTTGGTATTGAAAATGGGCGAAATCGGACCATGACCACGCCCACTTTTCCTATATAGAAAAAATCGGAAATTTGGTATCTCAGTCACTAATATAGCTAGAGCGATGAAATTTTACCCACGTGTTGAGCTCAGGCCCCTATGAAGAAATTTGATGAAATTTTGGAAAACGGGCGGTGCCACGTCCACTTATTAAGAGTCAAACATTGAAAGTTTTATATGTCATAACTCAGAAACCGTTGAAGATATGTGGATGAAATTTGGTACGCGTGATTTACTTACTTAGACAAACGTTTGGACGGAAAATAGTTAAAATCGGTTGACGGCCACGCCCACTTTTATATATGTGAATTATAAACTGACCTAATAAAAACATTTTAAGCTATATCTCTGTCAAATATAAAGATATTTCACTGAAATTTTGTGGCATGAGTCCAACTACGAATGTAAAACAAAAAAACACAAAAATTTTGGAAAATGGGCGGTGCCACGCCCACTTATTAAGGGTCAAACATTGAAAGTTTTATGAGTCATAACTAAGAAACCGTTGAAGATATATCGATGAAATTTAGTACACGTGATACACTTACTCAGGTAAAAGTTTGGACGTTTGTACGGAAAATTGTTAAAATCGGTTGACGGCTACGCCCACTTTTATATATGTTTATTATAAAGTAGCCTAATAAAACATTTTAAGCTATATCTCTGTAAAATATAAAGATATATCATTGAAATTTTATGGCAGGAGTCTAACTATGGACATAAAAGAAAAAACATAAAAATTTTGAAAAATGGGCGTGGCACCGCCTCTTTTTAGAAGCAGGAATATACGAGATTTCTGAGCCCATAACTCGACAAATAATTTATATATAATGACGAGACTTGGTGTGTACACTTTTATTACTTTTGGTAATACATGTTCAAAATTTTAGCGAAATCGGTTGACGACCACGCCCACCTTTATATATGGGTATTATAAAGTGACCTAATAAAAACATTTAAAGCGATATCTTTGTCAAATATAAAGATATATCACTGAAATCTTGTGGCATGAGTTCCACAATAGACTGGAAAAAAAAAATAGAAAAATTTTGGAAAATGGGCGTGGCACCGCCTCTTTTTAGACAAAGGGGTATACGAGATTTCTTAGCCTATAACTCGACAAATAATTGAGATATTATGACGAAACTTGGTTTATACACTTTTATAACTTGTGTTAATAGACACGCAAAAATTTATTGAAATCGGTTTATGACCACGCCTACTTTTTAACAAAGATATTTCTGGAACACCCTTTTGGAATTTGTAACGTGACATCTTTGTAACTAGAAGTCAAAAAGGAATGAAATTTTGCACAAAGAATAATATTCATATGCTTAGTTGGATGACTGATAAAAATGTTGAAAATGGGCGTGGCTACGCCCACTTTATGCGGCACTCGCTTTATATAAAATACGCCGTGTTTCCATCAACCGCAAAAAATAATGAAAGCATACAGCTGAGTATCTAATGTTCGATTCCACTCGAACTTGGGCTTCCTTACTTGTTATTTCTCTTCCTCCTCCTCCAAATTGTTTACTTACATATGTATGTAGCTTAATTTCGACTTAAGTGTTTATTAATAACGTGCAGGCAGCTGCTTCCGGCACAATTTTCATAGACAATAGAATATGGCAATGATGTCACATTGATCTGGGCATGAGACCAAAATTAACTTGAGTAAAATGCGATTCTTGCTAGAGATATTGTGTCGCACGTGTTCGTGCGTAAAACATTATTAATTTATGCTGCATATGTACTTACATATGTATATATGTATGTAAATATGTATATTTATTTATTTATTTATTTATTTATTTCATAATCTAGAATAATTTACAATTCTTCAAGATTGCTTAACAACTAATTAAAAAATTCATTTAGATATAATTTAAGCGCAGATTTAGATAAAGCAAAATCGAGCTTACATGAGTTTGGAAGCGAATTAAAATCTATAAGTGTTCTAGGGATAGGAGGATAATACATAAGCATACATAATATAAAAATGCATGTAGGTTCATATGTATGTATGTACCTGTATAATATAACTCATTATTGGTATTTACATAAGCAACGTTTATGCTTCTTTTAGCGCAAAATTTGATGAAAAATCAGTATATCGATAGAATAGATTAAAAGAGATCTAATCTAAAATTTCGGAAATTGATATTATTTTTTATTATGATTTTCGAAGCCACGAGCGATAAAATACAGACAGAAATTTGGACATTGGAGTACAACGGAGTTCGGCAATCGCTAGGCCTGTGCTGAAATATGCGGCCCAGCAGCAAGCAGAATAC
This sequence comes from Urophora cardui, assembly GCA_960531455.1. Lineage (NCBI taxonomy): Eukaryota > Metazoa > Arthropoda > Insecta > Diptera > Tephritidae > Urophora > Urophora cardui. Next base: position 114,876,862 of record OY482671.1, read on the forward strand.
AGTGGGCTAAGCGCTAAGCCTGTCAGTGTAGCAGTGCTGAATTAAATGTTTCTGTTGAAATGTTACCATAACAAACATAACAGCTGGCACCCTATTGAAGTTTATTGAATCATCATTATACAGCCTTTAGACACAGTAGCATTCGGGTATAATTTAGGAAATATTTCTATAGCGACAATTGCCGCCTCTGTAGTCTTCTATATATACATACGTCCTAAATATCCCGAATTGACTCGTCCATACCAAACGTATATCCGCCTGTTAGGAGTTTCCCAACAATATTATCCTCATTTTCGATACTAACATCTCCAATTAACACATCTAACACTCCTACCTCTCTGGTACAACCCTGTCAACACAGCACGTTTCTTAGATCACCCATCAGGCGACTTCGATGACAAGCAAATATTGGTTTAAGTTCCATTTTTTTGAATTTTCCTTGCGAATGGTAAATACATACATATGTATATCGTCGTACCATACGAAAACAAGCACTTTCAAAATTTCTTACGAAAACAAGCACTTTCGACTTTTGGCTGACAAAAAGTAGCGATAATTATACATATATTTTTTTTTCGTCAGCCAATTACATAGTGTGACAAAATTTAAAAAAAATTGAAAGTACCTTTTTCGAGGTTGACATATGTTATAGGCCTTACCAAGCATATGAAGACTGCATACTTAGAATTTCCAATACACCCCCAAAATCTGGAGTTAGGGGTTAAAACCCCTTTTTCATACGTTAAGTTATACTAGTATCACCGGTGGTCGAAATTCGACCATGCAATTTATTTTTTCAACTTTGTATTGGTACAAAATTTATTCCTTTTCGCGGAGATAAGCAACACGTTTGATCACGTTCCGACGCGAAATCATGGTCAAAATCAAGGCAGATCTAGGAAGGTAGGCCCGGTGGTGAGCGCTTTTAAATTAAAGAGACTCTTCAACTGTGTTTACGATATTTGTAAACACGTTTACGATATCTATTTATCTTAACTAAAAATTTTATTTATTAATTATAAAGAAATTAAATAATTTATAGAAAAAATTATATGCCTATGCACTGCTCCTGACTCATACGAACACATCCATATCAATTTTATGTGGATATGAGTATGTTAAATGTGCAAAACAGCCTGGCAATTGTTTGTATGGGAAATATGTTAGCCTATTAATATATAGATATTGTACCATAACTTTTTCTCCGTTTACCCCATCAACACGATTTTGATGTCGTTGAGAAGACGACATTTCGCCGCTTCTAACAGTATACGAACTGTTAATGTATGTATCTTGATAACAGTCAGAGAAACTGTAAGAATTATTTTTTTTTTATTTTCCTTAATTTTTTCATCTTTAATAACGGTTTTCTGCATTTATTTGTTAACCAGTGTATATGTAATATTATTTTGGAACTATCTCCCAGTAATTCTGTTTGCAATAACATATAACTATTACATATCCGCGAAGGCGTTCCTAGGTCTTTACCAAAAATTATGTACCATCACTGATGTAAAAGAAGAAGGAAACTTTGAGGCATTTGCGCGACCTCTAAACTTTAATATATTAAGACGGGATGATCCGTGGATTTCGGGAGAATTTTTGGACCACCCTAATCTACATAGCTACTTTCAATAACACTGCTGTACAGCCAAAAAATACTCTGAACGCTACTATCCTATCTATATGTAAAATCGGTTGCTGATCGAGTTAATTTTTAACTCTATGCTAAAATGGAAAAGTTATAGGTGATCAAGTAAATACAGCCAAGTCGCGCAATGCCACTGCACGGGTATATACTGTGCATGTTATACCCGTAAATGGGCTTGTATCCACTGCGCTGCCAATGCGCTGCTACTGCACATGTGTAGTATAGGATAGTTGCGTCCAAACAGGGCCGCGGAGAGGAGGGGGCAGCCAGGGCAATTGCCCTGGGGCTCGGAAGGTTTTTGGGGGCCCGGAAAGGCAAAGCAGTATTGACAGTACTCGAACTAGGATTTCATAGATACATACATAGGTATTTTGTTGCTACAAAAAATTGTTTTAAAATTGAAGTGTTTAACTTAACCAAATCACCAAACTAAAATTATAAGCATCCAATCAAATATTTACCTTGTTTATACATGGGCAAATCCTAGAAAAGTGAGTTGAAATTGAGGAAAATCGACTTTGATTTAGAGTTCCAAAGTACCGCAATTGGTAAGGTGGTGAAACCAAGCTTCTCAGAAATATTTACTTTTTAAATGAAAAATGTTGGTAACCCTGTTTAAATTGATTTCAAAGAGTTAAGGTATACAAAATTTAAAAAATTATTAAAAACAATACCATTATCTATCTACTATTATTTCCATGATTTTATAGTTAGATACTAGAGTTATTACCAGGAACAAGTGCAAGAAGGATTAAATAAATAAACTGACATTGCGATTAAATTTAGTTTTTTTGTGGAAGTATCAGGATCTGTCGGAAGAAGAGCTCAGAGAAAAGGCAACGGCATTCTGCACGATTTATGGCATCGATGTTTCTACGGATCTAATAGATGAAATCATTCATCTCAAAGCCATCCACTTAGCAAATTTGGGATGTGATTCGCTGCCACCATTTGAACTTCTGAACAAACTTCATAACTTGAAGATGGAAGTATTATTTCCTAACATCTGCATATCACTAAGAATATTTTGCACACTTCCAGTCAGTGTGGCTGAAGGAGAGCGTTCTTTCAGTCTATTGTCTCGCGTAAAAAATTTTTTGCGTTCGACTATGAGCCAAAATAGCTTGACAAGTCTTGGAACATTGGCATTGGCGTCCAGCCTTGCTCGCAGCATTAGTTTTTACTCAGTAATTTCCATATTCGCGGACCAAAAAGCACGGAAGGTTTTTCTTGGATGATTCAAGCTCTTAAAATTTATTTAAAAAAGTTAATGTAAGCAAATAAAACAATGAGGTCTATACACAGTGCGTCTGACTCGCGAGTCATCTGTGTACGTGTTGACTCGCTGTCATTCTGGGCTCACTTGCGTCATTCATTTGTGAATAGTTTTCATTGCAGAAGGTTCGAAATGAATATCTCAGACGACCTGTATACTTCAATGAATTCAAGTAAAAAAAATATCAATATCGAACTTATTGGCAAACATTTTTGAAAATAAAATACATTTTTTCTTTTCGTTATTTATTTTTTAATCGGTTTGGAAATTTACTGACAAAATTTGACAGGTGAGTCACAACAAAATATCAAACTAATTTTGATTTTCTTGAGTCATACCAGAGTCATGTCGATGTAACTACTACATGTGCATTTTCACTAATACACCTAAACTGACTCTTGAATCAGACGCATCGTGCATCGACCCTATATATAAGTGCTCTAGTAAATCTTATTTTATATGAAATAAAACTGTCAATGTCAATTGAAAAATTTTTGTATGTTATTTTTTACTAGATTGAATTTATTTTTTAGGGGGGCCCGTAAACGCGAACTGTCCCAGGGGCCCGGCTCGGCTCTCTGCGGGCCTGCGTCCAAAGTACAGACAACAAATTCCATTGTGTGATCCAGTGTATTCAGCGGCCACATACATATTTTCCATAGCATCTATGCAACTTAATAACCAATTTATGTAGTCTAACTTTTTCGGCACATATTTTGGCACATACTCATTTATATAGAACTTTTTTTCGGCACATTTAACCGACTGAGATATTGCCGACATTGCAGCGTCACAAAATGGCAACATTTGTTTGCCACGTGTGCGTATGTACATATGTATGTATCTACGTGTGTGAGCTGTTGGAAAAACTTGTCAAGACTTTGGCAACTCTTCATACGTACGCTATCATATAATCTACGAGTATATGGTTATTTATGTACTTAAATATTATGTAAGAGTAGTATATGGAGTAAATATATTTTGTATGAAGCAGCTGCTGCTACGCTTAGTGGATTACACTTTCACTTATTGGATTGGATCGATGCTTAATGCCATAGATATGTACATATATGCAATTGAATCATATTTATGTATGAGGAATATACTAAGTATATACATATATGTATTACACACAGACATTATGGTGTTTAATTTTTTTGCCGCTTTACCAACTGAAAATCGAATCTCATAGAGAAAGCGTGAATGCCTTTGCAGGTTTTGCTCATTTAAAATTCCACTTGCCATATGAATTAGAGGAGCAAACATTGGCTTTCAGCAATTGAATTTAGTAGTTCAAATGCAGGAATATTCTCAATGCAACTATGATAACACTTTCGCCTTCAAATGAAACATCCTAACACAAATACATACGTATGTACGTACGTTTGCATGTCCGCTTACAAAATGCCCATGTGACAACATTTTTCTAGCCTCGAAAATAGTTTTTTACGACACAAAAAAGTTTCGTACGTGATTGATAAAAAAGTAGAGAAAAAGAGGGAAAGTGTGAGAGATACACAGATATCCGAATGGGAAGAAAGTTGACTATATTATTGATATCAATAATGGCACTCAACTAAGCGTGACCAGGCCCGCAGAGAGCCGAGCCGGGCCCCTGGGACAGTTCGCGTTTACGGGCCCCCCTAAAAAAATAAATTCAATCTAGTAAAAAAATAACATACAAAAATTTTTCAATTCACATTGTCAGTTTTATTTCATATAAAATAAGATTTACTAGAGCACTTATATATAGGGTCTATGCACGATGCGTCTGATTCAAGAGTCAGTTTAGGTGTATTAGTGAAAATGCGCATGTAGTAGTTACACTGTCAAATTTTGTCAGTTACGCCCTTATTTTACAAAACGCCGTGACTCGTTGCGTCGCAGTCACTCACGTTCACTCACTTTCACCTTCACCTAAAAGTTGGTATTTTATAAGCTTTTACGTTTTTTCGTTCGCTCCGTTGCGTAGTCATGACGATTGTCAAACGCTTTACGTATCCTATTTACCACTTTTCTGGTTTTCTTCATTTCCTTAGTAATTTTTGGTGTGTTTTTTTTTAATCGAACTGTTTTATTGATTGGTTAACCCTGGAAAATTGGCTGCTTGCAACCCAATAAACATTTTTTTTTTTCATTTTCAATTTGAGGTTCATTTGAGGCACATTTTTAGTATGGGATTTCGGGCTGATTCTCAATTTGATAGATTTCATTTTCTCCAATTTCAAAGTTGGTACGAAAGGGAATGCAATGAATAGATGTATGTATGTATTACATATTTGTACTCTAGAGTACAGAAAAATTGAGGGATAGTGAGAGAGTTTGTGTTATGAGCGCAGAAATGGAATGGAATAAATAGATGTATGTATTAGAGCCCTAGATACCCGGGTATCGAGAAATTCGATCTGATCGTTTTTGTTCAAATGCCCGTACAAACATTCGAGCATTCGAGCTTACAAACAAAAAAATGTGTATGGGAAAAGCAAAAATAAAAAAACTACATATAAAAAAAAATAATAAACAAAAGAAAAAAAAATTCAAAATACCCGAATTGTTCAAATGCCCGTACAAACATACGGGTAATAAACAAACAAACAAACAACTGTTCGAGCATTTGAACAACAATTGTTCGGGCTACACGAAAATGTTAAAAAAAAATCGAGAGCTCTAATATGTACATATCGTCGTACCATACGAAAACTAGCATATTTAAAATTTCTGGCGAAAGCTATCAATAAAAAAATTCTGTACGAAAGGTAACAAGTTCGATTTTTGGCTGACGAAAAATAACAAGTTCGACTCGTGCGGGTGAATTTCGCCTGTGCCTTTTGTACAGTCATAATATGCATACATATGTATGTACATACATATGAGAAACAAACTATGTTTTTAATAAAGCTTGTGTAACTTCACAAAAAGCAACAAACAAATAAAATAAGAGTAAGAAATACGGAATCATTATTACACACAATCATTTTCAACTATCATAATTTCAACCGTTAAGATACTGCTCACGTAAAACAACGAACGCTGATTGAAATTTGCAAATATAGGTACAAAATTTCTTCGTTCATTGAAACCTTGACATGATGAAATTCGTGAAATGGTACAAAATGCGAAACAATTTTTTTTTCAAATGTGTTGTAAGTTATTCTAAAACTGATAAACAATGTTTCATGAACACTTGAAAATATGTTTATTTTCAAATTATATGCATATATGCTGCTTCTCAAATTTAGAAACAATATTTTCTCAACGTTTTAGAATTTCTTTTTCAGTGTTTAATGGGAAGTCAACAAAAATAAAAAAAAAGTATTTGTTGACATTGTGTGTAAATACATACATACGTGTTTTGTTTAGTTTGTTTTTTTGAATAAAATATAAATAATTGAATTGAAATTGAAATAAATAAATAAATAAATATATGTACGTGTTATCCAATGTTAAAAAATGCATTTGTGTGTTCGCGTGTGTTCAAGAAGCAAGACAAAAGTTAAAACGTCAAATAAAAAATTAGTTCAGCATCATATTCGGGTTCGCGAGATTGAAACGTGGCGATTGATACCCCGTTTTTTTTTTAATTGGCTAATTTTAGCCGTTGCAAATTAAACCATATCGAATGCTCACTCGAACAAAAGGAAGTGACTCTTTTGACAGTTAAAGTGAGCGTTTTCGTCACTTTGCGTTTTATAAAATACCAAAAACGTAACATACTCACCAGAAAACGTAACACATTCACTTCGAGTCACTTACAGTCACTTTCAGTCACCTAAAGAGATACAAAATACGAACACGACAAAAAGTGACTCTGGGTGACTCGTTGCGTCGCGTTGCGTTTTGCAAAATAAGGCCCTTAATTTCCAAACCGTTTAAAGAATAAATAACGAAAAGAAAAAATATATTTTATTTTCAAAAATGTTTTCCAATAAGTTCGATATTGAGGTAGATAAAATTTTTTTTACTTGAATTCATCGAAGTATACAGGTCGTCTGAGATATTCATTTCGAACCTTCTGCAATGAAAACTATTCACAAATGAATGACGCAAGTGAGCCCAGAATGACAGCGAGTCAACACGTACAGAGATGACTCGCGAGTCAGACGCACTGTGTATAGACCCCAATAAATACATAAATGAAATGTTAGATCTCATTGTTTGATTTGCTTACATTAACTTTTTTAAATACATTTTAAGAGCTTGAATCATCCAAGAAAAACCTTCCGTGCCTTATGGTCTGCCAATATGAAAATTACTGAGTCAAAACTAATGCTGCGAGCAAGGCTGGACGCCAATGCCAATGTTCCAAGGCTTGTTAAGCTATTTTGGCTCATAGTAGAACGAAAAAAATTTTTCACGCGAGACAATAGACTGAAAGAACGCTCCCCTTCAGCCACACTGACTGGAAGTGTGCAAAATATTCTTAATGCTATGCAGATGTTAGGAAATAATACTTCCATCTTCAAGTTATGAAGTTTGTTTAGAAGTTGTAATGGTGGCAGCGAATCACATCCCAAATTTGTTAAGTGGATGGCTTTGAGATAAATGATTTCATCTATTAGATGCGTAGAAATATCTATGCCATAAATAGTGCAGAATGCCGTTGCCTTTTCTCTGAGCTCTTCTTCCGATAGATCCTGATACTTCCACAAAAAACTAAATTTAATCGTAATGTCAGTTTATTTATTTAATCCTTCTTGCACTTGTTCCTGGTAATAACTCTAGTATCTAACTATAAAATCATGGAAATAATAGTAGATAGATAATGGTATTGTTTTTAATAATTTTTTAAATTTTGTATACCTTAACTCTTTGAAATCAATTTAAACAGGGTTACCAACATTTTTCATTTAAAAAGTAAATATTTCTGAGAAGCTTGGTTCACCACCTTACCAATTGCGGTACTTTGGAACTCTAAATCAAAGTCGATTTTCCTCAATTTCAACTCACTTTTCTAGGATTTGTCCATGTATAAACAAGGTAAATATTTGATTGGATGCTTATAATTTTAGTTTGGTGATTTGGTTAAGTTAAGGTCCGGTTATACTTGCATAGCACAGCAGCGCACAACATAAGAACTGTCACATACGAAATCTGTTTAATGGGCTTTCCGTGTAATCGATTACTCAACGCATAGCGGCACAGGGCACAGCATGCAAGTCTGTTGAATTTTGATTTCTGTGTTATGTGCTATGCGATTTGACATTTGGCAACACGAATGTGTGTGTGTTGAGTCTGCGAAGGGTTGCACGCAAGGCTAATTTATACAGGTTAACTTACTAAACAGCTGATTTTTAATTTTTTTTTCTACTTTTCTACTTTAATAATGATGCTTATATCAAACTTGGGTCAATTTTGAGCAAGGTGCAATATGACTTCTACAAAGACGAACTATGATTTTGACAGAAGCACCACAGAATACACAGACAATTTACATGGCGTGTGTATGTATGTATGTACGAATGTCGAAATGCGAAAACTTTTATTAATTAACCATGGTTGCTTGGCTATGCGAAGTATAATCAGCTCTATGCGCTATATGTTTTGCGCTGCCCTGCTTTGCTATGCTATGCAAGTATAACCGGGCCTTTAAACACTTCAATTTTAAAACAATTTTTTGTAGCAACAAAATACCTATGTATGTATCTATGAAATCCTAGTTCGAGTACTGTCAATACTGCTTTGCCTTTCCGGGCCCCCAAAAACCTTCCGGGCCCCAGGGCAATTGCCCTGGCTGCCCCCCCCCCCTCTCTCCTTGGCCCTGAGCGTGACAAGCTTATACGAAATAAATACATACATATAGTAAAATTTAAGGGCAAAACTTTAACAATAAATGAAAGTAAGACAAGCATTTTCTTATTCTACAAATTTTATGAGCGAACTTAACCAATTACACTGTGCAGCAGCACTTTTGGGGCGCAATAAATTTCCACACAGAGTGAAAGATCATTATCCGTATAGTAAAACCCCCAAATTTTTGCGCTCTGATTAAAATTTTTTTATTGCCATGTGCCTCAGGGAGGGGTTTTACTATATGGATAATGGTCTTTCGTTCTGCATGGGAATTATTGCGCCCCCAGACAACAACCCTAAATTTGTGTCGCAGTGTTATCTATTGCCCATTTTCACATCTTTTCACGCATAAAAAAATTCACAAAATATGTACACCCTTTGCTACTGTTAACTACTTTGACAAAAAATGAATCGAACGAAAATGAATCAAAACGAATAAAATATGTACATATAGAAAAACATAAACAAACATCATAATTTTTACGAAGTACAATTCTTTTTGTGTTTCCACAAAATGGCAAAAGACTTTCAATTGCTTCCAAAGATCATCAATGGTGGCGTGGGCTCCACAGTGGGTGTCACCTGCGTCTATCCACTCGATCTAGTCAAGACACGCCTGCAGCAACAACAAATAGGCCCCAAAGGCGAGAAGCAATACAAAAACATAATCGATTGTTTTCGCAAAACTATACGCAACGAAGGCGTGCTCGGCATGTATCGTGGACTCTCCGTTATTTTGTTGCTTTCAACACCCGAGAAGGCCGTCAAGTTGGCAGCGAATGATTACTTTCGCAATTATTTAACACGGCCCGATGGTACACTACCAATGACACGACAAATTCTCTCGGGCGCTGGCGCCGGTTGCTTTCAAGTGTTGGTCGCCACTCCGATGGAATTCATCAAGATCCAGCTGCAGAATGCGGGACGCGTGTTGCCAAAGAAAGAAGCAGCGGCGGCGGAACGTTTAACTGCAACGAGCGTATTTTTGAAAATGATGCGAGAACGTGGCATTTTTGGATTATATCGCGGCATTACACCCACCGCTTTTCGTGATATTTTATTTTGTATTGTGTACTTTCCTTTATTTGCTGGCATCAATGCAATGGGACCACGTAAGCCGCAGAGTGAAGATGCTGTTGCATGGGTCTCTTTCGCGGCCGGTTTGTTTGCGGGTTGTACTTCGGCTTTTGTGGTGACGCCATTCGATGTTGTGAAGACGCGCTTGCAAGCAATGGCACGGCGATCGGGCGAGCAGGAATTCAATGGTATTTTGGATTGTTTTGCGAAAACTTGGAAAAGTGAGGGCTTGACGGCGCTCTTCAAAGGTGGTCTTTGTCGCATGATGGTAATCTCACCGCTTTATGGCATTGTACAGACGCTCTATTATTTTGGGGTTGGCGAGGCGGTGTGCACTTATTTATTTGGTGAGAGTTAAGTAGTGGTTTATATGAAGTACATAAGGATAGCGATGTACAAGATGCAATGTAAAGCTTACTTATATTTTATGGAAGAATAAATCGTGATCAATATAGCGCAGATCGCTTTGTGCTCTCCAACAAAATCTCTCACAATTTGGCCGATCTATGTTATTCAGCAGAAATCTCTTAACTTTCTCTTAATTTTAAAATGTAGGTACATTTCAGCTGTTTGGTATCAATATACATACATATACATAAATATATCGACGCTTCCAAACAAATGTACTAAGTCTGTCAACTACGATACACTTTTGCTTATTACTTTTGATTGGATTATCAGATAGATACCAAAATTTGACAGCATCCAAATGAAAACACGTTATACTTTAAAACACCAAAAACAGGCAAACATAGTAAGTCGACTTAGTACAGTATTGTATGGAAACGTCGATGATCTCTGATCGAAATCAGACAATTACTATAAGAGAGGCACAACACTCAAAACTGGAGCAAATTCTATCATATCACAACAACTTAAATTTTGCACAATTTTACAATTTAGCTTATTTACATACAGCCGGCTAAGCGAAGGAAAGCACACAGGCGGTTATGTTTCTATGTATGTACACAGTAAAAATTTTAGTTTAATTTTAATACCAAATTGGTATTTATATATAACAATGCCAAAAAGCATAAAATTAAAACCATTCTGGTTTAAAAAAAAGAAGAGAATATTGAGAGACGGAAATTGTTCTTGGTGTCAAATTAATACTTTCTTGGAATTAAATCAAAACCAAATTTTCATTATTTTTAGAATATTTCTGGTATTAAAAATAGTTGAAATGGTATAAGATCAATCCAAAATTGGAATAAATTCTATACTTTTATGGAATTAAATCAAAACCAAATTTTGATTATTTTTATAATATTTTTGGTAATAAAAATATTTTAAATGGTATTAAATCTATCCGAAAATTGGAATAAATTGTATACTTTTTTGGATTTAAAAATAAACCCCCATAAAATTTCCAGTGGATATACTGCAAATAACCCATTATCCCAAAGATGAATGAGAAATTGAATAACGTTAACATAGTTTATTTACATAAAAATCCAAAACAGTAGTAGCAAACACTAAAGTACCTTATATATCGAGCCCTAATCCTCAAAAAAATTTATCCAACACAAAAATAAAATTTTACAGGACACAGTTTTTTTAATTTGTTTTGCATACAGTTTGTATGCAGCCTTGAAACTTATTTAGTCTCTAACTTCGAAACTGCACATTTCACAGCCATGAAATTTTGGGAGTTGATGCATGTGATAGTAAATTGTTGATTTCCATAAAAAAGCTGAAATCGATAATTTTGTTGGATACACTTTTATGGCGGTTAGAGCTCGTTATATACACATATTTTCACTTTTATACTAATATTTTGGAGATGTCCAGGGAAATTTCGGCACCGTCGCGGTTCTTGCAGTGATACTGCCTTATGACTGAAACTGCCTTATGACTGAAAAAATAAAGCAAAATTTACCCTCGTGATATTTAATTAATTTCATGCATTACTTACTTGATACAATTATTAGATTCGGGCCATTTATTTGAGTGTATTTGATTACTCCTCCGGATTACAGTTTTAGAAACATTTTGTTTGATCTTATTTTTACTTTTTTCTGATAAGATTTTTAATATTTTTTTTGGTTTTGATTTCAAACCAAAAATATTTTGATGGTAATATAATTGAGAAAGAGAAAGTTTTTTATACTTTTCAGGATTTGTTTTTAAACCATAAATGATTAAACTTCTTTAGAGAGGATTTTAATACTTTTCAAGACTTTATTTTGAAACTATTTTGGAATAAATAATATTGTAAAACTTCTCATAGTTTAAAAATAAGACTTTTTGGCATTAAAATTCAAATTTAATTCCGAGAATGATTAAATTAAGTACCAAATGATATTAGAAATAAACTACAATTTTTTACTGTGTATATATTAAAACTGCCACGTACACAGACCGTTTACTTTCACTTGAGAGCTTTCTTATAATATTTATAATACACTGGCGCTATTACAACTCTGACGAATTTTATGCAGGGATGCCACTTTTGGGCTTTTCCTACCAAAACTGGTAGGTTTTATTCCTTTTGGTAGGTTGGTAGAACGATTTGAATTTTGGTAGGTTTTTGCCTTCGTTCAACTAACATCAGTTTTGTCACAAAACTCTGCTAAATAGAAGCGTTTTCTTTAAGCTTCAAGTACACTTGCACCCACAGACACCACTGGAGGAAATTGAAAACAGAAAGGCATCTGACATTTTATGCTATATGAAGCAAAGAAGGTTGTTCGTCTACATGGTGTGTAATAAAGAGCTCCATGTGGTATCACAACAGACCATCAGGCCTACCTAGGTAGTAAATGTGTTTGCTGTACCAAGTGGAAACAATGTCCGCTATTTCCTTCGATAAATCTTCTTACGTTTCCTTGCTTGCCCTCATTATTCCTGAAATGTTATTCCACAAAATATAAATCCTGATTTCCTCCGCACTGGACGAGCGGTAGCAGCCACTAATTCCCAATCCAACCTTGTCCGAATGTCATTTAACGCGAACTCAAGTTTTGGTTTATCTGGAAACTACTGCTTTCTTCTCTTTTCCTTCACATTTTTATCACTCATTCTAAAATTAATTGAAATTTTTACAAATAATATTAAATTTAATACTAAAGTTTTCAAAATCAAAAAAAAAAATATTTTTTTATGTTAAGCGGTAAAAAAACAAGTGTTCGGTTACTGCAGGGTGGTCGGTTACTGGCACAGTTACCCTAAATTAATTTGTTAAATATGTTAAATCTCATTTTTGGTAGGAAAAAATTTTTCTAAGTGGCATCCCTGGTTTTATGGCCGAGCTTCTCGCACAATTCGAGGTGTACTCCTTAACTTTTTATTATTCCCACTAATTGGGTGGACCTACAGTTTTATGCCGGCTCCGAACGGCGAATGCATTTTTTGTGAGAAGCTTTTCATGGAAGAAATACTCTCGGAGGGTACGCCGCCCACTGCCGAGAGGTGACCGCTGTTTCTAAAAAAAACCCAATAATTGGGTTTTAGTTAATTAGAAAAAAACTTTGGTATAAATCCGGACTGGGGTTTGAACCCGAGACCTCTGGTATAGCAGGCGGGCACTCTACCCACTGCACCACAGCGGCCACAGCGGCCACAGTGCTTTCATACACTGGTCCTAATGAAGAGAAGCCAACAGTAGCATGTGTCTCACGTATCTGCAAACATACATACATATGTACGTTTTATTAATACAGACGAAAATGAAATGAGGCGAAAAATTAAAGTAATAAGCTCCTCAGAAAAGTTTATTTTTACAAAGTAAAAGTTGTAAAAAAATCTTTAAAAAATATAAAAAAATCTTGAAAGAGTTTTTTAGTGCTTAGCACGAAATTTTTATTTTAATTCAATTTTTAATTGTTGGGGTAAGTGGAAAAAAATTCAACAACTATTTACAGCGAAGGTTGAGTGTATAGCTATTTCACGAAAAACCATTTTCGATCATCAGCACTCTTTTCGGAAGTGGATGCACCGGGGATTGAACCCGAGTCCATTCCAACTTCAGCCGCAATGACCCAACGGATAAACACACTCGGCCATTGAGACTCTGTGCAAGCTGTTGGATTTTCCCCACTTTTGCCTTTTTCATTTTCAACATTAACGTTAGTGTGTATATGCATCCGGTGCATCCACTTCCGAAAAGAGTGCTGATGATCGAAAATGGTTTTTCGTGAAATAGCTATACACTCAACCTTCGCTGTAAATAGTTGTTGAATTTTTTTCCACTTACCCCAACCATAAAAAAATCTATTATATAAAAATGAATGTATGTGTGTGTGTCCTTTATGGAATCCCAAAGTAATCAGCCGATATTCATGAAATTTTCATAGTAGATTCTTGTGGTATTAGCGCACATAATAGTGTATACTAGGAAACCCTGCCACGCGATGATTTGGCTTTCGATTACACTGTGAGACAATTTGAGGGTGAAAGACCACATATTGCCATATTTGACAATTTTTTTGATTGTCATTTTAAATTTGACTTCCCCTTAAAATTGGCAGAATATATATCGACTTTAAGCCCATAGAATCTTATTAATAAAATATAAAATGAAGCATATACCTAGATAGTTACTGGTTATCTTTATTTTCTGTGGACCTAGATTTTTTATACAAAGATTTTGTGCGAGGAGCTCTATAGTGAAGTTTTATGCCGAATAATTTTCTAGAATATGTAAACTTTAAAGCGACCTCCAAAAGGTCATTTGTCGCGGTCCTCTTTCTCTTTCTAATTTTCTTTCATATGACACCTCAGATTTAAAAATCAAACAAACTATAGCGTAAAACTGAATGTTTGAACAGGTGGCAACCCTTTTGGGAAAACTTTCCAACCGTCTACCACGCGTTGGAAAAAAAGAGTTATTGGACGTTGTAGAGGAGATCCTCCTGATTCTAAATGTAAAAGTCCTGGCTTCCGGAGATGTATAGTTTTTAAGTAATTTGTAGTTAAAGTTGCAAAAAAGTCAAATTTAACTTCACTTTCTCTGCGAAACAATGAAATAGAAACACCGGTGTTGCCACACGCAGTCGACTATTTCATAAGGCCTTCGTCACAGTGGTAAACCAGTTGGGTCGTATTGAATTTTTCTGCGTTAGCGGCCTTCGGCCGCGCTTATAAAAAATAACCCTGGGCTACGCCATCCGTCCGGACGTGTGCCCCAACCGTGGCTACCGCCACGGTGATGTCCTTCTGCGTAGTACACCCTTCAGCGTAGGCCTTCGCCTTTATTTACTAATTTCATTGGCTCCGAATCGCGCACTGTGCATGCGACCTTATCATGTGAATTACCTTTTGGTAGGTGTGGCATCACTATTATATGTTGGTGGCCATTTTTATTATTGAAAAGGTACTCTGAAAAAAAAAACGTTGTAAATACAAAGACTTTTGCAGTTAAATTAACAACTTTCCAGCAGTTGAAATGTGCCCAACAACGCTCCGTTGTTGTTTCAAAGATGCGAGCGTTTTTGCTTCAAATACTTTTCGTATTTAAGTTAACAACGGAAACTGTTGAATGAAATACTTTTACATTTAAGTTAACAGTGTTTGCTTTTGAATTAACAGCAAAATTTTTTAGTCCAAAAGCGAGCACCGTTGATTTAAATAATTTTCGTATTTAAGCCAACAATTTTTGCTTTTGAACTAACAGCAAAAGTTTTTGGTCCAAAAACGGGCACCATTGAAGCAAATACTTACGCTTTTAAGTTAACATCAATTGTAAACAATAGTAATTTTTTTTTTAATATAATAGATATTATTTTATTTTATTTAATTTTTTTTATATTATATATATGTTTACATAGTAATATTAATACTAAGGCCCGGTTTCACAAAACAAACTTTCCATTCAGTGATGGTCATTTGATACATCATTTGAACAACGCGATTGATGAAAAGAGACACGGACACAAAGGTTTTCATCACATTTTTCACACCGGCCATATAAAAATATGGAAACTTGTAGTCAGTGTGTGACAGAATTATCCATCAATCGTGCGCCTCAAATGATATACCAAATGACTATCACTGTCTGCAGGGCTTTTTACACAAACACAAACACATAAACTCAACTTATTTTTTTTTATTATTTCATAACACATTCTTTATTGTTTTCGCCACATTTGTAGGTTTGCGGAATTTTATCCTGTCGGCGATGAGTTCTTTTTTATTTAATATTTCGTCGATGTCGTGGGAGTGCATCATTGCAAGCAGTTCAATATTTTTGATACCGTATTCATTGAACTGCATCAATGCACCTGTACATAACTCCCACGACAAGAATAACTTGATTATTTTCTCATCGCCGACAAGGTTTACCAGATTTGGCTCGTTCGATTGCTCGCTATCGGAAAAACGGGATAATCAAACATATTTAACCTGAAAATACAAAATAAATTTTTCAACGTATATATGTATGTACATATAATTTTAATATATTCTAATAATATATAAATAATATCATTATTGTGACTTACCTTTATTTGCAATTATATATTGCATATATGTACATATATATGTACATATATTTTTCCCGAAAATTTAAATAAATTGAACGAGTTTGAAAAAAAACAATTTTCTATTTTTTATTTACTTCAAAATTTTTCAACAGCAAGGGAGTTCTTGAATCAAAAACGCCCGTCTTTGAATTAACTATGGAAAGTTGTTGAATCAAAAACTTTGCCGTTAAAACAAATACTTTTACTGTTGAATCAAAGACGGAGATTCAACAACGGAAAGTTGTTGAGTTAACTACGGGTATTTTTTTCAGAGTACAAAAGCAGTTGGTCGAACAATTAAAATGTAAAATTCGGCAAATAAAATTAATAAAAAGTGTATGAAAGTGGTTCGAACAGCTTAATAAAGCTACGTGTGAAAATATAGTAAGGATTATTTGTGTGTTTAATTTAGAAATTGGTGATAATGGTTTAGTTTATTTAACAACAATTTGCTATTATTAATATTAGTAAAATATTTATCAAAGTCATAAATTTAGATAAAGAAAAGTCTCGACTAACATCCCCTGAAAGATTCATTCGAAAAACATTAATACTTTTGGAGATATAGCTTTTGGTAGACAGAAGGAAATGTGAGCCACCCTTTTTGTAAAAATTTTAATAAATTACTCATTTTCAGCTCAAGCCCTTTCATATGACACCTGGAATTTAAAAATTAAACAAACTATATTGTAAAAATTAAATTTTTAACAGGTGGCAACCCTTTTTGTAAAAATTATAATAAATTACTTATTTTCACACAAAGCGCTTTCATATGGCATCTCAAATTTAAAAATCAAACATGATATAGCGTATCACTGAATTTTTGAACAGGTGGCAACCCTTTCTGTAAAAATTTTAATAAATTACTTATTTTAACGTGAAGCCCTTTCATATAACACCTCAAATTTAAAAATCAAACAAACTATAGGGAAAAACTGAATTTTTGAACAGGTGGCAACCCTTTGTGTAAAATTTTTAATAAATTACTCATTTTCAGCTCAAGCCCTTTCATATGGCGCTAAAAATTTTAAAATCAAACAAACTATACAGGAAAATTAAATTTTCAAACAGCTGGCAACCCTTTTCAAAAAAATTAAACCTTCCTGCACATCTACAGATTAAACCCTTTCATTTGACACCCCATTTTCGAAAATCGGTATAAAGGTGTAAAAGTTATGGTGCCACAGTGTGCTAGAAGCGAATTACTTTGGTGGAAAAATCACGACGAAAACGGTCTTTGGGAAAGTTTTATGGACATTTTAAGTAACATTTTCCTCTTGTAACGAAAATCCTAGCTGATTCCCTTTCCGAGAAAAATCGAGTTTTCCATTTTTTATGGGCATTTTTTTATTTACCCACTGAAATTTTTTATTAATCCTGAAATATCACATAATTTTCAAAATACTGTGCTGGAAAAGGAGAAAAATCACTCTCTAGATGCCGGTCAACAACCATTTCCATTTATAAATTCGATACAATCTTCAATATGATCCAATATCACATGGATTTTGAGGGTTTGTTGGAGCTCTGTCGCCCGAAACTTTTTTCTTATATCAACAATTAGCTAGTTTAGTTTCAAATGATCTCACTATAATTTTCGGTTTATTTATTTCAATTGATTATGTTTTCAGGTAAAAACAAAATTGACGCTAAACAATGTTGTAGTACTGCTAATCCACAAGTATTTAATGACGATAATGAAATTCGTGTTCTCGAAAAGTGTATACTTCCAGAATTACAGTTGCTGCAGGGGTATGTGAATTATTTATTTTGGCAAGGACTGGTTCCATTAGTTGGAAGAGAACAAGCTCTTATTTGGCCCAAAAAATTTTAACTGGTGGCAAAAAATTATCAAGGAGATACCTTCGAGGGGAATGCTTGCTGACAATTGTTAAAGCAAGCGGATGGATTAGATGATGTTGCTATCTACAAAGGAGTAGGTCTTTTGCGATTAGTACTCTGAAAAAAATACCCGTCGTTAAACCAACAACTTTCCGCTGTTGAATCTCCGTCTTTGATTCAACAGCAAAAGTATTTGTTTTTACAGCAAAATTTTTGATCCAAATCCAAAATCCAAAAATCAGAATAAGAAATAAAGATAGCAACCAGTGAATGATAAGAAGGAGAGAAGAATAGGAGAACAAGCGGAGGCTACATATTTGCAGTTGGGACCCGAGCGGAGAGAAGATGAAGAGTAAAATGCAAACAAAAATTTATTTTTAGGTGAAAATTTTTTCCAACAATCTCCGTTATTGACTTAAATCAACAACGCTCGCACCTTTGAAACAACAACGGAGCGTTGTTGGGCACATTTCAACTGCGGAAAGTAGTTGATTTAACAGCGAAAGTCTTTAGATTTACAACGTTTTTTTTTCAGAGTACCCTTCATTTCGGCATTAAAAGCCATGGATCTCGTCGTCAATTGTTGTTTCGGAACTTTAGGAGAAGCAATTCATCGTGTGTTCCTGAAATACTGGAATTAGTATAGAATTAATCTGATTGAAGATTCCTTCTATTCAGTACAACTAAGAAGAGCTGTCATTGAATTTTCTTCTAATAACTTGTAAAAAATATTTTGGCATCTTTTAATTCATAGTTGCTGAATAATTAATTAATAAGTTCATTTAAAAGAGATTAGATACACGCGATTCATTTTTTTTGGAAATTCTCATATATAGGTGATATAATTTGTTAATGTTCAAGTTGACCGATATCTAGCACGGTAGGCAGGAAGCGACGATAGGTTGCATGAAAATGTCGAGAAAAAAGGAAAGTGGGGTTGTGTTATGTGATGTTTATAGATGAAACATCCGTTGAAATTAAAATCCGAGCTGCTCCTTTTTGAAGGATATCCATATTTTTTGTTTTTTATGAAAGGATCAAATATTGAGGAATTCGAAAATTCGCCACCGTCCAAATTTTTCCGATTTCAATACATTATTTGGTCGCTAAGGGATACAAAAAAAGGTATTAAAAAGAAAAAAGGACACCTGTAGTGGAAAAATCCAATGTGAACAGGACCTAAAAGATAACCACTGAAATATAAAATAACACAAAAAGTACCCACTTTAATTTGCGTATAACTCCTAAAATGTTAACTCTACGTGAAAATTCCTTATTATATGTTTCATTCAGAATAAATAAAGAAATATTTCTTTAATATACAATTTTGATGTACCTGCAGTGCTTAATGTACTTTTGTGCATCTAAAGTGAAAAATTCAAAAAAAGTACGTTTTTTTATAGTGCTATTTTAAGTTCAAATATTTTTGTAGTTTATGTAAATATTTTAATCTAATGATCCAACTCTCATTCCTACATATCTATACGTTAATACTAAAAAAGAGTTAGAGCTGAGATACGCGCTAGCTGTGCACGGTGGGCGGGAAGCAACAGTAGGTTGCATGGGAATATCGTAAAAACGATGGCCCAACGAATATGTGCCTAGCTGTGTGCTGGTACTAATTTTCGTTTAAAAAAAATGTTGGAGATTTTATTCACGCTTGCTGTGTGTTTATGAAGTATATTAGAATATCATTTTACGTAAGTTTTTAGCCGGCGATCGTTTATTCGATATTTTCATGCAACCTGTTGTTGCTTACCGCCCACCGTGCACAGATAGCGCGTATTTCAACTGTAATTATTTTTAATATTAACGCATAGATATGTAAGAATGAGAATTGGATCATTAGAT
The DNA here is from genome assembly GCA_960531455.1 of Urophora cardui. NCBI lineage: Eukaryota > Metazoa > Arthropoda > Insecta > Diptera > Tephritidae > Urophora > Urophora cardui. The sequence goes on from OY482671.1 coordinate 114,896,810, forward strand.
TAAAATATTTACATAAACTAGAAAAATATTCGAACTTAAAATAGCACCATAAAAAAAGTACTTTTTTTTGAAATTTTCACTTTAGATGGACCAAAGTGCATTAAGCACTGCAGGTACATCAAAATTGTATATCAAAGAAATATTCCCTTATTTATTCTGAATGAAACATATTATAAGGAATTTTCACGTAGAGTTAACATTTTAGTAGTTATACGCAAATTAAAGTGGGTACTTTTTGTGTTATTTTATATTTAAGTGCTTATCCTTTAGGTCCTGTTCACATTGGATTTTTCCACTACAGGTGTCCTTTTTTCTTTTTAATACCTTTTTTTGTATCCCTTAGCGACCAAATAATGTATTGAAATCGGAAAAATTTGGACGGTGGCGAATTTTCGATTTCCTCAATATTTGATCCTTTCAAAAAAAATCAAAAAATGTGGATATCCTTGAAAAAGGAGCAGCTCGGATTTTAATTTCAACGGATGTTTCATCTATAAACATCACATAACACAACCCCACTTTCCTTTTTTCTCGACATTTTCATGCAACCTATCGTCGCTTCCTGCCTACCGTGCTAGAGAGTGATTTTTCTCTTTTCCCAGCACAGTATTTTAAAAATTATGTGAGTTTTCAGGATTAATAAAAAATTTCAGTGGGTAAATAAAAAAATGCCCATAAAAAATGGAAAACTCGATTTTTCTCGGAAAGGGAATCAGCTAGGATTTTCGTTACAACAGGAAAATGTTACTTAAAATGTCCTTAAAACTTCCCCAAAGACCGTTTCCGTCGTGATTTTTCCACCAAAATAATTCGTTTTAAGCACACTGTGGTGCGTACAAAAAATCGCTTAGCGTAATATATATAAAGATAGAATTTCGAAAAAGTGGGAACTTCCCGGAATATTGGCCCAAATGTGGACCCAGAGTGACTCAGCAAGTGTTTGAGCAATATGGGTATCAAATGAAAGGTACTGAGCAGGCCTTCAACACAGAGTTATTTTCATTGCGATGCCTAGGCCGGGTCCTCAAATATGGGTCAAAACGTGGTCCCGGATGACCCTCGAATATTTCTAAGCGATATTGGTATCAAATGAAAGGTGTCGAGCAATTCCCATGTTCTGCTAGGACGGGTTAAATGTAAAAAAAATACGTATAAGAACATTCGTATGCGAATCAATTCGAATAAAAATCTTATCTTCAGGAAAAATCCTTTTCACGTACTACATACTTAGTGCGTACCTACACCTTTTGCATATGTATATTCATCAAAGAGCTAATAAACGTCTCACTTACCTTGGCCCCAACACTATTTACCCAAAACATCAAGCGGCCAACTCACATTCAATCTGCTTTAGTTTGCGTAATAAAGCCAAAAATAATAAATGCCCGTAAATTAGAAAATTTATTATGCTCACAGCAAAATCTTCAAGCTTAATAAATCGCAAACACTCACATCTGTTAGCATACGCAAACATTTACATATATATGAATAGACCTGGCCTTATAGTTACTACCCACCAGAAAATCTAAGCCTTATTTAAGAATTAAAAAAGCAGATTTAAAGTTCGGCAGTCTTAAGGCCTGAAAATTATAAGGGTGGAAAATTGGAATGGCGTAAGGCTTAAAATAAAGCTGATTGTCCTGTGTTGATGTCATCAGGCCATAAGGAGTACTCTCTCTCTCTCTCTCTCTGAGAGCACACCTTATTCCAAAGGCTTATTCGCCATGCGAAATAAGGCCTAGATAAGTATTAGAAAGTTAGGAGCAGATAGAGTGAGTGCATAACAGAAGCAGCGCTGCCAGCGTACTCCTTTTTTAGACCTGATTTGACAACAATAAGCAAATCTTTTTGCAGGGTAGTTATACTTTCCAAGTTCGGCAGGCATTTCATTTGCTACAAAAAAAAAAGAATTACAATGAAAAAGATTCGAACATTTAGCGGCAGCACTAAAATTTAATGAAGTTATTTATAACTTTAAGTTGGACTAAAAGAAAAAGTTTTATTGAACGCCAAAATTTTTCAATTTCAACAGCAAACGTGATTGAAATAAATTACCATGTTACCGTGTAACTTTTGTAACACGAGTACCTACTATATAACGGAAGTGTGTTGCGAACGGCATATAAAATTAAATTTGATTTGCTTGTGATTAATTGCTGAGTGTCGTGTGCGCCATACACTTCATGCGAAAACTGCGCATTTCATACACTAAACACAAATTACGAAACCAAATTCAAACGTGATTGTAAATTTGCTTTGCACACGTGCATATGTACATACGTAGATTGGAAAATTAGGACACACAGCAATCGCGAGAGAGTAAGCTTATCAGGAAGCGAAAGTAACATGTTAATGAATTTTGCGTTATTAAGGATTTTACTACAAAAGAGACGAAGTGGGAGTCAATTGAAAGCATAGCAGCACAGATTAGATATACATACATACATTATGAGAGAGTTTGTGGTTTGGAAGCGCAGACCTGTTTAAAATGTGTGCCATGTTTCTCATTTAGCAGTGCGGTTCAATTTTGCCGGTGCCTGCTCCACATGAATAACAAAGCTGAGGTTAGACTTGAAATCCGATGAAGAATCACTTTTTTTGTTACCTTGGACCAGACCTGTTATTTAATTATTCAAATTTTATTGATTATTAATTATTAATTGTATCTCGTTAATGATTAAAAGTTAATTAAATTTCAATGACTAAAAGTTAATTAAATAAAAAAAGGTTAATTCTTTCAATTATTTTCTGATTTTTTTAATTACATAATTAATGCAATTATTTGATTATTTTCAATTCATTTTGATTGAATTTTAATTACATGTTTAATAAAATTATTTTATAATTTTGAATTATTTCTGTTTTTTTAATTGCATAATTAATTAACTAATCAACTAATGCTTTATGCTTAGGTCTTTTTAAATTTATATTTAATTTCATATTGTGAATAACACATTGTAGCATTTCATAATCATATGAAAAGAAATAATCGCATAACTGAAAATAATCAGGCAATAGAAACAATCAAAGAATAAAAAAAATCAATCGATTGAAAATAATTATACAAATTACAAAAGCATTTGATTAATTTTGATAATTACTTACATTTTGAGTATATGGTTATTTCTGATAATTTCTTAATGGCTATTAATTATTAATATTTTTCAAAATTTTTTTCTAATTTAATTGATTACTCATTCCCAGGTTAATGTAAGAAAATTAGAATAGTCGTTACAATTTAAAAAGTCAAAAAAAAAAATAATCACTACTAACTTTAATGGGAATTTAACACGTCTGCTTTGGACTTAGTATGCAACCGAACAGTAAAGTCTTCTATCGCCGAACAAAAATCCTAGTCATCGTACCCGTCCCCATATACGACCCGGAAGCATGGCTAGCCCATGTAAAAATAATGAATGCAGATGCTGCGGCTCAGAAAGTATTTCTATCGCGACACCTACAGGTGGCAGCAGAAGAAACGAAAAGCCTCCACTGCATTGAACGCCCTTGATTTTTCTAATTGGCGTCAGTTATCACAAAGCAAAACCGTCTGCCGACTTGCTTTATTGAACTCGGCCAAAATCGCTCAGACGGTTAAAGGTGAATTAAGAAGAAGACTATCTCCAGACTACCTCCACACTAAACAACAATTATTTACGAACATTGATAGCAATTACATAGTGGGATATTGACATATTGATGGGAAGGGATTTGATCAAAATGTGACGGATATACGAGTATGTAAATTATAAACTGAATGTTCATTAAATCGGAACACATCGAGTGGGAAATGGGAATTGTGTGTAGTTTTGCGACTGCAAAGCATGAAGTGAAGACTGACTGAGCGCCCGAGTTTTATACAAATCATTTAAATTGCGCAAGCATTTCACGTACAATAGCATGTACTTAAATGTGAAAAAAGCAAACTCTTATTTCACAATTATTTAAAAATTTAACTTGAAATTTAAATAACAATAAATGAAGCGCAATTTTGTTAAGTAGGTAATAAAACTTTTAACTCAATCATTAATCAAATAATTGTGTCATAACATTTTGCCTATATTTAGTTTGTGGATTTCAATGCGTGAGTAGGTTTTGCTGTTTGTTAATCGCGGAAAACCCACGTAGTTGAATGATTAATACTGTATTTGCTGAATATTTGGCTTCACTTTGAAAGGGTTGTACATAAATATTTGAGTGCTCACGTATTTTTGCGATAAATTAGTTATTATTATAAACGTGTTAGAATATTTTATCAGAAACTAGCAGATACTCACTAACGTTGCGCTGCGCACTACTTTTCTTAGTCTACAGATATATATAAATCAAATTCTTATTAAGTATTTTAATCAGTAAATCATTCTTACTTCTCTGGAACTGCATACTTCATATACTGCATATAAATATTTCATATAATACATTGACGTATTATGGGCAACTAAAACCGTGCCGCACTGCCAATAGCGATTATTAGCACTTTAAAATAAGCTAATTATGAAATTTTAAAATAATTATTTCTTACGTTATTTAAAAATGCCAAAGAGATCGCCATAAACGAATACGCGGTTTTTCTTTGAATTCACATACCTACTCAAAGCATTTGTAGCACATATTTTCCCTTGGCTGCTTCAATTATACCTATAAATATAGCAAGCGCACTTGTAAAGAATTACTAGAATAACTTTACCCATGAGCCTTTTGTCTTCTTTTATCAACTTCCACAAAACACTCTATAGATTTTCTCTTAAAAAAAAAAAAAAATAGCAAAAAAACAGACACCGACACGCCGTTATCATGGCAGCAAAGTAAATATAAGTGATTTTTATCGCTGATTCACCTTTAGTTCCTGGCTACATAGAAACTTCAATAACATGAAGTAATATACACATGTATGCAAGTATGTACTCATATATGAGTACATAAATTCTTCATACATTGTAGATTGTGTGTACAAAATGAGATCACATATCGCTAGCTTAGAGTGCAAACTGTGTAAGTCCAATTTTATGAAAAGGCGTATTTTTATGTAGCACGCTAGAAAAACCAAATACGCACCACGCTAAATAAGTCTGTGATACTTGTCATATTTCTACTCGTTGTTATTCAGTGATACGCAAATTGTGTAAGTCCAAAAAACGAAGAAAATTGTGTAAGTCCAAGATAATTACATGAACAGAAAATTTTTTTTTTGATTTTGAATTTTTTTCAAGTTTAGTTTTTTGTCTCTCCTACAAAGTTTGAAAAAAAGGACTTACACAATTTGCACTCTAAGCTAGCGATATTCCGTTTAGTTGGAACATGTTGCGTATACGCCATGTCAGCCATATTAATGCGCAACTTGCACAGAAATACCTACCTGTGTGTATGTATGTATACTCAAAGCTGCAATTGCTTGCTTTTATAAGCAGTTGCATGCTTGTTGATGCTCAGCATTTTTATTTCCTTATTTCTTATTTTTTTTACAACATTTTCTGTGTATTATTCACTTGCTTGTGTTTCCCTCTGTTGTCTAGGTATTAAAGTTAGTTTTAATATAATCCAATGATTTGATGGCATCTATATACTTATTAATAAAATTCCTGTAAATTTACTCATATAAACAGATATTTATATTGCAAATTCATAGCATGAACTAAGCGTAGGAGTGAACTGTTATACAAACTATGGGAGTATACGAGGGCTGCTCGTTATATTTTTAGCCTAACAATGAAAAAGTGTTGCCAGGTGAAATCTGACATTTTCATTAGAAAGTCCGATATTTTTTAGCATAATCGTACTCAGAACGTTTTGACATACGACCATCAATTGTGTTGTTTTGCAGTAACTTGAAAAATTTAATTTGGCAAAAAAATGGAATTAACTCGTGAAAATTTTCGTGCCATCAGTTTTCAAAATTTTTGACGTGGATTATCACGACAAGAGTGCATTGATGAACTTAAATCTTTATGTGGCGATGAAGCGCCATCCTATGGAACTGTGAAAAATTGGTATAATGAATTGAATGGTGGCCGACGCTCGCTCAAAGACCAATTCCGTGAAGGTCGTCCAAAAACGGCCGTTGTACCAGAGAACATTGATGCCGTGCGTGAACTCATAATGCAAGATTGTCATGTGACATACCGTGAGATAAAGACATCCTTGTACATTTCTGCCACCAGCATACATTCGATATTGCATAAACACCTGACCGTAAAAAAGTTTGTTCTCATTGGAGCCCGCACAATTTGACTGTCGCTCAAAAAAAGGCTCGTGTCGATTGGTGCAAAAAAAAATGTTGCAAAAATACGATCGCGGTGCTTCAAAAGACGTTTATAAGATCGTCACAGGTGACAAATCATGGATCTATGGCATAGATTCAATGCGTATGAACCTGAAACAAAACAACAATCGACCGTGTGGGTCTTCGAAGACGAGCCAAATCCAACGAAAGTTGTTCGTGAAAGAAGCACTTCGAAGCAAATGGTCGCCTGTTTCTTCGGCAAATCTGGTCAGGTGGCGACTGTTCCGCTTGAGCAACGTAGGACGTAGGCCTGAAGTCTTTGGAGAAATTAGAAAAACGAACAAGGGAAGACGAATCATTGTTCACCATGACAATGCGAACTCTCACACATCGGCTCAATCCAACGCCTTTTTGGCCGGCAAAAACGTCGAATTGATGGTCATCCGCGGTACAGCCTGACTTGGCGCCCAATGACTTCCTATTATTCCCGCACATCAAGAAAGAAATGCGTGGCCAATGATTTTCGTCGCCAGAAGATGCTGTTCAAGCGGTCAAAAACCATGTTTTGGAGGTGTCTCAATCGGAGTGGAAAAAGTGCTTCGACAATTGGCTTGAGCGCATGCAAAAGTAAATCATGCTGGAGAATACTTTGAAAAACGATAAAACCATTTTTGATGATTAATATTAGCATTTTCATTATTAGGCTAAAAAAATATCGAGCAGCCCTCGTACAATTTTCAAATATTGTTTGGCAATGAATGAGCATTATCTTGCTTTGATAACCATACAATTTGTGATATTTATGCGTTATTAAATTGCACCATTCAAGGTTGAATATGCAAAGCAAAAAATGCATATACAAAATGTATACGTATGTACATTAGGCATATAACTTTTTGCAATTTTTACAAATACGAAAAACGGCATACCATAATCGAACAGAGCACAAAAAAGTATGAACCGCATTATGTTTTTTTTTTTGCAAAAACTAAAAGTTTTTTACAGTGTACACGTTTTTCTTCATAATAATAGATATTTATTTAACTAATAATCTTCTTATTATTCCAAATGCCTTTTAATGGTCCTAAGGGAAGTGCCCCACCCACCCCAAACTAATTCTGATTCAATATAATAATAACACAGCTGTGCGCGGAACGTTTTTGAACCGAAATCACATAAAAAAGTTATATTCACTATTTGTACAATATTTGCCACCACGTGGTGGTATGCCAAATTTTTCGTCAAAATTTGTTATATGCCTAATGTACATATGCATATACGTGCAATGACATAGATGTTAAGAGCATTCAGGAAAATTGTACACCCGATGCACAGAGAAATACTTGCATAGCAAATTTTTATAGCTCAAAATGATCATACTACCACCAACCAACAATTAATAAGCACTCGGCCTTTGTAGTAAACAATTTAGAATTAGTTAAAGCTATTTTAGATATGTTAACATGGCAGATTGGCTAGCAGCGTCCGTAACGTAGATGTCGCTTAAGTTGCAAGGCTATTGTGGAGGAAGTCGCTGTACTGGCCTTAATGAGCCGCTGCTGTGACAACTATTTCAACCAAACCTAAATTAGCTATGGAAAAATAAAACAATATTAAAAACATAACTCTTTGATGTTGCTGTGAAACAAATATTTTTGTTAAATATGCAAACTAAGTAGATATATGTAAGCTATATGATATACAGAATGCCCATTTCTACTTGAATGCAATCAAAACATAAATTAAACTCTTATGAAAAGGCCGCTGTGGTGCAGTGGGTAGAGTGCTTGCCTGCTATGCCAGAGGTCTCGGGTTCAAACCACGGCCCGAGCCAAACAAATTTTTCTAATTAGTAAAAATCCAATTATTGGGTTTTTTAAGAGCAGCGGTCACCTCTCGGCAGTGGGCGGCATACCCTCCGAGAGTATTTCTGCCATGAAAAAGCTTCTCACATAAAATGCATTCGCCGTTCGGAGCCGGCATAAAACAGTAGGTCCACCCAATTAGTAGGAAAAACAAAAAGGAGCACACCTCGAATTGGGAGAGAAGCTCGGCCATAAAACTCGTCAGAGTTATAATAGCGCCATTGTATTATATTATATAAATTGTAGTTTATTGCACGTGTGTGCTTTTCTGAGTTACATTACAAACTGAAACTTAATTGCTACCTTAACTGTCCACCTAGCCCACGACGTTGGATAACGCTGCTGCTGCTCTGCTGGCGGCTAGCGACGTTGACACAATCGTCGCGCTGATGATGTTTATTGATGATGTTGTAATAGCTGCTTTTGCTGATTCAGTTAAATATGATGAAGAGAATTGTGGCGCTTGTGATGTTGTCATAGCGCAATGACCATAGTCGATAGTTTCGCTGACACAGCAACGTATGTCAACAACGATATGTGATCGCATTTCTGCTGATATAGCTAGTTGCATGAAGTGGCATGCTGTTGTAATTTAGCTGGATGTGATTGACCTGGGCGAAGGCTAGGAAGGCAGCTGTGACATTTGGTAATGCCATCTGTGGGAAGAAACTTATGATAACTCTTCCCCTTCTAAGTGAGGGACGTCCGCGGACCTTGTGGCGGCATTTTCAATAACGGCTTTGATGGATTTGGCTAAGGACGCTTTCTTTCTCTTCACTGCTGCTCGCTGAAATGCGTATGCGAGCATTCCTATAATGAGTAGGGCTCCCAAAGCGGCGAAATTCGCCAGGTTATTGCGTTCAACGCTTTGCTGCAGATGTTTAATATGCTGAAGGTTTTGCTGATTTACGTGGTGAAGGTAAGGTGCGCTCAGAATTTCTATGTGCTGTGTCAAGTTGATATCCGGGGACCATGGCGCTTCGGGTTTCAAGGGCGCCGTGGAATTTTCGTTATAAAATAGGGTGCCGTTAACTTTTACCATTTTTTCGAAGGCCACCAGGTAAGTTCCATTCACTGTGATTGGAGCCTCGTCGTCCTCTTCTATGACCGCCGTTTCGTCGTTAATAACAATCATACCGTCACCTATCGATGTAATAGGTGCGAGATTGTTGTATGTTGTACCACGGTTGGCCGTGTTGCGTGTCATTAGCTGTAGAGCGCATGATGTTGCTGATGATGCTAGGCAGAATGCTGGGGTTGTGTTACTACAATTTCTTACCGCTACAGTTTGGTTGTCGCATGTAGCTAAGGTAGGTTCTTGCAAGTGTAGAATTTGGTGGTCGTGGGCTACTGGAAAAATTCGTATTTTCTTGCATCTAAATCTAGGTATAGGATATTTCATTAAAAAGTATATTACGTTATTGTATTGAACTATTTTAATCTTAACTAAAGGTATGATATCAGCTATCGTGAGGTTTGTGAAGTGCTTTATCTCGATTATTGAATTTATCTCCGCATTATCCAAAAGAATGGGATTGAGCGTTCCAATTTTTGCGAAAGTAATGGAAGTGATCAAGTTATCCAATTCTGTTATCATTGCCCTATTTCTGGCCATAAGAATGTCGTAAAGGTAACCTGTGTCTATTTCTCTTTGTTTTGCTTGTTTTAGGATCTTATTCACTGTGAGAGTAAGGCTATTAATTTTCTTTTGTACCTCCGTATTAATAATGAACTGCCTGTCCTGTGAGTCGATTAATTGTTCCTCTGTGCTACTCAGTCTGTCGAAGTCATCGTGGTCAGGAGTGCCAGTAATATATTTTAATAATGTGCCGAGGGCGTTTAAACTTCTCGCCTGCCTATGGTGGGTATTTATCAATTGTAGAAGTCTGTCAATTTGGCCTATGTCCGCATGCAATATTTTCTTCATGTGCGATTGGGGGAAATGATCTGTTGCGTTAAACGTTTCGTCTCGTAGTAGTTCGTAAAGAGTTAAGTTGGTGATATGCTTGATGTGTCCGAAATTTTCCCAGATTATAATGTCTCCGTCCACCACTGGGATGTACCTTGCGTTAGTGTAGTCCATTATCCGTCCCTTTAACAATGATGCCGATAGCAATGTAGAAAATACCAGGAATACCCTAAAAAATAAATATTTAATTGTCCATTAGTAACGACATAGGTTACTTAGCTCGTGCGAAGGTTGTCCTTATGGACCCTCCTTCCTCTTATAAGCACTGTGGTGCCGAGATCCTTTTCGACCTCCTCTTCGGTGTAGAGAGGCGTCAATTTATTTCCTAGTCTTCTATTGTTTTTAACTAGAACTTTCTCCCCCACCGCAAACTCCCTGTCTTGTCGATTCTTATTATGTATTTCAAGCTCCTTATCCTGCGCTTTCTCCAGGCGAGAGGTTACCAATTCATCCTCTTTGCCTGACTGAAAAATTGTTATAGGTTTCATTTTCGTTACTGTATGAATGGACCTATTGTATTTGATTGTGGCCAGAAGAATAATTTCTTCAATGTCATCCATATTTGTATCGAGTTTGAGGCATCGCGATATTTCCATCAATGTGCTATGGAATCGCTCCACCTGGCCATTTGATGTACTGTGAAGGGGTGGGGCATTCACGATGTCAATATTAAAATGATTCTTCAGCATGGATTTGATACTATTAGAATTCAGTGATTTTTCATTGTCACAGTAAATAGTTTTTGTACCTGAAAACATGTTGATTAGCTGAAGAAGCTGTGGTTTTACGTCTACTATTGTCCTAGACTTTAAGGACTGTACTATAGCAAACTTTGAAAACTTGTCAATGCAAGTTAAGAAATACTTGGAGCCTGTTGAAAATATGTCGATGTGGAGGATCTCCCCACAATATGTTGGAATGGGAGTCTGAGCAATAAGTTGCTTTTTAGGATGGCGATCATACTTCGCCTGAGAGCATGTATGGCAGTTAGACGCAAACTGCTTGGCCTTTCTCTCCATTTTGGGGAAAAAATAGTCTTCCAATATTTGCTTTACGTTCTCTTGGGGTGCCCGATGTGCCCGATTATGTTCGGCAGCGATAATTTCTTGCTGCTCGTTCGGGTCTGTTATGTCATTGACAAATTTTTCCGTATGTCTAAATTTGACTGTGGGGAAAAGTTCAACCAGTTTGTCCTGAAATTGTGCTAGTGTATGTAGGTCGCAATATATTGCGTTAACAACATCTACTTTTACCGCTTCCTGTAGGAGGCTTATTAAATCCTCGTTACTCTTGAACGAAATTAGATGCCTAGTTTTTTTTCCAAAAATTATAAACGTTCTTTTTCCCTGTTCTATGCCTTCTTCTACTAGTATCTGATTACGAAAGCAGTTCACTGGTTTATGAGTTCTCTCAATCGTGTTAGTTGAGGAAACTTCGCTATGAATTGTTTCGGTACTCATGTTATCCAGGGCATTCATATGTTGCCTAGACAATGCATCTGCGACTACATTCTCCTTACCAGGTTTGTAAATGAGTTTTGCGTTACATTCATCTATGAAGGCTTTCCATCTTTTAATTTTTGAATTTGGGTTTCTGTCTGAAACCGCAAAAGTGAGCGGTTGGTGATCCGTATGAACCTTAATATCTGTTACGCCGTACAGGTAGTTTCTAAGGGTTTTAAGTGCCCAAACGATGGCCAACAGCTCTCTTTCGTTTGTGGCAAAGTGTTCCTCACTACTGGTCAAAGTACGGGATATCATTGTTATAGGTTTCCCTTCCTGTGACAGGACAGCACCTATTGCGTGCGACGATGCATCCGTGGTTAAATCAAACGATTTATTAAAATCAGGGTAGGTTAGTGTCACCTCCTCTGATGCTAGTATTTCCTTTAAGGTAGTGAAGGCTTTTTTCTGTTCCTCAGTCAAATCAAGTTCGATTTTTTTCGACTGCGACGCAGTAACTCGGCCATATTCACCCCTCATTATATTTGAAAGTGGCTTCGCTATTTTAGCGAAATCCCTAATGAAACAGCGGTAGTACCCCGCTAAACCCAAAAATGATCTTAGCCCCCTCAGAGTAGTGGGCTCCTGAAAATTCCTGATGGCATCCACTTTATCCGGGCACGTCTTGATTCCGCCCTGTGAAACTAAAAAACCCAGGAATTCTACTTCGGTTTTGAAAAATTTTGATTTTTCCGCCGACACTCTCATGTTGGCTTCAAATAAACTTCTCAAAATCACTTCCACATCATCTAAATGTTGTTCTTCGTTTTGGGAAAATATAATGACATCATCCATATAGACAAAGCATTTGCTTCCTATGTGTTCTCTCAACACATCATCTATTGCCCTCTGGAAAATGCTGGGAGCATTCTTTAGACCGAACGGCAATCTACAAAATTCGTACTTTCCATTCTTTACGGAAAATGCTGTTTTTTCTCTGTCCCGTTCCAGCAGGTTGATCTGATGGAAACCAGATTTCAAATCAAGGGTAGTAAAAAATTTACTTCCACCTAGATTTGATAAAATTCCTGTGATATCCGGGATTGGATATTTATCACTGATGGTTTTTTCGTTGAGCTTTCGAAAATCTATAACCATCCGCTTTTTTTCTTGCCCAGTTTCGTCAAGGCCCTTCTTTTTTACCACCCATATGGGATTATTATATGGTGACCTGGATGGCCGAATGATGCCGTTTGCTAGCAGTTCTTGAATTTCCTTGTTCACGAAATCCGAGACGCCCAATGGGTAAGGGTATAGTCTTGAATACACGGGGTCTTCATTCGTAGTGCGAATCGTTGCTACTACGTTTGTGTTGTATGGTAGTGCTTCGTTAGGGTCTGCAAAAACCCCATTTATGCTACCAATCATTTTTGAGAATTCTTCTTCTAGATTTTGTGGAACGTTTTCCGCCTGCAGTCGCAAGTGACTAATATCCTCGCTAGATACAAATAGTATAATCTCCTTACCAAAATCATGTGTTATTGTGTTTGTTTTTAAATTAATAGACGCATGCACCTTGTTCAATAAGTCAAGGCCAACTACACCGTCAAATGAAGTAAGATTGGGTAATAAAAAAAATTCTGTTATTGTCCCAAAAATTTTAAAATTGCATTTATGTTTGATGGGGGTAACGCCATGAATAGACTTTACTAAAAATGAGTTTTCTACTGGTTTTATTCCTTTCAGGCCTGGAAGGGGCCTGATATAGCTCCTTGACGCCCCCGTGTCAACAAGGAGCTTTACTTCTTTCCCTCCTATTGACCTTGAAATCCAAGGAAGGAGGGACTTTGCCCTAAAAAATTAACCTCATCGGATTCGATGTTGTCGGCTGCCTGCTCAGCTTCGTTATTGTATGTTTCTTCATTTTGCGACTCCCGCTCATCGGTAAGATGGTTTACGCGCTGTATTTTGGGTCCTGTGTACCGTCCCGAGTTCGCTACACGTTTTTGCCCGTTCCCTTGCAGCTTACCATATTGTTCCTGGCTAGGATTACTTGCTTGGTTTTTAAATTGGGATATGGAGGGATCCACTTCCATAGGTTCAATGCGCCTTTGGCTTGAATAATTACTATTGGTAAATGGTTTTTGGGTATTTCCATAATTTTGTGGACGACTGGCCTGTTTATTTTGTTTAGTTACCGAAAAATGCGGGTTTTTATGACCCACACCGTGATCGTAGTTAGGTGCCTTTTGATTGGCCGGATTCTGACTTCCGCCAGGTTTTTCTTGAAATCTGTTCGCGAAATTCATTGCGAAAGCGTAACGCTCATTGTTGGCGTCTACCTCTTGTGCCAAAGCCAGGGCGGATGGGAGGTCAGATGGCCTGGATGCGAACAAGATATCGCATAGTGGTTTCCTTAAACCTGATATAAACACTCTGAGTGCATCAGCCCTATATTTCTCATTTATAGTGTCTGCAACACCACTCTCATAAGACATTATTGTCTTATTTGCCAACAGAGTTAACTTCTTTTCTACCTCATCGTAGAATTCTAGGCATGTCATTGATCCTTGTCTCAAGGTGGATAATTCCTGCTCGATTAAGTATATCGGCCGTTTGTCCGCGTACGTAAAGTCGAGTCTGGAGATTATAGCGCTAAAGTTAAGCACTGTGTTAAAAGAAGAAAGTACTGCGTCGGCAGCACCTCTCACCTTGTTTCTAATAATAGTAACAGCTTGGTAGTGGCGTTCACTGCCATCGTACCTCCTAAATAATTCGTAAGCATTGTGTGCAGCTTCCCGCCAGGATACGTACGTGCCCTGGTGGCCAAAAAATTCTGGAAGGGTCTTTATCGCGTCTAGCGTAATATCGCAGGTAGTTAGGGGGTTGATTGTTACCCTACTATATTTCTCTACCTTAGGTTTGTTTATTGTTACTTGATTCTGCAAAGCAAGAAGCTTCTTGTCAAACTCTGTTTTCTGTTCGGCTAAAGCTCTCCTGACCTCTGCTTTTGCTATCTCGCTAACTTGTTCAATATTCATTGTATTTTGTCTGTTTGCTGCTAAATTTAAATTCTTAAAGAGGTCCTCCAATACCTCGGTCATCTAACATTCAAAGATTTTCTTGAAAAATTTTCACAAAGGACACATAGGTTTATTTAGCACCTATTCTTTATTAATTATTTATTTTTTCCAATTTCGGTTTTTCACTTTCACTAATTTTTTTAGAGCACTTCACTTACCCCTTCATACTTAGGTAGTATCTTAATCTATCTACGTTAATTATTGATTTTCTTCTTCCGTTGTTGCTTGCTGTTCTTCGGTCTGCTTCCTTCTAACTGCTTGCGATTATTATCATTGACTTCGCCACGAGGATGTTTGTTTCGAATCCTTCTAACTGTTTGCGGTTATTATTTGTCCCTTAGGATCAAAATGATTAGTGTTTTTCCAGCCCCACGTTGGGCGCCAATTGTAGTTTATTGCACGTGTGTGCTTTTCTGAGTTACATTACAAACTGAAACTTAATTGCTACCTTAACTGTCCACCTAGCCCACGACGTTGGATAACGCTGCTGCTGCTCTGCTGGCGGCTAGCGACGTTGACACAATCGTCGCGCTGATGATGTTTATTGATGATGTTGTAATAGCTGCTTTTGCTGATTCAGTTAAATATGATGAAGAGAATTGTGGCGCTTGTGATGTTGTCATAGCGCAATGACCATAGTCGATAGTTTCGCTGACACAGCAACGTATGTCAACAACGATATGTGATCGCATTTCTGCTGATATAGCTAGTTGCATGAAGTGGCATGCTGTTGTAATTTAGCTGGATGTGATTGACCTGGGCGAAGGCTAGGAAGGCAGCTGTGACATTTGGTAATGCCATCTGTGGGAAGAAACTTATGATAACTTATATATTATATGAAAAGTTTTACTAAACAAAAAATCCCTATGGTATTATTTAGTTAAAAACTAAAATCAAACATGATGTACTCAAATTAGAGACTGAGCTCTGATAACGTTTGTTTGTATATACATTTATATTATACCCTCTCCAGTGGGTGCTACGGTTTAAGATGATAATTTTAGGAGAAGCTTAAATGCCAAAATGTCAAATGCAACGACGGTCTTTTTCGCATGAATAACTCTGCAATTTAGAAAAATCAAAAAAAGGTATGTATATTAAAGGAATATAATAAGAGCTACATTTATGTACATTAGGGCGTACTGAATTTGGGCTTTTTTTGAAACCATTATTGCTCTACCTGCAGAAAGTTGCGTTTCTAGTACAGAAGTAAGACTGCAAAATGTTATTGGCCTAGTACTTTATTTGGAGGTGCCCCAATTCCATTAAAGAATGGACAAAATGCTCCAGATGTATAAAATTAATTTGCTAGATAAAATTAATTTGCTAATTTCTCCTAAAAATATACGTAATATTCCGATGAAAAATATTTAAATCAGTGTTACAAAAATTCTAAAAATTCGAGAAATTTTTTTTGAAATTTTGGAAATTTCCTCGAATTTTCTTAATTTTTCTATAATTTTTTTTGAAATTTTGGAAATTTCCTCGAATTTTCTGAATTTTTCTATAAGCTTGGAGACACTGATTTGAACATATTACATCGGAAACTTTCGTATATTTTTAGGACAAATTAGCAAATTAGTTTTATCTAGCAAATGAATTTTATGCGTCTGGAGCATTTTGTACATTCTTTAACCAAAAGTAAACGTTACTTATGAAAAGTACTATAATAATAATAATATAATACAATGGCGCTATTATAACTCTGACGAGTTTTATGGCCGAGCTTCTCTCCCAATTCGAGGTGTGCTCCTTTTTGTTTTTCCTACTAATTGGGTGGACCTACAGTTTTATGCCGGCTCCGAACGGCGAATGCATTTTTTGTGAGAAGCTTTTTCTTGGCAGAAATACACTCGGAGGGTATGCCGCCCACTGCCAAGAGGTGACCGCTGCTCTTAAAAAACCCAATAATTGGATTTTTACTAATTAGAAAAATAGTTTTTGGTGTTTGGCTCGGACCGTGGTTTGAACCCGAGACCTCTGGCACAGCAGGCGAGCACTCTACCCACTGCACCACAGCGGCCACATGAAAAGTACTGTACATAACTGTAAATGCACATTAGAGTGCGTTTAAAATTAAAATTAAAGATTGTTGGGGTAAGTGGAAAAAAATTCAACAACTATTTACAGCGAAGGTTGAGTGTATAGCTATTTCACGAAAAACCAACAATTAAAAATTGAATTAAAATAAAAATTTCGTGCTAAGCACTAAAAACTCTTTCAAAATTAAAGATATTTTATTGTGTCGCCGCTTCAGTCGGTATTAACTTGGTCAAAAATATCACACATAAATTTTGGTCCCGATTGGTGACACTTAAAGCGCGGGCATTAATGGATGACATATATTAGTGCCGCATTTGCTAATCTGAGTTTTGACCACCTTAAAACACCACTAAACCGTCATCAATCAGGAACAAAATTTTTATTTGTTATGCTTGGGTATATAAAAAATTTAAAAAAAAGCATTTTGATTTTTTATAGAATTTGCTGAACTTTGACCTCAATGCGCCACGCCTGAACCATCACCAATCGGTACCAAAATTTATGTGTGATATCTTTGACCACCGATATAGGAGGGCGATACAGTATTTTATGGACATTTAATTTTTACATACACTTTAAACTCACTCTAATGTACGTACATACATGCATATTATGTATGTATATATGTACGCACATATTTAGCAACATGTTCCTTTAAAGGTACATACATAAATACATACATAAGGCAGCATTAAATTAATGATACACATTTTTGGTCTTTGGCTCGTTGGTTAGGTGCGCCTGTGTCTGGCAGCTGCTATACTTGGGTTAACACACCACAAAATGACATCCGTTGGTTGGATATTTTTGGTAGTCTCTATTTTGGGTAGCCTCAGAAGGAGAAAAAAACGAAGTTGTCAGTAGCAAAAGCCATGTTAATAATGTCCAAGCACATATTGATGCTAATATAGTACATATGTTTGTACATATGTAGCTAACGTACACTGACTAATATAACGTATTTTTCCTTAACGAGCTTTGTCGTTTTCGTAGTTTTTTTCTATGTTGGGTTTGGACCAGGGACCGTAACGGTTATGAGTGATATCCAAAAAGTTGATTTTTAACTATTATTTTTTGAGTTTTATTTTTTGTTCACAAAATAAAAGTTGCTTTTTGAGTTTTATTTTTTGATCAGAAAATAAAAATTATTTTTTATAAAGTTATTTTTTGAGTTTTGTTTTTCCCTCAGAAAATAAAATTTATTTTTTGAGTTTTATTTTTCGATCAGAAAATAAAAGTTATTTTTTGAGTTTTATTTTTCCCTCAGAAAATAGAAGTTATTTTTTGAGTTTTATTTTTCCCTCAGAAAATAAAAGTTATTTTTGAGTTTTATTTTTCGATCAGAAAATATGTTATTTTCTGAGTTTTATTTTTCTGCTCAGAGAATAAAAGTTTTACAGTTTAATTTTGGCTGATTTCGCCATAGAAATAGGTAAATTATATAAATAAATTTTTAATTTCTTTTATTTATAAACTTTACCTACCTATTAATGTGGCAAAATCGACAGCTGCAGCTAAAATTAGACTGAAGAAACTTTTATTCTCTGAGCAAAAAAATAAAACTCAGAAAATAACTTTTATTTTCTGATCAAATAATAAAACTAAAAAAATATCTTTTATTTTCTGAGCGAAAAATAAAACTCAAAAAATAACTTTTATTTTCTGATCGAAAAATAAAACTCAAAAAGCAACTTTTATTTTCTGAGCAAAAAATAAAACCCAGAAAATAATCGTTAAAAATCAACTTTTTGGATATCACTCATAACCGTTACGGTCCCTGGTCCAAACCCAATAATATACATATGTATATATATATATATACATATATACGCTTCCATAAACATACCTATAATGTATATATGTGCTCTATGCGGCAACGTTGCCGCAGCAGTTTGTGATATTCTCAAGCAATTTTTCGTTGTCAACCATAGTGTTGTTAGGTACATACATATGTATGTCTGGATGCATATTGGAAAAGCTAAACTGAAATAATGAAAATAACTCGTTTGGCGAGTAAAAGGTATAATATGCCATAAGTACAACATAAATACATATATATTTTGATTATTAAACCAGGTTTCAGTTTTAAAGCCTTCTAACAGAGACTACAAATATAATCATTATTGCATTTTAGAATTTAAAAAAAAGTAATAATAACACAGCTCAACAAAAAAGTCGATATTTTGGTGCAGCCCTGCTTCTAACTGCAGTTGGTAGTATACGATGCACTGATAAAAAATGATAACAACTTTTTTGAATCGTACGTGTAGTTTTTGAGATATGAGCCCTTAATAGGTTAAGGCATATTTGGCCCGATAACTTTTTTTCTTCAAATCCTATCAACACATGTTAGATGCCGTTGAAAAGGCGACGTTCCACCGCTTCTATCGGTGTAATCACCATTAATGTATCTTGATAAATGTCAGAGAAATTGTAAAAACCATCTCAAAAATTAAATTTTTTGTTAAATTTTTTCAATTTTTTTCATTTTTAATCACGGTTTTCTCTAATAATTGATAAACCAGTGTATATGCAAAGTTATTTCGATATAATCTCCTATTAATTCTGCTTTGAACGATGTATAACTTGTTCATATCCGCCTAGGCGTTCCTAAGATATTCTACTTTAATTAATTTCTGCTGTGAAATTTTTCATACAAAAATATTTACCTTAACCTGGGAGGTCCATACTTTAGTATGAAAAATTTCACAGTAGAAATTGATTAAAGTAGAATATAATAGGAACGTCTAAGTGGATATAAAAAAGTTATACATCGTTGAAAGCAAAATTAATCAGAGATTATACCGAAATATCTTAACATATACACTGGTTAAAAAATTATTATGAATTTTTGAGATTGTTTTTACAGTTTCTCTTGCATTTATCAAGATACATTAATAATTAATATACCGAAAGAACCGGTGAAATGTCGCCTTTTTAACGATGCCAAACGTGTGTTGATAGGATACGCAGAAATATAGTTATCGGGCTAAATATGCCTTAACCTATTAAGGGCTCATATCTCAAAAACTAAACGTACGATTCAAAAAAGTTGTTATCATTTTCTTATCAGTGCATCGTATACTACCAACTGCAGTTACAAGCAGGGCTGCACCAAAATATCGACTTTTTTGTTGAGCTGTGTAATCAAAGTAAAATGAAACAGGTGAGTTGATGAAAGTCATTATATCGACCCAATATACTTATGTACAATGCACATTGTACATACTGTATCTACAAGCGTTGTTTGATTAGTTCGTGACATTTTGTACAACAACTATTTTTTTTTTTTTTGATAAAATGGATTTTATTTCTCAACAGAATCTTCTTCTAGCTCGACCCACTTGGTTCAGCTTTTTTCCAATTTTTTTATTTCTTCCAAAAAATAGAACTTTTGAAGGCTCTCAAATTAGGCGTTTGTTTCTATGTTGACCTCTTCATTTGACCCCAATCTCTTAACAGCCAGCCATTTCTTCAGGTTTGGAAACAGCAAACAATCAGAGGGGACTAAATCTGCAGAAAATGTTGGGTGAGGTAAAAATGCATAACCATGCATGAACATACGTGTATTGTAGTCGTGCAATGTCGTGATGAAAACAGATTTTCTTTTCTTGCCAAATGCGGTCGTTTCTTCAAATAAACATCGAATCTATCCAAAAGCTCTGAGTAATATTCACCGGTAATTGTTTTACCCTTTTCAAGATAATCCATGTGAATAGCATCTCGTGCATTCCAAAAAAGCTCTGGCCATAACCTTATCGTCAGACAGACCCACGTTCACACCTCTGATTTATGGTGTGGTGTGATGGATCCAAGATTCATCTCCAGTAACAAAACGGTGCAAAAATTCGTTCAGACTGCGGCTGAACATCGCCAAACACTGCTTTGAAGTTTACGCTTATTATCGAGTGTATGCAATCGTGGCAGCCATCGTGCGCATAGTTTTTTCATATCGATATATTCATGTGAGATGTTGTCTATTCACGCAGTCGAAATGCCTGTGATCTCAGCTATTTCACACACTTTCATTCTCCGATCGTCCGATATCATCCCGGGGATTTTATCGGCGCTTTCTGACGTGACTACTTCTTTTAGGAGACCTGAACGTTCGGCATCACTTGTGCTAGTACGACCACAAGGGAATTCAGTTAACAATTTTTTAACCAATGAAAATGATGGAGCAGAATTTCCATAGTATTTATCAAGCCTTTTCTTCGTTTCATGGCTTGTTACAAAAAATATAATGCTTAATCTTTTCTTTCCTTAAAACACAAGATTTGCGGTTTGAAATAGCTGTTAAACACTAACTAAATTGTGGAGGTTGTTCAAACTTTTACAGTAGTACTGAATTCAAAAAACTGGTCGCCAAGTTCAAAATCTCAAGAACTTATCAAATTATTACACTATATACATATTCGGCAAAAATAGCCACAGAATGAAGATCCCACTCAAACCTACATAAATTTCTAATTCTAATTCTCAGCCTTTTTTAAGCTTTCGGTGATGCAAACTTTTCCCAGACTATCATCTACATTATGTACATATATAGTTATGTATGTACATTGTACATTAAGGCTTATTTATGCGAGTATGTTTTAATTTTGCATATGTCATAGTTATTACTTAAGCAAGTTTGTTTGCCAGCTACCTCTCTTTATCCAAGCACATTAGCTTACACCACGATAATACCAACAGTGTTGATATAATTCCAAGTAAGAGCAAAATATTAACTAAATATTTTTGCAAATTCTTTATAATATTGCTTAATCTTTTTTAGCGTTAAAAAAAAATCTCACATTTGTGGCAATCTTTTGTAAGCAACCTGCAAAAGAATGCACTACCTGCATTTATTGGGGGATTACTGAGGTATGGTTGAGGAATTTCTTAAATTGTGATTTATTTAAAACACTAATGTGAGCTTTCATAACATTGTGGAACAAATTCAGGTCAACAAAAGTTAACTCGGTTCTGAAAGTTGGGGGTGAAAATAGAGGCTAAATTAGAAGATCCGTATCGCGGCGTTTGCTTAGGTTAGTTCGAATTTGTTTTTAATCGACCTTTGAACTTTGCAGGCAAATGCCGATTTTCAGCATATTGTTTGTATGGTTTTTTTGCTATAACTCGTCGACTAATTGAGATTTTTTTGTTGGAGTGACAGCAAACGAAAGAAAATTAAATTTCCTATAATATATTTTATGCATGTTATACCCGTAAATGGGATTGTATCTACTGCGCTGCCAATGTGCTGCTACTGCAGAGGCATTGCGTGACTTGGCTGTATTTACATGATCGCCTATAACTTTTCCATTTTACCATGGATTTTCTTCGTTGATAGCTTATTTTTTTGCTAATAGAATGTAGCTTCACGCAAGGGAGTAAACCCGAAGGTGAAAATTTTGGTTTTAAAGATATTGCCTGACAAAGTCAATTTTTTCTTTGAAAAATCGAAAAAATTCAAATTGAATCATCAATATTTCAGAAACTATAAGAGGTAGAGAAAAATGTTATAGACCCCTTGTATAGGATCTCAATTAATCGACGAGTTATAGCAAAAAAACCATACAAACAATATGCTGAAAATCGGCATTTGCCTGCAAAGTTCAAAGGTCGATTAAAAACAAATTCGAACTAACCTAAGCAAACGCCGCGATACGGATCTTCTAATTTAGCCTCTATTTTCACCCCCAACTTTCAGAACCGAGTTAACTTTTGTTGACCTAAATTTGTTCCACAGTATAATTTGACTTTTTTCATTGACACTATCCCTGCAAAAAATTCGACTAATTCGGGATGTATCCGGGATCACTCGCAATGGAGCATGCGACTAATACAACTTGTGGTGTCTTTATATGGAATGAAGTTTTCCCTTTTGTTTGAGCATGTCCTATGTGGAGACTAATTGTACCCTTTTAGACCTGAACGAGTACGAAAGTAGACTACTCCACTTTTATGCCAATCGGATATCGAATGGAAGTTGTACCCTTTTATACCTGAACAAAATCATATTTCGAAGTTCGTTTATAACCTTTTGAGTACAATTGTCAACAATTTGTCTACATTTTCACCCTTCCAGGTAAAATTGAGGGGTAATTGTACCCGAAAGAGAGGAGTCCGGGACAAATCGCATAATTTTTACAGGGCTATTGAAGGAAACAAAGAAAGCGGTTTGTTTTTAAAATTTATTTAAATTTCTATGTACATGTACATATATAACTAATGAATGTCGGTAGAATCGTTTCAAATAAAAATTAAATATGTGTATTAATGGAAAGAAAAAAGGCGTTACTTTTTTATTTGCGAATTTCTCCAGTAGAACTAGCTTTCTTTTTTCTATTTCGAGGTATTTTCCAAATTTAGCCTTCAAAATTTCCTTCGTAATATGTACCTTCCTCGAGCTGCCTTCCTCCGTGGCCTGGCACCATAATGAATCGTGTGGTTATTTCATTTTATTGGGGTTTGCTCAAATATTTCTTCTCTTTTTTCCATAAATGGAGCGAAATATGGACTGGCTCCTGTTCGTCTATTGTTATTGGACGCGGCTTTACATGCTTGAAGCACAGTGCGCATCTTCGATTCCAAAAAAAAAAAAAAAAATGAAGTAGGAGATTTCAATGATATCAAATTTGATCAAAAAATGATTGAAAAATGTTTCAAAATATGTATCATAAATGATTACTTAAGAATAATCATATTTAGGGTATATTTTTCTCCCGACGATTCACTCATATTCCAATAGAAAATGTTTTTAAATTTGATCGTTTTTAATCATCTGGGCGTATGATATTTGAATATTTTTTGATCAAAATTTTCAAAAAATGCTGGCTGGGAAATTTTTTCATTTCTGATTTTTTGACGTTTATTTTGAAATTTTCCAATTACTTTCCGTTGATCATTCACAATGACGCACAGTGGGGGCACCTCCATACAAACGCGGCCAAAAATAGTAATAATTGAGCTAGAAACTTTAAACTCGGAACTTAAGCTTCTTGATTGAAGATAGTAAACTGTGAAAATTTGAACAAAATCGGCCCACAAATACACCCCCCTCCCATATAACGGTATTTTTGAAATTTCAATATTTTGTTAACTATTATAGCTAAAATGCTCAATTTTAATAAGAGCACACATTTTTTAAATATAAATAAATACAGTAATCATTTTGGAAAAAGCGCAAAGTATTCCATGGTTTTCAAATTAAAAATATATGCACTTTTGAGCATTTTATAAGCATTCATCATAAAATTTTCCTTCAAAAAAATCACATTTAAAAAAATTTTTATACCACAAATGAAACTATACTTTTCTAAAGGATTTCAGTGTGCTGACTCTGAATCTGAAGTTAGAATTTTCAAATTGGTTCTAGTTTTTGAGATATTCATGTCCAATTAGGCAAAAAAACACGTTTTTGACTATATTCCCTGCTTAATATCTTGTATGTAATATTTTTTTATTCAAAATCAAATACACCGTTAGAAAGCATAAACCATCCCCCTGAATATGGCGTTTAAATTTTTCAGATATCTTTATTAGAATTGAAGAAATTGTTGTTTAAGTTTCATTAACTTGGCAAATTTTCCCCATACAAAATTATTAATACTTTTTGAAGCATACTTTTGGAGATTTTGTATGGGAAAAATGTATGAAAACTTAGAAAAACTCACTCCATAAAAAAGTTCATAAAACAAAAAAGCGCAAACGAATTTTTAAGATTTCTTCACCTGTTTATAAAGCACGTTCACTAGCACCAAATATTAAAAATTTGGAGAGGTCATATTTTGTATTTTTTTTTTTATTTCATGTTGAAATTTTCCAATTTTTACACAATTTTTTTTTCTGTTCGAAAAGAAAAAGGCTGCAAAAAAATAATGATAACGCTGATAAAAAAAATTCTTTCATAATTTGAAAGTGTGAACCATTGCCTACAACACGGTGAACAAACTATTCGATTAGTCGCCTAAGAATAAGATTTTTCATAATGTCAAAAGTAGCCTAATTATTGCGTTTTGAAAAAGGCACTTTTAGTCAAATGGGAAAAAGATTATTTAAGCGAAAAGCGCAGGTGGATTTCAAGAATTAAAATGCAGTTTGATTAAAAATATATCATTTCAAAACATATGAAAAAATTGGGGAGGTCATATTTTTTATTTTTTTTATTTTTTTGTTTAAAGTTGAGCAAAATTTTTTTTTACGACTTTTTTTGTCAATATTTGAAAGTTCATATAAATCTAAGAGTTATCGCTGGTTACAAAAGGCTTATTGTTTCTAAAAGGCCAAATCAATATCTATGTAATGATGTATCACTCGATTACATACGTTAATAATTGAATGAGTTACAGCATTTTGTATAAGGTGTAATTGTTGAGAAATAAAAGGACCTATTTTTTGCTCAGTTTTTAACACCCTGTACGGCTAAACAAAACGAGACTCAAAAAATTTTATATAAGCTTTTTTTTTACAAATTGTTATATCTGTCAATCACTTTAAAAAAAATTTGATTTGCTAATACTTTAATTTCGATTTTATTTTTGGCCGCTATCACCCAGTGTGTGACGCACGTTTTTAAACTTTTCAACACTGTTTTCAAGTTGGTTATGACTTACCGAGTTATACGCTTGCTGCTTATTTTTTAACTGGTAGCTTATTTTTTTGTATGCAATTCCTCGATTTTTTTGGTTTTCTTTTGCATGTCGCTTGCAAAAGATTACAACTATTATTACTGGCCTTTGCTTTCCTGCAAAAAAAGATTAGTTTTTGACATTAGTGTCACTTGTGCGAGGAAAAACCCTCCTTGGTACTAGTGCACTTACCTGCAGTACATGCTATTTGAACAACAACAAAAACAACAATATGCTTAACATCAGCAAAATATGGCTTTAGCATTTTGCTTATTACTTTTTTATGTTGGCTTAAAAGTCGGCACACGGACTTACCAAAACTTTTTTCACATACATATATGTATGTATGTATGAACGTATTTATGCACGTATGTATGTATGTGCACATTGTGCAGAAGATAATAGAAGAGATTCAGTAGTTATTTGATGGCTTAAAATATATTATTATGCTATACATATGTACACTATTTTCCTTCGACTATCTCGGCCGTTTTGGCTATTTGCCTCAGTGACTGTGATGGTTGGTCAGTTTTTGTAAGCAAAAATTTTTCGTTGAACATTAACTAAGTGGAATATGTACGTGATTGTAAGAAACTAGCACGTGCACGTCCAGACAAAAAGGAATTTAATTTCCGTATGCACTTAAGATAACAGTTTTTAGTTCTTTTTTATTGTTGCGTATATTTGTTGAGTTAACCGATTTTATTACCATCATAAACTATATAAATTCAGCTGCTGCTGCGATTTTGGCTAGGTCATGTTATGCCAATGAACGAAAATGCTGCGGCGTAGAGAGTATTTCCATCGACACCCACCGTTGCAACGGTTGGTAGCAGAGGAAGAGGGACAGAAGCCTTCGCTGCATTGGAAAGATCAGGTGGTGAATAAACTTGTGTTCTCTTGGTATTGCTAATTCACGTCGGTTATAATGCAGCAGAAATAACTGGCGCGCCTTAACTATTTTACTGATTTAGAAGGTTAAGTAGAGAAAAAAGGGAGCAAAAAAATTTAAGTTTCTTCATGTATAACAACTGTTGAGTCTACACATATATATGTATAAAAAAAAGGTTTTTCAAGCACGAATAGCAATTACTAAAATTATCAATTTATTACTGGTGGCCAACCCAACAAGAAAAAATTAATTTTCTTATTGTAGACTTTTTGCCACTTTATATGTTGGAGTGTATGTTTTTTGTTTCACCCTTGTTCTTTATTATTTATTTGAAAAGAAAACGACTTTAGGTTTATATATATATGTGTACATGCATTGATGTAGTTTATTTCACAATTTTTATTTTCAACACCAGATTCTTTTAATTATTTACTCGATTATATTCTTATTTTTTTTCTTTGCACAAGGTAATTTTTTCGTTTACAGAAAGATCCGTTTCGCGTTTTTTCACATCAAGTTCAATAACTCAACTCTATATAATTTTTTCTTACAGGAACTATGTAGTTTTAGGCAATAGATAACGGAGACATTCCAGATAGATTAAGAGGTAAGTACATAAGTGGCGAGCGCATATAAATATGTGTATATAGAGAGAGGTGAGTACATAAAGAGTGAGTATAGATCAGAAGGTAAGTGCATATAAATGAAATGGAAATTAGAGGTGAGGATTGACAAAATATTATTATGTATTATTTCGGGCGAAACGTTTAATCAAATTGGATGAGGTCCTCATCTTCGCTCATGTCCTCAACATGGCGGCCGGCCTGCGCGGATGTGGGGATCAAGAGGTCCTTCAGCTCTTCTAGGGAAGCTACTGCTTTGGCGAAGAGGCTCTGCATCCGTTGTTGCTTGCCTGAGTTGTTACGCGGTTGGCTTTTGGTCTTGACGATACCGCGTCGGTTCGTGGCCTGGGGATTCGATACAACGCGCCGGGTGTGAGGCTTCTGTGTCGGCTGTAGCTCTTCGCGTCGAGGATGCCGATGTAATAGGGTGTGATGTGCCAAGCCACACCGATGGCACCTGTCCGGCGAGTCGCAAGCGCTTGTCACGTGCGAAGTTGCGAGGCAGTTAATGCAGTACTTATGAGCCCGTACTGATTCATATCGTTGCTCGGGGGTCATTGCTTTAAAGGCATTACAGAGTCGCAGGGAGTGCTGCTGGCAACAAAGCCGACATGTGCCGTAACTTCCATAACGTGGTCTGGAAAGAGTCGGAAACGTTTATTAGTTGGGTCAGGGGGAGAGCGAGGGAGATTTCATCAAGAAATGTATGAAAATGAGTGAAAAGGTATTCTTGGCTTTGTGTGAGGTGAGTAAGAGGGAGTTTCAATGCGCTGGAGGCAGTGAACAAAGTTTTGTGATGGGGCGTGTATATACTCCGGTTTGAGTACGAAGGTCGACTACTCGGACACTTTCGTCTGGACCAGGATGAAGTTTTATGACTCGCCCGAGTCGCCATTCATTTGGGGGGAGAAGGTCATCCTTGATGATCACTAAGTCACCTTCGCTAATATTTGGCTGCTGTGTTTTCCACTTATTACGTTTGTGGAGCTCTCTGAGGTATTCATTTTTCCATCGAGTGCTGAATTGATGGTGTAATACCTGTAATTTTTGCCATTTGTTGACAAGAGAGAGATTTTCCGAGTTTGGCTCTGGGAGCGAGAGTAGCGGGGCGCCACGCAGGAAATGTCCTGGTGTTAAAACGAGCAGATCATTAGGATCTTGTGACATTGGGGAGAGCGGTCTAGAGTTGAGTACCGCTTCAATTCGAGTAAGAAGTGTGGAGAATTCTTCGAATGTGAACTTGTGATTCCCGGCAACTTTGAGGAAATGGGTTTTGAAGCTTTTAACTGCTGCTTCCCATAGTCCTCCCATGTGAGGGGCATATGGTGGGATGAATTGCCAGGACATGCCATGAGTTGAATATTTGTCGGCTATGTCAGATGCAGCTTCCTGGAGAAATTTGGCAAATTCCTTTTGAAAGAGTCGGCTGGCACCAACAAACGTTTTGCCGTTGTCTGACATAACCTTATGGGGGAGTCCGCGACGACTTACAAAGCGGGAGAACGCTGCTTTGAATGCTGCTGTAGTAAGATCTGAGCAGACTTCGAGGTGGACTGCTTTAGTGGAGAAGCATACAAATACACAAACGTATGCTTTGGCATAAGTTGCTTTTCGTTGGGTCGAGATTTTTACTTGAAATGGACCAGCGAAGTCCACTCCTGTAGTGTGAAATGGCAAGGAGTACGTAGACCTTTCGGGGGGCAGCGCAGCCATTATTTGGGATCTGGACTGCTGCTTATAGAGTGTGCAGGTCTTGCAGTGAAAGATGCACTTCTTCACTTTTTGCTTGAGGCGGGGGATATAGTACTCTTGCTGTATCATGCGTATCATTAGTTGTTTTTCTGCATGTAGGAGGGTACAGTGCGTAAACTCTAAGAGTAATGTGCAAAATCTCGAATTTTCTGGGATTATAATTGGGTGACGCTCGTTGTAGCTAAGAGCCGACTGTGCGAGTCTACCGTTTACTCGCATGATGCCTGTTTTATCGAGCATGGGGTTAAGAGTTACTAGAGGACTCTTTTTGTGTATGGGTATACGGGATTGTATATCAGCGATCGTATCTGCGTAATATTTCATTTGAGTTTGGAGTACGATACGATTTTTTGAGTGATTTATTTCACTTTGAGTAAGTGTGAGCGTTTGGGGAATTATGAGTTTTCTCGTTTTATTAATGAAACGATACATGTAGGCAACAACTCGTAGAGCTCGAGCAAATGAGGAGAAGCGTTCGAGCATATCTGGGGTTTCCACCATGTGAAACGTTTGGATACGTTTTTGTTCGGGTGGAGTTGATTTTTGTGGCTCTGTTCTTGGCCAAAATGTGGGTGGTTTGGAAAGCCATTCTGGGCCTTTCCACCAAAGAGGACACTCAGCTAATTCTTGTGGTTTGCATCCGCGTGTGCCAAGATCAGCTGGGTTATCTCCACTGGGTACATGGCGCCATGTGGCATTACTGACATTGTCGAGGATTTGAGCTGTGCGATTTGCGACATATGTCTTCCATGTATGGGGTGGCTTTTCTAGCCATGCGAGCACGATTGAGGAATCTGACCATAGTATTAAGTCGTGTGAAGTCAGATTTAAGTGGGAGCGCATTTGTTTCACCAGTTTGGTGAGAAGCACTGCTCCGCACAGTTCGAGGCGAGGGAGGCTCACTGTTTTTAGTGGAGCCACTTTACTTTTTGCAGCGAGTAAGTGAGAAGAGAATTCGGTTTCGCTGTTCTGCACTCTGATATATATGCAGGCGCAGAATGCTTTTTCAGAGGCATCCGAAAATCCGTGCATTTGGAAAGATTTATTGGGAGAAAAATCAATCCATCGGGGTATTTTAATTTCACTAATCGCTGGGAGATTTTCGCGAAAAGTTGTCCATTTGTGGAAGGAGCTGGGCTTAACGTGTTCATCCCAGTCCGTTCCTTCTAGCCATAGTTGCTGGAGGAGAGTTTTGGCTAGTATCATTATAGGCGATAGCCATCCTGCCGGGTCAAACAATTTCGCAATCGCCGAGAGTATTTGCCGCTTTGTACTGGAGTTAGCGACGGGAAGTGGGTCATATGAATATGAGAATGTGTCATTTATTGCGTTCCATTTGATGCCGAGGGTTTTCGTTGAACTGACATCATGGAATTTGAGAAAATCTTCATCGAGCAGATGAGATTTTGGGATATCTTTGAGTATATCGGGGTGGTTTGCCGTTATCTTTTTGAGAGGAAAACCGGCTGATTTTAATGCTTCGATAACTTGATGAAGCGAGTTGAGAGTGGACTGTATTGTATGTTCGCCCGAGAGAATATCGTCTACATATGTTTCGTGTAGCAATATATCGTGAGCGAGAGGGTGGGAGTGTTGAGTGTCTTCTGCGAGTTGGTGGAGTGTGCGTATTGCAAGATATGGGGCACAGTTGACGCCAAATGTCACTGTCTTCAATTTGTAATCTTCCATGGGGAGTTCTGGAGATTTTCGGAAGAGGATTCTCTGATAATCCTGGTCTTCCTCGTGTACGAGTATTTGGCGATACATTTTTTCGATATCGCCATTAAAAACGTATTTAAAAAGTCGCCAATTGAGTAAGACGAGCATTAAATCGTTTTGGAGAATGGGTCCCGTATGGAGAATATCATTCAGGGAATTTCCTGAGTACGAGATTTTTGAGGCGTTGAATACGACGCGAACTTTTGTCGTTTTGCTGTCGGGTTTTAATACAGCATGGTGAGGGAGATAAAACGATAAATATTTTCCGTTTTCGACTGTCTCGCGGGGTGGGATTTTTTCCATATGTCCCAGAGTGATGTATTCGGCCAGAACCTCCGAGTATTTATCCTTTAGTTCTGGACGTTTTTCCAGGGATCGTTCGACGCTTAAATACTGCAGCTGGGCTCCGATGCGCGAATGTCCTAGGGCGAGAGTGTTGGGAAATTCTGTTTTAAAGGGGAGTCTTACCACGTATCGGCCATCGTCTTGGCGGCGAGTGGTTTTGCGGTAAAGATCTTCGCAAAATTTATCTTCCTCAGAGAGAGTTGGGGTAGTGGGTACTTCTTCTTGTTGCCAGAACGTTTGAAGTAGAGTGTTGAGAGAGTCGTTGGGATTTTCTCTCACTTGAGTAGAAAAAGTGTTTATCTTTTCTTTGATGGGTCCGCTGATTATCCACCCAAATATCGTATTTTGGGCTAATAAACAGCCGCTAACATTGGCTTGTAAACCTTGTAGCATAATTTGTGGGGTGAGATCGCTGCCTATAACCATATCGATTTTTGAGGGTGTGAAACAGTTAGGGTCAGCGAGAGTGAGTCTTGAGATCTCCTGGAGGTTAATATCTGACACCTTAAATGATGGGAGAAAGTGTGTCAGTTTGGGTAATATTATTGCTTGAGTTCTGATCTGGGTACTTAAGTCTGACGAGCAAAGAGTTATCTCGCAGATCTTAGTAGAGTTTTGCACTACCATACCGCCCATACCTGAGATTTCGTAGTGGGTTTCTTTGGTTGGTAGATGCAATATTTTTTGAATCCGAGAGGATACAAAGGTTTTTTCCGATCCTTGGTCAATTAATGCCCGAATTTTGTGGTATTCGCCTTTTGAGTGGATGGTGACCAAAGCCGTGGGTAGTAGAGTCGTTTCGCTGCTACTAGAGAAGTGGGTTGTTGTTCTGTTTATTGGGGTTGAGATTTGGGGTTGACAGGCCTCTGCAGAGGTTGAGGGCTGGTCTGTGTAGTTGTTTGGGGTTGGCGCCATTTGGGTTGTGGTATATGCCTGGCTTTGTTGCCTTTGTGAATTTTGGGATGTGTTTTGAGTTCTCGCGCTATTTTGTGGTTTTGCATTTGAATGGAGTAGGGAATGATGTCGTCTCTGGCAATAAGCGCAAGTGAAACTGCTACGACAATCATTTTCCTTATGTGAGTATGCAAGGCAATTTGAGCAGTAACTATTGTTTTTAACAAATTCGTTACGCTCTTGGGGTGAGAGATCTCTGAATTTCACACAATTCATTAGAGAGTGATTCAAATTGCATAGTTTGCAAGTACCCTTTTTCTTTGAGTCAGCATGAAATGTTTGAGATTTGCTTCTGAAATTCGAGCTTTGGGGTGTCGAAGATCTTTGGGAGAAGCTTGAGTTGGGGTTTCGGGGTTTGCTCGGCCTATAGGTACCGAGTCTTTCTACCACTTCGTATCTTGTCGTGAGGAATTTGTCCATCTCCGACCAAAGCGGTAATTCTTTTCGGGAGTCGAGTGATTGCTCCCAGAGTGCTAACGTTTCATTGGGAAGTTTTGAGGAGCATAAATATATTAAAATGGGGTCCCAATTGTCCGTTGGGACATTATTAGCATTGAGGGTTGAGATGCAATTATTTATGGTGGTTTGTAAATCTTGTATTTTGTCACCATTTTCGGAAAATACGGGTTGCATATCAAATAGGGTTTTTAATTGATTGTCTACGAGAATTCTTCGATTCTCGTAGCGAGATTTGAGTGCGCCCCATGCGAGCTCAAAGTTTTGGTCGTTGAGGGCATATTTTTTAATTATGAGGGCAGCTTTTCCTCTAGTTTTTTGTCTCAGATGAAACAGTTTTTGTGCTTGCGATAATTTGGGGTGGTTTATATAGACCGCTGTGAACATGTCACGAAAAGACGGCCAGTTGTCATATCCACCATAAAATGTTTCGGTGTCGCAAGCGGGTACCTTTAGGTAGGGTTGGTGTTCTGGGGGGGCTTGAGTGAGAATTGGGGCAATATTTGTACTGATTTGAGGGGGTTGGAATTGGCTTAACAGCTCGTTGATCCTTAGCTTCGTGTCCATTGCTGTTCCGCTTGAGGCCTCATATGTTTCCTCGTACTGTTTTTGGGATTTCACATCTTTTGTGCTGAGATGTGCCGCCTCGTATGCTGCTTCAATTGTGTCCATTCGCTTATTCAGGGTCTCCAAATAGGTTTTAAGGCTGGCTTCCGTATGCTCAGCCTCACCTATACTCCACCACTTCTCGCAGAATTTATCTAATTTTTGGGTTTCAAACGAAAATTTTCTCTCGAGTGTGTCATCTTCCGATTGGGATTTTCTTCGGGTATTTGCCGCTGGGGGATCTAATTGAGTTTTAACTTTTTCCTTGGGCTCAGTCATTTTTTAATTGGGGTTGAGTGAGTGTTTTTATTAAATTTAATGTATTAAAATTTAGGGGATGTTTATTCAGTATTGTCCCACTGTATTTTTGATCGCGATTTTATGTGGTTGTGCCCACTGTGCACTTGTTTCGACAAATGCACTTGAGTGATATTGAGAGAGAATATTTTCTTGTCTTAGCGCGTCTAAGTACAAGTTTGTGTATATATGTATATGAGTATTTGCAAATGGGGGGTGGAGTTAATAATTACTCCCTCTTTGCAATTTTTTGAGTTGTGGGAGATTAAGTGCGAGATGGGGTGTTCTGATTTGGCGGTAATTTCTAATTTCTTGATTTGTTATAATTTTGGGGGTAAGCAGGAATTAATTTTTCTCCTTTTGAGTGGGGGTTTTTGGGGTAGCAACTGTAAATATATACGTGCGTATATATTATAAAATATATTTTTATGGGGACACTTGTATCGACTTTTAATCTATTTAAGTATATATATGTTGCCGATTCGTGTATGTTTGCGTGAGGGGGGCAACGGATTCGAAAAAGACCGTTTATTAACTTAATGGGAGCACGGGAATTTTTTGTGTTTCCTTTGGGATTGTTTTGCTTGATCAGCAACTGGGTATATTTTTTCGCAATATGTGTAATATATATATATGTATGTGGAAATGGGTGTGCATATAAGTACAGCTAATGGGTTGCCCGTTATGGAGATTAATGCTCTGTGGGGTATATATGTATTAAGCACTTTGCTATGCTTTTGGTTGGGGTTCGCTGTACTTATAAGTACGTATGTATAAATTATACGTGTATATATTTGATGAGAGTGCGGGGGTGTATGTATGCAAATATATGTTGGAGAGTACTCACTTTGGCATCTCGTACTTTACCCAAATATTCCTTGTTGCTGTTGTATTTTTTTTTTTTTTTTTTTTTTTTTTTTTGTGGTATTGTTTGTTGTTGATTTACTTTTAGTTAATTTTTTTTTTTTTTCTTCTTCTTCTTCTTATTTTCTACGAATGTATGTATCTGCGCGCTTTGGGGTTTTCTTGTTGTTGTAATTTTCTTTATTGGTTTTTGTTATTGTGACGTATGTATTTAATTTTTCGATGTATTGAATGTTCACAACATTTTTATCAATGTATGTATTTTTTTTTTTTTTTCAATTTATATATATTTTTGTAGGCATTTTATTTTCACCAATTTTTATGTGCACTTAGGTATTTTTTTTTTTTTTTTTTTAGAAAATTTGGTTTTAAATTTGCCTCGCAAATATTTTTGTTTTACACTATGTCTATGCACACTTTTAATTATTTCTGTAATGTTTTTTCTTTTGTATGTATTTGTTCACTTGGTTTTTATGGCTTCACTTGACTTCAATTTTAATTTTTTGTTTGTAAATATAATTTAATTTACTAAATTAATAATTTTGTCGCTGATTCTTTGGCGGGTCGTAAGGACCAT
This sequence comes from Urophora cardui, assembly GCA_960531455.1. Classification (NCBI taxonomy): domain Eukaryota; kingdom Metazoa; phylum Arthropoda; class Insecta; order Diptera; family Tephritidae; genus Urophora; species Urophora cardui. Next base: position 114,931,132 of record OY482671.1, read on the forward strand.
GTAGACTTTTTGCCACTTTATATGTTGGAGTGTATGTTTTTTGTTTCACCCTTGTTCTTTATTATTTATTTGAAAAGAAAACGACTTTAGGTTTATATATATATGTGTACATGCATTGATGTAGTTTATTTCACAATTTTTATTTTCAACACCAGATTCTTTTAATTATTTACTCGATTATATTCTTATTTTTTTTCTTTGCACAAGGTAATTTTTTCGTTTACAGAAAGATCCGTTTCGCGTTTTTTCACATCAAGTTCAATAACTCAACTCTATATAATTTTTTCTTACAGGAACTATGTAGTTTTAGGCAATAGATAACGGAGACATTCCAGATAGATTAAGAGGTAAGTACATAAGTGGCGAGCGCATATAAATATGTGTATATAGAGAGAGGTGAGTACATAAAGAGTGAGTATAGATCAGAAGGTAAGTGCATATAAATGAAATGGAAATTAGAGGTGAGGATTGACAAAATATTATTATGTATTATTTCGGGCGAAACGTTTAATCAAATTGGATGAGGTCCTCATCTTCGCTCATGTCCTCAACACTTATATAAAACTATGTGAAAAAGCACGCATTGTTATACGGCACAGCACAAAAACTCCCTTAGTATGTTATTAGCGATTCGATTTTCGTCAAATATGTCTAAAATAAATTGCTAACTTTGCCCTTTTCACACATCAATTATAGAATCAAAAGCGATAATATAATAATAGCTTTTCTTTGTATTTGAGTACATAACGGCAACGAATTTCCATATTAAAATCAAAAATCAGCCCCTTATCAATTACACTACCCGACAAAATTTCAAAAATTTTCATATCCTCGACATTTGATACATGATTCCTATGTAGAATTTTCTGCTGATTCCAAATATGTAATCAGATGGTTCAAAAGTAGAACAGTTTTCGAGATATTTTGAAATTTCAGTTTTTGAGATAAGAAAAAAAAGTAGGATTACTTTTTAGTCAATATCTCCGCCATTACCGTCTCGATTTTTACGTTATTTAATTTTGTTTTGAGAGGATGAAATACCCTTTCTTCACTTAATCTCTTATAACTTTGCCATTTTTCCACAGATTATAATCCGGAAAGTGCCAAAATGTTCACTAAGAAATAGGTTATTGACTCAAAATGTGAAACGAGAAGGATATTTAATATTTCTTTAAAAAAATTACAAAAAAGTATATGAATGTCGGAAAAAAAACTGAAAATTTTCATAAAAAAATCTATTGATCGCTATAACTCCGTCAATTTAACTACGATTTTAATTATTTTTGCTTTGCTGGAAAGGGTATTTCATGCTCTCAAAACAAAATTAAACAACGTAAAAATCGAGACGGTAATGGCGGAGATATTGACAGATGAGTAATCATACTTTTTTTTCTTAACTCAAAAACAGAAATTTCAAAATATCTCGAAAACTGTTCTACTTTTGAACCATCTAATTACATATTTGGAATCAGCAGAAAATTCTACATAGGAATCATGTATTAAATGTCGAGGATATTTTTTTTGTCGGGTAGTGTTATATGTGTACATACTCACATGTCGTCGTACCATACGAAAACTAGCAGACGTTTTTTTTGTGGCTAACTATCAATTTCGTTTAAACAACAACAATTTTAATGTAAAAACAGTATATAATTACTGATACTTTTCGTCGGCCAAAAGTCAATTGTGCTACTTTTCGTACAGAATGTATTTACAGCTAGCTTTCGCCAGAAATTTTAAATATTCTAGTTTTCGTATGGTACGACGATATACATATACCACAAATATTTAAGTTTTCGTTTTTTAGACATTTAATATGCTGATATAAAAAAGGTACATTAGAGTCTTGGAAACTAAGTACTGGGTGGTAAGTACCACCCAGTTGTGCACATATGTACGTGTAATACGATAACATACTAAAAACCTTCCTCTCACGCCAAAGACATTGGTGTATTAAACTTTAAGATCCGACAATAAATATAGAAGAATAAAAATGTTTTAGGCGGAAAATTTGCAAAATCGATAATCGAGTTTTTGTATGAAATTTTGTGTGAAATTATTCTTTAATGGCTTTTCAAATGAAAAATGTATGGGAGGTGCCACGCTCCCTTTTCGTATAACTCCTATTATTTTGCGTTAATATGGAATTGTTATCGTTTATCTCCACACCAATTTCTAAGTCCCTACCTTAAATAATTTTAGAGATATTCAGCATGAAAAATTAAGTTTGTATGGGAGGAGCCACGCCCTTTTTTCTGAAAATCCCCACTTTTCTGCATGACAAGGTTTTTGATATCACCTACCTCTATACCAAATTTCAGATCCCTACCTTGAACTCTTTTAAAGATAATCAGCTCTAAAAATTAAGATTTTATGGGAGGTGCCACGCCCCCCTAATATTTTTTAATTTTCTCTTCGACTAAACCTTCGCGGGGTAACAAGAAACAAACTCCCTAAGGAAGTATTTGGTTTGGTTCAGCCCTTTTCAAGTTTTAGCGTTACAATTAAAAACCAAATCATTTTTATATATCGCACGTTTTATGCAATAGGGATTTAACTAAAAAAAAATTTTGTTTGGGAAAACGCAAATAAAGTTTTATAATTTCAAATAGTTTCCTTCTACGGCTAACTACAAAATCACTTTTATTTCCGCCAATTTTATCTTTTTGAGTATTTTATAAGACTAGACTCAAAGGCACTCCCCAGTTATTGAAATTTATGGCAAAATCCCAGAAATCGAAAATTTCGAGTTAAATCCCTATTGCATAAAACGGGCGATATATAGGTATGTTTAAAATATCCATTTTTTCGAACTCAGCTTTGTTTTTATTTCACCATTATACAAATTTTGGTTGTTACCATTGCTCATGATGGTACCTACATATATACGAATGCGTCAGTACGCTAGAAGTCACAATGCCACCAATTTTCACCATAACCTAATTCAGGCTAATTACTTTATTTTATATTAACATACATATATAAGTGTGTGCATGTAATCAGAGTAAGAGGTAGATATGCGTGCGAGTTTTGGTTTGGATTTATTTCTGCATTAGACTTTTGACGCCCACAAACAATAACAATTCGAGTGTATGTCTGTGATATGAGTGTTTGTTTAAATAAGCTTTCACTGGTTTTGGCAGCAGAGTGAAATACATATTTGGCTAAAGGCTATTTGACATCTGTCAAAGGGAATGACCCAAAGAAAAACAGGGTGCTTGTAGCCAAATCGCATGCACACGCACATGCATACATATGTGACTTAAGAATGTGCATGTACATTAGAAATGGCCGATCCCGTGATTTTTGAGGAACGGGGTGATTCGTGGCTGTGTCTTTTTAGTCACGGTGATTATTTTCAGGGACAGTGACTTTTAGGGTTCCTGACAGGAACCAAGACTTTTATTTACTTTTTAATAAATGTAAATAAATGTTTTTTATCAAATTATATTTTTCAAGTCCAGAAATAATAGCGAACCTTGTCCAGATGTTTTTTTTTAATGTAACATAAAAATTTTTCCTAATAAAACAAAACAAAAGTTGATATAAATTGGAAAATAACTGCTTTTTCCTTAGTTCCCTAAAAATGCGTTTGGAATCTTTTAACAAAATTAATTGAAAACATTTTAAAACATTATTTAACAAGTAAGGAAGCCTAAGTTCGAGTGGAATCGAACATTAGATACTCAGCTGTATGCTTTCATTGTTTGTTTGCGTTTGTTCGATATAGGGTGTATTTTATATAAAGCGAGTACCGCATAAAGTGGGCGTAGCCACGCCCGTTTTCAACATTTTTATCAGTCATCCAACTACGCATATGAATATTATTCTTTGTGCAAAATTTCATTCCTTTATGACTTCTAGTTAGAAAGAAGTCTTGTTACAAATTCCCAAAGGGTGTTCCAGAAATATCTTTGTTAAAAAGTAGGCGTGGTCATAAACCGATTTCAATAAATTTTTGCGTGTCTATTAACACAAGTTATAAAAGTGTATAAACCAAGTTTCGTCATAATATCTCAACTATTTGTCGAGTTATGGGCTCCGAAATCTCGTTGATTCCTTTGTCTGAAAAGAGGCGGTGCCACGCCCATTTTCCGAAATTTTTCTATTTTTTGTTTCCGATCTATTGTAGAACTCATGCCACAAAATTTCAATGAATTATCTTTATATTTGAAAAAGATATCGCTTAAAATGTTTTTATTAGTCCACTTTATGATACACATATATAAAAGTGGGCGCGGTCGTCAACCGATTTTGGTAAAATTTTGAACATATATTACTACAAGTAGTGAAAGTGTATAGACCAAGTTTCGTCATAATATATCGATTATTTGTCGAGTTATGGGCTCAGAAATCTCGTATATTCCTGCTTCTAAAAGGAGGCGGTGCCACGCCCATTTTCCAACATTTTTGTATTTTTTGTTTTATGTCCATAGTTGGACACCTTCCATAAAATTTCAATGATATATCTTTATATTTGACAGAGATATCGCTTAAAATGCTTTTATTAGGTCACTTTATAATACCCATATATAAAAGTGGGCGTGGTCGTCAACCGATTTTGGCAATTTTTCGTCCAAACATTTGCCTAGGTAAGTACATCACGCCTACCAAATTTCATCGATATATCTTCAACGGTTTCTGAGTTATGACTCATAAAACTTTCAATGTTTGCCCCTTAATAAGTGGGCGTGGCACCGCCCATTTTCCAAAATTTCACCATATTTCTTCATAAGGGCCTGAGCTCAATACGTGTGTGAAATTTTATCACTCTAGCTCTATTAGTGACTGAGATACAAAATTTCCGATTTTTACTATATAGGGGAGGTGGGCGTGGTCATGGTCCGATTTCGCCCATTTTCAATACCATCCGTTCCTGTCTTGATACCAACTTACATTTCAAATTTCATCAAAATATCTCAATTTTTGCGCGAGTTATCGTGCTCACAGACGGACGGACGGACAGACGGACAGACGGACAGACGGACGGACGGACGGACATGGCTCAATCGATTTCTCTTTTCACCCAGATCATTTTGATATATATAAGTCTATATCTATCTCGATTATTTCATTCTGTTACAATCCACCGTTAGGAAATCAAAACTATAATACTCTGTGTACTAGTACAGCTGAGTATAAAAAAACATTCTCTGAAATTCAGATGTAATTTTCTGAATATCATTTGGAACTTGCTGAATTTAAACTGAAAAAGGTGTAGACGGATACGGAAGAAAGGAAGGAAGGATAAAACAATCGGATGGAAATGGGTTGTGCAACAACTAAACACCGTATCTGAGGCTAAACACTGTCATCACGTGCGTGCTGAAATGCAAATGAATAAGATTGAGAGAGAGTTGAATCACTTTATGGCACCTCAACGCCACCCCTTCATAAATGCTTTATTGAATGTTGCGAATTGAGTAACAATTGTTCGTCATCCCTTGTCAAATTTAAGGTCACTTCTATATCGTACGATTTATTTCCAAACCAATTATGATGAGAGATAAAGGGATTCATATTTTTAATATATGGATGTATGGGCGATTCCAGAATGGCTAAAGTGACATTCCTAAGCCTTCAATGCTAAAATTTTGTCCTCATTCTGTTTTTCTGGACGGATTCGCCCATATAGAGACATTCTACGCTGTTCAAAAAATATACATACTATGAGGCGATGAAATTAAGGAATCGAAAAAAAAAATCTAGAAACTTAAACATACGATTAACATTTATTTTATTTTGTCATATTTTCACACGTTTCAAAAAAGCTCAACAACAACAAAATTGTGCCGAACCAAAGTGTATGCACATATGTAACTGACAAAAGGTGTAACACTTCAAAATGGCTAAGTACACTCGTAAATATGTTTTTTTTTTTACGAGGAGGAAGCATCGAAAGCCTTTACCCCGTCAGTGTGGGACTCTAACCCGAACTAAACCTCCTACTGTCATCGTACCGAACCCCCCGGTACTACCGTCAAGCTACCGTCGGGAGGTGGGTTGAGCACTAGGCTCACAGTCCGTAATGGTCGCGTTATTGCCCTCAGTCTGCCTTAAAAGGCTTCACCCATATATTTTTATAAAAGTGGTCAGTGTTAGATGGTCTGCGGAGGCCAAAGCTCCGTACCACGCGCATTGACGGATGCAGGAGGCCTAGCTCCGGTACGTATCCGTAACGGATGCAAGAGGCCGAGCTCCTGTACGTATCCGTTTCATTCAAAGTTCACAATATTAGGTGGTCTGCGGAGGCCAAAGCTCCGCACCACACGCGATGACGGATGCAGGAGGCCCAGCTCCTGTACGTATCCGTAACGGATGCAGGAGGTCGAGCTCCTGTACGTATCCGTTCCACTCGAAGTGGTTAATGTTTGGTGGTCTGCGGAGGACAAAGCTCCGCACCACGCGCGTAACGGATGCAGGAGGACTAGCTCCTGTATTTATCCGTAACGGATGCAGGAGGCCGAGCCCCTGTGCGTATCCGTTCCACACAAGGTGGTCATTGTTAGACGTGCCTATGATTAGAAGGACACAATTAGTGCTCATTTAGTCGCCGTTTGCTCGCCGTCTTCTCTCTAGGCTTCTCAGTGTTTTCATGGTGTCTGCTATCCATTTTGCTCGCTGCAGTCCATTTTGCCTTGCTTTCTAGCATATGCTTCACGAACGACTCAGGTGTATAATCACCTCCAAATATTATACGGAGTTTGTTTCTAGATTCGCAAAATCTCGCACACTCAAAGAATACGTGGTATGCATCCTCTATTGCTTGCCCCCCGCAGTGATCGCACGTTGGGTTCGACTCGTGCTTAAAGCGAAAGAGATAGGCCTTGAAACAACCGTGCCCAGATAGGAACTGCGTCAGGTAGAAATCGACTTCGCCGTGTGCTCGTTCCAACCAGCATTTCAAATCTGGTATGCATCTATGTGTCCAGCGTCCCTTCGTGGAGTTACTCCATCTAAACTGCCAGCTATGCATGCTGGCCTCTCTCGCCTTGGAACGCTGGACATCGTTCTGTGCAATAATTGCAGCTTCTTTTGCTAGTATGTCTATAGGGTATAGACTGGCAATTACTAGTGCGGCCTCATCCGATACGGTTTTAAACGCACAGCATACTCTCAGCGCGCACAGACGGTAAGTCGACTTGATGCAGCGAAAATACGACTGATGTTCTATAGCGTGGTGCCACACAGGAGCGCCGTAGAGAATTTGGCTCCTTAAGACGCACGCAAGTAGTTGTCGCCGCCGTTGCTTTGGACCACGTGAGTTCAGCATTATGCGTGATAATGCTGTCACAGTCGCTGATGCCTTTTCGTTTGCGTATTCAATATGATTTTTAAACGACAGTCTTCGATCTATCATAATCCCCAGGTACTTTATTGCTTGTAGTGTGACGATATCGTGACTACCGCTTCTTATTATAGTGTGCTCCAATTTTTTCCTGCTTGATATCAGCACTGACTCTGTCTTCTGCTCCGCAAGCTGCAAGTCATTTTTATCTAGCCACCTTTTAACGCAGGATATACTTTCGTTTGTTTTTGCTCGTATATCATCTAGTTGCTTAGCAGTAACAACCAAGGCGATATCATCGGCGAAACCGAATATTTTTACGCCTTCCGGAAATCTAAGGCGTAAAACACCATAATACATAATGCTCCACAGCAGGGGACCGAGGACGGAGCCTTGTGGAACGCCACCTGTTACCTTTATTTTCTTAGTGCCAACTGAAGTTTCGTACTCCAGCGTTCGGTCTTCGAAGTAGCTTCGTACAAGCCTTCTAAGGTAATTTGGTATGCCGATTCGGTCAAGGCCATCCAGGATTATTGCCCAACTGGCAGTATTGAACGCATTCTTTATGTCCAGCGTGACTATAAGACAGTACTCTTTATTACCCGCCAGCCATCGAGTGCCACTTGTAGCATCTTCTACTAACCTTTTTACCGCGTTCACTGCGTGAATGATGGATCTTCCTTTCCTGAAGCCGAATTGGTTTTCAGATATCCCTCCTACTGCCATAACTTCCCTTTCGAGGCGGTTATAGATGATTCTTTCAAGGACTTTTCCTGCTGAGTTCAGCAAGCATATGGGCCTGTAGCTAGATGGCAATGCTAGGTCCTTACTAGGCTTCGGTAGTAGTACCAACCTTTGATGTTTCCATATCTTTGGGAATGTGCCTTCTGCCAGACATGAATTGAACAACTTCGTGAACACTGATGTTGCATGTTTGAAGGCTACTATAAGTGCTTTGTTAGGTGCCGCGTCGGGACCGGGGGACTTGCTTTCCTTGAGTCCACTAGCTGCTCGAAGAACCTCTTCGTCCGTTACTTCCCCGAATGATTGCAGTATATCAGTCGAGATAGGGGAAACTAGTTTCCTTTGGATGGGAAAAAGAGTAGTCACAGCTTTCTCCAGGAAAATAGGGCATGTTGGTATCGATTGCTTGCCATTTTTTAATTTCTTAGAGACTATCTTGTATGCCGTGCCCTACGGGTTATTATCTGCATCATCGCAGAGTTCTAGAAAGCATTGACGCTTGCTTTGCTTGATAGCTATCTTAAGAGAGCGTCTAGCCGATTTGGATTTTGCTCTTAATTCCTCGAAATCGGCTCTGCCTCTTGAGCGTTGAAAGTGCCTTCTAGCTTTGATGCACTCCTTTCGTAGTGAACTTATATTTTCGTTCCACCAGTACGTAACAGATTGATGTCTGCATTTCATTTTCCGCGACATTGATGCGTCACAAGCCGCCCGTAAGTCGTTCACTATTGCATTAGCCATGCCGTTCGCTCGCCCGCTGTGTTCAGTTCTAGGAAACATCTCCACGAAAACTTCTTGGTCGAACGTGTTAGCTTTCCAGCCTTGGCGTTTTGGACGAGATTTCTTAATTGGCAGTTCGCCCTCGCTCATTGTTACATCGATCAATATCGCCGAGTGGTCACTCTGAGTGTAACATTCGCTGATTTTCCAATTCGAAAACCTATAAAGGTTGGAACTAACAAATGTTATATCGATTACGGAACCGCGGCCGTTTCTAGAAAATGTATTTTACTGCCTGTATTTAGCAACACTATATCTAAGCAAGCGAAGGCTTCAAGCAGAGCTCTACCTTTTGGAGTAGTCCGCTTTGAGCCCCATTCTATTGCCCAGGCAATATAAATAAATAAATATGTATGTATGTAAGTATGTATTTAACCTGTGAAAAGGCGCCTTAAATGATGAATTAAAAGCAAATTAAAACCAACAATTTTTCCTTTCATCATTTGGACAGGCGCAAGCAAAATGTGCGCAACAAAGAGGTCGAGGTTAATTGCTTGACATGCATGCAGATACGTATATATGTACATATGTATGTATGTACGTATGCACTAGGGATTCCAATCCCGGGATCCCGCCCATTTTGGCATCCCGGGATAGCTAGAATTTCATCCCGAGATTTTCGGGATAAGATAAAGAGAGAATATTACGCTATTATAGCAAAGAAAAGTTATATTTTATATAATTTTTATTGGTCTCAGATCTGTATACTAATAGCGTTTCCTATTCTGAATGAAAATGTTGCATTATTGCATTGCAGCATTATCAACATGTGTCCTGTGCCCTATTAAAGTGTTGCATTTTTCATGTGATGAATGAAACAAAAATAATGCAACCTTTTACTTGTGCTAAGAGAAGAAGATGTTTTATATTTTGTTAATAGAACAAACATCCCTAAAAAAAGTGTTGAGTCTGTGTGGAAGAGAACATAAAAATGTGACAGCCGGAAGAAAGTGCTACATTTTTGCTACAATAAAAAAGTCCATTAGTCAAAGTAAAGATTAAAATTTTTGATTTTTTTTTAATAATTAAATTTTTTTGTGTTGAAGTTCGCGTTGTAAGGAACATCCCTAAAAAAAGTGTTGAGTCTGTGTGGAAGAGAACATAAAAATGTGACAGCCGGAAGAAAGTGCTACATTTTTGCTACAATAAAAAAGTCCATTAGTCAAAGTAAGGATTAAAATTTTTGATTTTTTTTTTAATAATTAAATTTTTTTGTGTTGAAGTATTTTTAAAGCTTTTAGCTTGTGGCAAAAGTCATTTGATAATTTCTATTTCCTGATTTTTGGTAATTTATTTCTCAAATGTTTTTTGGAATTTTCCCACATGGAAAGTAATTAATGGAAGAAAATGGAAACAAAATCTTAATAGTCTTACAACACTGTACTAAAATTAAATACGCAGCTGCATACTCGGAATTCATATCAAAATTTTGCCTCCGATATTTATTTATTCGGAAGTTGCATTAATTTTCTGAATTTTCCGGCAAGCTTGGAAATATTCGCTTAAACAAAGTGCGTTGTTAAATTCTAAAAAATTTTGTATTGGAAATTATCAAATGATTGCAAGCCTTTTTATTAATATCCTAAAAGTACCAACTGCAAAGGCAAATGTTTTGTTCACCAAATGTATGTAATTTTCGTTGTTGGTTATACTTTTTAAAGTAACTTTTAAGTATTATTAAATAATACTCATGATTTTACATTCTTATTTTATTTTGTTACTAATGAAATAATCAAAAATGGCAATAAAAATCTATTTTGCTTTGCATTTTAAAGTTGTAGAGTTTCTCTCAAAATGTATTTACTTTTTTCAACCCCAAATGTGGGAAAATAATACTGGTCGAAAAATTTTTGTAACAGAAATAAAATTCTACGTTCCAAAAGGATTTCGGTGTAGTTTTTGAGATATTCATGTCCAAAGAGGCGAAAAACGCAGTTTGTGGCCATATTCACTCCTCAATATTTTTAAAATTATTCACTTTCATTAAAAACTGATTACATCTATTGAAAGCACGATCATTTCTTTTGAAGACAACGTATATCTGATACTGAATAAAATATCCGAAAAACCAAAGCGCTGTTTTCAAGAGAAATGATCGTTTTTTCAATCATCTTTTAATGAAAGTAAGTAATTTAACAGATTGAGCAGTGAATATAGCAAAAAATCGCATTTTTCGTCTCTTTGGACATGAATATCTCAAAACCTGCACGTATTACCGAAAATCCGACTTCAGATTCAGAATCTGCGCACCGAAATCCTTTAGAAAAGTAGAATTTTATTTGAGTTAGAAAATTTTTTGGAAATTTTGTCGGCCTGTGTAATTAAAGTCCAAATCCCGGGATAAATCCCGGGATCCCGGGATTATAAAAACAAATCTCGAAAATCCCGGGATCGTAAAAATCGGAAAAATTGGAATCCCTAGTATGCACGTTACTGCCATGTAATTAAAATGAAAACATAAGCCTTTTAACAACGGATGACTTTACGTATAAATTTTGTGTGTGTGTGTGTGTGCATGTAGAAATCTTTGTGAATAATACTTATAAATAAAACGCATACATATTTTCAGTTTCGTTTATACAGTGGCAGACAGAAGCTTAGGCCATGACAGTCAAATAAGTTTCATTTGATACGATTTAAAAAAGTTGCATTTGATTTGAAAAAAGTTTATTTTATTTAAAAAAGTTTCGTTTGATTTGAAAAAAATTGTATCTGATTTGAAAAAAAAATCATGTGAATTGAAAAAAGTTTATTTTATTTGACAAAATGTTTATTTGATTTAAAATAAAAATGATTTAATTTCATAAGTTTCATTGGATTTAAAAAGTTTAAATTGATTAGAAAAAAGTTTCACTTGATTTAAAATTATTTGATTAGTTTCATTTCATTTGATTTCATTTTACTTAAAAAAAAGTTTAATTTAAAAAGATTCATTTGATTTAAAATAATTTCGTGAAAAAGTTTTATTTGATTTAAAAAAGTTTTAATTTGATTTAAAAAAGTTTGATTTTATTCTAAAAACGTTGTATTTAATTCGCTAAAAGTTTTGTATGATTTGCAAAAAGTTTTATTTGATTTAAAAAAACGTTTCGTTTCATTTACAAAAAGTTTTTATTAAAAAAGTCTTATTTGATTTGAAAAGTTTAATTTTCATTTGATTTCATTTTACCTAAAAAAGTTTCATTTAAAAAGTTTTTTTTATTTGAAGAAAGTTTCATTTGATTTGATAAAACCTTGATTTGCTTTGAAAGTTTTATTGTAGATACTTAAAAAGAATTTCGTTTCATTTAAAAAAATTTTTTTTTGTTTAGTTTTTTTTTTTGTTTGAAAAAAGTTTGATTTGAATTTGATTTAAAAGAATTTCATGTGATTTGAAGAAGTTTATTTTAATTTAAAAACAGTTTCGTTTCATTTAAAAAATACTTTTTTTACTTCAAAAATAAAAATACTTTTTTTATTTTTAAAATAAAAATGATTTAATTTGATAAGTGTCATTGGATTTATAAAGTTTAAATTGATTAGAAAAAAGTTTCATTTCTTTTTAAAAAAATTTTAATTTGACTTAAAAAAGTTTCATATGATTTGAAAAAATTTTAATTTGATTTAAAAAAGTTTTATTTGATTTGCAACAAGTTTTATTTGATTTAAAAAAAAACGCTTCGTTTCATTTACAAAAAAGTTTTTATTAAAAAAGTCTTATTTGATTTGAAAAGTTTAATTTTCATTTGATTTCATTTTACTTAAAAAGGTTTCATTTAAAAAGTTTTTTTTTTATTTGAAGAAAGTTTCATTTGATTTGATTAAACCTTCATTTGCTTTGAAAGTTTTATTGTAGATACTTAAAAAGAATTTTGTTTCATTTAAAAATTTTTTTTTTTATAGTTTTTTTTTTATTTGAAAAAAGTTTGATTTGAATTTGATTTAAAAGAATTTCATGTGATTTGAAGAAGTTTGTTTTAATTTAAAAACAGTTTCGTTTCATTTAAAAAATACTTTTTTTATTTCAAAAAAATTTATTTGATTTAAAAAAAGTTGCATTTTCTCTTGAAGAAGGTTTCGTTTGATTTAAAGAAAACTTATTTTACTTAAAAAAAATTATTTTAAAAAGTTTTTAATTTTATTTAAAAAGAATTTCATATTAATTGTAGTTTTAAAAACAGTTTAATTTGGTTTAAAAAAAGTTTCGTTTGTTTAAAAAAAATGCATTCCTATTACACGCGAATGTAAGCATACAACAACAAAATTGCTTTCAACATGATACATGTATGTATGTATGCACATAAATGCTTTTGGCTAACAAAACACGAGATATTTGTACAAAGTTCATCAAGTGATGTGTTAAATATTTTAATTCATGCAGCCAAGCAAAGCAATCTTTCCTCATCACAATATCCGTTGCGCGCATTTAACATGTTCAGCGCTTTAAAATTAAAGGCACCTAATTAAGTTCTTTTTTTTGTCGTTTTTGCTTGCCATTCTTTTATAATTTGAAAAATTTGTGTAAATTATTGAGCGCAAGGGAAAATACTTGCATTTTTACGTTGAATTTCACACAGTCATTGTTAAAAAATGAAACAAAATTGACCAGCCTGATTGGCGTGAAAATCGTACGAAAAGGAAAAGTTGATCGGATTTCAAAGTAATTACATGAAAAAAAGAATAATATTTATTTAATGAGTTAAAGAGAAATTTTCGATTTACAATAAATTACTTTTATGTATGTATAAATTATTTCAGCACACCAAACGCTCAAACGATCGACGTAACTGTGAGTATTTTGCAATGCTTTACGAGCTTGTAAGAAACTTTAAGGCTTAACGCTCCACACTCGCAAAAAATTACGTTTTTACGTGTAATTAAATAGGATCAATACATATTTACCACATATAGGCTAGAAACTTTTTTTCTGCCACAATTCATTTAATACATATTATTCATTTAAAGTTTTTGTGTTTATTAAATAAAACGTATTTGGTCTTTCAGACTTTTACTACATATGTATGTATGTTGATGATCTATCTTTTTGCTTACTCTACTTACTCATTGATACGTGCATTTTAATTGGATAATTTATTTGTGCAATGAATAAACGCTGATTAACGGATTGCAATATGCATGCATTCATTAAAATTACTATTTTTTGCTTTTTATTCAACAAATAGTCTAGTCTATGAATATGTTGAAATTTGTTTTTTTGAACAAGTAAAATTTTATTGAAATTGCACTAGCTTAAATTTCGTAGAATACCAAAACTAACGCCTTCACGAAGGGGTCGTTTTAACCCCTATTTTAAAAATTTCGAAAAAATAGTATTTTGAAAGTCATTAAATGGCTAAAATGTTATAGAAAATTACTCACTAGGGGTCTTCTCAGACAAAATATTTGTAAAAAGAATCTAAAAAACCAAAGGAAGTAATAATCAAACATCACGCCATTGAAATACACAACAAATTTTATATTTATGTCCATTCATTGTATATGTGTGAACAATACATACAAAGAAAGCATTAAATTTTTTTTTCATATTCCAAGAATTTTAGGTTTTTTGCTTTCTGTGGTCTTTAAGGCTCCTTGTACGCAGACTATGTCTGAGAAGACCCCTAGTGCAATTTTATAACGAATAACTTTCTAGAACATTTTAACCCTCTGATGACCTTCGAAATACTATTTTTCGGTCTATCTAAAAAAAGGGATCAAAACGACCTTTTCTTTGGGGTGTTATGGGATTACTGGCCAATGTGGTGCAGTGGGTAGAGTGCTCGCCTGCTACACCAGAGGACTCGGGTTCTAACCACAGTCCGGACAAGTAACAAAAAAAATTATTAGTTAATTAAAACCCAATTATTGGGTTTTTAGAAATAGCGGTTACCTCTCGGCAGTGGGCGGCATACCCTCCGAGTGCATTCGCCGTTAGTAGGAAAAACAAAAAGGAGCATACCTCGAATTGGGAGAGAAGCTCGGCCATAAAACTGGTCAGAGTTATAATAGCGCCATTGTATTATTATTATTATTACAGGATTAAATTATTCTACTTAATTAAAATTCGTACTGTTTTACTAAATGTTTCATTACTTCATATATGATATGTATTGTAACCACTCAGACGAAATTTCACAAATTTTAAAATGGCAATAAAAAAGATTCACCTCCGGGAGCAAAACGGTTTGGAGGTTTTACTACATATGTATGTATATGTATCTATAGTGCTCTTTCGTTCTGCGTGTGAGTTATTTCGCCCCCAGACAACAACCCTCAATTTGTGTAAAGATCGCTCAATTATAATTAAATGGATTAAAAACTATCAATTCCTGGTATCACTTACATTTACTTTTACTTACGCATTACTTTTAATATCGAATACACCGTCATATCTGGTATTCTACTTGTAATTATTTTAATTGAGGACAAATTCTAATTTTAGCTAATTTTTAAGGCAGTCTGTAATAAAGAAATTAAATTATGAAGCGTTAAAGGTGCAATTTTCAAATTAAATTAGGCGTTTGTTAATATAAATTAAATTTTGCAAGCTACTTACTAACAATTCAAAAAGTGTTTAATGCCACCCTAACGACATTCAAAGGCGCTTAAGCTGAAAAAGGAGCATCGTAAAAGCGAACCAAGCGAAATCGTCGTGTACAACACCCAAATTAATAGGCTAATAAAATAAAAGGGCTGGAAATGAATGGATGGAGAATGGAATGTGAAATGGGAATATACATGAAAATACACGCAAATTAATTGCACAGAAAAATATGCAAGTCATAAATAAAGCGTGAAAATCTTCACCAAAAATGCGATTAAGAAGAAAGATAAGCGTTTGTATGTGTGTGTGTGTGTGTGATAATGAATGGTAAATGCGCTCCAAAAAAATTTAAGCCTTATAAAATAATGCCTGAAATGTCCAAGGCACATAAGTCATATGAACAAGGGTTTATTATAAGTAGGGAAGCTAAAAATATGCACGAAACATTTCAAAATATGCATGCTAGTATGCCCGAAAAATAACTGAAATATGCTCGTAAATATGCACGAAAAAATCTCATTATATGCATATATACCTAAAAAATACCGGAAATATGCTCAAAAAATATATGTATTTCATTTCAAGCTTACATTTTTATTTAAAGAATTTTGCAAATAATAATAATATAAGAACTGAAACGTACAATTCACATTTTCCCCATTTAAAAAATTTGTTTTTAAATACTATAAAATACTTTAAATTAATTTTAGATTTATATACATGAGATCTTTTTACAAAGCAAACGAAACTATTCTATTAATATTGCGCAGGGTTGCATTGAACTATCGTATGTTTTACTATATTTTCCAGTAAGAGTTTTTGGCGGTTTTCCGAGAAAAAGCTCTTGTATGGGAAAACGATTAATATTGACCGTGTAGCATCGAGTATTGATGGATCGCGATTCTGGATCGCAAAATATTTAGAAATTTTGAAATCCGCGATCCGGAACGAAATATTGGCAATAAACGAATTGAAAGTGTGAAAAGGACGGAAGTAAAATATTTTAAACCTCAGATCGAGAAAAATATCGCAATATGCATATTGAACGTGTAGCACTAGTCTGCGATTGATCAGCATACAAGGTGGTTAACCGGTGGTTATTTTGACGTAAATTGTATGGCGAGCTGTCAAATAAATTGCTTAACCGGGAGAAATCCTCCGGTTAAGCACTTAACCGGAGATGGTGAAACCGGCCCTTAGTGTTTATCGTGTTGAATTTTTATAAGGAAAAATGCTCCGCTCCGGGGCCCAGATCAATAGTTAAATAGCCTTGTTTGTATGCATACGCAACTATCTAAATTAACCACAGATAAGATGTTGCGAGCTTAATATTTTTCGATATTGCTCGATTAAGTGCCAAAATATGCCAAAATAAGCACGAAATGCATTTTGACCGTAAATATGCATTTTAGGTCTAAATATGCATTTGCATATGCAATATGCCTTTGCATATTTTTAGCTTCCCTAATTATAAGGCTTATTTCCCTCTGTTGATGTGCATGTCAGCTGAAATTATACTGAATATTTTTTCTAAGCGGCAATCTAGCAGCATTTTTTTACGCTCGCAGCACATTGTGCTCTCTTTGTCCATGTTTACTTATAAAACGCAATTTCCTCTCTCTCTCTATCACTGTCTCTATTTGAGATATGAGCGCATAACAGAAAGAAATATAACATTACTTGCTATTAGCAGAAAATTAAGTTTTAAAATGTTTGAAGCAGAGCGAATGAGCACATAACAGTAAGCAGAGCGCAGCTCACTTATTACTTTGTGATTGCTTATCCCTTAATAATTTTTTGTAGAGTGGATAAGTAGCATTAGTAGTAATGTGGCTTCACATTCGCTTAATCCCTGCATATTTTACAATCCACTTGAATCTAAAAACAAGCACTTTTATACACGCGGATCAAGATTGTCGTTTGTAATGTCATTATCTTACAGATCTGTTTTTATGTGCATTTAATGACTGTGTGAAATGCGATAAAAGAGTCAAAACGCGAAAATCAAGGCAATGAAAATAATTTTTATTTCCGGCAAAAATGACAAATGTCTTCTTACGCTTTTACTCTATATTTGTGTACAAATGTAAGGATTTAAATTCATGTTAACACAATTATTTATGCTTGACGCACATGACAACGAAATTAAGGAAGGAGAGATTGATTGAATGTGCACAAGTGAAGCTTTTATGTGGGCAATGAACTTGCGGATGAGGGCAATCAGCTTGAGCTGTGTTTGCAAAGTGCTGAACTCCTACGCTTGACATCGCGCATTTCAGTCAGTTTCGGTCATATTAACACACAAAAAAAACAAAAACACATAGATTTTGGCAGATGCGAGCAGACAGATCCTACAACTGTATTTTTGCCATGAAAAGCTTTTCAGCCGAAAACCATTTGCATATTAGAGCTCCAGATTTTTTTTTTGAACATTTTCGTGTAGCCCGAAAAAATGTTGTTCAAATGCTCAAACAGTCGTTTGTTTGTTTATTACCCGTATGTTTGTACGGACATTTGAACAATTCGGGCATTTTGAAGTTTGTTTTTTTCTTTTCTTTATTTTTTTTTTAACACGCTTTTATTAGCTTCACCTGTATGTATGTATGTATGTATGTATGTATGTATGTATGTATGTATGAATGTAACTTCATCCCATCCTAAAAGTTGTAACATTTAACTAATGGCGTTTTCGATTTAAAAAATAAAACTCCAGGTTTTTGTTTTATCGATGGAGCTAAAAAATAAAACACCAAATTTTTATTTTATCGCTGTCTTTAAAAAATAAAACTCCAAGTTGATTCATTATTTTTGTCCAAATAAAATATTCCTTCAAATATAAATTTTTTCTTTGGTGTTTTATTATAAAAGGAATAAAACTCCCGGTCCCTGGAAAATATACACCTGTATCTCTTAAAAACAAAAATATATACATATGTAAATAAGTACTTAGTCCACTTTCAAACAGGGCTATGTGAAATTTTTCAATTTTGAGTTCTATTTTTTTTTTATTTTAAATTCCTTAAGCCTAGTACTATGTTCACCGCCGTGAAAATTCGCCAGCAACATGCATTTATTTTGCCGTGAAATGTTTCAAGAAGATTTTTTTGTCAAATGATAATAAATGCCAAAACGAAAACTGAGCAAATAAAAAAGGAAAGATTTGGCGTATCGCATCAGAACTAACTTTCAAATTTTGGCCAATAAAAAAATAGTTATACAAAATATAAATTTCAATTTCAACAAATGTCACTTTTCACTCGAAAATAAATGGCATTGTATATTTAAATTGGCGTGAAAAAATGTTTCTGGCATGATGTTGCTAGCATGTTGCGCAACGTTTCCACGGCAGGAACTCAGTACAACTTTGTCGTGAAATATCTGCGAATTTTTTTTTCTTCACACATGTTTTACAGCCAGTTTTTATACTCAGCTGTACTAGTACACAGAGTATTATAGTTTTGATTTCATAACGGTGGATTGTAACAGAATGAAATAATCGAGATAGATACAGACGTATATAAATCAAAATGATCAGGGTGAAAAGAGAAATCGATTGAGCCATGTCCGTCCGTCCGTCCGTCTGTCCGTCTGTAAATACTCTAACTCGCGCAAAAATTGAGATATTTTGATGAAATTTGGAATGCAGGTTGGTATCGACACTGGGACGGTTGGTATTGAAAACGGGCGAAATCGGACCATGACCACGCCCACTTTTCCTATATAGAAAAAATCGGAAATTTGGTATCTCAGTCACTAATATAGCTGGAGCGATGAAATTTTACCCACGTGTTGAGCTCAGGCCCCTAAGAAGAAATTTGATGGAATTTTGGAAAATGGGCGGTGCCTCGCCCACTTATTAAGGAGCAAACATTGAAAGCTTTATGAGTCATAACTCAGAAACCGTTGAAGATATATCGATGAAATTTGGTACGCGTGATATACTTACTGAGGCAAATGTTTGGACGAAAAATTGCCAAAATCGGGTGACGACCACGCCCAATTTTATATATGTGTATTATAAAGTGACCTAATAAAAACATTTTAAGCGATATTTTTGTCAAATATAAAGGTATATCATTGAAATTTTATGGAAGGAGTTCACCTACGGACGTAAAACGAAAAACACAAAAATTTTGGAAAATGGGCGTGGCACCGCCTCTTTTTAGAAGCGGGAATATACGAGATTTCTGAGCCCATAACTCGACAAATAATTGATATATAATGACGAAACTTTGTGTGTACACTTTTATTACTTGTGGTAATACATGTTGAAAATTTTAGCGAAATCGGTTGACGACCACGCCCACTTTTATATATGTGTATTATAAAGTGACCTAATAAAAACATTTTAAGCGATATCTTTGTCAAATGTAAAGATAATTCATTGAAAATTTTTGGTATGATTTGTACAATAGACCGGAAACAAAAAATAGAAAAATTTTGGAAAATGGGCGTGGCACCGCCTCTTTTTAGACAAAGGAATATACGAGATTTCTTAGCCTATAACTCGACAAATAATTGAGATATTATGACGAAACTTGGTGTATGCACTTTTATAACTTGTGTTAATAGATACACAAAAATTTATTGAAATCGGCTTATGACCACGCCCACTTTTTAACAAAGATATTTCTGGAACGCCCTTTGGGAATTTGTAACGTGACATCTTTGTAACTAGAAGTCATAAAGGAATGAAATTTTGCACAAAAAATAATATTCGTAGGCTTTGTTGGATCACTGAAAAAATTTTTGAAAATGGGCGTGGCTAGGCCCACTTTATGCAGCACTCGCTTTATACAAAATACCTATATGCTTTATGAGCGAAGCTTTCAGGTAATAACAAAAAATATTCAAATGAACTAGACTCCGATTCCGTAGTGGGTTTTTTTCTAATTTATGGCTTATGAAAAATTCAAATACCTAGCCCTCTTTGAAAGTGGATTACTCAAATGGTTTTCTGAAAAAAAAGTATTAAAAACTTATAAAATATAGATTATCTTCGATGCCAGAAACCTTAAAAGGGAAAAATTTATTGTATACAATAAACCGTGTGCGAACAGGAAATGAACGAAAATTCAGGAAATTTGGTATGAATTTGAGCAACCAAAGTCGCTCTTAGAAATTATTATAACCTGCATCCTTCAACACTTGTAACGCCATATATTCTCACACTGGCATATATATATGACGTTGAATAAAATCTATAATGCTTATGTTTATTACCTTTTCCGCCTTCCAATGGTTTTACGCTTCTTACAGTGCTTATACCCACATACCGCATACTAAGTATTTACGAGCATGTAGATGTTTTCGTACCTTTCAAAGAGTTTGTGAAGTTGTGGCATTGTGTGGTGGTACTTAGGCAGGTACTCAACACACATTGAAGCTATTAAAGTTTCATTTTTAGTGGCCAATAAAAGTAAATAAAACACCAACAACAGGTGACTACTTAGTTATTTTGTTTATTGCACATAATCAGATCGTTGAATTTTATTGTCTAATATGTATATGTAGATACATGCATATATATTTGTAACACATTTGTTCACTCAACACATTGTTATGTGAAAATATGTACTTAGGCGATTTTATCTGATTTATGTATTACTAGCTTCGCAGCGACGAAAAACGCTTTTGTGTTATAATGGGTCTTTCCCTTTCCCTTTCCCTTTACCTTTACCTTTACCTTTACCTTTACCTTTACCTTTACCTTTACCTTTACCTTTACCTTTACCTTTACCTTTACCTTTACCTTTACCTTTACCTTTACCTTTACCTTTACCTTTACCTTTACATTTACCTTTACCTTTACCTTTACCTTTACCTTTACCTTTACCTTTACCTTTACCTTTACCTTTACCTTTACCTTTACCTTTACCTTTACCTTTACCTTTACCTTTACCTTTACCTTTACCTTTACCTTTACCTTTACCTTTACCTTTACCTTTACCTTTACCTTTACCTTTACCTTTACCTTTACCTTTACCTTTACCTTTACCTTTACCTTTACCTTTACCTTTACCTTTACCTTTACCTTTACCTTTACCTTTACCTTTACCTTTACCTTTACCTTTACCTTTACCTTTACCTTTACCTTTACCTTTACCTTTACCTTTACCTTTACCTTTACCTTTACCTTTACCTTTACCTTTACCTTTACCTTTACCTTTACCTTTACCTTTACCTTTACCTTTACCTTTACCTTTACCTTTACCTTTACCTTTACCTTTACCTTTACCTTTACCTTTACCTTTACCTTTACCTTTACCTTTACCTTTACCTTTACCTTTACCTTTACCTTTACCTTTACCTTTACCTTTACCTTTACCTTTACCTTTACCTTTACCTTTACCTTTACCTTTACCCCTACCTTTACTTTTACCTTTACCTTTACCTTTACCTTTACCTTTACCTTTACCTTTACCTTTACCTTTACCTTTACCTTTACCTTTACCTTTACCTTTACCTTTACCTTTACCTTTACCTTTACCTTTACCTTTACCTTTACCTTTACCTTTACCTTTACCTTTACCTTTACCTTTACCTTTACCTTTACCTTTACCTTTACCTTTACCTTTACCTTTACCTTTACCCTTACCTTTACCTTTACCTTTACATTTACCTTTACCTTTACCTTTACATTTACCTTTACCGGGACCATCCATCACCATCCGGGCCCACTACTTGAACCATCTCTGGGAAACCGACTTTAAAAATAACAACGAAAATATCTGTATGTTGAAGCCCTGCTCAACACCTTTCATTTGCTACCAATATCGCTCGGAAATATTCAGGGGTCATCCGGGTCCACATTTTGATCCTTACTTCGGGACCCGGCCTAGGCATCGCAATGAAAATAACTCTATGTTGAAGGCCTGCTCAACACCTTTCATTTGTTACCTATATTGCTCAAAGAAATGCTGGGTCACTCTGGGTCCACATTTGGGCCTATATTCCGGGAAGTTCCCACTTTTGCGAAAGTCTGTATACCCTATCACCAGCGCATATACCATATGAATCTACTGTGAAAATTTCATAAAAATCGGTTGATTACTTTGGGAGACCATAATTAACACACACACACATTCATTTTTATATAACAGATGAAGAAATCAAACGCTTTTTGTTTGATTCATTTGCGGTTGGAGTGGTTTTTTTTTTTTAGAAAATTAGAATTTTTTCGACATAATACACATTTGAAATGGGATATGGTACCCATATAAAATGATTCGTTTATTAACTAAGTATTTTTATCGCTCTCAAATTCAAAGATATTTATTGTAAGACCGTAAATGAGTACTCTTATTTCAGACAGGGCTATGTGAATTATTTTCCATTTTGAGTTTTTGCTAGATTGTGTACGAGTATTTAAAAGTATTTAATGTCCATTAAGAATTTATTGCAACATTATCCGTATTCTGAAAAAAATAGCATTAAATACGAATAAGTACACTTTCAAAAGTCTCTATCTGAAAAAAGTCACTCATACGTAGTGATGGGTTTACACCTGGGTATTTACCCATTGCTGGGTTTTTACCCATTTATACCCAATTTCATATCCGGGTATTTACCTAATTGTGGGTAAATACTTATTTGAATACCGAATACTCGTTGTTACGTAGCGTAAGGTAAATTTGGACATTTTCGAATTTATTTAGATAGCTATTTATCACAGGAAATTATTGAAATCATGAAGGAATACGGTGAACAAAAGTGGTTCGTGTTAATTGCTGACAATGCTGCAAATATGTGAAAGGCGTTCAAAATAGTAAAAGAAGCCCATCCGTATATTGTGCCTGTGGATTTTGTAGCGCATAGCCTTTATTTAAATTGTCAGGACTTTTTAAAATGCGATACCTTACAGGTGAATTGCTCATCTGTTGTAAATACATATAATCAAAAAAATTAAAAACAACCAAGTTCTAGCAGCAACTTTAGCTAGAATTGTGCTAGAAAAAGAAATCGGTGAACAATTAAAACTACCACCCAAAACAAGGTGGGGAAGTTATTTCTATTCAATACAGAGTGTAATAAAAACTGAAGCATCCCTTCAGGCTTTAGCAGTTCATGAACAAATTGATCTACAAGCCTATATAAAATCACAGCAACTTAGTGAAATCTTTTGGGAGCAATTACATTTACGCTCAAACATATTTGGTTGCATTACAGAATGGATTTGTAAGCTGCAATCCAATAGATATAATATACACAAAGTATATTTCGCGTTCAATGAAATTAAAAATAAAGCTTGATTGGAGTTTGGAAGTGATCTTGATCCGTCTGAGGAGGCAGGTGCATTGGAATTCATTCACACAATGTCACAGGCGCTAAACGTAACAAATTTTGCCAAATTACAATGCCAAAATTGAATTCTGGGTAAAAACTTTTGCCTGGAGCTGTTTGGATGAGATTTCTCCATTAACTTGGTGGAAAGGTATCTGTGGCAGCACGCAATTAAGCAGATTAACTGTTCACCACCTTCAGCAGAAAATACGCACTCCACTCAATTCGAAAATGCCATTAATTATTCACTAGAAGGTATTCAAGACGACATCCCTTGAACTTCAACGGGAATCACGCACTCTACTCGATATGAGTTTTTATCGGATACTAATAGCGAAAGCGATTATGACTAAATTCATGTATACTTTCATTTGTAACTAAAAATCTATTTCATACCAAAAAAATTAAATTCTTTCTTAATTCTGGTTTATACCCACATTTTGGGTAAATACCCAGGTACTTGGGTAAATACTTGGGTATTTACCGGTAAATACCCAATTTACCATTTGGGTATTTACCCCTGTCCCATCACTACTCATACGCCTAGGCACACATGTGTGTAATTATTATACGTTTCAATTTCAAAACTAAAAAAATACTGCTTCAAGATGTCCTCAGTAACAAAATAACACCATTAAAAGTGTTGTATTGTGGAGCGAATTTCCGCCATCCCTTGTCAATTTCGATTTAGGTATAAGCTAGATTTGGAGATATGTCATCTTCAGTATCTTTTTTCATTCCACAATACATCGCATTCTTGCCTTGCTGGAAAACATAGAACAAAATTTAATTGAAATAAACAATTAAAAGTCGTTTCTGTGCTTTTTCTTAGGACTAAACAACGCCTATTTTCTTATTTGAGTGGAATGCCTTTCTAAATTTTTTTTTTTAAGTTCCAGCAGAATCCCCGAAAAAGCATGGACAAAATTTATATTAGCGTATTATTAATATAGATTTATAAATGAATTTTTACTTACAGACAAAACAAGTCCTCAATGCTTTCCCTATAAATACAGCACCTAAATAAATGATACGCGTTTTTATGGGTTCCCGTACTTTTAAAAATGTTTTGGTTTCATTCCATATGGCAATAACATCGTTTGCAGTAATATTGACAATTAGCAAGAATTTAGTTCAATATAATTTGTGTACTTGCAATCTTTTAATAGGAAAAACATGTATTTTCAAATTCACATGTAAACATAATAAATTTTAATGTAGAGCTATTTGCAGAGCTATTATGTGTAATGTGTCAAAAAAATATGAATATTAAAAAGTTCTCGTATGCCATTGTACCGCTATTTCTGTGATGTAGTTGAATATCGAGAAGCTCTCGAGCCTTTCGAGATTTTCGAGATTCGAGAAAGTCGCTTTTCACATTGTCTGTTCCAGGAAGGGTAGTAATAAACACATACAAAACAAAATTGAAACAAAAAATGTTGATACTTCTCGGATCTGTCTCCAAGTTGTTCTGGGTAAGAATATTTGAAAATCATTACATTTATATGTATGCGTTTACATATAAAAAGCTACCATGTTATTATACCTTGTCACAGCTTTACATCAATAAACTACGAGTTCACCAAAAAAAAACAAAAAAGTCAATTGCCATCAAAGTTTTTCAGTTAAATTCATTCCGTTTCTATGCAACTACACTTCAACTTCGCTAAACTACACATGCACATGCATACCTACCAAATAGCACGTGAACACGAACTTATAAATACACGGTGAAAACCCTGCTGGGCAGTCATTCTGAATTAGTCGAGAAAGTTTCTAAACTAAAACGCCAAGAAGGAATGCATTTAAACGCATTAAATACCCATCAGCTGAGAAACAGAATAATTTTATTACTACGAGTATTAAACGGTATTTTCTTTTTATATGAAAACTCTAAAGACAAAAAATTAAAATACTTATTTCGCAAAATTTGAAATATATGGCGATAAAAATGTGTATAAATTGTAACCTTAAATCAATTAGTCTCCATATATAATCCAACAGAAATTTAGAAAATTTTACTGATAAGGAACTACCGAAGATAGTAGCTAGGGCTGGTTCAAACGTGCTAAATGGAAAATGTGGAGGGTTGAAGTGGCTCTGAGCTATTGCCTATAAGCGAATTAGTTGTAAACTAAATTTAGATTTACACAATTTCTACACAGTAAAAATTTTAGTTTAATTTTAATACCATTTTGGTATTTATATATACCAATGCCAAAAAGCAATAAATTAAAACCATTCTGGTTTAAAAAAAGAAGAGAATATTGAGAGACAGAAATTATCCTTGGTGTCAAATTAATATTTTCTTAGAATTAAATCAAAACCAAATTTTGTTTATTGTTAGAATATTTCTGGTATTAAAAGTAGTTGAAAGGGTATAAGATCAATACAAAAATTGGAATAAATTCTATACTTTTATGGAATTAAAAAAACCAAATTTTGATTATTTTTATAATATTTTTGGTAATAAAAATTAGAGCTCCAGATTTTTTTGAACATTTTCGAGTAGCCCGAACAAATGTTGTTCAAATGCTCGAACAGTCGTTTGTTTGTTTATTACCCGTATGTTTGTACGGGCATTTGAACAATTCGGGCATTTTGAAGTTTCTTTTTTTCTTTTGTTTATTATTTTTTTTCTCTTCATATGTAGTTGTTTTTATTTTTGTTTTTTCGATACACATTTTTTGTTTGTAAGCTCGAATGCTCGAATGTTTGTACGGGCATTAGAACAACAAACGGGCTTCAAACAAAAACGATCAATTCGATTTGTTCGATACCCGGGTATCTAGAGCTCTAATAAAAATAGCTGAAATGGTATATAATAATAATAAATTTTATACGTTTTTGCATTTATAATAGCTCATATATATTTTAAATACTAAAAATTTTAATAAACACTAGCCATACACGCACTCATACATATATACAAATAAAATGGGAGTAAAGCAGCTTCTATATATGTATAGCTTATACAAAAAGCCTTTATCTAAATCTTAAACTCTTTTTGTTGTTTATCATTTATTTTTGTCTCTTTGTCGGGCCCAGGCATTGTTGGTGTCATCGTCGGTGTCGTCGTCGAAGCATCCATCTTAGCTGGCGTCTCTGAAATGAATGCCGTTTCATTTATCGTTTTTGTTGTTTCGGTCTTATTATTGGCCGCCGTTGTTGCTGCCACCACAGGCTTAACATCCAATTTCAATGGTTGTTCCATATCTACATTTGTTTGAATTTCCACTTGTATTTGCTGTTTCTTTTCGACGCTCAGCATCTGTTTGGGCACCACTGGCACTTCAATATCACCCACCATCTTTTTCAACTCAGTCTTTGGCTTTTTAGCTGTCACTGACGCCAAAGCTCCTCCGCCTTACACGCCTGCTGCATCAATGGCATATGCGTATGTGCACCCAAACCAATTTTTTTGCCTAACTTCCGCCATCGTTGACGCAGCCGTTTCACGCGCCTTCTCTGCGCCCATCTCAAGCAAATAAACTAACTCATTACGTCGCAACAGCTGTTGTTGGATTTTATTGCATATGGGACGTAAATGTTCGACTATCTCCTCTGCGACAAGCATTTTATATTTGCCAGTATCGATATCTTTGGCATCCTCACAAATCTGTTGCACACTTTTTCCCGTGAGTAGCGAATGTATTGCTTTTATATTGCTTACACCTTGACGTGTTTCCGGATTGTAATGAATATCAGAGCAAAAGTCTGTTACCGCTTTTTTTACCTTTTCCACTATGGTATCTTCATCATCTGGTAGATAGATTACTGCTTTGGGATCAGCATCCGATTTGGACATTTTCTTACTTGAATCACGTAGGGAACTTTTAGAAACATTTTATTTACGTACATACTATGAATTTATTTTGACTTTTTTTATGAAAATTTATTTTAATATTCTTTTGGTTTTGATTTCAAACCAAAAAAGCTTTGATGGTAATATACATTGAGAAAGAGAAAGTTTTTTATACTTTTCAGGATTTGTTTTTAAACCATAAATAATTAAATTTCTTTAGAGAGAATTTTAATACTTCTCAAGGCTTTATTTTGAAACTAGTTTGGAATAAATAAAATTGTAAAACTTCTCATAGTTTAAAAATAAGACTTTTTAGCATTAAAATTCAAATTTAATTCCAAGAATGATTAAATCAAGTACCAAATGATATTAGAATTAAACTATCATTTTTTACTGTGTAGTTGAGTTTTGGAATGTACAAACTGAGTTTTAGAAAAAACAACAGTTGTTGTTCTTTTGATTTTAAAGCGGAAATGGTGTTGTAATAAGTATCATATAGAAAAGCTAGTACAATGGCGAACAATTGGGCATCGCCGTGCTAAATAAGGCAATTGTTTTCATGCAAATCACTTCAGTTTAATGCTGTAAATTTTTCCTACAGCGACTGTGCGTTTTTGCGAATATGTGAAAAAAAGTATACGTATGTATGTATATATATACTATGTAAGTACATGTGAATTGCTGTTACTAAACGGCGTAGTTTCACCTGTAAACTTGTTATTATTTATGTACATATGTTTACACTTGTGCGTATAAATATGTATACATACATTTATATTTACATAAATACCCTGAATATAGAAGTTAATTTTCCATATTTACATACATTTGAGTAGTATGTTCTGCAATATTTCCAAAAGTTCTACACTCCAAAACTTAATCAATTCAATTTAGCATACAAACAAAACAGCGAATTCAGTAACTAAAACATGTTGTTCTACAACAACTTACAACAAAATATGGAAATGGTTATTTGGCATATTACATTCATGTACTTGTGGACGTACACGCAGCCAGGGCCGCCGAGAGAAAATCCGGGCCCGGGGCCAAATAACTACGGGCCCCCATACTAAATGAACAAATTCTCAAAATCAAAATTCAATGAATATATAGTTACGAACTTTAATTTATCTATACATTAATACAGATCAATTAAATATGTTTAGATAGAAATATACATATTAGGGTGGGTCAAATGTATTGTTCAAAAGGCACATCCAGTTTCCGAATCCATGGGTCATACTGACTAATATTGTCCATGGGACCATAGGTCTGAATCTTTCCTTTTATCATAAAACGATACAATATTTCGCGATATTTCTGCCTCAAAAGTTCAAAAAATCGTGCGAACATACCGTCCGAAACGCCCAGGAAATACCCATATCGCTGTATAAGAAGTTGCATAATACCGAATTTTTCTGTTGCAACAGAAAACGAATTCAAATTTATGCTGAAAAGTCGACACCAAAAACCAACAATTCCTTAAGTGGGGTGCAGACACGTTAAGAGAATTAGAAAATTTGTTGAAATTTAAAATGATTGCTATCTACGAAAGGTGACTAAAGGTGTTGTTTGTTTATTTTCTGTAAGAAAAAACTTGGATATCATTTTGAGATTCCCGGGCCCTCTAAATCCCGGGCCCGGGGCAATTGACCCCCTCAGTCCCCCCCCCCTCTCGTCGGGCCTGCACGCAGCATGAAGCCAGTAAAGCTTTTTTTTTTGGTTCAATCTAATGTACGCACAGCAAAACAACAGATCTAAACACCATAAACACGCAGAGAGTGCGCTGGCTCAACCAACGACGCCCCTACGAAAGAACGGTCCTCGTGGCACTTGATTTGTCGAAAGCCTTCCACGCAGTCCATCATGCCACCCTAATGAAGGATCTAGACGTCTCGAGCCTCCCGCCGATGCTGAAATGGAGGACCGCGAACTATCTGAGTGGTCGACAGGCATCGGTTGACTTCAGGAATGGTACCTCAAAACCAAGGAGAATAAAACAGGGAGTTCGTCAGGGTGGTGTCCTGTCCTCGTTGTTATTCAACTTATACATCTCCACACTACCACTTCCACCTGAAGGAATTCGTATCATATCCTACGCCGATGACTGCTCGATTATGGCATCAGGCACCGACATAAATGACTTAAGCTCGAAAATAAACGGTTATCTCTCCGACCTTTCCCACTTCTTTACATCGCGCTCCCTCAAACTGCAGCCCTCTGAGTCCTCCGCGAACCTGTTCACGACATGGACGAAGGATGCTTGGCTAGAGCTTGGCATACGGATAGGGAATATACCCATCCCTACAGTAAACAACTCAAAAATCTTGGGTGTTACCTTCGACAGCCTAGCTACCTTCTCCGCGGCCGCGATCGCGAATAAGGTTCAAAGTCGCAACAAAATCCTCAAATCGCTAGCCGGCAGCACCTGGGGAAAAGACAAAGAAACACTTATCGCAACATACAAAGCAACCGGCCGGCCGGTTTTGAACTATGCATCGCCAATATGGTCGCCGGGGACTTGCAGGACGCAGTGGAAGAAACTCCAAGCCTGCCAAAATTCGGCGTTACGTACCGCTACGGGAAGTCTACTCATGTCGTCGGAACACCGCCCCTACATCACGAGGCACAGGTGCTCCCAGTTGAGAATCATAAGCTTAGCAAACAGTTTCTCCTGGAATGCAACCGCAGAGGTCATCCAAACAACCATAAAATACATAATCAACCACTAGACCCCACAACATACAGGCGGGAAATAAAGGAGATACACAACGAAACAGTCTCCACACCTTATCACAATTAAGGTCGGGCTTCTGTAGTAGGCTCAATTCCTACAGGGCCAGAATCGATCCAAACATACCCAACGTATGTCCGGCATGTGGAGAGACGCCGCATGCCACACAGCACCTCCTTGCATGCCACTTGAAACCAACCAACTTAACACGCTTGACCCCCTGGACAAGCCCAAAAGAAGCTGCAACATTCTTGGGTCTTCCGTTAAGTAAAATTGATGACAATTTATGAGCAGAACTCGTCGGCTAAGCAGGGCTTAGTACCGCTACAACAACAACAACAACCCTGGATTAGGGGTTTTTGTGTGAACGAAGCTATCGAAACAAAAACTTTTGCTCCGAGGCCCTGTAAGCAGGTAAAAGAATATATTGCCCGATCAGGGCTGGGATTCTGTAACTTATTTTGCGACCGAAAATCGCAAAATCTACCAACACAAAAATTTCCCTCGATACCTCTGCGATGATTATCGGAAATAACTGTCCAAGTATACTATAGAATTCGGCCAAAATATCCTACAGCATAGCCTAATCGCAAAAGTGATCGCAAATTTACGATATCAGAATAGGCCCACAGAACAAAGTACAATTTTGAAATATTGCATTCAAGCATGCAGAAACATTTTATTTGTACGTAATACAAAATTTTAGGTTCTTAGAAAAAATTAATTCATGGCAAAGGAAACGAAAATTTTTAACTTCAAAAATTCCTTATATTTAGCTAATTTTTGAAAATCTGTCCTTTTTTCACTACACTGCAAATTTGAGGTCGAATTTCCCTACACTTGGTATCACTGCATAAAAGGGGACAATAAAGTAAGCGCTGTCATAGTTTAAATCTATTTCTTAACGTTTTCTAATCAGTACGTACTTATAGTACATCCATCTAATCAGTACGTACTTATACACTCAAAAAAAAAATTACACAGATTATGGAAAAATGGGAATGATTCGGCGCTAAAGACATATTTCCATATTTTGATGTACAATTTGCTTTAAAACGTGGTTTTTATTCCTTGATTTGAAGAAAATCGTACATCAAAATATGGAAATATGTCTTTAGCGCCGAATCATTCCCACTTTTCCATAATCTGAGTAAGTTGTTTTTCAGTGTATTAATTAAAATGCAGTGTTCAAAAATCATCTTTTCTAAACAACATGATATGTCCACCTACTTATTATAGAGAAAACACTGTGTCCCCTTTTTACGGAATAAATTTCTATGTCCCCTTTTTACGGAAAAAAATGCTTTATCCACTTCTTATGGAATTTTTTTGTTTGTACACTTTTTATGGAAAAAAATTTTTTGTCCACTTCTTACGGAATTTTTTTTTTGTACACCTTTTTACAGATTAAATCCAAAAAATATGTACACTTTTTACAGGCCTCCTTTCATATGTGGATAGTGGTCTCCCGTTCTGTGTGGGAAATATTCAGCCCCAAGACAACAACTCAATTTGTGTCACAGTGTCATATTTTCTCTTTAAAAGAGATTCGCTTAGAGTTCCATATACTATTTTTAGTTCAGGTATTGTGTTTTTGAATATCTGCATTTTCTAAAGTTTTTCCCATTTCTTTTACATGACATTGAGCGCTACTTTAGCTAGTAGAATAAATAAAAATTTAAAAAAAAATATAATCCATAAGACAGCTGCATGTGTGCAGCAGTAAGCTTATTATAGGTACAAAATAAACTCAAGTGCACACATTCGTCCTCTTGTCCTTTTTGTTATATACCCATACATTTATCCAGACATTCAACCATCCATACACTTAATCCTTTCAAATCCCTGTCCTAAAAATAAATGGTGTATCATTTTAACAAATTAATCTGCCAAATTGTGCATTTAACTGGAGGGGAGGAGTATAAAATAGATTTTATTAGTAAGATATGCATAAGAGTACAACAAAAAAAAAAGAACACAAAAAAGAGATCAACGGAATAAAAGAGTAATAAAAATTTAAAGTGATTTACATTCTTTTTTTTTCACGAGCAATTCTCATGAGCAATTTTATGTCAAGGCAAGCATGGAAGACAAAAAGACAAAAAAAAAAAACAAAGGATAGGCAAGAGGGTGGAAAAAGCTCAACCATTTCCATTTATACATACATATATACAAGACTATGACATAGATCATCTGAAAAAGCAAGCAAAGAGTCACTGCCGAAATGATGATTTCTGCAAAAATAATAACAGCAAGCGCAAGTATTTATTGCGAGTATGCATGAGAGTGCAAAAGTTCTTACTTCTATATTTATATTTATGCACATGTTTGTTTGTAGTGCTGCCTTAACAACAACCTGCGTATGTGTACTTTGTACTCCACGGCGAGCCCTGCACAGCTGGCAGCTGGTAGCTGATTCAAAAATCCACTCTGTGCCGCAAACGGCGACCCACCGTTAAGCATGAAAAATGTGCAACAGCGAGCAGGCATTCATTTGCCATACAAATGTGCATATGCATGTATGTGTGTATGTATGCAGTACGTTCTGTTTGTGTGCATTAAAAAGTTGCTCATACGCCTAGGTATCTGTATGAAATATGTACTTATTGCGGACTGACTACCGCCGACTACCGATTGCGACTGCGGTTGAAAATGCTTTCAGTGCGCTTTGGTGTAATGTTTTCTTTAGTTATTTTTGTGTTTGCTGGGAACGTAAATAATTGAAAATGGAAATCGAAAGGATTATTTGAAATAACAGAACGTTTTGAGACAGAACGTGTTTTGAGAACGAAACAAGATACTGAATATGGCACATAGCCGACACCGGTTTATAACCAAATCAAACTTGACAAGGGATGACGGAAATTCGTTCCAGAATACATCTTAGAAAATTTTGCCTTATAGATACATATTACACAGTGCGACAGCAGTTTTGGGGGCGGCATAAAATCCACACAGAACGAAGTGTGAAACCCCCAAACTGTTTTGCTCCCCGAGGTCGAATTTTTTTATTGCCAATTTTGCCTGATTTGTTTAGATTTGTTTGCATAAATATTACAAGGAATATTTGTTTTTTTTTTTTTTTCAGTGGTCTTTTAAGTTCTGTGTACAACGATTTTGTCTGAGAAGACGCCTAGTGAAATTTTATAGCAAATAATTTTCTAAAACATTTTAACCAGAGATGTAGAATAATTATTATTTCATTTTGAAATTATAAAAAATTCTTACAAATTTTCTTCAGAATCATAAAAGTCTTTTGATAATATTTTTTTCCTGATGAAAATTATAAAAATCTTCTACAATTATTATTCAGAAACTTATATTTTAAAAATCTTTCCATAGATTTTTATCGAAGATATAAAAAATAAATTTGTTACTCAAAATAATTACTTAAAGATATTTTTGAAATTCGTCTTAATGAAAGTCTTTGAAGACTTAAAAAACAATTTGTTACGGATAATAATTACTCAAAGACTTTTTTAAAATTTGTCTCAATATAAAAGTCTTTGAAGATATAAAATAAAATTTCTCATTGATAATAATTACAAAAAGACTTAAAAAAATATCTCAGAAATAATTATTATGGAAAGACTTTTAAAATATGTTTCTTTCAATAATAATTATTTTTTGATTTTATTTTTTCTCTTATAATAATTGCAACTCTGATTTTAACCTTCTATGTACCTTAAAAATGCTTTTTTTTTATTAAATAAAAAAGCGACCAAAAGGAACTCTTAACGGGGTAAAATATTCTACGAAATTAATGTGATTCTACTATATGTTTCCTAACAACATATTTCTATACGATATGTATCTTAACACATTTTTTCATTATTTAAAAATCTCTCAGACAAAATATCGCAAATTTAAAATGGCAATAAAAAATTACTTCAGGGAGCAAAATGTATATTGTTGAAGCTAAGAACGTTTCCAAAAAAACCAAAAAATCACAATTGCTGCGGTCTCTGTTTTAAGCTTAATTTTATTATTTCTATTTATTACTTTTGCTTATTGCCTTTTATTTCGCCTTTTCTTGTTCTTTTATCCACTACAATACAACTATGTACCTGTTTTTATCATTCTTTTTCGCTTTATTGTCAATTTACAGTTGGCTGTAGTCGTGCGTGTTTTTTTTTATATTTATTTATTTGCTATCATTAGTGTTGCTTGTTAGCTTTTCAGCAGCAAGTGCTCGCAGGAAATTACATACTCTTGCTGTTATTTGTTGTTCTTTCTTTTTTTAATTTATTTATATTCTCATGCACTTTCCGCAACTAGGTATGTACATATATATCTACGTTTTTTTTTTTATTGATTGCATTCGCTTTGCTTGCAGTCATTTATTTATATTTACACATTTCATGTGACTTTAGTTACCCGACCACATCGCGACGGACGCCCCCCGTCGGTGTATTATGTTGGGCACCACAATGTGCAGCAACAACATGCTTAAATTGTGTTTTGTTGTACTTAGTTAAGTGCGGATGGGAGGAGTGCTGGGGTGATGGTGAATAAAATAAATTGCTGTGCATTTTCTAGCAAATCGCAAAAGTTAATGAAACATTTAAATGAACTTAAGAGTAAATGCTGATGGATTATCGAAATTAGATAATGTCGCTTGGGTTGATGCATATTCGCCTTGAGTGCATATTTGCGTACATGCTTGTGTGCTTATGCATTAAGTGCAAGCGTTTTTTAAATGTAAATATTATCGTTTTATATCTGAAAAAATCTTTATGTTAGCAGTGTGTATGTATATCTGAACAATCGGTTGTTTACTATATGTTTAGAGTGGTCCGATTCGACTGATTCAGACAAATGATCAATTGCACATAACAACAAAAATGTATTCCGAATTTCAGTCAGATATCTCAAAAACCGAGGGACTAGTTTGCGTTCACACAGACGGACGGACATACTGGCAGAGGGACAGACGAACATGGCTTAATTGACTCAGCTCATGATTCTGATCATATCTTCTTTATATATATTACGCTAAGCGATTTTTTGTACGCACCATAACTTTTACACCGTTATACCGATTTTCGAAAATGGGATGTCATATAAAAGGGCTTGGCCAGTAGATGTGTAGGAAGGTTTAATTTTTTTTTAAAAGGGTTGCCACCTGTTTAAAATTTCATTGTCCTGTATAGTACTATATGAAAGGGATTGAGCTGGAAATTAGTAACTTATTACAATTTTTACAACAAGGGTTGCCACCTGTTCAAAAATTCAGTTTTACGCTATAGTTTGTTCGATTTTTTAATTTGAAAATAAGTAACTTACTATTATTTTTATAAAAAGGGTTGCCACCTGTTCCAAAATTTATTTTTACGCTATAGTCTGTTTGATTTTTAGATTTGAGGTGTCATATGAAAGTGATTTGCCTCAAAATGAGTAATTGATCATAATTTTTACAAAGAGGGTTGCGACCTGTTCCAAAATTTATTTTTACTCCACAGTTTGATTTTTAAATTTAAAGTGTCATATGAAAATTTTTGGTCGGAAAATGAGTACATAATTTATTACGATTTTTACAAAACGATTTGCCACCTGTTCAAAATTTTATTTTTACGCTACAGTTTGTCCGGTTTTCAAATTTTAAGTATTATGAAAGGTCTTGCCCTGTAATAAAAAGAAAGGGGAGGAGAAAATTAAAGTAACGGAAATCTCGAAGAAAAGGAAGCTAAAGAGGGAAGAGTATGGAAAATAAAATGAATAAAGGGAAGGCGAAGCGCAAATAAAAGGGAAAGGAGAAGAGAAAGAGAAGTACGACAAATGATCTTTTGGAGGTAGCTATATGGGTAAAATATTGTAGAAAATTATTCGCATTAAAACTTCACAATGGGACTCCTCGGACAAAATCGTTGTATACAAAATCTAGGTCGACGGAAAATAAAAATAACCAGTAATTATGTATGTCAGTATATGCTTAATTTTATATTTTATTAATAAGAATCTATGGGCTTAAAGTCGATATATATTCTGCCATTTTTAAGGGGAAGCGAAATTTAAAATGGCAATCAAAAAAAAATTGTTAAATGTAGCAATACGTGGTCTTCCACCCTCAAACAGTCGCACAGTGTAATTGAAAGACACAGCATCGCGTGACCAGGTTTATTGGTAGTTATATATTTTGGTGGGTCCCTCACGCTTCCTTCTGGTACTTTCGACAAACAGTTTTTGGCACAAAGTTATAATAACATGAAAGTTATAAGAATTTAACAAAGAAAGAGTCGAAATCCACAGTAAAAAGTAGTTTGCAAGTGTCCTTGCAGTTAACATTTTCCGTAGAAGTGTAACTTTCAGTAAAACATTACATAATTTAATCCTTTTTCTTTGGTGCAAACAAGCAGAAAACAAATATTGTTTACCTTTGACTTTTACTTTACAACACAAAAAAGGGGACGATTTTTTTTCTGCTTTTGTAAATTGAAACCTTGACATGAACATGCGCTTATTTCATTCACTTACAAAATCTCTTGAGATAATCTATTTCATTGTTTTCAATTTTTCTCGTTGCTTAAAACGAAATGTGCTGTGCTGTTTAATGCAGAACAACAACAACAACAACAACCAAACTACAAACATTTGACATACTTCTTATTTTACTATTAAGTACTATCACTGAGCCCTTCACCCAAAACCGTGCAGCATGTGCTCCGACTTGCTTCTTCTTCCCCCCAAAATTATATTAAAGCTATGCAGTGCAGTAGTCAAAGTCTGACGCTAAGCTTTGTGTACAGCAAAAATGCGCTTATTCTTATTTAGCTGTTGACATTTCAGTGCTTCCTATTTATTCCATTTACAAAAGTGCTTACTACTGCGCTCTCTTTCCTTTTTCATTTTTAATTTTTCATTCTTCTTTTTTTTTGCATCTCATTACCTACAAGTATTTTGTTGCTGGAAGCGAAGTTGTTTTATGATCATTAATGTTAAATTTTTTGCTATTCATTTTTCCTTCTCTTCTGTCACTCTTCTCTTCCTTCTTCCCTTCCTTCTTCTTTCCCTCTGCTAGCCCCCACTGTCGCTTTTGCTCATTGCCTTTCGGTACTTAAGAGCAACACGCCCACCACCGCCTCTGTCATTGGCCATTTATACTCGTATTTTATGTCCTAGTTTTTCTTTTTTTTTTTTTTTGTCTTTTTCAACTTATTTTATTTGTTCTACAACTCCTTTATCTGTTTGCGCATGCATCTGCTCTAGCTCTTAAGTCAATTAATAAAAAGCAGCACTAGCATTAAGTTGTTGTTACACGCAGGGCCGTACCCAGGAATTTTTTTCGTGGGGGGTTTTATCATTGTGAATTTTTTTTTTGTTTTTTTTTTGTTTTTGAAAAATATATAACCTATTTCGTGCACTAAATAAAAATAATAAAAAAAAATTCTGGTTTCTAAAGTGCTATTTAGATCTATAGAAGAAACATTTTTTTTACAAAACTTTTGATTTTCAAATTAGGGTTTTTATAAGAAGTTTTAAAAATCAGGAAACTTTTATTCATTTAAAAATTAGACTTTTCTATTGCAAACACGATGAATACTTTATTTTTTGTGATTTTATCCAAGTGAAAAAAAATATTTTATGGACGAAAAGATATGTCATTATTTTAGTCTTTTGAGCAGAGTTTGAAATTATTTTTAACTTTTTTTTCATTTCCATTGAATTTCATTTTCATTTGAAAATTAAAAAATAAACAGCGCAGCAGAAGAATAAAAAATAAAAAGTTCTATTGTACTGCAACTGC
This sequence comes from Urophora cardui, assembly GCA_960531455.1. NCBI lineage: Eukaryota > Metazoa > Arthropoda > Insecta > Diptera > Tephritidae > Urophora > Urophora cardui. Next base: position 114,969,033 of record OY482671.1, read on the forward strand.
GCAGCCTTAAGTTTCAAAAAATTATAGTCGACTGTTGCTGTATTGTGGAAATTTGTACAGCACAGCAAAGGGCAAACATAATTTCGAGTTTTTACAGCACTGTTGTTATTGTTCTTTTTTTTAAATTATGGGAACACAATCGAAATTGTAATGTACAAAAAAAAACCAATTTTAGAAAGCCGCACTTAAAACTAAAATTCTGTTTGTCTTTGGTTTACTGTCGACTGATCTATTTGAAATTACACAGTAAAGCAACAGCACATATAAACAAACTGTTCTGTGCTTCGACTACAGATATTTTCAAAGGAAATCGAAATTCAAAAGTTCTCAAAAAATTATGATAACTTTCGCAGAACAGCAACACCTTATTTTTTGAGACTGTTGGTGTTATGCTGACAAACACTGCTTGGGAAGCTATATATTTCCCTTTAATGTCCTTTGATCTGTGAAGTCGTTTACATATATGTAATTGGGTCACCTAGCCGAGTTTTTGGACCATAAAAAATCCTTTTTGTTTCCCTTGGAAAAAATCGCCAAAAATAAAGTATTCATCGAATCTTTTTAATATTACGCTTAAAATGTTTGCAATAAAACAGAATAATTTTTAAAAAGAATAAAACTTTCCTGATTTTTACAACTTCTTATAAAAACCTCAATGAAAACTAAATTTTTTCAATAATCGCAAAAAATCAATAAAATGTTGACTTTGAAAAGTTAGTATTGAAAATAGGTGAAATCGGACTATAACAACTCACACAGCCCTTATATGGGATCTTTCGAAAAACACACAAAATCTTATAATTCACTGATATAACCTGAGTAATGAATTTTCAGCCATGCAATGACTTTATGAAGTTATAAGGAAATATGCTAAAATTTTAGAAAATATGCGATGATTGACTGCCTTATTCCGGAGTGGTAACATAATTTAATTTATAAGTCGTATGTCGTTAGAAACGTACATTAATTACACTGCTCTACAGCCAAAAAATACTCTAAACGCGACCATCCTATCTATATGTAAAATCGGTCGCTGATTCCGAAAATCGGGTTAATTTTTAATTCTATGGGAAGGTTTTTGAGATATCGGCAATTTACCGTTATTTGGCCAATGGCTCCACTTAATCCTGTATATCTCTTTGACGCAGTAAGCTATCCTCCTTGGAGTGACACCAACCGAAAGAAAATTAAATTTCCTTTTCACGGCTCCAGAGGCGGATTATCCCTAAAGCAAACTAGGCACTTGCCTAGGGCGCGTAGTTACAAGGGGCGCGCGAGCTCAGAATTTTTAAACAAATAAAGAAAATAACATATCGACGATTAAGAATTAAAGCTGATCTATAATAGATCGATAATAGATAAATCGATTATATTGCACAAGCATCGATATATTGTGCAATATTGCGCGTTTGTTGCGTCGTCAGGCTTGCCAGTACTGGCGATTTGTCGCCAAATTGGCGATTTTTTAAAAACTTTGGCGACCAATTTATGAAAATTGGAGATAGCGACTTTTTTGGCGATTATCAAAATATTAGATTATATTAATAAAAAAGCAATTACTTTTTCAAGCCTTTTTCTCAAATTTTGAAAGTTTCTTCATACAAATTTTTGTCAAATTACAAAAAATTTGAGAAATAGTAATTGCTTTTTGTTTATTAATACGACCCATTATCTCCACTTTGCCAATAAATCTTACGATATGTAGAGATCTATTGAGAAAATAAATATATACTACATACTCTGGCAACCATTTTCTGCACACTTGAGTGCAAACCAAAATTTTGGTCTGCACACTCGTCTATCCACGATACGACGGTCTGTACAACTTTGACACCCTACGGGACAGTGAGCTTCAGCTGAAACCGCACGTGCTGTTCATCGCTGGCATATGTTTTGTGCATCGTCGACAGCACTTTCTTAAGGGCCTTGTGAGAAAAGTGATGCCTGGCTTTGCGTACGTGTGATCTTGCATCACCTTCTCTCTTATGTACTTTGGCTATCTATTCAAAATAGGTTTGTCTCTTTTACTCCAATCACAAGTGATCAAAAACAATAGCACTCTAGTTAGCAGCATAGTTTATATCTATAAGTTGCGACACTCTCAGCTGATCGTTTGGTATGTTGTGCCTGTCACCATGTAGTGCTGTGCAAAAGTTACAAAAAAAAAAAATTGAAATGAATTTTGAAATCGTTAAATCTTTAAAATTATTGGGTGAATTGAATTTGTAATGCTATATTTGTAGCAATAATAACAAAAAATTAACATATTTTTGAGTTTTAATTGATTTTATTAGGAATTTTGGCAATTTTCTTGTGAAGATTTTGCTACGTTTGAATACAACACTGTGGTCGATTCTTCTTCATATTTGGTTTATTTAGTTTCCCATTCTCCAATTGACACATAATGTGCCTGTCACTGGTTGAAATTTGTTTTGATGGGAATACAGTGAGTCACAGTGAAAGTGAGCCATCATTTATTCAGAAATTTTTATTATTATTTTATACTAGCAATCCAATAAAAAAAAGTTTCGTTCAATTCCATTCAGCACTTTTTGAGTGATACGGCCACAAACATACGGACAGACAGACAAAAATTCTAAAAATGGTTGATTTGGATTCTACTGGCTTAATAATCATCATTTTTTTCTCGATATCTGCAATGTACAGACATCAACCTGTTACAATTTTATTATATGTAGAGATTAACAAATTATCTAAGCTTTTACATAATCTATATCTACATCTACACTAATATTATAAAGAGGAAAGATTTTGATTGTTAGGGTGTAAAACAACTAGGTAGTTAAAATTTATAGTATTATGATGGCCTTTTATGGTCGGTACAGGGGCGCCGAGAAAGTGGCTGCCTAGGGCGCTCTGGACCTTTAATCCGCCACTGCACGGCTCCCATAACATTTTTCCCTACCTCTTATAGTTTCTGAAATATTGACGATTCAATTTGAATTTTTTCGATTTTTTACGATTTTTTCAAGAAAAAATTGATTTTGTCACGCAATATCTTTATAACCAATGTTTTCACCTTCGGTTTTACTTCTTTACGTGAAGTGGCATTGCAAGACTTGGCTGTATTTACTTGATCGCCTATAAGTTATAGGCTATAACTTTTCCATTTTACCATGGATTTTCTTCGTTGATAGCTTATTTTTTTGCTAATGGAATAGAGCTTCACGTAAAGGAGTAAAACCGAAACATTGGTTTTAAAGATAATGCCTGACAAAGTCAATTTTTTCTTAAAAAAATCGTAAAAAATTGAAAAAATTTAAATTGAATCGTTAATATTTCAGAAACTATAAGAGGTAGGGAAAAATGTTATGGGAGCCATGAAAAGGAAATTTCATTTTCTTTCGGTTGGTGTCACTCCAAGGAGGATACCTTACTGCGTCAAAGAGATATACAGGATTAAGTGGAGCCATTGGCCAAATAACGGTAAATTGCCGATATCTCTAAAACCTTCCCATAGAATTAAAAATTTCGGAATCAGCGACCGATTTTACATATAGATAGGATAGTCACGTCCAAATTACAGACAAAAAATTTCATTTTGTGATCCAGTGTTATTTTTCGAACGGAGTAGATACGGTTTGCGGGTATTTGTAACTTTAGCGAAAAGAATTTTTGATGGAAGTTGTAACCAGAAAAACCCAAAATTACCGTTATCTCAAAACCCTAACTACAAAAAAATGGTTTTGACCTCAGCAGGTTCATGCCAGCCCTCCCCTATACCTGAAATTCTTGGTATTTTCTCAAATTAATTATTTGTAAACTAGTGTTTTCAACATATAGCTTTGAATATGATAGAAGTAAAATTTATCTACCAGAATTTCGTGGGGGATTCAAACACCCAAAACCCCCCCCCCCTAAATACGGCCTTGGTTACACGTGTTGTACGGATGATGATGAATGAGTACAAAAGTTGTTCCATTCTATTTTATCGCGTTAATTGCGTACAAACGCAACGAGGAAGTCACAGAAAAGCGTGTAAAGCTAATTAAGTGGCCTGTTATTAAATTACGGTACAAAGACACAAGTGACACAAACAAATCTAACGGGCATTTAAGAAGGATAATATGTTTTTAATTCATTTTAGGGCGAGTTTGTTCTTCATCTCGTGGTGTACGCTTTAATTGAAGGGAACAAAAGTCCGTCAGAGGTGGCTTAAAGCTAACTTTTTCTCACAGTTTTCAAAAGGCGATTTTTCATAAAAACTGAGGGTGATAGGAAAAATCCAGGTATGCACATTTAATTTTCTCACCAAAATACGACAAGATCAGATATCAAATCCAAAAGGCAAAAACTATTAAACTTTGCAGTTCTGTGTAATTAAAGCATGTTTTCTTTATGTTTTATTCTTGTAACTCTTTAATGATTACATACGTTTACGTTAACATTTTTAATGATTAATAGCACTGGATCACAAAATGAAATTTTTTGTCTGCACTTTGGACGTGACTATCCTATCTATATGTAAAATTGGTTACTGATTCCGAAAATCGGGTTCATTTTTAATTCTATGGGAAGGCTTTTGAGATATCGCCAATTTACCGTTATTTGGCCAATGGCTCCACTTAATCCTGTATATCTCATAACGCAGTAAACTGTGGTGACACCAAACGAAAGAGAAAATTAAATTTCCTTTTCATGGCTCCTTCAACATTTTTCTCTAACTCTTATAGTTTCTGAAATATTGACGATTCAATTTGAATTTGTTCGATTTTTTATGATTTTTTGAAGAAAAAATTGAATTTGTCAGGCAATATCTTTAAAACCAATGCCTTCACCTTCGGTTTTACTTTTTTGGGTGAAGCTACATTCCATTACCAAAAAAATTAACTATCAACGAAGAAAATCCATGGTAAAATGGAAAAATTATAGGCGATCAAGTAGATACAGCCAAGTGGCTCCGAAATCTCGTATATCCCTTTCCAAAATTTTTCTATTTTTTGTTTCCGGTCTATTGTGGAACTCATGCCACACAATTTCAATGAATTATCTTTATATTTGACAGAGATATCGCTTAAAATGTTTTAATTAGGTCACTTTATAATACACATATATGAAAATGGGCGTGGTCGTCAACCGATTTTGACAATTTTCCGTCCAAACATTTGCCTAAGTACGTATATAACGCGTACCCAATTTCATCGATATATCTTCAATGGTTTCTGAGTTATGTCATATAAAACTTTCAATGTTTGACCCTAAATAAGTGGGCGTGGCACCAAAATTTCATCAAATTTCTTCATAGGGGCCTGAGCTCAATACGTGGGTGAAATTTCATCGCTCCAGCTATATTAGTGGCTGAGATACCAAATTTCCGATTTTTTCTATATAGGAAAAGTGGGCGTGGTCATGGTACGATTTCGGCGATTTTCAATACCAACCATCCCACACTGGTCTCATTTGTATGGAGAGTGGGACAAAACTCAATTTCTTGGAAACGGATGGACCTACCGAAACCAAATTTGGCACATTGGTGTCCCACTATACGACTCATCTTTCAGAAATTACACTAACGCTAGTTTACAGCCAAAAAAAAAACAAGAAAACCAGGAATGGGGGAGAATAGGAATTGACCTGCTGAGCTTGGAACTATTTTTTTTTATATTTTTTGTATAGTTAGGTTTTTGAGATAACTGTAATTTTGTTTTTTTTTTTTGTTATCACTTCATTCAAAAATTATTTTCTCTGGAGTTACAAATGCAATAAACGCCAGCAGTATCTTGTTCGAAAGGCATTTAGAATACGCTTCGAACGACGTACAACCACTTGTAGTGGTCTAATATAAACTAGCTGAGCGAAAGCAGGTCAAAGTCAATATTTTGTGGATTTTTTGCGATTTTTGAAAAAAATTTGATTTTCAAATTAAGTTTTTATAAAAATTTGTAAAAATCATGAAAGTTTTATTACTTTAAAAATTTTCCCGTTTAATTGCAAAGACTTTAAGCGTAATATCAGAGAGATCCGATAAATATTTTATTTTTGGCGATTTTTTTCTTGTGAAACAAAAAAGATATTTCCGATGTCAAATAACAAAGTTACAATAAAAAAAAATTATTTCGCGATATTTCGCGGGATCAAAAAAAAAAATTGTATGGAGAGTGGGACAAAACTCAATTACTCAGATTTTATCGAAAATAAAGTTTTATCGAAAACAGTCGATGTAAATATGTAAAAAAATCGTAAAAGGGCAACAATATTTTGTATAGACTACACCATTTCCACTTTAAAATGAGAAAGCTTCAATTTAAAATAAGAAAACTTCATTTGAAAATCAGATTAGTAAATTTTAAATGAGAAAGCGTTACTCTGAAATGAGAAACCTTCATTTGAAAATCAGATTAGTCAATTTTAAATGGGAAAGCGTCACATCGAAATGAGAAAACTTCATTTGAAAATGAGAAATTTTCATTTTAATATGAGAAATCATCAATTGAAAATGAGAAACATGTTTTTATTAAAAGTTAAGTTTATTTAAGTACCAACAGGCATGTTTTCTAAAGCCGCACACTCGTATGAAAAGAGGAGGCATGTTGAAAAGCCCGTGCACAACCCCCCGAGTTATTGTTATTTTGGATTCGTCCACCAAGTTTTCCAGGTATTGTAGTCGTTGTTCTATTAAATGTGGTCCTTCTACAAAAAAAATATTATTCAGCTTATACATTTGATGAACTATTCTCAATTTAAAATGATAATTTCTCATTTTCAAATGAAATTTTCTCATTTTCAAGTGACGCTTTCTCATTTAAAATTGACTAATCTGATTTTCAAATGAAGGTTTCTCATTTTGACGTGAAATATTCTCATTTTAAAGTGACTATTCTGATTTTCAAATGAAAGTTTCTCATTTCAAACTGACTAATCTGATTTTAATGTGAAGGTTTCTCATTTTAAAGTGGAAATGGTGTAGTTACATTTAATATGATATTTTAAGAAAAAGGGAAAAAAAGGGAAAAATGTATAAACAGGCTTCTTAAGAGAAGACTTGAAAGAACTCAAATCTGCTGGTCCAGAGTGGTCCTTAAATGTTAAAAGTTTAAATGAAAATACTAATGCTTGAAAATTGCGCTCACAGAAATGCCAAGATTTCTTCATCTTGTATTTTGCTAAAAATAAATTGTTTTCACTGTTTTCTTTCGCTAATCATGAAACATACGTTTTTCTTGCGTTTCCATAGTTATCCGCATTTTTTTAGTACTCAAACTTGAAATATCGCAAAAATCATAATACACTTATTTACATAAACTTTTTCCAGAAATTTTTTTTTTTCAAATGTGTTGACTTTAAATGAGCCAAAGTAACATTTAATGGTGGCTATTGCGTATAGAAGGAGGTTTTTCATAAAATTCAATATATTTCCTATGGAAATGCATGACAAAAGTTTCTTTTTCAAGCACAAAAGTTTTTGACTTTTGTGTATGGGGGCTGACCAGTGTGCGTCCCAGTCTCGACATCAACTTGCATTCTAAATTTCATCAAAATATCTAAATTTTTGCGCGAGTTAGAGTGTTTACAGACGGACGGACGGACGGACGGACGGACATGGCTCAATCGATTTCTCTTTTCACCCTGATCATTTTGATATATACATAGGCTTATATGTATCTATCTCGATTATTTCATTCTGTTACAATCCACCGTTATGTGATTAAAACTTAATACTCTGTGTACTAGTACAGCTGGGTATAAAAAGCGATTGTGCGAGCATTTGAATAACATTTGTTCGGGCTGCTAGAAAATGTTCCAAAAAATCGAGAGCTCTACTTAATACTAGGCATCTCACATCTATTAACTACGTGTACATAGGCACTCAGAGAGCGATCGCGAGCAATAGTCTACTGATGACCAATCCAGTGTCATCCTTAGCCAATTATGTATTTTTCTTTCATAAGCACTTGCCGACTATATCCACGCACTTTGCAGCTACTTCATAGTTGAAAATGTGAGCCACACAACTTTCTATGACACAACTAGAATACGAAAATTTGAAACGCATACTCATTTCACTTATTCCATTAACCTTGTTCTATACCTACATATTTTCCTACCAAAAAAGCACTTAAACTAGTTAATCACATTTTTCAACGCAAACCATTCAAAATTACAACGTATCTACGTATATATGTATGTACATTGAGTGAAATTCAAAACCCAACAACTAAAAGGAAAAAAACGCAAAAAAAAAAAAGAAAAGGTATAAATTTCATAGAATGAACGAATGAGAGTTGTCATGAAGATGACCATAGTGGACAACAAGTGCCACAGTTGGGTAGATGAGGTCAACAGCTGTGCATGTAAGAGGGGAAAAAGGTGAATATAAGATAACGATAATGGCCAACAATTGTAACACACATACATAAGTAGGGCAAAAGTGCAGGAGAAAAAACATAAAAATCAACAAAATGTAAATCTAAAAATTCGACAAACATACCAAAAAAAATTATGATGATTCTTTTCGGAGAATGACATGACAAAATATGCAACGCCTGGTGCGGCAGTGGAACTGTTATGCTCTCTGACTCTGCCAAAGCGTGGTTGTTTAAGCTCTAAAGTGGGTTATTTAAAGTACATACATTTCCACCGTTGATCGACTTCATAAATAGACTAAGTACGTCTGGCTTTTTTACACCTTTTTTAGCGCTTTTGTCTTATTACCATTTTATTATTCACACGCTTCTACTTTTCAACCATCCACTCAAATGGTACTCAAACCAAAAATCTCCTTAAGGCCACATCGATGTCAATAAAGCAAAGAAGCATAACAAAAAATGAACAGTAGGTACTTGTAGGAAGTTCGAAAGAGCTTGGGGAGATGTTGTCAATTGAGTTAAAAGCAAAACAGAATTATAAAAAAGGAAGTTTTTTTTTTTTCGGATATAGTTTTTATTGTATCATTCTTAGAGAATATGACAATTTTTATAGAATCTTAACCTAGAATACAATGACGTTATTCGTTGCCACTGCTTCAAATAACATACGGATGAAATTTTTATTTGATATAAAATAAATACTTGTGAATACATTTATTATGTGTATGTGAATGTTTTTGTTTTTACTAAGAGTATGTACGTTATTTTATTTTATATTCGTTCATTATGTTATTCATTTTCATTATATATGTATTTATGCCGTCGGAATGGAATGGAATGGAATTCCAAGCAGCTGATTGTATAGCATTAAAAGTTCATACGGCTTGACAGGACAGGCTTATCGATGACACAATCATGTGTTGCATTAGTAAGTGCTGTTGCAGATTTCGGAATGGAAGGAATTCCAATAAGCTGCGTGTATGAACTTAGGAATTTTTACGGCCTAATGGGATAGGCTCGTCCGGAACACAGTCATACATATGTTATACATGTGTATTAGTAAATGCTGTTGTAGCTTTCTGAATGGAAGGAATTTCAGTAAGCTGCCTTTTGTAATTTAGAGGTTTTACGACCTAATAGGATAGGCTATACGAGGTTTTAATATTAGTGGCTCTAGCCTTGGTCACAATTTAGCTGGATATCCTTTCTCTTTAACCGCCTGGGGTATCTCTGTTCTAACAGGCTTTTAGCCAGTATGTTTGGATGATGCCTAGTCTTGTGGCGTAGTTGGTTTGTATATTTTTTTACTTCTTCAACAACTGTGTTAATTTTTAGATCCCTGTGTATAGTGGAATTTTTCACGTACCAAGGCGCCCGGCATATTGATCTTAATATCTTAGATTGTAGCCTTTGTATTCTTTCTAGACTGGATTTGGATGCTGAGCCCCAAAGCTGTATTCCATATATCCAGGATGGTTTTATCACCATATTAAATAAAAGTATTTTGTTGTCTAGGCTTAATTTAGATTTTGGACTAATGATCCATTGTAGATTGCTTATTTTCAGCTTTGCTTGCCTTAACCAAAAGAACCTATGTATTTGCATCAAAGACTTCAGTTTCTGACTTCTTCGAGGTCTGTGCTTCTAGTGCATACTAAATATCGGTTTCTGTTATCTGAGCGTCAGTTCTTCATAAGCTCTATCCGTCTATGGAACTCGTTACCAGCGGAGTCGAGTGTGCTACTGAGATAACACGCTATAAACGTGCCAACGGAGTCAAGTGTGCTACTGAGTTATCATTTTTTTCTTGAGGTGAGCTTGAGCGTGCAGCTCACTGATGGGAGTTGACACAGAGTCATGACTCAGTGCTGAGTTACCCAAGCCTATCTCTAATACAAGCTTATGGCAAAAATATGTATGCCTCGGCTGTCTTTTGACTGCATCAGCATTGTCTTGCCAACACTTCTATCCTTCATCAGCCTTGCTGCGGACACTGGCCATATTTTTCATGCCTCTTCTACCGCTATCTCGTTTTTTCGAATAGCGTATTTGACCTTTTGTTTTTTGATCTACTCTATAGATATGTGCATATATTATATATGTATGTGTGAAAAAAAAACCCTAAGTACTTTACATTTTCTGCTCACTTTGTGCATAAAAAAAACTTTCGCCAAAAGTCGTTTATTTTAAAATGGTCCTTATTCGCCATTTAAGACACACTTCACTTAATAAAAAAGAAATCAAAACAAATGTTTACAATGGCGGCGGTTAAGTGACGAGGGATTTCCATTAATTATCAGCAGTGCTGCCTTATTCATGCCGAAAATGTTCTTATTCTTTTAGTAATTTTTTTATTATTCAAGTTTTTACTTTTTAAGTTATTCTGTTCCTCTACTTTTCCTTTTTAATACACTGTCCCTTGAAACATCCAGGGCCCATATACATACGTTAAGCTGATTGTGCCTTTTTAATAAAATGTTATTATTCACAGAAGTCGCTTCTTTTTCGGCCAACGAGCCTTTTCTGTGTGTTTGGGTTTGTTTTACGCTGTATAAAAAAAACATTGATGGCAAGCTTTGGAAAAATGTGATTTTTACTACAATCACTTTTTACTTGCATATTCGTTGATTTGTGTTTGTGTGTGTTGTATTGCGAACAAAGCGCATGCCATCTTTATTTTATTTAATCATTATTTATGCTCAAAGTTTCAGACATTTAACAGTACAATAAATGTTTGCCTGCGCAAAGTTGCACAAACATACAATGTTCTTTTTTCGTTGTAAAGGGTTCTTATTTTATGCTGCAAGAAAATTGATTGCCGAAATTATGTACATATATACATGTGTAACATAGTTAAATGGCCATTTTCTGCTATAAATAATAGTGACGCTTATGTAGTACCTAAAATTTGATTGTAAACAGGTTTTTATAATGATGGCAGCTATGAGTTAAAAGAGAAGAAAACCTCTACCCGTAACGATAAAAAAGTTAAAGAAAAATTTTGTGCGCTTGCTTTCTTCCTTGTTATTATTTCATTTCCTTTAAGTTTACGCCGCTTATGTAGATTATAAAATGTGCTATAAAAATGTTCTGCTGAATAAATGTCAGCTAAAACACAATATTTGAGTTATGGAACTTGAAAGATAACACTGTGTGACAATGCAAAAGTACTTTTGGCGAGACATATGTAACTCAAGCTGTAGGTCTGGTCAAGTATACAAAAACTGCGCACCTACTTAGGATTTTCAATATACCCCCACAATATGGAGATAGGGGCCAAAAAGCGCCTTTTTATGGGTTAAGTCATATAGGTCGCTGTGGTGCAGTGGATAGAGTGCTCGCCTGCTATGCCAGAGGTCTCGGGTTCAAACTCCAGTCCGAGCAAACACCAAAAAAATTTCTCTAATTAGTAAAAATCCAATTATTGCGTTTTTTTAAGAGCAGCTGTCACTACTCGGCAGTGGGCGGCATACCCTCCGAGTATATTTCTGCCATGATAAAGCTTCTACCAAAAAATGCATTCGCCCTTCGTGATTGTGTGTGAATTAAGGTGTTTTCGTTTTATTATTTACAGCTTATTCAGTGGGTTCAATGAACTTTGAGTTTTTCTCATTTATCCTTTATAAATTAGCGGAAGTGTATTCTACTTTGGAATAAATTTAGCGTGAAATACATAAGTAGACATATTATGCTATTTATAATTTAATTAAACTGGCATAAGCACCAACATATGTACTTGTCAACATTGAAGGCGTTCATAAGCAAATGCCAAATATTTTAATTTCATACAAATTTGAATATGATGTTAATTCACCAAGATTGAGGCAACAGATGTATTTATTATGATTAGAGTTTTCATATTACTAAGCATTACTTTTTTACAAAATTTACATTAAAACTATAGCATAATTTTAAATAGTATCGGTGCAAATCTAGAGTATGCCTAAAATAATTTTCAATTACACAGCCAACCACATTAGGAGCAATCCACAGTAAGAGCGTAAAGCGATTCCCAAAACAATTTCTCAACGGAGAGCTCCGAAATTGCAGTGAAAATTAAGAGCTTTTTGATTTATTTTTTAAGGTGAGGAAGCATTTTGGTGCTGAGGAAACACACGTTTAATTTGCCTCTTAAGTTACGATTTTTCATATTCTTATTTGCAAAGCACTTTTGTTCCTCGTATATTCTCCGTTGGCAGCCTGCTTATGAGGATGAACGCACCACGCGAGTAGTCGCAAATCACGTATAGCTTAAAAAAAAACTGTTCCATTTTATGTTTTCCTTTTAAATGTGCTGTAAGTAGACGCCAAAAGGCTTTTATAATTAAAAGTTACTTGACTCATAAATAATGCATAGTCTAATTAAAGTAACTCTGTGATGTAAATATGTCACACATATATAGATATTTATATAAGACTTACGAGTTAAACGCTTTCAAATATTGTAAATAGCTAATTTGAATTATTACAAAAGCTAAGTACTTTATTACTTACTTTACACAGGAGCATAAAGCAACGACAGCAGCAACAGCAGCAGCATCGTAAGCGTGTTAAGTAAGTGATAATAAGTATGTACATACCCTGCAAAAAATGCGATTAATCCGGCACGTGTACGGGATCAATCGCAAGGCAGCATGTGACTAAACAATTTTACATCCCTTTAAATGGAGCGAATTGATTGCATTTGTTCGAGCATGTACTATGAAGAAACTAATTGTTCAATTTGTATACCCGAACGGGTAAAAATGTAGATCAATCGCTTTTATACCAAACGGGTACAAATGTAGAGCTCTTATCTCGAAAGGGTAATGTAGATTAATCGCTTATATCCAGGGACCGTAATGATTATGAGTTTTACAATAAAAATCGCCATTAAATCATTATATGTTGAGTTTTTTTATATTTCATCAAAAATAATCATTATTTTTTGAGTTTTATTTTTTTGATCAGAAATAACACTTATTCCTTGAGTGATATATTTATCGTTCAGAAATAATCATTATTGTGTGAGTTTTATTTTTTTCGATCAAAAATATCACTCATTCACGAAGTTATATCGATGGGAATTTTTTAGTAATTATGTTCCAGAGCACTTTAGAGACGATTTGAGTTTTTCGACCTAAGCAAAAAAAAAAAACTCAAAAAATAATGATTATTTCTGAGGGATAAATATATCACTCAAGGAATAAGTTAAATTTTTGATCTTTGCAAGTGTTTGATTTTTTTCACTGAAAATACAACGAATAATGATTATTATGGTTCCCTGCTTATATCCAAACTTGTAAGCTAAGGATATTTTTTATGAAAATGTCTAAAAATTATAAACTATTATATTGATTAGCTTGCAGTGAAATCTTTAAAAAAAAAATTAAGTATTTTCTCCATATATTTTATATTTTGAAAATGCATTATGCGAGTGTAAAAGACATGTGAGAAATATTTCAAAGTTGTTAGCTAAGGCTATTTTTATAAAAAATTCTATTCAATAAATTAAAATTTTTTTACATAGTCAGTTTTGGGTGCATAATTTTAATTGATTTTTCAATCGATATTTTTGGTAACATTTTGATAAAATTATTATTAATCATTGTTATCAAAACAAATGTTGTTCAATTAGTTTTACCTATTGCTATACCATTTTTTTAATACATTGAATATTTTTGTTAAATTTATAAATTTACTCAGTACATATAGATTTGTACCCGTTCGGGAAGTATTCGTCTACAATTAGTCTACATTTATACCCGTACAGGAAGAATCGGGAACTAATTATGAACCGATTGTTCCCGAAAGAGATCAATCCGGGACAAATTTCTTTCAGTATTAGTCAGACATTTTTTTGCAGGGTATATACGAGCTAGGTGCTTAGTTAATATGTACGTATGTACATATATGCGCGCAAAATAATTCAGCACCAATAAAGCTAAAGCTAATATACATATTCCTGCAGAGGAGTACTTATGAAAATTGCTTTTCTTAAGTCTTATGCGTAAATTAGTGTTTAGCTGGTAGTCGGCAAACAGTTTTCCCCAGATAATGTTAAACAAGAAAGTTAATTAAAACTAGTATCGCCGGTGGTCGAAATTCGACCATGCAATTTATTTTTTCAACTTTGTATTGGTACAAAAATTATTCCTTTTCGCGGAGATAAGCAACACTTTCCAAATTCCAGTTGTACCGCAACACTGATTTGCCCTTTTGATCACGGTCGGACGCGAAATCATGGTCAAAATCAAGGCAGATCTAGGAAGGTAGGCCCGGTGGTGAGCGATTTTAAATTAAAGCGACTCTCCAACTGTGTTTACGATATTTGTAAACACGTTTACGATATCTATTTATCTTAACCAAAAATTTTATTTATTAATTATAAAGAAATTAAATAATTTATAGGAAAAATTATATGCCTATGCACTGCTCCTGACTCATACGAACACATCCATATCAATTTTATGTGGATATGAGTATGTTAAATGTGCCAAATAGCCTGGCAATTGTTTGTATGGAAAAAATGTTAGCCTATTAATATATAGATAAACAAAGCAAGAAGTGTGTAAAGTGCTAGCCATGCTACTTATCCATACATACATACAAATATCTATACACATGTATATGCATAAGCTTATGCACATTTACATATGTATCTATGTATATATATGTATATATGTATGTACATATATATTTATGGTTCATATGCGATAATGCAAAAGTAATTTGTTGCTTAAAATTGTGTCGTTGGTTGGTTTCTGAAATAAACACGCTTCACTATCAACTAAGTAGTTAGTTAAATTAAACGACAAACATATGAGTATATACAAATATATGAATAAATATATGTATGTATATATGCATATAATATTTGAAGTAAGATTGGCCCACAAATATACATATGTATTTACTTACATTACAGAATTTTGGCGTGGCGTATGAGTAACATGTTAAAAAAAATTAAAGCGTGAATAAAGCTCATATGACACTACATTTTTTTTTTTTTTTGGTATTCTACCAGGTTTTTTGTGTGAAGGAGATGGTCAAATACAGTTTTGCGTTGGTGCAAGCGAGCAAGCTATATTGAAAAAAACCAAACAAAATACCATCTAGGCGATTAAAAACCAACGAGCCAGCTTGTATTTCGGTAGGTTTTTTGGCATTCGGTCATTTTTTCTGACAATTTTTCCTATTTGACAACCATAAAATAAATTATATTTAAAATAAAAAATATATGGAAATACAAATTTTAAATTTGCCTCTTGTAAGCTTCTGCTTTGGCCGTAAGGGTAAAGAAGAAGTCCGCAAGAAAAATTATATTGCGTACTGGCTTCCCTTTATAACACGGAATACAAAGCTATCCTGCCCTTTGAGTTTCATAACTTTTTTATTTCAGTAATTTAAATTAAAATTTCTGAAAAAATTAATTTTTGAAATAAATATTATTTTCATTTAGTTTGAAGTTTAATGTCAATCAAATTGTTTTTGAGGGAGTATTTGTCTCTTTTCAACCTACAGAAGAATTGTTTTTGTATTTTGACTTTCGGTGGGTTTTCCAAACCAAAAAAAACCAAGAAAAAAATGTAGTGTCATATAGGCATAACGAGTATTCATGAACATTGATGTGTAAACAGTTCCGAAATTGGATTTTTATTTCCTTTCTGGTTTCTTGGGATTAAAGTGCGACTAAAGTTTTTTATAATTTTTTGTAGATATTGTCGGTGCTACTAGGTATTTTGCAGACCTGTAAAATACTCAGTATATACTGGTACTAAGTACCAAATTCCAAGTACAAGCACAAGTACTTATCAATGTATATACAAGTACTTTTTGACAAACTATTTCAGAGTGTTACAAACAAAAAAATATCACCTCAGTTGATTTTGATTTAAAATTTTTATTTCAATAAAAACATTCCAAAAAGCAAAACAAAAACATAGATATCGTCGCTCCGGAAGAAGAAAGACGCATGTCAGTAATTTGTCGACGAAAAAAGGCGCATTAAAAATATGTCGGGGAAGAAAGACGCCTTACAAAACATGTCGACGAAGATAGACGCATTAAAAAATATTTCGACGAAGAAAGACGCATTAGCATTAATATTGACTAAGAAAAATAAAAAATCGAATACGTCTTTCTTTCTTAAAAAATATTTAAATGCGTCTTTCTTTATAGTAAAAAAAAATAAAGCGTCTTTCTTCGTTATCAAAAAAAAATAAAGAGTCTTTCATTCGAAAAATATTTTTAATGCGTCTTTCTTTGAAAGAAAAAAAGTTTGCGTCTTTCTTCCCCAACAAAACAGTTTGCGTCTTTTTTCTTCTGTAGCGACGATATGTGTACGTACTTAAAAAGTACTTATTAGTAGAGTACTTGTAATTGTAAAATTCAAGTACAAGTACTAAAGTACTAAAGTACTTGTACTTGTACTGGAATTTCGAAGTACTGAGGTACTGGTACTGGTACTTGCACTTTACAGGTCTGGTATTTTGTTGTTGTTATACTCAGCTGTACTAGTACACAGAGTATTATAGTTTTAATCACATAACGGTGGATTGTAACAGAATGAAATAATCGAGATAGATATAGACTTATATATATCAAAATGATCAGGGTGAAAAGAGAAATCGATTGAGCCATGTCCGTCCGTCCGTCCGTCCGTCCGTCTGTAAACACTCTAACTCGCTCAAAAATTGAGATATTTTGATGAAATTGGAAATGCAAGTTGGTATTGAGACTGGGACGGTTGGTATTGAAAATGGGCGAAATCGGACCATGACCAAACCCACTTTTCCTATATAGAAAAAATCAGAAATTTGGTATCTCAGTCACTAATATAGCTGGAGCGATGAAATTTTACCCACGTGTTGAGCTCAGGCCCCTAGGAAGAAATTTGATGAAATTTTGGAAAATGGGCGGTGCCACGCCCACTTATTAAGGGTCAAACATGGAAAGTTTTATATGTCATAACTCAGAAACCATTGAAGATATATCGATTAAATTTGGTACGCGTGATTTACTTACTTAGGCAAACGTTTGGACGGAAAATAGTTAAAATCGGTTGACGATCACGCCCACTTTCATATATGCATATTACAAAGTGACCTAATAAAAACATTTTAAGCTATATCTCTGTCAAATATAAAGATCTATCATTGAAATTTTGTCGCATGAGTCCAACTATGGATATAAAATAAAAAACACAAAAATTTTGGAAAATGGGCGGTGCCACGCCCACTTATTAAGGGGCAAACATTGAAAGTTTTATTAGTCGTAACTCAGAAACCGTTGAAGATATATCGATGAAATTCCGTACACGTAATACACTTACTTAGGCAAATGTTTGAACGAAGAATTTCCAAAATCGGTTGACGGCCACGCCCACTTTTATATATGTGTATTATAAAGTGGCCTAATAAAAACATTTTAAGCGATATCTTTGTCAAATATAGAGATAATTCATAGAAATTTTGTGGCATGAGTTCCACAATAGACCGGAAACAAAAAATATAAAAATTTTGGAAGATGGGCGTGGCACCACCTCTTTTTAGACAAAGGAATATACGAGATTTCTTAGCCTATAACTCGACAAATAATTGAGATATTATAACGAAACTTGGTTTATACACTTTTATAACTTGTGTTAATAGAAACGCAAAAATTTAGTGAAATCGGTTTATGACCACGCCTACTTTTTAACAAAGATATTTCTGGAACACGCTTTGGGAATTTGTAACGTGACATCTTTGTAACTAGAAGTCAAAACGGAATGAAATTTTGCACAAGGAATAATATTCATATGCTTAGTTGGATGACTGATAAAAATGTTGAAAATGGGCGTGGCTACGCCCACTTTATGCAGCACTCGCTTTATATAAAATACACCGTGTTTTCATCAAACGCAAACAAACAATGAAAGAATACAGCTGAGTATGTAATGTTCGATTCCACTCGAACTTAGGCTTCCTTACTTGTTTTTCTTTGATTTGTTTTTTTTTTCTGTTTTTGCTTTTGTATTTGCTGTTGTTGTATTTGATTTTATTATTTTGTTGTTGTTGTTGTCAACTGGATTTTAAAAAGGGGAAACTGGATTTTCGAAAGGGTAAATTGGATTTTAGAAATGTCAATTGGATTTTAGAAAAGGGAAATTGGAGTTTAGAAACTGTAAATTAGATTTTCGAAAATTTATATAAGCCGCTTTCGATTCACAATTTCTCTGCTGGTTATAAATTTCCTTCTGTCAAATTTATATGTGAATGATAGCGAGCAGAGGGAAATTTTTATCGACAAGTTAGCGAGTATGGCTACTCATTATGGATTCAAACATTTTTGTTCGATCCGACCTCGCTTGTGTGATGGCGAATCGAAAACGACAATAATTACGTATATGTACAGTACGAGTATACTTTCATACGCAATAAAGAATTTCTATTTGAAAAATTCTGTGTAAAATTTATTTTACACTGCACATTCTGAAATCCAATTCACGCTTTCTAAAATAGAATTTACGTTTTCTAAAATCCTTTTAACGCTTTCTAAAATCCAACTGACGTTTCTAAAATCCAACTCACATTTCTAAAATCCAATTTCCTCTTTCTAAAACCCAATTCTCTCTTTCTAAAATCCAATTGTCGGTTCTAAAATCCAGTTAACGATTTCTAAAATCCAATTCTAGTTTCTAAAATCCAGTTAACGCATGCAAGCATTTGTAAGTACATGCCTACCTACCACTGATAATATCAAGCTATTTACATGGACACAGCAGCGCACTAAACAAACGTTGTTTACGCGTTTTTCGAAATCACTCGTAGCTACACCAAAGATGTTTACACATCAAAAAGTAGCGATTAGCATATACATATATACATAAGTAGAGACATATCCACACATAAGCGACCCTCCAGGGAAAAGTTTTAATCTTTTTCGCTGCCCACGCATTTTCTTAAGGATAAAAGAAACGAGAAATCTGACATCTGCTGTAAAAAACAAAATTCTTGAAAAATCTTTAATTGTTTTAATGGCTTTATGTCCGAAATATGTAACAAATAACAACAAAGAATCATTTTTTAACTAGTTATAGCCTTCGATTTATTTATCTGAAATTAGGATTATTCCAACAGCATATGTTATCTGCAATGTTCCCCTTAAAATAGTTTCTGAAATTAACAAATTGGGTGTTTACTTTGACTCCAAGCTTAATTTTGCTACCTGCATTAACTACATAGTCCCTAATTCTCTTGCTATATTCGCCGTAATTGCGCTTCTTTTTCTATTTGTTTGGATACCATATCATGCAGTCGATACTAAAAGATTAGAATTTGTTCAGAGAACTTTTACGCAATTTGCTTGCGCTTGTTCGAGGTCGAAGACCCTATTTCACCCTATCATTCTCGTTATCTTCTAATAATAAATCTTGTGTCTTTAAATTCCAAACGAGCTCTGTCATAAAGGTTTTTTAAAATCATTTTAAATATATCCAATAGTCTGTACGCATCTCTTTGTTGATTAATAAATAAATAAATAAATAAATAACTATGTACATATATATATGTGTAAAAGGGCAGTGGAGTGAATAAAATAACTACTTTTATATAAAAAATACGTTTATAAACCAAAGCACAAATTTATAGAGACAAAACTTAGTCCACTTAGGTTACCTAACCTCTTTAAGCCTATGTATGTACATACATATATGTACATAAATTCTTACTAAATATTTTTCTAATCCAATTTAACTAAATAAGTTTACAATCAAATTCTTATACTATATTGCTTTTGGAAGAACACAAAGGGGATCAAGCAAAATTATTTAAACCAGCAGCAGGCATACCAAAAGGAGAAATGTCAACTAATACAGCTACACAAGTACCTCACATGATAACAAAAAAAGCAACAAAAGAATAAAAAACAAATAAAAAATTAAAAGATAAGCGTGTTTTTATGAAAGAAATACCTACCAACAAGATTTTTACAATCAACAGCAGGTGCATAGCGATGCGATTTTCTTTCTTTTTTTTTTGCTTGAAAAATAAAATCCCAAAAAAGAGAAAAACTGTCATAATCACGAATGCGTGACCTATGTGTACATACACATAATCACACATGGCCGCACACAAGCATAGATACGTTTCCAACTAGGAAGTTGGATGAAAATAGAGCAAATAAAGTAGAAGAAGAAAGAAATGCTGGCACAAAACAGAGAAGTAGCATCTAAAAATTCTTCACGAGCTCTACGAGTTAGGTCAAAAGGTAAAACTTATAATGTCACAGAGGCCATAACAACTGGAGCTGTGAATAACGCTTTGAGTGCTTGTGTATTTGTGTGTGTTTTTTTTCTATTTTTTTTTTATTATTTGCTGCATCGTACTTATTACCATCAGTTTCCAACGGCTGCACTTGACTAATGGCGCTGGCGACAACCTCAAGGCTAGGCCTGGGTCGTAAACATGGCATGTAGTGCGTGTCTTTCAACACACACATTTTTGTATGTGTAAGTTTGGTGTGTGTGTGTGTGTGTGTGTGTGTGTGTGTGTGTGTGTGTGTGTGTGTGTGTGTGTGTGTGTGTGCGAAAAATGAAGTTCATGCTTGTACCCGGCAAAAAATCTACGCCATAGTTAAACATTATTACAGTATATTTAAAGGCTTAAGGTACTGCCAGACGATGGAATGAAAGTGCTTTCAGAAAGTGAAAAAGTAAAATTTTCTCGTGTAACCACCAAAAAAGTACTTTCTGAAAGTGTTTTCCGAAATTTCAGCAATTACTTTCTTACGAAAAACTTTCATCGTCTAGCTGCGAGAAAAATACTTTTCAGAAATAATTTTCACTTTCAATTGTTATGTCTGAAAGCACTTTCATTGCATCGTCTGGCAGGACCTTTACGAAACGGGGCCTGAAAATTATAAGGGAAGCAAAGTTACATAGCGTAAGGATTAAAATAACGCTTATTTTCCTGTGTTGATGGGTCATCACGAAGTAAGGAATACTCTCTCTCTCTCCTGTCTCTGAGGCTTATCCGCCAGGAGAGTAAGATTTATTTCATGCTTTAATATGGCCTGATATTCGGGCCTTACTTGGCGTATGAATGCCTAATAAACGTTTTAATAATAAGGTGTTTTTTTTTTGTTTCGCTACATAATTCACATTTTTGCGCAATTTAATAACAAAAAATATATTCTGCTACGGTTGAAACGTTATTATTCATATTTACATGTACATATACATATATCGGAAAGAGATAAGCGCGAACACTTAACCACTTAACACTTCATTGCAAGTCAGTTGAAGCGGCGACAATACACAATTTTTACGCTCCCCACACATTGTACTTTGCTCATAAAAACTCAAATCCCTTTCTCTCTGTTTGGGATGTGTTAAAATAAAGTATTAAGACATTTGGCGCAGAGAGAATGGGTGCAGCAACGCTGCCAGCGTATTCCAGTTTAACAACTTAGCTAGAGCTTACGCTTACTAGTCTGTTTGCTGGGTCTGGTCCTGGACTAGTTTATCGCTAATTGACTGTGATACAAATGTATCAAGTAGTCCAATAATTTTTGCAGGGAAATCCCAGTTTTCCTCACTGGGATGTTGTACATAAAACACTTGAGACTTTGACTGGGCGCTAAGCTTAATACCCACACATACATATATATATTTATGTACATAGAAATGTATGTTGTATATATGAACAACTTGTTCTTGTCCGCTTTTTACCAGCAGGCAATTGTTGTAATAGAACTATGTCAAGTAACAAGAAAAAAGCAAAAAGCAAAACGGAAATGAAGAAAAAGATGGTACAAAGAATATTCACTTTAAATGGGATTGTTTGTTTCTTAGGGTGTATGTGTGTTTGTGTGCAATCCTGCAAAAAAGCCGAGTACTCCATGCACGCGTGTATAGAGTACTCGCTGTGGACCAACCGAGTACTCCATAACCTTGGACATTTCACATACAAAAATGGTCCATTTAACATGGTGATGTCCTAGGCAGGGATCATTTACTCCGATTTCCGCATGACACCCCAGTAATCCAAGGAGTAGCTACATTGAATTAATTCATGGAGTAGGTAGGTACTAAAATTAATGAAATTTAATAATCTCTGAAAAGGTTTGAACGACTGCCAATTTAATTTGATTATTAGCATTATATACATATGTACATTGATTATTAGCATTATATACATATGTACATAAGTATGAATTTCTTTAATAAATAAAAATAATAAAATTTTTCTAGCGCATTCACCAACGTGTTGTGTTGCGTTTCAATGTCTCTTTATTACTAAATCCTGCACATTCAAACAAGCATGCATATGTACATACATATGTACGAACTTGCTTCGTCGTTATCGCAAATCGCCAAAATTATATATTTGGTATTCGTAGCAATTTTCGGCTAACTACGAGCCGATGCAGATAAACGAGTCGCTCCCTTGGTACTAAGTTTATGATCACTTTGAAAGTACTCCAACCTACCACAAAATGTATCATTTAATCCAATGATTTTTTGCAGGGAATGACTAGCTGTGTGTATGTATGTATGTCAGCGATCGGCACCGCTGGCAGAGCAACCAACACACTCGCAAAATATTTGTGGTAGTGTGCGTGCAAAAGCAGAGCACTGAAAAACATTTATCCGCATACCATCCGCACCTTTCAACGTACAAGTGCAAACTGGTTCGCGGCCAGCTCAGCGATAGCTTGCTAGCAGCGCACACCCGATCTATACATGAGAAACGAGTGGCCCTAAATGGCCCAGCTGCCGATCGCCGATGTATGTATATCAGTTGGTTTCCTTAATTAGTTTTTGTTTGCCTTTTTCAATTTCTTTTGCTGACAGAAGAGAGTCTTTTGCCGTTTTCTTATTTACATATACCCAGTTGTTCTTAATTGGGAGAAGTTCTATTAGAATCTTAAAACAACTACCACTGTTTTTATGGAAAAGAAGGCTTAACGGGTTAACAGTTCCCCAGAGTCAATTTCTAACGTTTTGCTAACGTAATTGGACAAAGGTAAAAATTACAGATTACTTACAAAATCTCAGTATCTACTTATAGTTGCAGGCCATGGCTTCGCTGTATTCAGAGTTCGATACTCTCACAAATATAAATAGTTTACGAGTATTCGTATGTGCCTTAGGCCGTGTCGCCTTATATGGACAAAAAAAAAGTCCACCGTACGCCCCTCATATGATTTCACTTTCGAAAACATTTCTGGAAAAAATTTTAATTTTTTGGGACGCCGCTAGATGTCGCTAAAATTCATTTTTTTCATATCTTCGGTATTTATGGTCCGATGCCTAAGTTT
Organism: Urophora cardui; assembly: GCA_960531455.1. Taxonomy (NCBI): domain Eukaryota; kingdom Metazoa; phylum Arthropoda; class Insecta; order Diptera; family Tephritidae; genus Urophora; species Urophora cardui. The sequence goes on from OY482671.1 coordinate 114,992,645, forward strand.
GATACACCAATCTCTTTGGCGTGAGAGGAGGGGTTCCACTTTCTACTTGCGTTAACCCTATGTGCGCCATTGGGGTCACATCCACCCAGTACTTAGTGTATACCACCTTAATGTAACTTTTTTTTCGGAATGTTAAACGTCGTTAAAAAGCATTACTCTTTTGCAAAAGAATTATTTCGATCGATTCAGTAGAACCGGAAATAAATCACATTTAACATTCCGAGGAGTCTAAGTTTTTCGCTTCCTGTGGTCTTTTAGGTTTCAGTTTAAAAAGATTTTTTCTGAAGAGACTCCTACTGAAATTTTATGACGAATAATTTTCTAGAACATTTTTACCCTCTAGCGACCTTAAAAATACTATTTCCTGACTATACTCTATTTCCTGACTGTGTTAGAAGGGGTCAAAATAAAAAGGGGTCGAAATGTTTTCGAAGAAGAAATCATATAGGGAGGGAGGGGGCGTACGGCGAACTTTTTTTTTCGCGATACGCTCTAATGTGCCTAGCACAGCTCTCAGTCATCAATTGCAAGAAAAAAAACAAGTAGATTGTGTGTGCTCGATAACAGCTTCTGTTAAAGGAAATATCTAACTTCATAACTTAACCGGAACTTTTGCCAAAAATAAAATTTGCCAAGCATTCAATGTGTTGCTACTACTATACGATGTTAATGTTTAGTCAGCAAAATGATCAGCATATGTAACTATTTAAAGCTAAGTTTATACGCAGAAATAAGTTGGAAATGAAGCAGTTTTATATTCTCCTGTAAAATTAATTTTCATTTACTTCAATAATGTCATAACGTAGGATTTGAAGAGCACACTTTTTCCCTCTAAGGACATGGAACGCAAAAAATTGCATGTCTTATTCTACTTTTTCGGCAGGAGTATCACTTCCATGCTGCGCTGCATCATCACTAATACTAAGAGTCAAGTAGACGCCAGCGTGTGATTTCGTTAGCAAAGCTCGCTATATAAATATTAACTTCACCGAATTCTCAACACATTCAGTTAATTTTTTCTTTACGCCAAAATTGCTTGTGTCAAGCGATTTGTGTTTGTTGCCGCATTAATTCGTTTCACACTAATTACCATACAAAAAATGGCAAATTACATACATATTTTATCTGGAGAACTAATTAACTAAAATTACCAATGCTTTGAATTTTTTGTAGCTTATTCTACTCATATTACTTATAAAAATTGCCAGAAATTTTACAGTTTGCAGCTTCATTCGTGAATTTTTAACAACAACAAATTTAAGCATTTTCGAAGAAAAGTACCCAATTAAAAAATTGTAAAAAACCGTAAGCATTTATTCCACGAAAAAGCATTATCATATTATTCGGAATATCGTTAAAACATCTTAAGTGGACAACAAATTCTGAATAGGGGCTTATATTATAAGACTAGCAAATAAAAGTTAAAATGGCATGCAAATTATGCCAATCGAATTTTTGCTAAAGCCTCTATTTATGCAAAAATAAAAAATAAAAACCCATATTCAATAACAAAAAACCTTGTTTAAGTACATACTAACGCGCATTGATTGTGGAAATTCCTTGTTGCGATGGGAGTGGTTTTGTATGGAAACGGAAAATAAAAACAAAAAATTAAAATGAAATGCTACTTACTAAATCATGCCAAATACTTCAACAGCAACACCTTCACGCCCACATTACTTAACGCCTACTTGGCGAAAAATTAAGTTATTTAAATAGCATTGGCGAGCACTTGAGCACTTGGGCATAGCGGAGACGGTTAAGGGGTGTCGCTAGAAGGTCAAAGTTTATATTTAATATCTTTGCGTGCAGAACTATCGATTCCGGGCATTAGATATAAAAAAATGTTAATTTATTTTTCTGAATCTCCATGCATTTTTCTGATTTTTGACCCTTGTGCGACACCCCTTAACCATCTCCGATTGGGACCAAAATTTATATGTGATATATTTGGCTGTGCTGTTAGCCATTTAGGGAGTGAGAACGAAGAAAATCGCTTATCACTTAACACTTGTTTGTCAGTTTGTTTGTACCCTATACACGCCGAAACTACCGGGCCGATCACAATAAAATTTTGAAACTATGGTCACCTGCTTTTAGATTAGGATTTAGACCGCCTTTGACACCGTACCGAGATATAAGCCAAAACATATCGCACCCTAAATCAAAAAGTGGCACAACTCAAAATTTTTCGAAATCGAGTTTTTTTCATAAACGGGTATACGCAACATATCTCTAGCGATTGCCAAAAAAAATGTTGAATAACTGTCTCTTTCGACCGAAAAATAACCATTATACCTGGCCCTTTGCCATACGATTGCTTGTAATGAAAAAAAGTTTTTTGGCTCTCCTGAAAATTTTTGAATTTTGAGTTGTGCCACTTTATGATTTAGGGTGCGATATATCGACGCTTCCGTACAATACTGTACTAAGTCTGAAAACTGTGTTTTGCAGGGGAAGATCTCAAAGCAGGGACCGTAATCATTATGAGTTTTATAATAAAAATCGCCATTTAATCATTATACACTCAAAAAAAAAATTTCTCTCGATCAAAGACATAATTTTCCTTATTTTGAACACGCGTCCCAATACAAAATTTTCTTTGTTTTTTGTAAATTTTCTCAAAAATGTGGAAAAAACATAAAAAAACATTCAAACAAATTCGTTGCCATGGGAATTTGTATGGGAATTTAATTTCTCAAAATTAAAGAAATCAAGTCTTCAAAACAAGGAAAGTTGGGAATGGAATGGCACTTAAAGAATTTTTCATTATTTTAAAGTATAAATTTTTTCAAAACAAGTATACGAAACCATGGTAACGCATGTAACAACAATATTTTATAAACCTTTTAACATGTTTTAAGGAAAATTTACTCAAAACAAAGAAAGTAGTGTTCAAAATAGGTAAACAATTTCTTTGACCCCTCCATATATTTTTTTTCTCTCAGTGTATGTTGGTTTTTTTTTATATTTCATAAAAAATAATCATAACACTTATTCCTTGAGCGATATTTAATCCTTCAGAAATAATCATTATTTTTTGAGTTTTATTTTTCTCATCAGAAATAAAACTTATTCCTTGAGTGATATATTTATCGCTCAGAAATAATCATTATTGTGTGAGTTTTATTTTTTTCGATCAAAAATATCACTCATTCACGAAGGTATATCGATGGGATTTTTTTTAGTAATTATGTTCCAGAGCACTTTAGAGACGATTTGAGTTTTTCGATCTAAGCAAAAAAATAAAACTCAAAGAATAATGATTATTTCTGAGCGATAAATATATCACTCAAGGAATAAGTATTATTTTCGACCAAAAAAATAAAACTAAAAAAATAATGATTATTTCTGAGCGATAAATATATCACTCAAGGAATAAGTTTTATTTTTGATCAAAAAAATAAAACTCAAAAAATAATAATTATTATTGATTTTTATGGATATCGCTTAAAATTTTTCGACCATAGTGGATTCGGATAGTGCTCTTTCAGACATGCACATACACAAACTCAATATTCTTCTACGATGTTTGTAAGTATTTGATTTTTTCACTAAAAATATAACGAATAATGATTTTTGTGGGTCCCTGTCTCAAAGTATAATTTCAATATGAAACTTCATTTGTATGCTAAGTATACTTGCACTTGTAATTTCTGTCTGGATTGAGCGGCCAATACCAAAACTTGATACCATCTAAGTTAGGGTACGTTTTACATAAAACCGCAAGAAAAAATCAAAACTTCCTACGTTACTTTTTATGGTAAGCTCTCAATGTTTTTATTCTGTAAAAATCTCGAATTGTATTATGTGTACACTTTTGCTGATAACTTTTGATGTATAACAAAATTTGACAGCATCCCAATTAAGATACGTAACACTTGAAGACACCAAAAAAAGGAAAAAACGTACTAAGTCGTCTTAGTAGAGCATTGTTTGGCAGCGTCGCACACTGGGGCCACTTATATATATGAGGACGTTCAAAATTCTGAAATCAACTTTTTTACATCAGAAGCGCTTTATCTGCACTAAAGCTGTTAATCTATAGCATCTTAACCCATTGACGGCCATGAGTTAACCCGTTGGTGACCTATGTTTTTTATTTTAGTTTCGAGTTTAATTTTCTTGAATCAGAATCGGTATATCGATACTAAAATAGTAAATCCCAAGAATTTTAACCCCTTAACGACCACGCATTAACCCATTTTTAACCAAATTTTTTCACTTAATTCTTAGATCAAAATATTTAAATCATATTAGTTGTATCTACACTAAAACCAGTAATCTTTGGAATCTTAACCCATTAACGGTCATGAATTAACCTATTGGTGACCAGTTTTTTTTTTAAGATCTTTAAATAAATTATTTAAATCACAATTGATATGTCTGTGGTATGGTGGCCGCAGTGGTGCATTGGGTAGAGTGCTCACCTGCTATGCCATAGGTCTCGGGTTCAAACCCCAGTCCGAGCTAGCACCAAAAAAATTTTTCTAATTAGTAAAAATCCAATTATTGGGTTTTTTAAGAGCAGCGGTCACCTCTCGGCAGTGGGCGGCATACCCTCCGAGAGTATTTCTGCCATGAAAAAGCTTCTCCAAAAAAAATGCATTCGCCGTTCGGAGCCGGCATAAAACTGTAGGTCCACCCAATTGGTACGAAAAACAAAAGGAGCACACCTCGAATTGGGAGAGAAGCTCGGCCATAAAACTCGTCAGAGTTATAATAGCGCCATTGTTTTATATTATTATTATATTAGTATGTCTGTACAAAAATAGCCAATTTGTATTATATTAACCCATTAGCGGCTATTTATTAACCCATTGATGAAATATGTAGGTGCAGGTACATATGTATGTATACAAAAATGGTTTTCTCCAATTTTTTGTTTCGAGATATTAAAAGTTTTATGTTGTCACAAGTATGTTTGTATGGGAATTAGGAGTCTCAACGTTAGCGTTTTAAGCAGAAAGCGTATTTCTCCACACATTTTCATGCCTAACATAAAAAAAAGCAAAATTGGAGTAACACAACTTGTGCTTCAAAGAACTCGTATTATAATCCAACTTACAAGTCTAAATTAAAGAAAACTGGCTTGGCAAGTAACCTTAACCACAATTTGTAATTAAAGTAACCAGAAAATAATGGATAATTTAAGATAGAACAGCATCAAATTCAACCAGATATAGGTGTTTTTTTTTTAACTAAAATTGGAATGCAATTTTTAAACTCACTTTTTTTTAAAATGCGCACTTTGCTTTTGGAACGGGAGATGTAGAGTGAGGAAGGGAGTGGCATAGTGTGATTTGTAGCAAGCAAGTGGGACGGGCATTTGCTAGTTTATTATATAAAATTGTACATTCTTAAAGATACAAGAAAAAATTAAATTCCTTTTTACTTCACAAGTTACATATGTAAATTTTCTCATGTTGCCAACTATTTACACACGCCCACACGGATGCATACATATTTTGCGCAAGTTCCGCACACTTCAAGTTCGTTGACTTGATGTCAGCATGCACTGTGCCTGTGCTACGATGATTACCTACTTGTGTCCAACTTTATTGCGTCTACTGACTGTTTAATAAACCGCAACAACCGCAGTTATACAAACATTTTTATTTGTAAGTAGTACACTTGGGAAAAAGTAGCAAATTTGTTGAGTATTTACATGCAACCTTTTGACCTTTTCATTGCTTTTGCTTCCGCGTACATTGTATATGTACAAATGTACTTCCCTGCAAAAATTCCGAGCTCTCCATTCGCTAATCCATAGAGTGATCGCTATAGACCAACCGAGTACTCCATAACTTGCCATATTTCATACAAAAAATATGGTCCAATTAACGTTGCATGTCATTGCAATGGAGTATATACTCCAGTCCCGCATAACACTCAAATTAATCCATGGAGTACCTACATTGGATGAATTTATGGAGTACCTAACACAAAATACATAAATATGTATGTATACACGTGCTTCGTCGTCATCGCGATAACCATTTGGTTTCCGTTGTTATCTTCGGTTAAGTACAAGCCGATGCAGATGCATGAATCGGTAGTTTGGGCTATTTTAATGATCACTTTGTATGTACTCCAACCTACCACAAATGGACCATATAATCCAATGATTTTGCAGGATTGTGGCGGCGCTTGGTGTGGAATTTTCAAGTTGCTTTCTTACATATGTATGTATGAGCGAACTTTTACATGGAAAAATGTTAAATAATATTTTCTAGAATTCATGAAAAGATCTCGCGGTAATTGAACTTAGTTTCTACTTATAGAACATAATATTTGGTGTTTCAGATTTAAATTGCTTCAGTTTATAAGAGCTTATATAAGTACATATAGCAAACATTATTGTATACATACATATATAGTGACTAAAGTCATAAATAACTAAAAAAATTATTAAAAAATTATTACGATACATACATATGTGACACTAAAAATGCAAGTCTTCTATGGCCATCTGAACTTTTGCCCTCGTGAAACACCACCGTCGAATTATTTTGAATCAAAACTTTATTTAGAATCAAAAATTTCATTTCATTAAGTAATTTTCGTTATAAATATGTACATACATCATCATATATATTATTTCTAATTGGTGTTTTATAAATATCCCTTTTACTGCTCACATAATTTACCAAAATTAATAAGTAAGGCATCGATTTAAAGGTATTAATTAGCTATGCAGGGGAAACGGTGTTCTATTGGGCGTGGTACTTTTATTAAATAGTATTTTGCATACATAAAATGTTTAAATTTAAACTAAAATATTTGCGCCTAAAAATATGCCTTCAGAATTATTTTATTCTATCAATTCAAATCTCAAATGCAGATGTCGCTCCATTTTAACAGTCGTGTATATTTTGAAACACTTTTATAAGCTTCAGCTGTATGTTTGTGTGTAAACATTATATTATTTTAGGCGAACACGTGTGTATTCATTCCTACCCTAAATGGGGGCTTTTCAGTATAGGATATGCTGTACGTAGTACATACAATATATGTATGTATATGTTTGTATACTTTTTATCACATAATGGTCGTACGTAAGACCATAAAATAATTGAGATAGATATGGACTTACATATATGTATATATCAAAACGATCAGGATGAAAAAAATGATTGAACCATGTCCGTCCGTCCGGCCGTACACACTCGAACTTGCGCAAAAATAGAAATATTTTAATGAAATTTGGTACACAGATTCTAATGGGAACAGAGAAAGTTGGGGTTGAAAATAAGGCATATGGATGTATTTCGAAAAACACGTAAAACATGATAATTCAGTTACTAATAAAGCCCGAGTGATGAAATGACGTTATGCCGTTATGAGGAAACATGCTGAAATTTTGAAAAATGGGCCAAGAGGGGCAAATTTTCAAAGATTTATAAGTAAAAACTCAGGAAATGTAGCAGATAAATCGATTAAGCTTGGACCACTGATTTGCTTGCCAAGGCAAACGTGTGGAAAAAAAAATTACCCATGTCGGCAGGGACCATATACATATACATATATTAAAATATATGTAAAATATATAAAAATATAATACAAATACCTATGTATATATATGTACATAGGTATAATAAAAAGATTTTATGCGGTTTGTCAAACATATCGCACACTAAATCAAAAAGCGTTACAACTCAAAATTCAAAAATTTTCAGGAGGCAAAAAACTTTTTAATTTTTATAGGCAATGATATGGGAAAAGGCTACGTATAATAGTTATTTCTCAGTTAAATAAGCGCATCTCACACTGAAAAACCCCCATTCAGTGTATGAATACACACGCTTTTGCGTTAACTTATGCTACATAATGCGTACAAGCAAACATACAGTGAACTACACTGCGTATACGTAACTTGTTTACATACATACATACATACATACATACAGGTGAAACTAATAAAAGTGTGTTAAAAAGACTCTGATGGAAAAGATTTTTTGGCAGCCGCTAGAAATATATTCTGTATACCAATTTATGGAAGAAACCCGATTTCGAAAAATTTTGCGTTGTAACGCTTTTTGATTTAGTGTGCGATATAATAATTCATTGAAAGTTTCATAAGTTCCACTGTAGACATAAAACCAAACAAATATAAGTTTTTTCAAATAGGCGTGATAGCACAAACCATATTATTTTTTGCGCAGGATGCGCACGGGTCCAGCTAGTATGTACAAATATGTATATTCATGTAAGTATATACACATGTACGCCCAAATTCTTGGCTAAGGCAACTGCGAAATACTGCTTGCATTTCCTTCCATACAACGTAGACGTTTGTTGAAAATTTAGAGTTTTTGCATTTGCTCAAATCGAGGGGGGAGGGGTATCACGTATTAAAGTATCTTTTATTTGAAATAAATTTTGGTTCAAAATAATTTTTTTTTTATTTAGAAACAAGATTCCAGGGTTGGGCACAGTGCATTCAATTTTGATTGCATTCAGCCTTGCATTCTCCATTCACTGATGAGTGGTAGTGAAAATTTGATTTGCATTACCATTCACTATTGAATGGTAATGCAAATGTGGCTTGCACTACCATTCAGTAGTGAATGGTAATGCAAATGTGGTTTGCACTACCATTCAGTAGTGAATGGTAATGCAAACGTGGCTTGCACTACCATTCAGTAGTGAATGGTAATGCAAACGTGGCTTGCACTAACATTCAGTAGTGAATGCGAATGCAAATGTGGCTTGCACTAACATTCATTGCATTCCCACTACAAGTATGATTTGTGAAAACCTATGATCGCAGTTTAGGCATGCAGTAGCCAAACTGTTTAATAACGGGAAGGAAGTTTGTGAGATATTCTACACATGGAATTAGCTTAGAAAATTGATAGTTTTATATTAAAGATGAAATGTGTTTATTTTTTTTAATTAATGTTTTTGTGTACTTGTAGTATGAAGCTTCAACTATCAGATCATGTTTAGACCAGCGTCTAAATATTTAGCACCACCCTAATGTATGCACAAGTTGTTACACGCATACACATTCACATATCAAAGCCGTTGACTGAACGAAGATACTTTTCTGTCAGTCAGCGCGCAACAAAAAGAAAATTGAATTTACTTATTTTTCGACAGCTAGCCACGGCGGTAAGTGATTTGTCCATACTTCCACATAATTATATATATCCACAATTCAAAGTGTATATCCATTCCATACATTTATATTTCAATAAAAACTGAAAATATCCTTATCCAACCTTAAACCATCATTTCTTTATTTCATTTCATATTTTTATTTCTTACGAGGAATTCCGTTCCCGCAAGAAACAGATCATGTCAAAAATTTTCAAATGAATTAAAAAAAATAGGCGAATTTCCAATATTTTCTCAACAAATGCCATATGCAAAATACCTCTGTGAGCCACTGTATAAGTATATGTATTTTTTTACCTACGTGTTTAAAAGACATTTATTAACAACCTTAAAACCTATTGATATACACAGGACATATTGCAATGCCGCGTTGGTTTCCAATCAGTTTTATAAGCCTTATTCTATGTGTAGAATATCCCATAAACTTCCTTCCCGTTATTAAATAGATTTGCCACTTAATACCTAAACTACGATCATAGGTTTTCACAAATCATACTTGTAGTGGGAATGCAATGAATGGTAGTGCAAACCATGTTTGCATTACCAATCACTACTGAATGGTAGTGCAAGCCACATTTGCAGTACCATTTACTACTGAATGGTAGTGCAAACCACATTTGCATTACCATTCACTACTGAATGGTAGTGCAAACCACATTTGCATTACCATTCACTACTGAACGGTAGTGCAAGCCACATTTGCATTACCATTCACTATTGAATGGTAATGCACTTTGAATGGTAATGCAAAAATGCCCATTCTTGCAAGATTCAAAAAATATGTTTGATTCGTTTAAGAATGAATCACAAATCAAATTTACCTTTGATTTGAAATTAGTTTGAATCACGAATCAAAGGGTATTTTTGATTCTATTGTGAAACGAATCACAAATAAAAATTATCTTTTATTTGAAAATATTTTAAATCAAGAATCAGAATATATTTTTGACATTCCATAGTTTTTCCTGAACATTGGCCGTAATGCGCCACGCCTTAACTGCCACCACCGAAATTTATGTGTGATATCTTTGACCACGTTAATACCGATTGAGGGGGGGCGGGGGCGATACATTAAAATGTCGTTAATTTGAATTTTAAACACACTCTAATGCACGTGCATGTTGGTGTGTGTTCTACAAACTTACCATGCAATTGTGAACATGTTTGGCGGCAAGCGGTGTGTAGTTTCAAGAAGTAGAAAAAAAGTAGTAGATATAAGCAGAATAAAACAACAAAACGAGAAATACATTAGTTGGAAAAAAGATGATAATGGGGAAGGAGAAGACCAAGAAAAAATGATGATGATGATGATGATGATGAAGAAGAAGAAGAAGTAGAAGAAGAAGAAGAAGAAGTAGAAGAAGAAGAAGAAGAAGAAGAAGAACAAGAATAAGAAAAAGAAGAAGAAAAAAAATTTTTTTCTAATCAAACAAAACAAAAATTGGTATCAAATGCAAAATAACTGCATTTTACTTAGTTCCCTAAAAATACGTTTGAAAATCAAATCAAAAACAAAATCAGTTGAAATCAATTAAAAAAATTATTTAGAAGTTTAAGAAAAAAATAAACATTTTGGAAAACTAAAATTTTATGCTTACAGAATTTTCAGGCACTTTTCGTTTATTCAATTTTCTAGCCCAAATAATTATAGATCAACAAAGTTAAACTTTTGTTTGAGTAAAATTCCGTTCATTTTTGACAATTTGGTTTTCTCAGCATACATACGTTTTTTTTAATAAATACATATGTACATACTAGTAAATCGTGACGTGGATACGCCTCATTAAATATAATCTAAAATCGTGCACGTTTAAACAAACATGCATATCATTGTTTAAAGTGCGAAACCGCGTATCGACCAAACACAATAACCAGTAAGTGATATTTTTGCCAAAAATGAGATTTCCCAAAAAATACATTCCTGGCATCCGTCCCCATACATTCATGCAAGAATTTTGAGATTCGGACAACGCAATTCCAAAAAACGGCACAGTTTCAAAACCCCCTATCAAGAATTGAGAAGACTTTTGGTGGAAGTGAAGTGAATAATAAGTGTTAATGCTTTATAACTCTGAAAAAACCCCGAAATTAAATAAACAAATTTCCGCTGTATTTGCTTTTACAGTAAAGTTTTTGATCCAACAACTTTCCGTAGTCAATTCAAAAACGGACCTTGTTGATTCAAAAACTTGCTTGCTGTTAAAAATTTGTTTGCGAGAAAATATTTTTTTTTTGTGAAAAATCGAAAAAACAAGTAAGGAAGCCTAAGTTCGAGTGGAATCGAACATTAGATACTCAGCTGCATGCTTTCATTGTTTGTTTGCGTTTGATGGAAACACGGTGCACTTTATATAAAGCGAGTGCTGCATATAGTGGGCGTAGCCACGCCCATTTTCAAAATCAGTCATCCAACTAAGCATATGAATATTATTTGTGCAAAATTTCATTCCTTTATGACATCTAGTTACAAAGATGTCACGTTACAAATTCCTAAAGGGTGTTCCAGAAATATCTTTGTTAAAAAGTAGGCGTGGTTATAAACCGATTTCAATAAATTTTTGCGTGTCTATTAACACAAGCTATAAAAGTGTATAAACCAAGTTTCGTCACAATATCTCAATTATTTGTCGAGTTATAGGCTAAGAAATGTCGTATATCCCTTTGTCTAAAAAGAGGCGGTGCCACGCCCATTTTCCAAAATTTTTATATTTCTTGTTTCCGGTCTATTGTGGAACTCATGCCACAAAATTTCAATGAATTATCTTTATATTTGACAAAGATATCGCTTAAAATGTTTTTATTAGGCCCCTTTATAGTTTCCATATATAAAAGAGGGCGTGGTCGTCAACCGATTTCTCTAAAATTTTGAGTATGTATTACCAGACGTTACGAAAGTGTATACACCAAGTTTCGTCATTATATATCAATTATTTGTCGAGTTATGGGCTCAGAAATCTCGTATATTCCTGCTTCTAAAAAGAGGCGGTGCCACGCCCATTTTCCAAAATTTTTACGTTTTTTGTTTTACGTCCATAGCTGGACACAGGCGACAAAATTCCAGTGATATATCTTTTTATTTGACAGAGATATGGCTTAAAATGTTTTTATTAGGTCACTTTATAATACCCATATATAAAAGTGGGCGTGGCCGTCAACCGATTTTAACAATTTTCCGTCCAAAGATTTGCCTAAGTAAGTACATCACGCCTACCGAATTTTATCGATATATCTGCAACGGTTTCTGAGTTATGGCATATAAAACTTTCAATGTTTGACCCTTAATAAGTGGGCGTGGCACCGCCCATTTTACAAAATGTCATCAAATTTCTTCTTAGGGGCCTGTGCTCAACACGTGGGTAAAATTTCAGCACTCCAGCTCTATTAATGACTGATATACCAAATTTCCGATTTTTTCTATATAGGAAAAGTGGGCGTGGTCATGGTCCGATTTCGCCCATTTTCAATGCCAACCGTCCCAGTGTCGATACCAACTTTCGTTCCAAATTTCATCAAAATATCTCAATTTTTGCGCGAGTTATCGTGCGTACGGACGGACGGACGGACGGACATGGCTCAATCGATTTCTCTTTTCACCCTGATCATTTTGATATATATAAGTCTATATCTATCTCGATTATTTCACTCTGTTACAATCCACCGTTATGTGATTAAAACTATAATACTCTGTGTACTAGTACAGCTGAGTATAAAAACAACAATAATGAAAATCAATATTTTTTAATTTAGTTTTTACATTGCTTCATATAATTCATAGATTCTTTTTCGGAAAAGGGAAGTGTAAAGAATCGCTACAATTCAATACAAAGTTGATGGAACACACATAGTGGATCCGTTGAGAAAAACAAGCGTAGAGAAAAACAAGTAGAGAAAAACAAGCGTAGGCTAGATATCATTTTCATATTCCGGTGCCGGAGGGAGGATCTAAAAAAAACGCATCTAATGTACAAACATATGTCTGAAGATATGCATCAAGTTGCGTCCTAAACGGATTGGCCGATAAATAAATCTTACACGCACATTGAAATACAATAGAACTTTCTGCAATACCGCTGGAAGGGGTGTATACAAAATTTAGAATTGTTCTTTTTTCATTTATTTTGCATATTTTATAGAAACGCGGCGTGAAACCCAAGGATATAAGCTAGTTTTACATCTGAGCATATTGCCGTGGCGTATACGTAACATTTTTGTATGAATTTTAAAGCAAATTACATGCATACTTCAACACCTTTTTTCCACCATTTCTAATAAAATTTCCAACGATTTACCTTCGGAAGTAGTTAGAGCAGAGTAGAAGATGTGTGCATGCCAAAAATCCTAATGGTTCAGGCTGTATGACGTTTTGAGCTTTATTTTATGAATATTAAAATAAAAATCAGACCATAATTTTTATTCTTGAGTAAAAAAAAATAAAAATTACACATAATAAGTCTGTTCGGCACAAAAATTTGCAAGCAACATAAGCAAAGAGAGAATTATGTCAAACTCTCTCTATACCTGAAACGTACAAAGTTTCCGCCGAACATGACTTTGACAACATTTGCAAGCAAAACATATGTTATGTAATACATATCGTCGTACCATACGAAAACTAACATCAGATTTTTTGTGGCTGACGAAAAGTAAAAAGTTCAAGTTTTGGCCGACGAAAAGTAATAAAATCGAGTTTTGGCTGACGAAAAGTAATAAAATCCACTTTTGGCTGACGAAAACTATCAATTTCGTTTAAACAAGAACAATTTTAATGTAAAAACAGTATATAATTACTGATACTTTTCGTCAGCCAAAAGTCGATTTTATTACTTTTCGTCAGCCAAAACTCGATTTTATTACTTTTCGTCGGCCAAAAGTCAAATGTTCTACTTTTCGTACAGAATTTTTTATTGATAGCTTTCGCCAGAAATTTTAAATATGTTAGTTTTCGTATGGTACGACGATATGTAGTTTAAAACATATTGGGTCGGCTTCGGTATAATGCGCCCGCCGTATTTATTGCAAAGAAGAGAGAATTTTTCATTTAAACTTTTAGGAAGTGTTCGGTAAATGTTAATTTTACTAATTTTAAAACTCCGGACTACGCAAAAATACTGTAGACCCCTCCACGGCTGAGGGTTATTTTCTCAAAGCGCGGCCGAAGGCCACCAATGCATAAGAGTGGTCTACGCTAAAATACTGTATTATTAATAAATAGGGCAACAGAAAATATGCCCTAAAAAACTCGTTTTTAGCGCTAAAAATATGTCCTTAAAAATATGGTTTAAGCGCTAAAAATATGCTCTTAAAACTTGGTGCAATATGCCCTTAAAATTTTGTTTATATCTATTATATAAAAATGAATGCGTGTGTGTCCTTTATGGACTCCCAAAGTAATCAACCGATCTTTATGAAATTTTCACAGTGGATTCATATGGTATTAGCGCACATAATAGGGAACTTCCCGGAATATAGGCCCAAATGTTGACCCAGAGTGACCCAGCAAGTGTTTGAGCAATATGGGTATCAAATGAAAGGTGCTGAGCAGGTCTTCAACATAAAGTTATTTTCATTGCGACGCCTAGGCCGGGTCCCCAAATATGGGTCAAAACGTGGACCCAGATGACCCTCGAATGTTTCTAAACGATATTGGTATCAAATGAAAGGCGTCGAGCAGGGCTTCAACATACTGATATTTTCATTTTTATTTTTTAAGTCGGTTTCCCAGAGATGGTTCAAGTAGTGAGCCCGGATGGTGTTGGATGGTCCCGGTAAAAGTAAAGGTAAAGGTAAAGGTAAAGGTAAAGGTAAAGGTAAAGGTAAAGGTAAAGGTAAAGGTAAAGGTAAAGGTAAAGGTAAAGGTAAAGGTAAAGGTAAAGGTAAAGGTAAAGGTAAAGGTAAAGGTAAAGGTAAAGGTAAAGGTAAAGGTAAAGGTAAAGGTAAAGGTAAAGGTAAAGGTAAAGGTAAAGGTAAAGGTAAAGGTAAAGGTAAAGGTAAAGGTAAAGGTAAAGGTAAAGGTAAAGGTAAAGGTAAAGGTAAAGGTAAAGGTAAAGGTAAAGGTAAAGGTAAAGGTAAAGGTAAAGGTAAAGGTAAACGTAAAGGTAAAGGTAAAGGTAAAGGTAAAGGTAAAGGTAAAGGTAAAGGTAAAGGTAAAGGTAAAGGTAAAGGTAAAGGTAAAGGTAAAGGTAAAGGTAAAGGTAAAGGTAAAGGTAAAGGTAAAGGTAAAGGTAAAGGTAAAGGTAAAGGTAAAGGTAAAGGTAAAGGTAAAGGTAAAGGTAAAGGTAAAGGTAAAGGTAAAGGTAAAGGTAAAGGTAAAGGTAAAGGTAAAGGTAAAGGTAAAGGTAAAGGTAAAGGTAAAGGTAAAGGTAAAGGTAAAGGTAAAGGTAAAGGTAAAGGTAAAGGTAAAGGTAAAGGTAAAGGTAAAGGTAAAGGTAAAGGTAAAGGTAAAGGTAAAGGTAAAGGTAAAGGTAAAGGTAAAGGTAAAGGTAGAGGTAAAGGTAAAGGTAAAGACCCATCATAACAGAAAACTTTTGTTCGTCTCTGCGAAGCGGGACGTGTATTTGCTAGTACTTAATGAAAAGATATACGGCATGGTAGGTTGTGTGCCCACCTTTCATGCAAGAGGTTCCAGGTTCAAACCCTGGCTCGAACAAATATCAAAAATCAGTTTTAAATAAAATTAGAACACTTTGTAACAAAAAATTATGTTTATTAAAGGTACATTTTATAGGTTCAAAAGACGAAATAAAAAAATTCACATTTGCGAAACACATCTTTCGTTACCAAAAGAAAACAAGTATTTGTACTTACGAAAATATATACATACATACATATATTTATGTGCATGAATTTAAAATTTTATGTGTGGATGGCAATCAAAATTCCAGTGCAAAACTTGAATACTTATTTATTCAAATTGCTGTCAACTATAAAATTTTGCGATAAATTTTCAAATAGAAAACTATGTCGATTGTCGCGGTAAGTTTTTAAGCGTAGAAAAAGATCTTTCCACGTCAACTGAAGTTATCGGGGCGTATTTAAAAGTAAGAATTTCAGTCACTATGTAGCGTGTAGTGCTACACGTTCAATATGAATATTGCGATATTTTTCTCGCTCTGAGGTACAAGATATTTTACTTCCGTCCTTTTCGCACTTTCACTTTCAATTCGCTTATTGCCAATATTACGATGCGAATCGCGGATTTCAAAATTTCTAAACATTCTGCGATCCAGAATCGCGATCCATCAATACTCGATGCTACACTGTCAATATGAATCGCGATCCACAGATTTCATCAATATATATCACTGATGG
Organism: Urophora cardui; assembly: GCA_960531455.1. Classification (NCBI taxonomy): domain Eukaryota; kingdom Metazoa; phylum Arthropoda; class Insecta; order Diptera; family Tephritidae; genus Urophora; species Urophora cardui. The sequence continues at coordinate 115,009,076 of OY482671.1, forward strand.
GCGTTTTGACTCATATGAGCAGTTACTCTCAGCACACGTATTCTTACGCTCTTATTTCAGTTGCTGTTGAGAGCGAAAAATCAATTGAGTCACAGTGGTGTTAGAACAGAATTTTCATGTCAGTTGTGTTTCAGCAAGCAAAGGGATGACACGTATCGTCGCTTTGCTTTTATTTTTTATGCAATAGTAAATTATGCGCTATTTAATGAATGAAAGCATTTAGGGCAATTCTAAATAATTTTTCACTGCGAACAGTGCGAGTGAGAAACACATATAGGTACGCGCATAAATAGTATCATAAAACAATCAAGCGGCGCACGATGTTGCTTCGCTGTTGTTTGTTAATCAACTGACTGCAAATCTTCTTTGTCCCATGGTAGCCACTTTACGCTCGCGGTTACCAATACATGCTTACATTTCATTTGCCCACCAATGATATATATTGACCGTCTGACGTATGCCTATGCACATATCGCCGTACCATACGAAGACTAGCACTTTCAAAATTTTTTTGAAAGGAATTCTATGAAGGAAATTTAATAAATGCTAGTTTTCGTATGGTGCGACGATATGTAGATACACAGCTGATTCGTGTAACACATTTGAATGAAGCATTGCGAAAATTATTAAATTCGCCTTGAACTTGTCAGAAAAAGAGGAATTGCAAATAGTATGCGCATATACAAAACAAAGTTGCCAGAGTAAAAAATGTAAATAAAAACAATTTTACGAGTGAGATGGAAAAATATGACGAAATACTATGCTAAAATATGAATTTAAAGCAAAATATGCCAAAAATATGCAAATAAGTCAAAATATGCAAAAATAAGTCTTTTGACATAAATATGCGAAAATATGCCCTAACAAGTTAGGCTTATTCTCTTCGTCTTGAGCTAAAACGCCTATATATATTTATCATATGTAAATAGGACTGCAACAGAAAAATATGCATTTGCATATCTTCTGTTGCCCTATTAATAAATTATAAGTTTCAACAAGATTTGGTTTCCATTTTACTGATCCATATGAACCCCCTACCACGCAAACAATCAAAAAATTCCGAGGTCGGTGCATTATATCGAAATTTCATACAAATATTTAAAAAATAGTAAAGTTTTACAAAAATTTAAAATTGTTTTCCAGACTGCAAATTCTTTGTCAAGATCAGCTGTTTTCAACTTGCAAATCTTTACTGAGTCCAAAAGACTCAGTAAAAACTTGTAACTTTCTCTCAAAATGAAATGTCAAAATCCGCTCTCAGCTTGCAAAGTTTGTCGAGTGCCGAACAGAATTCGACAAAATTTTAGGAAAATTTGTACAAATTGTACAAATTATCAACGTGCCGAACATAACTAATCATTATGCCTTGAGGGAAAAAATAAAAATCAACTATAATAATTATTTTTGAAGCAAAAAGTAAAAATCAAGAAATAATAATTATGCTTGAGTAAAAAAATTAAAATCCAAGAATAATATTACTTAAATATTAGTGAACAAAAAAATTAAAATTACATCTATATACTATTAATAGGCTAACATTTTTCCCATACAAGCAATTGCCAGGCTGTTTAGCACATTTAACATACTCATATTCACATAAAATTGATATGGATGTGTTCGTATGAGTCAGGAGCAGTGCATAGGCATATCATTTTTTCTATAAATTATTTAATTTGTTTATAATAAATAAATAAAATTTTTAGTTAAGAGAAATAGATATTGTAAACGTGTTTACAAATATCGTAAACACAGTTGAAGAGCCGCTTTAATTTAAAAGCGCTCTCTGTATTTTAAATGCATTGGCCCAGTTTACGCTCAGATCAAAATCAACGCGGCCAAATATCTCCTATTGCTTTTCCATTTATGCGAAAACTGAGAGAGAGGGCGGGAGAGCACACTGAGTAATTTTAATTTTGACCAAGGCATATCAACCGGTAGGCTCGGCGGCGAATTGAGAAACTTCTTTTTTTATTTACAAATTACAATAACAAAATACATGAGAAATTTCTGAATTCGCCACCGCGCCTACCTTCCTAGATCTGCCTTGATTTTGATCATGATTTCGCGTCGGACCGTGATCAAAAGGGCAAATCAGTGTTGCGGTACAACTGGAATTTGGAAAGTGTTGCTTATCTCCGCGAAAAGGAATAATTTTTGTACCAATACAAAGTTGAAAAAATAAATTACATGGTCGAATTTCGAGCACCGGCGATACTAGTAATAATTATTACTTCCGATCGAAAAAATAACACTTTGAAAATAATAATTATTTTTAATCAGAAAAATATAAATCGAAGAATAATGATTATACGGTGATTTTATTATTTCGCTTATAATGATTAGCGTCCCTGATATAAATGAAAATTTCCATATGCGTTTGTTTGTCTACGGTCATATATGTGTATCTAAAATACTTTTTTATGTAGCTCCATACATACATATAATAATAGCAAATGAGTTTTCTTTTGGGACGTAAAAAATAAAACTCAGTAAATAACTGTTATAGATAACTTTTACCAATAAAAGTCTTTCGTAACAGTTATTGATGGACTTTAAAAATAAAACTCACCAAAAGAGTTTTATTCAGGAGTGATATGATAAAACTCGATTATAACAGTTATTCATAGACTCTTATTATAAAAGCCCTTAATAACTGTTATTTATAGAGTTTTATAATAAAACTCAAATATAAGTGTTATTTTTTAATTTTTTCGATAAAAGTCCAAAAAAAAAGACGTTTATTGCCAGCATTATTGAAACAAAACGTTGGGTGTATTTTATATGACTGTAGCACATTTCCTTCATAATAAAGTTTTGCATCAAAGTTTTGATCGATAACAGTTATTTGCGGTCCCTGCGAGAAAGTGGTCCAAAATTACTTTCCGAAAGCAAGAAGCAAAAATATATTTAATAATTATTTATATAAACATTCATATACACATTTGTATTTTATAAAGTATTAATTAGTTCCACTTATATGTTAATCTTACATACAAAGACGTGAATTTTTATCAAATAAACTAATTTAGAGAAAAAATGTCAACCTTAATATAGTGAACAGCCTGAATATTATGAACAGGCCTTGCAAAAATTAGTTTACTATATCCGGACACGACTGTATGTAGAAAATTTTATGTTTTCTGACTTCATTAATTCAATAAAGATAAATAACACAAATTGAGGGGTTTTCTTTGGAGGCGGAGTGGGAATTTTTCCTCAATTTGTGTTATTTATCTTTTATTGAATTAATTAAGTCAGAAAACATAAAAGTTTCTACATACTTACATATGTACGTACGTATGTACGTATTTAAACATTTTCATTTCAAATTAAGTTTTCATTATGTATTTATTATACCATTACCCCAATTTTGATGTGCCATAGTATCCAATCTGCTATATATGTCTGGACTCGTGAAACTTCCGCAATTATTAACTCCAGTTGCCACTCCACAAAGCTGCCCTCGGAAGACGGCAGGAGCACCGAGATCGCCGGAACATGTACCAGAGCCACGAGCGCTAAGAGTACAGATATACAAAGTCGTATAATCTTTACCGACATCTATAGTATAAAAATCGGTGCATTTCTTTACGTCAACTGTACACGTGCGTAACTGGAACTCGTGGATCATAGCTTCTTTGTTTATTTTACCCCAACCGCTCACCGAGAGTTCGCTGTTCTGATACACACGAGATTTACACAATTCTATTGGAACTATTGTTGGTATAGCGGGAAAACATTCCGCCATCTCAACAACGGCAATATTCATAGTTTTTGCTGCAGGACTGTATACATTTGGCCAATAAAATTTGTTTGCTAATTGCATTCGATCTGGATCTCGCCGATCGACTACACCGACTGACACAATGAAGTGTTTTGTGTTCCTATTGTACACGCATTCCGCCGCCGTAACCACATGTTTATAGGATACTAATGCGCCCGAGCAAACATAAAGCCCATGTTCGTGTAATGACACCGTGTATTGAGCCTGACTTATATTAGCAACAACGCCATTACTGATGCGGAAGCTTGTACTTGTGGATGTCGTCCACTACACAAAGCTCAATATGAGCGTCTGCACCAGAAATGCACTGCTCGGATTCATTACTTGATTACTGTTTGAAATTTGCCATTTTCGCCGCTATTTATAGGTAAAATACAAGGTATTTCAGGGGTTTCGGGGGATATTGGCAATGTTTAGTTATATGTACGTATGTATATACAAATGTTTAATTTAAAGCAAAAAAATAATAAGAAACAAATACGCTCACGAATTAGCAAATGCTGTCGCAGAGTACGTTTGAAAGAAATTCGTAATAACCAGAGACCAACTTTAACAGTTAACACTTATTTTCATTCGGTTGCCGTCCGACAAAAACACAAAACTGCTAAGCTCAAAGTGTTTCTCTCTAACAGCATGTCTCCACATAAAGTCGTTCCCTCTTTTTATCTGGGTTTGCTCTCTCAAAATTCTGAGTCGAATAACGATTGAACTGCGTAATAACCCGTCTCAACGTAGCTGATCGTCGTTAACTTTGACATTTCTCATTCTTGTTCTCATTCTTGTTCTTTGTTGGCTTATTTTTGCGTTTTTGGTTTGGTTTGTGTGAGATTTCGATAGATTTGCGATACACAATTAGAGAAGGCATCGATATTATCGGATTTGGCGAGTGTGTTGAAAACGAATGACGTGTTTCATTCTTTATTCGCTCCCAGAATTTTCTATGGAAATTAGCGGATTTCGGTACTGGATTCGAGGCCGAACGACGATTGATAGAGCAAATGCAGATAAAAGAGCAGAGTGGAGTGGAGACATGCTATCATTCGTTCTCAACACTCTCGCCAACCCCGTTAATATCGATGCCTTCTCTAATTTTGTATCGCAAATCTATCGAAATCTCACACAGACCAAATCAGAAATGCAAAAATTAGCGAAAATACATGCATTGAAGAAGAACAAGAATGAGAAATGTCAAATTGAACTACGATCAGTACTGAGTTTCTGTAACTGAACTCTATCAATGTTTTCGACTGAGTGACGTCAGAATGACGTTAATCCATAGATTCTCACCTGCTTTTTAGGTATGACGTCATTTTGATCGACAATTTTCCCGATTTTTTTACAGAAACTCAGTACAGCTATGTACGTGGAGATGGGTTATTTCGCAAGATTGTTTGCTATATTAAGCGACCGGTTTTAACCGAAAGAGAAAAATCGTGAATTTATTCAGCGGCATATTCAATACACCGATGCCATCGATGCACCAATTCAGTACAACCGCTAAATATTTTCAAAATTTTCCTATCGAATTTTAATTTAGGAATTTAAAAAAACAACAAAAATTAATTTAAAGAACGTTCAAAGTGACTTTGCTGGGACTCGAACCCACGATTTTCTACACTAAAAATTATTAAATAAGATGTTGGTGTGTACACAACGAAGCACCAATTAGATGAAACTGGTGTTTTTTTTATCGAATTATAAATTGTAATTAAATTCACTAAGAAGTTAACTTCTATCACGTGTATTGTGCTACAAGCGGTTTTTTTTATTTCGTTTCTCTTAAAATTGTAAAGCCTTTAACAAAATAAAGATTTGGAAGGTAGCACTATGGTTCAAAATTCAGTTTTTGAGGAATAAAATAGTTAGAGTTAAGATATCGGTCTAAAACTTTTCATAGGATATTTAAAGGTAAAAGTAAAGTCTCGTGACGAACATGGGCGAGCCACGCCCATTTTTCGCTGCTGCTGCCATACATAGTGGAAACTGTAAATTTATGTTGAATTTCGAATAGAGATAAACCTTTACTTTATCTAAATCTGCAATCAGATTTTCGATGCTACTTTGCGATAGGATATTTTAAAGTTTTTTATTATTTTTAAAAAGTTAATGAAATTAAAATAACAATATCTCAGGTACTAGAGAAGATATCCGAAAAAATGTAACGTTATTTTCAAGGGAAATTATTAGGTTTTTAAACCTTATATATAAATGAGCTTTATATTTTTATTATTATCAATATAAATTTGTAAAGTATCGCCATTTTCGAAGTTTACTTTGCTCTGAAAAAAGTGAAATTGTAGCCTCGCTTGCAAACTCCCGCTGATATAATAACATTTGCATTAAAGGGGACACTATTAGCTGTAACTACATATATATAATTTGTATTGATCCTATTTGATCCAACTTATTTATATTCTATTTAACACAGAAAAAACTCAAAAAAATCAAAACACAACACGGCTTATTTAAACTCGAAAATATATTAACGATTATTATTGTTTCAGAAAAAAAGTTTGTTGTTCTTGATTTTACATACGATTATTAATATTTTCCATTTTATAAACACACTTTATTCAAATTCGTTAGCTTTTTATCACCACTTGAGATTTTTATATAATTTGAGTAAGATCTTTTTACGAATATAAAAATCAAAACCAAGACTTTGAAAGCTTTCTGACAAACAAGTGACAGCCAGTTGACATTATTTTTTTTATTTTCTATTTACTACATTAATAGTTATGTTCGGCACGCTGATAATTTGTATAATTTGTACAAATTTTCCTGAAATTTTGTCGAATCCTGTTCGGCACTCCACAAACTTTGCAAGCTGAGAGCGGATTTTGACATTTTATTTGGAGAGAAAGTTACAAGTTTTTACGGAGTCTTTTGGACTCAGTAAAGATTTGCAAGTTGAAAACAGCGGATCTTGACAAAGAATTTTAAGTCTGGAAAACAATTTTAAATTTTTCTAAAACTTCATTATTTTTTAAATATTTGTATGAAATTTCGATATAATGCACCGACCTCGAATTTTTGTGATTGTTTGGGTGGTAGTCCGGAGAGTTAAAATTAGTAAAATTAACATCCACAGAACACTTCCTAAAAGTTTAAATGAAAAACTCTCTGTTCTTTGCAATAAATACGGCGGGCGCATTATACCGAAGCCGACCCAATATATTTTAAACTACATATGTATTACACAACATATGTTTTGCTTGCAAAAGTTGACAAAGTCATGTTCGGCGGAAACTTTGTACGTTTCAGCTTTAGAGAGAGTTTGACATAATTCTCTTTTTGCTTATTGCTTGCAAATTATTGTGCCGAACAGACTTAATGTGTAATAGGGCTTACGATTCGGTCTAGAGCAGTGTCGAGAAATTCGAGGATCGAGAACTAAATCTCGTTTCTCGCATTTCTCGATAACATATCGTCGCTCCGGAAGAAGAAAGACGCATGTCAGTAATTTTTCGACGAAAAAATGCGCATTAAAAATATGTCGGGGAAGAAAGACGCTTTATAAAACATGTCGACGAAGATAGACGCATTAAAAAATATTTCGATGAACAGAGACGCATTAGTATTATTAACTGCGAAGAAAGACGCATTAGCATTAATATTGACAATGAAAAATAAAAAATCGAATACGTCTTTCTTTCCTAAAAAATATTTAAATGCGTCTTTCTTTATAGTAAAAAAAATAAAGCGTCTTTCTTCGTTAGCAAAAAAAAATAAGGAGTCTTTCTTTCGAAAAATATTTTTAATGCGTCTTTCTTTGAAAGAAAAAAAGTTGGCGTCTTTCTTCCTCAACAAAACAATTTGCGTCTTTTTTCTTCTATAGCGACGATATTATGTGTATTGTGTCAAAAAAATTTGAATATCCAAAATTTCTCATATGTCATTGGCAAGAAAAAATTTAATATTATGAAATTTTAATTGCATTTCACTCGGAATTTTACGAAAAACACCTGGGAATGGCGTAAATGGCACATATGTATGTATTCATACACATGTAAGTACATACAAGCAGAACAAGCTACGAAACAGCCTGGTATGCTTATACCGCTATTTCTGTGATGTAGTTGAATGTCGAAAAGCTCGCGAGCCTTTCGAGATTTTCGGGATTCAAGAATATCGCGAGAACTCGAGTCTCGCGAGAAATCTCGTCTCGCTCGAACTCGAGAAATCGTAAGCTCTAATGTGGTAATAAAAGGTAATTATATTTTTTGGGAAAATCAAAAGTCGATAATTGGGTTTAATTCCTCAATATTTCGATTTTGAACCATAGTGGGTAGGTACAAGTACCTATATTAATATACTACTAGTATCGCCGGTGGACGAAATTCGACCATGCAATTTATTTTTTCAACTTTTTATTGGTACAAAAATTATTCCTTTTCGCGGAGATAAGCAACACTTTCCAAATTCCAGTTGTAGCGCAACACTGATTTGCCCTTTTGATCACGGTCCGACGTGAAATCATGGTCAAAATCAAGGCAGATCTAGTAAGGTAGGCCCGGTGGTGAGCGCTTTTAAATTAAAGCGACTCTTCAACTGTGTTTACGATATTTGTAAACACGTTTACGATATCTATTTATCTTAACTAAAAATTTTATTTATTAATTATAAAGAAATTAAATAATTTATAGAAAAATTATATGCCTATGCATAAAAAAATGGTACAAAACTAAAAACTTTATTTATTAATTATAAAGAAATTAAATAATTTATAGAAAAAATTATATGCCTATGCACTGCTCCTGACTCATACGAACACATCCATATCAATTTTATGTGGATATGAGTATGTTAAATGTGCAAAACAGCCTGGCAATTGTTTGTATGGGAAAAATGTTAGCCTATTAATATATAGATACTGCCGATAAAAAAAAAAGATTTTAATTCAGTTATGTAGGTGTAAACAAATCCTAGAAATTTAAACGTAAACACTTGAATACGAATTTTTTCTGAAAGGTACAGATACTTAGCTACGAAATAAAATAAGATTTTCTGTCGAATTGTTCATAAATACAATTCTAAGCATGCAAACGCGCCAGTTGAACAAACATATAAAGTTCGCAAGTGGGCAATTACTGTATCCACTGCTCAATTTCTTGGAAACGGATGGACCTACCGAAACCAAATTTGGCACATTGGTGTCCCACTATACGACTCATCTTTCAGAAAAATTAAAAGCATATATGTTGTAATCCACGCCCACGAGTAACGCTAGTTTACAGCCAAAAAAAAACCAGAAAACCAGGAATGGGGGAGGATAGGAATTGACCTGCTGAGCTTGTAACTATTTTTTTTTTTTATTTTTTGTATAGTTAGGTTTTTGAGATAGCGGTAATTTTGTGTTTTTTTGTTATCACTTCATTCACAAATAATTTTCTCTGGAGTTACAAATGCGATATGCAAGCAGTATCTCGTTCGAAAGGAAATCAAAATACGCTTCAAACGACATTCAACTTGTAGTGGTCTAATCAAAACTCGCTAAGCGAAAGCTGGTCAAAGCCAAAAGTTTGTGAATTTTTTGCTATTTTTGAAAAAATTTTGCTTTTCAAATTAAGTTTTTATAAAAAGTTGTAAAAATCAGGAAAGTTTTATTACTTTAAAAATTTGCTCGTTTAATTGCAAAGGCTTTAAGCGTAATATCAGAGAGATCCGATAAATATTTTATTTTTGGCGATTTTTTGCTTGTGAAACAAAAAGGATATTTTGGACGAAAAACTTGGTTAGGTGACTTAACTATGTGAAAACGATTTCATAGGCCAAACGGACATTAGAAGAAAATATAGAGCTTCCAAAGACTAAACTAATGACATTTCGATTTTAAAAATCCGATATCAAATAACAAAGTTACAATAAAAAAAAAAAAAATATTTCCGCGATATTTCGCGGGATCAAAAAAAAAATTGTATGGAGAGTGGGACAAAACTCAATTACTCAGATTTTATCGAAAATAAAGTTTTATCGAAAACAGTCGATGTAAATATGTAAAAAAATCGTAAAAGGGCAACAATATTTTGTATAGACTAGTTACATTTAATATGATATTTTAAGAAAAAGGGAAAAAAAGGGAAAAATGTATAAACAGGCTTCTTAAGAGAAGACTTGAAAGAACTCAAATCTGCTTATAAGACCTGGTCCAGAGTGGTCCTTAATTGTTAAAAGTTTAAATGAAAATGCTAATGCTTGAAAATTACGCTCATAGAAAAGCCAAGATTTCTTCATCTTGTATTTTGCTAAAAATAAATTGTTTTCACTATTTTCTTTCGATAAATAATGAAACATACGTGTTTCTTGCGTTTCCATAGTTATCCGCATTTTTTTTTAGCACTCAAACTTGAAATATCGCAAAAATCATAATACACTTATTTACACAAACTTTTTCCAGAAAAAATTTTTTTCAAATGTGTTGACTTTAAATGAGCCAAAGTAACATTTAATGGTGGCTATTTCGTATAGAAGGAGGTTTTCCATAAAATTCAATATATTTCCCACGGAAATGCATGACAGAAGTTCCTTTTTCAAGCACACTCAAAAAAACAATTTCTCTCGATCAAAGACATAATTTTCCTTATTTTGAACACGCGTCCCAATACAAAATTTTCTTTGTTTTGTGTAAATTTTCTCAAAAATGTGGAAAAAACATAAAAAACATTCAAACAAATTCGTTGCCATGGGGATTTGTATGGGAATTTAATTTCTCAAAATTAAAGAAATCAAGTCTTCAAAACAAGGAAAGTTGGGAATGGAATGGCGCTTAAAGAATTTTTCATTATTTTAATGTATGAATTTTTTCAAAACAAGTATATGAAACCATGGTAACGCATGTAACAACAATATTTTATAAACCTTTTAACATGTTTTAAGGAAAATTTACTCAAAACAAAGAAAGTAGTGTTCAAAATAGGTAAACAATTTCTTTGACCCCTCCATATATTTTTTTTCTCTCAGTGCACCAACGTTTTTGACTTTTGTGTATGGGGGCTGACCAGTGTTCGCTGTGTTGACGCAAACAGTATTTCATTTTTTCCTAGAAACTTGTTTCTGTTATGCCAATGGATTCTGAGAATTTCGTAGTTTAGGTATAAACAAATATGAGTAAACTCTACGAGCTTTTTTTTTTTTTGGCAGGTTCGCGAACTGCTTAAAGACGCCAAAGTTGAAGTGTATAGAGGACAGTACATTAAGCTGTGTCACAAAAAAAAATTTGCCTGGGTCAATTTTATTTGAACACTTACATACGTCGAGGAAATATTCTAGTTGTATCTTTATATATGTACATTAAGTTGGAGTGAAATTTTTTTTTTTGGAAATTCAATTTGTTCAAAAGCCAGAACGGAGCCTTTCTAGCCCAGTAATAAGCCTGTAAAATTTTATTGACCTACTCGCATGTTTAGAGGTGCCCCCAGCCCCACAAAGTTGAACAAATAGCACGATCTGGTACAAATATGAAATTTTGAAAATTATAAAATCAAAAAACGAAGTATAAGGATTGATAAAGATGGCTGAGCTGAGTATTAAAGCGATTTTTTTTTTTGGAAACAACAACAACAAAAGTTATTAAAGGTCAAAGTTTATATTATGCATTTTTTTAAACGTCGTCCTATCGCCATAAAATTTTGTGGGGTTCATTAGCTCGTATAAAGGAAACTTTTCATTGCTGGTACGTTCAAAAAAAGAACAAAAAAAATCTCCATATGATTTCACTCCACCTTAATGTACATACATATATTACGCTGAGCGATTTTTTGTACGCACCATAACTTTTACACCGTTATACCGATTTTCGAAAATGTAGTGTCAAATGAAAGGGCTTGACCTGTAGATGTGCAGGAAGGTTTAATTTTTTGAAAAGGGTTGCCTGCTGTTTTAAAATTTAATTTTCCTCTATAGTTTGTTTGATTTTAAAATTTTTGGTACCATATGAAAGGGCTTGACCTGATATCGAGTAATTTAATAAAAATTTTACAAAAAGGGTTGCCACCTGTTGAAAAATTCAGATTTACGCTATAGTTTGTTTGATTTTTAAATTTAAGGTGTCATATGAAAGGGCTTGGTGTCCAAATTTATAAAGACAAATGCTAATGTAGTCGAATATACCACAAGTAATTATTTGTCCTGATCGGAGATGTTTAAGAGGTGCCGCACAGCGGTCAAAGTTCAGAAAACCCTATGGAGACTGAAAACAATAAATTTAATTATTCGTATATATGTATGTATAATGCCCAAAATCAATAGTCCTGCACACAAGCATACCAAATACATATAAATTTTGGTCGCGATCGGGGTTGTCGCACATTTGATATCATTGACAGTTCTGTTACCGATGTAGGGGGTGAGACCGAACAACATCGCTAATTTGAGTTTAAGGACCACGCTAATGTAGACACTTGCGGGCGCACATATTTTCACTACCTCATCTATTACGTGCGTTATTGGCTGGGCGGGTTAAAAGGGTGTTCAAACAAATTAATAAGCGACACACAACAACAACAACAACAAGTGAGTAAAGAAAAAGAGTTCAAATTAATTTCACTAGCACTCGCATACGCTCTTAACAAGTTTACATATTTGTTATGGCAAGCCAACTTTTGTCATTTTTCCAGTCACTCCCTATAGGCAGCCCACCGCCATTATAACCATTATTGCCTACCACATAACGGTCATCAGTAGTCCTCCCATTTTACGCGCAGCTCTCAGCAGACTTGCCTGTTTCGGTTATCACGTATATACAAAGTAATTTAAATGAACTACTTCTTTATGACAGCGAATTTTATTTAACGATTCACTAATGACTTGAATGAATAAATGAATAAGTGAACGAAACGTACGAAACGAACTAAAGTCGTATCGATTTTGGCGTGGCCGTCAAAGGACATCACGCCAACACGAAATGTGCATGAAATGTACTACTGCCAATGCCACAAAGGAATAACAAATTCATACAAATATAAACGATCTTGAAAATTATAAAATATATGCAGAAGAAGAAAATGGTTGTAAAAACCAGCCAAAACAACATTTGCCCTCAAGTCAGTGTCAGCAACCGTACAATAATTACACAGTCCAACAAATTTAAAAAAATTTTACTCAACACCAACTTTGCCGAACAGAGTAGGCACTAGTACATACATCTACATATATATATCTGTAGTCACAAGCAATAATCGCTTAAGTCGACTTAGGAAGATTTCGAGTTATATATACCACGTTATTCTCCTTTTAAAACACTATATTTCTGTAAAACCCCCATGCTTATAACTTAATTCAATCGAAAGATATAAATAAAAACACTTAGGCCTAACTTACAATAGAGGTATATTAAACTTGCTATAACAGCCAAAGTAGACGCATATACTTAATCAAGTTTCTTCACGACATTTTGTTTTATTTACAAAATTTTATCGTAACATTGTGGATGGCTCACTGATTTTGTGTCCATAGTTTTTAATCGACATTTATGATTTTTTGAGAAACGCTTTCGAATATAAAAATCAATTTATCTCGAAATCATTTTTTGAGACTTAAGCGATTATTGCAATTGCCACAGATATAAGGATGAATGTTTCTTTTTTTGTTTGCTTGTTTGTTCCTTATGGACGCCGAAACTACATTCAAATTTTGACACTATGATTACCTGATATTAGATTAAAATTACGACCACATTTAATTCTAGTATCTCAACTCATTCCCGAGATATAGGCCAAAACATGGACCTAAATAGCCCCCGAAATATTTTTGAGCATTATTGGTATCAAATTAAAGGTATAAATCAGAGCTTCAGTAGTGAGTTCATTCCATTCCAATTTTCCAGTCGGTTCTCCAGATAGAGACCAAAACGTGGACCCGGATGGCCATGGCAAGTTTTTGATAAGGAACGCGAGAGGAGGAGAGAAAGAGTAGTATAAGAGGAGGAAGAGATGGAGGGAACGGGAAATGCAGAGTGGTTGGGAGACCGATATTGAAGGGAATGGAATGGTTTGATTTGTCGCATCGAAGTGGGACGGGTATTTGCTAGTACATACATATGTAACTCATGTATGCATGCATGTTAATTCACAGAAAGATTACTTTAGATTTCAATGAACAGACGTGCGGTTAAATTTCGTATTTCTTGTATTTCAGTCCCTTCAACAGAAAAATATACATATGTATTTGCATATTCGAAAAAAATGTTTCTAAACAAAAATTCACCTCGTATTTCCAATCGTTTGGTAAAATTTTTTCCATAAAACTATGCGACTTTTGCGGAATTGCTTACCTGAAATAAAGAAAAGAAATAAGGTATTTTCCAAAAACATATTTATAAATATTCAGGTGCATATGTATGCATATATTAATGTAGAAAAGCGTATAGGTACATATAGTCATTAGCAGTGATAAATTTGCAAAAACCCTTGATGCTTAAGTGGCGCTAAAAAATGTTAATTACTTATGTATGCAGCTAAAAAAAACGCCTTTTTATAATCCCTTATATAAGCCCTTCTATAAGGTAATTAAATTCCATATAAGCCTTTATTATAAGGAATTATCTAAGTAATGTATTATGGAACGATTTTCCGTCATCCCTTGTCAAGGCTGGTTTGGAGACAAACCAGTTTCGGCTAATATGCGCATCTTCAGTATCTTTTTTCTTTCGGAAAAGCAAGTAACCAAAATTTAATAATTACACGGAGAAAACTATATTGATGTCACATCCATATTTATGGATAATCCTGTCTGATCCATAAACTATGGATGTCATATCCATATTTCTGTATATATTGCACATTTTTTTTTTGGATATATTACCCTTTATATGAATATGATAACCATAGTTTATGAATCAGACAGGATTATCAATAAATATGGATGTGACATCAATATAGTTTTTTCCGTGTAGGTATTTAATCGCCAAATATGGTATTTAAAATTCCATGCAATTTATTTAAAAAAAAATTTTTTTTAAATTAAAAATTAACAAATGAAAATAGGCATTAATAGACTAAAAGAAAAATAATTTAAAGAAAACTTTCTTATTAGGTACTGTCCCAAATTGTTTTCACATTGACAAAAAATTCAAATTCATATTAATATAAAAGGAAATTTTTTTTTTCTAATATTTGGTATGCCAGTCTGCATATGGTATGGGTTCTCTATATTATTGTCATCCAATACCGATGATTTCTGCCGATCGCGCTTTGTGTACAATAAATGCTCTAAATCCAAAATTTCAGAATTTTAGCTGCAAAAATTGAAGAGTTGTTCCCTAAAACGTAGACTTATGCTTCTGAAATTTGTTTTGTGCTTCCAATGGTACGCTATGGCGTATGAGCAACCTTGAGTTTTTTTTTAGAGTTGAGTAAAGGAAAAAAAACAAGTCCCAAACAGTAGTGTCCGACCGAATATTCGGCCAAGCTTCGGTATTCGGCCTATTCGGCTGGTATTTTTTATTCGGCTTCGGCTTCGGCCTTCGGCTGAAAAGGCCGAATAATTGAGGCCGAATAATGGTTTTGTTTAATAAAAAAAAAATGACTGGATTTTACGAATTTTTGATTTTTATGAGCGACAGAAAATCGTAACTTCCAGTAATATTTTTTTGTTATTGAACAGGCCTAAGATTCCGAACAATAACTTACGCTAATTACACTGGATCACAAAATGAAATTTGTTGTTTTTTTTTGTGATAGTGAAGAATCTTTGGATGAATCAATTATTTTGGATTCCAGTGACCTCTGGGCATCCCATGACAAATCTGTAAAAGATTGCGCACGCAAAGCAAAAACTAATATAAGTCTTGAAGTGGAATTAAGCGAATACTTAGATCAACCACGTGTTCTTCGTAGTGTTAAATACATATATTCCATTATTGGCATTCCTCAAATTTTTTTAATTTAAAAAAGGTTGCAAAAAATATTTAACTGCTCCTCCAATGAGTGTGGCGAGCGAGCAATTATTTAGTACAGCTGGTCAACTATACACCGATAGACGGTCAAATCTCTTGGGAGAAAATGCAGATAAACTCTTTTTTTTGGCGTACAACATAAAGGTTTTGAACTTTAAGTATTGAATTTCATTTGCCTACATTGTTAAAATGTTATTAACATAGCTAAAGACTGAATTTTTTTAAAAGATTATGCCGAATATTCGGCTACGGCTTCGGCTTCGGCCTAAAATTCCAGCTTCGGTCGGACACTACCAAACAGCATACGTCTACGTTTTGGGTTATGACTCTTCAATTTTTACAGCTAAAATTCTGAAATTTTGTATTTAGAGCATTTATTGTACACAAAGCGCTGTCGGCGAAAATCATCGGTATCGGATGACTATAATATAGAGAACCCATACCGCGATTTTGGGCCAAGGAAAAAAGAGTGCATTCTAGTTTTCCTATACCGTAAGAGAAATTAATATTTTAAAATACTGTTCATATATTGTATTGAGTTGTCTTTAAGAAATTTGCAAAAAAAATTAAGATATATTGTACACAGCAAGAGATAATCGTGAAAATATGCGGGCATTCAGCCTCCATAACCGGAAATCAGGCTATATCTCGAAAACGGATCATCCGATTTTAATTCGAAATTCATATCTGGATTAAGCATAAAATTCTGCTTCAATTCGATGTGCATATTGGCCTGGATATTTGTTTGTCGATTTTTTCCCAAGTTTAATAAAAACAAATTCCGGAACATCAAAATTAATTTTAGACAAACATTGTCGAGCAGTTTTCTACTCAGAAAAATTAGAGGAATCCGAATTTCGATGGCGCGATATTGATTAATTTCCCTCCATACAAATCGCCCCACCCTACTGTACACACGTAAGAGTTAAGTAGATACTGAGCTATGTATGTATGTATGTATATAGTCTGCCGATGGTACCTAATATTAATAAAAGTAAACATGAAGTTTTTAATTAAAAATTGCATATACTAATACTTATCATAATAATTTACAACTCTTACGCACATAAGCAAATACAAGCTAAGGCCAACATAAGCTAAATATAAATATAGCAGGGATGGAAAATAATTGTTATTTTTGAAATTTCAACTCAAAAAGTCAAAGGGAAAGGGTTAATATTTTTAACATTTATATATACCATTGTGATGCTCGTGGGCCACAGATGGTCCATCCGATGTGATTTTTATTTTTTTGACTTTTATCGAAAAAATCAAAAAATAACGATTAAACTCTGATTTTTATTTTTTACGTCAGAAAATAACGATTAAACTTTGATTTTTATTTTTTACGTCAAAAATAAAAATCAAAATGGCGTAGATCAATGAATATTGGTATCTGGGTCATATTTGGTATATAGGTCGATGCGTATACCAATCGGAAGCGAATGCGAATACCGAATATCGAATACGAATACCGAGTACCGAGAACCGAATATGCATACGAATATGCATATGAATATGTATGAATATGAGTATGAAAAGTTTGTAAAGGGGAATATGGATACCAGTATGAACACGTACATATACCGAATACCAACCACGAATTCTGCTAATCGAAACGAATACGTATAGCGAATTCGAGTCACGAATTCAAATACTGACCAGTACCGAATATTAATCTGAAAAGTAGGTGAATGCATACATATTCATATGTATCATGACATCACATTATGATATCACATCACATAATCACATCACATCATGACATCACATCATGACATCACATCACGACATCACATCACATCATGACATCACATCATGACATCACATCACGACATCACATCACACCATGACATCACATCACATCATGACACGACATGACATCACATAATGACATCACATCACGACATCACATCATGACTTCACATCACATCATGACATCACATCACGTCATGACATGACATCACATCATCACATCACATCATCACATCGCATCATGAAATCACATCATGACATCACATCACATCATGACATCACATTCACACACTTTTCATACTGATATTCATACATATTCATATGCATATTCGTATGCATATCCGGTTCTCGGTACTTGGTATTCGTATTCGATATTCGGTATTCGCTTCCGTATTGGTATACGCATCGACCTATATACCAAATATGACCCAGATACCAATATTCATTGATCTACGCCATTTTGATTTTTATTTTTGACGTAAAAAATAAAAATCAAAGTTAAATCGTTATTTTCTGACGTAAAAAATAAAAATCAAAGTTTAATCGTTATTTTCTGACGTAAAAAATAAAAGTCAAAATTTAATAGTTATTTTTTGACGTTTTCGATAAAAGTCATAATCGTTACGATCCCTGAAATATAGTTATTCACAGCTAAAATTTTATTAGCATATCATAAAGCTGTGAGGAATCATACAGAGAGAAATATTTGTAACAACGCCCAACGCTGCACATGAAGCCATTCAAGCTAGATTTCAAAAGCAAGTATGCATAACATGTATCTATGAGTATTTGGCCGATTTAAAGTAAAGTGATCATGCGCATGAATAAAATCAAAGGCAATACAAAAAGAACAACAACAAAAGTAAAATATAAACGAGATGGCAGCCAAATATTATATTAGCGGAATTATCTATTGTGTAGGCATAAGCGTGAGTATGTACACAAAAATGTACGTAAAACTTACATACGTCTTGTTTATGTATCAACCAAAAGAAGATATACATATGTATGTAACATTCAGCAAAATTTTACTAGTAGATGCAAAGGGGGAATGTAACATGTAAAAAAGAGAGAAGTAACATCGAAACAAGAAAACAATAAAAAAAAACAAAAAAAAAAACAAAATAAAGAAAAGCAATCATTATTATGACCGTAATTTTTTTTCAACTACCGCAGCGGCGATTTATTCTACACTTTACTTAGTCTTATTTTTTGCCTATTTCTTGTTTCTAGCTGGCCATTTTCCCTATTTCCCACACAAATTTTTCCGTAGGCTGCTTAAGGATTTGCCTAAGTAATGAATGTTCTCATAAAGACATACATACATACATATACATATGAATATATATAAAAAGATATGTAGTATGTACAGATACAGTTTATGTGTATGCAAAGTAAGATAACAAGAAAATTCCCCGCCTATCTCCCAAATAAAAACCGCCGCGGCGGGCGCACTTCTCATTCGAGTCGAAGAAAATTGTTGATATGTAATATGAACTTAAACGAAGTGGAAGCGCTGATATGGAATGCGTAATGGCAGTAGCAGGTGCAACTGTAATAGAAAAATTAATTCTTCATATAATCCAAGGCAATTAACGAATTCTATATAGCGAATATATTCCCAAAATTATCGCTTTTTTCATAACAATACAGATATACATTAGATGAGTTTTTTTTTGTATGGGATTCTTTAAACCTTCTCAGATCCTCCTTCCGGCACCGGAATATGAAAATAGGATGTTTTAGAGTAAGTAAACTGAAAAAAAAATTTCACTTTTCCAAAAACTGGATGGAGCTACACCGAAAACCGCGAAAATTCCCAGAATTTCAAGGTATGTTTAGATTTATGTCTGAAAAAAGTTAGGATTTTGCACAAGAAAAAGAAATGATACCCACCCATACAAAGAATTAACCGCTAAATCGAATGGCATATTCAGTTTTTTGGTACACTACCCAGGGAAGGTAATAACGCGGCCTAAAGTGACCATTTTCTTTTTTTTCTCATGAATCTTCAACTTCTTGCCCTATACTCTTCCCGAAAGCGAACGTTATTTTTTAACTAAATCACACGGTAGGCTGCGTTATTTAATGCGCTTTCCAGAAATGTATAGCTATTAAAAATCGAATAAAATTTGGATGAGTTCATCAAGTTTAAATGAAGTAAAGTCGGGTATAAAAGGGTAACATATCTTAAAATTTCTTAAATTTTTTAACAATTTTGCTCTTGAAGGCGGTTTTTTGGGTTTTAAGTGATAGTTTTATGTGGATGGATAACTCCACAAATGCAAAAAAAAATAGAAAGGCCGAGACCGCGGATAATGGACAAAAAGTTGAGCCGGATGGTGCCAAAACATTTGTGGGCAATATGGGTATCAAAATAAAGATTTTACCTAGGACTTTAATGTAAAGTCAATCCATTTTGCTGTGTCCACCGTTTCGACACATATAAGTCAAAAATTAGACTCAAATGTCGCCGATATCCTTTAAAATATTCTGTAGTCATCCTGGACCACTTATTCGCCAGTATATCAGAAATTGGCTAAGAAATTGGCATGTAATAAGTTCCATATGCAAGCCCTAGTTAAGACCTTTTATTTGATACCAATATTGCCCAATAATATTTTGGCGCCATCCGGGGCCACGGTTTTTTCCGCTATCCACGGTCTCGATCTTCCAAATTTTTTTTTTACATTTGTGGAGTTATCCAACAAAATAAAACAATCACTAATAACCCAAAAAACCGTCTTCAAGAGAAAAATTTAAAAAAAAAAATTGAGAAATTTTAAGGTATGTTACCCTTTTATACCCGACTTTACTTACTTAACTTAAATCAGGCTATGTACATGCATAGGTAACTTTTCATTTCCCCACTCATGAAAGGTATGAAGTCTTCGGTACGGCCGAAGACAGCCGCGCTTTTACTTGTTTAGAACTTATTTGTCAACAATAAACCAAACTTTTTTGCCCGGAACTCTTACTACGAGTACATACATACGTACTCGATACAAAGCTTAGGGGATACTCGCTGCTGTTATTGACTGTAATAGTGTTCATTAAGTTTGCTATTTCTATCACAACGCTGCGTCTGGCTAATGTTCCATGTTGGCCATTAATTTTAATTTCACATTCTTTCACATTTTTAAGTTCTTTTACTTTTCATGCTTTGCGGAATGGAGTCTTCATCTCGTGGTAAATCTAATGAATAAAATACTTGAGTGTCAGCGTATATGTATGTACATTGTATATTATATATATGTACATTAGGGTGGTCCAAATTTTTTTTTTTTGTGATTTTGACCCAGGCTAACCCGTAATTTTGTTACCCCAATCAATCACATTATCTATGCGAAATTTTAGAGTTTTGCGACTTGTGAAAGAAGGTGCTCAACGCAAATGAAAAAAAGTATTTCGCCAAAAAGTACCACATTCCATGATTTTATAAATTTTACATCGTCTCAAACTAACTCATTTATCGATCATAACTGAACAGCGCCACCTGTCAGTCAAACCGATACCGATACTAGAAAATGGAACGTTCTAAAACATAAAATTTGGCAGCGCCGCATTTTCAGCAAAAAATGTAGCGAACAACCAATCAGGTGTTCGGTTTAATTTTTACAAAGTGCAGTGAGTGCAGATGTGCATATGTAAATCCGCGTTTTCATAAAAATAAATTGGGAGATTACATAATATAAAAAGGTATTGGTCCTAAATAACTATTTTTATCGGTAAGTGTTTGAAATTATTTAAAAAAAAAATAATAATTAAGTATGCGAGCATTTAATAAATATTTCTAAAAATATTAGTGAAAATAATGGCCTGCTCAACACGTCAAAAAGACAGAATTTTCATTCTCGGTGTACGAGATTTGCAACCGTTAACTCGCTTTAATCAACTTCCAACTCTCAGACAAACACTTTTGCGTTTTCACGACCTCTTGAGAATTAAAGCAAGTAAGGAAGCCTAAGTTCGAGTGGAATCGAACATTAGATACTCAGCTGTATGCTTTCATTATTTGTTTGCGTTTGATGGAAACACGGTGTACTTTATATAAAGCGAGTGCTGCATAAAGTGGGCGTAGCCACGCCCATTTTCTAAATTTTTATCAGTCATCCAACTAAGCATATGAATATTATTCTTTGTACAAAATTTCATCCCTTTATGACTTTTAGTTACAAAGATGTCACGTTACAAATTCCCAAAGCGTGTTCCAGAAATATCTTTGTTAAAAAGTAGCCGTGGTCATAAACCGATTTCACTAAATTTTTGCGTGTCTATTAACACAAGTTATAGAAGTGTATAAACCAAGTTTCGTCATAATATCTCAATTATTTGTCGAGTTATGGGCTCCGAAATCTCGTTGATTCCTTTGTCTGAAAAGAGGCGGTGCCACGCCCATTTTCCGAAATTTTTCTATTTTTTGTTTCCGATCTATTGTAGAACTCATGCCACAAAATTTCAATGAATTATCTTTATATTTGACAAAGATATCGCTTAAAATGTTTTTATTAGGCCACTTTATGATACCCATATATAAAAGTGGGCGTGGTCGTTAACCGATTTCGCTAAAATTTTGAACATGTATTACTAAAAGTAGTGAAAGTGTATAAACCAAGTTTCGTCATTATATATGAATTATTTGTCGAGTTATGGGCTCAGGACTCTCGTATATTCCTGCCACGCCCATTTTCCAAAATTTTTGTATTTTTTGTTTTATGTCCATAGTTGGACACCTTCCATAGAATTTCAATGATATATCTTTATATTTGACAGAGATATCGCTTAAAATGTTTTTATTAGGTCACTTTATAATACCCATATATAAAAGTGGGCGTGGTCGTCAACTGATTTTGGCAATTTTTCGTCCAAACATTTGCCTCAGTAAGTATATCACGCCTACCAAATTTCATCGATATATCTTCAACCGTTTCTGAGTTATGACATAGAAAACTTTCCATGTTTGACCCTTTATAAGTGGGCGTGGCACCGCCCATTTTCCAAAATTTTACCATATTTCTTCATAAGGGCCTGAGCTCAATACGTGTGTGAAATTTTATCACTCTAGCTCTATTAGTGACTGAGATACAAAATTTCCGATTTTTACTATATAGGGGAGGTGGGCGTGATCATGGTCCGATTTCGCCCATTTTCAATACCATCCGTTCCTGTCTTGATACCAACTTAAATTTCAAATTTCATCAAAATATCTCAATTTTTGCGCGAGTTATCGTGCGCACAGACGGACAGACGGACGGACATGGCTCAATCGATTTCTCTTTTCACCCTGATCATTTTGATATATATAAGTCTATATCTATCTCGATTATTTCATTCTGTTACAATCCACCGTTAGGAAATCAAAACTATAATACTCTGTGTACTACTTAGTACAGCTGAGTATAATAAAAATACAGACGTTCGAACATATACATACATACATACATATGTACCTATGCAAGAAGGCTTGTAGTTGACAGCGAAATAAAAATAAAACTGCAAAAAAAGGAAAAATTTAAAAAAATGTGAAGCAACAAACTCCACAAAACAGTTTTGTCTGAAAGCCCACCGGCCACTGTTGTTGTTGTTGTTGTTATGTTTGCATCCAACAGTGGTGTACTAATGCGATTGTTGAACATTTTTTCACAATGTTTTTGTTTATTTTTTCTTTGTTCCTTTTCATTCGTTTGTTTGTTCGTTGTGTAATTTATTGTGGCTGCTGTTCATTACACGGGCGCACCGGGCGGTCAGGTCATTGGACTGTAAGCACACCGGCAATACCAACCAAATTATGGATAAATAAGAATAACACGAACAATAGAAGACTAAAGGAAAAAGGAAAAAGTATGAGAAAGAGAAAGAGAAAGAGAAAGAGAAGGGGAGGTAAGGAAGAAGGAAAACGAAAAATACCTACGGGGAAATGGAAAAAGAAAACAAAATTGCAAGTCAACGTTTTAAAGGCAGTACTCTGTACTTTACTTATTACTGTTTATCATGCTGACTCTTTTACAAAATTTTCAATTTTAAAATAGCAACTAAAATAATGAATTACATCCATACATAGATAGTATGTACATTGTACATACCAGTGGCGGACCTAGCATAAATTGTCTGGGCACGCCTATGTATGAAGCATAACCATCAGCCATTTATGTAATTTTCTTTGGTACACTGACATAATCCCAAGGGGCATAATCCCAAATTTTTTATGTATGTACTTAAATACACATGTTCTCAAAAAATTAGTTTAAAACTAAACAAGTAAGGAAGCCTAAGTTCGAGTGGAATCGAACATTAGATACTCAGTTGTATGTTTTCATTGTTTGTTTGCGTTTGATGGATTTTATGTAAAGCGAGTGCTGCATAAAGTGGGCGTAGGCACGCCCATTTTCAAAATTTTTATCAGTCATCCAACTAAGCATGTGAATATTATTCTTTGTGCAAAATTGCATTCCTTTATGACTTCCAGTTACAAAGATGTCACGTTACAAATTTCCAAAGGATGTTCCAGAAATATCTTTGTTAAAAAGTAGGCGTGGTCATAAACCGATTTCAATAAATTTCTGCGTGTCTATTAACACAAGTTATAAAAGAGTATAAACAAAGTTTCATCATAACATCTCAATTATTTGTCGAGTTATAGGCTGAGAAATCTCGTATATTCCTTTGTCTAAAAAGAGGCGGTGCCACGCCCATTTTCCGAAATTTTTCTATTTTTTGGTTCCGACCTATTGTAGAACTCATGCCATAAAATTTCAATGATATATCTTTATATTTGACAGAGATATATCTTAAAATGTTTTTATTAGGTCACTTTATAATACCCATATATAAAAGTGGGCGTGGCCGTCAACCGGTTTCTCTAAAATTTTGAACATGTATTACCACAAGTAATAAAAGTGTACACACCAAGTTTCGTCATTATATATAAATTATTTGTCGAGTTATAGGCTCTCGTATATTCCTGCTTCTAAAAAGAGGCGGTGCCACGCCCATTTTCCAAACTTATTATTATTATTATTTGTCTAAGTAAGCAAATCAGGCATACCAAATTTCATCGACATATCTTCAACGGTTTCTGAGTTATGACAT
Organism: Urophora cardui; assembly: GCA_960531455.1. NCBI lineage: Eukaryota > Metazoa > Arthropoda > Insecta > Diptera > Tephritidae > Urophora > Urophora cardui. Next base: position 115,033,597 of record OY482671.1, read on the forward strand.
TATGGCACCGCCCATTTTCTAAACTTTCACCAAATTTCTTCATAGGGGCCTGAGCTCAACACGTGGGTAAAATTGTATCGCTCTAGCTATATTAGTGGCTGAGATACCAAATTTCCGATTTTTTCTATATAGGAAAAGTGGGCGTGGTCATTGTCCGATTTCGCCCATTTTCAATACCAACCGTCCCAGTCTCGATACCAACTTGCATTCCAAATTTCATCAAAATATCTCAATTTTTGCGCGAGTTAGAGTGTTTACAGACGGACGGACGGACGGACGGACAGACGGACGGCTCAATCGATTTCTCTTTTCACCCTGATCATTTTGATATATATAAGTCTATATCTATCTCGATTATTTCATTCTGTTACAATCCACCGTTATGTGATTAAAACTATAATACTCTGTGTACTAGTACAGCTGAGTATAAAAATTACATTAAAATTAAATATATTTACATATATACAGACTTTTTTCAATAAAACGATAGGTATATAAATATTTGTGTACATTGTATATATGTCTATAAAAAGATGAAAATTTGGAAGAAAGAATCGCGCGATTAATATATCGATAGGTGTATACATATGTATGTACCAGGGCCGTGCGCAGGAATTAGCCTTTGAGGGGTTTTTAATTTTGGTTTGCATTCGCATACATTTTTCGCTAAGATAAACATATTTGCTGAAACAGATATCCAGACCCATACATCATAAATTTAAATTTTCTCTAACTTTTCTGAAACTGCATACTCTGATGCTTAAAATTATACCCAAGAAATTTTTTTGGTTGTAAAAATTTTTCTGTATTTGATAGAGAATTTGTGATATGGTGGCATATTATTCGCACTTTTATGAATTATTGTACTAATTTTGTCAAAAATTATGAGTCAAGATTCAATGCAAAATTTATAAACTGTGTTTTGAAAATTTTTGCAAAATCATTGCAACTTAGAATTTGGTCATGGGGGGCGCACGGCCCTGGTATGTACATATGTCTATAAAAAGATGAAAATTTGGAAGAAAAAATCGCGCGATTTTTGTTTCCAAATTTTCGACTGCGGCGCTTTTTTTTATTTTAGATCGATAGGTATATACATATGTATATACATATGTCTATAAAAAGATGAAAATATATATAAATATGTACATAATAATAATAATAATATAATACAATGGCGCTATTATAACTCTGACGAGTTTTATGGCCGAGCTTCTCTCCCAATTAGAGGTGTGCTCCTTTTGTTTTTTCCTACTAATTGGGTGGACCTACAGTTTTATGCCGGCTCCGAACGGCGAATGCAATTTTTGTGAGAAGCTTTTTCATGGCAGAAATACTCTCGGAGGGTATGCCGCCCACTGCCGAGAGGTGACCGCTGCTCGTAAAAAACCCAATAATTGGATTTTTACTAATTAGAAAAATTTTTTTGGTGTTTGTCCGGACTGGGGTTTGAACCCGAGACCTCTGGTATAGTAGGCGAGCACTCTACCCACTGCACCACAGCGGCCACAGCAATATGTACATATGTCTATAAAAAATAAAAATTTGGAAGCAAAAATCGCGATTTTGCTTCGCACTAGTATCTACTCGAGTGATTTGGTATTCTGGCTCCCTTTTATTTGGGATTATGTCACTCCCACATAGGTGACATAATCCCAAGTAAAAAAATTGGGGTTATGCCACTTGGGATTAAATCACGGCACCATTTTCTTTTCTGTATTATCTAAAAGTCTGATTGCGTTCCGTCATTGACTTTGATTTAGAGCTCTCGATTTTTTTTTACATCTTCGAGTAGCTCGAAAAAATGCTTTCAAAATTCTCGAAAACTCGTTTGTTTGCTTATTTCCCGTATGTTTCTACGGGCATTTGAACAGTTCGGTTATTTGAAGTTTGTTTTTTTTTCTCGTTTATTTTTTTTTTTTTTTTTTTTTTTTGTCTTCTTACATATGTATTTTATTACATATTTTTTTTTATTTTTCTTTTCCTGATACACATTTTTATGTTTGCAAACTGAGAGAAGAGGAATCAAAAATAAAATTTTTATTTTTATAATACACGTTTTAAACCAAATCATTTTTATTTTAAAAATGAAAATTTTTTTGGGTGCTTTAGTGTTTGAAAAACTGAAATCCAATTACCAAAAGTCGTGAAATGTTTGATTTTGCTTGATTTTGATTTCCGTTGCTTTTTAAAACTATCTTGATATTATGCCAATAGTCGAAAAAATCACAATCAAAGCTTTTATGAAAATATGTAGGCAAGCTGAGCTCCTCGGCTTGTATGAAGCGCCCGCCTCTGGTACATACATATGTATAGACTTATGTATGTATATATATATATACATACATACATAGATACATATGCACATATGTATGTATACCCAATAAACACAACAGATTTGCGTCGGATTCGCTTTCTTTGATTAGGTATATTATCGCGGCAAAAGTTCGCGGCGATAGATCGGCAAATCCGAATTCTCAGGCATGTCACCTATCACTAGCGATTCGAGGATTTGTTCATTCTCGGATTGTTGGCGTTTGAAATTTTTTATCTCAACCCCTTCCCGAGTTATGGGCCAATATATGCACCCAGATGCCTCCGATATATTTTTTTAGCAATATTGGTATCAAATTAAAAGCATCAATCTGAGATTCAATAGAGTTCATTCGATTCTAATTTTCCAGTCTGTTCTTCAGACAGACACCAAAATGTGGATCCGGATGGCCCACAAATATTTTTGGGCAATATTGGCATAAAATTAAAGGTGCTGCTCAGGGTTTCCATATATATTTGACGCTATACGGATATCTCAATCGGTTCACCAGATCGGTTCCGAAACATGAACCATACTAGCTCGAACAAAATTTGGAATTACGAATTTTTTCGATTGGTATACATTTTCTGATAGCTTGAGGATGATAAAGAAAGCATCAAATAAAAAAAGGACATATGTGATGGGAACATTTTCGTAAACAGAATATACAGGATAACACCCGCCATGCAAAAGATACCTACATTAATTCACTTATAATTCGGAAAATATTAGTTCCTCGTGAAAAACTAATATAACACGTTCATTAGGAATTAATATGCAAATATTTCTTTGATATGTGGTTTTAACGTACCTGCAGTACTTAATGCACTTTTGACCATATTCAAAATTTCGATAAAAAATCGTCCATGTTCCTATTTTGGGGTCAAATATTTTGCTTGTGGACATAGTTATCTTTGAAATTTTGATCATTTATAAAAACATGCCATATTCAGTTAGGTACATTAGTAATCTGTAAATGATTCAATACCATCGTGGAAATTATGATGGGCATCTTATGAGACTGTCTAATAATGACTTTTAAAAATTATAACCTCTCTACAACAAAATTAGCAGCAACCCACATCAATTGCTAAGCACCACTGAGTATAAAATATCGAAACAATAACAGATATTTGCCCTTGTCAGTCCGCTGCTAACTCCCAAAGCAAAAACCAATTTAATGCGCAGCCTAATAAGGTGGAAAAATTATTGAACCATTATCAAAAAACAACAAAGTGAACAACAACAAAAACGGTCATCTCAGCACTCACGCGCTAACTCACCTGTCCATAAACATATTCAAGGATCGTTCATCAAGTACAACAGCCATACTAGCCACACCAGTTTTGTGCTACAAATGTTGCGCTATAACCGTTACATTCATACATATCTTCGCCTGTGAGTGGGCGTCTGTATGTGTCTGTGTGTGTAGATTAGGGTGTGTCTAGTTAGCTTCCACAATGAAATATGGCAATGGATAAATATTATTTTTGTAAGTATACGTGTGTTCATGTTTATCGCACTTGAGTGTATGTGGCAGGAGCTGGTTGAACCCACAAACCCAGCAAAAAATCTAAGCCTTATTTAAGAATAAAAACAGCATATTTAAAGGCTTACGAAATTAGGCCTGAAAATTATAAGGGTATCAAATTTGTATGGCGTAAGGCTTAAAATAAGGCTGATTTTCCTGTGTTGATGTCATCAGGCCATAAAGAGTACTCTCTCTCTCTCTGAAAGCACACGTTATTCCAAAGACTTATACGCCATGCGAAATAAGGCCTAGATAAGTATTAGAAAGTTAGAAGCAGACAGAGTGAATGACTAACATACCTGATTTGTCAACAATAAGCTAAACTTTTTTACAGGGAAGTTATATGCATACAGGTATGTACTTACCCTGCCGGGAACTCAATAACTAGTGATCCAAATTTCTAGTTTCGAACTAGCGAAAAGGTGTCAAGAAGGAACTAGTTCAATTGTAGTTAGAACCTCACCAGTTCAGAAGGAGTGAATTGAGTGACCATTATAAGACACATTTTGATTTGTATGCAATTTCGAAGTGACAAAATTTCTAAGAAAATTTTTCGTTCGTTCAATTGCCGTCGTGTCGGCTTTGTATATTTCTGCAATTCTCAGATGTTTAGTAAAGCATTTTATATAAAGAGTTTTCTATTTGCATCTTAACTTGTATGAAATGAAATGTTCCCCTAATTATGCTTTTCCGATATCTCAGACTTATTTTAATTTTTTATTTTATTTTATTACATTTTAAATATTTTTATAAATTTTTATTAATTATTATTATTAAATAAATAAATAAATAAATATTTAGTTAAAAAAAATTTTTAAAAAAAAATAATTATCATCCGCCTCGACACCGACAGAATTCGAACCCGCGCTCGCCAGATTGATTGTCACACGCGTTATTCAGTGTGCCATCACGCCACTTGCATGAAGTGTGTCAAATGCTGCACTTAAGTGGCAGATTTAAAACTCTAGAATTTTTATGTACTTTTAGTTAGTTCAGAACTATCGAAATTGTGCCAATAAACGAACCAGTGAAAACTGTAGAATTTAGTACTAGTTCGGAACCAGAGAAAATATAGTGCAGAGGGTGACAATTGACACCGCCTAGCAGGGCCGTACCCAGGAATTTTTTTCGTGGGGGGTTTTCATCGTAGATTTTTTTTTTAGAAAAATATATAACCTATTTCGTGCACTAAATAAAAATAATAAAAAATGTGGTTTCTAAAGTGCTATTTAGGAGAATAATTTTTTTACAAAACTTGATTTTCAAATTAGGGTTTTTATAAGAAGTTTTAAAAATCAGGAAACTTTTATTCATTTAAGAATTAGACTGTTCTATTGCAAACACGATTAATACTTTATTATTGGATATTTTATCCAAGTGAAAAAAAAAATATTTTATGGACGAAAAACTCGGTTAGATTACCCAACCATGTGGAAACGAAAACAGCTGTAAAAGTCCGCCCCAAGATTTTTAGCTTATGTTGAGACTCTAACTTGTTTTTTTTTTGCAACTTTGTTATTTGACATCCGATTTTTAAAATTGATAGATATGTTATTATTTTAGTCTTTTGAGCAGGGTTTGAAATTATTTTCAACTTTTTTTTTCAATTCCATTGAATTTCATTTTCATTTGAAAATTAAAAAATAAACAGCGTTCTACTGTACAGCAACTGGGCAGGCTTAAGTTTCAAAAAATTATAGTCGACTGTTGCTGTATTGTGGAAATTTTTACAGCACTGTTGTTGTTGTGTTTTTTTTACTTTATGGGAACACAATCGAAATTGTAATGTACAAAAAAAATTTTTTAAAAGCCGCACTGAAAACTAAAATTCTGTTTATCTGTGCTTTGCTGTCGACTGATCTGTTTGAAATTATACAGTAAAGCAACAGCACAAATAAACAAACAAATATATTCGACTGTTCTGTGCTTCGACTTCAGATATTTTCAGAGGGAATCGAAATTCAAAAGTTCTCAAAAAATGATGGTAACTTTCCCAGAACAGCAACAGCTTATTTTTTTGAGACTGTTGGTGTTATGCTGGCAAAGAGTGCTTGGGAAGCTTTATATCTTCCTCTAATATCCTTTGATCTGTGAAGTGATTTTCATATAGTTGGGTCACCTAGCCGAGTTTTTCGACCATAAAACATCCTTTTTGTTTCACTTGGAAAAAAATCGCCAAAAATAAAGTATTCATCGAATCTTTTTAATATTACGCTTAAAATGTTTGCAATAAAACAGAATAATTTTAAAAAGCATAAAACTTTCCTGATTTTTACAACTTCTTATAAAAACCCCAATAAAAACAAAAATTTTTCAATAATCGCAAAAAATCAATAAAATTTTGACTTTGAAAAGTTAGTACTGAAAATAGGTGAAATCGGACTATAACAACGCACACAAAATGTTATAATCCAGACACTAATAAAACCGAGTAATGAATTTTCAGCCATGCAATGATTTTATTCAGTTATAAGGAAATATGCTAAGATTTTAGAAAATATATGTAACATAATTTAATTTATAAGTGGTATGTCGTTAGAAGCGTACTTTAATTATCTTTCGAACGGAGTAGATACGGTTTGCGGGTATTTGTAACTTGAGCGAAAAGAATTTTTGATGGAAGTTGTAACCAAAAAAACCCAAAATTACCGTTATCTCAAAACCCTAACTATAAAAAATGGTTTTGACCTCAGCAGGTTCATGCCAGCCCTCCCCTATACCTGAAATTCTTGGTATTTTCTCAAATTAATTATTTGTAAACTAGTGTTTTCAACATATAGCTTTGAATATGATAGAAGTAAAATATATCTACCAGAATTTCGTGGGAGGTTCAAACACCCAAACCCCCCCCCCCCCCCCCGCCCTGCCTAAATACGGCCTTGCCGCCTAGGACATCGCCGTGTTAAATTCACCAGTTTACAACATGCGAAATGGATTTAGCTCGCAGTAGTTGTCTCGAAAAAGAGATTTTCCGTACAGGGTATATTTACTATATACATACATATATACAAGTATATGTCGATATAAATAAGCATTTATGTGTTGATAGTGTGCGCTGAAGCTCTAATAACCATTATGCAAATGACAACAAGCATATATTTTGTACCCTCATCAACTTATCTAATGCAACAAACTGACAAGCAAACATTATTTATGGAAATATATGCATGAATACATATGTGCGCGTACTTAGTATATATATGTAAGTATTATATACAAACATACATTTTTGGTCTCTTGAGAAATTAAATTAAAAGAAAAAAATGTATTTGTGATATTCGACTTGTGTATAAGTAAAATTATTAATTAAACACAGCATTTAACTAAAATAAAGATACCAATGTTGCAGAAAATATCGCTCAACGAAATGCAGCTTAAATACAATTTAACAAAAGCAGTTAAAAAACATTTCCTTTCTCTTTTTTTTTTTTCAAAACCAAAAATAAGTGAGCAGACAATTTTATTCAAATCACCAGACAATTGTAAATCATGCCAAAAATTTATACATACATACAATACCAAGCGCATGCCTTGTGCCGCATGACAAACCAGCAGCAAGAAAGCAAGTTATAGAAAGGCAAAATTAGAAGCCAAATCTGACTGCCTGGACTATGACAGCGAATGTGAAAAGTTAATTACATTTTTCTTAGAAATAATAAGATATAAATTCAAACAATAAGAATAACTCTATATTGCAAGTGTTTGAAAATTCTCATGCGAAGAACTACATTAGATTTCGAATAGCGAATTATAATTTTCTCGATTGGAAGGACACAGAAAATGATCAAGAATATCAATTAACTTAGACATACTTAAATAAGTCTTCTCTTCTTCTTGATTGGCGCTTAACCGTCTAGACGATTCTGGCCGAGTCCAACAGAGCGTAGTGAGTATTTGTAGCTAATGTGCAATTTTTATATACATACATAATACATATGTATGTATATTAATTAAATATGTATTTTTATATGTGTGTTTACTATGCAGTAAGCTCACTATTGTTAAATAAAATACTACCTAACACCGAATTCACTTACCTGAATACCTATGTAAGTAAAGTAAATAAATTTTCTATGGCGTAGTGCACTCATATTTCAGTAAAATCTTGATTAATGTGAAAAAATTATTATAGAAACAATTACAGCTTTATGGCTAATTGGATTAAAGCTATGTAGATTAGGTAGCAGTAAAAGCCAAGCATATTGAAAATACATAATAATAATAATAATAATAATAATATAATAATAATACAATGGCGCTATTATGACTCTGACGAGTTTTATGGCCGAGCTTCTCTCCCAATTCGAGGTGTGCTCCTCTTTGTTTTTCCTACTAATAGGGTGGACCTACAGTTTTATGCCGGCTCCGAACGGCGAATGCATTTTTTGTGAGAAGCTTTTTCATGGCAGAAATACTCTCGGAGGGTATGCCGCCCACTGCCGAGAAGTGACCGCTGCTCTTAAAAAATCCAATAATTGGATTTTTAATAATTAGAAAATTTTTTTTGGTGTTTGCTTGGACTGGGGTTTGAACCCGATACCTATGGCATAGCAGGCGAGCACTCTACCCACTGCACCACAGCGGCCAATACATAAATGAATTAAATTAGAAAGGTAATTGAAACAATAAAAAAAAGAAAAATGTTAATCTACAAGGTAAGATAAACAACCCTGCCAAAATCATTGGGTTATATGGTCCAACAGTTACCAAAAGGAAAAACTAAGGATTATTAATAGAAAGTATAATGATAATAAGTAAAATAAATTGGCGGCAAAAAAAAAACATTTTATTATATTATATTATTATTATATTAAGTTCTCCATCAATTAATCCAATGTAGTTACTCCATGGAGTAATTTGATGTTATGCGGGACTGGAGTATGTGCTCCACTGCAAGGACACGCAATGTTAATTGGACCATATTTTTTGTATGAAATTTGGCATATTATGTAGTACTCGGTTAGTCCATAGCGAGCACTCCATGGATGAGTGAATGGAGTACTCAGAATTTTTGCAGGAAAGTGTTAAATAACACGCATCTTCACATATCCAGTTAAAATTGGCGTGCATAGACATGAAATGTAAATTGTAAAATGCGCAAAAAGATTTATGTGGGTATGTATGTGAGTTTAGTGTCGGAGGTGTCGCCAAATGTCACTTGAACTATACACTTCACTACAGTTGATATTTTCCAAAATTATCAGTTACCTACTTATATTTGACATATGTATGTATGTACGCTTTGTAAACAAGCATTCATTCATACATATTTAAATATATGCACGAAACTTTATGGAATATAATTAAAATTAAAATGAATAGGAAATGGTCTAACATGGCGTATGAGTAACTTTTTTCAACTTGTCAGCCGCACGGGCTGGGTGAATGTGCCAATAACTGATCACTTAACGCATTTCATGCTTTCAAACCAAGTATACATCGTAACGTTAATATTATCGTTTACCGAAAAAAAGCAATCGTTTCCATTGAAACTATTCAGTTTTTTACCGTTTAGGCAATTATCAAAATAATTTATGGTCACAAAATAACGATAGTGAAATTATCGAAATAATACAATTTCATTGATTAGCGAAAAGAAATTATCAAAATAATTTTATTTCGTTAATTAGCGTTACAATAACCAAATTTATAATGTTAAGAAAGTGAGCTCGCAATGCCGTCGCAAACAATCGGCCGAGTACTCACATAGGAAGCAATATATTTGATTAGTGATTCAGTAACGCCGCTGTGGTGCAGTGGGTAGAGTGCTCGCCTACTATACCAGAGGTCTCGGGTTCAAACCCCAGTCCGGACAACACCAACAAAATTTTTCTAATTAGTAAAAATCCAATTATTGGATTTTTAAGAGCAGCGGTCACCTCTCGGCAGTGGGCGGCATACCCTCCGAGTGTATTTCTGCCATGAAAAAGCTTCTCACAAAAAATGCATTCGTCGTTCGGAGCCGGCATAAAACTGTAGGTCCACCCAATTTGTAGGAAAAACAAAAAGGAGCACACCTCGAATTGGGAGAGAAGCTCGGCCATAAAACTCGTCAGAGTTATAATAGCGCCATTGTATTTTTATACTCAGCTGTACTAGTACACAGAGTATTATAGTTTTAATCACATAACGGTGGATTGTAACAGAATGAAATAATCGAGATAGATATAGACTTATATATATCAAAATGATCAGGGTGTAAACACTCTAACTCGCGCAAAAATTGAGATATTTTGATGAAATTTGAAATGCAAGTTGGTATCGACACTGGGACGGTTGGTATTGAAAATGGGCGAAATCAGACCATGACCACGCCCACTTTTCCTATATAGAAAAAATCGGAAATTTGGTATCTCAGCCACTAATATAGCTAGAGTGATGAAATTTTACCCACGTGTTGAGCTCAGGCCCCTAAGAAGAAATTTGATGGAATTTTGGAAAATGGGCGGGGCCACGCCCACTTATTAAGGAGCAAACATTGAAAGCTTTATGAGTCATAACTCAGAAACTGTTGGAGATATATCGATGAAATTTGGTACGCGTCATATACTTACTTAGGCAAATGTTTGGACGAAAAATTGTCAAAATCGGTTGACGGCCACGCCCACTTTTATATATGGGTATTATAAAGTGACCTAATAAAAACATTTTAAGCGATATCTCTGTCAAATATAAAGATATATCATTGAAATTTTATGCCAGGAGTCCACCTGCGGACATACAACGAAAAATACAAAAATTTTGGAAAATGGGCGTGGCACCGCCTCTTTTTAGAAGCTGGAATATACGAGATTTCTGAGCCCATAACTCGACAAATAATTGATATCCCAACTAGCACAAATAGTCGTTGAAACGTAACTACGACCTATGTTTTTACTTTAAAGTGTTGTGGCACTAGCCATAGGCACGTAATAGGAACGTTCTTATTACGTGTTTACGCCCAAAATGGGGAATGATTTTCGGTAACCACAACGTTCCAGAGTCGTCGCCGCAACGTGTTCGGCAACGTTCCATTGTCGTTTTAGATACGTAGTGGCGACGTGACAGCATGGTTAGTACCACTTTCAGGGAACTTAGCATATATTCTTCCCTTTTTAACTTATGGTTTGCTGCATCTTTCAACTTATTTGCTTATTTTATATTTGTTTCATTTTATATTCAGATACACGTATGTGAAACTTGTCCATTCTGTAATTTGGAGACTAAAATAGCAACATAATAAATTCGTATTAATAATAATGATAATGAAAGGAATGGTTTTGCGACAATTTGCATCAAAAAACTAATGCGAATGAAAATCTATTGTGAAATATGGTGAGGTAGGTTTAAATTTTTCATGCGCCATTCGAATTTTCATTTTTATGAAAATTTTTTTTTATTGACATCCACCAGAATGCAAAAAAATTGCATACCTAGATGCCAAAACACTGTTTAGTGGTTCTTTGGTACTTAAAAATGACTACTATTTATTAACCTAGTAATTTCGGTGCATAAATTCTAATAATATGGCATTTTTCAATTTATTAATTCAGTGACTGTGTCATATTTACAAAGAAATATGGCGCATTTTATAACAAATAACTTTGTAGTCGTATTAACCAAAAATCACGACCTCAAAGTTACTAAAACTTGACGATAGTAACGACTACTGGAAATATGTAACTTCAAAGTCATATTTCCCATAAAGTAACAAATGCCACTATAACGTGACTTCAAAGTAGCGGAAAAGTTATGACTACCTAATTGGAACTTGCTTATATCAACCCTGTGCTTATATTTTTTAAACACGGTTGTCACGCACCTCGCAAAAATATCCAGAATAAAATACCAACAGGTTCAAAATGCAGTCATTGATTTAAAAACCAATATGCGTAGCATTGTAAATTTATTGGTATACTTTTGATTGTAAATATTTATGTACAATCAACAATAACACTGCTCTACAACCAAAAAATACTTTGAACGCCACTATACTATATATATGTAAAATCGGTCGCTGATTCCGAAAATCGGATTCAATTTTAATTCTATGGGAAGTTTTTTGAGATATCGGCAATTTACCGTTATTTGGCCAATGGCTCCACTTAATCCAGTATATCTCTTTAACGCATTGACCTATATGTTGGATTAACACCAAACGAAAGAAAATTAAATTTCCTACACATGGCTCCTATAACATTTTTCTCTAGGTCTTATAGTTTCTGAAATATAGATGAGTAAATTCGAAAATTTTCAATTTTTTACGAAAATTTGAAGAAAAAATTGGCTTTGTCAGGCAATATCTTTAAAACAAGCTCCATTCAATTGGCAAAAAGATAAACTATCAACGAAGAAAATCGATTGTAAAATGGAAAAGTTATAGGCCATCAAGTAAATACAGCCAATTCGCACAATGCCACTGCACGGGTATAGTCTATGCATGTTCTACCCGTGAATGGGCTTGTATCTATTTCGCCGCCAATGCGCTGCTACTGCAGATGTGTAGGTATTGGTAAAATATGCATAGAATGTACCGTATAGTGGCATATAAAAATGTATAGAAAACTCAGGATCAAATTGTACCGTAGAAAAGTATTATTTTAATAAAAAAAAAAATGTAAAAATGGATGTCAAAAATAAATTCCTTGACAACGAAATGAGAGCATACCGTTATTTTACTGTAAATAATCAAGAACTTTGAAATTTTCCTATGTAGTCCTATCGGCTAGTAAAATGTTATTCACCTTATATCTGTCAAATATTGTTATGGTTCGCTATCGATATCATTCCTGATATCGATCATAAACGGGTTAATTTCGGTTGCTCGATTCTGTCTGTGTGGCAGCACCACTATTTCAGTAGTTTTTTTTTAGTACTTTTCCAATAACTTCCATTTCATAATGGCCGACGTGCTGACATGGTGAAGAAGAATGGTTGACGCGTGGCCAAACTAAACAGGTCGTCGCATGGGAGGCAGAATATGCGATTGACGCTAGGCGGCTTGTTTCAAATGTCAAAAGCAGGGAAAAAGAAGTGAACACACAACTTAGCAAGGGTTGTTTAAAGAAGGATTTCGCGGCAGATAAGCTGATTGCAATTGGGTACGTGTGCAAAAAAAGTGCGAACGTCAGATAGAACCGATTGGGGAAAAATTTTTGCTTTGAAAATAATTTCTCTCCTCTTTCACGTTGACATTTTTTTTTAAGGAAACACACACATCAAAACGTAACTAATATAACCTTCTTTGGATAAACCTTGAGCTTAGCATTCTACTTCTGCGAACAAGGCATGCAAGATTGTAAAATCAAATCAACAGACAATAAGTGACATATGCCAAGAAGAAGAAGAGCGATTCTCCCTCGCATCGACCTTGTATGTTTGAGCTATGGGCTAGTGTAATAGGTGGCCGCACTGCGAGACGAGGGTGATTTATGAGGTTGTCTCGATGGCAACAGCTGGCAATTTTTTTTTGACAGGAGCCATTTCCTTGTTCGAGTAAATTTCATTCACCACTGGTGGTGTTCTAACGTTTTGTATTTTCTTATTCAGTTACTAGATATCTTAAATGTAACCTTTTTTTTTTCAAAATCCTGTAATTAATTCTCCTCTTCCTCCACTAAGAGTCTAAACAAATTTTAAATAAGTAATTGTATCCGAAATTTACATTGATTTCTTTTTATTCTTCTAGATGGTTATATGGTTTTGCTGTAATTTCCAGATCTCAATCTATATAGATTGCATGAAAATTTTTCTTATTTGCAAATAGGCAAGCTTTCGAGCCAACCTCTATAAGTAGGCCTTTCATGGGGAAAGCTTAACTCAAATTTCCCATCTCAACCTTAACAATCGTTCCAATGGCGAGGTATGCACATGTATTGGTGATGGAGAAACTGGTTCTCCAGGGTTGCCATGAACACTTCTTATTGTGAAAATACGTAACACATGGTTATTCGGTGACTTAGTACTTTCAAATGTACATATTATAAAATGTTCTTATGCGATCCATACAATTTTAAAATTTAGATAGTTCACAGAAAATTAATTAATTATTTACCACATATTTATACTATTGTTTCATTAATCAGATTTTCCTGTCTCTTACCATTTTTATGATTTGAGCGTAAGACAACATTGTCTATTAATATTCCCCAACGCACACTAATAGAATTTTACAGTAGCAAATTTACTAGGGCACGAATAAAATCGACTTTTTTGAGATAGTTTCATGGGGAAAATGCTTGAGGCATTTTATTCCGAAAGTTTTGGTAATTTTTTTTTGTGTGTCCTGGCAACCGCATTCCATCTCGCTTGTGTTATTGCTAGCGTCACACCAGAATATGAACATCCAAATTACAGTAAAATCACGCCACTGAACAAGCGGCAGTCACGCCACTTTACGCTGAAGACAAATCGAGGCGACGCGACGGTGCGACAGCGACAGACGCTGGACGTAATAATGTCAGTGCGAGTTCAGCGATTAAAGCATGATAAAAGTGTCAACGATTGTCACTACATATGCCTGTTGCAGCCACATTACAATTTTTAAGTCACAATTAGAGGTTTTCTTTCGCTTAGATCATAAATTTTCAACGCAAAATGATAAGCTAAATAGCTAAATTCATTAATGTAATGCATTAGATTTTCATTACGTTTGATTGCGTTTAAATATTTATTTTTTTTTCTGTAAAGCTCGTCAGAATTATTGAGTTGTCAAAATTTTCATATTTCATAACGCAGCGACAACTCTTCCTCGTCACCGAAATTAGAAATCAGTCTAAGTTGATGACAACGTAATTTTGTCGTTGGACGACGTTGCGACGCGTAGACTTTGTTGTAATCGCTTCCATAATAGCGCATATATTTTAATCGTGACAGACTGTCGCTGACGTAATGTCTTGTCGCTACGTTTTGATTCTGTTTTCACCCTAATGCATACATAAACGAAAGAAAACGGGACTCTTCCAAACTGAATAGATAAAAAGGTGGAAGGCACGCTTGGATAGAAAATTTTTAGTACAGCGATTATTAGTTGGAAAAAGTGGTTGATGATGGTAACATCTCGACATTGAACGTGAAATTTCGCACGGCGTCCATTTGGCTTGAGTGTTTGGGCTTAAAAAAATAAATAAAAAGAACATTAAGTGCATATATACAGTTTGCGAGCATCATCGCCAATTTTAAACAATTTTTTTTAACTTTCTAAGTGCTTCTGCGTACACGGCATGCCAATTCGGCGCCATTTTGCAAATTATGTCTAACATAATGAAGTGCCCACGCATTTGCAAACATGGATTTTAGACATGATTCTGGTAGACAAAATTAACATAATTTTTGTTTTGTGGAGTTTCGGCGAAAAAGTCAAGTCGGTGTCAAAATTCGCGCGCTACCTCTTATGCCGCAAAATGTGCTCGATTTAATTTTTGGATGTGTTTTTTTTATAAAAAGTTTGAGTCTTATCTACCATCACTTCGATTTTCGTTATTAAAACAGACTAGAAATTCTTAAAAAAAAAAAAACAATAGTTATATGTACCTGCATATGAATGTTCATATACGTACATATGTACATACATAAATTTGTATAAATAAAGTATTGTATGAACACGTACACATATATAAGTGTAAGAAAAAAAAATATACGGAAAAAAAATTTAAAAATACATGTCGCCACCTTAGAGTGCAAACTGGTGATACGCAAATTGTGTAGTTATGTCCAAAAAGCGAAGAAAATTGCCGAGCGATATGTAAATATATATTAATTCGCATGTGGCGCGTGATATATAGAAGCGTGACATATATGTACATACTTTTTATTATGCCGCAAAACTCCAATTACTAGAACGGCTTTTGTTGAAAAAAAAAAAAGAAAAGAAAAGAACCAAGAAAGCTTAAGTATTATATAAAGTGTCATAAACCCTCAACGTTATCACTTCACCATGGTAGACCAGAAATATGCAATTAAGGCTTGAAATTAAAATACAAAACAAAACAAAAAAAAAAAAAGAACAAATCCTTAACTGGTACCGAATAGACGCAAGTTTCAAGACAAAAAAAAAAAAAGAAAAACTGTAAAGAAGAAGTGATATGAATGAATATTTGAGATTGATTTGTTATGTGTACGACGATTGATTTAAGGTTCAGACATTGGTGACTTAGGTAAATAAACACCTTTAAATGTACAATAAAACCAAAAAAAAAAAAAGGAAAAAAAAAAACAAAAAGAAAAAAATTTTTTTTAAACAATGATAATAACAAGTAAACAGCAACAACAACAACAAAAATTTTTATCAGCATCGCAGCAGTAAGCACCATAGCCACCACAGCATCAACAACAATCATCATAGCATCAACAACTACAACAACGTCAACACCAGTCGCCGGAGCCTAGGTCGTAAGCTATTTATATTATTTTGTATCTATATTTCATTTTTTTATTTTCATTAATTAGAATTGAAGCACACGTGTGCATATTTATGTAGATTACCGGCGGAACAGAAGGTAGGCGAATGTAATAAGACTTGAGAACAATTGTCCATTGTAAGCTTATTGCATTAGCACTTTTTACAAGCTTGATCGTGAGCTAATTCACAAGCACGCTTGTTACGAGTAAATTTTCCTTTTGTACCAAGTAACAATGAGTTTTATAAGCTAAAAACAAAAAAAAAAAAAGGCTGTCATTTTGATCTCTCTACAGTTGTTCTTTAGTCCCTTTTCCTTAGTTTACTCAGGTATTTCTCGAGCTTAATGTTCAATATTGCAAGCTTGTTATAATGTTTTTCTGGGGTTGACTGCGGATCACCCTAATGCTTGAATGTATCAAAAAGGGGCGCCCTAATTTATTTAATTTGTACACAGCAGACTTGGGCATTATTCGAATAAATTTTTATTTAGATAATTATTTGAATAAAAATTTATTTTTCAAATTTTATTCAGATAAATTCATTCGAATAATTATTCTGAGGTTTATTCGTTATTGCAAATAATAAATAAAAACTCAGGGTACAACAAAAAAAAAACAACTGAGTAATAGTAAAAAAAAAAAAAAAAAAAAAAAAAAAAAATTATTCATCTATTATTTTTATTCGAATAAATTTTTTGCCCAACTGTGGTACACAGATATTTAACCACAAAATGCAAGAAAAGTAAAGATTTAAATATACATAAGTTAAAAGGAAGAATGAATTATAAATAAATTGTAAGTTTAAAATGGGAGTGCTGATTGTCTTTATTTAAGAAGGCATAGGGATTTCAGGAATGGGGTCATCAAAACATAGGTGCACTGATGACCATGGATGAGGGTGGGTCGAAAAGCACCAGCGCTGCAACAACACCAGCGGCGCACCACAGGTAAGGGGTTACTGATATTCGTGTGCGACAGTAACTATGGATTAGGGTGGGACAAAAATGCACCGGCGCTGCAATAACATCGGCAACGCCACCCCCTTGTGAGTTCGGCCTTTAACTTTTTTTTTTGATTTTCCATATGTTTTAAATTTCAGCTTTCTCTTATGTATTTTCAGATGCCTGTTAATAACCGGTCGTTCCGGTTGATTCAAATTAAATTCAAATTTAACGATTTTTTTTCGCGATATGAATATTCAAATTTAAATTCACTTTGACAGTTTTTTTTTTGACAATGTTTATTCAAATTTAGTGCATATCGATTTCAACGTACATTCAAATTTAAATTTTGGTGCAACGATTATTTTCTCGTCCGTCCGCGATTATTTAAATTTAACGTGCGCTCATCTATTTTTAAATTTTTCCGTCGATTGTCAGTATTTCCGTCCGATTTAAATTTCGGTTTAAATGTTTTGCTAACGTCCGTCTGACTTTAACGTACATATGTACGTTCAAAATTCTTATTCAAATTTTAACGACATTTTCCCTCGGTTTGCATTTATTTAAATTTAACTGATGCCTGGCCTCTTAAATTTGATTTTTTTTTCGGGTTATCTTTTGAATTTTTGAATTTTTCAACGGTCCGTCCGTGGCATCCGGCTAAAACCGGATGTTGTTTTCGTTTGATTTTACTCGTTTTGGTTTGAAAAGGCATGATATGAATTTTTTCTGTTTATGGCGCAGGACAGCAATGTAGGCAAGAACCCCGCCCAGCCGACAATGACTAGCCACAGTGCAACCCTAGATCATGCCGACCGCCATGCATTGCTGCTCCACTCGTATAGAAAAAACGTGTACCATAACAATATTTACTCGTCGTGTTATTTTCTACCGATTCACACACGGCCTTATTAAGAATTTTAATTTTAATAACGCATTTGAAATTTACGAAATTACCAACGGCGAAAAAATTACCAATTTTCGATGTTAATTGCACTGTGGCAACCACGATTAAACAGCTGTTTGACGCATCGTCGGTGACAATTTTTAAAGAAAAAGGTAAATACTAACAAATAATTGTTAATAACTTTATTATTTATTGTGTTTTCTAGGAAACATGGAATTCTTTAAAGTAGTCTCCACGTGGGAAAAGAATGGGGTGTATTTTGCAGCAGTTCCGCATAAATGGGAAAAAGATGGTATGTTATTGTGGCCGGATCACCTTGGCCAATCGGCCAGGAAAATTTTGCGCTCGAATGCATCTAGTGTGCCGGAGGAAGAATGGTCCCAGTATAATTGCATTCTTAAATGTTCCGGCATTCCCATTTTCAAGGATGCATTGGTAATTGAAAAACAGCTATCGCAGTGCACTGATACGGATGCAGAAGAAGCGTACGTATTGTGCATTTTATACAACCATGAGCAGCATTAAATCCAACTGTACCTAAAACACATTAATATGTATAAACTTGATTTGTATGTATGTGCATGTATAACATATGTATAAGCATATTTTAAATTTACCTTTAATAAAATTTCTAGCTGGGGTGTCGCATACAAAATATCTAATAACGATTCTTATCTGGTATCCATTAATACGAACGCCATGTTGCACAATACTCTTCAACTCATCAACAAACTGCCTGAAAAACTCTCTTAAAGGTGGCTTAGTATCCCCACAATAAATAGCTACGACCATTGGTTTTAGGTTTATCATATTTTCAATTCTAAACAAGATTGGCCAAAATTGTATTGGTGATGAATTAAACTGTGGAAGTCCGTCCACATTAAAAACCAATGGAAGGGTTCTTCTTCCAGCAATGAAATTTGTGAGATAATAGCGTTTTGGTTTGTATCATCATCAAAAGTAATATTTTGCCATTCATCTTCTGGCATACAACATTCATCGAAATCACTAATGTAGTCGTCATCGCTACTTATTTTATATTTATCTGCAATGCTTTGGGAGCTACTCGTCCCATTCATTTCTTTTGGTATGTTATTTTTTATTAGCGTTGGTTTGTGCGAAATTTTCAAATTATGTTTCGCACTTTCACAGCCATAGGCATTTGCGTTTGCATATTTTAACTTTCTGTAAAATGTAGTGGAATGGCGATATTTTTTTTCTTTTTTTAAGGCTTTAACAGACGCCATTACTAGAACAATTTTATACGTAATACATACTCGGCACTAGATAGAATTTTTTACTTCATGGTGAGCTTGAGAAGTAACATGCACTTTGTAGTAGCCGTTGGCAATTAGGTCGTGATTTATAGGTAATGGATATCTTATTATCACCACCGAATATTACCTACAAGTTTCGTGACATTAAGCAGGAAATTAACGTCCCAAAAACGTAACCGAAACTATTACTGTTGCTATAAAGTAGCTGTCACTTTAAAGTTGCATTTAAGTAACATGAATTTGTCGCCGCTACCATTATTTGCCACGTATAAGTTTTAAAAACTTCGAGGTACTTTTACTAGTAACCACGGCGTTTCTACTACCGGTAATGTCACTAAAAATCCACTTAACTTTAAAGTAACAATTATAGGTAGAAATTACCATGGAGCGACTGGGAATTTGTCAAACAAAGTTAATTTCTCACCGAAGTCATACATTTAGTGAATGCTCCGTAATTGCTACATACCTAAGGTTCCCGTATCCAGGGCCGCCGAGAGGAAATCGGGGCCCGGGGTCAAAATAACTAAGGGCCCCCATACTAAATGAACAAATTCTCAAAATCAAAATTCAATGAATATATAGTTACGAACTTTAATTTATCTATACATGGCCGCTGTGGTGCAGTGGGTAGAGTGCTCGCCTGCTATGTCAGGCTTCTGTTTTAGCCACTCAAAAAAAAAAAAATGGACGTGTTTTTGTAGCGTCCGGAACGCAGTTTAAGTGGCTAAAACAGAGGCATTAAACTAAATTTCTGTCGCTAACATACTTTAATCATTAGCTGTGGCCTAAATCTTTCCTTTTATCATAAAACGATACAATATTTCGCGATATTTCTGCCTCAAAAGTTCAAAAAATCGTGCGAACATACCGTCCGAAACGCCCAGGATATACCCATATCGCTGTATAAGAATTTGCATCATACCGAATTTTTCTGTTGCAACAGAAAACGAATTCAAATTTATGCTGCAAAGTCGACGCCAAAAACCAACAATTCCTTAAGTGGGGTGCAGACACTTTAAGAGATTTATAAAATTTGTTGAAATTTAAAATGATTGCTATCTACGAAAGGTGATTAAAGGTGTTGTTCGTTTATTTTCTGTAAGCAAAAACTTGGATATCATTTTGAGATTCCCGGGCCCTCTAAAGCCCGGGCCCGGGGCAATTGACCCCCTCAGCCCCCCCCTCTCGTCGGGCCTGCCCGTATCCGTCATTGTTACTTAGGTGCTAGTTGGGATATAATTACGAAACTTGGTGTGTACACTTTTATTACTTGTGGTAATACATGTTGAAAATTTTAGCGAAATCGGTTGACGACCACGCCCACTTTTATATATAGGTATTATAAAGTGGCCTAATAAAAACATTTTAAGCGATATCTTTGTCAAATATAAAGATAATTCATTGAAATTTTGTGGCAAGATTTCCACAATAGACCGGAAACAAAAAATAGACAAATTTTGGAAAATGGGCGTGGCACCGCCTCTTTTTAGACAAAGCCTATAACTCGACAAATAATTGAGATATTATGACGAAACTTGGTTTATACGCTTTTATAACTTGTGTTAATAGACACGCAAAAATTTATTGAAATCGGTTTATGACCACGCCTACTTTTTAACAAAGATATTTCTGGAACACCCTTTGGGAATTTGCAACGTGACATCTTTGTAACTAGAAGTCATAAAGGAATGAAATTTTGCACAAAGAATAATATACATATGCTTAGTTGGATGGCTGATAAAAATTTTGAAAATGGGCGTGGCTACGCCCACTTTATCTAGCACTCCCTTTATATAAAATACAGCGTGTTTCCATCAAACGCAAGCAAACAATGAAAGCATACAGCTGAGTATCTAATGTTCGATTCCACTCGAACTTAGGCTTCCTTACTTGTTATTATTATTAGTGTTTCAGTAACAGTAACGATAGTCGAAACACTATCGATGACAACCCAATGAATTTTGGTTTTCAGCCGTAACGCTAAGAATGACAGTTTTCTTATTTTAAGCGGTAAAAGAGGAAAGCGTCTGGTTACTGGGGGGTGGTCGGTTACTGGCACAGTCAGCCCAACTACATACCTATTAACTATTTTAATGCAATGCGTACAACTTTTGCCATCACACGCCACCCATACATGCACGCAGCCATAAATACATATGTATGTATATTAGGGTGGGGTGATTAACTAACCTATATCGCGCCATCGAAATTCGGATTCCTCTCATTTTTTTGAGTAGAAAACTCCTCCGCGACATTTGTCTAAAATTAATTTTGATGTTCCGGAATTTGCATTTTATGGACAAAGACGGATTTTTGAAAACAAAAATTGGGCAAAAATCGGCAAAAATATAACCAGGCCAATATGTACATCGAGTTGAAGCAGAATTTTATGCTGAATCCAGATATGAAATCAAAATTAAAATCAGATGATCTGTTTTCGAGATATAGCTTGATTTCCGGTTATAGGGGCTGAATGCTCAAAATCGCACATTTTCGCGATTATCTCTTGCTGTGTACAATATATCTTAAATTTGTTTGCAAATTCCTTAAAGACAAGTGAATACAATATAGGAACAATATTTTAAAATATTAGTTTATCTTCCGGTATAGGAGAACTAGAATGCACTCTTTTTTCCTTAGCTCAAATCCGCAGTATGGGATCTCTATGTTATAGTCATCCGATATCGGCGATTTTCGCTGACAGCGCTTTGTGTACAATAAATGCTCTAAATCTAAAATTTCAGAATTTTAGCTGCATAAATTGAAGAGTTATGTCCGAAAACGTAGATGGCGCGATATCGATTAATTTCCCTCCATACAAATCGGCCCACCCTAATGTACATACATGCATAGACACTGATGTTAAAATCACATTTTTCTTTTATAAATTTCATATTTTTCTTCATAATCGCCCATACATAAATATGTATGTATACTTGTATTCGCAATTGTATAAATTTAATTTCCTTGCCTTTGGGTTTAGGTCAAGGCCAACACAACACAGGACGAGGGGAAAAATATTTTTTTTTTCTTCTTTATCAAGTGTATATTGATGTCACAGCGAATGAAAAAATATATATGATATGTAGTATGTACATACGTATGTTTGTATACATACATATATAGCTCCAAGTACTATGTACTTATTAAATATATTTATGTATGTATGTAGGTATGTTCATTTGAGTGCGACCATGAGTAGAGATACTTGCGCTGAGAGTAAGAATAAGCAGTAAAGAAGAATGTGAAAAAATGAAATGAATTACAAATTTACTTAAATATTTTAGTCAAGTATGTATGTATATGCGTGTATATACATACATACATATTGCTGATGCACTAAAAAAATTTCATTAAATATGTCGGTTAAATGATTTTAGTGAGATTAAATATTTTTATATATAAAATATTTACGCTTTATAGTAGTTTGTGTATGTGTGTGCTTTTTTGTGCATTTCAGTATTGGCACGAGCGTTGGATAAAATCGTAAAATTATTCTTAATATAAAACTTTGCTAATGTTGACTTAATATTATTAAGGCGCTTAGTTATCTATTTCTATTTGACCTTCACCTGATACATGATAATTCATGCAAATGATTATACTTGCTTATTTATTTGAGTGCAGGCTCAGCTTACTTCATTTTTTTTTTTTTAATATTTTTAAACTATAAACAAATTCTAAACAACAAATTGAAGTGGTGGATGTAGCGACAGCTGTTTCACCTTAGATCCCTTCTAGACTCATCAGGCTACTTTCCGGGAGCATGAATCGAACTTGCGCTCACGCAGTTCAATGACTACAGCTTTAACCGCAGAGCTATTGTCTGGCTTCGAAATTTTTGCTAGTTTCTATTCCTACTATAATTCGTTTCTACTTTAGGTACTTGCTGGTGCTCAACTTGAGTTATATTTTCCAAACATATTTATGTAAATACGAGTATGTACAAAAATTATACCCTTTTTGAATTTATTTGAGTTATTGAATTAATTATATACTTAGCTTAGCTTAGTTTTCCACAAAAACAAAATCATACACTATTCATGGAGAGGCAAAAATTATGATACAATTGGGAATAAGCAGATATTTTAATTAATTATATAAAATACACGTAATAGTAAAAGCTTATAGAACATAAATTTGCACAAAAAAGTGCTTTCATTTGGCATAGAAATGGAAATTTGTATTGTATATCGCCAATTGCTCATTCACACGCTAAGTCGGCCTCATGTGATCAGTCAATGTTATTTTTGTTGTGGTTGTCATTTGATTTCAACGAGCATGTCAACACCACCATCGCACCCAGCTGTGGCTTAATTAATAAGCTAAAATTATTATCATTTTACTATCATTAACGTTGTTGAGTTGTATATCAAATGTAATAGTATTAGTGTTTACATATAATCAAAAGGACATGCGCTACTAGAAAAGCAATACTTGAACAACTATCAACTATTGCGCAAATTATTTATTTGCCAGCGAGAATTTTTTTTTACTTTTTCTCCTTCATCACTATCTATTCGTTTCATTGCTAAACATTCGTTTTGTTAATTTATATAAATAAGTTAGCGTGTTACGCCAAACATACTATCTACAAAGTATCGCAACTGAATGTCACGCCGCAAACGCTAAATGTGTTGATGTATGTTTTTGGGCCTTCGTCGTCGAGTTGCATGTTACGTTTGCGGTTGGCTAATTTGGTATAAGTATTTGTCAAATAGTCTCTTCAACTTTTCATTTGCTGACTGTGCTCGATTTTGTATTAAACATGTTTGTGTTATAAATACACGCGATATATGTATGTATGTAAATATGTACTCAATAGAAAAAGAGAAGAGCAAAAGGCCACCGAATCGCCCCACGAGAAAACAGCACACGACGCCAATTTTTCGCTAACAAAGTGAGCTTTCACTAATGTAAACAGAGCTCTTTAAATTTCGTTTAAATTAAAGTCAAAAAGAATGTTAAAATATAAGAATTTTAGCTTGAAGCTTTCTCTAACAAAATGAGTTTTCACCAAAAAGTAACAGAGCTTTTCACTTTTTATAAGTGAAAGCAAAAAAATGTTTTCAAAATGTACTAGTATTCACAATAAAAGCAAAAAACTTGGATTAAAAGATTTCTCTAACAAAACGAGCTTTCAGTAAAGCTTTTAAATGTTTATAAGTTAAAGTCTAAAATAAATTTTTAAATCGAAAATTTTCCACAATACTGAACTCCTTGGGCTACAAATTTTCGCTACTAAAATGAGCTTTCGTCAAAACGAACAAAGCCTTCACAAAATATTTATGAGTGAAGCTCACAAATGCAAAATAATAATAATAATAATAATTATAATAATAATAATATTAATAATAATAATAATAATAATAATAATAATAATAATAATAATAATAATAATAATAATAATAATAATAATAATAATAATAATAATAATAATAATAATAATACACTGGCGCTATTATAACTCTTACGAGTTTTATGGCCGAGCTTCTCTCCCAATTTGAGGTGTGCTCCTTAACTTTTTGTGTTTCCTACTAATTGGGTGAACCTGCAGTTTTATGCCTTCTACGAATGGCGGATGCATTTTTTGTGAGAAGCTTTTTCATAACAGAAATAAACTCGATGGACATGCCGCCCGTTGCCGAGAGGTGAACGCTATTTCTAAAAATACCTAGAGATAACTAAAATAAAATTTGCTACCGATTGAAGATGGTTTGGTGGTGTTTTACACGGCTTAAATTTCAGATTAAAAAATGCGACATTAAATTTTTAAGTCTATTACTCTCTCTACTACCCATATTTTTATGAACTTTTTATTTTTCATACAAATTAAGTTCAATCTAATATACATTACGGTGGTCGTTAAAAATCAAATTAACATTTTTTTTTTTCAGTTCCACCCCCTAAATCGGTCATGATCGCAGATTGATAAAGAGTGTCGCACAGGGCACAAAGTTCAGATTACCATATGGAGACTTTTAACATTTATGTGGAGCCGCAGTAATACACCGAACAACACTTTGCTTTTGACAAATTTATTTAACGTTTTTGATTACAACAATGATTTACACGATCACGCTTGATGGCAGTTGGTATTACAATAAATTATTTGACAAAAATAGTGATGCCAATATGTAACTAGTGATGACAATATAAAACGAGTGATTACAATTAGAGCTAGTGATAACAATTAGAGCTAGTGATAACAATTAGAGCTAGTGATAACAATATGATCTCCGTCGTTCATCGTTCGTCTTGTCAAAGTCTATCGTCATGTCCGTTCCACAATCGTCCGTCAAGGTTGTATATGTTGCATCAAATGTATCCGTCCGATCCCACTACTGGCTGTCACATAGTCACGTCCATCAAATCCCACATTTATTTTAATTTTAATGGATCTTTATTCGCTGTTTCGAATTGTAGCTTTCAACGGTGACGTGGCTGCCAAGGCGTGCTCTTTGTTTGTGTTATGACAGGAGGTATGGTACTTCGTCTTGTCCTCGTTAACCGCCAAACCCATTTTCTCAGCCTCTTTATCCAGTTTGGAGAAGTCAGAACATACAGCGCGAGTGTTAGTGCCAATGATGTTGATATCATCGACGTACGCCAACAATTGCACACTCTTGTGGTATAAGAGGCTTCCTCAAAGATACCGCATATAAAGTTTGGTAACTGATAACAAGAAAATCATGCCTATTACGGTATCCGGCGGATGCCTTTCGCAGGGAATGCGAATCGTTTTGATAAATTTGATATTCTCATAACCGATCGTCAATGCAGTCCGGGAATAAAAAACATGTTGATAAAGCAGTTCGAGGATTCACCGCATTCCTATAACCGTAATCGAAACGCAGTAGCTGTAATTTCTTTTGATTTCGGTTCGTCATAAAATTGGTGCGGATTCAATAGAAATTTAAAAAATTGAATTTTCATTGCGTAGTAAATTACAATGAAATTTAACGAATAACAAGATGATTCATATATATATTTTAAGTAAATATCCATATATGAGTTAATTTTATTTTTAAATGGAATTCGTACGAAAAACGTGGGCAGTTTTCTTTTTTGATTGAGCGGAAGAAGCTTAACGAAAATATCGCAAAATAACATGAGCAAGTCTCCAGAAGTTGATCTGAGTTTTGGACAACAATAGGCACGGATTTGAATGCTTTGGGACCAACATCAAAATTACGTGGTCTGAATCCAAATCCTGTATTAAGATCAAGCTAACAAATAACCGCTTCCAAATGCAAGTTACAGGTGGAGGACAAAACGCAGAAGTTCACTGGAAGACATTTTGGTAGGCTCTGTAGCGCGATGATCAAAATATAAGCGTTGATTGCGAACCATCCGTTAATAATTCGAGACCAAATGCAGAAGTACAAAATTTAGCGAGTACTTCGTAAGAAATTGGAACAGCTTCAAGTCCGCAAACACAACAAAGAGTACTTCCATTTGCAAAAAAAATCAATTTTTCTTCAATTTATTCAATTATATTCTTTCAAAATGCAAATAAATCACAACTGACAATGTAGTAAAATGTAAAAAAGCTTTTGACATGATATGCAGGGTGAATCGATAAAGCAGTAATCCGACGGTTATGGTAATAGCGTGAAATTTGACCGGCGAGGGGAGTGCGAATCGGATGGCATTCGCGGGAGTGGCATCCGTCGGATACCGTAATAGGCATGAATATTTGGCATATCTCACTCTACCCATCTCTCTTTTCGCCCTCATCCAAGGTATTTATTCCCAACAAAAAAATATTATACTCGTATGTAGTAGGTATGTATTTTTTTTTTTTTTTTATTTTGCTGACAGCTGACATTCCAAGAAGCATGTAAATGGCTTTGCAATACTAATTAGTAGGCGACCAATTTCTAAGAATAGCCACAGTATCGGCAATATTGCCATTTTCCACGCTTTTACCCGAAATCACTTTGTTATTCTATCGCTTGCCATACGTACATAATATGTATGTATGTATAAATCTTCCTCGATGGGTTAGTGTATGTATATATAACACACAAACTGTGTCTGTTGTTGCTATATATTATGCTTTGTTATTGTAATACTATCAATGCTCATTCCCTGTCCTATTTTGCGCCATTGTCCTTGAGTATTATTGTTGCTGTGATTTTTGCTTTACCAATTTATTTCGATTGCTACAAGTTGATTGCAAAAGTGAGACGTGACTTTGTTGTGGACGGTGCTTATTCAAAACAGCACAGCCAAAAAATAGCGCCAAAAAGGCTAGAATTAATACTTGCATACATATGTATCTATGTATATATTTTCAACTTAATTTTTAGGTTTCTATTTACATACATATGTACAATGTACATATGTATGTATCTACTTTTTATTTTTAAACAAGTACTTTTTTTTTTGTTATTCATTTTCGCAATGGTTGTAGATAAGCAAATTTTCATTGATTGCCCGACCGAATGGGATGAAGCAATTTACGTTTAGAAAATTGCTTGCTTTTTATTATTAAACGGCTTTATTTAGCTCACCCCGTTTGTTTTATTATTTATTCTTGGGTCAAATTTAGTAATTCAAATTTCACCCTCTTCCTGTCAACCGATTAATCTGAAATTTTGTACGCATGTATAACCCCGATGACAATGCAATATTATGAAAAAAAAATTCCGATAGGTGGCGCGTGTGTCGCTATATTTACAAAAATCGCATTTATGGTCCGATTTGGCTGAAATTCGGAAAATGTATTACTACCTTGAAAAGGAATATTTTCTTTAAAAAAAAATTCCGCTAGGTGGCGCGTGGGTCGCTATATTTCCAAAAATCGCATTTATGGTCCGATTTGGCTGAAACACGGAACATGTATTACTACCTTGAAAAGAAATATTTTCTTTAAAAAAAATTCCGCTAGGTGGAGCTGAGATCGGGGTAATTAAAACTGAAAATCTTAGGTGCGAAACTGTTTGAAGAAGGTCAAGCCTATGTGGCTCTTAGTAGAGTAAGAACTTTGCAGGGACTACGTATAGAGGCGTTGGACTGCAATAAACTAACGGGCAAGAAACCTTGCAATAATGAAGCACTAAATGAATTAAACAGAATGCGAAATAAAAACTAAAAACTAGAAAATAAAAATAGGTAAAAAAACTTTTTAAGTTAAACGGTTTTATGTTATACATACATTGCAATGTTTAAGATAAATGTACTAAAAACCAAAAAATAATAAAATAGATACAGTCGTGGGAATTATAAACATTTGCATAGACTAGACTAAAATAAAACCGTGGGGCACGTCAATTGTCTACAATCGTTGATTAAAATGTTTGTTTTGTAATGTTACACTATAATTAGGCAGTTGTTCAACCGACAACGATGGACGTGTGATAAGTAGGGCTAGAATGTGGAAAAAAGCTAGCAAGCTCGATTATAAGCGAGTTTTAGGGTTTCATAGTGGTGAGCGAGTAGTACTTTTATCATATGTTGTGTCGATTAAAGACAAACTACGAGCAGTGAAACGATTCCTCGTGTGAATGTCCAACGATAAACTAGTTGAAACATCTCTTTTATTAACATGGAGTGTATAACTATTGAAATTTAAATGAGCAAGAAAATAGTAAGTAATTTCCTCACCGTCTGCGGGCCAACTGCCTAACGACGAATTAAACGATTCTTCTATCGCACATTAAGTCGATAATTTGTAGACAATTGACGTGCCCCCCGGTTTTATTTTAGTCTAGTCTATGCAAATGTTTATAATTCCCACGACTGTATCTATTTTATTATTTTTTGGTTTTTAGTACATTTATCTTAAACATTGCAATGTATGTATAACATAAAACCGTTTAACTTAAAAAGTTTTTATACTCAGCTGTACTAGTACACAGAGTATTAGTAAAGTCCTCATTACATTCTGAGGTGGTCAGTACACCTAATATTGGTGGTGTGGAGTCGATTTGCATTCGAATTAAGCAAGGAAAGGATTGGATTTATTTATTTGC
The DNA here is from genome assembly GCA_960531455.1 of Urophora cardui. Classification (NCBI taxonomy): domain Eukaryota; kingdom Metazoa; phylum Arthropoda; class Insecta; order Diptera; family Tephritidae; genus Urophora; species Urophora cardui. The sequence continues at coordinate 115,062,925 of OY482671.1, forward strand.
TTGCTATATCCCGCCAGCCTGCAATATAAGCGTGTATATGGAATTAGCATCTGTGCTTAAAGATGTACACGCGCTGATGAACTCCTCTGACTCTATGCTTGTGTTAGGCGATTTTAATCTTCCGTGCATTTCTTGGAGCGTTTCAGAGGAGAATATTATTCCGAACTCATCGAGATCGGACATGAATAGCTTTTTCGATCAGATTGCCGATCTTTCCCTCAACCAGGTGAACATATTTCAGAATGCGTACGGGAAAATCTTAGACTTAGTTTTTGTAGATGATAGCTCTAAGTATGTCCTTCACCGCTGTGACCCTCTTGTTCTACCGGAGGACTTATACCACCCTTCTCTAGAGATTACATACGAAATTGTAAACAATATTAATGGCTGCATTTCTAGTTCAGCTAACACAAGTACATATTATAATTTTTCCAAGGCCAACTTTAAAAAACTTAATCATGAGTTAGCTAGTTTAACATGGCCAAAATTCAATAACGATGTCGAGCAAAACGTTTTACTTTTTAATAAAATTATTCATTGCCTATTTGAAAAACTTGTGCCTAAACGTGTTCGTGAGTACAGTGAGCCAATACAACCTTGGTTCACAAAAGAGCTTAAAACTTTAAAAAATAAGAAATCCCGATTTTTCAAATCATACAAGAAATCGGGCTTGCATGCCGACTACTTAAAGTATGCTGAGCTTAGACGCCAATACTTTGTGTTAAATAAAAATTGCTATAGAGCCTATATACGTAAAATTAAGTCTAATTTTATTCGTAATCCAAAATCGTTTTACAGTTTCGTAAACTCCAAGAGAAAAGTTAATGGGTTTCCGTCTGCTATGAGATATCAAGACAACACTTCAAGTGATAGTCAAGAAATTTCCAATCTTTTTGCACAATTTTTCAAACATAATTATTCCAACATAGAAGAACTTCCATTTCGTAACTATCCATATCGATTATCTCCTAATACATCAATTTACAAACCATATATATCTGCAGAGGACGTGTTGTCAGCCTTATTATCATTAAAAGAGTCATTTAGTTATGGTCCTGACCAGATACCAACATGCTTTCTAAAAAAATGTGCCATAAACCTGTTTAAACCACTAACTGCATTATTCAATAGTTCCTTGGAACAAGGCATTTTCCCTATGCTATGGAAAGAGTCATTCATTATCCCCCTTCATAAAAGCGGGAGTAGGTCCTCCATAGAAAATTATCGAGGTATAGCAAATATTTCGGCTATTCCTAAATTATTTGAAGCAATAGTTACCAATAGATTGTCTCATTCAACGTCCTCATTAATTTGTGATTCACAACACGGGTTCTGTAAGGGTAAATCAACGGTCACAAACCTACTGGAGTTTACCACTAGTATTTCTAATGGATTTTCTCAAAACTTACCCACTGATGTTATATACACGGACTTCAGCAAAGCATTTGATAAAGTCAATCACTCCTTGCTGATTCTTAAACTTGATCTTCTTGGCTTTCAGCCCAGCCTCTTGCAATGGATATCTTCATATCTTTTAAATAGAACACAAAGGGTGATTTTCAAAAATGCTTACTCGTCTATTATTAATGTTACTTCAGGAGTTCCTCAAGGCAGTCACCTTGGCCCGATTCTGTTTTTGCTATTTATTAACGATATAACTACTACAATTAAACACTCAAAAATTTCATTGTATGCGGACGACGTAAAGCTTTTTAGATCAATCTCTTCATTTGATGATAGAACTTTGCTTCAGGAAGATTTAAATTCCTTAGTTTCTTGGTGTGACACTAACTTAATGCCACTTAACCTCAATAAATGTAAATTCATGCGCTTTTCCCGGAAAACCGTACAGCCAGCTTCTTATGCAATAAATGGCTTTGGCCTCGAACAAGTAAATGAGTTTGTGGATTTAGGTGTAATAATGGACTGCAAACTTAGTTTCAACATTCATATTAATGCTACAGCAAATAAGGCAAGAGGTGTCTTAGCGTTTGTAAAACGTTGGTCAAAGGAATTCAGCGACCCATACATAACTAAAACACTCTTTACAACTTTAGTAAGACCTATATTGGAATATGGTTCCATAGTTTGGAATCCATACTATCAGATTCACTCTGATCGCTTAGAGTCAGTCCAAAAACAGTTTTTGCTTTTTGCTTTAAGAAATTTGCCTTGGGATTCTGGTTACAATCTTCCACCGTATACTAGCCGTTTAAAACTCCTTAATCTTCCGACTCTTGCAAGTCGACGAGAAATGTTAGGGGTAATATTTATCGTTAAGCTCTTGAATGGCTTAATTCTTTCTCCTTTCTTGCTAGCTGAAATAAACTTTAACATTCCTTCTCGTTCAACAAGACACTTCAACCCTATCTACTTAAAGCAGTGTAAATCAAACTTTGAATTAAATGAACCTTTCCGGGGTTTATGTAAGAGCTTTAATTCCTATTCCAGCTTTTTAGATATTTCGGACTCACTTTTCATTATAAGGGAAAAAATACTGTCTTATCTTAACACATAGTAGCGATTATTCTTTTATAATTCTCAAGACTAACTTCAATTGTACTATACTCAGCTGATGATTTTATTTCTCTGTAGCTGAGCAGTTTAAGATCTCGACGCTTAACAAACTCCTGCCACTCAACACCTCGGCATTTTATGTAAATAAAAAATATCCGTACGTCATGCGGGTGCGCCTCTCGTGCGGTCGGGCGGGATTGGAGGGCGTGGGTTATTATTATTATTATTATTATTATTATTATTATTATTATTATAGTTTTGATTTCCTAACGGTGGATTGTAACAGAATGAAATAATCGAGATAGATATAGACTTATATATATCAAAATGATCAGGGTGAAAAGAGAAATCGATTGAGCCATGTCCGTCCGTCTGTCCGTCTGTCCGTCTGTGAGCACGATAACTCGCGCAAAAATTAAGATATTTTGATGAAATTTGAAATGTAAGTTGGTATCAAGACAGGAACGGATGGTATTGAAAATGGGCGAAATCGGACCATGACCACGCCCACCTCCCCTATATGGTAAAAATCGGAAATTTTGTATCTCAGTCACTAATAGAGCTAGAGTGATAAAATTTTACACACGTATTGAGCTCAGGCCCTTATGAAGAAATATGGTGAAATTTTGGAAAATGGGCGGTGCCACGCCCACTTATTAAGGGGCAAACATTGAAAGTTTTATGAGTCATAACTCAGAAACCGTTGAAGATATATCGATGGAATTTGGTAGGCGTGATATACTTACTTAGGCAAATGTTTGGACGAAAAATTGCCAAAATCGGTTGACGACCGCGCCCACTTTTATATATGGGTATTATAAAGTGACCTAATAAAAGCATTTTAAGCGATATCTCTGTCAAATATAAAGATATATCATTGAAATTTTATGGAAGGTGTCCAACTATGGACATAAAACAAAAAATACAAAAATTTTGGAAAATGGGCGTGGCACCGCCTCCTTTTAGAAGCAGGAATATACGAGATTTCTGAGCCCATAACTCGACAAATAATCGATATATTATGACGAAACTTGGTGTATACACTTTCACTACTTGTAGTAATACATGTTCAAAATTTTAGCGAAATCGGTTGACGACCACGCCCACTTTTATATATGGGTATCATAAAGTGGCCTAATAAAAACATTTTAAGCGATATCTTTGTCAAATGTAAAGCTAATTCATTGAAATTTTGTGGAATGAGTTCTACAATAGACCGGAAACAACAAATAGAAAAATTTTGGAAAATGGGCGTGGCACCGCCTCTTATTACACAAAGGGATATACGAGATTTCTTAGCCTATAACTCGACAAATAATTGAGATATTATGACGAAACTTGGTTTATACACTTTTATAACTTGTGTTAATAGACACGCAAAAATTTATTGAAATCGGTTTATGACCACGCCTACTTTTTAACAAAGATATTTCTGGAACACCCTTTGGGAATTTGTAACAAGATTTCTTTCTAACTAGAAGTCATAAAGGAATGAAATTTTGCACAAAGATTAATATTCATATGCTTAGTTGGATGACTGATAAAAATGTTGAAAATGGGCGTGGCTACGCCCACTTTGTGCGGCACTCGCTTTATATAAAATACACCCTATATCGAACAAACGCAAACAAACAATGAAAGCATACAGCTGAGTATTTAATGTTCGATTCCACTCGAACTTAGGCTTCCTTACTTGTTTAACCTATTTTTATTATCTTTCGCTGTTCTATTGTTCGATTGTTATTTTTATTGTTGTTGTGGCAGAGCAGCACTTTAACTTTTCGCTTCCTTTTTTGTTACTTTTTGGAATCGTTTCTATTGATCACTTGATTGCTCTGGCAAAAAAATAACAAATAATAGCAGGTATTTTTCATTTAGCCAAACCAATTCCTTTGTAAAATTTTTACAAGTGTCACATGGACCACCACCACAACAACATCACAACAACAAAAACCACAAAAACTTTTGTTATGAAATAAAATTTCTATGCAGTTAATCTAATTATTTTTTTGTGTTTTATTTCACAGCAAAATTACACCCAAAACCACAATATCTTTTTCTTCTTAATTGGCGCGTAACCGTCTAGACGATTTTGGCCGTGTCCAATAAAGCGCGCCAGTTGTTTCTGTTTCGTGCAGCATGGCGCCACTTGGAAATACCAAGAGAGGCAGCGTCACTGTCCGCCTGATCTTACCAAAGCAGTGGAGGTCTCCCTTTTCTTCTGCCTTTGTGGGGTTTCAATACAAATACTTTCTTGGCCGGAGCAGCCTCATCCATTCTCACGACGTGAACTGCCCAACACAGCCGCTGAATCTTTTTTCGCTGGACAATGTCGATGGCTGCGTGCAGCTCGTGCAGCTCATCATTAAATCTTCGTCGATATTCGTCCTCGCTAACGCGCAAAGGTCCATAAATTTTACGAACAACTTTTCCCTCCATCTGCCATCTCATCTGATTTTTACATGAAGACTGGAACGATGAGCATCTTGTAGAGCGAAATTTTTGTTCGTCGAGAGAGGACTTTACTTTTCAATTGCGTACTTAGTCCAAAGCAGACCTGGGCAATATCAAGTACCAGTACGACTTGTGACAAGTACATTTTAAAAGACTTGTACTAGTACTGGTACTTGCATTGCCAAATTTTCAAGTACTAGTACAAGTACAAGTACAAGGAATTGAAAAAGAATTGAAGTTTTAGCAAATACTTCAAAGTAATTGAAAAAATTGAAAGTATTTGAAAAGAATTTAAAATGTACTTGAACCGATTTTTCAATTATTTTCAAGTACTTCCTTGTACTTGTACTTTTTCAATTCAAGTACTTGAAAAGAATTGAAAAATCGAATCAAGTACATTTTTCAATTCTTTTCAAGTACATTCAATTCTTTTCAATTACTTTAAAGTATTTGCTAAAATTTCAATTCTTTTTCAATTCTTTGTACTTCTACTTGTACTAGTACTTGAATATTCTAAAAGTACTTAGTACGGACTCATTACTTCAAGATCAAAATATAAAGTATTTAAGTACGTAATAGTCCAATTACTACTCAGTATTACCCAGGTATGGTCCAAAGTAGCACTTATTGGCAATAGTGATGCTTCGTTGGATTGCCGTTCTGGCATTATTTTTAGTGTTAATGCTGGTTTCCAAATAGACAAAGTCCTTAACTAAGCCACAATATGGCGCTGGTAAAAGGTAAAAGTAAAATAAAATCATCAACTCAATGAATACATAGATTGCCAGCTGTGTATAAGTAGTTGAGTGAAACGCCAAAAAAATACGCAGATTAGCAATTTTAGCATAAACATTAAGCAACTTCAAAGCAATCAGCAAAGTACATAAACATTTAAAGCACAGCGCACCAGAGTCAAGTGAAGAGTAAGATCATTAATTTCCCACGTCGACTTATTCGCACAAACATTTACTCTTAAATGTAGCCGAGCTAATGACCGCGTTTCCCAGCCAAAGTTAAAGTAATTATTTTGTAAATATGCCAAATTTCAGCAATATCAAACCAGCAACACCACAATGCCGCAAGCGTTTAGCTATCAACGGCAACAAGAAAAATAACAACAACCAAAACCAAATCGATGGCAACATTGAAAGCGCGCAGAGTTGGAGGGTAGCGAAAAAATTTGCAAATACAGACACTTGAAAGTTGTTTTTTTTTGTTTATATGTACATATATACATTTGAAAATACTTATATATATATAAATGCCAGAGGCGGGCGCTTCATACAAGCTGAGAAGCCCAGCTTGCGTACATATTTTCGTTCATTTCATTTTACAAATTTCTTTAAAATCTGGTTATTTTACGTTTTAAATGCGTTTACTATTTAAGTTCTCAATAATATAGCCCCCACTGTACATCCGGTGCCTAAAAGCATGCTAGCGCAAATACACCACCAATCCACCTCACAATGTGTATTTTGTTTGTACAGCCAATCACAACACAGTGAGCATGCTTTAAGGTTTCCACACATTAGCTTTTACGTGGCTTTCAAAACAGAATAACATAGCTTGTTTTCTCGCTTTCTCTAAGGAGAAATCAATTGCTTATTTTCATACTTAAATTGAAAAAAAAAAACTAGCAAAACACTTTTTTATTTTTCACATGAAATTTGTATGGGGATGAGAAGCTGGCTTCGGCATTCAACAGTATTCACAGTCATATGCATATTTGATATTTTCGTTTGCATGTACATACTTATGTACATAATTTCTTACATGTACATGTACATACAAACATAAATATCAAATACCAGATTATAAAAGCGTTGATTGTGATTTTTGGCGACTATTGGCACAATATCAAGATAATTTTAAAAAGCGACGGAAATCAAAATCAAATAAAATCAAACATTTCACGACTTTTGGTAATTGGACCTCAGTTCTTCAAACACTAAAGCACCCATTTTTTAGATATTAGATAATAAGCAAATACACTTGCTACTGCTGAAATTTCCGTCAGTATAAGGAAATTAAAAATACCTCTGCGCTTTTGTGTGAGATTTCCCTATAAGTTTAGCGTCATCAATCAAAACGTGGACCCGGCTGACCCTCGAATGTTTCTGAGCGATATTGGTAGCAATTGGTCTTGATGAGGACTCCAACATACATAGAACTCTTTTAACTGTATGCCTTGGCCGGGTCTCCAGATATGGGTCATAACGTGGACCCAGATGGTCCTCGAATGTTTCTGTGAGATATTGGCATCAAATGATGAAGACTTCGAGATAGAACTATTTTATTTGTAAGGGCTAGGCCGGGCCCTCAGATATGGGCCAAGACGTATTTAAAAATAATGTAAATACTAGGGCTCCAGATACCCGGGTATCGAGCAATTAGATCTGATCGTTTTTGTTTGAAGCCCGTTTGTTGTTGAAATTCCCGTACAAACATTCGAGCATTCGAGCTTACAAACAAAAAAAATGTGTATCGGAAAAACAAAAATAAAAAAAAGTACATGTAAAGAAAAAAAATAATAATAAACAAAAGAAAAAAACAAACTTCAAAATACCCGAATTGTTCAAATGCCCGTACAAACATACGGGTAATAAGCAAACAAACGAGTGTTTGAGCATTTGAAAAGCATTTATTCGGGCTACTCGCAAATGTTAAAAACAAAAATCGAGAGCTCTAGATCAAAGTCAGTGACGGAACGCAATCAGACTTTTAGATAATACAGCAAAGAAAATTACGTAAGTGGCTAATGTTTATGCTTCACGCATACATGGGCTTGCCCAGAAAATTTATGCTAGGTCCGCCACTGATAAATACATACATATATATATACATACATATTATATGTATTCGCATTTAAAGACGCAACGCTAAAATAAATTACCAGCAAACATGTACAAATTCCTTCGATATCGCTCCCAGTGCTGCCATCGCTTTATTGTCCTTACCCTCCACATCCACATCAATCAATCAATCAATCAAGGTTGCAAATATTACTTGCGCATGCGGAAGTCCCTTTGCTGTGCAAAATACGCTATACCTACACATATGTATGTATGTATGTATGTTTGTTTATGCATTTGTGAATATGTAAATATACACCTTGAATGGTTCATTTGACTTAACGACCGTTTTAGCCGCAAAAAAAGTCGTACGCTTTGACAATCGTTACATTGTAACATAAGCACCTATGTATGTACATACAAACATACATACACAATATAAATTTGTATAGATACCCTGCAAAAAAGTGTTGCTTATTGTTGACAAATCAGCTCTAAAACAGGAGTACGCTGGCAGCGCTGCTTCTGTTATGCACTCACTCTGTCTGCTCCTAACTTTCTAATACTTATCTAGGCCTTATTTCGCATGGCGTAGGTATAAGCCTGTGGAATAAGGTGTGCTCTCAGAGAGAGAGAGTACTCCTTATGGCCTGATGACATCAACACAGGAAAATCGGCCTTATATAGGGTTGCCAGATGTATTGATTTGATTAGTACAATACTGATTTTTCGTGCCCCGTACTGATGGTTTTTAAAACCTTAAGAAATACTGATTTTTTGGATTTTGTACTGATTTATACTGATTTTTAGCCGACACTAAAAAAAATTCATTTTTATCACCATGCTGTTTTTAATTTTCCAACTGTTTTCATTTGAGGTTTGTAATGCCGTGGTTATGCTTACAACAATACTCGACGAGCAACGTGTAATTGTCGTTGTGCACTGCGACGAGTGAGAGAATTTTCGGACTCTCACATCGATCAAATTTGCTGGGTGAAACAAACACCCAGCGCGCTGAGTTTCGAGGTAATAATGTGTCATGTTGTGTAAGTGCGCTCTAATCATCGATTTAAGACGGATTCATCGTTCGAGTTCAGAACTTTTTTGCCATGTGGTTGTTGTTGTGTTTTCGGAGTGTGAGAGGAATTTCGAAAAGTTCTGAACTATTTTTATTAGTTAACTCAAATTCAACTTTAGTTCGAACGATGAATCCGCCTTTAAGCGTAACCACCTCTTACCGATGACGAAAATGTGTCCGAATTTCACCGGTGTTTTGCTCGTAAGCATTTTTTGTTTTGTGGCCGCTGTGGTGCAGTGGGTAGAGTGCTCGCCTGCTATGCCAGAGGTCTCGGGTTCAAACTCCAGTCCGAGCAAACACCAAAAAAAAAAATTTCTAATTATTAAAAATCCAATTATTGGGTTTTTAAGAGCAGCAGTCACCTCTCCGCATTGGGCGGCATACCCCCCAAGTTTATTTCTGCCATGAAAAAGCTTCTCACAAAAAATGCATTCGCCGTTCGGAGCAGACATAAAACTGTAGGTCCACCCAATTAGTAGGAAAAACAAAAAGGAGCACACCTCGAATTGAGAGAGAAGCTCGGCCATAAAACTCGTCAGAGTTATAAAAAAGCGCCATTTTTTTATATTATATATTATTTGCTCGTAAGCATAACCACGGCATAAGCATGAAACAATTAGGAAGGAGGAAGCAACGCGAACGTTAAAAGTCATAGAAACATGATTGACAGTTAACGATATGGAAACAAAAACAAAATGCCAGTAAGAAAGTGGATTTTCTCCACATATATTGTATTTTTTTTTTTTGGAAGGCAATGTACTGATATTTTTGGAAAGGTATCTGGCAACCCTAGCCTTATACCATGTCTCCACATAACGTGTTTCGCTCTCTTTTTCTGCACTCGCTCTCTCAATCTTGTTTCGACCTCAAAACGAGTGCCGAAACTCGCCAATTTCCATACAAATTTCTGAGAGCGAGTGAAGATTGAAACACTAGTTTCGTTCTCGATCCTCTTGCTAATTGCGATGATATCGATGCCTTCTCTAATTTTGTATCGAAAATCTATCGAAATCTCACACAGACCAAAACAAAAACGCAAAAATAAACAAACATGCAAACATTTAAGAAGAACAAGAAACGAACGATCAGCCACGTGGAGACGTGTTAATTAGCGAGATGTTTCCCTAGATGTTTCGCTGGCGAATCAAGTTACGTGGATACGGGCTTTTATTGTCTTACGCTATACAAATTTGTCACCCTTATAATTTTCAGGCCTTTTTCAGAAGCCTTTAAATCTGCCGTTATTCTTAAATAAGGCTTAGATTTTTTGGTGGATAATGTCTATGCATGTGTGTGTCCATATGTGTGACATTTATTTCCAATGTGTCAATTCATTTAATACTTGCTTAGCTTTTACATTTACACTAAACCCTCTTGTTTTTCCTTTCTTTCACTGCTCCTTCTCACTCAATATCTCTCTCTCTCTCCCATTCCGTCTCTACCGTCCTCACTTTGCAAATGTCTTTATTTGACGAAAATCACGCTGAAGGCATTTGTTCTATTCCCCCTCTTTCTTTGCGCTTAATTTAATGTTTTGTATCCCTTTGTGCTTTGATTTAGAGAAGAATCAAATGAAATTGTTTGTCATGCATCACTATTTTATGACATATGCGATATCTTCGATGTGTATACATACATATGTATGTATGTTTGCATGTATGCATGCATGAAGGGTTGTTGGTACCCTGAAAAAAATGCGATTAATCCGGGACGTGTCTGGGATCAATCGCAAGGGAGCATGCGACTAATACAATTTTACATCCCTTTATATTGGGCGAATTGATCGCATTTGTTCGAGCATGTGCTATGAAAAGACTAATTGTTCAATTTGTATACCCGAATGGGTACAAATGTAGATTAATCACTAACATACCGAACGGGTACAAATGTAGATTAATCGCTTTCATCGAAAGTTGTAAGCCAAGACTATTTTTTATGAAAATGTCTAAAAATTATAAATTGTTATATATATTAGAAGAAAGTTTATTCGATTGGCTTTCATCTTGTAGGGAAATCTTTTAAAAAAATTAAGTATTTCCTCCAAATATTTTAAGTTTTGAGAATGCATTATGCGAGTGCAGAAGATATGTTAGGAATTTTTCATAGTTAGCCAAGGCTATTTTTTATAAAAATCTTTAAAAATTATAAATGCTCATGCCTATTTAAATAAAGATTATACAATAAGTTTTACTTCTGTAAAAAAATCTATTGAATAAATTAAAATTTGTTTAAATAGTCAGTATGTATTGGGTGTGTAATTGTAATTGATTTTTCAATGGATATTTTTGGTAACATTTTGTTAAAATTATTATTCATCATTTTTATTAAAAGAAAGGGTATTCAGTTTTACCTATTATTATAAAATTTGTTTAATACATACATACATACATACATTGAATATCTTTGGAAAATTTCTACATTTAATCAATCTAGATTTGTACCCATTCGGGATGAAAGCGATTAATCTACATTTATACCCGAAAGAGATCAATCCGGGATAAATCTCTTTCGGGATTAATCGCCCATTTTTTGACAGGGTACTTTTGGCTATGCAAAAATATATGTATGTGTGTAGTTAGAACAGCTCGTGATATGTATGTATATTAGGCCTCGGTATGCTTATTCTATCAGCATAGGACAATACACATGTTACTCATACGCCATGACCACAAGTTTTAGCAAATCGGTATTTAGACTTTGGACAAAGCTACATATGTTCATATATACATATGTTTATCGCTTAAGGCATATGTGAGTGAGGCTGCAAATTCCCAATCGAAACTTTAATTTTAATGATTTTGACACTATATCAGTAAAGGACTATGTCTAAGACTATTTTGAGACCAGACGACCAGTTGGTCTAATAGAACGCGGCTTTGAAGTAGATGTTGACGTGGTTACGAACTTGGTTACATACATATTATGCTACATTGGATCAAACTTGGTTACAGACCTGGTTATATGTCATGCTACTGTAATGCAGGGGTGGTCATATCCAATGACATCGCAATGTTAATGTAACCATATTCAAATTAGTAATGATTAATTTATTTGCATTTTTTAATTCTAATGATATATATAAAATTTTAGTTATCTTATATATAATAAAAACTAATCAAATAATTTGTCTAATTGTATGATTGTTTTTAATTATGCACTTGATTGGTTTTTTTTTTGTATGATACAATTGTACGTCATGGCGTATGAGTAACACATTTTTTCAGGCAAAAATACAGAAAAAAAAATAAAAATAGTTAATTGATTAATTTATTATTCATGCAAAAAAAAAATCTTTTCAGGCAAAAATACAGAAAAAAAAAAATAGTTAATTGATTAATTTATTAATCATACAAAAAAAAATCTAAATTATGAAAATAATTAAAATAATCATAAAAGTAATGTTTAATTTAAGGGGTGAAAGTAATCGCAATTAATCATTAAAGCGTTGCAAAAAACATGCTTTAATTTATAATCACTAAAGTTTTTAATCATTAAATAACAGGTCAGTTTGAGACCAATTTTTAAGAGTTGCACGTAATTTCTTGAAATTCTGTTTGAAATCTGTAAAAATAAACACAAACCTTAATTCAAGGCAAGGATCGTCTAAGATACATACATCGTTCGGACGGGCGGAAGCAATGGCAACCCCGATAAAGATTAAAGAATTAAAGTTAAGATTCAATATAATTCACGTAATTCCATGGAGGAAATTTTCACCTAAATCGATTCATCTATTTACTAAACATATTTATTTTAACCACCATTTTACGAAATAAATTTCATTGAAATTATTAAATATTGAATTGAATGAAAGGAAAAAACATTATGCGAAATTCTAATTCACTTTAATCGAAAACAGTTCTAATTTGTTATGTATTATGGTCTTTAGGTAAGGTAAATTAACAAAAACACAGATTCTTCCATGAATATTTTTATCAGATTTAAATACTTATGTGCATAATTCTAACAATCCAACTAAATTCTCAAAAGGTTTAACGAAGCACTAATAATTCAATTTCCTATCATGTTGTAAATAAACTTTTTTTGTCGACTATTAAATAATGCGACTGGGGAAAAGTTACGCTGACAGGCAGAAAAAAGTAGGTACAATAAGCATGTATGGATGTATGTATGTACATATGTATGTATTCATTAAAGTGCGTAGTATCCCTGCAGGGAACTCAATAACTAGTGAGCAAAATTTCTAGTTCCGAACTAGCGAAAAGGTGTCAAAAGGGAACTAGATCAATTGTAGCTAGACCCTCACCAGTTCAGGAGGAGTGAATTGAGTGACCATTATAAGACACACTTTGATTTGTATGCAATTTCGAAGTGACAAAAATTCTATGAAAATTTTTCGTTCGTTCAATTTCCGTCGGCTTTGTATATTTCTGCAATTCTCAGATGTTTAGTGAAGCGTTTCATATAAAGAGTTTTCTATTTGCATCTTAACTTGTATGAAATGAAATGTTCCCCTAATTATGCTTTCCCGATCCCTCAGGCTTATTTTTAATTTTTTTTATTTTATTACTTTTTAAATATTACTGTAAATTTTATTAAATAAATAAATAAAAAAATATTAGTCAAAAAAAAAATAAAATAAAAAAAAAATCATCATCCACCTTGACACCGACAGGATTCGAACCCGCGCCCCTCAGATTGAAAGGCACATGCGTTAGCCAGTCGGCCATCGCGCCACTTGCATGAAGTGTGTCAAAGTCTGCACTTGAGCGGCAGATGTAAAACTGTAGAATTTGTAGGTACTTGTAGCTAGTTCAGAACTATCGAAAATGTGCCAATAAACGAACTAGTGGAAACTGTAGAATTTAGGACTAGTTCGGAACTATCGAAAATGTAGTGCAGAGGGTGACAATTGACACCGCCTAGGACATCGCCGTGTTAAATTCGCCAGTTGATAACATGCAAAAAAATTTAGCTCGCACTAGTAGTGTCGAAAAATACACTAGAAGCGACCTAGTTCGGAACTAGAGATTTTCCCTACAGGGATGTGTTCGATGTTTGCACGACAAGCTCCAACTAGTATATTATGTACGCTCTAACAACGCTATTAACAAACGCATAAATAACCCAACTAAACAAAAGAGAGCCCAGAGCCCGTGGGGAACATGTAGCGCGCACTTCATTCAACTAACCAACCATCGTACATATATCGCTAAAACGCAAGCAACAAAATAAAATAAAACAAAATAAAATAAAATAAAATGTGTAAAACAAGCGATGCAAACAAGAAAAGAGATGTTGACAAAAAACACAACAAGTATTTTACAACCAAACCACACATCAAGCATAATAATAATAATAATGGAAATAATAATAATAAAAGCAACAATAACAATGTAATATGAGAACCCAAAAATTAAGTAATAATATGTAGGTATATATGTGTCTACGAGTAAGTATGTGTTTGGGTTTGCGTATACATATGTACATATGTATATTTAACAATTTGCTTTTGGAACATTACAAGCAACAGCGAATGACGTTTGCTAAGCTAATAAGTAGTCATGCAAACAGAGATAAATATGCATAAATATACCCTCAATTTAGACAAAAAATTCCTTTGAGGGAAATTTTTTAAACTAATAAAAATGGAGGCTATCACCAATTTAGGGATGATTTTCGCCCGATTTATCGTCCAACAACTTATCCCTATTTCGACATATCCATAATTAAACGCGCCTGAACTCTGGCAATACAGGAAGTATTTGATTCCGCGAAGTTAAGCAGTTGTTATGGTACAGCTTTTGACCTCGATTACGATCTACAATCGAGTGGAGCAGCAATGCATGGCGGTCGGCATGATCTAGGGTTGCACTGTGGCTAGTCATTGTCGGCTGGGCGGGGTTCTTGCCTACATTGCTGTCCTGCGCCATAAACAGAAAAAAATTCATATCATGCCTTTTCAAACCAAAACGAGTAAAATCACACTAAAACAACATCCGGTTTAGCCGGATGCCACGGACGGACCGTTGAAAAATTCGAAAATTCAAAATAACCCGAAAAATCCAAATCCAAGAGGCTAGGCATCAGTTAAATTTAAATAAATGCAAACCGAGGGAAAATGTCGTTAAAATTTGAATATGAATTTCGAACGTACATATGTACGTTCAAGTCAGACGGACGTTAGCAAAACATCTAAACCGAAATTTAAATCGGACGGAAATACTGACAATCGACGGAAAAATTTAAAAATAGATGAGAGCACGTTAAATTTAAATAACCGCGGACGGACGAGAAAATAATCGTTGCACCAAAATTTAAATTTGAATGTACGTTGAAATCGATATGCACTAAATTTGAATAAAAACTGTCAAAAAAAACTGTCAAAGTGAATTTAAATTTGAATACTTATATCGCAAAAAAAAATCGTTAAATTTGAATTTAATTTGAATCAACCGGAAGGACCGGTTATTACCAGGCATCTGAAAATACATAAAAGAAGCTGAAATTTAAAATATATGAACAATCAAAAAAAAGTTAAAGGCCGAACTCACAAGGGGGTGGCGTTGCTGATGTTGTTGCAGCGCCGGTGCGTTTTTGTCCCACCCTAATCCATGGTTACTGTCGCACCCGAATACCAGTAACCCCTTACCTGTGGTGCGCCGCTGGTGTTGTTGCAGCGTCGGTGCTTATCGACCCACCCTCATCCATGGTCATCAGTGCACCTATGATTCGATGACCCCATTCCTGAAATCCCTAATGCCTTTTTAAATAAAGTAGGCCAGCACTCCCATTTTCATTTTACAATTTATTTATAATTCATTTTGGGTATATATAAAAAAGAAAGCCCCTATGTCCCATGTATAGTTCCTTTTAGTGCCATATATAGTTTAATATAGTGCTTATTGATCTACTAAGCCTGATATGAACTAACTACTAAATAAAACGGAATAGCCGCGCTTACAAATATAAGTATATGCCGTTACGTAGAGTCGAATCAAACATAGATTGCATATATGTTTGTATATATGTAAGTACAAAAAAAAAACCTTACAATTACTTTATTTTAATTAGCTTACGTTCTAAGCCCACTCTGTGAAACGTGGCTCGAAGAGTAGATACATTGAAGTTGTATTTTAATTTAGACTAATTAGGTTAACTCTAATGAACGGAAAAAAAATTCTTTTCTTTTGAAGATCTTACAAGTATGTATGTAGTATAAAGTAAGCTAAAATGGAATAGGGAGTTCGTGACGGGAACTTTTGGTCATTGCTTTTATATAATATCATTGGCGGCCTATATATGTATATTATCTTTATTGTTTGTTTTATGGGTTCTTTAATTTACGCTGGCTTGTTATATTCTCCTACACAGTCCCCCCCTTTATTACATCTAACTAATACAAATGTCATCAAAATAATATTCTTGTATCCTTGTTTTATACACCAATTATGCATGTATACTATTATTCCTTACAGCGGAATTTCATGGTTCTTTTGGTAGTACATATGTATACGTAGTAGATGGCCATTTGTATGTACACACGTAAATCAAAATTGATGCGAATTAAGCGCACTCGGGCAGCGTCATATACTCATGTTTTCACCTACATTCGAACCGAGTGGTGCCTTAGCTCAACATTACATTCAGAAAGGAAAAAAAAAATTTTTCTGCTATGTACTTAAGCATGCACGTATGTATATGTATATGTCTACCTATGTACATACATATGACTGTTGCTCTTTTCACATCACTCAGAGTGTATTAAACCACTTTTATATACCTACATGTACAAGACACTGCATATAAAAAAAAATTTTCGTTTGCCAAAACTAGTATTCTTTTCTACCGCTGTTTCCCAATTGAATTACTATAATTAACCTCTATTTAAATTTCGTTGTCTGCACTATACATACACACAAATCCATACGAACCAGACTTGGGCATTATTCGAATAAATTCTTTTATTTAGGTGGTTATTTAAAAAAAATATCCCTTTTTAAAGGTTTCATTCAGATAAACTCTCTACGGACAATCATTCCGGACTTTATTTCTTGTTTCACAAGGTAAATTAAAGCTCAGGGCAAACCGAGGACACAACTGAGCGATAGTCAAAATCATATATACATATATATATGTACACGTACATACGTATAAATGATGAACAACCGTATGTAAACGAAAATATCAGTTATTCGAATAGCTCTCTTGTTCGAATAAACGAAATTATCTATTATAAAGATCAAAGGAATTATTCATCCATCATTGGTTATTTGAACACTTTTTGGTTTTCCTTCTGCCCAGCTCTGATATGAACACATACGTATCAATATTTGTGTGTACATATGTATGCATATTTTCATATGCTCTATACCAAAATAACGTATACCATTTCCCTTTTTGTTTCTAATTTAATTAACTACGTTAATATATATACATATTTTCTAATGCACCCGTTGCCTGACTCACCACCCGTTGCGGTGCACCTTTAGTGTTGGTGCCACCGATCTGCTGCTAAAGCTGCCACCGGTTGTTCGCTGCTGTTGTTACTGATTGTGCTGCTCGTTATAGCGATTGTTGTTGTTGACAATCGTTTCAACGTTGTTGTTGTTGTTTTGATTGTTATTGCTATTACTGTAGCTGTACGAATTACCGTTTATGTTGTTGTTGTTGTGGTTGCTTTTAGTGGCAAAGTCAATGTGCGCTTCGCAAATAATTACTTGGCTGTTGTTGTTGTTTTTATACTCAGCTGTACTAGTACACAGAGTATTATAGTTTTGATTTCCTAACGGTGGATTGTAACAGAATGAAATAATCGAGATAGATATAGACTTATATATATCAAAATGATCAGGGTGAAAAGAGAAATCGATTGAGCCATGTCCGTCCGTCTGTCCGTCTGTCCGTCTGTCCGTCTGTCCGTCTGTCCGTCTGTCCGTCTGTGAGCACGATAACTCGCGCAAAAATTGAGATATTTTGATGAAATTTGAAATGTAAGTTGGTATCAAGACAGGAACGGATGGTATTGAAAATGGGTGAAATCGGACCATGACCACGCCCACCTCCCCTATATAGTAAAAATCGGAAATTTTTTATCTCGGTCACTAATAGAGCTAGAGTGATAAAATTTCACACACGTATTGAGCTCAGGCCCTTATGAAGAAATATGGTGAAATTTTGGAAAATGGGCGGTGCCACGCCCACTTATTAAGGGGCAAACATTGAAAGTTTTATGAGTCATAACTCAGAAACCGTTGAAGATATATCGATGAAATTTGATAGGCGTGATATACTTACTTAGGCAAATGTTTGGACGAAAAATTGCCAAAATCGGTTGACGACCACGCCCACTTTTATATATGGGTATTATAAAGTGACCTAATAAAAGCATTTTAAGCGATATCTCTGTCAAATATAAAGATATATCATTGAAATTTTATGGAAGGTGTCCAATTATGGACATAAAACAAAAAATACAAAAATTTTAGAAAATGGGCGTGGCACCGCCTCCTTTTAGAAGCAGGAATATACGAGATTTCTGAGCCCATAACTCGACAAATAATCGATATATTATGACGAAACTTGGTCTATACACTTTCACTACTTGTAGTAATACATGTTCGAAATTTTAGCGAAATCGGTTGACGACCACGCCCACTTTTATATATGGGTATCATAAAGTGGCCTAATAAAAACATTTTAAGCGATATCTTTGTCAAATATAAAGATAATTCATTGAAATTTTGTGGCATGAGTTCTACAATAGATCGGAAACAAAAAATAGAAAAATTTCGGAAAATGGGCGTGGCACCGCCTCTTTTCAGACAAAGGAATCAACGAGATTTCAGAGCCCACAACTCGACAAATAATTGAGATATTATGACGAAACTTGGTTTATACACTTTTATAACTTGTGTTAATAGACACGCAAAAATTTATTGAAATCGGTTTATGACCACGCCTACTTTTTAACAAAGATATTTCTGGAACACCCTTTGGGAATTTGTAACAAGACTTCTTTGTAACTAGAAGTCATAAAGGAATGAAATTTTGCACAAAGAATAATATTCATATGCTTAGTTGGATGACTGATAAAAATGTTGAAAATGGGCGTGGCTACGCCCACTTTATGCAGCACTCGCTTTATATAAAATACAACGTGTTTTCATCAAACGCAAACAAACAATGAAAGCATACAGCTGAGTATCTAATGTTCGATTCCACTCGAACTTAGGCTTCCTTACTTGTTATGTTTGGCTTTGCTACGATTTAAGTAATTAAAATAAGACAATGCTCATTTGCCGATTTGCTGGTTGTTTTGTAGCTATTTTGTTTTCGTTGTTTTTTTTTCTCTTTTAATATAAATATTTGGAAAAATTGCGGAAAACGTGTGCGATTGGCTCACGTTTCTCTAAAAGGTTGCAGCTTCCGATGTCTATTACTGGAAAATTTTGAGGTCCTATGACTTAAATATCGCCTATGTAAATTCATGCACGAACTAACCAACTTGCTCCGTTGAGGTGGACTTGGCGGTGCTCCTTTAAATACTGGTGTTTCACTTATTCTTTCAAAGTCATATAAAACAAGTTAACTCCCCTGCTTGGGATGCGCAAAACAATTCACACCAAAATCAAATTAAACACGTTACGTCCGACCGCAAATGTTTGTTCCAAATCCAATGCACGCCTCGTACCCAGTCAATTTACAATGCGACTTTGTGCTTTTATTTTTTGTTGTTGTTCTCACTGCTTTTTCCAATAGATAAACTCCTTCTGAGCGATTACAAAATGGGCAAGTGTTAGCTGTTGCTTAAATGTTTTAAATTGTTGATTGATTTTGTTTGCAGCAAATTCCAAAACAAAAGAAAACCAAACGAAAAAGTTGGAAATTAAAAACCAAATTCGCTTGCTTGTTTAAAACTTGATTGTTGCTGCTTGTTTTCTTGTTTTGCGGATTGCACTTTTTTGGTTTGAAATATGCAGGCAAATAAACCGAAAAAAAAGCCAATTTCTGGTTTTAAAACTGTTTTTTTTTTTTTTTTTATGTATATATTTCTTGGATTTTTTTTTTTTTTTTTTTTAAACAATCTTTTCTTAATTGTGATTCACCACTCAAAAATTTGTAATTCCACGAATAATAAAATTCTATCCAATTTTTGCTGCTGCTGTTGATGAAAAAAATCTTTCTTCTGTCTTCATCTGGAAGAGTCCCGTTTACTTTTCATCTCGCCTGCAGTGGTGTAGTGACGTGTGCATAATAGTGGCGTGACTTTACGGTTACCCGAATGTCTATATCATGGTATGACGCTAGCAATGACACAAGCGAGATGGAATGCGATTGCCATGTTACACAAATAAAAATACCAAAACTTTCGGAATAAAATGCCTCAAGCATTTTTTCCATGAAACTATCTCAAATTAATCGCTTATATTCGTGCCCTAGTAAATTTGCTACTGTAAAATTCTATTAGTGTACGTTAGGAATATTAATAGACATTGTTGTCTTACGCTCAAATTATAAAAATGGTAAGAGACAGGAAAATCTGATTAATGAAACAATAGTATAAACATGCGGTAAATAATTAATTAATTTTCTGTGAACTATGTAAAATTTAAAATTGTATGGAGCGCATGAGAATATTTTATAAAATATGCATTTGAAAGTACCAAGTATCCGAATAACCACGTGTTACGTATTTTCACATTCGAAGTGTTCATGGCAACCCTGGGAGAACCAGTTTGTCCATCACCAATACTTGTGCATCTCCGCCATTGGAACGATTGTAAAGATTCGGAGGGGAAATTTCTCATGATGCCTACTCATAGAGGTCGGCTCGATAGCTTGCCAGATTTGAAGAAAAATTTATGCGCGATCTATAAAGCTCGGGATCAAAAAAAAAATGAAGCAATACCATATAATCATCTCGAAGAATAAAGAAGAAAAAAAATCAATGTAAATTTCGGATAAACCCACTCACTTAAAATTTGTTTAAACGTTTGGTGGTGGAAAAGGGAATTAATTACAGGATTTGAGCGCAGAAAAATTTCGCATTTGGAATGTCTAGTAACTGGATGAGAAAATAAGAATCGTTATTATTGTTAGAACACCATAGTTGGTAAATGAAATTACTCGAACAGCAAAGTTACTGACGCTAAGAAAAAAAAATGAATTGTAAGCTGTTCTATCGAGATCACCCCTATAATACAACCTCATTCTCCTTCACATGCGACCAAGGCTAATTTATAGAAGGTTAACCTACTAACCAGCTGATTGCAGACTTTTCCCTATTTTTTTCCATATTGTGGTGCTTGTGTCAAAACTTATGACAATTTTGATCTTGACGCAGTATGATTTCTACGATGGCGGCTATGATTTTGACAGAAGCATCACGGAATACACAACCAATTTACATGGAGGGTGTATGTATGTATGTCCGTATATAGTACTGCAAAAACCTTCTATAATTGAACCATGCATGCGACTACCTTTCATGTTTGGCCACGCGTCACCATTCTTCTTCACCATGTCAGCACGTCGGCCATTATTAATTGGAAGTTATTGGAAACTACTAAGAAAAACTACTAAAATAGTGGTGCTGCCACACAGACAGAATTGAGCAACCGAAATTAACCCGTTTATGATCGATATCAGGATTGATATCGATAGCAAACCATAACAGGCCTGCTTCGCTTCGAAGACCTGACGAGGGAGCGAACAGGAAAAATGGTTTGCCTGTAAGGTTGTTGCGATAATACTCAACTGTTAACTACGTGGGGCACGACTCACCCCTAGATAAGAGTCTCAAATTCTACCACAGCTAACCGGGCAACAGAGGCTCCATCAGGTGATACCAAAAAAAACGTATGCTATATGAACGTGCAATCTAGTAGTGTATGAAAATCCGAGAATAATTGAAAGTCAGGTATGATAAAAAAATTCATTTGGTAAAAAGAAACCAAGATGCGTAAGTCCGGTGTTGCGGTAATTCTCTATTGGCTTAGGCCAGAGAAGCCTACTCCCCCCTAGGAGCCCTTCTCCTAGGTGCCGAACTTGGTCGGTCTTAAGAACCTGTCCCCCCCGGCTGATCCAACCCCGCACGTTGAACCCAGGACAGGCGGTCTTGAAAAAGACCCTTGGTCAGCTGGTTTCTCGCCCCCCGGAATGGGCTTTACAAAAAAAGTTAAATTATTTTGTTTCTTATTTTAAGGCTTCGCGGCCTTAGACATTTTTTTACAGGAGAACGCGTCTAAACTCCGAATACCATCACCCTATCAGCTGGTCTATGGTCCCTAACCTCGCGAAGCTGGACAAAAAAAAACTTTAGCAGGAAAGTCATCAATACTCCGTTTAAATAGACATTTTTATATTGGAGAACTCGTCAAAACTCCGTAAGGTTAGGCATTTGATATAGGAGAACTCGCCAAAACTCCATAAAACTAGACATTTTAATTTGGGAGAACTCGTCAAAACTCCGCATAAGCAGACCAATTGGAATATGGACTGCTAGATGGTCCACGGTTCCCGATGGGAGCGCTTGTGATCCACCTATTATTATAACTGCTCGGGGAGAATACTGGGCGAATTGTCCCCGACCGCCAAGACGCCCAGCGGAGCCTTATTGAGGACGAATATCAGAAGCATGGAATCGTCCTATTAATCTCCCTGTTAAGTCTTCTAAGTCATACAGTGCATTGCCCACTTTTCCACGCACTCGACACTTAATATATTTTGGCAGGAATTTCGCGTTTATGCCCTGTTTGAAGTTGCTCAAGGCAAAATTTCTTCTGAATACTTCCTGACCTTCCCTATAATTCACAAGCCTAGAGCGCTTATTGTAAACCTGCTTGACTCTATCATTTGCCTGCGCTAAGTTTTTACGGATTTGTTCGTGGATTCCTGTTAACCTATCAGCCCTACTCACTATCGGTACGCAATCTTCTTTAAGGCTATCCAATTTTTCTAATAACTTATACGCGGATGCGTGTTGGACCATATTCTGACCATATAATGCAAAGTACGGAGAACACTGAATTGATGTATGAAAATCGCTTCTTAGAACTGCTAAAATTTCGGGTATGTGTTTGTCCCAGTCCGTATGATCCTGCTTATCTTTTAGGAAAATTCTTATCTTGGATACTATCTCTCTATTCACGCGTTCGGACGCATTAGCTTGTGGGGAATATACTCCTGTTCTAACATGCGTCACACCATACTTTTCAAAGAACGCTTTCATTTCCTTTGAGACGAATTGTTTCCCATTATCGCTGTGGATATATTCTGGGACCCCTATAGCTGGAAAAATCTCTGTACCGAAGTAATTCATTACATTAATAGTTGTCGCTCTCTGCATTGGCTTCAGCCACACATACTTTGAAAAATGGTCTAAAATAATAAAAAGAAACTGGTTCCTACGTTTGGATCTCGGATAAGGTCCTAAGAAGTCGCAATATAAGCGCTGAAAAGGTCTCTCTGTAACAAAAGCGCTTCCTATAGGTGGTCTTGACTGCTGATTCGTTGCTTTTACAGCCTTGCAAGTGTCACAATCCTTCACATAATCTCTAACGTCCCTAGCTTGTTGTGGCCAGAAGTATTTCGACCTAACCCGTTCCAATGTCTTTTGCCAACCTCCGTGATAACTCCTAACTGCGTCATGTGCCATTCGTATTGCTTCCTCCCTGAGTCTTTGGGGTAACCACAACCGCCATAACGAGTCTTCTTCACCCTCCACACCTTTTCGAAACTTAACCCTTTTAAAAATCAGCCCGCCTCTGACACGCAAATCCGGGAGAGCCTCACCGTTTACTGTAATTGTTCTGATAAGATCCAGATACTCATTGGCTCTAAATTCGGATGAGTCTAAGTCTATTTCGTAAGGCGCGGGAGATGAAGTCAACTCGTCAACGTCAAAACGCGACAGAGCGTCCGGTACTACGTTCAGAGCCCCCTTACGATGCTGCATTTCGAAATCATATCTCTGTAGTAACAGTGACCATCTAGCTAACCTACCACTAAGGTCTTTTTGCGTCATCAACCATTTAAGGCTTGAGTGGTCCGTGATGATACGAAATGGCAGCCCTTCAACGTAGGGTCTGAAACGTTTGACACTAACAATTGCGGCGAGGCATTCCAGCTCGGTGACTGTATAGTTGCGTTGAGCATTATTTAATTTTTTTGAAACGAAAGCTATTGGATGCTCTGCACCATTATCATCGACCTGGAATAACACGCCTCCTACTCCTATTTTGGAAGCATCACATTGAATGACAAATTCTCGGGAAAAATCAGGTTGAGCTAAGACTGGGGCGGAACTCAGAGCTACTTTAAGTTTTTCGAAGGCCTCTACTGCTTCTGGAGTTAGTTTGAAAGGACCAGGTGACTTACGTAAACAATCTGTTAAAGGGCCTGCTAAATCAGCGAAATTGGTAATAAATGCCCTGTACCAATTTGCCATACCCACAAATCTGCGAACCTGTCGAGGAGATTTGGGAATGGGGAAATTCTGCATTGCCTCGATTTTCTCTGGATTCACTTTCAAACACCCACTGCCTATAACATACCCTAAGTATCGAATCTCTCTCTGGCAAAATTTACTTTTTCTCACATTAATTGTAAGGCCTGCACTTTTCAAACACCTCGCTACATCTGCTAAAAGTTTGATGTGGTCGTCAAAATCCGCACTACATACCAACAGGTCGTCCAAATAAACAAAAACGTGTTCTCGCATATACGAGGGAATTGCTTTGTCCATGAGTCGACTCATTGTTTGCGGCGCGTTACACAGCCCAAAGGGCATAACTTTGTAATGGTACAAGGGTTTACCTGGCACCGCAAACGCTGTCTTCTCTTTTGACGACTCAGTTAGTTTAATTTGGAAGAACGCGTCTTTTAAGTCGATACCACTAATAAAGTGCGTATCCTTTAAACGACTCAATAACCCGTTGATATGCGGCAGCGGATATGAGTCCTTTTTCGTAACGGCGTTTACCTTCCTAGAATCAATGCAGAGTCTAACCTTACCAGGTTTCCGTACTAAGACAACTGGGCTACACCATGGCGAATTCGACTCCTCGATGACTCCCATTTTCAATAATCTATCAATTTCGCTGTAGGCTTCAGCCTGCCTTGGTGGCGAAAGAGGAAAATGTTTGCTTTTAATTGGGACTGCGTCACCCGTGTCAATATGGTGCTCAACCAGCTGTGTTTGCCCAAGGCCTAACTTTTCAAACGACGGAAACATTTCAATAACTTTTTGCAAATCGTACTTCTGGGATGGAGTTAAATCATGAAAATTGGGACCTTCTTCTATATCTTCCTTTGCTTCTAGACAAGATACACTTGGAAATATTTCGGGAGCCAAAGCAAATGCTTTCCAAAAATCTACCCCGAAGTAGGCTTCCTGGAGAAGCGAAGGAACAAGGTAAAAGGATATAGATTTTGTTGTATTTTTAAAAGTGACAGGCAATGAACTACACCCTATTATCTTCCGTTTGTCGCCGCCTGCCGTATATATACATTCATTCATTTCCTTATAGTTGAGATTGTTCTCTTCTAAAAATTTCAAACAGTCTTTACCCAGAATAGAGACATTGGCTCCTGAATCCAATAACCCCACAAGTGATCCATTTCCTATCCTCACCCTAATCATTGGTCTTTCATCGTCTTTAAGGACGAGTGTGGTGCTTTCCAAAAGCTTACGCACCTGGACACGTTTGCTATATCTCTTCCTACACTGCAAAATTTTTTCGGGTGGATATGGTTGGGAATCATTCGTGAAAATATTTGACCTAACCAATTGATAGTTTTGTTCTCTTTCTTCTAAACTGGGCCGGAAAATGGTCTGGCAACTAACATTTCTAACTGAAGCTTTCAAAATACGAACTGGCCGAGAATTTGTTTGTGACGAAGTTGGGCCATCTGAATCTGAACTATTTGAGTTATCCGTACTATCAGGGAAAGTTACTATTGGTGTTGGTTGACTACTCGCGGATCTGGCCGAAAGTGGACTAGGCTCAGTACTCGCGACGATTGCCTGGGTATTGACTGAAGTAGGGGCTATAGTCCCGAACGAGTTTCCCCCTCTTTCCTCTCGCTCGGATAACGGTTTCCCTGACCACGGTGGTCGTTGGGACACTTCGGAGTCAACACTCCTCTCTGACCGCATTTGAAACAAAACTGAGATTTAATTGGCTCCTCACAGTATATATAGGAGTGACCCATTGTCTGACAATTCCAACACTTAATCCCTGAGTAGTCTGGCCTACCCATGCGACGATAATTCAGTGCTTCTATCTGTGGATCTACTATATAATCCTCACTTTCAATCCTACAATCCGGAGCTAGGGCACGCGCTTCGTTTACGCTCGGCCTATGATAATTTGATACTAAGCTCCTGCTCTCTTTCAGCACCTGCTCGCCCCGTCGAGCTACATCGCGTAGGTCATGCAGGTTCCTTACACTTGCGTTAAACAACATTAATTTCAAATTACCATTAACGTTGCGTTTGATGATATCAATTAACAAGGCCTCAGACATGGGCTCTCTAAGTCTCGCGTTTAATGCCAGAATGTCCGTGTGGAAAACGTCGTAAGTCTCGTTTGGTTTTTGTTTGCGCACTGATATTTCCATCATCAGCTCATGGTCCGTCTTCAGGGTGCCGAATTCCCGTTTTAAAGAATAACTCAAAAATGGATAGTTTGCGTTGGAATTTTGTTTGGTAAATAACCAATACCATTCTTCAGCACGTCCTGACAAAAAAAGGTGAAAACTGGCCATAATCTGATCTTCCGAACATTGTGTGCGCTCACGCAAGGTGTCCAATTTAAACAAAAAATCTGAAACGCTACCAGTACCGTCATAAGAAATCTTCCAGTCTTGTGGTTTCACAACCGTATTACTAGGTGTGGGAATAATCGAATTACTAACGAAAGTCTGCGCTTGGTTCGGCTGCTGCCTAGCATCTTCCCTAGTATCACGTCTAGCATCACTCCTAATAAAATCCGCCGCCGTTCGAGAGGCTGCGACTGCAGCGTTCAGGGTATTCACATTTTCCCTAATAGCTCTCATCTCATGGCGCAGTTCTTCTTGTGACGTTTGGAATAACTGATGCAGGACATGTACCCACGAATTCAAGGGAGACACTTCGGGATGGGTCTCTTGGTTGGAAGCCCTATCATTGTAAACGTTTGGTTGTAACCGAACTTGTGGTAAAGCGCTAGCCTCGTCTACAGTATTTGTCGCGCATTGCTCAGGCGGATCCGGCATATTCCTAATAAGACTGTCTAGATCGAGGATATTTGCACTAGTCGGTCTATCATATTTTCCCGAAGGGTCATTATTTGGGACATCCCTGAATGGATCTACTGTTGTCCGGCTGACTATTGGGGAATGCATTACTAAAGGTCGGCTCGCTGGGGGTTTCGGAGTTGCACCTCTACTTCCTCCTCCTCTATAATATACCCCGCTACCTCTGTTTTTAGAACCACTACCTCTAGTCGAACTCCTCGTTTGCCTGCGTTCAGCCGACTGCTGACTATTCTGCGACATTTTCAACAAAAAAAATCAAACGTTTGAGCGCTAAAAAAACAACAAGGCACGCTTGAACGGTTGTATGAAATCTAAAGCAATTAACTGCTTGAATAAGTCACGTTTGGTGTCAAAGCTCCAATGCAATTATTTGTACAATTACCGAAATTTAAATCTCTAACTCGATTCAAAATTATTTCGCATCCGAAAGAAAATTACAAAACTTTGGTTTTTGTGTTTGGTGAAACTTTCAGCAATTATTTATAATGATTATTTGCTATTTGAATCTCTATGCCGGTACAAAATTATGTCACATCCGAAAAAGTAATAAAACTTTAATTGTCTCGTTTGGTGGAAAAATCAAGCAATAATTGTAATAATTATTTGCGATTCAAAACAAAAATTATCTTAAATTTTAACTAACAATATCGATTCAAAATGACTTCGCTTATATAAAAAAAATATTTGTATAAATAAACGTGTTCATATACGTGTATATGTAAATGTAAAAATATATTCAATGCAAAATATATATATATGTTCGTTATTCAATGGGAATGCTGACCTCCCATCATAAAAGGCACAGGTTACAGTATAAAAAAAAATATAACCCCCTTGAAAAATAAAAACACAAAAAAAATTAAGACGGTGTGTGCCAACTGGTCTCCAGCGCACCAACCGCAATGCAGGGTTGCTCGGAAGCTAAATCCCTGAGACAGGCTGGCTAACTAAAGATAGTTAGCAATAAAAAAAAATTCAAATTTTGCGAAATACTAACCTATCTCCGCCGCAATGAAAGGAACGGTTTGAATCCGCTTTCCCCAGACTTGCGGAGATAGACAATACATCCTTGGGTCTCAGCTCAGCTCATCGCCATGAAGTGGTGCTAAATGTTCCAAGGCACCCAACTCAGGCATGAGATGAACTGAGGCCTGCATCGCATAACAAAAAAAAAGACAAAACAAAAGAAATTTGCAAAATACCCTCCTAATCTCCGCCGCAATGAAAGGAACAGCTAGAGGCTGCTTTCCCCAGACTTGCGGAGATGAAAAGTACTAATTCAGGTCTCAGACCAACCCATCGCAATGAAAGTGGCGCTAGGTGCAACCAACTCAGACGCGGGATGGCTGAAGCCTAAATTGCAAAAAAAAATCACGAAAACAAAAAAAATAAAAAGGACGAATTTCCCTTATGACCAACATCCTTGGCTCCGCCGCAATGAAAGGCACGGTTTGAAGCCGCTACCCCAGACTTGCGAAGAAGGATTGCTAGCTTAGGATCCAGCCAACTCCGACGCGAGATAAGCTGGGCCCCAAAAGAAAAAAAATCCGATACACAAAACTGCACAAAAGACATATTCGGCAAAAAGAAATAAAAAAAAAATACTGAATCTAGCGGACATGCCCCTCGGACGACAGTGAAACCAAATTTAATATTTAAACTACAAAAAAAAATTAAGTGCGTTAAACACTGCCTCTCCGGGTGAAATGCAAAAGAAAAACAAACAGACTAGGTGACGTAAAGTCCCATGGAGCCCTGAGCCGCTAACACCAATGATTTCCAATCATCCCGATCAATCTCATCATCCCGCCGCAACGCAGTGGCGGCTACTGAGGCTGCCAATCTGGGACTTGCGGAATAATGAAACTTCACTGAACGACCAGAAAACCACCGAAGCCAGCACCCCAAGGCCCCACGTTGGGCGCCATCTGTTATGGTACAGCTTTTGACCTCGATTACGATCTACAATCGAGTGGAGCAGCAATGCATGGCGGTCGGCATGATCTAGGGTTGCACTGTGGCTAGTCATTGTCGGCTGGGCGGGGTTCTTGCCTACATTGCTGTCCTGCGCCATAAACAGAAAAAAATTCATATCATGCCTTTTCAAACCAAAACGAGTAAAATCACACTAAAACAACATCCGGTTTAACCGGATGCCACGGACGGACCGTTGAAAAATTCGAAAATTCAAAATAACCCGAAAAATCCAAATCCAAGAGGCTAGGCATCAGTTAAATTTAAATAAATGCAAACCGAGGGAAAATGTCGTTAAAATTTGAATATGAATTTCGAACGTACATATGTACGTTCAAGTCAGACGGACGTTAGCAAAACATCTAAACCGAAATTTAAATCGGACGGAAATACTGACAATCGACGGAAAAATTTAAAAATAGATGAGAGCACGTTAAATTTAAATAACCGCGGACGGACGAGAAAATAATCGTTGCACCAAAATTTAAATTTGAATGTACGTTGAAATCGATATGCACTAAATTTGAATAAAAACTGTCAAAAAAAACTGTCAAAGTGAATTTAAATTTGAATACTTATATCGCAAAAAAAAATCGTTAAATTTGAATTTAATTTGAATCAACCGGAAGGACCGGTTATTACCAGGCATCTGAAAATACATAAAAGAAGCTGAAATTTAAAATATATGAACAATCAAAAAAAAGTTAAAGGCCGAACTCACAAGGGGGTGGCGTTGCTGATGTTGTTGCAGCGCCGGTGCGTTTTTGTCCCACCCTAATCCATGGTTACTGTCGCACCCGAATACCAGTAACCCCTTACCTGTGGTGCGCCGCTGGTGTTGTTGCAGCGTCGGTGCTTATCGACCCACCCTCATCCATGGTCATCAGTGCACCTATGATTCGATGACCCCATTCCTGAAATCCCTAATGCCTTTTTAAATAAAGTAGGCCAGCACTCCCATTTTCATTTTACAATTTATTTATAATTCATTTTGGGTATATATAAAAAAGAAAGCCCCTATGTCCCATGTATAGTTCCTTTTAGTGCCATATATAGTTTAATATAGTGCTTATTGATCTACTAAGCCTGATATGAACTAACTACTAAATAAAACGGAATAGCCGCGCTTACAAATATAAGTATATGCCGTTACGTAGAGTCGAATCAAACATAGATTGCATATATGTTTGTATATATGTAAGTACAAAAAAAAAACCTTACAATTACTTTATTTTAATTAGCTTACGTTCTAAGCCCACTCTGTGAAACGTGGCTCGAAGAGTAGATACATTGAAGTTGTATTTTAATTTAGACTAATTAGGTTAACTCTAATGAACGGAAAAAAAATTCTTTTCTTTTGAAGATCTTACAAGTATGTATGTAGTATAAAGTAAGCTAAAATGGAATAGGGAGTTCGTGACGGGAACTTTTGGTCATTGCTTTTATATAATATCATTGGCGGCCTATATATGTATATTATCTTTATTGTTTGTTTTATGGGTTCTTTAATTTACGCTGGCTTGTTATATTCTCCTACACAGTCCCCCCTTTATTACATCTAACTAATACAAATGTCATCAAAATAATATTCTTGTATCCTTGTTTTATACACCAATTATGCATGTATACTATTATTCCTTACAGCGGAATTTCATGGTTCTTTTGGTAGTACATATGTATACGTAGTAGATGGCCATTTGTATGTACACACGTAAATCAAAATTGATGCGAATTAAGCGCACTCGGGCAGCGTCATATACTCATGTTTTCACCTACATTCGAACCGAGTGGTGCCTTAGCTCAACATTACATTCAGAAAGGAAAAAAAAAATTTTTCTGCTATGTACTTAAGCATGCACGTATGTATATGTATATGTCTACCTATGTACATACATATGACTGTTGCTCTTTTCACATCACTCAGAGTGTATTAAACCACTTTTATATACCTACATGTACAAGACACTGCATATAAAAAAAAATTTTCGTTTGCCAAAACTAGTATTCTTTTCTACCGCTGTTTCCCAATTGAATTACTATAATTAACCTCTATTTAAATTTCGTTGTCTGCACTATACATACACACAAATCCATACGAACCAGACTTGGGCATTATTCGAATAAATTCTTTTATTTAGGTGGTTATTTAAAAAAAATATCCCTTTTTAAAGGTTTCATTCAGATAAACTCTCTACGGACAATCATTCCGGACTTTATTTCTTGTTTCACAAGGTAAATTAAAGCTCAGGGCAAACCGAGGACACAACTGAGCGATAGTCAAAATCATATATACATATATATATGTACACGTACATACGTATAAATGATGAACAACCGTATGTAAACGAAAATATCAGTTATTCGAATAGCTCTCTTGTTCGAATAAACGAAATTATCTATTATAAAGATCAAAGGAATTATTCATCCATCATTGGTTATTTGAACACTTTTTGGTTTTCCTTCTGCCCAGCTCTGATATGAACACATACGTATCAATATTTGTGTGTACATATGTATGCATATTTTCATATGCTCTATACCAAAATAACGTATACCATTTCCCTTTTTGTTTCTAATTTAATTAACTACGTTAATATATATACATATTTTCTAATGCACCCGTTGCCTGACTCACCACCCGTTGCGGTGCACCTTTAGTGTTGGTGCCACCGATCTGCTGCTAAAGCTGCCACCGGTTGTTCGCTGCTGTTGTTACTGATTGTGCTGCTCGTTATAGCGATTGTTGTTGTTGACAATCGTTTCAACGTTGTTGTTGTTGTTTTGATTGTTATTGCTATTACTGTAGCTGTACGAATTACCGTTTATGTTGTTGTTGTTGTGGTTGCTTTTAGTGGCAAAGTCAATGTGCGCTTCGCAAATAATTACTTGGCTGTTGTTGTTGTTTTTATGTTTGGCTTTGCTACGATTTAAGTAATTAAAATAAGACAATGCTCATTTGCCGATTTGCTGGTTGTTTTGTAGCTATTTTGTTTTCGTTGTTTTTTTTTCTCTTTTAATATAAATATTTGGAAAAATTGCGGAAAACGTGTGCGATTGGCTCACGTTTCTCTAAAAGGTTGCAGCTTCCGATGTCTATTACTGGAAAATTTTGAGGTCCTATGACTTAAATATCGCCTATGTAAATTCATGCACGAACTAACCAACTTGCTCCGTTGAGGTGGACTTGGCGGTGCTCCTTTAAATACTGGTGTTTCACTTATTCTTTCAAAGTCATATAAAACAAGTTAACTCCCCTGCTTGGGATGCGCAAAACAATTCACACCAAAATCAAATTAAACACGTTACGTCCGACCGCAAATGTTTGTTCCAAATCCAATGCACGCCTCGTACCCAGTCAATTTACAATGCGACTTTGTGCTTTTATTTTTTGTTGTTGTTCTCACTGCTTTTTCCAATAGATAAACTCCTTCTGAGCGATTACAAAATGGGCAAGTGTTAGCTGTTGCTTAAATGTTTTAAATTGTTGATTGATTTTGTTTGCAGCAAATTCCAAAACAAAAGAAAACCAAACGAAAAAGTTGGAAATTAAAAACCAAATTCGCTTGCTTGTTTAAAACTTGATTGTTGCTGCTTGTTTTCTTGTTTTGCGGATTGCACTTTTTTGGTTTGAAATATGCAGGCAAATAAACCGAAAAAAAAGCCAATTTCTGGTTTTAAAACTGTTTTTTTTTTTTTTTTATGTATATATTTCTTGGATTTTTTTTTTTTTTTTTTTTAAACAATCTTTTCTTAATTGTGATTCACCACTCAAAAATTTGTAATTCCACGAATAATAAAATTCTATCCAATTTTTGCTGCTGCTGTTGATGAAAAAAATCTTTCTTCTGTCTTCATCTGGAAGAGTCCCGTTTACTTTTCATCTCGCCTGCAGTGGTGTAGTGACGTGTGCATAATAGTGGCGTGACTTTACGGTTACCCGAATGTCTATATCATGGTATGACGCTAGCAATGACACAAGCGAGATGGAATGCGATTGCCATGTTACACAAATAAAAATACCAAAACTTTCGGAATAAAATGCCTCAAGCATTTTTTCCATGAAACTATCTCAAATTAATCGCTTATATTCGTGCCCTAGTAAATTTGCTACTGTAAAATTCTATTAGTGTACGTTAGGAATATTAATAGACATTGTTGTCTTACGCTCAAATTATAAAAATGGTAAGAGACAGGAAAATCTGATTAATGAAACAATAGTATAAACATGCGGTAAATAATTAATTAATTTTCTGTGAACTATGTAAAATTTAAAATTGTATGGAGCGCATGAGAATATTTTATAAAATATGCATTTGAAAGTACCAAGTATCCGAATAACCACGTGTTACGTATTTTCACATTCGAAGTGTTCATGGCAACCCTGGGAGAACCAGTTTGTCCATCACCAATACTTGTGCATCTCCGCCATTGGAACGATTGTAAAGATTCGGAGGGGAAATTTCTCATGATGCCTACTCATAGAGGTCGGCTCGATAGCTTGCCAGATTTGAAGAAAAATTTATGCGCGATCTATAAAGCTCGGGATCAAAAAAAAAATGAAGCAATACCATATAATCATCTCGAAGAATAAAGAAGAAAAAAAATCAATGTAAATTTCGGATAAACCCACTCACTTAAAATTTGTTTAAACGTTTGGTGGTGGAAAAGGGAATTAATTACAGGATTTGAGCGCAGAAAAATTTCGCATTTGGAATGTCTAGTAACTGGATGAGAAAATAAGAATCGTTATTATTGTTAGAACACCATAGTTGGTAAATGAAATTACTCGAACAGCAAAGTTACTGACGCTAAGAAAAAAAAATGAATTGTAAGCTGTTCTATCGAGATCACCCCTATAATACAACCTCATTCTCCTTCACATGCGACCAAGGCTAATTTATAGAAGGTTAACCTACTAACCAGCTGATTGCAGACTTTTCCCTATTTTTTTCCATATTGTGGTGCTTGTGTCAAAACTTATGACAATTTTGATCTTGACGCAGTATGATTTCTACGATGGCGGCTATGATTTTGACAGAAGCATCACGGAATACACAACCAATTTACATGGAGGGTGTATGTATGTATGTCCGTATATAGTACTGCAAAAACCTTCTATAATTGAACCATGCATGCGACTACCTTTCATGTTTGGCCACGCGTCACCATTCTTCTTCACCATGTCAGCACGTCGGCCATTATTAATTGGAAGTTATTGGAAACTACTAAGAAAAACTACTAAAATAGTGGTGCTGCCACACAGACAGAATTGAGCAACCGAAATTAACCCGTTTATGATCGATATCAGGATTGATATCGATAGCAAACCATAACACAGTGTCCCTCGTATCTTGGCTATACATATATGTATCTTTATTAATATAAAACAAGTAAGAGCGCGGCTGTCTTCGGCCGTACCGAAGACTTCATACCTTTCATGAGTGGTGAAATGAAAAGCTACCTATGTATGTTGTACATTGCCTGATTTAGTATAATTTATAATTTAAATTTTGTGGGTTATTTATGGAACGATTTACTAGAAAAAATGGTGTCTGGGCTATTTAAATGGGGAAGTTATACACCAAAATATGTATATCTGAACAATCGGTTGTATGGCAGCTATATGTTATAGTGGTCCGATCTTGACAATTTTCGGTACCCCCCTTTTTGGGACGATATGGGTACAAGTACTTTAAAGTTTCATGTCATTATCTGTTAAAATGGAGAAGTTATATCCCAAAATGTACATATCTGAACAATCGGTTGTATGGCAGCTATATGTTATAGTGGTCCGATCTTGACAATTTTCGGTACCCCCCTTTTTGGGACGATATGGGTACAAGTACTTTAAAGTTTCATGTCATTATCTGTTAAAATGGAGAAGTTATATCCCAAAATGTACATATCTGAACAATCGGTTGTATGGCAGCTATATGTTATAGTGGTCCGATCTTAACAATTTTCGGTAACCTTGTTTAGGCCAACATGTGTACAAATACTTCAAAATTTCATGTCCTTAATTGTTTAAATGGGGAAGTTATACACCAAAATGTGTATATCTGAACAATCGGTTGTATGGCAGCTATATGTTATAGTGGTCCGATCTTAACAATTTTCAGTAACCTTGTTTAGGCCAACATGTGTACAAATACTTCAAAATTTCATGTCCTTAATTGTTTAAATGGGGAAGTTATACACCAAAATGTGTATATCTGAACAATCGGGTGTATGGCAGCTATATGTTATAGTGGTCCGATCTTAACAATTTTCGGTAACCTTGTTTAGGCCAACATGTGTAAAAATACTTCAAAATTTCATGTCCTTAATTGTTTAAATGGGGAAGTTATACACCAAAATGTGTATATCTGAACAATCGGTTGTATGGCAGCTATATGTTATAGCGGTCCGATCTTAACAACTTTCGGTAACCTTGTTTAGGCCAACATGTGTAAAAATAGTTCAAAATTTCATGTCCTTAATTGTTTAAATGGGGAAGTTATACACCAAAATGTGTATATCTGAACAATCGGTTGTATGGCAGCTATATGTTATAGTGGTCCGATTCGGCCAATTCCGACAAATGATTGATTGAGCATAAAAACTCACCCGTTTTCAAAATTTCAATCAAATATCTCAAAAACTGAGGGACTAGTTTGCGTTCACACAGACGGACGGACGGACGGACGGACGGACAGACGGACATGGCTTAAACGACTCAGCTCATGATTCTGATTATATCGGTATATATATTGATGGGTCTGCAGCGCCTCCTTCTAGTACTTTCAAGATTTGATTTTCGGCACAAAGTTATAATACCATTTCATTCTCATGAAAGGTATAAAAAATATTTAAAGGTATCACACTGTTTCAATGATAATTCTGTATCGATCGATTGTGCACAAGTGCCAAGATGCTTCCGAAAGGGCCAAAAAGTGCACACGCACGGGTCATTTTCCAACACTGATGTGAATGTAAACACCAGGGTTCGGATTTGCCTCATTTTGGCTCCTCACTCACAAATGCCTCACTCATGCGGTTGCAGCTGAATGAGGATCCTCTGAGTGTGCAAACAACAGAGGCCACCCAATAGCGCGAGCACTCTGCATGAGTGGCATCAGAGTGCGCAGCCAATTGGAGGCAAGCAAGTAGCGTTGCCTCTCCTCAGCTGCGCCCTCATATGTTACTCTGCGCGAGGCCTCATAGCTTGGCGATGAGGCAGCCAAACATGTGTAGTGTGTAGTATGAAGAAATTAAAAAAAAGTCTTAAAATTCAAAAAACAAAAAAATTCTGTAAATTGTTTTTACATGACCGTTTAATTCTAATAATGGTAGCTCAATGCGATGTCATTGGATTACCAATCGAAGAGACTTAAGTTCGATCCTCGGTTGAGGCCGCATAACTTCTACCAAAAAAAAAATTTTTTCAATTTTTCTTAATTAAAAAACTGGCCAATAGCTCATATAAAATTCATACAAAAAAATTCTTTTTGGTAAATGACAGTTCGTTATCATGGCTTTCATTTAGGCTTACTAAATTTTTTTATAAACTTACCCCAAATTTGAAATTAGAAAAAAAAAAACTAAAAAAATGTGGGTGCTGGACGAAATTAGCACATAAATTTAGCATTCATTTTTGCATATTAAATTTTCGATTCGTTGAGGGGGATCCAGCTTTACGTATTCTAATGTATGCATTATTGACTGATTTTCTGCGCAGCGTCATCACTCACACGCTCACACGCATTACACCGAGAGAAGAGGAAACCTACGGCGGCTCACGTCACACGCAGCGTGAGCGGCTCATTCCATCCTCACTCATTCAAAATGAGTGAAGAAACAAACAAAACTCTCACTCTGCGTTCTATGTAGATGAGTTTGAAATGCAAAAGGCCACTCATCAGCACGCCATGAGGATGAGATTCCTCACTCACTCACACATAACCTGAGTTTCTTCCTACCCTGGTAAACACTTTAGAGAAAGTGAAAATGTATGCATCATTTGTGGCAATGTATACGACGTATAGAGAGCAGAAGATGTCAAGCAATAGTGAAATATGATAATGAAATAAACAAACACACACACAAGCATAAAATCTATTGACTATCTTAAGATGGCATTGAATTTCACATAAAAAACTTATTCATTACTAGGGCATGGAAATCTATGCAAATACATGTTTTTCTTAGATTTAGGTAGAGCAAAATAAATAAACAATCTTTGCGAATCGTGAAATTGTCTTAAAAATGGCATTCAAATGTTT
Organism: Urophora cardui; assembly: GCA_960531455.1. Taxonomy (NCBI): domain Eukaryota; kingdom Metazoa; phylum Arthropoda; class Insecta; order Diptera; family Tephritidae; genus Urophora; species Urophora cardui. The sequence continues at coordinate 115,100,265 of OY482671.1, forward strand.
TTGCATATTTTGCATATTTTGGTCATATATGCATATTTTTACATATTTTGCGTTGTTTGCATTTTTTTATTACATATTTCGCATTATATTGCCTTTTTTTGTAATTTGCTAGTTGACAGTTTTATACAAACGAAATTCATCAGTCATCTGACGACGAATAGTTTCGTGTGAACACGGCTATTATTAGTATTTTCGATACGGTGCATACCTGTCGACAAAGAGCCGTTTTCAAACATGCTCCTATTACCTCTGTGGATGTAGAACGTTCGTTTTCTATGTATAAAAACTTTTTTCGACCGAATCGGCAAAGTTTGCTTTTTGAGAATATGAAAAAATATTTCATTGTGTATGCTAATGAATCGTTAAATAAGGATTAACCTTTACAAATTATGAAATGTTCAAGACTGAATTTATGTACATATCTATAAAAACATACACACATATTGCAAGCTTAGAGTGCAAATTTTGTAAGTCCTTTTTTCAAACATTGTAGGAGAGACAAAAAACAAAAAATTAACAAATTTCGAAATGAAAAAAAAATTTCTGTTCATGTAAATATTTTGGACTTACACAATTTTCTTCGCTTTTTGCACTTACACAATTTGCGTATCGCTGATAGGGTTGGCAACTATAACCGGAAAAACGATTATAATCGGTTAATTTCTTTCGGTTAACGGTTAAAATGTATCGGTTTTTTCCTTTTGATTATTTTTTCGATTAACCTTTTCCCTCTCAAGTCGAAAATAACCGAAAGGAAATAATCGAAGTTGAGAATTACTGTGTAACCTAATACAAACGCAAGTCGTCAATTAACGCACGCACGCAAATTTTTCATATGCGTTGAACCGAAATTGACTTGCGTGCGTGTACAGATAAAGAAATAGAAAAATATAGAAAATCAGAGAAAATCTTATTTTGTGGAATATGTATCTAACACACGCGATATCAAAAGCAAGTGTCAATTTTTTTGCAAACAATCACCCACAATGCTTAATTTCAACTGTCACGCAAAACAAAAATTGGGCTTCGAGTTTCCTTTTTACGCACGCCGTTCAATTCCGGTTACTCCCATACAAGTTGTATGGGCATGAGAAATTTTTGACAGTAAATTGACGGCGTGCGTTTGTATTAGGTTACACAGTTACCGCCTTTTCATTCGCAATAAACGTTCCCTCCAGCCAGTCTTGCCGAATTGACGATTTTATCGCCCTTTTGACGATTTTTCTAAGCAATGATTTGACGATTTTTCCCAATAAATGACGATTTTTTCGTTTATTATATACTAGATGACCCCGCAGGCGTTGCCCTGCGTTAAATTATGTCTTTGAAATCAAAATTTCTATAACTTATAATTTGTTAATCCGTTATTTATTTTTAACAATATAAAAACTCATTCCCTTTTTTTATTCATTAACTGAATGCTCAAAACAAAAAAATTTAATATTTAAATTAAGTGTCGGCAATCTTTTCATATTTCATAAAATCTGTGGTTATTTGTTGATACACACACCGCCATCTCCTGGCAATACATGAACCAGCATTTATGTTACAATGCGTTCGCAATGCAATTAACTTTTACAAACTTTTTTCGTGGTAGATTGGCGTTCGCGATGTATTGATAGAGCGAAATTACATTTAATTTCTTTGTAAGCTGATAATTTTTGCGAGACACATTTGGTCCATTTAGCGAGAATACTTAAAAATTGAGAATAGAGTCGTTGCTGGAAAGCTTGTCACAACGCACCGCAAACATAAACGTCATTGATCATCAAGAACGCTCTATAAACAATGTATAAGAAAATAACCATATCGCGCACATGTTCGCTTTTTATTATAATCCACAGAGCTATTATTGAGCTTTTTTTTTACAAAAAAAGATCATAAAAATTCTCACCATAAGTACAAAATGTATGGGAAAATACATTTTTTTTTTTAATTTTTTTTTTTAATTTTTCGAGAATTTTATTGGATATTCTCCTATTCTGGCCAGAGAACAATCTGAATTGGTGTCAATCATCCAAATCGGTGCAGGCGTTCTTGAGTTATAGGCGTTTGTACTAACGCCACTTCCTTTTATATATATAGATATACAAAATGTATTGGAAAATAATTTTTTTTTTGCATTTTTTGGGAATTTTATTGGATATTCTCCTATTCTGGCCAGAGAAAAATCTGAATTGGTGTCAATCATCCAAATCGGTGCAGGCGTTCTTGAGTTATAGGCGTTTGTACTAACGCCACTTCCTTTTATATATATAGATTTTTTTTAAGGAAAGTGGCATTATTCAATATTTAAACCATCATGTGCACAGCTTTTTTAAGTACGATTTCATTTATATACGAATTTGTATGAATTCGCACCTCTTTAAAATTGTTTTTGGGAAAATTTTCCATTAAGGAACAATGCCCCGAAATAAATGACTATTTCAGAGGGGTAGAGGGGCTCTCACAGGACTTGGAACTGATATCAAAAATTTCCGGAGGCTTGTATTTTACAAGATATTTGTTGTTAAAATTTTAAAATTTACCAAACAAAACACGAAAACTGCGATCTATTGCCGAGATAAAAGCACGTATTAAAACGAGCAAATGCATATATGTATGTATGTGTGTAGAACAACATTTTGCGTTGGCCGTCTTCAGCCGCGCTTTAAAAAAATAATCCTCAGCCGATATAATTCTCTTTCTGGGGTAATTATCTCGTAAACTGTAAACTTCCTGCAAGTTTTGATTTCAGTTTTGAGATATCTGAGAGCCCCTGAAAAAGTAATTTTTTTCGTGGTGCGCTTTCTTAGTGGAAAGCCGACACTTTTTTGTTTATAACGTGTTTTTAGTAAAAATGAGATAGCAACAAAATATTGATTTTTTCGCTGAAATGACGATTTTTTATTATTATAATAGAAACGAACACACACACATGGTATGTATAAAAAATTAGCTTGTTTGTCCTCTTGGGGTACTACGTATTAATTTATAAGTAATTGTAATCGAAAAACGGTTATAATCGGTTAGTTCCCTACGATTATTCGCGATTAATAATCGAACCCTTTCGATTAACCTAAAAAACGGTTAATCGATTATTAAATTTTTTTTGCCATCCCTAATCGCTGAATAACAACGATTAGAAATATGACAAGTATCACAGACTTGTTTAGCGTGGTGCGTATTTGATTTTTCTAGCGTTCTACATAAAAATACAGTTTTTCATAAAAAGTGGACTTACACAGTTTGCACTCTAAGCTAACGATATGTATAAACGTACAACGTAAGAGCAAAATTGAATTAAACAAGTAAGGAAGCCTAAGTTCGAGTGGAATCGAACATTAGATACTCAGCTGTATGCTTTCATTGTTTGTTTGCGTTTGATGGAAACACGCTGTATTTTATATAAAGGGAGTGCTAGATAAAGTGGGCGTAGCCACGCCCATTTTCAAAATTTTTATCAGCCATCCAACTAAGAATATGAATATTATTCTTTGTGCAAAATTTCATTCCTTTATGACTTCTAGTTACAAAGATGTCACGTTGCAAATTCCCAAAGGGTTTTCCAGAAATATCTTTGTTAAAAAGTAGGCGTGGTCATAAACCGATTTCAATAAATTTTTACGTGTCTATTAACACAAGTTATAAAAGTGTATAAACCAAGTTTCGTCATAATATCTCAATTATTTGTCGAGTTATAGGCTTTGTCTAAAAAGAGGCGGTGCCACGCCCATTTTCCAAAATTTTTCTATTTTTTGTTTCCGGTCTATTGTGGAACTCTTGCCACAAAATTTCAATGAATTATCTTTATATTTGACAAAGATATCGCTTAAAATGTGTTTATTAGGTCACTTTATAATACCCATATATAAAAGTGCGCGTGGCCTTTAACCGATTTTGACAATTTTTCGTCCAAACATTTGCCTAAGTAAGTATATGACGTGCACCAAATTGCATCGATATATCTCCAACAGTTTCTGAGTTATGACTCATAAAGCTTTCAATGTTTGCTCCTTAATAAGTGGGCGTGGCCCCGCCCATTTTCCAAAACTCCATCAAATTTATGCTTAGGGGCCTGAGCTCAACACGTGGGTAAAATTTCATCACTCTAGCTATATTAGTGGCTGAGATACCAAATTTCCGATTTTTTCTATATATGAAAAGTGGGCGTGGTCATGGTCCGATTTCGCCCATTTTCAATACCAACCGTCCCAGTGTCGATACCAACTTGCATTTCAAATTTCATCAAAATATCTAAATTTTTGCGCGAGTTAGAGTGTTTAGAGACGGACGGACGGACAGACAGACGGACAGACGGACGGACGGACATGGCTCAATCGATTTCTCTTTTCACCCTGATCATTTTGATATATATAAGTCTATATCTATCTCGATTATTTCATTCTGTTACAATCCACCGTTATGTGATTAAAACTATAATACTCTGTGTACTAGTACAGCGGAGTATAAAAACATGAATTATCTGAAGTTGAAAAAATTTGAATTAATGCATTTTTTTTTTTGATTTTTCATGCATATTTCTCAGTTTTTGTTGCATTTTTTATGCGCATATTTTTTATTTTTTAGTACATGAAATTCCATGCCCTATTCATTACTAATGGATTAAAACACATTTACTTACTTGTCGCCAAGTGTAAAGTGCAATTCGATACCGAACGCTTCCCCCGAATGGCGTGTGTTAAATGCCAGCGGCCATTGTATGATATGTTTGCCATTAAGACACACACATCTCAGTTTGATGCTGATATTTTTGAAAACAAAAAAGTGTTATTGCGTTTCTTGCTTAATATAACAGCTGGCTATTCTTTCATTCTTTTCCTTGGGTTTTGAGACAGTCATAAATATGTACATACGTATGTATGTATAGGGGATTTGCATAAACGGATGCAACTCTAAGAGCACAAACAGTTTCGTATGAAAGATGCCATTAATTTTTCATACATATTTTACAAGTAAAACAACAAGAAATGTGAAAAGTAAGCTTTGATGCATTCGATTTGAAATTGATGTTTTCGAAAAAAAAAAGAAGCAGATGGAATGAATTGATTCAACTGAATGCTTAAGGGCAAATCTTATATTTTTGTCTTTTTTATTGTCTTAAGAACATTGATATTCATCAGTTTGCATATGGTGAAGGAATAATTGCAACACTAATCTGACAAAAACCATATCTATGTACATACATGTATGTATATTAGGGCGGAGTGAATTGGAGCTTTTTTTTGAAATAATTATACTTGGCCTGCAGAAAGGTGCCTTTCTAGTACAAAAGTAAGACTGCAAAATATTATTGGCCTAGTCCTTTATTAGGAGGTGCCCCAATTCCATTACAAATGGACAAAATGCTCCAGATGCATAAAATTCATTAGCTACATAACACCAATTTGCAAATTTCTCATAAAAGTATACGTAATTCTTCGATGGAAAATGTTTAAATCAGTGTCTCCAAGCTTACACAAAAATTCTGAAAATTCGAGAAAACTTTTTGAAAATTTTTGAAATTTCCTCGAATTTTCAGAATTTTTGTATAAGCTTGGAGACACTGATTTAAACATTTTCCATCGAAGAATTACGTGTACTTTTATGAGAAATTAGCAAATTAGTGTTATCTAGCTAATGAATTTTATGCATCTGGAGCATTTTGTCCATTCTTTAATGGAATTGGGGCACCACCAAATAATGGGCTAGGCCAATAATATTTTGCAGTCTTACTTTTGTACTAATAGAAAGGCAACTTTATGCAGGCCAAGCAGTAATGATTTCAAAAAAAACCCCAATTCACTCCGCCCTAATGTATATACCCTAACGCTGAATACGAGATAACGAATGTTATTCAAGAACACAAGCATCAAAAGCATTAATTTGCATATTTATGAGCATGTAACAATGTAACAACTACAATAGTAATCCCGCGAATGCCCTTATACATACTTTACTAATAAGGTTTCAACCAGCAACAACAAACAAGATCCCAGCTAAGAAACTCTCCTTCGCTTACTTTGCTCATTACTTGTAATGCGACAGTTTTAAAATTATTATTTTTTCGCTTACTGGTAATGCAGAAAATAATCGAAAAGGTTTGGAGTACTGCCGTTATTTTTTTGCAAACGCTTTGCTTTGATTTTAATTTTTCTAAATAGCAGTTTTGTAAAGCAATTTACCCTCATTCTCGTTTATTTTGCCAGTTTTCATTATAAAACTGTCGTGGTTAGTCGCGTTATTCCATCGTTGAAAATTTTTTAAATAAGCCAATAGCTGTGCAAATACATAGTGTAATAAATATTATTCAAATAGTGTTTTTTTTTTTTAATACATTTTGCAAAGAATGTTTTGATTCTTTATTCATTGTGTTTGCTATTTGTTCTCGGCATAAATTGCTCACTCATAGTTTTAAAATTATTTTTTCGCTTACCGGTATTGCATAAAATAAGCGAAAAGATTTCCAACACTGCAGATATATTTTGCAAAGCCTACATTGATTTAAATTTTTGTAAATAGCAATTTTGTAAAGCAATTTACCCTCATTCTCGTTTATTTTGCCAGTTTTCATTATAATGCATTATAGATTACTATACTGGATTGTGTGATATATGCAATTACTTATACCAGTGAAAGAACTTATTACTTGTAACAGCTTACTTTTCCCAATATTAGTAGCGACTTTATAATACATTACTGTCTACCATATTTTAAGACAATATCGCCAATGACATGCCTATGTTAAAGTAATGCAATCCGTATTCGAAAGTGTAAGCGATGAATCAAGATTTCTCGATGATTTTACCCATTACATGTAAGAGAAAACCCTGCTGGGATGTTCAACGCATGCAAGCGCAGCAAAACTAACAACAGCAGCACTGCATAAACAACACAAAGTTGCTGATCTATTATACATATACAAATGAACTTGTGTTTATGTGTGTGCCCTTAGGCATTCCCAAAGTAATCAAACCGATCTTTATGAAATTTTCAGTATATTCATGTGATATTAGTACATAAAATAGGGTACATACATATATAGATTTTTTTAAAAGTGTCAGCTTCTCAGAATACAAGCCCAAATAGGGACCGCATAGGTTATGTTGCAGAAAACATTTAAATTATGCAGCTAAACAAAAACGCCTTTTTATAATCCCTTATATAAGCCGTTTTATAAGGTATTTAAACTCCATCTTAATTCCAATAGCAAATAAACATTAGTGATAAGATTTTCTCTCAGAAAGAGAGCGAATTTCCTGTGGCCTGATGACATCAACACTTGAAAATAAGCCTTATTACAGTAGAATCGCACAAAAGTTAACTCGCGAGGAAGTTAAACCTTCGGCTAAGTTAACCAAATTTGAGCGTCCACGTACGGCTCTAAAAAGTTAACTCTTGGTTAACTTTTCTGAGCTTATCGATTTTTTTTTCAAATCCAACCGCTTATTTCTCAGCAAAAACAAGCTTATTCCCCTTATTTCTATGTATTCCCGGAATTTGCGTGCATTCCCCGAATATCTGTGTAAAAAGTTATTGTCGGTGTCGCGAGGTACAAATGTTGTTAGTCTTTTGAACTATTGAATGGTGTAAACATAGTTTGTGTGTTAAAAATGGCAACAAAGCAGAATAAACCATCGCAAATTAGATTGAAGTTACATCAAAAAGCTGATATTTTAAGAAAACTTGATGAAGGTATTCACGGAAACCTTGGCATTAGATTATAGTGTATCTAAAGTGGCCATCTCAAAAATAAGGAAAAAACGATATGAAATTTTGGAGGCAGTGGCAAACACACAGGAATTAGCAACCAAGAAAACTTTGCACAGGTCGGAATATCCCGTTCTCGAGGCAAGGTCTTATAAATGGTTTTTGAACCAAAGGCAACGCAATTGGGCAATTAGTGGTCCAATTTTAAAATCAAGAGCTAAGCTTGAATTAGCCAAAATTTACAATAGAAAAAATTTTTATGCAAGTGATGGATGGCTAGCAAATTTTATGTATGTAAATTAAATCTAATTTTCTGCTTTATAATAATTAAAACTGAGATATTCAAATAAATTTGATATGTTATATCCCGAAAAATATGTTTATTACCGTATTCTATCAAATTTAAAAACCACCTGGAAAAGTTAATATTTCGGAAAAGTTAAATGCCCTTGGGACCATTTGGTTAACTTTTATGCGATTCTACTGTATAAGGCTTTGTTCATCCAACATATAGACGTTCCATATGATCATATGAAATAAGACTCAAAGATGCCGTAACATTTTGGGAGTGTACATACACATGCATACATATATGTAGCATGCGCACCAAAATCCATTAAAATCAATCATCAAACCTCAAAAAAGGACAAATTTTTAATTTTTTGCGGACCAGTGTTATTACACAAGAAACATCAAACTACTTAATAGAGCTATTCTGGCAACTGTCTTTCCAAACACAAATATTTTTCGAGAGCAAAATTTCCTTTTGAAAGATATTTGTCTTTGCAAATACAGTGGCCAGAATAGCCCAATAAATCTCCTTAAATGTAATGTGTGGCGCGAGTTTGGCTCTGTATATTTTTAGGCCAAATTTCTCATAAAATATATGCTAAAATGACTCTAATTTTTCTTTAGTTCTATTATATAGCTTTATACCGTATCTGAATGATTTCTATACAAACACAACAAACAACGCCTGGTATGTGAGTACCAATTACCGCTTACACAATTTCCAACAACAACTACAATTTATCTTTATACATACATACAAACATATGTATTTCAAACATAGTCGGTACATACAATTTTCTGCTCAAATAGGCAAAGCTTAGGCAAAGCTTAACGATTGGTAAACACCTTGATTAACAAGCATTGCAGACTTTCTGTTACTCACAGCCCTTCATTCAACCCACAAATACAATAACAACACAAACTTTAAACGCATTTGATATTACACAAACGAATATCTACTATAAAAATGCCTTGAACAGCACATTAAAACGATTAACTTGTAAATTGACTTGCTTCGCTGATTGTGATTGATGATGTTAATTTAATTATGTGTGTAAAGAAATTATGCACATACATACATAAATATTCTTAGAAAGCCTTTTCTGTGTATGTGTTTAAAATACAACAATGATTTTAAAACGTATGACGAACATGTGTCTGAAAGAAAATACTTAATTTGCTGTACAAAGTCGATGGTATGCTTCTTCTTTGTGCTATCGTTTTGACTTTTAGTTTTTGTTTCTTAATAAATTATTCATTATTTCTCAAAGAAAAGCACACAGAATTTAATATAAAATCACTAATAACACGCAAAACTCAAGTTATTTTGCATAGCATACGTCAAAATATAAAATATAATAATAATAATATAATAAAATGGCGCTTTTTTATAACTCTGACGAGTTTTATGGCCGAGCTTCTCTCCCAATTCGAGGTGTGCTCCTTTTGTTTTTTCCTACTAATTGGGTGGACCTACAGTTTAATGCCGGCTCCGAACGGCGAATGCATTTTTTGTGAGAAGCTTTTTCAGAAATACTCTCGGAGGGTATGCCGCCCACTGCCGAGAGGTGACCGCTGCTCTTAAAAAATCCAATAATTAGATTTTTACTAATTAGAAAAATTTGTTTGGTGTTTGCTCGGACTGGGGTTTGAACCCGAGACCTCTGGCATAGCAGGCGAGCACTCTACCCACTGCACCACAGCGGCCACATATAAAATGCTTACTAGGAAGACTTCTTAAACAGGGTTTCTTCTTTGTGAAAACAAATTTGATTATGGCCGCTTTCTATTCACAATTTCTCTGCTCGCTATAAATTTCTCTCTGCCAAATTTATATGAGAATGGTAGCGAGTAGAGGGAAATTTTTATCGACCAGTTGGCGATTATGGCTACTACTCATTATGGGTTCGAACATTTTTGTTCGATCCGACCTCGCTTGTTCGCAAAGGTCCATAAATCCTCCGAAGAACTTTCCTCTCGAATACTCCAAGCGCCATCTCATCTGCTTTCTTCTGCGCCATACATGAGGACTGGAACGATGAGTGCCTTGTAGAGTGTGATTTTGGTTCGTCGAGAGAGGACTTTACTTTTCAATTGCCTACTTAGTCTAAAGTACATATGTATGTATGTATATATGTAATTATTCACATGCGTGGTTATTTAATAAAAGGCTTTATTTCTGAAAGTAAATATTAATTATACAGTTTAAAATGTTTAAATAAAAATCTACGAAAATATTAAAAGTAATACCAGCAAAAAAATTTGGCTAAATTGAAAAATGTATAAATATGTATGCCAACATCAATAGCAATACGGGCATACTTGCATTTACATATGTACATATTTATGTAACAGCAACAACAATAATATTACATTGGCAACGAATTGAGCAATCACAATTATTAAGGCTGCACTTTTGCCAGCCCAGTCAGCCGCATCTTTCGATTGGGTTTTTATGGTTGGCAAAGTTTTTAATATCAATTTCGGCATGTGAAATATGTACACATGTAGGTACATATGTATACATTTTTGATTGAATTTCACATAAAGCTAGTAAGAGCACAGTTGGCTCTGATTGTAGCAAAGACTTCATACCTTTCATGAGTTGGGGGCTTTTTCTAGCAGCTGATCAATTCAGTATACATACATATAAAAAAGTACAACCATATTAATTATTTTTTTTTTGAACATTTTAATCCTCTATCTGTATTTGTAATTCATATTTTCTCCATGTATTTCCAAAACGGGTTAAAGGCAGCCATTTTCGTGTGATTAGAGGGTTAAAGTCTATAGTAAAGGAAATGCTTATTAAATTCTGTATAAGAAGTCCGAGCTCAAACACGTCATTTAAAGTCATTTTTATAAGATATTTTCGATAAACTAATTGCACCACCTCACATAGTTAGATTTTCAAGTTTTATGCGGCCAAAAATATTTTATTGTCTACATCTATTCCAAATTGCTTGTTTAATGCAAAATTTTACTAATTTGTGTTAAAACTCCATTTTGTTGAAAAATATATACAGTGACTCAAAAAGAAAATCATACGCCAGAGTTCTTAAATTTATTTCAAAGAGTTCTGTCGAAAATTTTACTTTCTTATTTTAGTTTAAAAATATAGACAATTTTTCAATAAAAATCGTTTTAAGCAGGATTTCTAAGCTTATGGAAAAAATCCGAAAAATCGTAGAAATTTCTAAAAGTGGATTTCAAATTGAGGCCAGAATTTATAGAAGATTTTGATGAGGTTTCTAAGTGTACTGTTATGTAGCCAACCAATTTTAGTCTAAAAAGTGCAAATCTCAATGCTGTGAAAACTTCCGTCGATTTTAGAAATTTTTTTCTGTAGGGTGTTTGCCTTATATGTACGTGAGACCGTTCGAATTAAAATTTCCGAAAAGCCAATGAAAATTTTCAAAAAGTCGAAGGTTGCATATTATTATAATAACATTGAATGAGGTGCAAAATTGCATACTCAAAACTCTCCTAAAAAATGTAGCTTTAGGATTCTTAGCCCCTTTTTATGATAAGGATTTCCTTGACTTTGAAAAATTGGAAATACTAAAAATACGAAAGCAGGTAATTTTCCATATAGGCCAATTTTTCATCCATTGTTGATAATTTCTGGCTTTGCATTTTTCCGTAGAGAAATTGACGGGTAACTAATTTTTTTCCAGATGAACCAGGAGAATCTTCGATGAAAATGAAAAAAAAAAATTGTTTGGACATTTTTTCAATGTATCTTTTTTTACCCCAGCCGCACCTGTCCGCAGCTGATTTTCATCAGAACCATAAGAAAAGACTACCCACTATTAAAGAGCCAAAAAAAAATTTTGAGCGGCAGGGGCACCCCGGTTGTCTATAGAAGCCGAGAAGATCGGTTTATTATCGCCCGGTCTATTATAAACGTAGAGCGATTTTGGATTTTGTATTTGTACCGATTTTAAAATTTTCAATTTTGGCCGCATAAATTCGTAAAATCTACCTATGTATGTGCACCTATAATTAAAAAAATTGTAATACCCCAAACTCAGACCTTCTCTGCTCGGTAAAGTTGGTCTGGTAGACATCATCTTTCATAATTATTAACCTTTGTTCGTTGGACTGTGTTATTTTAATTTTTGCACAGTAAAACGTTTCATTTTTCACTTCCAATCTATCTAGCTAAAATAAAACATAATAAATCGAAATTTTAGCTGAAAAATATGAATGTGTGGAAATCAGTGGAATAGATTAGTAGTCCATCAACTCGATTTACAAACGTGCAGTGATTGTGATTTCAGCGGCCGATAGCATAATCCACAAACGAAAACTAACATAAGAATAAAAGTTTACATGCATATGTATGTATGTATGCATGTGTGTATATGTCGTTGATGAAAAATTGCAATGCAAATAATGTCACTCATACGACCCGTCCAACAAAGTAAAAGCGAAAAGTTCAATTAAACTTATATATATGTACATATCGAAATATCGAATATAACTTTGCTATATAATGTAGTAGAGAGTGTCACTAACTGTTTCTTTTTACTATTCGAAATATCACATCTAAGATTATAAAAGGAGAATTGTGAATGTATTGGTCTCATTTATTGCTAAAAATTAGCATGATATTCTTTTAATTTATGAAGGTTTCTTTTTACCACTGTGCATTTTCATCTGAATAAATATTTAAACTTTTTTGTGTTTACTTAGGGCGCATATGTATGTACATAGGTATGTATGTTAGTTAATAACAGTTTAACAACAGAACTAAAATTCATTTACACATAAAAACACAACCACATGTATACGTATATATATGCATGCATTTGCACATTTAACCAGACCTGGGTAATATCATGTACCAGTACGACTTGTGACAAGTACATTTGAAAAGAATTGTACTAGTACTGGTACCTGCATTCCCAAATTTTCAAGTACTAGTACAAGTACAAGTACAAAAAATTGAAAAAGAATTGAAGTTTTAGCAAATACTTCAAAGTAATTGAAAAGAATTGAATGTACTTGAAAATAATTGAAAAATGTACTTGAATCGAAGTACTTGAAAATAATTGAAAAATCGATTCAAGTACATTTTTCAATTCTTTTCAAGTACATTCAATTCTTTTCAATTACTTTGAAGTATTTGCTAAAATTTCAATTCTTTTTCAATTCTTTGTACTTCTACTTGTACTAGTAATTGAATATTCTAAAAGTACTTAGTACGGACTCATTGCTTCAAGATCAAAATATAAAGTATTTAAGTACGTAATAGTCCAATTACTACTCAGTATTACCCAGATATGCATTAAACCATTGCTTATATCAGACCTGGGTAATATCAAGTACCAGTACGACTTGTGACAAGTACATTTTAAAAGAATTGTACTAGTACTAGTACTTGCATTCCCAAATTTTCAAGTACTAGTACAAGTACAAGTACAAAGAATTGGAAAAGAATTGAATTTTTAGCAAATACTTCAAAGTAATTGAAAAGAATTGAATGTACTTGAAAAGAATTGAAAAATGTACTTGAATCGAAGTACTTGAAAATAATTGAAAAATCGATTCAAGTACATTTTTCAATTCTTTTCAAGTACATTCAATTCTTTTCAATTACTTTGAAGTATTTGCTAAAATTTCAATTCTTTTTCAATTCTTTGTACTTCTACTTGTACTAGTAATTGAATATTCTAAAAGTACTTAGTACGGACTCATTACTTCAAGATCAAAATATAAAGTATTTAAGTACGTAATAGTCCAATTACTACTCAGTATTACCCAGATATGCATTAAACCATTGCTTATATCAGACCTGGGTAATATCAAGTACCAGTACGACTTGTGACAAGTACATTTTAAAAGAATTGTACTAGTACTAGTACTTGCATTCCCAAATTTTCAAGTACTAGTACAAGTACAAGTACAAAGAATTGGAAAAGAATTGAATTTTTAGCAAATACTTCAAAGTAATTGAAAAGAATTGAATGTACTTGAAAAGAATTGAAAAATGTACTTGAACCGATTTTTCAATTCTTTTCAAGTACTTGAAAGAATTGAAAAGAACTGAAAAATTGTTTCAAGTACATTTTTCAATTCTTTTCAAGTACAATCAATTCTTTTCAATTACTTTGAAGTATTTGCTAAAAATTCAATTCTTTTTCAATTCTTTGTACTTGTACTTGTACTAGTACTTGTATATTCTGAAAGTACTTGTTACGGACTCATTACTTCAAGATCAAAATATAAAGTATTTAAGTACGTAATAGTCCAATTACTACTCAGTATTACCCAGGTATGCTTATAATTTAACGCCGCATGTGTGCTTGCATGAATATTGTATTTGTAAACTTACAATAAATGTGTGTATGTACATATTTAGTACATATGTTATGGCTCCCTTGAATTGTTAACATCATATACATTTGCATTTAACTGCTTTTTTCAAACATACATTATACATATATACGTATGTATATGTAAGTGCACATAAAAGCAATAAAACAAAACCAGAGCAATCGCACCATTTTTGAACTTTGCTCAATGCGCTTTTTACTCATTTTATAATTTTTGTTCATGTTTTTTGTGCTTGTGGCACGACTTCAGCTTTTATTATTTTATGGCTCATGTAAATGTGTATAAAATATGCACATACCCATAAAACGTTCGTAGTCATACATAAAAGAGCCAGAAAAAAATTCTCAAGCGGAGCATTTTGGAGTCCGAAATGTATGAATTTCTGTTCTTAAGTTGGTCGGCCGATATGAGTCTAATTTCATACATCACATTAGCCTGAATAAGAGTTATAAAAGACTCATATTGGAGTCATATTTATGACCCTTTTTTTCCTTCTATGATTAGCAAAACCAAATAATTATTTTCCTTTTTTTTTGCATTTTCCTTCCCCTGACCCAGTTCTCTTCAAATGCAGCTTCAACACCGCTTGTTCTCCCCTTTTCCAGTCCTTCTTCGGCTTCACTGCTTGCTTTATAGTGCTATCTATTTTGTATTCTCCTCCGGATTCGAACTTGAAATCAACCTGAAATTCAATCCAATGCCATCATATAGTGGAACATTCAATATTATATTGAACTTTCATGAATCTATGAATTACAATTATCATTTTAGGAAACGAAAAAATTATAAAGAAAAAAACTCTTAAGCTCATATTTCACACATGCATATTTCCGATTCGTATCGGACTACAAATTCCGAGGCTCATATTTTACACACATGTATTTCGGTCTAATAGTAGATACCACAAGTTCAAGGCCCATATTATACACATATTTGGGACTCATAACTCACTCCAAATTATGCGTGCTCAGAGAATGTTTGCTGGGTACATATATATAAATATGTACAAACATATATGCATACATATATGCTTGCAAAAAATGTGGTATTAATCCCGAAAGGGATTTGTTCCGGATTAATCTCGTTCGGGAACAATCGGTCCACAATTAGTCCCCGATTGTTGCCCAACGGATATATATGTAGATTACTTACAAATCTAGATTTAATAAATGTAGCAATTTTACAAAAATATTCAATGTATTTAAAAAATTGTATAACAATTGCTAAAACTAATTGAACACATTTTCTTTTAGGAACAATGATGAATAATAATTTTAACAAAATGTTGCCAAAAATATGCATTGAATCAATTACACTTGCATAATGCACACTCAAAACCAGGGGCCGTAACGGTTATAAGTGATATCCAAAAAGTTGATTTTTAACGATTATTTTCTGAGTTTTATTTTTTGCTCAGAAAATAAAAGTTTTTTCTTGAGTTTTATTTTTCCCTCAGCAAATAAAAGTTATTTTTTGATTTTTATATTTCGCTCAGAAAATAAAAGTTATTTTTTGAGTTTTATTTTTCCCTCAGAAAATAAAAGTTTTTTTCCTAGTTTTATTTTTCGATCAGAAAATAAAAGTTATTTTTTGAGTTTTATTTTTCCCTTAGAAAATAAAAGTTATTTTTTGAGTTTTATTTTTCGATCAGAATATAAAAATTATTTTTTGAGTTTTATTTTTCCTTCAGAAAATAAAAGTTATTTTTTGAGTTTTATTTTTCGATCAGAAAATAAAAGTTATTTTTTGAGTTTTATTTTTTTGCTCAGATAATAAAAGTTATTTTTTGAGTTTTATTTTTTTGCTCAGATAATAAAAGTTTATTTATAAATTTTACGTATTTATGTGACGCGAGCACACATATACTATTAAAAATGTAATTTTATGTATGTATGTGAGTAGGTACATAAATTTGTATCATTTAGAAACTCTGTAGAAGGACAGAAATAAAGTTGTTGTATGTGAAGCATTTACTTAAATCTAATAACTTTAAACGAGCAATTCTTGTATATATATGTATATATGTATATGTATATATGTATATATACATACACGTTCAAAGTTATTAGATTTAAGTAAATGCTTCACATACAACAACTTTATTTCTGTTCTACAGAGTTTCTAAATGCTACATATTTATGTACCTACTCACATACATACATAAAATTACATTTTTAATAGTATATGTGTGCTCGCGTCACATAAATACGTAAAATTTATAAATAAACTTTTATTATCTGAGCAAAATAATAAAACTCAAAAAATAACTTTTATTGGGCCGTATTAATAAAAACGAAGCAAATACTTTTACTCAAGATTTTAGAAATTTGACATCAATTTGTATTAACCAAATTTCAAAATTTTAGTAAAAGGTCTCAAATTTTAAGTAAAAGCAAATGCTCAGCTTTTATTAATATGACCCATTATCTGAGCAAAAAAATAAAACTCAAAAAATAACTTTTATTTTCTGATCGAAAAATAAAACTCAAAAAATAACTTTTATTTTCTGAAGGAAAAATAAAACTCAAAAAATAATTTTTATATTCTGATCGAAAAATAAAACTCAAAAAATAACTTTTATTTTCTGAGGGAAAAATAAAACTCAAAAAATAACTTTTATTTTCTGATCGAAAAATAAAACTCAGAAAAAAACTTTTATTTTCTGAGGGAAAAATAAAACTCAAAAAATAACTTTTATTTTCTGAGCGAAATATAAGAATCAATACATTACTTTTATTTGCTGAGGGAAAAATAAAACTCAGAAAATAACGATTAAAAATCAATTTTTTTATAAAAATCGAAAAAATAAAAGTTAATGCACCTAGAGGTAGTCTGCGTTATGGTGATTACATCTGTGTACTTCTTTTGCGTTTAGCGTTTCTTCTTCAGTATGATTTTTTTAGTCAAAATTTAAAAAATAACGATTATTTGCAATCCCTGCTCAAAACACGCAATTCATTTAAAAAAATTTAATTTATTGAAGAGATTTTCTTACAGAGGTAAAACTTATTGTATAATGGCCTTGGCTAAAAACTTTGAAAAACTCAACACATACATATATTTTCTGCTCACATAATGCATTCCCCAAGTTTAAAATATTTGGAGAAAATGCTTAATTTTTTTTAAATACTTCACTACAGAAAGAAAGCTAATCGAATAAATTTTCTTTTAATATACATACATACATACATATGTACATATATAACAATTTATAATTTTTAGAGTTTTTCATAAAAAAAAGAGCATTGGCCTACAACTTTGAATGCAAGCGATTAATCTACAGTTGTACCCGTTCGGGTATACAAATTAAACAATTATTCTCTTCATAGGACATGCGTAAACAAATGTCACTCCATATAAATAAAGCGATGTATCTAAAATTGTATTAGTCGCATGCCCACTTGACTTTGATCCCGGACACGTCCCGGATTAATCGCATTTTTTGCAGAGATATATGCGTACATTCGTACACGTGTATGCACATTAAATAAACATTGAAGATTCTAGTAGTGTTTTTTGTTGTTTTTTTTTATTACTCGCAAATTAAAAAAAAATTACACATTCCTATGAACACATTCACATTTATGTGTGTATATAATCCCTGCAAGAAATGTGCAGGTCATTTGACCGGTCATATGACCGGCAGGCATGACCAAAAGTTTTGGGATATTTCCTATCACATTCTTAAGGGCATCGGGAAGTTTTGTGACCGTTTCATTCATCACGTTCCCATATGTGTATTTTCAAATTCCATTTTATCCTTATCTATCTCATTGGTTTGGAACTTGGCTAGAAACACCTACGAGTGCAAATGTGTTGGTAATATTATTTTTTGTAATAGTGTTAGTACTTTCGGTCACACAATTCTAGCAGGGATATCGAATATATATGTACATACAAACATATGTAAGCCGTTGAATGTTGATTTAAAGTTCTTTTGCTTGAAAGCTATGAAATGTACATATCGTTGGCTTCGTGAGCAAATGTGCCAAGTCCATTTCTGGTAACTTTTCAGGAGAGGCAAAAAACCTCCTAACTATTTTTGTTGTTACTATTTTAAGAATCTGAAAATGCAGTTTTCTTCCTCAGATGATCGTGCTAAAACACCAGTTATCGGCACATTTTAATATAAAGCTTGTCCAAAGTTATGAGCTTCTTTAGGACTTAGCACATTTGCTTTTTATGATTTTGTTTTTTTTTTTTAGGTGGACTTAGCACATTTTCTCACAAATTATTATACTCAACTGTACGTAGTGAATTGTTGGGGTAAGTGGAAAAAAATTCAACAACTATTTACAGCGAAGGTTGAGTGTATAGCTATTTCACGAAAAACCATTTTCGATCATCAGCACTCTTTTCGGAAGTGGATGCACCACTTACCCCAACAATTAAAAATTGAATTAACAAGTAAGGAAGCCTAAGTTCGAGTGGAATCGAACATTAGATACTCAGCTGTATGCTTTCATTGTTTGTTTGCGTTTGTTCGATATAGGGTGTATTTTATATGAAACGAGTGCTGCATATACAGGGCGCAGCCACGCCCATTTTCAAAATTTGTATCAATCATCCAAATAAGCATATAAATATTATTGTTAGTGCAAAATTGCATCCCTCTATGACTTTTAGTTACAAAGACTTCACGTTACAAATTCCAAAAGGGTGTTCCAGAAATATCTTTGTTAAAAAGTAGGCGTGGTCATAAACCGATTTCAATACATTTTTGCGTGTCTATTAACACAAGTTATAAAAGTGAATAAACCAAGTTTCGTCATAATATCTCAGTTATTTGTCGAGTAATAGGCTCGTAGATTTCTTTGCATAAAAAGAGGCGGTGCCACGCCCATTTTATAAACTTTTTTTATTTTTTGTTTCCGGTCTATTGTAGAACTCATATCACAAAATTTCAATGAATTATCTTTATATTTCACAGAGATATCGCTAAAAATGATTTCATTAGGTCACTTTATAATACCCATATATAAAAGTGGGCGTGGTCGTCAACAGATTTTGGTAATTTTTCGTCCACACATTTGGCTAAGTAAATATATTACGCGTACCAAATTTCATCGATATATCTTTAACGGTTTCTGAGTTATGACATATAAAACTTTCAATGTTTGACCCTTAATAAGTGGGCGTGGCACCGCCCATTTTCAAAAATTTTTGTATTTTTTGTTTTATGTCCGTAGTTGGACTCCTGCCACAAAATTTCAGTGATAGATCTTTATATTTGACAGAGATATCGCTTAAAATGTTTTTATTAGGCCCCTTTATAGTTCCCATATATAAAAGTGGGCGTGGCCGTCAACCGATTTTGATAATTTTTCGTCAAAACATTTGCCTAAGTAAGCATATTACGCATACCAAATTTCATCGATATATCTTCAACGGTTTCTGAGTTATGACATATAAAACTTTCAATGTTTGACCCTTAATAAGTGGGCGTGGCACCGCCCATTTTCCAGAACTTCATCAAATTTCTTCATAAGGGCCTGAGCTCAATACGTGGGTAAAATTTTATCACTCTAGCTATATTAGTGGCTGAGATACCAAATATCCGATTTTTTCTATATAGGAAAAGTGGGCGTGGTCATGGTCCGATTTCGCCCATTTTCAATACCAACCGTCCCAGTCTCGATACCAACTTGCATTTCAAATTTCATCAAAATATCTCAATTTTTACGCGAGTTATCGTGCGTACGGACGGACGGACGGACGGACGGACGGACGGACGGACGGACGGACGGACGGACGGACGGACGGACATGGCTCAATCGATTTCTCTTTTCACCCTGATCATTTTGATATATATAAGTCCATATCTATCTCGATTATTTCATTATGTTACAATCCACCGTTATGAAATCAAAATTATAATACTCTGTGTACTAGTACAGCTGAGTATAAAAATAAAAATTTCGTGCTAAGCACTAAAAACTCTTTCAAGTACGTAGTAAAATTGAAATATTTTGATGAAATTTAGTACAGAGGCTCCTAACTAGACAGGGAAGGTTGGTATTGAAAATAGGCGAAATTGGATGATAACCACGCCCACTTTCCCCATATAGTATATATCGAAAAACACACAAAAAGTGATAATGGATGAAATTCCATCCATGCAATGAGCTTACGCCGTTATAAAGAAATAAATTGAAATATTCGAAAATAGGCGGTGCCACACCCACTTATGAAAAGATAAATTCTAAAAGTTTTATAAGTCATCAATAACTCAGAAACGGTAGTAGCTGAAATTTGGAAAGCGTGATTAACTTGCTAAGGCAAACGTTTGGACGAAAAATTGTCCAAATCGGTGGACGACGACGCCCACTTTTATATATGACAACTATAAAGTGGCCTAATAAAAACATTTTAAGCGACGTCTTTGTCAAATGTGAAGATAATTCATTGAAAATTTGCGGCCAACTATGGACAAAAACAGAAACCATAAATATTTTTGAAAATGGGCGTGGCATCGTGAATCTAAGAGATTTCGGAGCCCATAACCCGACAAATAATTAAGATATTACGGCGGAACTTGGTGTAGGTACATATGTAATTTTATCACTTATAGTAAAATTTTAGCAACATCGGTTTGTAACCACGCCTACTTAAAAAAAATTGTAAAAGTCCCTTTGGAAACTTGTGACGTGTAACGTGGCATCTTATAAAGGGATGAAATTTTGCACTAACAAGAATATTTTAGGCTGGGTCTGATGAGAAATAATACTGTTGATAATGGGTGTGGCTACGCCCACATTATGCTGTACCCTCTCTAGAGAAAATATAATAAAATGTAAAAATTTATAATAAAAATGTAAAAAGTACCGCAAACTAGTTTGCATATCAAATTGGTGGGAAAGCTAGCCACTCCCGCAAATTATTAACGTTTGCAGTCCCAAGCCATGCTTATTAAAACAATGTAGTTATAATTCTATATCATTCTACGAAACAAATTAAAAAAAACTAATAATTTCTTATTTTCACCTGGACTTAGCACGTAGATTTTTGAAAAAAAACATTTTTTAATGGACGTAGCATATTTGTTTAACACTGCATTACAGCATGAAAAACAGACATTATGGTAACTTCTTTTTGGCAGAAGATGTATTTTTAGTTGTATTATCTTACTGCATCAAAATCTCAATTTTAAAAAAAATTGCGCTTAGCACATTTGCTCACGAAGCCAACGATATGTACATACATATAAACGCTTCACAAACAATTTTCCATTTAGCTATGTTTATTCAAAAACATTTATTTCAAACAAAAAGAAAAAACTTTTAATTTAATCATTGTGAAATTATAATGCTTTGTGAGGCGGTAGCCGTGAACAGAAATGTTCATTCGGCGTTCATGAAATTTGTTTTTTTTTTTTGTGATTTTTTTTTCGAATCAGCTTTTTTTGCACCATACAACACTTTTACACATCTTCGCTTATGCAGTGAATATGTAGGTAGTTGATTTTGATAGCGATCACAATCAGTCACGGAAACATCTCAGCAAGTAACAAAATCAACACTAAACAAACTGTCATTCTTAATAAATATTTACATACCTACGTAATAAGACAAGTATGTACGAAATGAAGACATGTGCCATAATAAAAATTAAAAATAGCAACCAAAAAAACCTAAAATAAACACCAAAAAAATCGCCAGACAAAAGTCTAAAAAGTCTGAGTCATTATGTATGTATATACATATGTATATTTATAGGTAACAGCTAATACAATTATGTGAGCTCCTTATCTGCCTATTCGCTATCCAATAATGACTTGCTTCTTAAGTCACACACGCATGTCTATTCGTGTCTAGGCAATTTAATAAACATGTTCATCACCTTCTTAAACTAAATCATTTTCTGTGTAGTGGATGAGATACTCAATCATCACATGCAGCGCGTCTGTGAACACGCCAACACTAATATTATAAACGAATAAATTATGACGGCCCAGCATGGATGTACATACATAATAACATGATTGAAGGATAAATGAATACACATAAGTAAATACTCATTCATTAATTTTTCATTGCATCAATTTTTCATCGCCATAGTATGTATGTATGTATGTACCCGGCAATAAAGTTTTGCTTATTGTTGAGAAATCAGGTCTAAAAAAGGAGTACGCTGGCAGCGCTGCTTCTGTTATGTACTCACTCTGCACCTAACTTTCTAATACTTATCTAGGCCTTATTTCGCATGGCGGATAAACCTTTGGAATAAGGTGTGCTCTCAGAGAGAGAGAGAGAGAGTACTCCTTATGGCCTGATGACATCAACACAGGAAAATAAGCCTTATATTAAGCCTTACGCCATACAAATTTGCAACCCTTATAATTTTCAGGCCTTATTTCGTAAACCTTTAAATCCGCTTTTTTAATTCTTAAATAAGGCTTAGATTTTTTGGTGGTTATATAATAAATACATACAAACAATTTCATGCATAGAGCATGTGTCGACTAGCTTCTTCTTTTTCCTGCACCAGAGCACACGCATCAAATTAATACTGTCATATTTCTATATAACAATGACAAATGATGCCATAAACAGCTATAACAAAGAGATCAAGAAGAGCATGTAGGATGGAAAAAAGTAGGTAGTGATAGAAACGAATAATTGAAATATTATTGTTATATTAAAACGCCTCCTTACTCCTACGAGCACATACATATGCATGTATGTATGTACATTATGTTGTTCCCCAAATGTACGGAGACAAATTGTATATCATATTTCGTGAACCCACCCCCTACGTCGATGCTAATATAGTCGAAGATACATACCACATATAAATCGATCGGAGATGGTTAAGGGGTGTCGCACATGGGCAAAATTTCAAATTACCATATGTGACCCCTGCGCGACATACTTAACCATCTTCAATCGAGACCAATATATATATTTGGTAGCCTCAAGTACAGGACTATCGATTTTGGGCATTAGATATAAAATAAATGTTATGAAATTGTTTGGTCCTTGCTTTGGTGTGAACTTTGACCCCTGTGCGACACCCCTTAACCGTCTCCCATCTGTACCAAAATCTATATGTGATAACTTTGGGTATTTTGTCTATCGAATTCGGGCATTAAATATAAAAAGAAATTAATTTAATTTTTTGAATCTCCACAGAGTTTTCTGAACTTCGACACACTGTGCGACACCCTTTAACCATCTCCGACCAAAATTTATATCGTCGCTATAGAAAAAAAAAACGCAAATTTTTTTTTGTTGAGGAAGAAAGACGCAAACTTTTTTTTTTTTTTTTTCAAAGAAAGTCGCATTAAAAATATTTTTCGAAAGAAATACTCTTTATTTTTTTTTTTGATAACGAAGAAAGACGCTTTATTTTTTTTTTTACTATAAAGAAAGACGCATTCAAATATTTTTTAGGAAAGAAAGACGTATTCGATTTTTGTTTTTTCTTCGTCAATATTATTGCTAATGCGCCTTTCTTCACAGTTAATAATGCTAATGCATCTTTGTTCGTCGAAATATTTTATAATGCGTCTCTTTTCGTCGAAATATTTTTTAATGCGTCTATCTTCGTCGACATGTTTTGTAAAGCGTATTTTTTCCCGACATATTTTTAGTGCGCCTTTTTTCGTCGACAAATTACTGGCATGCGTCTTTCTTCTTCCGGAGCGACGATATGTGATATCTTTGACTGTGCTGATACTGATCTAGGGGGTGAGACCGAAGCAAATCGCGAATTTGATTTTTAATGACCACCCTAATGTACATAGATAGATACCTGATGACAAAAAGGACAAAAAAATTCTTTAGTTGATAACAAGAGATTGATGAGTATATGTATGTCCGCATGTAGGAATGTATGTATGTATCGACTTATGACAGACTAGTGGCTAGACAAAAATGTTCAATTTACTTACAAGCCCACTCACTACAACAGAAAAAATAACAATAAGAAACCTATTAAATTGTAATATGGACATTATTACAACAACGAAACTTTACACGTGCCTTTTATTTTATGAATAGTCACATACACGTGCCATTTCTTTAATTAATAATCACATATGTATTCAGTACGTATGTAGATTACTATATTTTAATGCTATGGCGGCATAACATAATAAATTCCATTCAACAATGACCTATGACTACGCCATTGTAGGAAATTAGGAAATTGTTTAGAATATTACTTTGTATTTTAACCAGTGTCGCCTCAGAACCAACTTTCAAATTTTGGCAAATAAAAAAATTTTTATACAAAATATAAATGCCAATTTCAACTAATGCCACTTTTCACTCGAAAATATATTGCATTGTCTATTTAAATTGGCGTGAAAAAATGTTGCTGGCATGATGTTGCTAGCATGTTGCGTAACGTTTTCACGGCAGGAACTCAGTACAACTTTGTCGTGAAATATCTGTGAAATTTCACACATGTTTCACGACCAATTTTTTTGTATGGATTTTGACAGAAGTTTCACGTGAAACTCGAACTTAGTACTTTGCTTAAAGTGCCACATTACCTTGCGATACAAGTTAATTGTGATAATATGTATGCTTTTGTATGCTTTTGTAGAAAAAGAAAAGAAGTTTAAAGAATATAAAATGAACTTATTAAAAATATCATACAGCAATATTAACTACTATTATTTATACATTTATTTCGTGATTTCTATGAAAATGGTGAATGAAGTCAGTTGTGGTAGGTTCTGATAGTTGTTGGTAGTTAGCTAGGCAACCCTGCACGCTATTGACTTCGATAGAGTTTTTATTGGTGAAATGAATTTAGGGTGGGGCGATTCACTAACCTATATCGCGCCATCGAAATTCGGATTCCTCTCATTTTTCTGAGTAGACAACTTCTCTACGACATTTGTCTAAAATTAATTTTGATGTTCCGGAATTTGCTTATTATGGACCAAGACGAATTTTTGAAAATAAAAAAATTGGGCAAAAATCGACAAAAAAATAACTAGACCAATATGCACATCGAATTGAAGCAGAATTTTATGCTGAATCCAGATGTGAAATCAGAATTAAAATCGGATGATCTGTTTTCGAGATATAGTCTGATTTCCGGTTATGGAGGCTGAATGCCGAAAATCGTATTTTTTCGCGATTATCTCTTGCTGTGTATAATATATCTTAAAGTTTTTTTGCGAATTTCTTAAAGATAAGTCAATAAAATATAGGAACAATATTTTAAAGTATTCATATATCTTCCGGTATAGGAGAACTAGAATGCGCTCTTTTTTCCTCAGCCCAAAATCGTGGTATGGGATCTCTATGTTATAGTCATCCGATATCGATGATTTTCGCTGACAGCGCTAGGTGTACAATAGATGCTCCAAATCCAAAATTTCAGAAGTTTAGCTGAAAAAATTGAAGATTTATACCCTAAAACGTAGACGTATACTCTGCTTTTTTGCTCTAAAAAAACCCAAGGTTACTCATACGACTTAGGGTACTATTGGAAGCAAAAAACAGTTTTCAAGCAGCATAAGTCTACGTATTAGGGAATAACTATTCATTCTGCTTCAATTCGATGTATATATTGGCGTGGTTAATTTTTTGTCGATTTTTGCCCAATTTTTATTTTCAAAAATCCGTCTTGGTCCATAAAAAGCCAATTCCGGAACATCAAAATTAACTTTAGACAAACGTCGTGGAGGAGTTTTCTACTCAGAAAAATGAAAGGAATCCGAATTTTGATGGCGCGGTATGGATTAAGTGAAATTTTGTAGTGGTAGGGGTGCTGAATGACGTGAAAAGGCGGTGGTAGGAAGTAGGCAATTCTGCATGCAGTTGATTTTGTAAAATGTATCAATCCGCGTTATTTGGCGTTAAATTTGCTAACCAAACTCGTACAGGCAAATCCACTTAACCTTTTATTTAAAAAAAAAAATTCATTTCAATTAAACAAATAAAGTATCATTGAAATCACATTTAATGCACTCGAAGCTGGCATTTCTAAAAATTAAAATTATCCGCCACCAAATAATGCATATTAAAACACGCCAAAATATATATGTACATATAAACATATGTATGTATGTATGTATACGCATATATGTATGTAAAAAAGTACAAAACCAAATTTAATCGGATGCTAATAGCAATTTTCGCAATTTTACATTTTGCATTATCATACTTTATATAAATATCCCAGTACTATTCTATTTTCATTTAAAATCCATTAATCTTATTTCCTACTACATTAATTGTATGTACATGCATACAAAAATTCTGGATACATTTTAAATATATAAAAATAAAAATAAAATAAAATGCACAAGTGATAATCCTCTGAAAATAAACTATCGCGTGCAACATTATACCATAAAATAGCAAATATTCACTAGTGGCAGACAACACTTACTAAATTCTTGATAAACCAAATAAATATGTACATAAATATGTATGTAAATACGAACACGTGAACATCCATACACCAGAGGATGACACTTTAAATTTATGTTCATTTTGTAACTGCATTTTGCATGTGATATAAACGCATTAGCGCCAGTTAATGTAAAATGTAAATACATACATACCCTGCAAAAAAGTTTTGATTATTGTTGACAAAACAGGTCTAAAAAAAGAGTACGCTGGCAGCGCTGCTTTTGTTATGCACTCACTCTGTCTGCTCCTAACTTTCTAATACTTATCTAGGCCTTATTTCGCATGGCGAATAAGCCTTTGGAATAAGGTGTGCTCACAGAGAGAGAGAGAGAGTACTCCTTATGGCGTGATGACATCAACACAGGAAAATCAGCCTTATTTTGAGCCTTACGCCATACAAATTTGCTACCTTATAATTTTCAGGCCTTATTTCGTAAGCCTTTAAATATGCTGTTTTAATTCTTAAATAAGGCTTAGATTTTTTGGTGGGTATACATGTGTATATTAAATAAAACTTAATTACATGTGCATATGATAACAAAAACGTACGTACAGATGGCAAGTATGTATTTGTTTGATATTCAGGATCATGCAAAATATGCTTTAAAAAAGGGTAGCGCGCAGAGTGTGTGGCTAGCATAGCAATCGATTTTTAATTACGTTAATGCAAATTAGTGTTAATTTCATTAGGTTAAATTAATTTATGCAGCTACATTTATGTGGGAAAAGAAAGCTTTGGACATATTGCGAGCTGCATCGGAGTGCATGATTTAAATACATGTACATATATATACATACGTTATTTTATATGAACTTAAGCTCACAAATGCGCATGCATATGTATATATGTATATTTGTACATAAGTTAATTCCAATCCCTGCTAGAATTGTGTGACCGAAAGTACTAACACTATTACAAAAATATAATATTACCAACACATTTGCACTCGTATGTGTTCTAGCCAAGTTCAAAACCAATGAGATAGATAAGGATAGAATGGAATTTGAAAATACACATATGGGAACGTGATGAATGAAACGGTCACAAAAGTTACCGATGCCCTTAAGAATGTGATAGTAAATATCCCAAAACTTTTGGTCATGCCTGCCGGTCATATGACCGGTCAAATGACCTGCACAGTTCTTGCAGGGATGCGCAAATGTGGAATATATATATATATTTATAGACATGTATATACAACCCATTAAACACTGAGATTTGAGAATGAGCATACATACATACATACAATGAAAAAGCAGTATAGTACGTTTAGCATACTCTAGTAATAAGAAATCGATACGTTGTTGCAAGAAATTATAAATTTTGCCGATTTCTCACAAAGGCAATAAATCGACGAGTCGCCAATTTGTTGCCATAAACGATTACCGCCTATTTCTCGAGCTTTGCATGGTGGGTAATTTGGAAATAAACATACATACATATTTCCAAGTGCTGCTCAAACATTGTTTATCAACTTGAGAACAATATGAGAAGTATTTAAAAAAAAATTTATCTTTGAAACGAGTTTGAGAAAATTGAATTTCTCAATTTGAGAATCAGTCCAAAATCCCATATTAAAAATGTGCCTTTTAGTTTGATAACGCTATCAAGGGAAATTTGAGATGCATTTGAAATAAACGTTTGAGCTTTGAGAAAAAGGTTTATTCTCAAATGCTTCCCAAACTGAGAATAACGAAAAATGTTTATTGGAAAGTTATGCATTGAAAACTAGTTATTTGTTTATAAGTATGATAAATGCATGCGTGTTTGTTGTTATACGCAAATGCAAATTTGTATTATGGCCTTTATTGACACAACAAGCAAACAAATTATGCGTGTGCATTTAGTTTTATGCCAATGAGAGTAAAATGGTGATGAATTTGTGCAAAACATGAAACAAGTATATAGTATATTTTAGAGAAACGCAATTAGAGCACAATGCTAAGCCAAAAATGTGATCGCTATTATTAAAAATGTATTTAATGTGGCCGCTGTGTTGTAGTGGGTAGAGTACTCGCCTAACATACCAGAGATGTCGGGTTCTAACTCCAGGTCGGACAAACGCCAAAAAATTTTCTAATTAATAAAAAAAAACCTCTTGGCAGTGGGCGGCATAACCTCCGAGTGTATTTCTGCCACGAAAAAGCTTTTTCACAAAAAATGCACTCGCCGTTCGGAGCCGGCGTAAAAACTGAAGGTCCACCCAATCAGTAGGAAAAACAAAAAGTTAATGAGCACTTCTAGAATTTGGGGGACAAGTTCGGCCATAAAATTCGTCAGAGTCAAAAACGCGCCAGAGTATTATGTATATTATCATTATGCAATAAAAAAAATATAAATAGGCGTGAAAAAATGTTGCTGGCATGATGTTGCTAGCATATCGCGCAACGTTTTCACGACAGGGACTCAGTACTCCTTTGTCGTGAAATATCTGTGAAATTTCACACATGTTTCACAGCCAGTTTTTTTTATACTCAGCTGTACTAGTACACAGAGTATTATAGTTTTGATTTCCTAACGGTGGATTGTAACAGAATGAAATAATCGAGATAGATATAGACTTATATATATCAAAATGATCAGGGTGAAAAGAGAAATCGATTGAGCCATGTCCGTCCGTCTGTCCGTCTGTCCGTCCGTCCGTCTGTGAGCACGATAACTCGCGCAAAAATTGAGATATTTTGATGAAATTTGAAATGTAAGTTGGTATCAAGACAGGAACGGATGGTATTGGAAATGGGCGAAATCGGACCATGACCACGCCCACCTCCCCTATATAGTAAAAATCGGAAATTTTGTATCTCAGTCACTAATAGAGCTAGAGTGATAAAATTTCACACACGTATTGAGCTCAGGCCCTTATGAAGAAATATGGTGAAATTTTGGAAAATGGGCGGTGCCACGCCCACTTATTAAGGGGCAAACATTGAAAGTTTTATGAGTCATAACTCAGAAACCGTTGAAGATATATCGATGAAATTTGGTAGGCGTGATGTACTTACCTAGGCAAATGTTTGGACGAAAAATTGCCAAAATCGGGTGACGACCACGCCCACTTTTCTATATGGGTATTATAAAGTGACCTAATAAAAGCATTTTAAGCGATATCTCTGTCAAATATAAAGATATATCATTGAAATTTTATGGAAGGTGTCCAACTATGGACATAAAACAAAAAATACAAAAATGTTGGAAAATAGGCGTGGCACCGCCTCCTTTTAGAAGCAGGAATATACGAGATTTCTGAGCCCATAACTCGACAAATAATCGATATATTATGACGAAACTTGGTCTATACACTTTCACTACTTGTAGTAATACATGTTCAAAATTTTACCAAAATCGGTTGACGACCGCGCCCACTTTTATATATGTGTATCATAAAGTGGACTAATAAAAACATTTTAAGCCATATCTCTGTCAAATATAAAGATAATTCATTGAAATTTTGTGGAATGAGTTCTACAATAGATCGGAAACAAAAAATAGAAAAATTTCGGAAAATGGGCGTGGCACCGCCTCTTTTCAGACAAAGGAATCAACGAGATTTCGGAGCCCATAACTCGACAAATAATTGAGATATTATGACGAAACTTGGTTTATACACTTTTATAACTTGTGTTAATAGACACGCAAAAATTTATTGAAATCGGTTTATGACCACGCCTACTTTTTAACAAAGATATTTCTGGAACACCCTTTGGGAATTTGTAACAAGACTTCTTTGTATCTAGAAGTCATAAAGGAATGAAATTTTGCACAAAGAATAATATTCATATGCGTATTTGGTTGACTGATAAAAATGTTGAAAACGGGCGTGGCTACGCCCACTTTATGCGGCACTCGCTTTATATAAAATACACCCTATATCGAACAAACGCAAACAAACAATGAAAGTATACAGCTGAGTATCTAATGTTCGATTCCACTCGAACTTAGGCTTCCTTACTTGTTTGTATTGATTTTGACAGAAGTTTCACGTGAAACTCGATCTCAGTACTATGGTTTTTCTTATGTTCTTAGCGTACCCTATCTTGGATGGTATCGAGTTATGGTATTGAACGTTCAATCCAAATAAATCTTACAAGTGAAAATGTACTTATCATACTACTTTAGTTTCATATCGAATTTAAACTTTGAGAGCTTCCACTGCAAAACACAGTTTTAAGACTTAGTACAATAGTACAATATTACACGTAAGTGTCGATATATGTATATGTATGTATCCATATACTCTTATGTTAATTTCTGCTTAATATTATGCAAGAGCACAATATAAACACAAAAGTTCTTAACCTCAAATTAACATTTACTGTGTCGGTTTCACTCAACATACCGATAAAATATTGACATTTTTAATTTATGTACTTGAAGATTTTGTGAGCTAAACAACATGAGCTGAGCATGATATTTTTAGCTTATATGTACACCCTAGTGCAAAAATGACTTATATTATTTGCTAGCGCAAAAACTGATTTTTAAGTAGTTTCAATATTTCCATTTATCATATAATACAATGGCGCTATTATAACTCTGACGAGTTTTATGGCCGAGCTTCTCTCCCAATTCGAGGTGTGCTCCTTTTTGTTTTTTCTACTAATTAGGTGGACCTACAGTTTTATGCCGGCTCCGAACGGCGAATGCATTTTTTGTGAGAAGCTTTTTCATGGCAGACATACACTCGGAGGTAGAGGTCGGAAACTATCGATAGTCAGCACCATCGATAGTGTACGATAGTTTTTTGCAAACTATCTATAGTATATCGATAGTTGACGATAGTTTCGGGTGATTTGGGAAAGTCTACGGCTACGCTCACACTGTAACCGCCTTTTGCCGTCCCGCAGCAAACACATCCACAAACACATCTGTTTTAAATGAGCTCACCCGATTTCACCCGAATGTAAACAAACTTTGCCCACCTGTCCTGGTCTTATTCTTACCAATACATGAAAGTAATAAAAGATGATCCAATAAAACTTTTTTCAGTACATTGTTTTGTTTTATTTATTTATTAGCCATTTATTCTTGTTCAAAAGAATTAATATATTAACCAGAGGCCATAACAATTATAACAAATAAATATAAAAATCACTTGATAACAATTATTGAGCAATGGAAAAATTTTTCCATCATCAATAACAATTACTCAAAGATCGATATTTTTTACATCATCCCATAATTGTTATGAGCAATTTATATTTTTTCGATCTTCCATAACAATTCCTGGATGATGGATATTTTTTATATCAGTTCATAATTAATTAAGACTCGACCAAATGATAGCCCTAGCCAAGCGCTTTCATTTGATACCCATTTTGCGGTGTTCGGTATTCTATATTCGTATTCCGTATCCATATTTATCCGCTTTTCCACAATTATGAGCTGACGCAGTTATCGATAAATTTATCGAAATATATCATAGTCCAAATAAAACCTGGGGCCATCCCCTTTCGTGTGATAACCATATTGTAGTGTAATTTTAATGTTTTTGGGTAATCACATTTTAAAAGACCATGCGAGTAGAAAGCGAAAAGTCGTATTTATGTTGCTTTGACTACTTGCTAGTCGGCAATTGAAATCCTGCATGGAATAGTTACCGTTTGTTTGGTGCCTAGTGGTCACATTTCAAATTTTCAATAAACTATCGATAGTTCAAACGATAGTCGAAAACCATCGATAGAGTAAACGATGTTCAGAAACCATCGATAGTGACGATATTGCCATCGATAGTTTCCGACCACTAGTTCTAAGTGTTGCCAACATCGTATTGGAGGCGTTATACTAAACCTGGACTTCGCAAGTTTTAGTATTTTTTGTATTTCTGAAGTGTATTTTGTTGATCACTAGATTCCACAACAGGGATGAGAGTACTCCCCTTTTCGGGTGCCCCTATGTGCCCTCCTTGACATATTCGAAAGGCTCCACCTACCCGTCACCGTTCGACAACTCAAAAGGCCATCGATCCAGCGCTGATTGGTTTCAGGTATTCCGATCCATTCGAGCCCCTCCAAACAGCGCCTCAGCAGAGAGATTGCTAAAGGCACTCGAAATATAAAAAAAAGACGCCTGTCGCACTCCCTGTAGTGAAGGACCCTTTCGATATGTTGCACAACGTTTTGATTATTTATCCTGGTTATCCCACAGCGAGACAATATAAATGTATTTTATGCCTTCCGCCAGGTACCTCGAACCATGACTGAAGCCGTCTTGCACCTCCGCGCCCTTAAGCGTCGTAAAAAAATGAATCTTTTGCAAAATAAGTATTTCGATGGATTCTGTAGAACCGGAAATAAAACACATTTAACATTCAGAAGAAAATAAGTTTCTCGCTTCCTGTGGTATTTTAGGTTCAAAAATTTCTATTTGAAAAAGTTTTTTTAGTGCTTAGCACGAAATTTATTTTAATTCAATTACCCCAATAATCAAAAATTTATAGTTTTTTTCTTTTTTTTTCTTAGTTTTTAAATTGATTTCAATTGATTTTGTTAAAGATTTCCAAACGCATTTTTGGGGAACTAAATAAAATGCAGTTATTTTACAATTTATATCAATTTTTGTTTTGTTTTATTGTGAAACGCTTTTATTTCACACTAAAAAGCGCCTGTATAAGCTTAGCTATTATTACTTGGCTTGACAAATATAATTCGATTAAACACATTTATTTATCTTTTTTATTAAAAACTGAATAAAAGTCTTCGTTCCTATCAGAAACCCTAAGAGTCACTGTCACTGAAAAAAATCACAGTGACAGTCACGAATCACTCCTTTCCTCAAAAATCACGGGAACGGCCATCTCTAATGCACATATCGTCATAACATACGAAAACTGCCACTTTCAAAATTTTTACAAAGAAATTCTATGAAAGAAATTTTAAAAGTGCTAGTTTTCGTATGGTACGATGAGAAGTACTTACACATGTAGGAATACATCCATTCACACATAGCCGCACTTTACTCGCGTTTTAAAATGTTTTGCGGCTGCAACTGATAAGTAAACAAACAACGCAACAACAAATTCCAACGAAATGCCATTAAAAATGGTTCAAGGCTCACCTTAGCACGTATTCATACAGCCATACATTTGCCTGGACTTTCTTACCATTGAATTGTTGCCATCATTGGCTTACCATTTGCCGTCAATGTAGGTACATTAGGCCGGGGTGATTTACTATATCGTGCCATCGAAATTCGGATTCCTCCCATTTTTCTGAGCAGAAAACTCTTCCACGCCATGAGAGAGGAATCCCAATTTTGATGGCATGATATCGATTAATTTGCCTCCATACAAATCGCCCGGCCTAATATACATATGTACATACATACTTAATCGCTATCACTTCATATCCCCTCAATTTCTATTTACACTCATTTTATTCAATTTTCTGTGGAATTTTCGTTAGAGTCTAACAACAAGTAAATGACAAAACCTAGACAACAAATTGCTATGGCCAGAAGTTTTAATCGATTTAGAGACGGTAAAGTAAACATACATACATACATATAAAGTACCTATATGGAATATTGATGTGCATGTACAATTAAGTACTTTGCATATGCAAGAGTAGCTTAGAATGCAGAATAAACTATTACAAAATATATTTGTATAAGTACTTACATATATAAAGTCTGTGCAAGAAAATTCTGTGAAAATAAAGCGCATAAGGAAATTGTGAGGGAATTTTAATTTACATACCTAATTGAAAACAAAATGATCATGATTAGCAGACAAATCGGCACTGATATGCTACCAAACTGTTATTTGTTTTCCATCTTGCCATTTTTTCTGCGAACGCCTGCGCTGCCTCTGTTCGCTATATCATTTAACCAAACTTTCTTTAGTAAATTTTTCTCAAAGCTGGAGAACCCCTCCAAATAATTTCTCCCAGCCAGTGTGCTCAGCACAGACATTATGCCAAGGCAGATGCCGTACTTTATCTGCATAAAGCTTTAGCTAACACCCTTTTTTAAAGACAAGTTATATAAATTGTCGAAGACGATTAAAGTAAAACTCATTAAGTTTACTTTAAGGTCATACCAATTTGTGTGTCAATATACTTTTGTGTGAAATTTACATTGGCAGTCAAACTTTATTTGTAAACTTTTAATTGAAATGCTTTGATGGCAATTTCTATGCCAAACTAATTAGAGAAAATATACGCCGTATTATAATATTTTGGCTTTAAAACTTTTTGACACAATATAATTGCTATTTTTATCTCGAATAATTAATTTAAAAGGCGTAGTCTTGTTGCTAAATAGCTTTTCCATGAACTTTTATGATTTAAACCCGTAAATTTCGTTAACAAAGAGATTTCTATGAAAAGCATTTAAAGGTCCCTGCAAAAATTCCGAGTACTCCAGTCGCTAATCCATGGAGTGCTCGCTATGGACCAACCGATTACTCCATAACTTGCCACATTTCATACAAAAAATATGGTCCATTTAACATTGCATGTCATTGCAATGGAGTATATACTCCAGCCCCGCATAACAAACAAATTAATCCATGGAGTAGCTACATTGGATTAATTGATGGAGTACCTAACAGTTAGCCGAACATAACAACAAAAACAAATGTATATCGCGACGACGACGAATGACGTGTATACATACAAACATATGTATGTATGTAGTTATATATGTATACACATATCGTCGTCGTCGCGATAAAAATTTGGTTTTTGTTATGTTCGGCTAACTACGAACCGATGCAGATACACGAATCGGTCGTTTGGGCTATGTTAGTGGTCACTTTGAAAGTACTCCAACCTACCACAAATGGAGCATATAATCCAATGATTTTTGCAGGGGTATAGCCTACATATTCATTCGCACATCTTAACATACTATCTATGTATCTATGTATGTACATTCACAGTTTATATATCGATGAATTTAAAGCTAAACAAGAAACTTTCGTTTTCATGTTATTATAAGCGATTAAAGTATTCTTGAAATACGGTAATCTGATAAGTATTGAACTTTATAATGCGACTTTTATAAATCAGTTAAAGCTAATTAGTGTTTAAATGCTTTAAATTGCCTTGCAAATTTTTTGCTATATAAATATTTTAAGCTTGATATTTATATATGTATATTAGAGTGACCACAAAACATATGGGATTTGCAAAAGTATTGAATTGTTTCGCTCCCCGCGCATTTTTTAATAGCTTGACAATAGAAAATAAGATCTGCATAAAAATCTGACCACCTGTAGTGGGAAATAGCCACGCGCATTTGACCTAAAGTTCAAAAATTGACATAAAAATTATGCATGGCTTTAAACAATGATATAATGTGATAATCATTTTTATACAAAATGAAACTGGGAACATATTCTCCATATGATATTTATACCTACCGTTATCCTTTCAGGACATATTGAGTCCTTAAAGTGCAATTTAAATTTTTTTGTTCGTTTTTTTTTTTTTTTTATTTTATTTTTTTTTTATGATGTGTAAAACTACTTTAAATAACCTATTAAATGATGTATAGTTTATACAAATCTCTAGTTTTTAAATATTTATTTTTGCCTTTTTAACAAATAAAAAAATTTAAATTTCACTTTAAGGACTCAATATGTCCTGAAAGGATAACGGTAGGTATAAATATCATATGGAGAATATGTTCCCAGTTTCATTTTGTATAAAAATGATTATCACATTATTTCTCCGAAAAACATTGTTTAAAGAGATATTTGTCTCTAAAGCCATGCATAATTTTCAGGTCAATTTTTGAACTTTAGTTCAAATGCGCGCGGCTATTTCCCACTACAGATGGCCAGATTTTTATGCAGATCTTATTTTCTATTTTCAAGCTATTAGAAAATGCGCGGGGAGCAAAAAAAATCAGCACTTTTGCATATGTGGTCAGTCTAATGTATATACACATGTATGTACATATGTGTGCATGCCCATGTATGTTTTAGATTCTGAAAAAATTTTACAAATATTTACAATGAAGGCACATTGATAAAATGCACAAGTGTTAGCCAATTAATTGAACACTAAAGTCTCCAAGTAAATATTTGCACACTGTCTTACATGCATAAGATATGCACACACATATA
Organism: Urophora cardui; assembly: GCA_960531455.1. Taxonomy (NCBI): domain Eukaryota; kingdom Metazoa; phylum Arthropoda; class Insecta; order Diptera; family Tephritidae; genus Urophora; species Urophora cardui. Next base: position 115,137,034 of record OY482671.1, read on the forward strand.
AGTAATATATAAACACATTTTCCTCAAAATCAATGCAACAGTATTTCGTAAATTTCACCTCAAGTCTTCATCACAATCGATTGTTTTAATACTTCTATAGTAGTATTTGACGTTAATGACATGCGCACATTGAACAAGAATAATAAGTCCTTTTGACTTGGCTTAGTTTTGGTTTCGGCTTCTGTTTGTGGTGCACTGCATGTGGGCTCATTAACAGATAATTACTTGCGTAATTATGATCTTAATTCACATCATGGAATTGTTGTTGTGGCAAAAAAAAGTATAACTCGCCCAGCACTTAAGCGCTCAATTCATAAATAAATAGAGCGCGTGTGGCCTAACGTAGGCCATTCAGCGGTTAAAGAGTAAATCGCGCATTTGACCACTAAGATTTGTACGGTTGAGCGGATGTACATTAGGGTGGTTTCCAAATGTATGGAGACAAATTGCATAGCATATATCTTGAACCACACCCCTTGGGTCTATGCTAATATAGTCGAAAATATCACATATGTATAAACTTTTGTCACGTTCGAAGACGATTAAGGGGTGTCGCAGAGGTGTCACATATGGGATATGAAATTTGACCCCTGTGCGACACCCCTTAACCATCTCTCAACATGACCAACCTTTTCATTTGGTATCCTTAAGTACTGGACTATCGATTTGAGGCATTGAATATAAAAAAATATTTAATTTTTTGAACCCTATGCGACACCCCTTAACCATTTCCGATCGGGACCAAAATTTATATGTGATATCTTTGAATGTGCTGTTAACGATGTAGGGAATGAGACCGAAGAAAATCGCCAATTTTATTTTTTAAGAACAACTCTATTGTACACATTACAAAATTTCATGTTTGTAGAGGTTTAAATGGAGAAAATATGCCCCAAAATTTCTAAATTTGAACAATCGGTTGTATGGGAGCTACATATATGTTCTTCTGGTCCGATTCATCCGTGCGAATCTAGCAAATGATCAGCTTCTCTTAAAAGACGCCCACGTACCAAATTTCTAGCAGATATCTTGAAAGCTGATGGACTAGTTGCCAAACAATAAAATCTTCAACTGTAAGAAAATCCAATGTTACTCATACGCCACCGGCCACGACTGCAAGAAAAAAAGGCAAAGAGCATAGGTCTACGTTTTAGGGTATCTATACTCTTCAATTTTTGCAACTGTATTGTATACAAAGTGCTGTGGGCGAAAATCGTTGATATCGGATGACTATAACTTGGAGATGTCATAGCGCGATTTTGTGCTAAAGAAAAAAATTCTAGTTCTGCCATACCGGAAGCTAAATTATAATTGTGATGACCCCAATCCGGAGGATTAGGTGTCCACACAAATATAAACGCATACAGGGAATATACATACATACATATTACCCAAAACTGAATTTACATACATACATACATATATTATATATACATATGTCTATACGCAAAGCAAAAATGAATTTCTTACATTTATATATTTATATACTTACATACATACATACTTTGTAAATAAATAATGAATTTATACATACATATATATATACATATATATATAAATACACATTTATATACATACATATGCATGAATACCTGAATTTCACATACGTACAACATGCAAATGAATTTTATACATAATATATATACACTGCAACAAAATATATATTTTTATAAAACGCATTTATTTTGATGGGCACTCTAATATACATACATACAGATAGCAAGTGGAAATTGTGCAGATCATAGGCGATTGAACTCAGCGCGACCGCTAGGTGACAGCGAACACACAAGCGCACGTGCATGCAAGCGCAGCCGCTGGTCAACAGAAAACCCAAGTCAACGCGCAGCGTTACAGCGAACACACAAGCATACATGTATTCAAGCGCAGCCACGGCCAATAGAAAAACCCACCACCGCATTTAGGCAAACAAGAGAAGGCTTGCACAAAGAAGGAAAGGAATAAAGCTAAGGCAATGATATACAAACAGACATACATACGTTAAACTAACCTTAAGTTAAAATATGTAAATATATAAGCATATGTGGGTTTTTACCACTGATAAGGAGTTTGACTGGAGGTTTTCACTCCACTCGAACTTAGTTATATTCACAGAGGGTTTTTACCTCGGTGACGGAAGATAGAGAGGGTTTTTACCTCACTACCTTTAAGAGATCAGGGTAGTTAGAAAACGTAGAAATAGAAACTTTTGTTGAAATAAAGGCATATATCGTAATCGAAATTACAGGTTGTTTTCCTTGGAAAAGGAATAGGCCTTCTCTTTCCAGGAACCCTGGACGGACTGAGTTTACCCCAGCTTCAAAGGAAAAGTCCGTCACAAATGGCGCCCGAGCAGGGACTCTAACAAACTGAGACACGTAAAATTTGTTTAGTAAGGATTTGGAGCAGAAATACAAGGGTAATAACACAACGAAGATTTGGGAAGCATCGAAGAAGCATCGAGGATACACGTACACATACGATTTGCAAAGAAAGAGACAACGAATAATCCACAGCCATGGTGAAGGTGTCGTGGGTATATTACCTCAGTCGAGAGGAGTTATCAAAATACATCGTGGAATTCGAGTTGGAAGGATTAGGATCGATGGACGACCAACGCAAGCGCCTAGTAACGTTTATTAAAGCAAACGCCAACGACAAGAAACTCCAGGGTCGATTCGAGGAATTGGAGCTCCAACACGCAAAGCCGACGATTACAGTATGTCCGCCGACACCTATGGGGAGCACGCACGTAGAATCACCTGGTGGCAGCAGACCTCAATCGCCGCAAAATACTAGTGGGTATGAGGATACACGAGAAGCGCCGAGATACGGAGGCACAACAATGTCACCAATGTACACAATGCAACAACCAACTACATCCACGATGGACCGAGTACGGAAGTGGGGATTACGTTATGACGGCGGGAAAGATCCACTGGAATTTATAGAACGTGTCGAAGAGCTGGCAGATGGCTACGAAATCAATAGAAATTCCATCCCACGAGCACTTCCGGAGCTACTCAAGGATAAGGCGTTGATTTGGTTTAGAAACAACAACCAACACTGGCAAGAATGGGATGCGTTCAAAAGGGATTTTCTCAAATTCTTTCTGAGCTCAAAATATTTTGAACGTTTGGACGATGAGGTAAGGCAACGCGTACAAAGGCCGGGAGAAAAGTTTAAGGAGTATGTACTGGTTCTGCAAGGAATGATGCGACACACGGGTTATACGGAGCAGCAGAAATTAGAACGAATCTATCACAACTCACGCAGAGAATACCAACTATACGTAAAACGAAACGAATTCAAGAATCTTGAGGAGTTGGTAAGTCGAAGATTATGACAATATCACCCCCGACAGAGAGCAATTAAAGCCAACAGCAAGACCGTTCGTACCTCGAAGGCAAGAGGAGCGGTACAATTATTTACATGCGGGAAGTAACAACGATGCTCAACAGAGAAGGGACACGTTAGAAAACCAAACACAAACCTCAAATCAAGGACATGTAGACGTTAGAGAAGCATGCAGGCGATGTGGCGAAAGAGGACACTTTGCACGAGGATGTCGCAACGAACGTAAAGACTTTTGCTGGACGTGTGGTCGACGAGGCATATTGACGCGAGACTGCTGCCGTGGACAGCAGGGAAACGGTCAAGGGCCCCATTGGTATCGAGGGGTGGAGCGCCCAGAACCGCAACCTCGAACGTAGAAAGCACAAGCGGTTTCAGGGAGACAGAAGGACGAATTTTGGCGGAGGTAACAGTGGATGGGAAACAGGTGATGGCAGCAATCGATACAGGAGCAACAAGAAGTTTTGTGAGTGATACGATGGCAATGGCGATGGAGGCTGCAACGTTTAAACAGGTGGAAACACGAGTTGTGATGGGCGATGGCAGACGCAGAATGGTGGTAGAAGCGGTGGATGCGAAGGTAAAGTTGGGTGATCAAGAGCACAGGAGTGAGTTGTTGGTTTTACCAGGGTTAGCCGATAAAATGGTAATCGGTACAGACTATTTAGCAAAAGCGAATGCGCAACTAGTAATTGGTAATCAGAGTATAACGTTGCAAGAGAAGGATCATAGCCAGAAGGTAATTACATACACGGCCATAGTAGAAGATCGCAAGGAACCAAAGGATACGAGGATCACACCAACTACCCTGCCAACAGATAGCAGTGGAGATGTTGCAGTAAGTGAATTTTTAAAAAGAGAACTGCATGTATTTGAGCAGATGTCAGGAGTATCAAACGTTGCCACACACAAAATAGTGATGCGAGATGACCGCCCGATTAAACAGAGGTATTTTCCAAAGAACCCAAAAATGCAAGAAATCGTGAATCAAGAGATAGACGACCTATTAAAGCAAGGCTGCATTGAGCCATCCCATAGCCCACACAGCGCACCAATCGTATTAGTAAGGAAGAAGAACGGCAAATGGAGACTTTGCGTTGATTACCGACAGCTCAATGCTCGATCGATCCTGGACGCATATCCGTTACCACGTATCCAGCACATCCTAGACAGACTAAGAAGCGCCCATTTTATCAGCAGTTTAGACTTAAAGAGCGGATATTGGCAAATACCCATGGAAGAGAGCAGCAAACAATATACAGCATTTACGGTACCTGGTCGTGGACTTTTCCAGTGGAAAGTAATGCCGTTTGGTCTACATTCCGCACCGGCAACATTTCAGAGAGCACTTGGTCGTATCATTAGCCCAGAGTTGGAACCACACGCGTTCGCATATCTCGATGACATCATTGTAACTAGTAGAACACTAGATGAACACATAATGCATCTTACGGAAGTATTTGAGCGGTTAAGGAAAGCGAATCTAAGGATTAACCCGGAAAAATGTGAGTTTTTTAAGAAAAGTTTGAAATATTTAGGGCATGTCGTTAGCGAAGAAGGCATCCACACCGATCCAGACAAAATTGCAGCCATTAAAGAGCTGATACCACCACGAAATATACGAGAGTTACGACGTTTCCTAGGAATCGTATCCTGGTATAGAAGATTCGTTTCAGATTTTTCACGTATTTCGCATTCGTTGACATCAATGCTCAAGAAAGGTGTCAAATGGAGGTGGTCTGAGGAGCATCAGGAGGCGTTCGATGCGCTGAAAAATGCGCTAACACAAGCACCAGTTTTAGCTTGCCCGGACTTCACGAAACAATTTAGACTACAAACAGACGCGAGCGATTTTGGTCTCTGTGCAGTGCTAACGCAAGGTACGAATAGCGAAGAGCGGGTGATAGCATACGCAAGCCGTAGACTAAGCAAGGCGGAAGCGAACTACTCTACTACGGAAAAGGAATGTCTAGCCATCGTATGGGCTATAAGGAAAATGAGACCGTATTTGGAAGGATACAGATTCACAGTAATCACAGACCATCTGGCACTGAAATGGCTCAATGCAATCGAGAGTCCAAGCGGTCGAATCGCTAGATGGGCGCTTGAACTACAGCAATATTCGTTTGACATTGAGTACCGCAAAGGAAAACTGAACGTAGTTGCAGACGCACTATCGCGCCAACCACTCGAGGAACAGCTAGGAACCATGGCGCTTCAACAGGCCGAAAGTGAATGCAACTGGCTGTCAGCAAAAATCGCAGAAGTCAGGCAGAACAGAGAAAAGTTCCCGGATTATGTAATCGAGGAAGGAAACCTATATAGGCGGATAGGTAATCACAGGGATGGTGTAGATTCGATACCATGGAAACTGTGCGTACCAACCACACAGCGGCAGAGAGTGTTGAAAGAAACCCACGACGAACCAAGCGCAGGGCATATGGGTATTAGAAAAACGATAGCACGGGCGATGATGCGGTATTATTGGCCTGGTATGGTAAGAGATGTCAAGAGGTATGTTCGACAATGCCATACATGTCAAATATACAAACCCAGTCAACAGCAGGCAGCAGGTAAGATGCTTACGCAGATAGTGGACGAACCGTGGGCAACCGTATGCGCAGATTTTATAGGACCGCTCCCGCGCTCCAAGCATGGCAACACAATGGCACTAATTTTTACAGACAGGTTTTCGAAATGGGTGGAGATCATGGCAATACGAAAAGCAACTACAGAAAGCCTTATACGAGGATTTAAAGAAAGGATTATGGCACGATTCGGCATTCCAAAGGTATTGATAACGGATAACGGAGCACAATTCACAAGCAACAAATTCAAGAGATTCCTGGAGAAATTGGGCGTAAAGCACCAGCTTACTGCCCCGTATACGCCGCAAGAGAATCCGACAGAGAGAGCAAACAGGAACATTAAGAGGATGATAGCCCAGTTTAGTGGTAAGGAACACCGAAATTGGGATGAGCTCTTACCAGAAATGGCACTGGCGCTTAACACCAGTGTGAGCGACTCCACTGGATACAGCCCAGCATATATCGTGCAAGGTAGAGAGCCGAGACTCCCAAACTCCTTATACGATCAGCAAACGTTTGGCACCGGGCATGAAACAACGAACCCCACCGAGAAGACAAACAATATGAAGGAAATTTTCGATTTAGTAAAGCGAAATCAGCAGCATACATCCACAGAGCAGGCGCGTTATTACAACTTACGCAGGAGGCAGTGGCGACCAGCTATAGGTGACCTAGTGTTGGTGAAGGAGCACCAGTTATCAAGAGCGGTAGACAATTTCGCGGCAAAACTAGCACCCAGATACAGTGGCCCACACCGTATAACGAATTTTATTTCACCAGTCATTGTGGAGCTGGACAAGATGCACAATGGTAAGAGGAGAACAGCTCATCTTAGCGAGCTTAAGGTTTACCACCAAGAGGAAGTAGAACCAGTAGATAAAACCATAAATCCATACGAATCCCGAAATCCCACAGTAAGTAACGCTAACGCATCCAAGAGCAACGAAGCAGTAGTAGAACCAGTAGACGAAAGCAGAAAACTTCACCAATCCCGAAATTCCACCGTAAGTAACGCTAACGCATCCAAAGGCAACCAAGCAGTAGTAGAACCAGCATATGAAGGCAGAAAAATACACGAATCGCGAAATTCCACGAAATCCCGAAACGCGATGGTAAGAAAAGCAAGCATGTCCACAGGAAATCAGCACAGCGCTAAATCCCGAAACGCGATGGTAAGAAAAGCAAGCACGTCCACAGGAAATCAGCAAAACGTTAAATCCCGAAACACAACTACAAGCAACATAGCGTTGAACAATGGCATTAGGACAGTACCACAATATTTAACGATGGGTAATATCAACGTAGAGGAAACAACGTCGGATCGGAGATCACCACCGGTATTATTAAGCACCATGAACCCACAACCCACAGTCGAAATGCCGAACGAGGAGACTCCAAATGAGGGTAGAGCTGTCGCGCTTTATGGCTCACTCTTTACCGAAGACCACACAAGTAGTTTAGAGGAAATTAGAGACCGGGATCAGCAAATAGTTGCACGGGATCCGGTTATGAGGCGAATAGAGCGGATACATTGTCGCACTCCCACCACGGAAAACGGGATCGAATTAGCAATGGAATATGCTAGCAACGTCGCCAACCAAAATGGGTGTGAGGTGAGTCAATATACCATCACTTTTTATTTCCGCCCTAGAATTGAATGCGCAGGGATATATAATAACATCAACGCCGAACGACATTTTCGGGATCTCATTCCATTCCGGGACCGCTACAATGAAATAAGTGATATTACAACTCTTCAAGCGACCAACAGGACCGAGTACAGCGAACACTGCGGAATCCCGATAAATAGTTAACAAATTCCGGGATTGATAACACTAAACACAACACTGGCACACAACACTAGCACACAACACTGGCACACAACACTAGCACAAACCTACAGCACTAAGCAGCAGCGATCAGAGGCGGACATTGCACAAAACAAAATGACAAAAATCAATCATAGCAAGTACCAACAAAACTAAAGGAAGCGTAGGTCAATGATTTTGGTCCAGTTAGCCGCTTCGCGAAAATAATGTTTCAGCATAATGATCGAAGAAAATTAGTTAGAACAATTAAATAGTCAACAACCATGAGTGAGTGCGGATCGGACTACACAACTGAATCGGCGATGGAGGGTTCGTTACGAGTAACGTTCAAGCGTAAGACCAACGAGGTGGCAGAGGAGCAAACTAGCAGCGAATGTGGCATACAAAGCCCAACGTATGGAGGCGAGGAGTACGATGGTGAGGGGACAGAGGTATTCGGTTACCTACATAATGAAGACAGCCATGACAACGAGATACAAAGCCCGGTGTACGAAGAGGAAGTGTCGGCCAGCGATTATTTGGAGTGGACGCATAACGACGCAACAGAGGTGGAGAGGGCTACAACGCCGATTTCAATATCTTCGGAAAGTGAGGAAGAGGACGATGGAATACCAACCATGCGACAGGGCGAACTGAGTTTACCCCAGCTTCAAAGGAAAAGTCCGTCACATAATTTCAAAATATTGTTACGGTATTGAATTTACTTATCTTTAAGTAATTTGCAAGAAAATTTATTATATAATATACAATCAAATAAATTTTGGTATAAATTTTAAACTTTTTTGGTCGATATATAGGACACGACCGAAAAAATATTAAAATTTAAACTTTGAAAAGTTTAAAAGATTTTTAAACTTTTAAGGTTTAGATTTTATTCCAAATTAAAATTTATTTTAAGACTTTCAAAAGTTTAAAATTTAAACCTTTTTTTTGGTTTAAATTAAAAAAATGTCTGCTCCCAAATCCTCTTCATGCTTTTCCCTATTGTATCTACTTTCCCATCCTCTTTTTCTCCTTTTTTCCATGTTGTTCTCCCCCCAACATCCTTTTCCATATTGTATCTTTTTCTTATCCTCTTCTTCTCCTTTTCTTCCTTCTTCATTTTATCTGTTTCCATAATTATTTTGTGTTTGTCTCCATTCAAACAACGCCACACACTCGTTCATTAAAATTGTCTAATAACTATAAATGAGCTTTTTATATTGTTCATTTCTCAAAAAAGCAAGTTGGAATTTCAAAGCAAAAATTAAATTTTTATTGTTGAAATAAAATCTTACGACCAATGGAAGTTTAAAATTTAAACTTTGAAAGTTTAAATGAAAAAAGTGTAAAATTTAAACCAAAAAAGTATGAAATTTATTCCAAAAAATACTTTGAAATATTTGAAATTTTATAAGTTTGAATTTTAAACCAAAAAGGAATAAGAAACTTTTAAACTTTCGAAGGTTCAAAATTTAACCCAAAAAAAAGTTTGAAATTTCTTTCAAACCAAATCAAAGTTTAAAAAATATTCCAATATTTATAACAGTGTACACAGTAAGAGATAAGTAATTGCGAAAATATGCGATTTTGGGCATTCAGCCTCCGACGACTAATCCAATTTTAATTCTGATTTCATATAAATTTATTGTTTATAGTATTGTAAGAATCGTTGTACTACAAAAGACTTTGTTCTTATTGTACTGATAAATTATAATAAATGAAATAAATAAAAAGAAATGAAATGAAATATCTAAATTCAGCATGGTTGAAATTGATGTGCATAAGTATTGAGCTCTTAATTTTTTAGCCGATTTTTGCCCATTTTTGATTTTCAAAAATCTGTCTTGGTCCATAAAACCCAAATTCCGGAATAGCAAAATGAATTTTACACATATGTCGTGGAACAGTTTTCTACTCAGAAAAATGAGAGAAAGGCCAATTTCGATGGCACGATATCGGATAATTTCTCTCCATACAAATCGCCTCAGCCTAATGTACATATATACTATATCTACATACATATGTGTGGGTATTTAATGCTTATTCATAGAGGTAATAAATACGAAGACCCGTGTGATACGCTTACTTACGCTTTTTACTTTTCACTTTCAGAATAAGTTCACCAAAAATGCAGGAGATAATGCAAATTATGTGCAAATGGTAGCAAAGCGGTAACTAAAATGAATAGAGAAAGGCAAAGGGACAAAAAGTGATGGCAACTCTGTAACTCTTAACAAATAAACAAATTCCAAATTTGAAAAAAATTGGTTTAAGGTGAAATTAAGAAAACGAAATTAAGTCGAGTTTTAATTAAACAAATAATGTATGTAAGTACTTACAGCAGCAGGAAACCGTCCAAAACTGGTCATGACAAAAAAAAAAAAAAAACAAAAAAAAAAAAAACAAAAAATAAAACAAAAAATACAGACAAAAACACAACCAAATAAGTTTGTTGTTTCTTTGCTTTTGTCTTTTATCGTTTTAGCTGAACATTTTCATTTAATTTTTAAGCATTTACTAAGCTGTCACGACATTTCCAGATAAGCGAATTACGAGCCAAAAAAATGCACAAAAAGAAAATGCCATTGAAAGAAAATTCAACACTTAATTCGCCATTTTATTGCTTTTGTTTTTTTTTTTTTTTGTTTTTTTCTTCTCTCTTTTTTGCGATGAGAATTGAATGTGGTTGGCAAAGCGGTAAACGAAAGCGCCAACAGCTGAGCAATCAATTTTGGTGATTTCGACGGCGAAGGCGAAATTGGAAAGAAGCGCGGATGTGAGGAAGTGAGTAAATGAGACGTGGGGTAAACAATGCGTGTGGCTTAGTGGCGCATACCCTGCAAAAATTCCGAGTACTCCAGTCGCTAATCCATGGAGTGCTCGCTATGGACCAACCGATTACTCCATAACTTGCCACATTTCATACAAAAAATATGGTCCATTTAACATTGCATGTCATTGCAATGGAGTATATACTCCAGCCCCGCATAACAAACAAATTAATCCATGGAGTAGCTACATTGGATTAATTTATGGAGTACCTAACAGTTAGCCGAACATAACAACAAAAACAAATGTTTACCGCGACGACGACGAATGACGTGTATACATACAAACATATGTATGTATGTAGTTATTTATGTATACACATATCGTCGTCGCCGCGATAAAAATTTGGTTTTTGTCATGTTCGGCTAACTACGAACCGATGCAGATACACGAATCGGTCGTTTGGGCTATGTCAGTGGTCACTTTGAAAGTACTCCAACCTACCACAAGTGGAGCATATAATCCAATGATTTTTGCAGGGTACGACTCGAATTTAAATTCTAGCCCAGACACAAAATTTTTAGTTCAAATTTAAAACAAAAAACACAAAGCAAAAAAAAAATAATAAAACACATATGTATGCAATTACTGCGTGTTTGTACGAGTACGTGCATTGAGATTCAATTGAATATGAAACAAAGAAAAAATACAAAAGCGGCGACAGCGTCCCTCGGTTTTTGCGCAGCAAAATTTAACTTAGTTATGCAGTTAGTTTGTTTCAATTAAATTGCGTGTAGTCAAGAATTATCTAAAGAAGGATATTGCAGTAGATAAGCTGATTGGAATTGTGTATGTATACTAAAAAGTGTGAATGCCAGACAAAACGAATTGGCAAAAATTTTTCCTTGATATTCATTTCTCTTCTCTTTCACATTGACATTTTTAAAGAAAACACACGCATAAAAACGGAAGTAATATAACCTCTAGTTGGATAAGCCTTGCGTGTAGTCAAAGAAAAAAAATTTGTTGAAAATGTTTTCATTTACGCCCGTCCGACTTTTACCGTCCTTTTACCAAGCCAAATACGAAAAAGTGCAAAGAAATGTGTTGGAAAGTAAATGAAAATCTTGTGGCGGAGAATAACTGTTAACTCAAATAACTTCATTTTCGTGGCTTAACTTTTTCTTTTTTTTTTTTTGTTTTTGTTCTTTTTCTTGGAACCTTTTTTGCTGTTGCAATTTGGGCGCAATTTCTTTAAATTTAACTGGAATTTGTGTGGTTTTTTTCATTTAAATAAACCATACAAATTACCAGGGGCGAACGCAGGGGGGGGGGGGGTTTGGGGTGTTAAACCCCCCCCCAAGTACATAATTGAATTTTTGAATAATAGAATTTAATTCTACATAGTCATTTGAAAAATTGTAATTTGTTGTTTTCAAAGCAATCTTTCTGCCGACGATGTATGAATATGTAAAATAAATGAATACATTAGTCATTAACAGCATTGCCGTTTTGTATCTTTTTTGATACTTTTTTTTCTAAATTTTGTGATTTGATACTTTTTGTTCACAAACGGCCTATTTTGATACTTTTTTGCTGATAGAATTTAATTTTTTGAAACTATGAAAATGTTAAACTAAAAACAAACCTATTGTATCTGGATAGTATTAAAAAGTTGTGGGAATGTAGGCCAATTAAAAAACCCAGAAAAATATAAACTGGACAGAGACATTTTTTTAATTTGCTTCAAAGTAATGAGTTTGCCTTATAACTCTGTGGCTACTGAACTGGATTTTTTTTAGATTTAAGGGGAATTGTGAGTCGAAAATGGACTTCTTTTGAAAATTAGTTCTGATCTGAAAAGTCACCAATAAGGTTTCTATTATTTTTTTAGAGTTTATTGTTAATCATAATAAAGGAAAAATAAAAACTCATTTATTATGACTTTTGGTTTTCGTTCCATGAGCAAACTGTTGTGAAATAAATTTAAATTAAAAAAAATTGTGCTATTTGCAAAAAAATACTTGAGTGTCTTAACTAAAATGTCTATATTTTTAATAAAAACAACCAGAAAAAACTGGTCTGAATTAGATACACAACTTTACTTATTATTTGTTTTTCAAATGAAAATTTTTAAAACCACGGTTGTGCTTTTGATACTTTTTGATACTTTTTGTGCTTGGCAATTGCTTATAAGACCTCGTCCAGAGTGGTCCTTAGTTGTTAAAAGTTTAAATGTAAATGCTAATGCTTGAAAATTACGCTCATAGAAAAACTAAGATTTCTTCATCTTGTATAAATAAATTGTTCTCACTGTTTTCTTTCGCTAAATCATGAAACATACCTCTTTTTTGCGTTTCCATAGATATCCGCATTTTTTAGCACTCAAACTTGAAATCTCGCGAAAATCATAATACACTTATTTATACAAACTTTTTCCAGACAATTTTTTTTTCAAATTAGTTGACTTTAAATGAGCCAAAGTAACGTTTAATGGTGTCTATTGCGTATAGAAGGAGGTTTTCTATAAAATTCAATATATTTTCCACGGAAATGCATGACAGAAATTTCTTTTTGAAACACTAACATTTTTTACTTTTGTGTGTAGGGCTGACAACGATGTGGACTTAACGAATATTTAATTCACCATAATCCAATTCGTTCCACCAAAGCTACAATGTAGCTGCTACATGACGAAAAATATGAATTCAGTAGCAATTATGACGCAATAATACAGGTGAACTTTCCTTTTTAGTTTTAGTTTAAATACAGAGAAAATGCAATGAATTGAGCTTTAAAAGGTGCCTTTGTTTAATGTGTGCATACGTAGGTCCACTCCCCAAACATAAATAGATTTAAGTAAAAATTGTCTGGACGAGTTTTGAGTATTTTTTTTTTTTGAAAAACCCCCCCAAAATATTTTTCTGTGTGCGCCACTGCAAATTACTGTGAACAAAAATGAGTTTGCCGCGTTGCATATTTATGTAGCACATAGAAATGAATGAAAGAACACGAGAAATATGTATAAACTAGAGTGCTGCCTACTGTCGAAAGTCGACAGTTTTTCTAGATGTTTACTTATGACTAAAGTGAACCTATAGTTTTTGTATAGTTGTTTGTTGTTATTGTCACTGTTACTATTTTCTTGTTGTTCCTGTTGATGCTGCTCCTTTTGTTATTACTGTCACTGCTACCCTATTGTTGTTTTTGTTGTTGGTATTGTTGTCGTTAATCATCTTCACAATTCTCCTACCTATTTTTTTCTTTCTATTTCTGCTCTTTTCTTTCCTCAATTTCTTTCCTACTTATGCTTCCTTATATATCTTAATAGAGAGTGTTGAGCACTATCTATGCCACTGCCCCGCACTGTCGCAATCCAGGTACCGCTTTCTCCATAAACACTTTTTCGAGTGCCTGGCGGAGATGGAAAATGCAAGGACACTAGATTTTCTGCGCTTCATGAAACAAACGCGCTGGTTTAGCTTAACGGGCATCTAATCTTATCATACTCTGAAAAAAAAACGTTGTAAATCTAAAGACTTTCGCTGTTAAATCAGCTACTTTCCGCACTTGAAATGTGCCCAACAACGCTCCGTTGTTGTTTCAAAGGTGCGAGCGTTGTTGATTTAAGTCAATAACGGAGATTGTTGGAAAAAATTTTCAAAAATAAATTTATGCTTGCATTTTACTCTTCATCTTCTCTCCGCCCGCGTCCCAACTGCAAATATGTAGCCTCCGCTTGTTCTCCTCTTCTTCTCTCCTTCTTATCATTCACTGGTTGCTATCTTTATTTTTTATTATGCTTTTTCTTCTCTATTTTATATTCTCCTCCGGATTCGAACCATGACATCAACCTGAAATTCTATCCAATCATCACATAGTGGAACATTCAACATTATATTGAATTGTAGTAACCTATTTATACTTCCATTTTCTAAAAAGGAACCCATGAACTACTTGAATCATTTTGAAAACAAAATTTAAAAAAATTTGTTCTCATTAGTTTTGTTTACAACGGAAACTGTTGGGTCAAATACGTTTGCCTTTAAATCAACAACGGGGAGAAAATTGTTGCTAAAAATAAACTTTTGTTTGGATTTTTCTCTTCATCTTCTCTCCATCATTATTTTTTTTTGTTGGTTTTCTCACAAAAAAATATTTTCTCACAAAAAATTGTTTAAAAGCAAGCAGGTTGTTGAAACAACAACGCCCGTTTTTGAATAAATTGTTGGATCAAAAACTTTGCTGTAAAAACAAATACTGTTGCTGTTGAATCAAAGACGGATATTCAACAGCCGAAAGTTGTTGGTTTAACTACGGGAATTTTTTTCAGAGTACTTTCGAATCTAATTTTTCCGGAAAGGTTTGTAAACAGGGATAAGGAAGCTAGGGCTCCCGTGTGGTATCACAATGGGCCACCTCGGCCTAAGTGTGTCCCCGCTTTCATGAATTGCGGAGACAGCCACCTCAACCTAACCTAACCTAACCTATGCTTATCCTTCTTATTACATGACTGTGTTTTTGTTGTAGTGCTTTTGCTACTTTGCGAAGCCAGCGACTGAAACATAATAAATGCGGCAACGACCGCCACTGCAGAAGGCTCGTTGCTGCCACATTACAGTTTTTCATTCACAGCTAAAAAGTTTTTGGTTCAAATCGTAATTTATTAATGTAAAATAATAAATTAAATAGTTAAATTTATTAATTGAATGCTTTAAACTGTTATTACATTTGGTTGTGTATAAATACTTCTGCTTTTTTTGTAAAGTTTCGTTAGATTTATTGAGTTGTCAAAATTTTCATATTTTACAATGCAGTGGCAACTCATCGTCCGCTCGTCGTAGTCACCAAAATTAGAAATCGGCCTAAGTTGACGACAACGTAATTTTGTCGGTGGACGACGTCGTGCCGCGTCGTCTTTATTATAATTGCTTTCATAAGAATGCATGGGTTTTAATTTTGACAGGCTGTCGTTGTCGCAATGTCGTGTCGTTACGTTCCGATTCTGTTTTCATCCTAATGCACGCGCATTGATACAGCACGGGAATTTTCTAACGACGATTGTGGGCGCATTTTACAACCAATTTAAATGAAAATTGGCGCAGTTCTATTTGAGAGCAATACCTTTCTAATGGTGTACTTAGTTTTAAAATCGGTTCAGTAGTTTCGACGGAGAAGATGGAACAAAATTTATGTTAGCGTATTAATAATATAGATATATTTACCCAGCAAACATTCTGGGAGCGCTCATAAATTGGAAGTCCGATATGAGTCCGAAATATGAGCCTCAGAATTTCGGAGTCTGATATGAGTCCGAAATATGTTTGAAAAATGAGCCTCATAATTTCGGAGTCCGATATGAGTCTAAAATATGTGTGAAATATAAGCCTCTGACTTTTGGAGTCCGTTATGACTCTGAAATATATTTGAAATATGATCCTCAGAGATGCGCTCATGCTCCGATTTAGGACTCATTTCTGACTCTTTTAAGAGTCCGAATGTTTGCTGGGTATTTATGATAGAAACTCCAACACATGCTCAGCAATCACTAATACATATTATGAAGAGTGATAATCATTTGATAAATCATTTGAAGCACACGATTGATGGAAAGTGACACGGACAAAAATGTTTTCATCACATCTTTCACACCTTCCATACACAAGTTATGGAAACTTGTAGGCAGTCTGTGACAGAAATTGTAATAGCGTCAGAGTTGTAATAGCGTCAATGTATTATGAGTACAAATACGTCAAAGTTTTATGCCCTTAACTATTTAAATGGAGAAGTTTTACCCCAAGATGTCCATATCTGAACAATCGGTTGTATGATAGCTATAGGTTATAGTGGTCCGATTCGGCCGATACCGCAACTTGTCAGCTTCTCCTCAAAATGCACTCACATTCCGAATTTCATGCAGATATATCGAAAACTGTAATATCATGTTCAGACATAAAAATTAATTAAGTCAATTGGGGTTGATTGAACATCTTTAGATTTGGTGTTCAGACATATTTAATTTACTTGGCCCATTTAACAGGTCGGCTCAAGATACATACACACATACACGCCGTGAGCTGAATATCAAACTCTCGTGACCTAAATGTCAAAATTGCAAGGAGGACGAAATAATTTGACATTCATCTCACAATTTTTACCAATCGTAAACACGAATGCATGTATAAAATAAGCAGAAATAAAAACAAATTTGGTAGGTGATGAAGAAGAACAAGAATGCAGCTGATCTGACGAACCAACCTGTTTAGTGGACACTGACGCTAATCACATTTCTCTTTTCATGACATTTCATTTTACTTATGAAACAAGCCTTTTAACAGGGTTGCATGCAGAATTGTTCTTCATTAATAACTCATTAATTTCTAATGAAGCATTAACTTTGTCAATTTTTGTATGGTAAATTGAGAATCATTGGGCTTGAAAATTGAATGAAGGCTCTTAATGTTCAATTAAGGTTGTGTCTGAACATAACATTAGACTAGTTTGCGTTCACACAGGCAGACAGACGGACATGGCTTAATCGACTCAGCTCATGATCCTGATCATATTGGTATATATTTTAGTGGGTATGTCACGCCTCCTTCTGGTACTTTCAGGATTTTTATTTCGGCACAAAGTTATAATACCATTTTATTCTCATGAAAGGTATAAAAACTACTCACACAATCTCTCTTACATATCTTGGTACATCTTGAATACCATGTGCAATGAGTAACTAATCAGAGACATGTTTTATACCATGTCTCCACATACCGTGTCTCGCTCTTTTTTCTGCATTTTCTCTCTCAATCTTGTTTCGACACGGAAACCTGTGCCGAAACTCGCCAATTTCCATACAAATTTCTGAGAGCGAGTGAAGATTGAAACACTGTTTCATTCTGAATCATCTTGCCAAGCTCGATGATATCGATGTCTTCTCTAATTTTGTATCGATAATCTATCGAAATCTCACACAGACCAAAACAAAAACGCAAAATATAAGCAAACATACAAACATTTAAGAAGAGCAAGAAAGAGAAATATTAAACTGAATCACGATCAGCCACGTGGAGACGGGTTATTTAACGAGATGTTTTGCTAGATGTTTTGTTGGTGAAACAAGTTATGTGGAGACGGGCTTTTAGCTAAGCATTGCACAGTGGTCCACATTTCAATTAATTGCTTTCAGTTCTTCAAACATCAATTGTATGCACATATTTACGTAAATTTGAATTTTTAATCCTTTCTTGTACTTGCATTCATGCAATTAAGGCAATTTTTTACTCGTTATTCACTCAAAATAATTTCAATTAAATAATATGTATTAAATAGCACAAATGTCAAATACATATTTGATTTTGCAAAAACGATATAAATCAAAAGTTATGCTCAATTTCTTTCATTATTGCACATTCCATTTAATTCCCTGCTATCAGTTCAAAATGTAAATATACTCTTTCGCTTCATAGATCTCATAGGAATTGGAAAAATTTGAATAATCAATTAAGAATTTGTGTAGTAAATATTGGAATAAAAGCGAAATGTCTTAAAAACCCAGCTGTGAATGGCAAATAAGTTTATACAAGAAAAAGATATGCATACGCATGTACATATGTATGCACATTTGTTTGTAAAAAGTATTAAAATGCTGATAAGTACTGATTACTTACGTTCGTTAATACAAACAGAGATATATGCATGTGCATGTACATACATACATATGTTGTGATCTATGACTCTTGTATGAAAATTATTCGTAACCATTTAGATTTCAAATCAACTAAGACTTGAATATTTACATACTCGTATTTAAGTAAGCTTTTGGAAAAATAGCAATTGCAAAAACTAGCAGGCATACTAATTGAAAAGCCAACATACCTATTCAACCATAACCACCTAAGTGAGACTTTCATAACCGCCTAACCGACATTTGTGCCAAAAATTAAAATTGAATTACGCACGCCCAACTCGAGCACTCCTGAGCTGAAAAGGATATTACAAGGAATTATAGAGCCTCACGATCTACCCAAAGACCACATTTATGGTATGAATCGATAGTTTGATAAATCTCAATTTTGGCATGGGCGGTTATAAATGTTTCACTTTATGAAGTTTAAACGGCGATATGTATGTCCATTTGTATGCATATCAATATGTAAGTATGTAAATAATTCTGAGACATATCCCAGCAGTATTTATCAGCTGGAAAACAGCACATATTTCCTACTGAATATTCAGTAGAGATGTCCTTCTAAAATCTGAAATTTCCCTTTCGTTTTTATATAAAGGTGGCATCGAAAATCAACTACCTAAAAACTTCCGAACAAGAACAGAGAGTTTCTGTATGAAAAAAGGCCTGAATGCGCAGGGAGAACTTCCATAGCATATATTTCAGTACACTTCATGCCTTCAGTACACCTCATGTCTTCACGTGCTTTTGAGCTGTAAAGTAGAAAAAACAAGTAAAAGCGTGGCTGTGAAATGAAAAGTTACCTATGTATGTACATAGCCGGATTAAGTTTAATTTATAATTTTAATTCTGTGGGTTATTTATGGAAAGATTTATTAGAAAAAATGGTGTCTTGGCTATTTAAATGGAGGAGTTATACACCAAAATGTCCATATCTGAACAATCGGTTGTATGGGAGCTATATGTTATAATGGTCCGATCTTGACAATTTTCGGTAACCCCGTTTGGGCCCATATGGGTACAAATACTTAAAAATTTCACGCCGTTAGCTGTTAAAATGGAGGAGTTATACACCAAAATGTCCATATCTGAACAATCGGTTGTAGGGGAGCTATAGGTTATAGTAGTCCGATCTTAACAATTTTCGGTAATCCCGTTTGGGCCCATATGGGTACAAATACTTCAAAATTTCACGCCGTTAGCTGTTAAAATGGATGAGTTATACACCAAAATGTCCATATCTGAACAATCGGTTGTAGGGGAGCTATATGTTATAGTGGTCCGATCTTGACAATTTTCGGTAACCCTGTTTGGGTCCATATGGGTACAAATACTTCAAAATTTCACGCCGTTAGCTGTTAAAATGGAGGAGTTATACACCAAAATGTCCATATCTGAACAATCGGTTGTAGGGGAGCTATATGTTATAGTAGTCCGCTCTTAACAATTTTCGGCAATCCCGTTTGGGTCCATATGGGTACAAATACTTCAAAATTTCAGGCCGTTAGCTGTTAAAATGGAGGAGTTATACACCAAAATGTGTATATCTGAATAATCGGATGTTGTGGAACTATGTGTTATAGTGGTCCGATCTTGACAATTTTCGGTAACCTAAAAATTGCATGTATATCTGAATAATCGGTTGTTTTCTATATGTTATAGTGGTCCGATTCGGCCGGTTCCGACAAATGATCAGCTGCATATAACAACATACCTGTATTCCGAATTTCATTCAGATATCTCAAAAATTGAGGGACTAGTTTGCGTTCACACAGACGGACGGACGGACAGACGGACATGGCTTAATCGACTCAGCTCGTAATTCTGATCATATCGGTACATATTTTGGTGGGTCCCCTACGCTTCCTTCTGGTACTTTCGACAAAATTTTTTTGGCACTAAGTTATAATACCATTTCATTCTCATGAAAGGTATAAAAATAAAAATATAAAAAAAATGATTTTAACCCCCAACCGGCCTTCACTAAAAACGTTGTAACTTTTTTTTGGTACGGAATTACCAAAATTTCTTTTCTGCAAAATGAAGCTTGATATTAAGCGCATAGACTGCTGATTGGTGTTTTTTCCTAAACATATGAAAACGTGGAGAAAAACGGCGAAATAGCGCGATTATTTTCAAAAAATGAACTTCTGAGTTATGCCATTTTTGAAATTTCAAAAACTGGCCACTACATCTTGTTGCTAAATAAGTTTCCTAACTAATGCCGAAAAAATCAATAGAATCGAAGCATTGGTTACCGAGTTATTCAAAAAAATTAAAAACCGTTAAGAAAACTTTGACCGCGAATAACTCGCTGAAAAATCAAAACTAGCAAAAACTCTTCTGCGATCATATTACAATCTTTGTTAGCTTTCAAAATTGATCCATAAACCATACAATATCGAAAAATCGATTTTAGGTGGCCCACTTGAGAAAACTTGACTCATAAGTATAAGTATTTTTTTACCTACGTGTTTAAAAGAAATTTATTAACAACCTTAAAACCTATTGATATACACAGGACATATTGCAATGCCGCGTTGGTTTCCAATCAGTTTTCTAAGCCTTATTTCATGTGTAGAATATCCCATAAACTTCCTTCCCGTTATTAAATAGATTTGCCACTTAATACCTAAACTACGATCATAGGTTTTCACAAATCATACTTGTAGTGGGAATGCAATGAATGGTAGTGCAAACCACATTTGCATTACCATTCACTACTGAATGGTAGTGCAATCCACGTTGGCATTACCATTCACTATTGAATGGTAGTGCAAGCCACATTTGCATTACCATTCACTACTGAATGGTAGTGCAAACCACATTTGCATTACCATTCACTATTGAATGGTAATGCACTTTGAATGGTAATGCAAAAATGCCTATCCTTGTATAAAATCCATATTTTTATGTTTTAGAGATTTATGTACATACATATGTATGTATGTTTTATGTACATAAATTCCCAGTAGGACTGGGGATCACCGTTTTATTAATCCCGGAGTACTCCCTTGTGAGTACTGGATTACTCCCCATTACTCCCTATTACTTCTATGTATTTTCATACAAATTTCTGTACTCGCTTTTAACATTGTATGCCCTAGGAAGGGAGTAATAGATAAAACTCCCTTTCTCCTCCCAAAACAGCAGTTAGGGAGTTTTTGCTAATACTCCCATATACCTCATAATCGAGCATTGGCGAAGTTTGGAGAGTCTTCTAATAACCTCCCGAAAGAGCAATGAGGGAGTAATTGTTAAACATTCCCCGTTCCTCCCAAGCGAGCAATGTAGGAGTACACATTTGAAACCTCCTGAGCGAGTAATGAAAGGGATGAAATCCATTTATGGTCAAAGTAATTGTTTTAATTTTATTTTTTATTTCACTGGTAAATTACAATTTAAAGGATGGTAAATATGTATATACATAGATATATAATTTAGACAATGAAGCGTTGCTTTTGTTTCTGCTGCCGCTGTCTTTACCGTAACCTTCATAGCCGATTCGACCCAAAATACCACTTTTATCACGCAAAGTTAACTGTTCTTCAAAGTAACACATTGATTATTTGGCCCAATGCTTGACCCAACTCATCCAAACTGGATATGTAGACAAATTATTGACGAAATATTCCTTTAAAGCCCGATCATATAAACATTTTCAAATAAACAAATTTCTAATCGACTGAAAAAATATTACAGACAAATTTCGCCTGCTGAAAACAATGTTAGATTGGAGTACATATTGGAGACATCTTTTCTATTGCTCCAAAAAGATGACAGAATGAGTTATCTTTTATTTTTAGTTTGGAGAGATCTCCCATATTGCTCCACAAGGAGTAACATGGGAGTAGTGAAGTGTAGATATCTCTCCTATTGTTCCAAAACGACGTTTAATGGAGTACTCTTCTATTCACCGCTTAGGGAGACCTCCCATATTGCTCCACAAGGAGTAACATGGGAGCAGTAAAAGGTAGAAATCTCTTCTATTGCTCCAAAAGGATGTCAAAAGGAGTACTCTTCTATTCCTCCCTTGGGGAGATCTCTCTTCAAGTTCAACTGGGTTATTATAATAAATACAAAAATGTTGGCTTTCAATAAATTTGAGAGAAATAGAAAGTATTTGGGAAATCCATTGATGCATTTTTACATACATACATACATGCATATATGCAAATGCATAAATAAGCTTATCTACAAAATTAATGAAATCATACTTTCGGTTGGAAATTTATATTTTCACTCGAGTTTTTTACATATATGTATGTCTGTGGTCCCCTGCAATAACTGCTTAAGTCGACTTAAGGAGATTTCGAGTTACATATATACACTAGATAGGGTTGGTCCCCATACGAAAAAAAAAAGTTGTAAAAGTCCGCCCCTAAATTTGAAGCTTATGTTGAGAGGGTTAAGGGACACAAAAAAAATTTTTTCTGATCCCGCGAAATACCGCCGAAATCGTTTTTTTATTGTAACTTTGTTATTTAACATCCGATTTTTAAAATTGATACGTCATTAATTTCGTATTTTGCAGCTCTACACTTCCATCTAATGCTCTTTTGAGCTCTGAAGTCGTTTTCACATAGTTGGGTCAGCTAACTTATTTGTATGTCCATGAATTACCCTCTTTGTTTTGCCAAATGAAAGTGCTTCAAAATTCATGACAATGTTGCCTTTAAAGGGTTTTACTAAATTAATAAACAAAGAAGTTGCGTCACTACGAATATTTAACGTAGCTATAATTTAATTTATTTTTTTAAGCAATTCAATATATGTAAAGTTGTAAAAGTCCGACCCTAAATTTGAAGCTTATATTGAAAGGATTAGGGGACAAAAAAAAATTTTTTTTCTGATCCCGCGAAATTCCGCCGAAATGGTTTTTTTCTTGTAACTTTGTTATTTAACATCCGATTTTTAAAATTGATACGTCATTACTTTCGCGTTTCGAAGCTCTATATTTTCTTCTAATGTCCTTTTGCACTCTGAAGTCAAATAACAAAGTTACAATAAAAAACTATTTCGGCGGTATTTCGCGGAATCAGAAAAAAAATAAAATTTTTCTCTTTAATCCTCTCAATATAAGCTTCAAATATAGGGTCGCACTTTTACAACTTTACATATACTGAATTGCTTAAAAAAATTAGTTAAATAATTGCTACGTTAAATAGCTTCTTTGTGACGTAACTTCTCTGTTTATTAATTTAGTAAAACCGTTTCAAGGCAACATTGTCATGAATTTTGAAGCACTTTCATTTGGCAATACAAAGAGGATAATTCATGGACATACAAATAAGTTAGATGACCCAACTATGTAAAAACGACTTCAAAGCTCAAAAGGACATTGGAAGAAAGTGTATAGCTTCAAAATACGAAACTAATGACGTATCAATTTTAAAAATCGGATGATAAATAACAAACTTACAAGAAAACAAGTAAGGAAGCCTAAGTTCGAGTGGAATCGAACATTAGATACTCAGCTGTATGCGTTCATTGTTTGTTTGCGTTTGATGGAAACACGGTGTATTTTATATAAAGCGAGTGCTGCATAAAGTGGGCGTAGCCGCGCCCATTTTAAAAATTTTTATCAGTCATCCAACTAAGCATATGAATATTATTCTTTGTGCAAAATTTCATACCTTTATGACTTCTAGTTACAAAGATGTTACGTTACAAATTTCCAAAGCGTGTTCCAGAAATATCTTTGCTAAAAAGTAGGCGTGGTTATAAAACGACTTCAATAAATTTTTGCGTGTCTATTAACACAAGTTATAAAAGTGTATAAACCAAGTTTCATCATAATATCTCAATTATTTGCCGAGTTATGGGCTCCGAAATCTCGTAGATTCTTTTGTTTAAAAGGAGGCAGTGCCACGCCCATTTTCCAAAATTTTTCTACTTTTTGTTTCCGGTCTATTGTGGAATTCATGCCACAAAATTTCAATGAATTACCTTTATATTTGACAAAGATATCGCTTAAAATGTTTTTATTAGGCCACTTTATGATACCCATATATAAAAGTGGGCGTGGTCGTCATTTTGCCTAAGTAAGTATATTACGCACACCAAATTTCATCGATATATCTTCAACGGTTTCTGAGTTATGACTCATAAAACTTTCAATGTTTGCCCCTTAATAAATGGGCGTGGCACCGCCCATTTTTGAAAATTTTTGTGTTTTCTGTTTTATGTCCATAGTTGGACTCATGCGACAAAATTTCAGTGATATATCTTTATATTTGACAGAGATATCGCTTAAAATGTTTTTATTAGGCCCCTTTATAATATACATATATAAAAGTGGGCGTGGCCGTCAACCGATTTAAACTATTTTCCGTCCAAATGTTTGGCTAAGTAAGTAAATCACGCATACCAAATTTCATCGATATATCTTCAATGGTTTCTGAGTTATGACATATAAAACTTTCCATGTTTGACCCTTAATAAGTGGGCGTGGCACCGCCCATTTTCCAAAATTTCATCAAATTTCTTCATAGGGGCCTGAGCTCAACACGTGGGTAAAATTTCATCGCTCCAGCTATATTAGTGACTGAGATACCAAATTTCCGATTTTTTCTATATAGGAAAAGTGGGCGTGGTCATGGTCCGATTTTGCCTATTTTCAATACCAACCATCCCAATCTCGATACCAACTTGCATTTCAAATTTCATCAAAATATCTCAATTTTTGCGCGAGTTAGAGTGTTTACAGACGGACGGACAGACGGACGGACGGACAGACGGACGGACGGACGGACATGGCTCAATCGATTTCTCTTTTCACCCTGATCATTTTGATACATATACATAAGTCTATATCTATCTCGATTATTTCATTCTGTTACAATCCACCGTTATGTGATTAAAACTATAATACTCTGTGTACTAGTACAGCTGTGTATAAAAACAATTTCGGCGGTATTTTTTTTTTTGTGTCCCTTAACCCTCTCAACATAAGCTTCAAATTTAGGGGCGGACTTTTACAACATTTTTTTTCAACCCTATCTAATATACACCACGTTATTCTCCTTTTAAAACTCTATATTTCTGTTATGATGTCATGCTTGTAACATAATTCAATCAAAAGATATTAATACAAACATTTAGGCTTAACTTACAATAGAGGTATGTATATTAAACAGTCAAAATATATGTAAATACTTATGGCGTTTTCTTTTCTACGAAAAAATGTTGCCCTCCTATATCCCAGTTATCGAATTACGTATCCTGACTTTCTATAAAATGTCTGAATTTGTAGATAAGGGTGCCCTCTTACTTAGTTAGAAGTCAATATTTGTTGAAAGGACCAGACAAACTTACAAAATTGCTAAGAAAATCAAACCGGGCAACATTATTTCGAAAAAAGAAAACCACATTAATGAAATTTATTCATAACATCTTGTGGATGGCTCACAGATTTTGCGTCCATAGTTTTTAATCGACTTTTATGATTCTTTAAGAAACGCCTTCGAATATAGGAAGCAATTTATCTCGAAATCATATTTTAAGACATAAGCAATTATTGCAAATTGCCACAGATATGTATGTAGACACAAAATATATTTATGTATGTATGTGTAGTATCGTAGATATATCTGTGGCAATTTGCAATAATCGCTTAAGTCGAAAAATATGATTTCGAGATAAATTGATTTTTATATTCGAAGGCATTTCTTAGCTAATCATAAAAGTCGATTAAAAACTATGGACGCAAAATCAGTCAGCCATCCACAATGTTAAGATCAAATTTTGTAAATAAAACAAAATGTCGTGAAGAAACTTGATTAAGTATATATGTACGTCTACTTTGGCTTTTATAGCAAGTTTAATATACCTCTATTGTAAGTTACGCCTAAATGTTTTCATTTATATCTTTTTATTGAATTAAGTTATAATAATGGGGGTTTTACAGAAATATAGAGTTTTAAAAGGAGAATAACGTGGTATATATAACTCGAAATCTTCCTAAGTCGACTTAAGCGGTTATTGATATGACAGATATTTTGCGTTTCAATCATTGCCAGTAAAATGGATATTATTCTTTATTTAAAGAGTTAAGTATCTACACGAAGCCATTAAAACGACAATTTTCATTTTTTAAGATTTTTAAGATCAGCCAATACTGCAAATTTTCATATCGTTAGCTGTTTTAATGGAGAGGTTATACCACAAAATTTATATATATATGAAAACTCGGTTATATGGGAGCTTTGTCTTATAGTGATCTGATTTCGACGATTTTGACATATTGCGAATAAAAAGTTCGTCGCAAATCTTTGTAGAATGAACCTAAAAGACCACAGGAAGCAAGAATCATATATTTCTCGGAATGTTAAATGTGTTTTACTTAGGGCACTACTGAGTTAATCAAAATACTTCTTTGATAAAAGATTCATGATTTTTGTCGATGTTTAACATGCTGACATAAAAAAGGTAGATTAAGGTCGTGTAAATTAATTACTGGACGGTAGCGACCCCAATGGCGCACATATGGTTAATGCGATTATACATTAAAAACCGATCGCATTATAAATACCAAATATATGAAAAAATTGTATTTGGGCATAATCTAACGGCGCACATAGGTAGATTTTCAAGCTATGCGTCCAAAAATAAATTATTGTCTACATCTATTCCAAATTGCTTGTTTAATACAAAATTTTAATAATTTGTGTTAAAACTCGATTTTATTGAAAAATATAGATATACAGTGAATCAAAAAAAAATCATACGTCGGAGCTTTTAAATTTATTTCAAAGAGTTCTGTCGAAAATTTGACTTTCGTTTTAAATCTAGACAATTCTTCAATAAAAATCGTTTTAAGCAGGATTTCTAAACTTATGGAAAAAATCCGATAACTCGTAGAAATTTCTAAAAGTGGATTAAAAATTTCAAAGCAAGGCCAGAATTTATAGAAGATTTTGAGGAGATTTCTAAGTGTACTGTTATGTAGCCAACCAATTTTAGTCTAAAAAGTGCAATGCTGTGAAAAATTCCGTCGATTTTAGAACTTTTTGAAGTTAACTTCTTAGGCGGCGATACAGAGTTTTTATGGAGAGTGATATTTGAAATTTGATGCAACGGAAGTTGACCCCGGAAATAGCAGCTATTTTAGCTGACTTTTAATTTAAAAAAAAAATCAACCTTGATATCGAGTGGTTCGACAACCTACAACCCCTCGCTTCCAGACCTGACACTCTATCGCTGCGCCATCACACCACCTGCGTTGGGTATGTCAAATTCTGCACTTAAACTGAACTAACAATTACAACTCACTCACGTATGTACATATACATGTTAGTACATAACAGCGCTGTGGTGAAATAAGCGTGGTGAGAATGTTAATACACAAGTAAAGTACACCGTTTGACACAACTCGTATAACTAGCGCAGTAGCTCAGCTGTAAGATACTTGGCTTCCAATTTAAGTGAAGGTGGTTCAAGTTCGGTCGAGCCAATTTTTTTGTTCCTTTTTTTTCTATTAAATAATTTTCTTTATAATTTTTTATTAAATAAATATGCCATCCGAATATCGGGGGTTACATAGATACTAGTTAATTATTAAAATAAAAACCACCAAACAACCAATATAAAAACCAATCGGATGAGCTTGCCGATAAACAAAATCTAATAACAAGAACAAGCATTGCCTTTTCTATAAATAGAATTTGTACAAACAAAAACACACAACCACATGTATGTATGCACATGCGATAGTTTTCATTGCAATATCCTTGCAAAAAAATGTGCGATTAATCCCGATATACATAGATTTGTCCCGGATTGATTTCTTTCGTGAACAATCGGTCCACAATTAGTCCCCGATTATTCGCGAACGGGTATAAATGTAGACTAATTGTGGACCAATTGTTCCCGAACTTATACCCGTTCTAGATTGATTATATGTAGAAATTTTACAAAAATATTCAATGTATGTATTAAAAAGACAATAGGTAAAACTAATTGAACACGCTTCCTTTTAATAACAATGATGAATAATAATTTTGACAAAATTTTACCAAAAATATCCATTGAAAAATCCATTACGATTATACACTGAAAACTGACTATTTAGAAAATTTTAATTTATTGAATAGATTTTTTTACAAAAGTAAAACTTATTGTATAATCTTTATTTAAATAGGCATGAACATTTATAATTTTTAAAGATTGTTACAAAAATTGGCTTGGCTAGCAACTTTGAAAAATTCCTCACATATCTTTTACACTCGCATAATGCATTCTCAAAAGTTTAAATATTTGGAGAAAATAATTAATTTTTTAAAAGATTTCACTACAAGATGAAATCTAATCGAATAAACACTTCTAATATATATAACAATTTATAATTTTTAGACATTTTCATAAAAATAGCCTTGGCTTACAACTTTGGATGAAAGCGATTAATCTACATTTGTACCCGTTCGAGATAAAAGAAATTGATCTACATTTGTACCCGTTCGGGTATACAAGTTGAACAATTAGTCTCTTCATAGGACATGCTCGAACAAATGCGATCAATTCGCTCCATATAAAGGGATGTAAAATTGTATTAGTCGCATTCTCCCTTCCGATTGATCCCGGACACGTCCCGGATTAATCGCATTTTTTCAGGGATGTATTTTCAAATTCGCTTCTCATATGATATGTATATGAAACTTGTTACTTGTTGCTTTCGAGCCAATATAAATTGAAAACACAATTATTTGAAATATTGAACAAGATGTAAGAAGTTAACTTCTATCACGTGTACTATGCTGCACGCGGGTTTTTTTTTCTGTAGGGTGTTTGCTTTATATGTATGTACGTGAGACCGTTCCAATTAAATTTTCCGAAAAGCCAATGAAAATTTTCAAGAAGTTGAATGTTGCAAATTATTATAATAAAATTTAATGAGCTGCAAAATTGCATATTCAGAAATCTTCTAAAAAAAATGTAGCTTTAGAATTCTTAGCTCCTTTTTATGATAAGTATTTCCTTCACTTTGAAAAATTGGAAATACTAAAAATACTGCCTACAAATTTGTTTATAAATATCTCGATTACTTTTGAGCATCACCTGCATTAACCAAGATATGCATTAGAATTATAATAATAATAATACAATGGTGCTATTATAACTCTGACGAGTTTTATGGCCGAGCTTCTCTCCCAATTCGAGGTGTGCATCCTTTTTGTTTTTCCTGCTAATTGGCTGGACCTACAGTTTTATGCCGGCTCTGAACGGCGAAATGCATTTTTTGAGAAGATTTTTCATGGCAGAAATACACTCGGAGGGTGCCACCCACTGCCGAGAGGTGACCACTATTTCTAAAAACCCAATAATCGGGTTTTAATTATGTATTTTGAAAACAATTTTTTGGTATTTGTCCAGACTGGGTCTAACCCCGAGACGTCTGGTATAGCAGGCGAACACTCTACCCACTGAACTACAGCGGCCACGAGTGGCCAACTTATTTTAGTATATACAGGGACGGAAAATGGCCGTTATTTTTTAGTGTACACATAAGTATATACATAAGTATGTACAAATTCTAAGAGAAATTTTAAGCTTTCTTTACACTAGTTTATAAATATAGCCCTTGCTGATAGCCAAACAAGATTTAAGCCAACCACTTCTTAAGTCAATTTCCTCTTGAACACACCCATTTTATCCGAGGAATATACACAAACAAAAGCAAAAGAGAAAAACAACACCACTTACCTGTTAAAATTATTCCAGTGCATTGCAAAAAGCTCTGATCATTTTGTTAGGTATTATAAAGTTGATATCTTATACAGAGCACACACAAATTAATATACCTACAGTTTTATACTGAAGCGTTAAATTGAATTTGGTGCAACATGTGTGCATATTTTTTATATAACATGCGATACATGGAATGCCTGTGCATTGCCGCCAATGAAAATACTGCAACGCTATTGGCCGTTGACATGTGACTAACTTTTTTTTAAATTTCAAACACAACAAGCGACGCATATTCACCACGTAAAGTGTGTTAATCTAATCATTATTAGCTAATAACTAAGAATGGTAATACGCAGTTTTACTTTACACTTAAAAATGTATATACATGTAGCATACTTTTGGTGATTAGGCGACACGCGCGCACAGCTGCAGAACAAACACTATTTGCGCAATTTCATTTATGTATATTTTTTAAGACTCAACTAACTATTTAAATAGATTCACATACATATAGCATAAATATTCAGCGTAACAACAACACCCTGCAAACATGCGCCCATAAATCGTAAGTTTTCTACAATTTCATTGCAAAGGCGCTAGTTCACTGTAGCCGCTGAACAAACACACCAACCAACACACAGTCAGCAGTGGCATATCAGTTGCGAATATTATGGGTGAGTTGTCATCGCTTACTAAATGCCAAAGTTTTTGGTTACACTACAACAAGTATGCAATGACTTTTACACACAAACATAACTAAAAAGTTTTTGTAATTCTCACTGGGTTTTATTTAATTTTACATATATCGTTTATTTTTTTATTTTATTTTATTTCATTTTATTTTATTTTATTTTGTTTTATTTTATTTTATTTTATTTTGTTTTATTTTATTTTATTTTATTTTATTTTATTTTATTTTATTTTATTTTATTTTATTTTATTTTATTTTATTTTATTTTGTTTTATTTTATTTTGTTTTATTTTATTTTATTTTATTTAATTTTATTTTATTTTATTTTATTTTATTTTATTTTATTTTATGTATTTTATTTTATTTTATTTTATTTTATTTTATTTTATGTATTTTATTTTATTTTATTTTATTTTATTTTATTTCATTTTATTTTATTTTGTTTTATTTTATTTTATTTTATTTTATTTTATTTTATTTTATTTTATTTTATTTTGTTTTATTTTATTTTATTTTATTTTGTTTTATTTTATTTTATTTTATTTTATTTTATTTTATTTTATTTTATATATTTTATTTTATTTTATTTTATTTTATGTATTTTATTTTATTTTATTTTATTTTATTTTATTTTATTTTATTTTATTTTATTTTATTTTATTTTTTATGTCTTTAGGCGTAGACTCGTCAAAATCGTCTAGATGACTACAAGCCAATTAAGAAGAAGAAGAAGAGGCGTGACAAACGATACCGCCTCGCCAATTTCATACATGTGAATGCACTTGACTTTCATTGTTAACGCTTGCTGTTTGTTTTTATTTTGTTGAATTATTTTATTTATTGTTTTTTTTTAAATTTCATTTTCATCGAATTACCAACAGCACCCACTCACTCACTCACTGCTGCAACTCAACTCGCACTCAACGCGCTTAAGCTAATTTGCATTTAACTTTTTTAGGCGCTAAGTTTTCAGCGCAACGCGGTATCTAAAGCGTCATGTGAAATTGTAATGCGTTGTCACTCAAACTTTGCAAAAATTTTTGGCATCGTATATCTACTTTGTAAACTTGCAGCGCCTCTAAGTATGTGATATTTTTCAGGCTTACCAGATTTATTTTGCTTCTTTTTTGTCCCCCTTTTAACTACACACCACACAATTGTTTGTTTCTTAAGTTTTATTCAAATTTTCGTTTTTTTGCTTAACTGCCCATAAAGTTTGTTTGTTGCTTTTTTTTAAGAGATCTTTTTTGTTATGTGTTGCTTACGCAAAAGTTTCTAACATGCTTAAAAAGTGAAAGTGAAGCTGTGCATAATTTTGGTCGCAAATACTTCTTGTCACAAACTTGATATAACTGATATGAAGCGGCAATGAATAAATACACCAATTACTCAGAGAAGTGTCGCAAACACTTGATAAATATTTGTAGTTTACTATTAGATACTTGATGTTGTTTTGTCACAACGTCTCACTGCGCCACAAAGTATGTTATATTTGCTTATATTTATTTTTTAGTGTATGAGATAAAGTTTGAAATGATGTACAGCGAAGTGTAAAACGTTGTATGCAGCATTTCATAGCGCACACAATACAGTCGTTATATAACAATACCGTTTATTTTCACTTGTCAGCTTTTAGTAAGAGCTATGTCAACGCGCCTAAAATTATGCTATTGAAAAGTGAAAACTTTGGCTTTAAGCGTTTTGTGTTTCAGTTTAGTGGAATTATTCTGTTTTAATCTAAACACTTCTAATTAGCTTTTAATAATTTTTGTTTTCACTCTACTTTTGTGCACTTTGCATAAACATGGCAGCCCAAAAGTATGCAACAACAATCCTTTTATTTGGTAATCTCTTAACTTTTTCACTACCACAGCACATTTGTTGCAGCTTTTCTTTAAATGCCGCTTAACCAGTTTATTTCAACTTATACCTATAAGCATGCTACTGAAAAGTTGAAACTTTGGCTTGAAACGTTTTGGTTTTTCAGTTTAGTTGAATTATTCAGTTTTAATTTAAACACTTCTAGTTATTTTTCAATCATTTTTGTTTCCACTCTACTTTGGTGCACTTTGCATAAAAATTACAGCACATAAGTATGCAACACTAATCATGCTATTTATTAAACTTTTAACTTATTCACTGTCACAGCACATTTATTGCAGCTTTTTTTAAACCACTCGTAGATATTATTTAATTTTAGTGCAAGTAAAATTATTTACTTTTCATTACGCATTCTTCATTATTTGGTTGCGTGCTATGCTGCTGTGCACAATCGCAAATAGGTAAACAGCCATTAAGTTCGGCCTTCAACCGCGCCTGACATGCAGTTAGACTGATAATTATGCATTTCGTTTACTTTCTTTCGGTTTCCTTCTTACTTGCAATACAACAAACACGCTCCGCACACATCTCATTTGACATTAACCAGGGTCAGGTACGCGGCGTTCCGCTCATATTCATAACCACTGCGTTATTGCGAACTATGGCTTAGCTTAAGTATCTAAGTGGCTCGACACGAATGAAGCTGCGTTAATGCTTGCAACAGCGGCACTGACAGCGACAAAGCAACCGACGCACAGTCACACAACAGCGACACGGCACACGGATGCCGACACCGGGCGACCGAATCTTTCAATTGACCGACTTACGCCTTAAATTATGCCTGCTCGTGTTAATTTCTTTGATTGTGTGCGTTCGTGTGTGTGTGATTGTGCATTCACCGCCGACGCAAAGTTCAATTGACACACGGACTTATCTCTAGTAGCAACGACAGAGACGATAGCGACAACGGCAACAACAACGGCAACAACAACGGCAACGACAACGGCAACAACAACCACAATGACAACGACGTTGACTTTTCAGCGACTTATCGACACACTTTCACTTTGCACGAGACAGAGGAATGTCATTTAGCTGTAGCAAGTGGTGGGTGGTCGGTCGGTCGGTCGCCTTTGCTGTTTGTTTGTTTGTTTGGCGCACACCTTTTCGTGATTGCAATTTATGCTTTCAAGTGAATAATACTTTTTTATACGAATTCGGATTATGCAACTCACTTAGAATAGCACTTTACGCTTTACTTTGTCCATTCTTATGGACAAGCAGTTTCAAATATTTGTTTTCTTTTATTCCCACTTTATTTTTTTTTTTTATTGCTTACCACACCTCAGTTAATTATTTGAGCGAACAAAATATCATCATTTTACGCTTTCAAAATTCCAATGAGAAGACCTAATTTCTCTAGAAATGCGCACACAAGAAAATACCGTAACCAACAGCGTTGGTATCCTTAACGAAACTAACCGAGCGCATAGCCATTATTAGCTTCCTTTCAACATAACTCGGCCAACATATTCTTGCTTATCCAACACGCCGAGCGAGCGCAAAGCAACTTGCTAGTGAACGAAGCGAGAAATTTTAGTTATTCGTTGTTTGGTATTAAAGTAGCGCTATTGCTGGTACTCATGTGCTCACTAGACATAATTTGTTTGCATATCCAAAAAAAAACACACGACTGCACGCGAGTAAATACAGATAGTGTTTCACAAATTCGCATTTGTTCCTTAAACTTTAAAGGATATATAGAGAAAAGAGCGCATGAATTGAATTATTCTCCAAGTGAGTTTACGCAACGCGCATGGCATCCTTTGTGGCAGTTCTCTTGTGGAACGTGTGTACGCCAGTGGAATGCATGTGCTTTAAATTGCAACTCTGCGTGGAATGCATTGGCAATGAAACGGAATGATAAGGCACAACTTTGCAAAGCTAAATTGTTATGTGCAAGCATTATGGTTTGGCTATTGTAACAAGCGAAATCTTCCGCAATTGGTAGTGTGCACCACCGGATCTTCTCAATGCAAGCAAGTTCAAGGAAAGTGTTTTATTGCTCCCTTTTTTTATGAATGAACTTAAAGCAGAGCGTATGCTACCGACTGGCTAGCTGTTTCGTTGCCGAATTTGTTTTAAGTTGGGCGTGTTATGTATGTACATACGTTTTTTTTCGCTTTTTAACGCTAAAGAGTTACCTTTTCCGACGTGTTGTTTTCTTTTCTAATTTCAAATAGTGGCGAAATGATGAAAATACGATTTAGTTACTCCTTTATTCGGAGTTCTGTACAATCATACTGCATGCATATGTATGAATGTATGTATATACTTATTGAGTTGAAATTACAGGTCAATTACTTGAATTACTCGCTGCTCGCCAAGTTCACTTCTAGGTAAGATGAATTAGAAACCGAATGTAGGTAGAATATAATAATAGTAACACAGTGCAACAAGATTCTACGTAATTGATGTAACCAAAAGAAGGGGAAAATTTATCCCTCTCACATGAGACCCTCATACTTGATTTTTGGCCTGTAGGTCTGGTTTCATTTTTATTCGTATTTAAAGTTTGTACTCGTATAGAGAAAAGTTGGCTAGCGTAGAACTAAACTGGTCTATCTAACATTTTTTCAGAAATCGAGTTATGCACATTTTTGAACTTGAAAATCATAAATTTATCCGTGCAAAATTGATGTAGGTCTTATTTCTGCACTAAAGTGTCCAAACGATAAAAATCTCACTTTAGAATTCACGTCCTTTTAGCATTTCAAAAAATTCTAAAGTGGTCCAACTAGCATAGACTACCATAGACCAGTATGATGTTACACCAGATGAGTGGATGGAATTGGTTAAAAATTGTAGAAAGCATGTTCCTTTTGATGTTAACAGAGTTGTAATTATTATAAGAGAAAAAATAAAAATCAAAAAATAATTATTATTGAAAGAAACATATTTTAAAAGTCTTTCCATAATAGTTATTTCTGAGATATTTTTTTAAGTCGTTCTGTAGTTATTATAAATGACAAATTTTGTTTTGTATCTTCAAAGACTTTTATATTGAGACAAATTTGAAAAAAGTCTTTGAGTAATTATTATCCGTAACAAATTGTTTTTTAAGTCTTCAAAGACTTTTTCATTGAGACGAATTTCAAAAATATCTTTATATAATTATTTTGAGTAACAAATTTTTTTTTTATATCTTCGATAAAAATCTTTCATACAATTTCAAATTGGAAATTTGCTTGAATTTTGAAGTACTTATATGAAAGTTGTTTTTATTTTATACTTATATGAAAGTTATTGAAAATTTTCTGAGACTTTTTTGAACTTTGTCTCAATGAAAAAGTCTTTGAAGATAAAAAAAAAACAAATTGTTACTGATAATAATTACGCAAAGACTTTTTTCAAATTTGTCTCAATATAAAAGTCTTTGAAGACTTAAAAAATATATATTTGAAATAACTATTATGGAAAGATTTTTAAAATATAAGTTTCTGAATAATAATTATAGAAGAGTTTTATCATTTTCACCAGGAAAAAAATATTATCCAAAGACTTTTACGATTCTGAACAAAATTTGTAAGACTTTTTTATAATTTCAAAATGAAATAATAATTATTCTACATCTCTGGATGTTAATACTATTTATGTCATTTGGCGAACTACGGCCAATGTTCCGGGACTACCAGATTACAATAGACGACGGTGCAAAAGTTTCCCAAATGCGAAAGGCAAAATTTGTCAAGGGTGAATCTGTGATGCAGTTTAATGATGAATATTGTGAAACATATAAATCCGTGAATATAAAGAAATCTGGCGTGAACCTACATGATTTCATAGAGTTCTTGCAGAATTTTACACCAGATCAGGGCAGCGACATACGCGTTTTGAAATTCAAAAACATGCAGGACATAAAAAAAATGTTGAAATTTGTACCACCGATTCATCACTCCTTTTACCTGTCTCTCCACATGTAAACCGCAGGGATGAAACAGAAAACAATCCAGAAGATTTTCTACCAGCCCCCCGTGGAGAAAACTAGGTTACTGTTACTTTTAATGCAGAGGTGATCATTTACGATTTGTGGCCACTGTGGTGCAGTGGGTAGAGTGCTCGCCTGCTTTGCCAGAGGTCTCGGGTTCAAACCACGGTCCGAGCAAAACACCAAAAAATTTTTGTAATTAGTAAAAATCCAATCATCGGATTTTTTAAGAGCAATGGTCACCTCTCGGCAGTGGGCGGCATACCCTCCGAGTGTATTTCTGCCATGAAAAAGCGTCTAACAAAAAATGCATTCGCCGTTCGGAGCCGGCATAAAACTGTAGGTCCACCCAATTAGTAGGAAAAAAACAAAAAGGAGCACACCTCGAATTGGGAGAGAAGCTCGGCCATAAAACTCGTCAGAGTTATAATAGCGCCATTGTATTATTATTATTATTATTATTATTATTATTATTATTATTATTATTATTATTATTATTATTATTATTATTATTATTATTATTATTATTATTATTATTATTATTATTATTATTATTATTATTATTATTATATCATCTACGAACATGTGTATGTTATTTTTGTAATTAAAGTACTTCGTTCCACATATTTTTTGTTTTATTCATATAATTTTCAATTTGTAGTTCAAACTTTCTTAAAAATTAAAAATTCTAAAGTGGTCTATGTAACAAGTTTTCTTGTAACATATCGTCGGTGTCCTGCCAGAAACACGAATGTGAAATTTTTTTTAAGTGCGATATCTGCTCTTTATTGGGTATATACTGATGTAATAACAATCAATATTTGTATAAATTCTTGTGTAAACATACATACATAATATGTACTTGTATGTACATAAGTATATATACAAATATTAATTGTTATTACATCAATATATACCCGATAAAGAGCAGACATCGCACTTAAAAAAATTTTCATATTCGTGTGTCTGGCAGGAGACCGACGATATAAATATTTAGGGGATTCACAACCTGTCATATTGCGTCATATCGTCATAAGTCATAATATTTTGTTGTTGCATTCTAGGCTATATGTGTACTAAATAAATACAACTCAGCTCGATATGTTTTTGAGTCGTCGTATTTGATCAGCTGTTTTTGTTCACTTCTTCACAGGGCTTCGGAAAAGTCTTTTATAACTATTTTCGTACAATATTTTAATATGACATATGACTTTAAGACACTTTGTGAATCACCTAATTATATAAAAAAAGTTTCTATAATAATTTTTTTTTAATGCAGAATGTCAAGTTAACTATTAAGCTAACATAATAATTTACAATATTCACTTAACATACATCAACAATCGCACACCGCATTAAAACGCGTTTCGTCTGTTTTCTCCAATTTTGTATTTTGTTAGATAGACCAGTTTAGTTCTACGCTAGCCAGTTATCAAACCTTGAATAATGAAAAAAAAATTGCTTACGAAATAATGTTAAATTAATGTTTTTTGGGTCAAGGAATTAATTTTTGATGTTTATTTTTACATAAAATGGCGCTTAGGAACAATTGCATGTACATTTTAAGCAGCAGAAGAATAATGTTGCTGGCAACATGTTGCGTGGTGTTTTTACTGCACAATTTTGGAACTGGTTTTTAGTGGATTTTTGGTTTTGATTGAGCAAACAAATAAAAAAATTAATGCGTAAATAACGGGTATTCATGAACATTGATGTGTAAACAGTTTCGAAATCGGATATTTATTCCCTTTTCCTTATTCCTTTTTTTCCTGGTTTTCTATGGATTAAAAGGCGACTATCGTTTTCGTAATTTTTTGTTGTCACTGTGACTGCTACTATTTTGTTGTTTTTGTTTGTTTTGGTTTTTGGTTTTTGACTTTTGATCTTTTATTTTGTTTTGTTTTTTATTGCTCAGAAATATACAAGATCATCCGAGTCCACGTTTAACCCATATCTGGAGACCCGGCCTAGGAATCATAAAGAGTAGAGCTCCGTGTAGAAGTCCTGCTCAACACCTTCCATTTGATACCAATATTGCTCAGAAACATTCCGGGTTAATCCGGGGTCACATTTTGACCCATATTTGGGGACCCAACCTAGGACTCATAATGAATAGAGCTCTATGAGAAAGCCCTACTGAACACCTTTCATTTCATACCAATATTGCTCAGAAACATTCAAGGATCATCCGGGTCCTCGTTTAGGAATCATAAAGAATAGGGCTCCCTGTAGAATCTCTGCTCAAAGCCTTTCGTTTGATATCAATATTTCTCAGAAACATTCAAGGATCATCCAGGTCCTCGTATTGCCCCATATCTCGGGGCCCAACATAGGAATCATAAAGAGTAGAGCTCTCTGTAGAAGCCTTCATCAAATCCTTTCATTTGATACCAATTTTGTTCAAAAACATTCAAGGATCATCCGGGTCCTCGTTTTGACCCATATCTGGAGACCCGGTCTAGGCGTCACAATGAAAAGAGCTTGATATCGAAGTCCTGCTCAAAACCTTTCATTTGATACCAATTTTGCTCAGAAACATTCAAAGATCATCCGGGTCCTCGTTTAGACCCATATCTGGAGACCCGGTCTAGGGGTCATAATGAAAAGAGCTTCATATCGAAGTCCTGCTCAAAACCCTTTCATTTGATACCTATATTGCTTAGTAAATTAGATAGGTAGATGTAGGTATGCATATACATACATTTGCATACATGTTCAAACAGGTTGGTCCTTTTCATTTTGCCTATTTGTCGCATTGTTGCAGAAAACAACAACAACAACAACAACAACAACTTCACTTCGCTTCGTTGCTGTTGTTGTTGATATTTGCATTTGCACGGCTATGCGTGCAAGCATTTGTAAGTACATGTCTATCTACCTACCTACCACTGACAATGCCAAGCGATTCACACGGACACAGCAGCGCACTAACCCAAAGGTCATTTACGGTTTACGCGTAAACTTTACCTGTTTTTCGAAATTACTCGTAGCTACAGCAAAGATGTTTACACATCAAAAATGTTTACATATCATCATATTATTAATATGTAAGTGTTGCTACCTTTGCTGCTGTTACTGTTATTGATATTACATACTGCCACCTCAAAGGCAAAGGCATAAGCACAAGCAAATAAAAATGAAACCAGATATATATGTCAAAAATGCATTATGGAGCTTGGTTACTGTTAGAGGGGTAAGTTTTTCTTTTCTTTTGGTTTCATCAATTACGGAAAGATTAACCCTCATTTTGAAGCACAGTGTAATAAGTAACAAGTACACTAGGTATGTACAAGGGCAAAACGTAAATGGTTACTACAAGTACTGTTAATGATAGGTGTCTTTCTTGATATTTCGGTTGCCTTTAACAAAGTCTCTACTGAGACGCTGTTGGAGAGGCTCGAATCGATCGGAATATCGTCAATCATTCAGCGCTGGATCGAAAACCTTTTGAGTTATCGGATGGTGACGGCTGAGTTGGGACTTTCGACTATGTCAAGGAGGGCACATAGGGGCATCCCGAAAGCGGGGTACTCTCACCTCTGTTGTGGAATTTAGTGGCCAACAAAATACTCTTACAAACGGATGGGGGCGGAGCTGAGGTGACCGCCTATGCAGATTATCTGGCCGTCATCATATCAGGTAAATTTCTAAACACAAAAAGAAAGATATACTTGAAAGAACGCTCAAAAATATACACAATTGTGCCACACGAATAGAAGTGGAAATAAATGCAGATAAAACGGATTTTGTGCTTTTTACTAAAAAATATAAGTTACCGCAGTGGACTCCTCCTAGACGTATGCAAAGAAGCTAGAGGATGTACAAAGGCTCACGAGTCTATGTACAACATGAGCACTATGCGCAATTCCCTCAGCAGCGCTAAATAAGATACTCAGCCTGTGCTCCGCAGACCTTGTGGCTAAAAGCTTAGCTTAGCTTAGCAAAAAGATGGCGCTAAGGCTTAGAGTAACAGGACAATCGGACACAGCAATATACGGGGGCCAAACGCCAGTTCAGACTAAGTTACTCCCCAAACCGACCTCAACACGGGACCACAGGTAATAATAGAACAGGACGGATGGAAGAAAATACTACTAACCAATCGCAATATGTTTTCAACTTATTTATAGGCGGATCAAAGATGGACGGAGAGGGTGGGAGCTGCAGTATTTTCCCCGGGACTTGGGATACAACAATCCTTTAAACTCCCGGACTACTGCAGTATATTTCAGGCTAAGCTTTACGCTGCCTCAAAAGCATCGCAACTCGCAGCTGAAGTAACGCCCTCAAATTCCCGTTTAAATATTTTCATCAGAGCGATCGCGGCAGCGACGACCACCTCCAAGTGCGTGAATCAGAGCAACGCAAAGTTGCAGAAACTCTGCTCGGATAGACGCGTTACTATCTACTGCGTACCCGGAAACCAGGGAATCGATGGAAATGAGAGCGCGGACGTGTTAGCCAAAGCTGGGACATCTCTAGCGCAACCGAATGTGGAAAAATGTTCCCCTCTCTAAAATGCTATTTGAGATTCAAATAGATCAGGCACGGATACGTACAGGCGATTGACAGTGGAAGACCTTGTCAAGCTGCAAGATCGCCAAAATCATGCTTGGGTCGGTTTACGTAAAAACTGTAAACTATCTACTCACACTTCCTAGAGCAGACTGCAGGCTGGCGGTCGGCATACTAACGGGGTACTGTCTCACACCATCTCATGCGTTCAAAACGGTACTAGTCAAGTGTCTGGCGTGCACGGCATGCAAGGAACCCGATGCTGTTGGCACTCTGGAACATCTTCTCAGTCAATGTCCAGCTTTTGGCCTTGATTCTGCACACTTCTCGTCCCTGGAAGGCATTGCGGATCAGGAAATACACAAAATACTATAACTTGCGAAGTCTTGTATTCTAATTTGAATATAACGCCTCCAATATGCTGTTGGCAATACTAAGGCCCATATGTGGTCTATGTGAGGGACCACTATATCCTAGCCAACCTAACCTACTGTTAATGAGCATGGAATTTCGCAGAATGAAGAATATTTTGGGGAGATCAATGTTACCTAGTTTTAATTTGTATATCTATGAGTATGAGTAAATATGATTATCAGTAATAATAGCAGTATGGGAGTAGTTAGGAATATGGATATGAGTATAACTATAAGTACATATGCCAACTACTATGACTAATGCTATGTCGCTGTGTAGGTACTCCTTATGACAGGGAAAAAATTAAATTTTCTACTATGTAATTTAATAGCTTTCCCACAAATGAGCCAATTTAATTCAGTATCCAGCAACAATGAGATATAATCCTTCACTACTTGAAGCAAAGCGAATTCTATTCACGTAGTAAAATGCAGTTA
Organism: Urophora cardui; assembly: GCA_960531455.1. Taxonomy (NCBI): domain Eukaryota; kingdom Metazoa; phylum Arthropoda; class Insecta; order Diptera; family Tephritidae; genus Urophora; species Urophora cardui. The sequence goes on from OY482671.1 coordinate 115,178,791, forward strand.
ATTGAAGAATATGTGTAAATAATTTAGTTGACAATTTTACTACATCAACAAAGCAATGGCAAGTCACAAACAGAGAATTTTTCAATTTAATAGATATGTACATATGTAAGTACACATCCTATAGAATATATAGACGACAATCAGGCAAAGCTATAGTCTCGCACTAGTGAGTTCATAACTGGCTCAGAACTGGCTATAAATCGATAATTGCACCAATAGTGTACGGTCTAACTCATACGAGTACATAAGCTTTTAAATGATGTGTAATTTCAGCTACTAGGACCTTGGTTTTATTAGCTGCACGTATCGGTTACCTTGAAATTTACTAAAAATGTTACGCTAGTTTACAAAATTTCCCAGTAAAGGGAAATTTCTATAAAATTAACTAAAACTGTATGACTAAACGTCTAAGGGCCGTTTACTAAACCTCTGATTAACGCTAACCAGAGGATAAAGGACCGGTTAAGTTACGGACTGCGTTATCGACCACGTGTTAAATGTGTATGGTTTATGAAGTCGATAATGATGTTTAACCGGGCTTTAACCGTGGTTAGCGTTAATCAGAAGTTGAGTAAACGACCCTAAATGGATCATAGTGGTGAATTTGAAAAAAAAAAAAAAAGAACACCTCTAATGCAAATTTCCCAAAAGAGGATTTTTTTTTAATTATATAAAATCGTTTCCCTTTAATTTTACTGACTTAAAATGGTAAAATTTAAGCAATTGTACTAATTTTCACAAAAAGAGAAATTTAAAAAAAAAATATAATAAAATGAATTGCCTTTATCTATAGTGAATAATGATGATTAGTTCCATGCAAAATGGAATAGAGGCAGAAAAAAGGCTGTAATTTTCAAACTACATATCCCAGATATGTGGCCGCTGTGGTGCAGTGGGTAGAGTGCTCGCCTGCTAGGCCAGAGGTCTCGGGTTCAAACCACGGTCCGAGCAAACACCAAAAAAAATTTTCTAATTAGTAAAAATCCAATTATTGGGTTTTTTAAGAGCAGCGGTCACCTCTCGGCAGTGGGCGGCATACCCTCCGAGTGTATTTCTGCCATAAAAAAGCTTCTCACAAAAAATGCATTCGCCGTTCGGAGCCGGCATAAACTGTAGGTCCACCCAATTAGTAGGAAAAACAAAAATGAGCAAACCACGAATTGGGAGAGAAGCTCGGCCATAAAACTCGTCAGAGTTATAATAGTGCCATTGTATTATATATATATTATATCCCAGAACTTTGTGTGATGACAGGAGGTACTTCGTCTTGTCCTCGTTGACACAAAGAAACAGCACGCCTTGGCAGCCACGTCAATGTTGATAGCTACAAATTCGAAACTGTTAAGGACTTCGTCTATCTGGGAACCAGCATTAACACCGAGAATGATGTCAGCACGGAGATCCAACGAAGACTCACGCTTGCCAATAAATGCTACTTCGGACTAAGTAGGCAACTGAAAAGTAAAGTCCTCTCTCGACAAACAAAAATCACACTCTACAGGACGCTCATCGTTCCAGTCCTCATGTACGGCGCAGAAGCATGGACAATTTCAAAATCAGATGAGTTGGCACTTGGAGTATTCGAGAGAAAAGTTCTTCGTAAGATTTATGGACCTTTGCGCGTTGGCGTGGGCGAGTATCGACGGAGATTTAACGATGAGCTGTACGAGCTTTACACAGACATCGACATTGTTCAGCGAATAAAGATCCAGCGGCTGCGTTGGGCAGGTCATGTCGTGAGAATGGACGAAGGCGCTCCGGCCAAGAAAGCATTTCTATCGAAACCCGCTGAACGCAAAAGAAAAGGGAGACCTCCACTGCGTTGGGAAAATCAGGTGGACAGCGATGCTGCCTCCCTAGGTGTTCCCAAGTGGCGCCATGCTGCACGAAACAGAAGCAATTGGCGCGCTCTGTTGGACTCGGCCAGAATCGTCTAGACGGTTAAGCGCCAATCAAGAAGAAGAATATCCCAGAACTGCTCATGTAAAAGATTGTGTAGAACGCGTTCTAATGATTTGCAGAGAGAGGCAATTGTCACTTTGTAAGACATTACCGTGTTCAGCAAGACACTTGCAAGCATTGCACTGCGATAGCTAGCGAACCAACACTGTCTCTTTAGGAGCTAGTTCTTCACTAACTTTGAACTAGCGTGACTTGCTGAAGAGTAAGTAAATATGTACATGCACTGCTTCAACACAAAATATTGCGCAATGTGAGGTCACTGTGTTTATTTAATACTAGACCATTCAAACTGATTCTGTTAAAGCGATCACTTCGAAAGCAATAGGTGGACTTTTATGTTTATTAGCATGTTTATAATAGGTATGTATTAGGGATTCCAATCCCGGGATCCCGGGATCCCGCCCTTTTGGACACAACGAAAATCCCGGGATCGCTAGAATTTTATCCCGGGATTTTTGGGATAAGATAAGGACAGAATATTCCCCTATTATAGCAAAGAAAAGTTGTATTTTATATAATTTTTAGTGGTCTCAGATCTGTATACTAATAGCATTTCCTATTCTGCATGAAAATATTGCATTATTACATTGCACCATTATCAAGTGCCCTATATATAGGGCTGCCAGACGTCCCGGTTTTCCGGGACATGTCCCGGTTTTAGGCCATTTGTCCCGGTGTCCCGGTCCAACCCTAAAATGTCCCGGTTTTTAAATCTAATCGATTGTAAGGAGCCATGTAATCTACCAACTATTTGGTTTGCTTATAATGCGGCGCTCCAACTAGTCTGAATAAAAGTACCAACTACCGACTTCAATTGTAAAACTCTAGCATCGCTAGATAGTTGCACATTGCATAGTATACATATATCGATTATCGATGTAAAGTGTTCTTCCCAATTAGCTACAGCTGTTTTTGTTTTGCGCTAAGTATTAGGTTCTTCGAGTTGAGTGTTTCTGATTTCGTTGTAAGTTTTCTCACAAAATTTATAAAATAGATATGTTTATAATACATTAAACCACTTTTAGAAAATGCCAAAAAGGAAATGTAAATTCCTTCTCTCATACACAGAGGAATGGTCTTTTATGAAACGTGGGAGAAGTGACATGAGTCGTTGTGCACAGTTTGCGATTGTTTTATTGCCATTGGTCACGGTGGTCGCTCAGATATTCTTGATCATATCGGCAGTTCCAAGCACAAATCAAGGTTATGCGAGGCGTCTACTTCAGTAGCAAACTTTGTAGATATTTTAATAAAAAATGTGCCTTTTTATGGAATTTCAACGGACGCCAGCAACCACAAAGCCGAAAAAATGTTTCCATTGCTTGTTCACTTTTTCACGGAAAAAGAAGGTTTACAAGTAAAATTATTAAAACTCACAAATTTAACTAATTAAACTGCAGATTCTGTAACGTCATTTTGTGTAGACTCATTAAGTCATCACAAAATACCATTACAAAACCTTGCAGCTTTTGGTGCTGATAATACCAATACCAACTTTGGTGGAAGAAAAAGATATGGACTAAATAATATATTTTGTAAATTAAAAAAAGTTTCAGGGAAAAGCATTGAGGGTAGAGCTGCAAAACTATCGATGGCACTATCGATAGTATCGATAGTTTTTTTTTCGTGTCACTATCGATAGTTTTTTTTTCCACTATCGATGGTTATCCCTATTCTTGTAGTTTTGTCCCAAGAGAAGAATACTGAATGTTAGGGAGGAGTTGGATTTCGATATCAAATTGGTCAAATTAATACCCCAGCGGGTTAGGGGGCTTAGAATATACCCGTGGTAAGGAATGCCTGTCGTAAGAGGCGACTAAAATCCACGCTTCTAACGATATACAACTTGTAGTAATTGAACCACACCTCGCTAAATGACATCTGGTCAATGTCAAAATTTTTAATTTTTTGCGATTTTTGAAAGTTTTGATTTTCAAATTAAGTTTTTTATAAAAGCTTGTAAAAATCAGAAAAGTTTTATTTATTAAAAATTGGCCCGTTTAATTGTTAAAGTAATATCAAAGATATCTGATAAAAACATTATTTTTAGCAATTTCTTTCATGTGAAACAAAAAGGATATTTTATGGACTAAAAACTCGGTTATATGACTCATCCGTGTATAGGGCGTCGTTTTACAACATTTTTTTTTGCAAAACACTATAGACTTCTTGCGCGGCCTTAAACTTATCATATTCAATAGTACTGCCTTTAAAATAGGAAACAATTTGCTCGCAAAGCTAAATTCAATGAAGGTGCAAAACACGGTAACTCGCATGCTTTGATCACAGATGGAACATGGTGCAAGGTTTCCAATATATTAGCTGCGGAATGATTTGTATCTGACAGCAGCTTTTGTGTCTACAGTACAGCTACTCGCAATTTGAAATCTTCTTCTGATATAAAATGACAAGCAATAGTTAAGTAATTTTCATTATTCCTTTTTTTTTGCTTGGTTTTCCGACGGGGCACAGTGCCGCGAAGGTGGACAAAAATACAAAAATCGACTGTCTTGAAACTTAGATATTTTGATGTCAAGTTACAGCTAAAACTCCAACTAAGAGAAATTCGTAAGTTATTTTGTGATAAAAACAACTTTCAGCCTCACACACCCCCTCAAAGTTCACATATTTTCTACAAATGTATACACATCAGGGAGGTCCAATTTTTTTATATATTTTTTTTATTGTCTTTTTTCATGAATAAATTGTATTTGACATATTTTTTACCAATATACAAAAAAAAAAAATATTTAAAATATAAAACACCGATGAGTTATGTTTTTATTAACATATAACAGCGATTATTACTTATGCCTCAGACACACGTGTGGTAGAAATATTATAATATCAATACTATGATTTGGCTTTACTATGAAAATTTTCAATTAAACTACAATATGAGAGTGACACATATGTCGTATAGATCGCAATATTTCTACTATACTACGATGTGTGTCTCTAGCATTACTTACTTAACAGCGATTATGCTTTATTTTCAAGAATTTTTTTTCTAAAGGTTAACATGTAAGGAAAAACCTCAATTTTTCAAATTACCGTAATGTATTCACTTAGGGAGTAAAGTTTCGACAAATTTTAAGTATTAACTCTATTTTTCTGAACACTTAGCAACAATGATATGCCATATTTCATTTTTAAATAATGATGTGCAAAAACTCGGTATTTTTAAGGGGTACCCGTTACGAAAAAACCGATTACTTTTTTAAAATAAGAGTAATATAGAAACTTTATATGTAAAGTTTCAACAAATTCTGACAACTCCTTCATGTTTTCGTAAACACCACAATCAGCAATGATTATGCCTTATTTGTCTTTCATATAGTAATGTAAAATAAATAGTTTTTTTTTAATGGGTACCCGGTACCGAAAAATCAATTTCATTTTTGAAATTAGCATGTCTTAGTCCTTTTAGTGTTAAAGCTTCAACAAGTTTTGAATACAATTTCGGTTTTTATAACATATGTCTACGATGATTATGAGTTATTTTACCTTTTGAAAAAATTGTAAAAAAAAAATTTGTTTTTAATTAAATGGTAACAGATGCTGAAAAACGGATTTGTGTTCTGAAATTGACGTGACATAAGCCTTTCAGCTGTAAAGTTTCAGCCCATTCTGATGACTGCTTCCACTTATATCAACACATGTTCACAATGACTATTTTCATATAAAAATGCAGGAAAAACTCGGTTTTCTCGAAATGAGTAATCGGTACAGAAAAACCGATTTCATTTTTGAAATTAGCGTGGCATAATACTTCTAGGTGTGAAGTTCCAGCCAATTCTGACCACTCCTATTTTTGGCCATCATTTGTATGGTCGCGGCACTGTGCTGGGCAGGAATATGATGTATTGTGGAACGATTTTTTCACAAGGGATGACGAAAAATCACATAAGTATCTATATCCTTAGCTTAAAGGCTGGTATCGACCTCTCAAGAAACAGCTCAAGAAATTTTTAGCTTTATTTCTTTAGTAAAAAATAGTAGTAGGCAAGAAATTTTGACGTTTAGTAATCCACCGTGAATACCAAGTGAAATGAAGAAGAGCATCAAAAACGTAAACAAAATAAACCTTTTTGTAAACATAAGCAATTAGTAAGTTCTTAAAAAATATTAAATAAAAGCTTTAAATATATGTTTTCAATAGTTTTATTTTATTGTTATTTTAGGAAATCATCGAAAGCGACGAGGATGACCTTATATTACTGGTTAACTGTGGTATATTGATGGCCGGAATGGAATAAAATATGAGAAATCGATGCCAACTATGCCCTTGCATCATTAGAAAAATTGTGCATTCTATTTTTCGTTTCTTTTTTGCCATTTTCACTAACGATTTCCACGATTTTTTTTCAACACGCAACAAACGTCAAAATTTCTTTAAGAAATAAATGCTCGATGATATATTTCTTGGCAAAACCTGTGTTGCTGTGTTCGCATAACGTTAAAAAATAGTATTAAAAAAGTGTACTAAATTTCTTAAGAGGTCGATACTCGCTCAAGAAAGTTTCACAAGAAAAATTTCTTGAGCATTTCTTGTATGTCATTTTATATGAAACTTTTGCGTTTCTTGAGAGGTCGATACTAAGCTTAAGGGCCGTTTACTAAACCTCTGATTAACGCTAACCATATGAGGGGGTGAAGTCACAAACAAATTTTATCTTTTGTCTATACACGGATGAGTCATCTAACCGAGCTTTTCGTCCATAAAATATCCTTTTTGTTTCAGATGAAAGAAATCGCTAAAAATAATGTTTTTATCAGATATCCTTGATATTACGTTAACAATTAAACGGGCTAATTTTTAAATAATAAAACGTAACTGAAATTCTTCGTATTTTTTGTTTTTTGATTTAAAGCATAGTGTATTCTACATTAATGAAATGTTTAAACAGTGTGCCTTTTGATTATCGCTATTTTACATTAATGAAATGTATAAACAATGTGCCTTATGTACTAGTCAGCGCCAACGATGCTAAAAAAAACAAATGTACTACTTTTAGTTTTATTACTATAGCTTTTTCAACTCAAATGAAACCTTTTTCAAATCAAGTGAAAATTTTCAATTGAAAATTAATTCCTATTTGTTGTTCCTTTGTTAATTAATTAATGTTATGCGTTAAAAAAAATTAAAGACTTTGAAAAGGAACATGTAAACAAAACCGTCCCTCTTTTTAAGGTTTAATTTAACCTGAAAATGCTACATATGTACATAAGTGAAGTATGTAATTCTTATTTGATCTTTTATTTAATTATAGTTTTGCGTAAAAAAAGAAAAATTAAACACTTTTTGGAAAGAAAAATGTAAACAAAACCATCCCTCTTTTTACTGTAGTGAAATATTCATAAAAAACTATCGATAGTATCGATAGTTTTTTTTTGACTATCGAAACTATCGAGTGGTCCGACTATCGATGGTTTTGCAGCTCTAATTGAGGGCGTAGGTTGCCCTGCTCATAATATGTGCGTAAATAAAAATATGTAAATTTTTTTTTGGGGGGGGGGGGTGTTATTCCTTGAATTTTCAAAGTGTCCCGGTTTTGCCCCAGGGGGACCTGGCAGCCCTACCTATATATTGCATTTTTCATGTGATGAATGAAACAAAAATAATGCAATGTGCTAAGAGCAGAAGATGTTGCCCCGTACTCGGGCCAGTTTTATATTTTGTCAATAGAACAAACAGCCCTAAAAAAGTGTTGAGTCTGTGTGGAAGAGAACAAAAAAATCTGATAGCCCCAAGAAATTGCGACATTTTTGCCAGAATAAAAAAGTCCATTAGCCAAAGTAAGGATTAATATTTTTGATGTTTTTTTTAATAATCAATCTTTTTTTGTCGTGAAGTACGCGTTGTAAAGAAACGTACGTTAGGTATTTTTAAAGCCTTTAGAATTCTTGTGGTAAAATTGATAATTTCTATTTCCTGATTTTTGGTCATTTATTTCCCAAATGGTTTTTGGAATTTTCCATATGGAAAGTAAATAATGGAAGAAAAGCAAACAAAACTTTAATTAGACTTGATAGTTTTACATTACTGTACTAAAATTAAATACGCAGCTGCATCCTCGGAATTCATATCAAAATATGTGCCTCCGATTTTTAAATATTTTCGGAAGTTGCATTAATTTTCAGAATTTTTCGGCAAGCTTGGAAATATTCGCTTAAACGAAGTGTGTCGTTAAATTCTAAAAATTTTTATTGGAAATTATCAAATGATCGCAAACCGTTTTATCCTAATATCCTAAAAGTACCAACTATAAAGGAAAATGTTTTGTTCACCAAATGTATTTAATTTTCTTTGTTGATTGTGTTTTTTAAAGTAACTCTTAAGTGTTATTAAATAATACGCATGATTTTACGTTCCTATTTTATTTTGTTATTAATGAAATAATAAAAAATGGCAATAAAAATCTATTTTTTCTTTGCATGTTAAAGTTGTAGCGTTTTTCGAAAATATACATATTTAATTTTTCAACCTCAAATATGGGAAAATAATACTGGTCGACAAATTTTTGTAACAGAAATAAAATTCTACGTTTCAAAAGGATTTCGGTGCACTTTTTGAGATATTCACGTCCAAAGAGGCGAAAAACGCGGTTTTTGGCCATATTCACTCCTCAATATCTTTAAAATTGCTCACTTTCATTAAAAACTGATTAAATCTATTGAAAGCACGATCATTTCTCTTGAAGACAACGTTTTGCTTTTTCGGATACCTTGCTTGTAACTTGCAATATTGCAAATAAAAATTTTGTAGCACGCTTTTAGACAGTTTATTATATTAACAACAAACTGTGCGATAGAATGAAATAAGTGAATTAATTTATATTAATTTATCGAAAATACGAATAAATTTTGCGTGACTGAAACAAAAATTCCAATCAGTGGCCTACTATGTATATAATTTCTATACTGACATAAAAATAGTTCTGCAGAGCAGCTACAAAACTTGATTTCGATTAAAACAGCGCTACAAATACTGCCGTTGATTTCGAAGAGAAATACCTTATTGTACAAAAACATATATTTCTAGATATATAAATAAGAAACCCGAGAAAGCAAAGCGCTGTTTTCATGAGAATTGATGGTTCTTTCAATAGCTGCAATCATTTTTTAATGAAAGTAAGTAATTTAACAGATTGAGCAGTGAATATAGCAAAAAATCGCATAAATATCTCAAAAACTACAAGTATTACCGAAAATCCGACTTCAGATTCAGATTCAGGGCACCGAAATCCTTTAGAAAAGTAGAATTTTATTTGAGTTAGAAAATTTTTCGGAAATTTTGTCGGCCTGTATAATTAATGTCCAAATCCCGGGATAAATCCCGGGATTCCGGGATTAAAAAAAAAAACTCGAAAATCCCGGGATCGTAAAAATCGGAAAAATTGGAATCCCTAGTATGTATGCATGTAAGCACATATACATACGTGTGCATAAAGACAACCCGCTGCAATACGCACGTCGCTACACGGTCGCAATGAATTCCATAAATTTGCTGCGCGCCATCACATCACACTCACCTGTGGAGTTATTGTTGCTTTTTTGCTTTTCGTTCGCTGCTGCTGGTATTATTGCCACTCGCGACAGACAAGTGTGCCACTGGAATTTCTCGCTTTGACTTTAGCCATTGGCTTGCCAGGTGTATTTGTATGTTGAACGTGTGTACATACATATTATAGGGCTGCACGAATGGATTCGAAGCGACCAACAAAATATTCGCGGCCGTCCAATTACAGTACCTACTTGTTTCTGTCGTTTTAGAATAAGCGCAAGTAGAGCACAACCATAAACAGAACCAATACAATACTTATTCGTAGCGACAATTACATGACCTTAAAAAGGTTCTGCAAATAGTGTACACAATAAAGACCTGCGCAAGCTCACTCGCTTTTCTTTGAACACTGTGTGATTCGGTGTCATTGCCAATGTTATGCTTGATTCGGTTTAACATACGATCAGCACTCGCACGACAGTATATGCTAGCATGAGTTGAGTGACAATGCAGTTTGCTCATTTCCATTTAGCCATGAACACACAGGCTTGAGTATATTTTTTGTGCCTTGCGAGTAGTGTGCGAGAGGACAGTAAAAGCACTAGAAAAATAAACGAATCAACCGAATCATTCTAGTTTGTTCGAGTGAATGCAGTGAAGTAAAACGACGCAGCAATGGAAGAAGTAAGTTTCTACTTATTTGTGTATACATACATATATGTACATTAATTTGATAGCTTGTACTTATGTACATATATATGTACATATGAACATATATATGTACATACATACATTTGTTTTATTGTAATTATATTGATTACCCAGCAGTATTTTTCAGCTGGAAAACAGCACTTATTTCCTAATGAATATTCAGTATAGATGTAGTTCTAAAATCTGAACTTTCCCTTTCGTTTTTATATAGAGGTGGCGGTGAAAATCAACTACCTAAAAACTGCCGAACGAGAAGGGAGAGTTTCTGTACGAAAAAAGGCCTGAAGACGCAGGGAGCACTTCCACAGGAAATAGCAGTTGAAAGAGAAGGGAGAGTTTCAATATGAAAAAAGGTCGTAAGACGCAGGGAGAACTTCTATAGGAAAAAGCTAGTGAACGGGAAGCTAACTTATCCACAGGAAATATTTGTTAAAATTTCAGCAGAATTTCAGTAGGAAAATTTACCTTAATTCTTTGCCAATTCTTTACTAATAATATAAATAACTATTAATTCACAAACATTTATTTTTGATGGAAAATTAAAACATGTTAAAACAAGTTAACCATTTATACATACATATTATGTATATCAACGTGTAAAATTAATTAAATTAAAACATTGAATTCTATATTAATGAAATGCTTATAAAATTAAAACTGACACTCATATTAGTTGAGTATTTTTTTTTTTTTTGTTAGAGAGTCCAGAGTTGGGATTCTAGATAATCCGGTTGGGACGCTCATAAATGCCTTGTGGCATAAGTATTGATTTGCAAAGAATGCCCTGAAAATTCCAGAAAGGTTAAGAGTATGTATAACAATTGAATGATATTTTGGAAAAAAATTATTTTCTCACGTATTTTTCGAAGTCCAGTTTAACTTTATTTTCCAATAGCTCAGGCTCACACATGTTTGAAACCGGAAAACTTCGGGAGGTCCTATATTTTCAGAAATTTTCTCCACGACTACTAATAATATAAGTAAACACAACGTGCGATCAATGTGCCATCAAGATATATTATGTTCAGAGCTGTAAAAATTTACATTGTTATTAACAATGCATTGATCCTTAAATTTGATTGAAGGTTCTTACAGCTCTGGTACATATTTATGTATGTATAGCATATTATTTTGCAACAAGGACTTACTTTTTAAAGATTTGCACGTCATTATGAACTAGCTGCATTGTTCAATCTTCTTCGCCAGCGATGATAATATCAGATATTATCTTTTGTTCATTGTTATTGATTTAGATTTATTTTAAATCTTTTTTGTTTGGCCGCTTCCGAAAAAGTTTAATTTACAAATGACAAAAGATTCAAACGTTTGGGATTTCTATTTTACTAGCACCTGAAAAATGCACTGCGCCTTCAGGGAAAAATTCAATAGCCCTGAAGTCTTCACTGCGTGTTCATCAAATATTTCAGTACACATGAAAGCTTCACTGCGTATTCAGTTAATTTTTCAGGTAATGATTTTTGAACACAGTTTCAAGTTATTTTTCATACTGAATATTGTACTGAATATGCACCTCCTTACCTCGAATACTGCTGGGTAGTTAAACTAAATGAAATATATGTATATATGTATATGTGTGTATGTATATATTTTAATAAAATAAATATTTACTATTACAGTTGTAGTAATAGTATTTGGCTGATATACTAATTATATATGAATTTAGGTATGAGCTAGTATCCAATGCTACAATTTTACTATGTATTTCTTATTTCGCATTTTTTTAGTAAAGCGGTTTATGTATTTATGTATGTAAATATGTATGTACATATGTATGTATACTATTATAATTCCTCTTTTACTCGCATTCGTTACGTATGTACATACATACACACATAGCTCAGTTGCATGTTTCAAGCCTTCCGAATCTATTGCCTTTCGAATCTATTGCCTTACGAATCATTTGTCATTCAACTCAATTGCTTTTCAAGTTATGAGTGAATGAGGGCATATCTCTTTTTGTTGACGTGCAGTGCAGAAACACTTACGCTCTATTTACAAGCTCTTTCGCTCACATGTTGAGCCAATGTTATGCAGATCGGCTCACGCCGTTTTATGCGAGTGGCTTACATCGTCAAATGAGTGAATCGTTGCAGGGGTTTAGTACACAACTTGCGAATACTTCGAATATAATCGAAATACATAATATGTATATACCAGGAACCGCAAATAACTGTTATCGATCAAAACTTTGATGCAAAACTTTAATATGAAGGAAATGTGCTACAGTCATATAAAATACACCAAACGTTTTGTTTCATCGCGAAGATTTGATGCTGACAATAAACGTTTTTTTTGGGACTTTTATCGAAAAAATTAAAAAATAACACTTATTTTTGAGTTTTATTATAAAACTCTATAAATAACAGTTATTGATTGCTTTTATAATAAAAGTCTATAAATAACTGTTATAATTGAGTTTTATCATATCACTCCTGAATAAAACTCTTTTGGTGAGTTTTATTTTTAAAGTCCATCAATAACTGTTACGAAAGACTTTTATTCATAAAACTCATCTATATCAGTTATTTACTGAGTTTTATTTTTTACGTCCCAAAATAAAACTCATTTGCTAGTATTGTATGTATGTATGGAGCTGCCTAAAAAGAGTATGTTATATACATATATATGACCGTAGACAAAAAAGGCATATGGAAATTTTCATTTATATACATACCTTGGTACATACTTTGGTACATATGTACATACATCCTATTAATATTATATGTAAATGAGAAAAGTATGTGTTATGGTCGTCATAACTCAGATAATATTTGATCCAGATCAATCACATTTGGTATATGGGTCATACAGATGAAGATGTAGATACTTTGGGAAAAGTAGGGGGTGTCACTCCCTCCACTCCCCCCTTGGGAACAATTTAAAAAAAATCGCTATAAATCGGCTAATATTTGATCCCTATCAATCATATTTGGTATATGGGTCATATAGATGAAGAAGTAGATACTTTTGTAAAAGTAGGGGTGTCACCCCCTCCACTCTGCCTTGGGAACAATTTTTAAAAATCGCTATAACTCCGATAATATTTGATCCAGATCAATCATATTTGGTATATGGGTCATACAGATGAAGATGTAGATACTTCTGGAAAAGTAGGGGGTGCTCCCCCCTCCACCACCCCTTGGGAACAATGTTTAAAAATCGCTATAACTCTGAGATTATTTAACCATACCAAAACTGTATCTGATTTGCATTTCACATTTTCTTATATTTTTGCTCCATAAAAAATTTTTTACATTTATGTACATATGTATGTTAATAGTACATATTTACATTCTTCCTTGAATATTTCATTATATTTTAGGTAAAAGGTACCAGCGGACCGTTGGGTGAACGTTTGCTTAGACAACCCATGTATGTACATTTTGGTTTTGTTTTGTATTTTAACTTCAAATCAGAAAACAAAAAAAATAAAAATAAGGTAAAGCGGACTATGAACATTGTTGGGTTTTTTTTATGCACACGACGATAAAGAGTGTTTTTAAGACCTTTTTATGGGCTGCTCTAGCTAATACTTTAGCCCCACGAAGAGGTCGTTTTGACCCCTCATTTAGACATTCCAAAAAAATGGTACTTCGAAGGTCGCTAGAGGGGTAATATGTTCTAGAAAATTATTCGCCATAAAATTTCACTAGGGGTCTTCTCATACAAAATATTTGTACAAGAAAACTACATATTACTATATTATCTCTTCTAAAAACGAAATGAGAAAAACAAACATAAAAAAATAAAAAGAAAAATTTACCCAAAATTATCTACATCTTCATCTGTATAACCCATATACCAAAAAAATAAAACTCAGTAAATAACTGATTAGAGGTCGGAAACTATCGATAGTCAGCACTATCGATAGTCAGCACCATCGATAGTGTACGATAGTTTTTTGCAAACTATCGATAGTATATCGATAGTTGACGATAGTTTCGGGTGATTTGGGAGAGTCTACGGCTACGCTCACACTGTAACCGCCTTTTGCCGTCCGGCAGCAAACACATCCACAAACACATCTGTTTTAAATGAGCTCACCCGATTTCACCCGAATGTAAACAAACTTTGCCAACCTGTCCTGGTCTTATTCTTACCAATACATGAAAGTAATAGAAGATGATCCAATAAAATTTTTTTCAGTACATTGTTTTGTTTTATTTATTTATTAGCCATTTATTCTTGTTCAAAAAAATTAATATATTAACCAGAGGCCATAACAATTATAACAAATAAATATAAAAATCACTTGATAACAATTATTGAGCAATGGAAAAATTTTTCCATCATCAATAACAATTACTCAAAGATTGATATTTTTTCGATCAGGTCATAATTGTTACTAGCAATTAATATTGTTTTCGATCTTCCATAACAATTACTGGATGATGAATATTTTTTAGATCATCCCATAATTGTTATGAGCAATTTATATTTTTTCGATCTTCCATAACAATTACTGGATGATGGATATTTTTTAGATAAGTTCATAATTAATTAAGACACGACCAAATGATAGCCCTAGCCAAGCGCTTTCATTTGATACCCATTTTGCGGTGTTCGGTATTCTATATTCGTATTCCGTATCCATATTTATCCGCTTTTCCACAATTATGAGCTGACTCAGTTATCGATAAATTTATCGAAATATATCGTAGTCCAAATAAAACCTGGGGCCATCCCCTTTCGTTTGATACCCATATTGTAGTGTAATTTTAATGTTTTTGGGTAATCACATTTTAAACGACCATGCGACTAGAATGCATAGTCGTATTTATGTTGCTTTGACTACTTGCTAGTCAGCAATTCAAACCCTACATGGAATAGTTACCGTTTGTTTGGTGCCTAGTGGTCACATTTCAAATTTTCAATAAACTATCGATAGTTCAAACGATAGTCGAAAACCATCGATAGTGTAAACGATGTTCAGAAACCATCGATAGTGACGATAGTGCCATCGATAGTTTCCGACCACTATAACTGATATAGATGAGTTTTATGAATAAAAGTCTTTCGTAACAGTTATTGATGGACTTTAAAAATAAAACTCACCAAAAGAGTTTTATTCAGGAGTGATATGACAAAACTCAATTATAACAGTTATTTATAGACTTTTATTATAAAAGCAATCAATAACTGTTATTTATAGAGTTTTATAATAAAACTCAAAAATAAGTGTTATATGCTGACTTTTAAAATAAAAGTCTTCAAATAACTATTATTTGCGGACTTTTATTATAAACGTTATAACAGTTACGGTCCCTGGTATATACATATTTTCATAAACCAGACCCCGGCAAAACTAAAACTGAGATTGTGTTAGTGAGAACAGAGAGATTTATGCAACAGTGGTGTAAGAACTAAGCATATGGGGCAAACGTACAAAATAGCAACGTTTTGAAAATAAAATAAATATTTGAATAATAACGAAAAATGTATTACTTAGGAATTTTTAACTTGAAAAAATGTTTTATAAATTAATTTGGATTCAACAATGTAAAATATTGGAAATTCCAATAATAAAAAAATATAAGGAGTTGTTAGTGTAAAAAATATACATTAAAAATTTATTTGAAGAATATTCATTGAGAAATAGTTGAGAGTTGATATCATTTACGAAATTTTTCCAAAAGTACATAACTAAACTTGTTAAGGTATGCAAGGATGGGGCGTAAGTTATAACTGAAGATTTAGTAGAACCTTTAAGAATAAGCAAATTTTATTATATGAATTGAAAAATAAAGCATTGCAATTTTGCAACTTGAAAATTTGGTTGCAGTACAAAATGATTTATTATTCATGGTCATACATACGCAATGGCACACTGTCGCATAACAAACAAAGTAACGCAGCCAGTGCTTGTGTTGCTTCTTCGCTGTCTAAACAACGACTGAATCACAGAGCGTAAGCCTATGTGTGTTATACTCATTAACTCACGTGAGTCGATTTGCTGGTCCTTGTCATAAACACACATTCAGACGTTGTGTTCAGCAAAATTACGCTGATAGTGTGAGTGTGTGTATGTGCATATGCATACACACTAGGGGGGTCGATTGGTAGGTATGCTCTTCGTTTTACAATTTCAATCTATTTACACCTACTTAGCTCAGTTGTTTTCCTTTTCTTATGTGCGCCTACTTAAAACTTAACAAAAGAAGGAACCGTTTAAATTTAAATCATTTTAACTTGATTTTCTTTACTTGTTGCTACATTGCATGCGCATACATATATACATATGTATATCATATGCACATTCAATAAACAAACAGGACATTTTTTTGCTTGCCACATCGCATGTATGTCATATTAAGGTGGTTTTATGAAGGAAATAAAGTTCTCCAGAACACCCCGATTTCCATGCGAATATAATATGGAAATCTATACCTAAAATTTTGCCTTAATATATTAAAATTTAGAGGTCGTGCAAATGCCTCTTTTTTATATCAGTGATTATACATAATTTTTTTCAGTACTTAATGAACAAGAAAAACATTTCTTATCATTAAAAAATGGAACATATGTTCGTTAGGCTTTTATTTTTTTGGTCCACCTTAATGCCATATGTACATTAAATAAACAAACAAACCAAAGAAGCAACAAGGTTTTGCGAATACTTCATAACATGGTTATTATTATGTTTTACTCGATCGTGGCGAATAGTGTACACTAATCGCTCCAACAGAGCAAATATAAATAGTATTTGTATTCCAAATGAAAAGTATGGGTTTTATTCGTAGCTGCATTGAAATTGTGCTGTGACTAATTGTACAATGCATAGAGTATTCGCAAATATAGAAGAGGCAAATGGTATTGTGCAGAGGTCTAATACATATGTGTGTATATATGTATGTATGCATGTGCATTTGGCTTGATAAAAGTAAATGTGCGATTTAAAGTCGTATAACATTTAGGGCCGTTTACTCAACCTCTCTCCATCACGTTGGTCTCCTTGTCGTTGGGGATGGGGCTTAAATGGGGACCAGGGTGTAGTCCCCGCGAGGGACTTGCCCTGTCTCTCCATGAACTAAGAGGGAAGCTCCGTATGGTACCCTTGGGCGCATCCTGCTTGTCGCGGCAAGCAGGCTGTATCCCAGGTGTCCTATGCGGAGATCACCGCACCAACACACACACAAAAACCCCTAATCCAGGGTGTCATGCGTTTCCGTGCCCATTGGATGGTTTGCAGTCAGGGGTAACCGACTGTATTCTTACGGAGCCTCCCGGATACCGGTCCACCTCCGGGAGTAACGGTGGACTTGCTGCGGTAAGGGGCTCTGCCGTAGTCGACCGTTCCCTTTCCCCCTTTCCTTACTTCAGGTCGCCGAAAGGTCTCGTCTCAGTAGGCGACCGCACAAAACAGATGAATATGCACAAAAACCAAATAGCCTCGGATCCCTGCACGGGTAACGATGCCGCCGTTGGACTTGGCGATAAAAAAGTAACCAACCCATCGGGTACCGCTATGACGGCGCCGAGCGGGCCTTCACGGCCCACATCCCAAATTCGACCACCTACGCAAGCAGGCAGGAAGACTAAACCCCTTGAGGGTAAGCCGACTACTGCCGTCAAAGCTGGTACAGCTAAGCCCCTTGAGGGTAAGCAACCACCAGCTGAGCTGGCATGGGTGGTCACCCCAGCCCCTCAATCGGGCACCTCTAAACGGCAGGCAGTGGATAGCGGCACCAAGTCCTCAACGGGCGAAGTGCAAGCCCCTGCTCCTGCCGGGGATGCTCTTACCAAGCCCGCTGAACACCCCGAGTGTTCTAAGGCTAGTAAGAGGATTCCGATGTCGGTGCGCAGCCAGCGAAATGTTCGCAACGCCGCCAAGATCGTAGAGAGGACTAGCAATCTTCCCTACGACAAATTGACGGCGGAGCAGAAGGGTTCGTTGGCCTGGGCAAAGAAGATTCTCGCTGCCAAACAGGCTAAGGCGACTTCCGGTCCGACAACCACCCCCCAGTCTGGTCCCTCTACTTCAAACCAGGCACTGGCCTCAAAGAGACCCCGATCTCTAGAGAACGCTTCGAACGTTCCAAAGAGGCACAGGCCTTCGAACACACCTCCTGCCCTGACCAAAACTTTCAGCGAGGCGGCGAAAGCCACCTTAACGTTGGCAGTTATGGACCGCGGCCACCCGGACGGAAACCTGTCCCCGGAAAAGTGGAAGATGATCCTCATAGGTCTTCTCAGGAACTATGAGGAGCTTCTGGACCGTTTTCCGGGGCCTCCTCCTGATATCCGGGATGGCGGATGGCATCAGGGCAGAATAAAGCTCGTAACATGCGCAGATGAGCGCTCGTACGAGCTTTATAAACTGGCTATGTCCGAGGTGGGTGAGCTGTGGCCCGGGTCTGACTTGGTTGCGGTCAGTAAGGAAGAAATTCCGAACAGACCGAGAGCCTGGGTCTGGGTCCCGGCTGAGCCATCTGATCCGGACAAAATTCTGAGGATCATCTCTCGATCTAACGCGGAAATGCCCACAAGCGATTGGAGGGTAGTACGTGTTGGTGACGTGAGGGAGATGCAACGCCAGGTTGGGCTGGTCATCAGCGAGGCGTCTCTCCCGTGGATTGAGAAGCGAGGTGGTACAATCGGCTACGGCCTTTTTACCATCACGCCGAAAATCCGAAGGGATGATCCCCAGAAGGAGGATGAATTGGTAGCCGACGAGGACAACCCTGGTCTTCCGAGCCTTGGGGCTGAGGGCAGCGCCTTGAGCGCACCCGATCCGCAGGGCTCTGGGGATGGGGGGTGTTCTACGAAAGCATCCGATTCCAATTCTGTGGAGGTAGGGGGCAACGCCATGAGCGAACCCACTACCCCCTTAACTACTGACGTCCGGGCTCCATGCAACACCTTGAGTGGACATGGGGCCGCTAATGAACGGGCAGACAGCACTCTGGACTCCGAGAGCGATACGTTCTCGGTGTCTGAGTTGGTAGGCCCGTTCTACAACATGCTCGACGAATGCACGCTGCTGGATTCGGATCCGGAGGAGGCCGACTTTGACTCCACAGTCATTGAGGTCTCCGAAGGAGCGGGTACAGTAGCGGCGGACGTCGAGATGCATTCCGACGACCAAAATGATGCAGGTACTGCAAATTAACCTGCATCACTCCAAAGCAGCTTCGGCTGCACTACTCTTACGTCTCAGCAAGACTGCTGAGGCGATCGTTCTGGTCCAGGAGCCTTGGGTCGTTGGATCCAGGGTCTGTGGCCTCAAATCTGGGGACTACCATGTGGTGGCAGCACCTGCGACAGGATCATGTATTCTAATACACAAAACTCTTTCCTACTTTATGGTGTCTCTTTTCAGCGACGAAGATATGGTCTGCATCAGCCTCGAGCTGAAAGGCAAATCGATATGGATCGCCTCTGCCTATTTGGCGTATGACCGCCCCATTTCTGGGCAAGATCGGCTACTTGGTGAGGTTAGGGAAGCTGAACGCTTAGGGCTCCAACTGCTGATAGGGGCCGATGCCAATGCCCATCACACAACATGGGGCTCATCGGACGTAAACGCGAGGGGTGAGTCTCTTTTTGATTCCATTATTTCTAATAACTTATCTATATGTAATTCTGGAGGCAAACCTACTTTTGTCACCGCAAACAGGAGTGAGGTACTTGATATCACTCTGGTCACAGGCCCGCTCTCTGACTATGTCAAGGAATGGCAGGTGTCCGGAGAAAACTCCTTCTCTGATCATATGTATATAACTTTTAATCTACTCTTGAGACCTCCACTTAGAGCCGGATACAGGAACAGGAGGCGTACGGATTGGGCTCTGTTTAGTCAGAAATTGTCTGCTACGCTCCTTGAGCACGCTTCTCTCGGTACGTCAAGCCTACCGTTAACAACTGATGAAGCGCCTATCTCCAATAACAGGTCTGTTTCTCTCGGTGTGCTGGACACATCGTCAAAAATCGATGAAGCAGTTGACTTTGTTACAAAATCCTGTAACGCTGCTTTCAAGAGTGCCTGCCCGGAGGTCAAAGTTCGGGGTAAAAAGAAACCTTATTGGTGGAACCCCGAGATCTCCAAGCTTCGGCTTAACAGCAGAAAGCTCTTCAACCAGGCGAAAATAACTGGCAACTGGCAAGCCTACAAGGATGCCTTAAAAATTTTCAAGAAGTCGATCCAAAGAGCTAAAAGAGACTCATGGAAAAACTTCGCTAGCGACATAGAAGAAATCTCTGAGGCCAATCGTCTACGAAAGGTCCTCTCTACTAACCCAGTTCCCCCAAGCTGTATCCGAATGCAAAATGGGGACTGGGCCACATCTAGTACTGATATTCTGAACACCCTGGTCACCGCACACTTCCCAGGGTGCACCTCGGAACCTTATAGAACCTACTCTAACCCCAGGACATTTAATGACTTGGAGCACATAATTACTAATACAAGGGTAAAATGGGCAATTAAATCCTTCAAACCCTTCAAATCTCCGGGAATAGATGGGATCTTTCCTGCTGAATTACAGGCAGCAAGTGATACTCTAATCCCTCTTCTTGTTCCTATCTATAAAGCCTGCCTCAACCTGTCGTACATTCCTCTGGAATGGACCAAGGCGAAGGTGATCTTTATTCCTAAAGGGGGCAAATCCTCCTACAGCAGCCCAAAGGATTTCAGGCCGATAAGCCTGACCTCTTTTCTACTCAAAGTTCTTGAAAGATTGCTGGATGTCTATATCAGGCTCCGTGCGAATACTCTATCTCCTTTTCAACACGCTTATTCCAAAGGCAAGTCCATAGAGACTGCTCTACACGCTATCACTTCCAAGATAGAAAAGGGGCTAGCCTTTAAGGAATTCACACTGGGCATCTTTCTCGACATAGAAGGAGCTTTCAACAATGTTCTCCCGGGAGCCGTTACCACCGCCCTACGGGACTTGGAGGTAGAGGAGGCTCTCGTGAGGTTTGTTGAACTTCTTCTTAGTAGAAGAGCCATTATTTCTGTAATGGGTAATTCATCGATAACTAGGTATGCCAACAGGGGAACACCCCAGGGTGGAGTTCTGTCTCCTCTGCTTTGGAACCTAACGGTGAACACCCTGCTCTCTAAACTTCAGCACACGGGCTGCCAGGTCATTGCGTACGCCGATGACATCGCCCTGACAGCGACTGGCAAGCATATACCGGTGCTGAGCGATCTTTTGCAAAATGCACTCAATATTGTAAAAACCTGGTCTCTGAAATGCGGGCTGAGTGTCAGCTCTGAGAAAACGGAAATGGTTCTGTTTACCCGCAAACATAAGATACCTGAATTCAAACCTCCGTCCATAAATGGGAAGGAGATTAAACTCTCTACCGAGGTTAAATACCTTGGTGTTATTCTAGACAGAAAATTAAACTGGAAACGGAACGTAGAAGTACGATCCCAAAAAGCCATGCTAGCACTTTACGCATGTAAATCAGCGATAGGCAAGAGATGGGGACTTAACCCCCAAATCGTCCATTGGCTGTACACAGCGGTAGTGCGTCCTATTCTCTTCTATGCAGTCACCATATGGTGGCCAGCACTGGAACTCGAAACCAATAAGAGCAAATTAACTAGAGTGCAGCGAATGGCTTCCATGCTTATTAGCGGAGCCCTTCCCTCCACCCCAACTAAAGCTCTCGAAACCATCCTATTTCTTCTCCCCACGGATATACAGGGGAAACTCATTGCCAGCTGCAACGCGGCAAGGCTCAATGCAACCGAACCCTGGAGGGACACCAGATTCGGGCACGCTCAAATTCTTAGTAACGTCCCTGCCAATTTTCTAAAGCTGGACTATGCAATACCAGCCTTCTGTTGGGATAACAAATTCTCCACAAGAATCCCGGAGAGGAGCGAGTGGAAGAACTTGGGGGATCCCGACCCTAATACACTGCACCTTTACACGGACGGCTCTAAATTGAACAATAGAGTTGGAAGTGGGTTTTTCTGCGAAAAGCTTCATCTGAAAGTAAGTTTGCGCCTACCTGATCACTGCAGCGTCTATCAGGCTGAGCTCATAGCCATATGGGAAGCAGCTCGTCGCCTGACAGATCTGCCAGACATAAATTCTATCAAAATCTTCTCTGACAGCCAAGCTGCCATAAAATCCTTACAGAGTAACAATGCTACATCTATAGTTGCAATGAAATGTAGGGAGTCTTTGAACAAACTAGCCGAAAGGTGCGACCTGAACGTCATTTGGGTTCCAGGCCATAGCAACGTTCGGGGCAACTGCATTGCAGATGAGTTGGCAAGGGAGGGCACAAGCTTGCAGGATATCACATCTGCGACATGGGTTGGCCCCCCGCTTAACTCATGCAAGCACTGGTTGAGATCTCGCTCCATTGAACAGGCTAACGCTAGATGGGCCAGGGAGTCAACTTGTGTGATTTCTAGGCAAATCTGGCCTAGACTGGATGAGGCTAGGTCTGTATCGGTGCTGCATCTGAATCGGCTCTCTATAGGTCCGCTGGTGGGACTTCTAACAGGCCATTGTCTTATGGGCACTCACGCCTCTCGCATGGGCCTATATAAAAACGACTTCTGCCGCAGCTGCAGGGACGTGGAGGAAATAGAGAGTGTTGAGCACTATCTATGCCACTGCCCCGCTTTTCGAGTGCACTTTTTCGAGTGCCTGGCGGAGATGGAAAATGCAAGGACACTAGATTTTCTGCGCTTCATGAAACAAACGCGCTGGTTTAGCTTAACGGGCATCTAATCTTATCATACTTTCGAATCTAATTTTTCCGGAAAGGTTTGTAAACAGGGATAAGGAAGCTAGGGCTCCCGTGTGGTATCACAATGGGCCACCTCGGCCTAAGTGTGTCCCCGCTTTCATGAATTGCGGAGACAGCCACCTCAACCTAACCTAACCTTACTCAACCTCTGATTAACGCTAACCGGAGGATAAAGGTCTGGTTAAGTTATGAACTGCATTATCGACCACATTCTAAATGTATGGTTGGATGAAGTCGATAATGATGTTTAACCGGAGTTTAACCGTGGTTAGCGTTAATCAGAGGTTGAGTAAACGGCCCTTAGAGAATATTATTGTCGTTACATAGCAAGCAATCATAAAAAGAAGAGAAATTGGCTGTAAAGGATAAAAAATATAACAACATAAGTACAAACGTTGTAAATAGCAATGGAATTTGTAGCAATCTGTTAAATAAACGGTGGGCAGCGCTTACATACATCCACACATTTTTGATGTGTAAACATCTTTGCTGTAGCTACGAGTGATTTCGAAAAACAGGTAAAGTTTACGCGTAAACGTAAATGACCTTTGTGTTAGTGCACTGCTGCGTCCGTGTGAATCGCTTGGCACTGTCAATGGTAGGTAGGTAGATAGACATGTACTTACAAATGCTTGCATGCTTAGCCGTGCAAATGCAAATATCAACAACAACAGCAACGAAGCGAAGTGAAGTTGTTGTTTTTGTTGTTTCCTGAAACAATGCGACAAATAGGCAAAATAAAAAGGACCAACCTGTTTGAACATGTATGCAAATGTATGGATATGCACACCTACATCTACCTATCTAATTTTCTATACAATATTGGTATCAAATGAAAGTTTTTGAGCAGGACTTCGATATGAAGCTCTATTCATTATGAGTCCTAGGCCGGGTCTCCAGATATGGGTCAAAAGGAGGACCCGGATGATCCTTGAATGTTTCTGAGCAATATTGGTATCAAATGAAAGGTTTTGAGCAGGACCTCGATATGAAGCTCTTTTCATTGTGACCCCTAAGCCGGGTCTCCAGATATGGGTCAAAAGGATGACCCGGATGATCCTTGAATGTTTTTGAGCAATATTGGTATCAAATGAAAGGTTTTGAGCAGGACTTCGATATGAAGCTCTTTTCATTGTGACCCCTAGGCCGGGTCTCCAGATATGGGTCAAACGGGGATCGGATGATCTTGCATGTTTCTGAGCAATACAAAACAAAACAACATAAAAAATCAAAAGTCAAAAACCAAAAACCAAAAACCAAAACAAACAAAAACAACAAAATAGTAGCAGTCACAATGACAACAAAAAATTATAAAAACGATAGTCGCCTTTTAATCCATAGAAAACCAGGAAAAAAGGAATAAGGAAAAGGGAATAAATATCCGATTTCGAAACAGTTTACACATCAATATTCATGAATACCCGTTATTCACGCTTTAATTTTTTATACACTGTCTACTTTTATTTGCTGATATTATTTTTTGAATGCGTTCTGAAGTAGCCCATAAATTTAAAACGAAACTTTTCCACAAAAAAATAATTTTTTCGCCAGTTTAGCGTTTAACAAAAAATGCTTTTAGCCGCAGTTTTCAAAAAGGAGAATAGAAATTTTCATAAACGCAAGAACATTGAAAACAAATCTGTTATTTCGATAATTTTACTCAAAGAATAAATATGTACTTTTAAGTAAGATTTTCAATAAGTTCAGTATTCAGCACATCTTTCCAAATGAAGTCAAATATAAAAAAAAATCACTCATCCGCACTGGTGGCGTTCCCAGAGCTAAAACGCCTCATAAGGCACACATTGTTAGTTTTGTTGCAAAATTTGGCAACAATGAAAGAAAAAACTTATTATCATTAAATATACAACAACTCTACAAACATAATCGCTATGGCAAAAATAATAGCGACTATAACAACAACAACAACAACAACAACAACAACAATAACAACAACAACAACAACAGCAAATCGACTAAGCAACTTTGTAAGTAATGGAACAAGCCAAAAGCAAAATCTTTGCAAATCTGTTAGCTAAAATTGCATGCGCACCAAAACAGTTTCAACGTTAATTTTGTTACTATTGTTGGTGTTGTGGTTGTTGTTGTTTTTGTGGTTATTGTTGTTGCATTGCGAACTTGAAATCTTACTTGCTGTTCTTCTTCTTATGTATTACATATTTGCAACTATCCATTTAAGCGAGAAATGGCACTGCATTCATTTACACACGCACACTAGTATTAGTAAGTATGCATGTACCCAGCAGGGTTTTTCCATATTTTGGTAATGGCTTGAACTTGTATTCAATGAAATAACGCATTACAAATAGCTAAAAAACACTCCTTCGCTTACTTTGCTCATTACTTTTAATGCGACAGTTTTGAAATTATTATTTTTTCGCTTACTGGTAATCCAGAAAATAATCGAAAAGGTTTGGAGTACTGCCGTTATTTTTTTGCAAACGCTTTGCTTTGATTTTAATTTTTCTAAATAGCAGTTTTGTAAAGCAAATTACCTTCATTCTCGTTTATTTTGCCAGTGTTCATTATAAAACTGTCGTGGTTAGTCGCGTTATTCCATCGTTAAAATTTTTTTAAATAAGCCAATAGCTGTGCAAAAACATAGCGTAATAATTTTTATTCAAATAGTGGTTTTTGCTTTTAAATACATTTTGCAAAGAATGTTTTGATTCTTTATTCATTCTGTATGCTATTTGTTTTCGGCACAAATTGCTCACTCATAGTTTTAAAATTATTTTTTCGCTTACCGGTATTGCATAAAACAAACGAAAAGATTTGGAACACTGTCGATATATTTTGCAAAGCCTACATTGATTTAAATTTTTGTAAATAGCAATTTTGTAAAGCAATTTACCCTCATTGTCGTTTATTTTGCCAGTTTTTATTATAATACATTATAGATTACTATACTGGATTGTGTGATATATGCAATTACTTATATCAGTGAAAGAATTTATTACTTGTAACAGCTTATTTTTTTGTAATATTAGTAGCGATTATATAATGCATTATTGTCCACAACATTGTAAGACAATACCGCCAATGACATGCCTATGTTAAAGTAATGCAATCCGCATTCGAAAGTGTAAGCGATGGATCAAGATCTCTCGATGATTTTACCCATTACATGGAAGAGAAAGCCCTGCTGGGTAAGTAAGCCATACAACTGTGTTTGTGTGCTAAGACTACCCAGCAAAAAATCTACGCCTCATTTAAGAATTATTACAGAAGATCTAAATGCTTACGAAATAAGTTATGAAAATTCTAAGGGAAGCTAAGTTGTATGGGCTAAGGCTTAAAATAACGCTGATTTTCCTGTGTTGATGTCATCAGGCCATAAGGAGTACTGTCTCACTCTCTCTCTCTCTCTCAGAGCACGCCTTATTTCTAAGGCTTATCCGCCATGCGAAATAAGGCCTTATTATATCCTGATAATCAGGCCTTTTGTACTGTATTTATATCTTATATGTAAATTCCTTAGTAAAAATTTATTTTTTTAGCTGCATAATTCACATTTTTTCCGCTATTTAAGCATTGCGGCTATTTAATAATAAAAAAATATATTCTGCTAGGGTTGAAACGTTATTATTCATGCATTTATATATGTATGTACAATGTACATTACATGTCAGTAGAAATTTTAAACTGAAACAAAAATCTACAATACGTAATTATTGCGTTCGCGAAACGTTGGGCCTAATACATAAACATCGAGCTATAGCTCATAATAATTTTTTTCATAAAATGTGGATGTATGCAAAAAATAATAAAAAATTGCTTGATTTAGCTAAAAAAATTTAGGTAGATCTCATAAAAAAATTAAAAAACAATAAAACTCCATGGAATAAATTTACATTATTTGATTATTTCTCGAGATTAAGTTTAAGTTGAGTCTCTTGAGAAACAGCTAAGTTTTTATGCATAAGGAGACCATTGTAATCTCCTTGCTCATAAAAACTCAATTTCCTTGGAACAGAGCAGAGAGTATGCAAGCAGCTCTGCCAGCGCATTTCCCTTTAATACCTTATGTTTCAACAATAAGCATAGCCCTTTTGGAGGGTAAGCAAATAATATTTCCTGAGAATTTCGCTCGAATCAGAATGCACAATTGCTTGTGTGTGTGTTGTTGTTCTGTGTTATGTGGGTGTGAGTCTTTAAGTTTATGCAACATTGCAATACTTTCTACAATGAATTTGCTGCACTATATAAGTATATGAATGTTTGTATCTATGTACATACCGACATTCATTTACTCGCTTACTTGTATCTCTGTGGTTGCTTGACATCTGTCTCTAGTTTTCCTTCTGAGATATCTTTATATAGAATGTATGTGTTCATGTATGTACATATGCACGCAGCTCACTTTTATACTCAGATTTCGGAATTAAAGTTAACCAAGGTTTTCTTTGAATCTATGTAGCTACCTACTTATCTATGTGGCCGCTGTGGTGCAGTGGGTAGAGTGCTCGCCTGCTATGCCAGAGGTCTCGGGTTCAAACCATGGTCCGAGCAAAACACCAAAAACAATTTTTCTAATTAGTAAAAATCCAATTATTGGGTTTTTTAAAAGAAGCGGTCACCTCTCGGCAGTGGGCGGCATACCCTCCGAGAGTATTTCTGCCATCAAAAAAGCGTCTCGCAAAAAATGCATTCGCCGTTCGGAGCCGGCATAAAACTGTAGGTCCACCCAATTAGTAGGAAAAACAAAAAATGAGCACACCTCGAATTGGGAGAGAAGCTCGGCCATAAAACTCGTCAGAGTTATAATAGCACCATTGTATTATTATTATTATTACTTATCTATGTATACATACATATATCTTCTATCTATATATTAATAGGCTAACATTTTTCCCATACAAACAATTGCCAGACTGTTTGGCACATTTAACATACTCATATCCACATAAAATTGATATGGATGTGTTCGTATGAGCCAGGAGCAGTGCATAGGCATATAATTTTTTCTATAAATTATTTATTTTCTTTATAATTAATAAATAAAATTTTTAGTTAAGAGAAATAAATATCGTAAACACAGTTGAAGAGTCGCTTTAATTTAAAAGCGCTCCCTCTGTTTTATATGCATTGGCCCAGTATACGCTCAGATCAAAAACAACGCGGCCAGATATCTCCTATTGCTTTTCCATTAAAGCGAAAAATGAGAGAGAGAGCGGGAGAGATCACTGAGTAATCTTAATTTGGACCAAGGCATATCTTTTTTTATTTACAAAGGTAGAGTGTAATTTCAAAATCAAAGCGAATTCACATCATGGCCAATAGGAATGGACAAGCCCCAAGCGAATTCAGATTTTAGCCACGGCGAAATATCATTTTGACATTACACTCTACCAATTACAATAACAAAATACATGGGAAAATTCTGAATTCACCACCGGACCTACCTTCCTAGATCTGCCTTAATTTTGACCATGATTTCGAGTCGAACCGTGATCAAAAGGGCAAATCAGTGTTGCGGTACAACTGGAATTTGGAAAGTGTTGCTTATCTTCGCGAAAAGGAATAATTTTTGTACCAATATAAAGTTGAAAAAATAAATTGCATGGTTGAATTTCGAGCACCGGCGATACTAGTATATATTATTAATACGCTAACGTAAATTTTATCCACACATATGTATATCTTATCACTCCTGAATAAAACTCTTTTGGTGAATTTTATTTTTAAAGTCCATCGATAACTGTACCAAAAGACGTTGATGAAACTCATTGTAAGTTATTTACTGAGTTTCATTTTTTTACGTCCCAGAATAAAACTCATTTGCTGTATTTTTTTAGATAGCTCAATACATATGTACATATGTATGTATATCTAATAATACCACAACTACAACTACTACTAAAACTACAACTACAACTAAAACTACAACTACAACTACAACTACAACTAAAACTACAACTACAACTACAACTACAACTACGACTATGACTAAAGCTACAACTACAACTACGACAATGCGTAAAACTATAACTACAACTACAACTACAACTACAATTACAACTTTAACCACAACTCCAACTAAAACTATAACTACAACTACAACTACAACTACAATTACAACTAACCTAAAACTATAACTACAACCACAACTACAACTGCAACTACAAGCAAAACAACAACAACAATCCTAGAAATTTTAAAGCTCACAGCTGACTATTCTATATACGAACTCGTACCATTTGCTGATTTGCTGTATTTTTATTGTTTTTCAGCAAGCAATACCAAACTGATCGCTGCTTTCGTACTTGTGTCGGTATGTACATTTGTATGCTAGTATGTACATATGCCTGCACATTCCTCCCTTTTGGCGGTTTTACGACACACAATTGAGGGCATTCGTTTCAATATTTTCCCTATTGCTATGTTGCGAGCAGAATTTTTTACAACAAAAATGCGCTTTTTTGCATGACTTTTTTTTACACAAAGTTTTTTTCAAATCCGCAGCAGCGTTGCCGTTTTAGCCATTTTGTGGCTAGATTTAGCCACCGCCGTGTTTTTTAAGCCACCAAAATTTCGGTTTTGCCACTAGCCACGTTTTTAGCCTCCGCTTGTAATGAACCATAATTTTCCACATAGGAAGGTGGTAGCGCTAATTCAATTCAGCGATTATCACAAATCTATTTAAGTGTTAAAAAAAAAACAAGTAACGCAACTATCGATAAATGCCTGTTGATACTCGCTAGTGGAATAGTAGGCTGTCGATGAAAGTCCGTATAAGGATCTAACTGACTTTGTATATTGTTTGCTACTTCTTCCACTTAGCAACGCCGAAGTGGAAAGAACCTTTTCCCTAATGAATAAGATATGGCTTAAAGAATGTAAAACAATGTTGCAATGAATTTGAAATAACAGAAGATCTCATTTAATTAATGAAGAAAGAATTAAGTTATGAAGAGAAAGATTCAATTAGTGATGACAACATAATGATAGATATTGAATGTGATATCTAATTTTTTTTTGATATAGTTAAGTACGTACTATGTATGTATGAATATTTTATTTTTACACAAATCTATGATTTTTTCCTTATATTGCATGCAATACCTTTGTGCCTGAATTTGAAAAATAAATTTAAAACATGTTAATTTGAAACAAAATTTTTTAGCCACCATTTTTAGCCACGAACCAAATTTTTTAGCCATTTTTAGCCACAAATTAAATCAAATCTAGCCACCACGAAAGTTTTTCAACGGCAACGCTGATCCGCAGACACATTCGTATTTGCCGTAAATCTATAGATGATGTACAGTAGATGTACATATGTATGCATGTATGTATGTATGCATAAGTTAAGCACGCATTTATTGTTGCCAATTTTCTAGCATAAAATATACAATTTTAGCATTGCTCATGTCTTTAACTCGTTTTCAACTTACAACATATGCACATACATACTTACATATGTACATACCCTGCAGCGAAATCAACTAGTTGTAAACTAATTGACAACTAGTTGGCCATACAGCTCAACTAGTCAGCCATCTATCTTTTTTCCATATTAGCAACTGGTATTTTTAACACGGTGATGACCTAGGAAATGGCAATTGTCAGTATCCACACCAGAGTCATACCACTTGACTGACTAGTCAGTATCCACACCAGCATCATACCACTTGACTGACTAGTCAGTATCATACCAATTTGCTGACTAGTCAGTGTAGATATCAGAACTATACCAGAATTCAGGCACATTAGATTGTGATCTTGCATATTAAATATTTAGGTAAATTAACATTAATTCATTTAAAAAAAATATGTATGTTGAACATATACATATGTATAATAACATTATACGTACATATATTTCATCATATTATTGCGAACAAAAGCTCAGGCATTGTTCATATTACTAATGTATGTACATACATACATACATTGTGGTCAAAAATATTAATATGCTCCAGTCGCATAATGCTTGGACTTGTAAAAAATTGTTAGAAAATCTAAATTAATGAGGTTCTTCATTAAAAAATTCATCAACCGTATTGGCTTGTTGAGTTGATTTGATTTTAGAGGCTTTTATAAGTCCGTGCTTTTTTGAAAAAATCGTTTCTTATGTCTCTGGAGCGCCTTCCTTAGTTGCAATTCTGGCTCATCATTAATACTCAGGCTCATTATGGATTCTGAAATGAAGTACCAGAACCGATTAAAGTAGGCTCTTTAAAAGAGAACCCTATTTCAAAAATCGTCACCTAAAAAAGCCGAATAAAAATTTGTGTGTGCCTTTAAATTGAAAAGAAATTAATACTCAGGCTCATTATGGATTCTGAAATGAAGTACCAGAACCGATTAAAGTAGGCTCTTTAAAAGAGAACCCTATTTCAAAAATCGTCACCTAAAAAAGCCGAATAAAAATTTGTGTGTGCCTTTAAATTGAAAAGAAATTAAGATACTCAGTTGACTTTTGCATTAAGGAAGTAGATGGGCTGTCACAGATCTCAGAATTGATGTGAAAACTTGCCGGAGGCTTATAATGTACGAGATATTGTTGTTAAAGTTGTAAAATTTACCGAACTATGGACCCATCCAACAACAATAAAGAAGCTGCTTTACTTTTACTGCATACGTGTTCATTGCAACCTCCAGAAACCCCGGATACATTCGTTTTTAATTTAAAACCTTTTTTTGGCAAGATTTCTTATTTGATAACTAATCTCAATTTGTCCCCTATGAAACTAGTTGGGCAACTCCCATAATTTATCTAGTCAGTTAACTGGTAGGTTGGCTGACTAGTTTGGACTTTTGCTGCTGGGTAGTATGTATGTATGTACCTACTAATATTCGCTAAACTTATACACATTCGCTTTGCTGTTTTCTTTTTTCTTTCATTCAATAATCCTTCAGCTTATGTTGCACATTTAGCGTTAAGCGGATGAAAATCTTCGTTCATATTTGCCATTGAATTTTTTATCATCTAAATGTGCTAAAGACCAAAGTAATTTTAGCTTCGCTTTAAAATTGAAAAAGGAAAAAAAAACTTCTACATGTGCCTCTAAGAAGAAGTTGCGGAAAACACGGTAATCTCTTTGATTGTTGTGTTCGTCTTACATTTTTAGCTTTCGATGAATGTGTATAAATTATTGCTTCTAATAGTTTTATTATATTCAATAGTTTTTTTATGCGCTTATTTGCGCGCTTTGAGTAAATCCTTAAATTTCATTAAGGTCGAAAATATACATATATTTATATTTTATATGTATGCGTTATTACTTCCCAGTTGGAAACGGTAATATATGGTAATGCAAGAAGTCGTAAGGTAAATGTGGTAAATTGTCATAAAAGCTATGACAATCGTAGGGCATCACTTGTTTTAAGTGTTTTAAATCTTGATATTTACTTTTTGTAATTTTGAGGTGACTTGTGGATTGGATTACGAACATCCGTGTTCAATCTGGTTTATAACCTGACTTGAATGTCTTATAAATTTTCGCATAAGAATCATGGCCTACAAAAAACATGTTTTTATCGCAATGTAATAAATTAATTTTTATACACAGCTGTAATAATACATAGATTTAAATATTTTTATGAAATTTCGTATACAGGCATATATATATGTTTGTTTTCTCGTTTTTTTTAATAAAATTGAATAAGCCAAAATTTCATTGTAGTTTTTCAATGCAAATTGACTTAAATTTTAAGGTTTTATTGAAACAAAAAAAAAAAACGTCCAGGAATTATAATTTTTCAGAAATTAAAATCACCCTAAAAACAAAGTGGTTCTAATTTGAGAGCGCCCACTGTACCACGATAGATAGAAGACCATAAACAGAATAATTTTGGAAAATGGGCGTGGCACCGCTCTTATTAGACAAAGGAATCTACGAGATTTCGGAGCCCATAACTCGACAAATAATTGAGATATTATGACGAAAATTGGTGGACTTATTTCTACCACTTGCGGTAGTATATGTGCAAAATTTTAGTGAAATCAGTTTATGACCACGCCTACTTTTTAGTAAAAATATTTCTCGAATGCCCTTCAGAAATTTGTAACGTGACATCTCTGTAAATAAAAGTCATAAAGGGATGAAATTTTATAATAACAAGAATATTTATACGTTTAGTCGGATTATTGATACGAATTTTCAAAATGGGCGTGGCTGCGCCCACTTTATGCGGCACGGGCTTTATATAGATTGCACCATGTTTCCAGCAAACGTAAAAGAACTATGAAAGCTTACAATATTTGGCTCCACTCGAACTGAGGCTTCCTTTCTTGTTTTGATTTTTTTAATTTTTAATACCTTTAGTCATAATTTGGTTGGGAAAATTGTAAAGATTGTAGCAAAAAAACGTAGTATCAGAGCTTACCAATTAGAAACTTCATTTAATTTGTTTAAAATAATACCAGCTTGATATTTACCTGACATTATTTGTTTAAAATATCTAACTTTTGCTCCCTTTCATATAAATTGGCCATTTAATTTATTTATCTAATAACATATAACTTCGCTTGTATGAATGAACTGAAATTATACGCGGTAATGCTGCCAAATTTTAACAATACGCTTCATAAGCGATTATGAAATTTACTGTTATTATGCGTTTTTGTTGTTAGAATTGCAAAGTTTTGGTATGGATCGATAGAGCTGAGCGTGGTAATGCAAGAATTCATGCATATGCCATGTATTTGAGACCTTACTTCTTCGATGAATCCTAACACAGTCTATGCCCTAGGAAAGTAATGTATCGCTTGTTACATGACCCCTTGCATTACCTATCATGTAAGAAAAGGTGTATTGAAAAAGGTAAACGAAATGATGCATTCCAAGTAAGTTTTTATTTCATGTATGAAAACTTATCATTTAAAT
The DNA here is from genome assembly GCA_960531455.1 of Urophora cardui. Classification (NCBI taxonomy): domain Eukaryota; kingdom Metazoa; phylum Arthropoda; class Insecta; order Diptera; family Tephritidae; genus Urophora; species Urophora cardui. The sequence goes on from OY482671.1 coordinate 115,212,568, forward strand.
GATGCATGACTTCTTGCATTACTTTTCATGTAAGAAAAGATACATATTTATATATTATGTTCCAGAGGACAAAAGAAATGGCATTAAATATATATTTTTTTTTTCATTTTTTTTTATTTTACAGATATATTTTTTGAACATAAATAATACTTAACATGAATTTAATGTTAATGCGAGGGAATGTGGGACATGGGGTAGAAGATATAATAATAATACAGATCTAAGGAACACACCTGTAGGGATTCGAACATCATTTTGCAATGTTGCAATCGTAGTTGTTTGCGGTTTTGTAAATAAGGAATAAATTGTATATTTAACGTTTTAACAAAATGGTTTTTTGCAATTTCCTACCTGTATTTATGTTTTCATCGCCAGACAATTCTCGAAGTTTAGCAGTGGCAAATATGACTGTTTTCGGTTCTGAAAATAAGGAAACAATATCTAATAGTTAAATGTACTTTCATTATAACAAAAAGGGGTTTAGAAATTTCTTACCTATATTTAAGTTTTCATCGTTACTTGATGACCGCATGTTTAACTGCCCACAAAGCAAGCTTTTCTTGTAGGGGCAGCCTAAATTCGTCAAAATTTTCGACTGGTTCACAATTTATTTGATTCACTGTGGCGTTTTCTTGTACAGCCACTGCTTCGATATTTTCTGCAGCCACTGTTCCCCTCACATATTCACTTTCCCTTTCTTTTTTTTTATTAGGCGGCGCCAGTGGCGTTTTGAGCGCATTTTTTTAGTAGGGATTTAATTTAATTTTATATAAAAATAGGTATTTTCCTTTTTATGTTAATTATTTTAAGTTTTTAACTCACTGAACACTTATTCCATTTGTTTGCAATTCACTCTTACACGGAAAAACAAACACTAAATATGCGCGTCGATTGTGTCAGCCAATTCATAGAAAATATGAAAAAACAAACAAAACAACAAACATGCGTGAAAGATAATCAAAAAGAGACGTTGACAGGTGGTTGGCGGAGAGAGAATTAAAAAAAAGTTTTACATATATAATGAGCGCCATGAGCGTAATTTTATTCTATTATACCTTACCACTTCGCTTGCATTGGCATACATGTTTTCGTACACTGACATTCATTAATGAATTCATGTTTGAAAAATTTAATGCATTACGCGTTTTCCAACTGGGTTAGTATGCATTTACATATTTATTCACAACCTCTCCTATATTAAATTTTCTTGTTTTTCCATTTCAGTACCTTTTTTAATATTCTTTATCTTAAGCTAATATTTCGAAATTTATACAATTTAAGTATTTCATGCACTTTATACTAAAAATTTCTTACACTTCACTCAAATAATTTCTTATTGTATTTTTCTAAAAGAATAAACTCACAAAGCGAATCTGTAGTAAATTAATGCAATGAAGCAAAAGAGCTTTTTTTTACTTCTCACATTTATTGCCGACAAATAAAACTGAAAATTTTCAAATATTAAGACTTAACATACATACATACTAGCTGTTTTAAATATACATTAATACATACATACGTAATTATCTCCATTGACTTGTAAATGTTTCAATGTTATTCTTACTTTTTTGTCGGAAATGGAACTCCGATTGCTTATGCTCGTTTGGAAGCTAACAAGAAATTAATAGTAAACTCTTATTAAAATGTGTATGAATATGTACTTATAACTATGCATGTATGTATGTATGTACATTTGTGAATTCTTGTTTGTGTGCATGCTGACATATTTCTTTGTAAGTTTATAAGCATACATAAGTGCATACATATGTACATATCTATCGATCTATGCTTGCGTGTAATTGGCACATTTGCTCATTAAAACCACTCGGGCGTATGAGTGATTTGCAATGAAGCACATAATGTAGCGCAGTCAATTTTATTGCAAAACAAACACATTTACATTAGGGTGTCCCGTTTTTCGAGCTACGCTATCACAAGAGGTATTAAAAGTTGCGTAGTTGAATACAGATCACAATAAAAGTAAAAACCCGGAATTGAATTCGATCTTGACGGCTCTACCGAGATCTGAAATTTTGTTAATTTCATATATTTAGAAACCTAAACTTTAAAGCTAAAATAATAAAAATGTCATATTACAAAGTTATTTTATTATTGAGATTAACCATATAAGTACAGAGAAACAAATTTATTGCATTTAATTAATTTAAAAAACTTAGAATTCAAATATATTTTTCTGTCCAAATTTTGGTATTTCTGCTTGAGATTGCGACTATATTATTCCTTTGAACCAGTGGGGATATTTTTGGCTTCCGTCCGCGTGTTTATACTTTTGGATTATATTTTACAGCATTTTCCAATATTATTTCAAAGCAATTTAACATTTCGTCTATTTCCCGGCACGAAAAACACTTATTTTGGAGATTTTTTCTTTTTGCTATAAGTTGAATAGTGCAGGGGTCTCCTCGACCCCTGAGTCCCTGATGGTATTATAGGGTTAAAAACCTAGTATATTATAAAACTTTATTTGATATTCAGGGAATTAGTTTTTTATTATCTACAAAACTCTCCACCCTTTCGAAAAAAAAAAAAATTAAAGCGTGAATAACGAGTATTCATGAACATTGATGTGTAAACAGTTGCGAAATCGGATATTTATTCCCTTTTCCTTATTCCTTTTATTCCTGGTTTTCTATGGATTAATATGCGACTATCGTTTTTGTAATTTTTTGTTGTCATTGTGACTGCTACTATTTTGTTGTTTTTGTTTGTTTTGGTTTTTGGTTTTTAAATTTTGATTTTTTATTTTCTTTTGTTTTGTATTACTCAGAAACATGCAAGATCATCAGAGTCCACGTTTAACCCATATCTGGAGACCCGGCCTAGGAATCATAAAGAGCAGAGCTCCATGTAGAAGTCCTGCTCAACACCTTTCATTTGATACCAATATTGCTCAGAAACATTCCGGGTTAATCCGGGGTCACATTTTGACCCATATTTGGGGACCCGACCTAGGACTCATAAAATGAATAGAGCTCTATGTGAAAGCCCTGCTCAACACCTTTTATTTGATACCAATTTTGCTCAGAAACATTCCAGGATCATCAGGGTCATCGTTTTGACCCATATCTCGCGACCCGACATAGGAATCATAAAGAGTAGTGATCCGTATAGAATCCCTGCTCATAACCTTTCATTTGATACCAATATTGCTCAGAAACATTCAAGGATTATCCAGGTCCTTGTATTTCCCCATATCTCGCGACCCGACATAGGAATCATAAAGAGTAGAGCTCCGTATAGAATCCCTGCTCAGAACCTTTCATTTGATACCAATTTTGCTCAGAAACATTCCAGGATCATCAGGGTCATCGTTTTGACCCATATCTCGCGACCCGACATAGGAATCATAAAGAGTAGTGATCCGTATAGAATCCCTGCTCATAACCTTTCATTTGATACCAATATTGCTCAGAAACATTCAAGGAATATCCAGGTCCTTGTATTTCCCCATATCTCGCGACCCGACATAGGAATCATAAAGAGTAGAGCTCCGTATAGAATCCCTGCTCAGAACCTTTCATTTGATACCAATTTTGCTCAGAAACATTCCAGGATCATCAGGGTCATCGTTTTGACCCATATCTCGGGACCCGACATAGGAATCATAAAGAGTAGAACTCCGTGTAGAAGATCTGCTCAAAACCTTTCATTTGATACCAATATTGCTCAGAAATATTCAAGGATCATCCGGTCCTCGTTTTGATCCATATCTGGAGATCCGGCCTAGGGGTCACAATTAAAAGAGATTCATATCGAAGTCCTGCTCAAAACCTTTCATTTGATACCAATATTGCTCAGAAAATTATATAGGTAGATCTAGGTATGCATATCCATACATTTGCATACATGTTCAAACAGGTTGGTCCTTTTTATTTTGCCTATTTGTCACATTGTTGATATTTGCATTTGCACGACTATGCATACAAGCATTTGTAAGTACATGCCTAGCTACCTACCTACCACTGACAATGCCAAGGTCATTTACGGTTTACGCATTTACATGTTTACGCGTAAACTTTACCTGTTTTTCGAAATTACTCTTAGCTACAGCAAAGATGTTTACACATCAAAATTTTTATTGAAGTTTGGTGTCCCTATTATTTTTCACAAGCTGAAACAAACTCACTCCACAAAATCATCAGGCATTTGAAACGACGCAAAAAATGGCCGATTAAATAACTGTTCCTTACTTCGGAGATATCTGAGCAAGAAATTAATGTATAAGTTTTGACCGTTGTTTAGAAATTGAAGCAGGATCAATCTTTGAAATATTTCAAGGAAAGTGTCCCTATTATTTCTCATATGACTGTACTACCTAAAAAAATTAATTGAATAAAGAATTTTTAACTGAACTATTTTTAAAATTAAAAAAAAAAGTGTTGCAAACCTATTTCTGTATTCAGGGGATTTTTGTTTATCTGATATGACTTTAGTTTAAATAAATTAAATGAAATAATTTTAACATAATTCGTTTTAGTAAAGTACATTATTCATATAATTTTAATTGCGAATTCTGAAAGGCTGCGAAAGAAACCTATTTTAGTGTCAATATGTGTATATTTGAATTTGATGGATTTTCTTTTGCATGTTAGTAATAATAAAAAATAACATATCGTTATGAAGTTAAAGCATTTTATTTTATATGAAGTTTTAATAGTTTTTCTCTGAGATGACACTTAAAAACAATATACATATATTATTCTGTTTTTACAATCCAAATTTTCTTGACCTCGCGGGAACACTGAACGTATGAAAACCCATTTTGCGGTGACAACACTGCATACTAGTACCTTCGCCCAGGGGTTGTAGTCTATTCTAAATATTTTCCAATTCGAGAATATTCGTAACATTATAAAATTAAACTTTAGGCAAATAATAACTTTATGCTTTAGTTAAAGAACCGTATTGTTTTTTTTTTATCGAACTGATTCTCCACGATTGAAAGGCAAATAAAATGTAGAAGCCGAATCAAACCCATTGTAGAAAATATATGTATGTACGAGTATTTTCATTGTAACTACATGGAATTCAGATTTTTGCACTTAAAATTAAGTTGCATAAAAAATTAAGCGAATAGAACTTATAAATCATCATCATTTCATTTCATTTATTATTCACACAATTAAGACATAGTCTTTTATAGTGTTTCAATATTAAACATAGGTACAAAATCTTATAAATAAATGCTTTAATAACATTAATTTCTTAAACTATAAAGAAAAAGTTAAACTATAAAGAAAAAGTTATAAGAACGAATAGAATTACATAGTAAGCATGCAAACAATATGCGGATGTAATATATCGCACGTTTTATGCAATTTTACTCGAAATTTTCGATTTCTGGGATTTTGCCATATATTTCAATAACTGGGTCATACATTTGAGTCTAGTCTTATAAAATACCCAAAAAGATAAAAATGGCGGAAATAAAAGTGATTTTGTAGTTAGCCGTAGAAGGAAACTATTTGAAGTTATAAAAGTTTGTTTGCGTTTTCCCAAAAAAAATTTTTTTTGAGTTAAATCCTTATTGCATAAAACGTGCGATATGTTGTGGTGAGAGGGCATTCTGTATGAATGATAAAACCGCAAAACTTTAAAGATCGGTAGAGCCCTGAAGATCTAATTGTATTTAGTTTTTAAAACTTGTTTCGTAATTTGCGATCAAAACCGCAAATTTTGAGGGGTCTTGCGTTAAGGAAATCCCAAAAAAATATTTCGGTACACCCTAATGTACACACATATATACATATGTACATTTGTATATTTAAACCCTGCAGGAAGTGTATATAACTTAAAACTGACTTTAGACTGTTTACAAAGACACTAGTGGTCACTTTTAATTGTATATTTTCTTTGAAAAAGGCTAACTACTTTTGTTTGGGAATGGCGATAAAAAAGTCAGTCCTGTGTACTTCTGCATTACTTGGAATGACTTGAAACTAACTTTTTTTGGATGAAAAATAATTGATCCCAAAATACATATAACATTCATCTTTAGAAAATTATACAAAAAATACAAGGGAAATGGTTGCAGATGTAGCTGTTACATACATACATGTTTACATGGAATTCGCAAAAGTTTCGATATTCTTCCATTGCTTCGCTTCCCAAATCCAAAAAGAGGAATTTTCACAGCAAAATTCTATCAGTTTAAATATTTTTGAATAGAAATATTGTCATCAGGCATTTGAAAGCTTTTGTCAATGCACACTTTACTTTTTTTTTGATATTCCTGCATGACAAAGCAACTAACTAAAAATGGGTTTCTTGCTGTTTGATACAAATTGATTATTTTTTTCAATTGTCTCAAAATAGCTAGTTAAAAGTCAACTATTTTAGGAATTGATTTTTTTCTTCCTGCAGGGAAGCTAGATGTACAAACAAAAAGGTAAAAAAGGAGTACAGCAAACAGTGTAGACTAAGTAGCATTGTTTAACAATTTATGTACAAGGTTATTCGAATAGTAGGAAATATTGTGTAGCTTGATACCTTTTCGTCATGGCGTATGAGTAACCAAGTGGCATGTAAGGAAATAAGGTGCAAGTAATTGCACGCATACGGAGCAAACACTAACTCTCCTAAAGTTGGCATGTGTTGAAAGCTCAAAAAGCTCTTGGCTACATCTAAAAAACTCAATCATGGTCATCATGAATATTATCATTGTTTAACTAACTCATACTAGATCAGCTGTTTTGAATTGTTGCAATGTCAAACAAGACGAATTGGAAAAAAGATTTGTTGTAATTCAATGTTGTTCTAAGCAGGGCCGCCGAGAGAAAATCCGGGCCCGGGGTCAAAATAATTACGGGCCCCCATACTAAATGAACAAATTCTCAAAATCAAAATTCAATGAATATATAGTGGTGCAGTGAAATAACGCCCGTGGAATTAACGCCCGCGGGCGTTATTTCCCAAAAAAAGGAAATAACGCCCGCGGGCGTTTCTTCTTTTCTTGAAAAAGAAATAATTCCCGCGGGCGTTATTTCGTTTGATCCATGGGCTTTATTTCTCTTTCGGAAGGGCAATTAAGCCCGCAGACGGTTTTTTTTTTAAATAACGATAATAGCGATAATAACAAAAAATTAACATATTTTTGAGTTTTAATTGATTTTATTAGGAATTCTGGCTATTTTTTTGTGAAGATCTTACTACGTTTGAATACAACACTATGGTCGATTCCTCTTCACATTTGGTTTATTAAGTTTCCCATTCTCCTATTGACACATAATGTGCCTGTCACTTTTTGCAACAACAATTCCCATGGTTGAAGTTTGTTTTGATGGGAATACAGTGAGACACAGTGAAAGTGAGCCATCATTTATGCACAAATTTTTATACTCAGCTGTACTAGTACACAGAGTATTATAGTTTTAATCACATAACGGTGGATTGTAACAGAATGAAATAATCGAGATAGATATAGACTTATATATATCAAAATGATCAGGGTGAAAAGAGAAATCGATTGAGCCATGTCCGTCCGTCCGTCCGTCTTTAAACACTCTAACTCGCGCAAAAATTGAGATATTTTGATGAAATTTGAAATGCAAGTTGGCATGGACACTGGGACGGTTGGTATTGAAAATGGGCGAAATCGGACCATGACCACGCCCACTTTTCCTATATAGAAAAAATCGGAAATTTGGTATCTCAGCCACTAATATAGCTGGAGTGATGAAATTTTACCCATGTGTTGAGCTCAGGCCCCTAAGAAGAAATTTGATGGAACTTTGGAAAATGGGCGGTGTCACGCCCACTTATTAAGGAGCAAACATTGAAAGCTTTATGAGTCATAACTCAGAAACTGTTGAAGATATATCGATGAAATTTGGTACGCGTGATAATTTGGTACGCGGGCGTTAATTCCACGGGCGTTATTTCACTGCACCATATATAGTTACGAACTTTAATTTATCTATACATTAATACAGATCAAGTAAATATGTTTACATAGAAATATACATATTAGGGTGGGTCAAATATATTGTTCATAAGGCACATCCAGTTTCCGAATCCATGGGTCATACTGAGTAATATTGTCCATGGGACCATAGGTCTGAATGAATTCTGTTTAAGTACATATTGCTTTATTTGTATGAAATAATTTCTTTAAATTGGAATACAAATGGCTAGCGTAGAACTAAACTGGTCTATCTAACATTTTTTCAGAAATCGAGTTATGCACATTTTTGAACTTGAAAATCATAAATTTATCCGTGCAAAATTGATGTAGGTCTTATTTCTTCACCAAAGTGTCCAAACGATAAAAATGTCACTTTAGAATTCACGTCCTTTTGTCATTTCAAGAAATTCTAAAGTGGTCCAACTAGCATAGACTACCATAGACCAGTATGATCTTATACCAGATGAGTGGATGGAATTGGTTAAAAATTGTAGAAAGCATTCTCCTTTTGATGTTAATATATGGTGGGGAAATTTATGTCATTTGACGAACGACGGCCAATGTTCAGGCAGTGATGCCAGTAATCTCCGCTAAAATTCCCACAGAAATTGGAAAAAAATTCCTAATTTCCCACATTTTAAATTAAAAAAATCCCACAAAATTCCCACCGAATTAAAAGCATTTATTTCAGTAATATAAGAATATATAACAGGCAAATACAGTTTTTTTAATAGATAAAGTATCAGTTGTACAAATTATTTGCATTGTGCAAGTGGATATGATTTTTGTTGATTTTAAACTTGAAGCAATTGATACTTTTGGATTGAAAGGCAACTCTTACTTTACTTATACCATTTAACATATCACTAGATAGTTTGTTTTGTTTCGCTTTTTACATTTAACATCCGTTAAAATTGAAAATATTCTTTCTGATTCAGCGTTTGAATGGGGTAACGTGAGTACAATTTCAATCACTTGCTTAAGGTTATGAAACAAAAAATTGTCATTATAGTTTTTAAAGTTTATTATTTTACTCCACATTACATCAACAGGTAATTTTTTTAAATCGTCTTTTTGTGTTTCGGTTAGGTTAGGTTGAAGTGGCTGCCCTAGGGGCACACTTAGGCCAGTGCAGAGGCCCATTGTGATACCACAAGAAGAAAACCAAGTTACTCCTCCCTTTTGAACCAGTTTGATAACCTGATGAAATTCATCAGGTCCTTTATTTCGACGTCCGCGACTTTAGATAGGCTATCCAGGAAAGGTGCCCCAAGAAAGCGTTGTCTGGCATTGTTAAGAGCCGGGCAGTGGCAAATGAGGTGTTCGATTGTCTCCACTTCCTCATCATCTTTGCAGCTTCTGCAGCATCTACGGTAGGGTGCACCTAGCCTCTCTGCGTGTTTCCCGATAAGGCAGTGTCCCGTAAGCACTCCCACAAGGTTCGAGATTTCCTCTCTCCTTAGAGAACATGTTTGACGAGATCGCTTGTGATCCCATTTCGGCCAGGTTAGTTTTGATATTCGACATACTGGGTTCTGTTGCCATCTATCGCTTGCGAGTTTATAGATGTGCTGTTTAAGCATTAGCCTGCATGTGGCAAAAGGCATACCTATGCGTTCTTTGTCAGGAAGAACCTGCTCGGTAGTGCCTTGCCTCGCAAGTTCATCTGCCCTACAATTTCCATCGATATCCCTATGTCCCGGGACCCACACGAGGTGTAGACGGGTCTGTTTGGCCATCTCCTGTAGAGATCGGCGACAGTCCAGTGTTAGTTTAGAATTGAACGAGTTGGAGCCAAGAGACTTAATTGCTGCTTGGCTGTCGCTGAAGATGAATAAATCCCTGTGAATAGGTTCATGTCCTATGAGGTTAACAGCCTCCGTTATAGCTGATATCTCAGCCTGGTAAACGCTGCAGTGGTCCGGTAGCCTAAAGGCTAGCTCTAGATTCAAGTCCTTTGAAAAGACTCCACCTCCAACTTTGTTGTTCAGCTTAGAGCCATCGGTGTAGATGGAAACGCCATCTGGGATTGGGTAACACCGATTTGGCTCTCCCCAATCATCCCTATTTGGAATCCTTGTTTCGAAGTTGCTATCTGCAACCATTGTAGTGGTACAGCGGTCCGTACTACCGGGTAGAAAACTTAAATTGCTTAGAATGCTAGAGTGTCCTGTGGCTTTTGTGTGCCAACCGGATGACTCTCTTAGACGTAGGGCTGAAGTAGCCGCCACTTGAAAACCTGCTAAATCTAATGGCAGGATATCTAGAATGGCCTGCAGAGCTTCGCTGGGCGTCGTTCTGAGTGCACCACTTATGCTGATCATGCTAGATCTGTGGACCCGGCTCAGAACCTTAAGGTTAGACGCCTTACTCAGCGCAGGCCACCATACTACGACTCCATACAGCAGGATTGGTCGAATGATCGCAGTGTAAATCCATCTGCAAATGCTGGGACTGAGTCCCCACTTTTTGCCGATGGCTCTTTTGCATGTATATAAAGCAATATATGCTTTATTTTGGCGCTGAATAATGTTGTCCTTCCAATTCAGCTTTTTGTCCAGAACTACCCCTAGGAACTTGGCCCTGTCGGCTAGGCTCAAGCGAACGCCGTTTAGTTCTGGTAGATTTAACGGTGGTATTTTATACCGTCTAGTGAAGAGGACCAGTTCCACTTTATTTGAATTGACACTGAGCCCACTGCGAGAGGACCACGCTGAGACCTCTCGCAGTGCTACCTGCATCAGATCACACAAGGTCTGTGGAAACTTCCCTCTGTATGCTATAGCAAGGTCATCCGCATATGCCACGACCTTTCCGCCGCCCCACACTGAGTCTCTTAGAAGTGAGTTGACAGTGACGTTCCACAACAGCGGAGAGAGGACACCGCCCTGGGGTGTACCTCTGGTGACATAGCGTATATTTTCGACCTCACCCATTGATGAGAGTACAATTCTTCCCCTCAAAAGTTGATCTATCAGCCCAATCAGAGAGACGTCAACCCCTAAATGGTTTAGGGCATTGCTGATAGCCTCTGGGATGACATTATTAAAAGCGCCTTCTATGTCCAGAAAGGCCACAAGACAGAACTCCTTATCGGTTAAGGATGATTCAATGGTAGAAACCAGGCTGTGAAGTGCCGTTTCAGTAGATTTCCCTTTGAGATATGCATGTTGACAGCTAGAGATGAGTCCGCTATCTATTGATATAGAGAGAAAGTTGCTTATTATTCTCTCCAAAGTCTTGAGCAAGAAGGAAGAAAGACTTATTGGCCTATAATCCTTTGGCTCATAATGCGAGGCTTTCCCAGCCTTAGGAATGAATATGACCGAGACGCGTTTCCACGTGCTCGGAATATAATTAAACGCAAGACAAGCAAGAAAGATGCGATGAAGCCAGCTTGTTGATGTCTCGAGGGTATACAAGAGTTGTGCAGGAATGATCCCATCTGGTCCAGCAGCTTTGTAAGGTTTAAAGCTTCTAATTGCCCACCTAACCCGTTCCTCCGTAACAGGTATATTAACCGCGATGTTCGTTGATGATATCGCCGGCACGTTTCGCGAGCTACCAGGAAAGTGTGTATCCAACAGTAGCTCCAGGGTTTCCTTTTCCGATTCGGTCCAGGATCCATCAGGCCTCCGAAGATAGCCCAAGGACGTATGTGTTTTAGAGAGCACACATCTTAGTCTTGCCGTCTCATCGACGCTTTCGACTCCAGTACAGAAGTTCCTCCAGGAGGTTCTCTTCGCTAATCTTAGGGCTTTTTTATAAGTCCTTAAGTATTCCTTATATTGCAGCCATTGGGGCTCGCTATCGAGTCGTTTGGCTTTATTAAATTGCTTTCTGCAAGATTTGCGAAGTGAGTCCAGATCGCTGGACCACCAATGAGGTTTCCGCTTCCCCCGAGGTTTTGGCTCCGGGCAAGCTAAGTTAAACGCATTTGTAAGTGCTGAAGTAAAAGTGCCTACCAGATCCTCCAACTCTCCGGTCGATGAGGGGTTATGAGTTGGGAGTTCTGGTAGGCCTCTGAGAAATAGCTCGTTGTGAAGACCCCAGTTGGTGTTACGTGGGTTTCTCCTCAAAACGGGTTTATGAATAGAGAAATTTAAGATCGTTTCTATATACCGGTGATCAGAGAAGGAGTGTTCATCAAGTACACGCCAGCTTTTGACCACCGCAGAGGTACTTTCGCTACATAAAGTGAGGTCCAGGACCTCTCTACGATTTTTAGTAATAAACGTTGGTTCATTACCTATGTTACAAACTACCAAGTTAGTTGTTAAAAGGTAATCAAAAAGTGACTCACCCCGATTGTTGATGTCGGAACTCCCCCATTGTATATGATGGGCATTGGAATCTGCCCCGACTAGCAAGTGGCCCGAGCTGTATTTGGCCACCAGGTCTTTCACTCTCTCATGCGGTGGAGGTTCCATAGCGTCGAAGGGCATATATACCGATGCCAGTATTAACGGCGTGCCCCTGATGTTCAAACTGGCCGCAGTTATGTCGCCATCGCTAAAGTTAGGTAAGAGAAACATTGTTAGCTCGAACTTAACCAAAATACAGGTTCTAATATTACCTTGTTTTCCAGCCCAAATGAGCTTGTATCCAATGATCCCCAATCCGCAAATCCTCGAGTTATTTACCCAAGGTTCTTGGATGAGGACCACATCGACATCGCCTTTAGAAAGGCGACATGTTAAAGCAGCCGAAGCCGCCTTAGATTTGTGGAGGTTTATCTGCAGCACCCTCATGTGAAACCGCAGGGACCTCCACCTCGACTACCGTGACGTCGGCAGCCTCCCCTTCGCTGTCCAGCATGCCATCCTCCATTGACAAACTGAGCAGGGCCTCTGCACAGTTCGACATGGCTGATACCATGCTATCCGCGTCGGAGAGTTCCGCCTCCGATTCGGGCGCCTCGATGTCCGAGTCCACCGAGGTTTCCGGAGCGGTGGCGCGCTGGGCGTCGCCACGGTACACATGAATCACGACATCGCCGATGCCGTAATTCACCCGTCCCTGGCTCCTCTTAAGTGGCTCGAGAGCCTCCTTATTGAGAGCCAGGACCACCTCCCTTCTCGGGCCTACAGCCTCCTCGACCCGAATGACACTCCAGTCCTGCGTCGGGAGAGATGGGTTCATAACTTGCAGCATCCTGAGAATTCTCTCAGGAGCTGCCGGGGTTACGGGAACCCACACTCTGGCCCGAGGCCGGACTGGAATGTCACTCCAGTCGACGATTTCAATACGCGCACCGGGGTAGACCTCGCCGATCCTCGCGACTGCAGCCTTATAAAGGCTCACAGTCCTTGCGTCATCGCAAGCGAGTACCTTGATCTGACCCTGGTACCAACCCGCATCTCCTCCTCGTGGAGGTGGTCCCGGAGCCTCCAGCACGACGTCCAGAAGAGCGTCTGTGATGGCTGCTTGGACCCACAACCACTTATCCCTCGGGATGGCACCACGGTCATTTCCGCGATCCAGGACCCCTACCAGGATCCTGTCTCTGGCAACCTCGGCGAAGCTAGGCCTGACCACCTCGGCGCGCCCCTGAGCCCTTTTCGGAGCAGGTTTTAAGTCATCCTCTGACCGTTGGCGTTTGTAGGTAGTGCCTCCATCCACATTGCTTCCCACAGTGCTCTGGCCACTAAGTAGCAGGGCTTTCGCCCTAACCACCGCTTCCTTTGCACTTTGGGGCAACGTGTCTAGTGACACCCCCTCATACCTTTTCAGGACCTTACTGGCCTTTCTTTTTTACCCATAACTGGGGTTCTTGTCCTGGGGGAGACGGCTCGTAGTTTCCCTCGCTGCCGCTCCCCCGGTTGTGTTTTCGTTTTTGGCTACCTTCCCCTTAGGGTCAGCTAAGCCAGGTCGTGAGACCAATGCCGCTGCCGTAGGAGGAAGAGTAGCCTTACCAACGCCCGTTGAGTTTCCAGGATCAGCAGGAGCTGGACGGTTCGCCGTTTCCAGCGTTTCCGATCCAGCTACCCTGCCAGTGCCGGGACCCAACCGGTGCTGGTCATTTGTGCAAATAGCTAACCTCCCCTTAGGGTCAGCTAAGCCAGGTCGTGGGACCGATGCCGCTGCCGTAGGGGGAAGTATAGCATTACCAACCCCTGCTGGGTTTCCTGCATCAGAAGGAGCTGGGCGGTTCGCCGTTTCCAGCGCTACCGATCCAGCTACTTTGCTGGTGCAGGGACCCACCAGGTGTGTGTTTCGGTTAAGACTATACAAATACTTTTGTATTCCGATTCTGTGAGATCAGGATTAGGATTTAATTTTTTAGTTGGAGCAAGAAGTGATACACGATTGTTTTTAGAGAAATCAAGAACAATATCGGGATATAAAAACTGCAATTCTTCGAAAACACCGTCAAATGGAAAACGTGATATTATCTGAAAAGTAGAAGCTTCATAAAAGCGCACTCACTTTTTTTTTTGAATACAATGTTTTCCTCCAAATTTAAATTTGACAAAATATCTTTGCATTCATAACCAACGTAAACGTTATGCACATCAAGTAACTACGGAGTTGGAAGTTCCAAAACTTTTAGCTGTAATTCCCACGGAATTGTTAAAAAGTCGGGTTTTAAGAAATTTCTTGTAATTTTCAACACAAGTGTCTTAGCTTCTTGCCATAGTCGATGTATAAGTACATTTCGGTTTTGGAAAAATGCGTTAAATTCATTGAAAAAGTTAAGAACGTACTTCAAAAATCTAAAATAACCCTTGTTTTGAATTCTTTCCAATTCTTCATAAATCGTTTCTGCCTTTTTATGCTTATCTTTAAATGAGGTCAGGCGAAAATAGATTTTAAGTGGCTCCGAATTCTCCAAAATTCTTTCGATTATTAACAATACAGTACCAATGTGCACAATGAAAAATAAATTACCTAAGAGTGGCGATTATTAACACGCTTTTATTAGTGTCACCTGCATGTATGTATTTATGTAAACAAGTTATGTATACGCAGTGTAGTTCGCTGTATGTTTACTTGTACGCATGTGTGTATGTAACCGACTCCTTTTGGCATTGCATAAGTTAACGCGAAAGCGTGTGTATTCATACACTGAATGGGAGTTTTTCATTATTTTAAGTTATACTATACTTTTGCTTATTTTAAGTTATACTATAAATTATACATATGTAGGTATGTAAACAGTTCTGCAACCAAAAAATCCCTTTTTTTATATGGACGACAACAAAATGTCCCTTTTTTCCCTCTTTAAAAATTTTGCAGTGAAATATCCCTCAAAAAGGGAAATTTCCCTCAATCTGGCACCACTGTGTTCAGGGACTACCAGAGTATAGTAGACGACGGTGGAAAAATTTCCGAAATGCGAAAGCCAAATTTGTCAAGGGTGAATCTGTGATGCAGTTTAATGATGATTATTGTGAAACATATAAATCCGTCGATATAAATAAATCTAGCGTGAACCTACATGATTTCATAGAGTTCTTGCAAAATTTTACACCAGATCAGGGCAGCGACATACGCGTTTTGAAATTCAAAAAAATGCAAGACATAAAAAACATGTTGAAATTTCTACCACCGATTCATCACCCCTTTTAACTGTCTCTCCACATGTAAACCGCAGAGATGAAACAGAAAACAATCCAGAAGATTTTCTACCAGCCCGCCATGGATAAAACTAGTTTACTGTTACTTTTAATGCAGAGGTGATCATTTACGAACATGTGTATGTTATTTTTGCAATTAAAGTACTTCCTTTCACATTTTTTACTTTATTCATATAATTTTCAATTTGTAGTTCAAACTTCCTCAAAATTGAAAATTCTAAAGTGGTCTATGTAACAAGTTTTCTTGTTACATATAAATATTATATAAAAAACATTTCTATAATAATTTTTTTTTAAAGCAGAATGTTAAGTTAACTATTAAGCTAACATAATAATTTACAATTCTTGGTGTTAACACCAAGAATGATGTCAGCACGGAGATCCAACGAAGAATCACGCTTGCCAATAAATGCTACTTCGGACTAAGTCTTCTTCTTCTTGATTGGCGCTTAACCGTCTAGACGATTCTGGCCGAGTCCAACAGAGCGCGCCAATTGCTTCTGTTTCGTGCAGCATGGCGCCACTTGGGAACACCTAGGGAGGCAGCATCGCTGTCCACCTGATTTTCCCAACGCAGTGGAGGTCTCCCTTTTCTTTTGCGTTCAGCGGGTTTCGATAGAAATGCTTTCTTAGCCGGAGCGCCTTCGTCCATTCTCACGACATGACCTGCCCAACGCAGCCGCTGGATCTTTATTCGCTGAACAATGTCGATGTCTGTGTAAAGCTCGTACAGCTCATCGTTAAATCTCCGTCGATACTCGCCCACGCCAACGCGCAAAGGTCCATAAATCTTACGAAGAACTTTTCTCTCGAATACTCCAAGTGCCATCTCATCTGATTTTGAAATTGTCCATGCTTCTGCGCCGTACATGAGGACTGGAACGATGAGCGTCCTGTAGAGTGTGATTTTTGTTTGTCGAGAGAGGACTTTACTTTTCAGTTGCCTACTTAGTCCGAAGTAGCATTTATTGGCAAGCGTGATTCTTCGTTGGATCTCCGTGCTGACATCATTCTTGGTGTTAATGCTGGTTCCCAGATAGACGAAGTCCTTAACAGTTTCGAATTTGTAGCTATCAACATTGACGTGGCTGCCAAGGCGTGCTGTTTCTTTGTGTGATGACAGGAGGTACTTCGTCTTGTCCTCGTTGACCGCCAAACCCATTTTCTTAGCCTCTTTATCCAGCTTGGAGAAGGCAGAACATACGGCGCGCGTGTTAGTGCCAATGATGTCGATGTCATCGGCGTACGCCAGCAGTTGCACACTCTTGTGATATAAGATGCTTCCTGTATGGTTAAGTTCTGCAGCTCGTATTATCTTTTCCAGCATCAAATTGAAGAAGTCGCACGAAAGAGAGTCACCTTGTCTGAAACCTCGTTTGGTCTCGAACGGCTCGGAGAGGTCCTTCCCAATTCTGACGGAGCTGGTGGTGTTAGTCAATGTCATTTGGCATAGCCGTATAAGTTTAGCAGGGAAACCAAATTCAGACATTGCGGCATACAGGCAATTCCTATTCGTGCTATCAAAAGCGGCTTTAAAATCGGACTAAGTAGGCAACTGAAAAGTAAAGTCCTCTCTCGACAAACAAAAATCACACTCTACAGGACGCTCATCGTTCCAGTCCTCATGTACGGCGCAGAAGCATGGACAATTTCAAAATCAGATGAGATGGCACTTGGAGTATTCGAGAGAAAAGTTCTTCGTAAGATTTATGGACCTTTGCGCGTTGGCGTGGGCGAGTATCGACGGAGATTTAACGATGAGCTGTACGAGCTTTACACAGACATCGACATTGTTCAGCGAATAAAGATCCAGCGGCTGCGTTGGGCAGGTCATGTCGTGAGAATGGACGAAGGCGCTCCGGCCAAGAAAGCATTTCTATCGAAACCCGCTGAACGCAAAAGAAAAGGGAGACCTCCACTGCGTTGGGAAAATCAGGTGGACAGCGATGCTGCCTCCCTAGGTGTTCCCAAGTGGCGCCATGCTGCACGAAACAGAAGCAATTGGCGCGCTCTGTTGGACTCGGCCAGAATCGTCTAGACTGTTAAGCGCCAATCAAGAAGACAAGAAGAAGAATAATTTACAATATTCACTTAACATACATCAACAATCGCACACTGCATTAAAACGCGTTTCATCTGTTTTCTCCAATTTTGTATTTTGTTAGATAGACCAGTTTAGTTCTATGCTAGCCAAATATTTGTTGGTAGGAATTTGGTATATCAAAAGACTGATTCTGCTGAACGCTTTAGTGAAACAGCAATCGAATTCAACTGTACAAAGCAAATTTTAGCTTCGCAAGCTTCGTTTGTTTTCGGCGTGTCGCCGGTTTATGCGTTCCGGACGCTTCAAAAACACGTCCATTTTTTTAAGTGGCTAAAACAGAGGCATTAAACTAAATTTCTGTCGCTAACATACTTTAATCATTAGCTGTGGCCTAAATCTTTTCTTTTATCATAAAATGATACAATATTTCGCGATATTGCTGCCTCAAAAGTTCAAAAAATCGTGCGAACATACCGTCCGAAACGCCCAGGAAATACCCATATCGCTGTATAAGAATTTTCATCATACCGAATTTTTCTGTTGCAGCAGAAAACGAATTCAAATTTATGCTGCAAAGTCGACGCCAAAAACCAACAATTCCTTAAGTGGGGTGCAGACACGTTAAGGGATTTATAAAATTTGTTGAAATTTAAAGTGATTGCTATCTACGAAAGGTGATTAAAGGTGTTGTGTGTTTATTTTCTGTAAGCAAAAACTTGGATATCATTTTGATATTCCCGGGCCCTCTAAAGCCCGGGCCCGGGGCAATTGACCGCTCAGCCCCCCCCCCTCTCGTCGGGCCTGGTTCTAAGCTGTCTTCTCTTTCACAGTAGCAAGAAAGACACGAAATCGTTACTAATATAATATCTGTTCGATAAACCTTGAACATGTTTATTAATTTCTCCAAAACCACAAACAAAAATAAAAAATTACAATTTTTTTTTTTCGAATATAGTTTTTGTTGTAATTACGTTATTCGCTGCCACTACTTCAAATAACATTAAGCTGAAAAGCAATAATATAAAATAAATACTTATGAATACATTTAGTATGTGTATGTGAATATTTTTTCTTTTACTTAGAATATATAATTTTATTTTATTTTCGGTCATTCTGTTATTCATTTTCATTATATCGACCCTTTTGTGCGACTTCATCGTAAGGGACAATAGCAAATTTTACAGGAGAGCATTTTTTTGTTTTTTTACTATTTTTTTTTTTTTTGTATATTTATGTAAATGAAATTTAACACGGGATTAGATAGTTAATTCATATACTCAACCTGATATTTTTTTTCTTGAAAAAATTTGTAGTTTGCGATAAAATCATAATTTTGTCCCTTACGATAATTTCTCTTTCAATGTTTCTGAGTGTATTTGAATAAATGTCCCTTACGATAATGTTTAAAAAAAGGTTGTATATGACAAGTACAAGTGTCTTATTGCATACTTTTGTATTTTTAATGATGGGGTCATGGTAATATAGTGAGTTTCCACCTTCGATTTCCTACTAGCTATATTCAACAAATTTTTTATATGGCCGATACGATAAATTCGAGCCCAAGAAAAAAGTATACATTGTTCCTTACGATAAAAAAAATAAAGCCAATTTTTGGCACAACTACATATAAGGATTTCACCTATAATATTTTACTGGGTCATGCGCTGAGGGATGTTGAACAAATTTGCATCAAAAAGCTAATTTCGAGAAAATGACCTTACGCTAAAATCGCCCAAAGGGGTCGATATGTACATGTATTTATGACATCGAAATAGAATGGAATTCCAAGCAGCTGATGGTACATATAGTATCTACAATTCAGGCTCCCAGAGGATTCCACCGTCGTAAATGCCTGTAACCTTAAGGGGATGAAAATAATTAAGTAGTTGTGAAAAGTTTCGTGTAGCTTCTTCGTTCAGCGGTTATCGAGTGATGAGGGTTTAAAAAAATTTCACATTTATAAAATTTTTAGAAAATTTGGAGTTATCATTTATTTCAAAACTGAAACATTTCTATTCATTTAAGATATGTGTATGTGTTTTTGCCTTTCGCAATAATTCTCAACTCAAAATACAATAATGTCTTAATAATGTCAAATCGTATATAATCACTAGTTATGTACAGCAATTTCTATACATACCAAAATAACAATAGAATTCAGTTTTCGCTGCAATGATTTCCACTCAACAAACTATGCCAATTTACTACTGACACCCAGCAAATTAAAGTGAGTTAGTCAATCTGTCAATCAAATATCAAGCATTTAGTACATTTCTCAAACTAAAAGCGCCGGCCTGTTAGTGAATCAAATCATTTGTATACCTTATGCACCTATGTATGTATGTACATTAGGTAGGGTCGATTATTTTTCGGTAAAATCGCATACGCGGATAATGTTCTATAGATTATTCTAAGCAACTTTGCCAAAGAGACCATGGATCTTAAACCAATTCTTAGTCCGCGGGTTTTAAGCCGAAGTTTTTTTGTCAGGTAAAAAAAAAATTTGTATTTCGTAGGCAGACAAAAATGATTCGAACTTCTTACCAAGAAGCCAGGATATACTTTTCCGAAGGATTTTGATGTGCTGAATCCGAATCTGAAGTCAAAATGACCAAATTCGAAATAGGTTTCGAGATAACTTGACCTAAAAATGCAAGTGCAAAAAGTGCAATTTTCTTCAAATTTTGGAGTTAGGGCCAGCCGAAAGTTATGATTTCATTTAACACGTTGGCTGCCAGTGTATCACCGGTGATCACAACAAAAAACCACTCACAGGTGCCAGGAACAAAATTACTTTTGCTTTTTTGTATTATAACGGGATTTTTTACCTAGAGTAAAAGCCATGCTGGCGACGCATCTGAACATGCTTCTAAGCTGTGATGACCCCGCGAACATCTGCTTTTTTATTTTAAAATGTTGTTTAAATTTTAAGCGCCTAGGCGTGTATCACCGGTGATACACTGGCACCTGGGGGTGGTTTTCTGATGTGATCACCGGTGATACACTGGCAGCCAACGTGTTAAAACTATAATACTCTGTGTACTAGTACAGCTGAGTATAAAAATACATTGTGTTTGCACTGAAAAGTATGAAGATTTTAAAACAGCGATATCTCGGAGACCAAAAAAGACACGTTAACAAGGTCACCGGCATTTGAAAGTGCAAAGCCTATTTGTTAAGATAATGGTCGTAGACTTCAAATGAAATCATAACTTTCGGCTGGCCTTAACTCCAAAATCTTAAGAAAATTGCACTTTTTGCACTTGCATTTTTAGGTCAAGATATCTCGAAAACTATTTCAAATTTGGTCATTTTGACTTCAGATTCGGATTCAGCACATCAAAATCCTTCGGAATAGTATATCCTGGCTTCTTGGTAAGAAGTTCGAATCATTTTTGTCTGCCTACGAAATACAAAATTTTTTTTTACCTGACAAAAAAACTTCGGCTTAAAACCCGCGGACTAAGAATTGGTTTAAGACCTATGGTTTCTTTGGCAAAGTTAGTTAGAATAGTCCTTAGAACATTATCCGCGTATGCGATTTTTCACTTTTTTCACTCCCATACAAATGGACCCGCTCTAATGTACATATACATATATTCATACAAACGTACAACATTGTAAGCATACCGCCCATAATGAAATTTACTACATACATGCTAACACACGCACGCACGCACGCGATATTATTGCGGTTTCTATTAAATTAGTTGGGCATTACAAACCGAAATTACTGAAATAGGTAACACATTTACAATTCCAAAAAGGTACTCATGCAACACACTACACGTTTGTATGCGATTGTATGCATGGGTATGCATGAAAGTGTGTAAGTATATATTATACTTACATGCGCATTAATGCAATTGTGCCTATAATTATGCTTTACAACGCCGCCACCACCGATTGTGCCTGCGCATAATGCCATTATTAGTCCCATTCAATTGTATTCCGCAATTCAGGTAACATTTCGCTTTTATGCTGCTACCCAAACTTGAATGTATACCAGTCAGTGTTCTGCTTCGAGTAAGGTTTTCGGCTCATCGATCTGACACAGTGCAATGCAACTCATACACATGATGTTTACCCGAATAAGCGATACGAGTAAAGCTTTTGTACGTTCGATGTCAAAAGAACAAATGTTTGGTTGGAAAGAAATGTACAAACCAATGATTTGTACATAAGTAGAAATTATCGTTTGATCGATCGGTGTATGAGTTGTACTTAAACAGAAATGATCGTTTGATCGATCGGTGTACGATCATGTACATTTTTAATATTTGTGTCGTATAAATATATGTATGTAGATACATATATGTATATGTATGTATGTATGCTGGATCTAGTTTTAAAGCCGTTTTTCTTGCATTTTCAATTCTTTATTTTCTGTAATATTTGTATGAGTGCGGATCAGCCGTTTTATTTTACATATCAAAAATTTAAATAAACGATTAAAAACTTTTCAAAGCGATAAAATGAAAAATCAATTTGTTTTTTATTTTCATTAGTAGATACTTTTTTATTTAATTTTTAATATAAAATTAGAAAAGCTATTATATAAAAGGAAAAAAATCGTGCATACAAATTAGGCATTATTTCATTTATTTATTCTTGTTTTCATCAATACTGTTTTATTTCATTTTTAATAGAAAATTAGAAGCTATCGGTTCGTTATAGTATGTACATAATATGTATACTCGTGCGATCATACAGCGGTCGTATCGTTCAACCTGTACATATGTTTGTTTCAAACCAAACCGTTCGATCGCTGTGTTGTTTAGTATGAAAGCATACAAACGAGCTGTAGCTCGTACGTTTACGGTTTGCCGGGTATCAAACGTACGTACACAATGAGTTGTATGCTATACCCGAACTTCAAACTGATCGAAGCAGAACTCTGATACCAGTACGCCTACTGCTACGTTAATCCTATTGGGTATTGATTACAAGTGTGCACAAAAAAGAAGTTTTTAAGCAATTGAATATGAGTACATACATACATTCACATAGAAAGGCAGCATAATACACAAAAAGAAATTTTGATGTATAATGAACTGCGTTCAGCCGCGAAAAAAAATGTTACATTTTAAAGTTAAGGGGTGAAGATTTCTAAAGAAAATATTAGATTTGTCTTATAAAGGTGCACTTGTGGCATTTTTCTTAAGCAATCGCAAGAAAATTTGCATTGAATGTCAGACATTAGGCGCTGAAATAAGAATATTTTTTTCCACTACAGCTATATTTTAGCTTTTGGCTTAAATCAGCATTCGTCCAATATTACTTATATACTTATATATATAAAAATGGTGTAAAAAATGTTACTAACCTCATCAGGTGAGAACGGCTGGACCGATTTCTGTAAAATCTTTTGTTAGTTGTTCGTATTCTCGAGGAGAAGGTTCGTACGGAAGAAAATTTTGGAAAATCTCTTCGGAAAAGTCCGAAAATTGGAAAAATCGGTGTGTATGTGTGTATGTGTGCATGTGTGGATGTGTGTCCTTTATAGACTCCCAAAGTAACCAACCGATCTTTATGAAATTTTCACAGCAGATTCATGTGGTGTTAGCGCGCACAATAGGGTATATAGAATTTCGAAAAAGGGGGAGCTTCCCGGAAAACATTCCTAAATATGGACCCAGATCGACCAAGCAAGTCTTCGAGCAAAATTGGTATCAAATGAAAGGTATTTAACAGGCCTTCAACACAAAGTTATTTTCATTGCAATGCCTAGGCCGGGTCCCCAGATATGGGTCAAAACGTGGGACCGAGTGACCCTGGAAAGTTTCTGAGCGATATTGGTATCAAATGAAAGCTGTTGAGGAGGACTTCAATAAAGAGCTCTTTAAATAGTGATACCTAGGCCGGGTTCCAAGATTTGGGTCAAAGCGTGGACCCGGATAACCTCTGAATGTTTTCGAGCGATATTGGTAGAAAATGAAAGGCGTTGAGCAGGGCTTCCACATACAGCTATTTTCATTGTGATTTCTAAGGCTGTTTCACAGAGATGGCTAAAGTAGTGGGCGCGGATTGTGATGGGCGGCTCCGGTAAGGTAAAGGTAGATATGTATAGGGATAGGGATAGGGATAGGAATAGGAATAGGAATAGGAATAGGAATAGGAATAGGAATAGGAATAGGAATAGGAATAGGAATAGGAATAGGAATAGGGATAGGGATAGGGATAGGGATAGGGATAGGGATAGGGATAGGGATTGAGATATAGATTGAGATTGAGATTGAGATTGAGATTGATATTGAGATTAAGATTGAGATTGAGATTGAAATAGAGATAGGGATTGAGATAGAGAGAGAGATCGGGGGCAGTAGGTTTGTCGCGGCGAATATAACTATAACTTTTATTCAGAGAATAGACAATTTTTTTATTATTCGCAGTAATTAAGATGGACTCTAAGATAATGGTTAGCAATACGGTAATCAAAGACTTTTCTTTAGGCTTCATAGGAATAGATTTTAGCAGAACAACGTCTGCCGGGTCAGCTAGTTCAACATAAAAGTTCAAGTTGAAAGCGCAAATCAAACCATAAAAAGCGCATTTTTCCCCGTGTAATAATCAGCAAGATGTATTACCATTTCCATGCAGATAAAGCGCCACACCTTAAACTTTACACTGCACACCGTATCCACCCAACATTCGCTGCCAGTCACACTAACACTAAAAATTAACCCAAAAACATGGACATAGCCAACAATCCCTCATCGATAGGCGAATAGGCGGATGCCCCCCCTCCCCCCCTCCCAATTATTAGATTTAAATTTACGTTTGTAATTTTGCATTGCAACGCCACCCAAACAGCAATATTAAGTGCCGAAAGGCAAATTGCTAGGTACACACAATGCATACATATGTACATAGATTTTAAGCGAAATTTGTTGAGGTGTTGAGCTTTGCATTGCTTCGAGGTATTACAAATATGTACAAACTCTTATTGCACTTTTAAATGGTGCGCACTGTGCTGAAGGCATATAAAAGCATTTGGAATTGAATTGCCTTGGATTTTTGGTGGAGGGTATTTGGCGGATGCATTAGGATACGCGTTAATTTGTGGTTATGATATTTCAAGCGCCGTTATGTTGATTTATAGCGACGTATACATGTGCATGGTGCAAGAGTAGGGAATATTTAGAAAATCAAGGCTACTAAAACCAAATTTAGTAATATTCATTTTAGGGTACATCTTTAAGTCAGAAGTTAACTTTTTTCATAAAAAAATAACAGCGCTTGCGATAACGCCAATCAATGAAAATTAAGTTAAACCTCTAAAAAATTATAAATTCTTGTTTTTCTTCTTACAACCAATACATGCCAATACACAATCAATCAATTTAAAGTGCATATTATAATGAATGACATATTAAGCACTTTTACTGTGTAATTGTAATAAAATTCACTTTGGTATTAACATTAAAATTAAATGAGCCAATCACTTACGCAAAAACACTGTTTATTACTATTATTATTATTATTACACTAACGATCAATTGCACTCAAAGCCGATCAAACTGATGCAGGCATTTTACGCAAAAAAGAAAAAAAACAACAAAACATAACTATGGTTTATAATTTAATGAAAGTATTCAGTCGACATGAATTTTCCATTGAAATGGCTTTGTTTTGATTGAGGCAGCGTTGGTGGGCCATTACACAGGCATACGTATTTATATACATACATACATACATACATACATACATACATATGTACAGGGCCGTGCGCAGGAATTAGCCTTGGGGGGGTTTTTAATTTTGGTTTGCATTCGCATAAATTTTTCGCTAAGATAAACATATTTGCTGAAACAGATATCCAGACTAGGGATTCCAATCCCGGGATCCCGGGATCCCGCCCTTTCTGACTCCCCGAAAATCCCGGGATAGCTAGAATTTTATCCCGGGATTTTCGGGATAAGATAAAGAGAGAATATTCCGCTATTATAGCAAAGAATAGTTATATTTTATATAATTTTTATTGGTCTCAGATCTGTATACTAACAGCATTTCCTATTCTGAATGAAAATGTTGCATTATTACATTGCAGCATTATCAACATGTGTCCTGTGTCCTATCATGTGATGAATGAAACAAAAATAATGCAACCTTTTACTTGTGCTAAGAGCAGAAAATGTTGCCCGTAGTCGGGCCAGTTTTATATTTCGTCAATAGAACAAACATCCCTAAAAAAGTGTTCAGTCTGTGTGGAAGAGAACAAAAAAATGTGACAGCCGGAAGAAAGTGCGACATTTTTGCTAGAATAAAAAAGTCGATTAGTCAAAATAAGGATTACAATTTTTGATTTTTTTTTAATAATTAAATTTTTTGTGTTGAAGTACGCGTTGTAGGGAAACGTACGTTAGGTATTTTTTAAAGCTTTTAGCTTGTGGCAAAATTCATTTGATAATTTCTATTTCCTGATTTTTGGTCATTTATTTCTCAAATGTTTTTTGGAATTTTCCCACACGGAAAGTACATAATGGAAGAAAATGGAAACAAAATTTTAATTAGACTTGATAGTCTTACAACACTCTACTAAAATTAAATACGCAGCTGCATACTCGGAATTCATATCAAAATTTTGCCTCCGATATTTATCTATTCAGAAGTTGCATTAATTTTCTGAATTTTTCGGCAAGCTTGGAAATATTCGCTTAAACAAAGTTCGTCGTTAAATTCTAAAAAAATTTCTATTGGAAATTATCAAATGATTGCAAGCCTTTTTATTAATATCCTAAAAGTATCTACCAACTGCAAAGGCAAATGTTTTGTTCACCAAATGTTTGTAATTTTCGTTGTTGGTTGTGCTTTTTAAAGTAACTCTTAGGTATTATTAAATAATACGAATGATTTTACATTCCTATTTTATTTTGTTACTAATGAAATAATAAAAAATGGCAATAAAAATCTATTTTTTCTTTGCATTTTAAAGTTGTAGCGTTTCTCTAAAAATGTATTTCGCTAGCTAAGAATGCAAATTGTGTAAGTCTTTTTTTCAAACTTTGTAGGAGAGACAAAAAACAAAAAATAAAAAAATTTCTAAATGAAAAAAAAAATTTGTGTTCATGTAAATATTTTGGACTTACACAATTTTCTTCGCTTTTTGGACTTATACAATTTGCGTATCGCTGAATAAAAACGAGTAGAAATAAGACAAGTATCGCAGACTTGTTTAGCATGGTGTTTTTTTCTTTTTCTAGCATTCTACATAAAAATACACTTTTTCATATTTACTTTTACTTTTATTTACTTTTTTCAACCCCAAATGTTGGAAAATAATACTGGTCGAAAAATTTTTGTAACAGAAATAAAATTCTACGTTTCAAAAGGATTTCGGTGTAGTTTTTGAGATATTCATGTCCAAAGATATTCATGGCCATATTCACACCTCAATATTTTTAAAATTACTGACATTCATTAAAAACTGATTACATCTATTGGAAGCACGATCAGATCTTTTGAAGACAACATAGATATCTGAATAAGATACCCGAAAAAGCAAAGCGCTGTTTTCAAGAGAAATGATCGTTCTTTCAATAGCTGCAATCATCTTTTAATGAAAGTAAGTAATTTAACAGATTCAGCAGTGAATATAGCAAAAAATCGCATTTTTCGCCTCTTTGGACATGAATATCTCAAAACCTATACATATTACCGAAAATCCGACTTCAGATTCAGAATCAGCGCACTGAAATCCTTTAGAAAAGTAGAATTTTATTTGATTTAGAAAATTTTTTGAAAATTTTTTCGGCCTGTGTAATTAAAGTCCAAATCCGGGATCCCGGGATTATAAAATAAAATACCGAAAATCCCGGGATCGTAAAAATCGGAAAAATTGGAATCCCTAATCCAGACCCATACACCATAAATTTAAATGTTCTCTAACTTTTCTGAAACTCATTATGATTCATCAAAACCTAGTTAACCCGGTCCTGCATAGTACACGGAAAGAATTTTTTACTAGAATCAATGCCGAGACAAGAAAAATTAGACTTGATTTTGAACTTAGAAAATAATTTCTTAATATCAAGAAAATCCAAGAAAATTGGATTTTAAATAAATAAGTAAAAATTTTCTTGCTTCAAGTGAAATTGGATTTTAATTAAATAAGAAAACATTTTCTTGCTTCAAGTAAAATTGGATTTTAAATAAATAAGAAATAATTTACTTAGGGTAAGTGTTTTTTCTTGTTTTTTGAAATAAATAATTAAGAAATTATTTTTTTGTTGCAAGTAAAACTTTTCTTATACGAGCTTAAGTTAGTAAGAAAATATTAAATATTAAATTAAGTAAATATTTTCTAAAAATATTAAAAACGTAAAAAATAAGGAAAATTAAAACTAATCATGAGGGATTAGAAAACCATAATTAGTCAACTAGTATTTTCCTAGGACTTGTTTATTGAAATGACAACATTTTATTTAATATAAATGAAGATGCAAATAGTGAACTCCTTATACCAAATGCTTCACTAACAATTTGAGAATTGCAAAAATATTCAGAAATATGCAAAGCGGATGGCAAATTAAAAAAATACATGTAACTTTGGAAATGCAAATTCAGCAAGAAAAATTTTACGTCGCTCAAGAAAACGTTTTCTTATTTATTTTACATTTTTTTCGCTTTATTTTGTTGTTCCAATTCGTCGAAACACAATTTTCTTAAATTCTTCTTGATATTAGCAAAAAGATTTTCTTCATTTAAGTAAATTTAAGAAAAGATGTTCTTATTTATTTAAACATTTTTTTTTTAACATTTTTTTCTATAGATTTTGTTAGTGTTCTTGAATAAGAAAATAATTGTCTCATTTTTGGAAAACTCAATTTCTTATTTCCAGTAATAATTAAGTAAATTTTTCTTATTTTCCTAAAAATTTTCTAAATTGAATTCAAGAAATCATTTTTCTTGATTCAAGTATACAAATTTCTTTCCGTGTACTGTTTACAGTACTTGTTAATTGAAACTGCTCACTGTTTTCACAAAATGAACATTTTTTGTTATCAGTACAATTTTTTTAAAAATGCCAAACGAACATATGCTACACAACTTTGTAATTTCGGAAAGCTCCAAGTGCAATTCAAAGTGCCGAACTTATGTATTGGCCAACCTTATTTTTTGCAACTTTCACCAAATTCTTCTTCCGTAAAATTATTGTAACTAATTTTGTCAAAAATTATGAGTCAAGATTCAATGCAAAATTTATAAACTGTATTTTGAAAATTTTTGCAAAATCATTGCAACTTAGATTTGGTCATGGGGGGGTTTTAACCCCCAAAACCCCCCCGTGCGCACGGCCCTGCATATGTATATGTATTATTATGCACAGGAGACTAAATAAATATTAAATATGCGAATTGCATTACAATGCATTTATGATATGGCAAACAATTATGGCCTAAAGCATTATTGAGCCATTTAATAGATGTATGATTTATCTACTTACTATTAATTCCCATTTTTCCGAACTCGGGATTTTAGAGATTTTTTTTAAATATCGGTATTTGGACATTAATTAATTTCCAACATTTTGGGTTCAAAAAATTAAATATATTTTTCGAGGAACGCTACAACTTTAAAATAAAAAAAAAATGATTTTTAGTGCCATTTTTTTTTTAAACAAAAATTATTTAAGAGTTACTTTTAAAAAAAATATAAACAACAAAAAAAATTACATACATACATTTGGTGAGCAAAATATTTGCCTGTACAGTTGGTACTTCTAAGATTTAACAAAGAGGCTTGCGATCATTTGTAGGGTTCCAACGATACCACCGAGTACAAGTAAATACTCGATACTTTTGTTGCGAAACCGAGTACTTTTTTACTCGATGCTTTTTCACTCCGATATTCCCCCGATACCAATAAGTATCGATACTTTGGAATTGGGGCACCTCCATATAAGGCCAATAATATTTTGCAGTCTTACTTCTGTACTAGAAAGGCAACTTTCCGCAGGTAGAGCAATAATGATTAAAAAACAGCCCCAATTCACTCCGCCCTAAGATACATACGAAGAAAAATCCAAGCCAAGCTCTGCCCAGCAATACGATTTTTGGGACCACCCTACGCATTTGGCAATGGGACAGGAAAGGAAAAGAGCTGAGAAAAATATAATAATTGTTGCATATTTCAAGGGGCATGTTTGCTTTTTTTTTGTCCTTGGACATTTTAACCCTCACACGACCACGCAAATAAAATTTTTGATGGAATTTTCGAAAAAAGGGTCAAAAAGACCCTTTTCGGAGGGAGCCAATGGAGAGAGTACCTGAATTTCAGATTTCGATCCGATCTGGATTTTAACCCTTTTTTCCACTTTTTCTAAAAACACTTTTTCAAAAAAATTTCAAATTGAAGTGACCATAGCAAACAACTTTGACCTGAGAATGGAAAAATATTTGGAGGTTTTACTATATGTACCAAGGCCTTTCATTCTGTGGTAGAATCATTCAGCTCCCAGAACTAGTGTTGCACTGTGTAAAAACTTACTTTACTGATACTCTTTAAATAAATGTAAGTAAACATGTAGTAAAAGGACGGTGTGTTTTTTATTTAGTGCATGTATATAATTTATTACAATTTTTCTTTTTATAGCCTTATTCTGGCGCGTTTACATAGTTTAACGGTAAAAAATTAGGAACTTTAAACACCATTTTCGTATTATCGCAACAGGAAAATTAAGCTACCATTTACCATTTACAAGCCTATTGAGGTGGTACCTTAAATTTCCCGTTGGAATAATACGAAAATTTTGTTCAAAGTTCCTGACTTTTAGCGGAAAATTCAGTAACTGCTCCACAATATGGCTGTTTAACGATTTTCGATACAAAGTAGGTATCGATGCTTTTCATCCGATACATACTCGTGTACCGATACATTTTGGCGATACTAGAAGCAAGTAGAAGTATCGATACCTTAATGGTATCGTTGGAACCCTAATCATTTGATAATTTCTAATTCAAATGTGTGTGTTTAAATGAATTTTTTCAAGCTTAGCGAAAAATTCTGAAAATTAATGCAACTTTAGAAAAAATTAAAAAACCGGAGCACAGTGCTGTGTCTCCATATAAAAAGTGGGCAAAAATAGAATAATGGACGGATTTGAGTAAAAATTCGTTTCTAGGTGGACTAGAGTACGGAGATTTCAAACGTCAATTTTTTTTTACCTAGCTCTTACATTTTTCATGGAAACTGAGATTGAAACTGCAAAATTTAATATTTGGAAGTAGTTCCAATACTGAGTAATTCTTTTATTATTTATACACGGCGTTTTCCTAATAATATTAAAGACTTCAAGGCTTCATTCTATGGCTTAATTCATGGCAAATAAGATTCCCTATATCTCTCTTACGGAAAGCCTCTAGGAATGGCAGCTACTTTTATTTTGACCACAAAATGTTTTTTAAATTGATTATATCTTTTGGTGTGGTTGTCACACGGTTAAAAAATTTCATTCATTCAAGACGTCACTAAATACTCAAAGGCAGACCCGTTTGCAGGAATTGTCTTCTGGTGGCTTTTGAACTCTTGGATGCTCAGAGAATATTATGATTCTTGATAACGAATTCTTTTCACATGGTGTATGCAAAACCCACCAATATATATAGGTACCGATATGATCAGAACAAACCTGTTAATAATATTAATCGTAATGATTACCGGCTTGATTGATTATTTTTTCAACTGTCCAATTAATGATTGATTACCCATTGTTTTCAAATTTTAATGATTATTTTGCAATTACCATTAAAAAAAAATCATAAAAAATCAAAATTATTTTGATTGTTTTTGATTATTTTTGATTATTTATGATTTTTTTTGATTTTTTATGATTTTTTTTTTATTTTTTTTTTTTTTTTGATTTTTTTTAATTTTTTTTAATTTTTATCAATATCGTTTAAAGAAATATGCACATTTGTACGTATGCAGGTATGTATATAGCCTTTTAAGGCAGACTCACTACGGTAGCTTGATGGTAGTACCGGGGGATTCGATACGATGAGCGTAGGTGGTGTAGTGCGGTTAAAGTCCCACACTAACAGGATAAGGGCTCTATATGCTTCCTCGTCGTATATTTGTGCACAGAGGCATACACATTTATACATATCTTACAAGCTTGGAATTATTGTTAATTTGCCATTGACCGTACATGGTACGATGCACGTTTATATCAAATTATTTATCTTTATGAAAAATTGCTTAAAGTGGCCAAATCAAACATTTTAGTGTAACATTCGCTGTTGTACTAACTCATAAATTGGGCTTTAATACAGAAGTTCTCGTAGTTAGGTATACAATGAAAAGCAACTAATATTGCGGCTGTCTTCGACTGTATCGAGACTTTATGACATTCATGAATGGGGAAAAGAAGCGATACATAGTCTCATTTTCATTAATTTATACGGTGAATTATGTGTGTTATTTATGGAGATGTTATAGTCCAAAATGTCTATATCTGAACAATCCGTTGTATGGGACCTATATGTTATAGTGGTCCAATTTCTCTTAAGAAGTCACCCAAGTACCAAATTTCAAGTAGATATCTCAAAAAATGAGGGATTAGTTTGCGTTTATACAAACGGACTGATGGGCATGGCTTAAACGACTCAGCTCATGATCCTCATCATAGCGGTTATATTTTGGTGGATCTGTCATGCCTCCTTCTGCATTTCCGCTCAAAGTTATAACACCATTTCATATGAGTATAAAAAGAAGGGTATAAAAACTTTGTTATAATTGTACTCTATGTTAGTCAATCAAATGTGCTTGGAGTTTTACTTTAAAATATACGTATGTATGTATGTACATTAGAGCGTATCGCAAAACAAAGTTCGCCGTGCGATCAGTGATGGGGCAGATGGATTCATTGCTGTGAGAGTGTAGGCTACTTTGCCGTCTCTTAAATTTTTCGTTTGTTTTATTGCACGCTTTATTGCCATTTGGTATTCTTCCCTATTGTATTCTTTTAAAAGGCAGAAATATTACGTACTTACGTTCCGACATTGTTCCTCAAATAGGATTATTTGGGAATTTGTATTCGTCTTCGCATGCCTACTACATAATAAATCAGTAGACGATTTGCTATGTTGCAAATAGATTTATGTAAAGATAATCTCTGTCATAATCAGAATTCTTTATTCGCTCTTCCCTGTCCTTATACTGAACCTAGAAATGAATCTTCCCCAGGTGTAGGAAGGGTTTGTATCCGTATCTAGTACGAAAAACTTCGAACGAGCCAAGGTCTATACAAATTTTGTAGTTCTAAATTTGTCGACATTTTAATTAGTGCAATTGTCGCTGTAGAATACACAATGAAATGGATACACCTGTCCCCATATTTACTGCAGGGTTACGTACTTTAATATGCGTTCACATACATTTGTACAAACAAACTTTATGCCTCTCTGACCAAACATGCATGCCTACCTGAATACTTATGTGCATGCATATCCAAATTTCTTTACAATATTGAAAAAAATCAAACAAAATGAAAAAAAATCAAAAGAAAATCATAAAAAATCAAAAAAAAATCAAAAATAATCATAAAAAATTAAAAATAATCAAAAACAATCAAAAAAATTATTTTGATTATTTTTGATTATTTTTGATTTTTATACTCAGCTGTACTAGTACACAGAGTATTATAGTTTTAATCACATAACGGTGGATTGTAACAGAATGAAATAATCGAGATAGATATAGACTTATATATATCAAAATGATCAGGGTGAAAAGATAAATCGATTGAGCCATGTCCGTCCGTCCGTCCGTCCGTCCGTCCGTCCGTCTGTCCGTCCGTCTGTAAACACTCTAACTCGCTCAAAAATTGATATATTTTGATGAAATTTGAAATGCAAGTTGGTATCGAGACTGGGACGGTTGGTTTTGAAAATGGGCGAAATCGGACCATGACCACGCCCACTTTTCCTATATAGAAAAAATCGGAAATTTGGTATCTCAGTCACTAATATAGCTGGAGCGATGCAATTTTACCCACGTGTTAAGCTCAGGCCCCTAGGAAGAAATTTGATGAAATTTTGGAAAATGGGCGGTGCCACGCCCACTTATTAAGGGTCAAACATGGAAAGTTTTATATGTCATAACTCAGAAACCATTGAAGAAATATCGATGAAATTTGGTACGCGTGATTTACTTACTTAGGCAAACGTTTGGAAGGAAAATAGTTAAAATCGGTTGACGGCCACGCCCACTTTCATATATGTATATTACAAAGTGACCTAATAAAAACATTTTAAACCATATCTCTGTCAAATATAAAGATCTATCATTGAAATCTTGTCGCATGAGTCCAACTATGGATATAAAACAAAAAACACAAACATTTTGGAAAATGGGCGGTGCCACGCCCACTTATTAAGGGGCAAACATTGAAAGTTTTATTAGTCATAACTCAGAAACCGTTGAAGATATATCGATGAAATTTCGTACACGTGATATACTTACTTAGACAAATGTTTGGACGAAGAATTTCCAAAATCGGTTGACGGCCACGCCCACTTTTATATATGTGTATTATAAAGTGGCCTAATAAAAACATTTTAAGCGATATCTCTGTCAAATATAAAGATATGTCATTGAAATTTTATAGCAGAAGTCCAACTGCGGACATAAAACGAAAAACACAAAAATTTTGGAAAATGGGCATGGCACCGCCTCTTTTTAGAAACAGGAATATACGAGATTTCTGAGCACATAACTCGACAAATAATTTATATATAATGACGAAACTTGGTGTGTACACTTTTATTACTTGTGGTAATATATGTTCAAAATTTTAGCGAAATCGGTTTGACAACCACGCCCACTTTTATACATGGGAACTATAAAGTGGCCTAATAAAAACATTTTAAGCGATATCTTTGTCAAATATAGAGATAATTCATAGAAATTTTGTGGCATGAGTTCCACAATAGACCGGAAACAAAAAATATAAAAATTTTGGAAGATGGGCGTGGCACCACCTCTTTTTAGACAAAGGAATATACGAGATTTCTTAGCCTATAACTCGACAAATAATTGAGATATTATAACGAAACTTGGTTTATACACTTTTATAACTTGTGTTAATAGAAACGCAAAAATTTAGTGAAATCGGTTATGACCACGCCTACTTTTTAACAAAGATATTTCTGGAACACCCTTTGGGAATTTGTAACGCGACATCTTTGTAACTAGAAGTCAAAAAGGAATGAAACTTTGCACAAAGAATAATATACATATGCTTAGTTGGATGACTGATAAAAATGTTGAAAATGGGCGTGGCTACGCCCACTTTATGCGGCACTCGCTTTATATAAAATACGCCGTGTTTCCATCAAACGCAAACAAACAATGAAAGCATACAGCTGAGTATCTAATGTTCGATTCCACTCGAACTTAGGCTTCCTTATTTGTTTATGATTATTTTTGATTTTTTTTGATTTTTTTTGATTTTTTTTTTGATTTTTTTTAATGGTAATCATTAAAATTACTTTTTTTCTGCAAAAGAATTAAAATAATGATTACCAATTAAAAAACAAAACAATTTAATTGATTACTAATCCTAATCGGAATTTAACAGGTCTGGATCAGAATCATGAGCTGTGTCGTTTAAGCCATGTCCGTCTGTCCGTCCGTCCAACTGTGTGAACGCAAACTAGCCCCGCAATTTTTGAGATATTTGATTGAAATTTGGTATACGTGTGAGTTTTGGTGTTGAATTGATCATTTGTCAGAATGCTCCGGATCGGACCACTATAACATATAGCTGCCAAAAAACCGATTGTTCAGATATAAAAAAACTAAGGACGTAAAACTTTGCAGCGATAGTGCCCATACTGATCCAAATAATGTTACCGAAAGTTATCAAGATCAAGATGTAACATATATGTATATGTATGTATGTAGCTGCCAGACAACATTTAAAAAGCTAAGTTCATGACATTATTTTTCTAATAAACCTTTGCATAATAACCTGCAGAACAGAAAGTGTAAATTAAAAAAAAAAAAACAGACTATGTATCGTTTCATTTCCCCCATTCATGAAAGGTATGAAGTCTTTGGTACAGTGGAAGACATCCGCGCTCTTACGTGTTTGAATAGAATTTGCATTTTTTCCATTACATATTTACTTTCCATCGAAGAAAATTCCAAAAAACCTTGAGACAAAAACGGTCAAAAACGAAATAGATATTATCAAATGAATTTTACAACAAAAATTCTAAATATTTAAAAAATACCTAACGTACGTTTCCTTTGACTAATGTCAAAAGTGTCCCTCTTAATCTGCATTTCTTCGAGCTGTCAAATTTTTTCATTCTATTCCAAACGATTCCACACATTTTTCAGGGCTGTTTGTTCTATTAACAAAATGTAAAACTGGCCCGACTCCGGTGCAAAACTTTCTGCTCTTAATTCATTCATCACATGAAAAATGCAACATTTTCATAGGGCATAGGGCACATATTGATAATTTTTCCATGTAATAATGCAATATTTTCGTTCAGAACAGGAAACGCTATACATATGTATATAAAATACAACTTTTCTTTGCTATAGTTAATAGCTGAATATTCTGTCTTTATTTGATCCCGAAAATCTCGGGGTCAAATTCTAGAAATCCCAGAGTGTTTGGGCCTTTAAAAATGTCGGAATTCCGGGATTGTAATCCTTAATACTTACATGGTATAGGTGCACCAAATAAATATATTAACATGACATTTCTTCATTTTCCATTGTAGTAGCTCGCTTGAGGTACATTTACAGCCACTGGCTTTGAATACGAATATTATTTAAAGCAGTTTATTTTTTAACATATTTATTAGGTGTAATCATACATTCATATGTATATGTATATTGATAAACCCTTGTAAACCTGAGAAGTTTATAAAATATCAAAAAAAAATTGGTAGATTTATTCAACTCTCTGTCTGTCTTGGTTGGGGAAAAATAACTTGATTAAAAATGGTACCAGAATCAACTTTGTCTATGTAGTAGTGCTTATAATGTGCTCCAATATTCTAGGAAAAAGTAATCACAGCCATTCAACCATTAATGTTATTATATGTATCTGCAATTATTTTTTCTTTAGAAACCTTTTTAAGTTTTAAAATAATTGTTTCTTGAAAAACATCCAATTCATACATTTAGGACTACATATCGACACCTGATTAAAAGCAAAATCTGAAATAGGACGTTATTCAAACAATCTTTGGAATAGGGCGTTTTTGAAACAATTTTTGAAATAGGGCGATCTTATTCTCAGCCGTCGATATATGAAATATTCTTTGAAATAGAGCATTTTTGAATCAAAATCTGAAAAAGGACGTTATTGAAAAAATTTTTGAAATAGAGCGTTTTTGAACCAAAATCTGAAATAGGACGTTATTGAAAAAAATTTTTTAAATAGGGCGTTTTTGAAACAATTTTTGAAATAGGGCGATCTTTTACTCAGCCGTCGATATGTGATTTTCGTCAAGTTCATGTGCAGACATAAACAATATTGCAATAAAACTATATTTTCCCACAAATTTCACTTTGAACAAAGTTGATTGAATAGTTATCGTGAATCAATAAGTCAAATTTCTTTTACAAAAAACCCACGTATGTAAGTTGTGTGGTTTCTATGATGTGCTTTGATTAGAAATGTGCAATATAATAAAATAAATATTTTATTTAACTTGTGCCAAAAACAAAAACTGTAACTTTTACACACATATTCATTAGACCGTATTGCAAAAAAAGTACGCGTACGTACGATGTCTTTTTGGAAAACATTTCCGAAAAAATTGTTTTTTTTTTTTGGACACCGCTAGATGTCGCTAAAATATTATTTTTTTTCATATCTTCACTATTTGTAGACCGGTCTCTAAGTTTAGTACACCAATGTCTTTGCCTTGATAGGGAAGTTTCGACCATATAATCGTATTAACTCTATGTGCGCCATTGGTGTCACTACCACCCAGTATTTTGTTTATACCACCTCAATGTACACTCAGAAAAAAAATGATCAACACGATTCATGTAAAATTCACACGATCGATCTTTACACATAGAACAGCAACAATTTTTTAAAATTACACGATGTTTGAAACAAGATTTTGGCTTTGTAACTGTCATCTGAAAATTTGGTAAATTCAACCAAATTTTATTGTTGACTAGAGGTTACCCGCGGGTTTCACACCACGTGCTTTTAAAAATATTAGCATATTGAGTTAGTCCAAAAAAGTTACATAGAAAAATATCATTCTTGACGTCAAAGATAGTTTTCTTATTTTTTTTTTGTCCGTTGAGTACGTAATTATCTCATATGCCCAACACCAATTTTCAGTACCCTACTATAAATATTTCCAGAGATATTCATTGTGAAAGTTTCAGTTTGTATGGGAGGTGCCCATCCCTGCTTTACCAAGACCTAGCGTTTTTACCCGTTTAATACATAGTTATCTCACATGCCCTCACACCAGTTTTCAGTACCCTACTACAAATATATCCAGAGATATTCGCTGGGAAAGTTTCAGTTTGTATGGGGGGTGCCCATCCCTGCTTCACCAAGACCTAGCAGTTTTACCCGTTTAATACATAGTTATCTCACATGCCCTCACACCAGTTTTCAGTACCCTACTACAAATATATCCAGAGATATTCGCTGTGAAAGTTTCAGTTTGTATGGGAGGTGCCCATCCCTGCTTTACGAAGACCTAGTGTTTTTCCCCTTTAATACATAGTTATCTCATATGCCCAGAGGCGGATTATCCCTAAGGCAAACTAGGCACTTGCCTAGGGGCGCGTAGTTACAAGGGGCGCACGAGCTCAGAATTTTTAAACAAATAAAGAAAATAACATATCGAAGATTAAGAATTAAAGCTGATCTAAAATAGATCGATAATAGATAAATCGATTATATTGCACAAGCATCGATATATTGTGCAATATTGCGCGTTTGTTGTGTCGTCAGGCTTGCCAGTACTGACAATTTGTCGCCAAATTGGCGATTTTTTACAAACTTTGGCGACCAATTTATGAAAATTGGCAATGGCGACTTTTTTGGCGATTATCAAAATATTAGATTATATTAATAAAAAAGCAATTACTTTTTCAAGCTTTTTCTCAAATTTTGAAAGTTTCTTCATACAAATTTTTGTCAAATTACAAAAAATTTGAGAAATAGCAATTGCTTTTTGTTTATTAATACGACCCATTATCTCCACTTTGCCAATAAATCTTACGATATGTAGAGATCTATTGAGAAAATAAATATATATGTACTACATACTCTGGCAACCATTTTCTCCACACTTGAGTGCAAACCAAAATTTTGGTCTGCACACTCGCCTATCTAAAGCTCACAGCAGATGAATCTGCTGAAGATATAACTACTTCATTATCGGGTCGGGAAACATTCCGAGTGACAGTATATCTAGTAATTATAGACCGAATTGTCGTTGAACTTGAAAAGAGACGAAAAGCGTACAATAATTTTTGCAATAAATTTTCATTTTTATGCAATTTGACGAATTTAAACACCGAAGAAGTTCAAAATAGAGCAAGTTCGTTGGTAACAATGTATTCCAATGATTTAGAAAAATGCTTTGTTGGCGAATGTATCCATCTACGTTCTTATTTAACAACGATAGCTCGAGACGGAGAACTGCCCCGAACAACGAACGCGGTATTACAGGTTCTGAGAAATAAAGAGCTTGACACAATTTACCCCAACATTGACATAGCCTTAAGAATGTGCGTATCGACGGCAGTCAGTAATTGCAGTGGGGAGCGGAGTTTTTCCTGCCTAAAAAGAGTGAAAAACTATCTTCGCTCAACCATGACAGATAGGAGATTAAATTCGTTAGCAATACTAAATATTGAATCTGTCTTATTGCTGTCATTAAACTACGACGATGTTATCGACAATTTCGCGAAACAAAAATGTAGACGCAGAGATTTTTAATTTTTTAAATTTTGTTTGCTCTGTTACTACTTATATTTTTTCAATAAATAATTCAAAACTTATTTTGTTAATTTATTAAATACTAGCTGTTGCCCGCGACTTCGTATGCGTATAATTTCTCTTCTATTTTTCAACTCTGTTGGTAAATAATAAGTACCAACAAAAAAGACTGGATTTCAACTCTAAGATGATGCCTGCTTTCAACCAGCTCTTCGCGTCCGTGTTTGAACAGCTCGGCAGGCAGTCCGTCTTTTCCAGGAGCTTTATTGTTTTGGACCCGGGGTATAGCTGTCCTCACTTCATCATAGTCGGGTGGTGGAATGTTTTTTCCATCGTCAGGGATTGTGGTATCGGGTTCGACGACTCCCTCGCAATTTATCAATGAGGAGAATTTTTCGCTCCATAACATAAGTACACTCTGTACGTCGGTTACCAGGTAGCCATTATTTTATTTCTTATAACAAAATAGGCATATTAAGCATTTTGAGATTAAGAAGGTTCACATTTTATGAGATATCTCCGAAGCCAGTTTAGGTATTGAAATTAATCAAATGGTTTATGGCAGCATTCATAAACACCTTTCGTTTGATACCCATATTGTACTAACACATTTTGGTGCACATATTGGCCGATTACTCCGAAACCGGTCGAGATATCGAAACAAATAGTACCTTAAACTTTAAGTTGAGCGTCTAGCAATCCAAGTTTCGTTCAATTCCATTCAGCACTTTTTGAGTGATACGGCCACAAACATACGGACAGACAGACAGACAGACAAAAATTCTAAAAATGGTTGATTTGGATTCTACTGGCTTAATAATGCTTCCCCCAATCATTTTTTTCTCGATATTTGCAATGTACAGACATCGACCTGTTACAATTTTATTATATGTAGAGATTAACAAATTATCTAAGCTTTTACATCATCTATACCTACATCTACACTAATATTATAAAGAGGAAAGATTTTGATTGTTAGGGTGTAAAACAACTAGGTAGTTAAAATTTATAGTATTATGATGACCATTTATGGTCGGTACAGGGGCGCCGAGAAAGTGGCTGCCTAGGGCGCTCTGGACCTTTAATCCGCCACTGCATATGCCCTCACACCAGTTTTCAGTACCCTACTACAAATATTTCCAGAGATATTCGATGTGAAAATTTCAGTTTATATGGGAGGAGAGTGCCCATCCCTGCTTTACCAAGACCTAAATTGTTTATCCGTTGAGTATATGTTTTTGTATTATTCCTTCACAAAAATTTTCATTATTCTAGTACAAATATTTCAAGAGATATTACGAAAAAAAGGAAAATTTTGTATGGGAGGTGCCCATCCCTGACTTTTAATCAGATTAAAAATATGCCTATAGCAATTACCGGGTGAAAATACCTAGGTGTGCAAAGTTTCGTGAGGATCCGTTCAGCGGTTTTCTCGCCAATTGAGTTTAAACACAATTTCCATTTCACATTTATAATATATAAGATACAACATGAAGAAATTTTAAAATATACAAGATGATTCAAATATAAAATTTTATTCCTAAATGTCATTTGGAATTTGGTTTATTTAACATGATGATAGTGTCAATATAAACTAAAAAAAATGTTAGAAAAATGACGTCCCAATTTTAGTGTTAATACAACATGAAAACAAATGTGAAAACAACAAGAACCACAATTAACAATAAAATTTGGTTGATATAACACGAAACAATGTTCAAACATAAACGTCATTTGTAATTTTGATTTATTCAACACGATCATAGTGTCAATGTAATCTAAAAAAAGTGTTAAAAAAGAACGTCAAAACTATTTTGAAACATACATAATTCTTTTGATCATTTGAAGTCTGATTTTCGTGCAAAACGCAAATTATTTTTTAAAAAAAAAAAAGGAAAATTTTGTGCCGTGGCAGTGATGCGAGTTTAGCATCATTGCCAGTTCGCGATAGTGGGTTTTCGATTTATATTTTCAGTTTGCAAGTGAGTTAAAAGAGGATTACATTTTTGTTTCTAAAAGTATTTAATGTTCAATGTTTTATTTTTCCTCTTCATAGGTTGCAATATCACGAGGAGGTTTTTTAGCGAATGGGGGTTTGCGTGCAGCATGCGGTTGTTGCATTAGCGGCCAAACATTACTAGGTGCAAGTGATAGTATTATCGCCCATGTATAAACTATCGCCGGTACATTTGTGTTTGTACGAGAAGCACGCCTTCAATTTGGTCAGTTGTACGGGTGATGTACGAATGTGCTTAATTGAAGTGATGATTATATATTTTATGTTTTATATATTTTATGTTTTATATGTCATCCTATTAAACTAACACTTGACAGTAGTGTTAAATTTACACGATTACATGATGGCATACATTAAGCATCGTATTGAAAAAAATTAACCACAAAATTTGTTGATTTTTGGTTGATTTCACACTATTTTTTTTCTGGGTGTACCTATTTTTTGACTGCATGTTAAACGTAGTCATAAATCATCATGATTTAGGGTGCGATATGTTTTTCGCTTCTTGCGGTCTTTTAGGTTCATTTTACAAAGATTTTTTCTGAAGAGACCCCTACTAAAATTTCATGACGAATAATTTTCTAGAATATTTTAACCCCTTAACACCCCCACGAAAGGGTTATTTTCACCCCAATTCAAAACAACTATTTGCCGTAAAATTTCAGTAGGGGTCTCCTCAGGAAAAATCTTTGTAAAATAAACCCAAAAGACCACATGAAGCGAAAAACATATACATATGTTAAACCTGTTTTATTTCGGGTTTTTCTGCAGCGATCGAAATACTTCTTTCACAAAAGATTAATGGATGTTGACGATGCTTAACATGCAGGCAAAAAAATTTAAAAAATGGTGGTATATAAATACAGAAGATATTAAAAAATTTATTTTAGCGACATTTAGCGGTGCCCAAAAAAAAAATATTGCCGAAATGTTTTCCGAAAAGACATCATATGGGAGGGCGAAAGTGCACTTTCTTTTGATCCATATAAGGCGAGACGGCCTAATATGCATGCATGCATTTACATATGTATGTATGTAGTAATTAACCCAGAAGGAAGTGGCAAATATACGAATATACATTCATACATAGATTTCTTACATACATATTATCTAACATATACAACATATCGTCATACCACCCTGCAGTAAAAATCCGCA
The DNA here is from genome assembly GCA_960531455.1 of Urophora cardui. Classification (NCBI taxonomy): domain Eukaryota; kingdom Metazoa; phylum Arthropoda; class Insecta; order Diptera; family Tephritidae; genus Urophora; species Urophora cardui. The sequence goes on from OY482671.1 coordinate 115,255,240, forward strand.
ATGAATCCTTAATCAATCACTGACGCAATTCACCTATGACGAGGAGGCATCAGTGAATACTTTCATATAAAGACTGATGAATTTTTCATATAAATGGTTTGCTTTCCTCAGAAAAAAAAAAAAAATAAAAATAAAAATTGTACTCAGTTACGACGACAGTGATGAATATTCTACAAGGAATCACCAATGATCGTTCAGCAGTGAAACAAATTTACTGCAGGGCATACAAAAACTAATACCCTCATTCTGTATTGCGAACGGAAGCTCAGACGAACGAATCGTCTCGAGACGACTTCGTCCACCATTGGCATTCTCTATGATGTTCGTCAATTCTTGCGTTCCTTACGTTATGAAAAAGATTATATTTTATTTTTTTTATTTTATTTTATATTTTATTATTATAGATTATAGAAAATCCTATATTCCTCGGAATATTGAACGTGTTTTATTTCGGGTTCTACTCAAGCTTTCGAAATACTTATTTTTCAAAAGGTTAATGATTTTTGACTACGTTTAACATGCAGACATAAAAAAGGTACACTAGGGTGGTATAAACTAAGTACTGGGTGGTAGTGACCCCAATGGCGCACATAGGGTTAATAATATTCCATAGTTTAAGCCGCCCTTTCAAGCCAAAAACATTGGTGTATTAAACTTAGAGATCGGACTATAAATACCGAAGATATGAGAAAAATAAATTTTAGCGACATCTAGCGGCGTCCAAAAAAAAATTAAAAAATTTTCCGGAAATGTTTTCCAAAAAGACATCATATGCGGGGGCGTACGGCGAACTTTATTTTTTGCGATACGGCCTAATGTACATATGTATGTATCGTCGGTCTCCTGCCAGAAACACGAATGTGAAATTTTTTTAAGCACGATGTCTGTTCTTTATCGGGTATATATTGATGTAATAACAATTAATATTTGTATAAATGCTTGTGTAAACATACACACATAATATATATATATACATATATATATATATGTTATACAAATATTAATTGTTATTATATCAATATATACCCGATAAAGAGCAGACATTGAACTTAAACAAATTTTCACATTCGTGTTTCTGGCAGGAGACCGACGATATGTACAAACAAAAATCATACGAAACCACAAATCAAATCAACACATGAAGACCTTTGCACATCAATTATGTACATATGTATATGTATGTACATTAAGCCGTATCACGTTATATGGGCAAAAAAAAAGTTGAGTGTGTGTCACTTTTATTTGAACACTTATGTCGAAAAAATATTTTTGGTGTAAAAATTTTTTTTTTAGGCCCGCGTTAAAAACAGCTAAATCGCGTTTTTTGTAATAACTTCCCTATTTGATGTCGGATCTCTATGATCTTAATGTCGCAGAAAAGGTCTCGCTCAGCACTATATTTGGCCCATATAAAGTGTCGACCTCAAAGGTTGTCCTGAGATTTACCTTTAAAAATTTTGGAGTTACTATCCCTAGATTTTTTTATTTTTATCACTAATACAAAGCTCTCAAAAAACCATGAGGAATCCCCCAAAAAAATTCTAGCCTTTATTCACAAACAAAAAAGTTATAACGTTGTAAAATGAAACACTTGTTTTTTTTTATAAAAAATTACCACAGAGAAACGGCGAAACACGTCAGCTTATACCATGTCTCCACATAACGTGTTTCGCTCTTTTTTTCTGCAATCGCTCTCTCAATCTTGTTTCGACTTCAAAACGAGTGCCGAAACTCGCCAATTTCCATACAAATTTCTGAGAGCGAGTGAAGATTGAAACACTAGTTTCGTTCTCAATCCTCTTGCCAAACGCGATGATATCGATGCCTTCTCTAATTTTGTATCGAAAATCTAACGAAATCTCACACAGGCAAAACCAAAAACGCAAAAATAAGCAAACATACAAACATTTAAGAAGAACAACAAAGAGAAATGTTAAACTGAATCACGATCAGCCACGTGGAGACGGGTTATTTAGCGAGATGTTTTGCTAGATGTTTTGTTGGCGAAACAAGTTATGTGGAGACGGGTTTTTAATTTTTGGCTCCAGATTATGATGGCGTCTTTAGAAAATCCGGATTTGCTCCCGTTTTCGAGATATTTAAAAAAGAATTTTCAGTTTTCACATACAAAGCCATCCGATGGGGGGGCGTATGAGTAACTATTGTTGAGGTAATAAAAATAAAGAAAAGGGGAAAAAACTGCTTTTAATATCGTTCATAGTATATACGTATATATATGTATATAAAATGCATATGAGAGGGAAGAGAATACCCTGCACATAAATTCCAATTTGTTTTAAACGTTCGAAACCTGCACTGAAAAAACAACTTACTCAGATTATGGAAAAATGGGAATGTTTCGGCGCTAAAGACATATTTTCATTGTTTTGATGTACAATTTTCTTTAAATCAAGGAATAAAAACCACGTTTTGAAAGAAATTTGTATTCAAAACAATGATATGATTACCATTTTTCCATAACTGAGTAATTTTTTTTGAGTGTGAGCAAAGTAATATAAGCGACGAAGAATTCACTTTCAGAGCTCTGAAATTTGGAAGCATCGTCATTTTCGGTCTCGGTTATCATAGACAAGAAGATGTTTTCGGGATTAAAGTAAAATGCGTTGTTTTCAATTGTAGGCTGAATAATTAACTGCATTTCTAGGGGCGGACGACGCACCCAGCGCAAGTATTGATAACACATTTAGACTTCCGCTGACTCTTTAGGCGCGTATAATTTTACAACGAACTCTAGCAGTTTTTCTAAATAACTTGGATGATTTTACGATACGCACGGATGCAGAAATCGTGAAGCCGTTGTAAGCCAGCGCGCTGTGCTTAAAGGTCCCACTTGAATACTTGCCAAATCTTCACTACAACCATTATCATTCAATATAAATAACGTTGATCAGCACGAATAGTCCAATCATCAATAATTTTTTGCATATTATGTGTCCAGTATTGGTAGCTGTTCCATCGCGGTACAACATTCTCAAGTCAAGCGAGGACTTAGAATACTTTTTAACCAAACCTCATACTATATGGCGTTACTGCCTCATATAAATAAGAACTTGGGATAATTTTTCAAAAAACACAGGTTCCCTGATTTTAAAACGGTATAACTTTTTTGTTTGTGAATAAAGGCTACAACTTTTTTAGCGGTGTCCTCATGGTTTTTTGAGAGCTTTGTAATAGTGATAAAAATAAAAAAATCTAGGGATAGTAACTCCAAAACTTTTAAAGGTAAAACTCAGAACAACCTTTGAGGTCGAAACTTTATATGGGCCAAATATAGTGCTCGGCGATACCTTTTCAGCGACATTAAGATGATAGAGATCCGACATCAAATAAGGAAGTTATTACAAAAAACGCGATTTAACTGTTTTTAACGCGGGCCTGAAAAAAAAATTTTTACACCAAAAATATTTTTTCGACATAAGTGTTCAAATAAAACTGACACACGCAAAACTTTTTTTCGTGATACGGCTTAATGTACATATATATTAAATATTTATTTTCTTTAACTCGTAGTTGTAACAATTCGGACTTTGATATTTGCAGATTGTACATTTGAGCATACAGTGCGGCTCACTTGAAAATGATCAGTGTTTATGAAAATGACACTAAAACTATGACAAAAAGTGATTAATGTTACAGTCAAAACATTCACAGTCCGAAAAGCTAGAGACACCAAATTAATTAATTAAAAAAAACACATTTAATACATTTCACAAGCATTTCAGGTCATGGCCCATTATATGGAAAACCTTTGTAATAACTGACCAAAAGAAATCAAATCCAAAAATGAGGAAAAATTATTATTCTGTTTGCATTACTTAAAAAATTCTTAGAGTTACCTGAGTCGAGGCCATATCGTACTAACAGTGTTGTTATTATCCCTATTTAAATGTAACGTATTTATACACAATTCATATATGTAGATACGTACGCATATAATATGAATGTTCTATTATGCTGTGCATTACTTTCAGTTGTAGCTTCATAGGTTAAATATATATATGTACATATGTATGTATGTATGTATTTGAGGTGAATAAATTAGTTGAACAATATTTAAATCAATATTTGTGCTTTCATACATACATACACACAAATGTTTATACAATATGCTTACGCATCAATACCTTTTCATTAACGCCAAATGTGCAACAAAATAACGGAAAAACTGTGGCCTTATGGGGCATTCGCTGCAGAGGTAGGTATGGCTTAATTGTTGAGATAAAAGCTCTTTCTCAAGAGACTCAACTCAAACTTAATCTCGAGAAATAACCAAAAATTTAAATTTATTGGATGGGGTTTTATTATTTTATAATTTATCTATGTATGAGTTAAACCTAATTTGTTTGGCAGAATTAAGCAATTTTAATAATATTTATGCGTACAAAATCCCAATTTTACGGAAAAACTGAGTATGAGCTAAAGCTCGATTTTTATGCATTAGGCCCAAAGACTAACACATGGCTTTGACTTGTCTGCTTATCTTCCCCTTTTTTGTGTTATGTACATATATTATCCTATGCGAACTTATCACGTTTTGTCTTATAATGGGCATCTTAATCTAAATTATCTAATCTTAACTTACATATCTTGTATTATCTATCTGGATCTAGCCCTATACACTGTTCGCCAACTAGATTATAACTGGCAGGCAAAGCCAATACGAATCGCCATTTTTGTTCTGCCCTTGTGTAATTTGTGAAAAACCGTAAATCCATACATATGTAGGTTAGATGCGTTTTTTTTGGCAAAGTTTCTCAGATCTTCCCTCCGGCCACAGAATATGAAAATAGGATGTTGTAGGATAACTAAGCTGGTTTTTGTTTTTTTTTTAGAAAAAAAACTGAGTGGGCTACTCCAAAAACAGCGATTTTTTTTTTTAAATTCTATGACAGGTTTAGCTTCATATATGAAAAAAAAACACAGAATTAAAAATAAAAAAAAACAAAAGATACATATTCTCATGTAAAATTAACGGCTTAGTCGAATGGTGTATTCAGTTTTTAAGTGCGAGCAATAGGGAAGGTACCAAGATCGCCTAAATTGGAATTTTATTTTTTTTAGTCACGGATTTTCAAGTTTGGACCCAGGCATTTTGAAGATACCTTAAATTTCTTTTTAATCAAAATATACAGGAATCTGCGCAGTTTTAGTTTATTTGATCGAAATCGAGCTTTTCTTGTCCAAGCTACTTTCTTCAAATGAAACATGTCAAAATCATTTTCATATTGAACAACATTATTTTACATATTATGTAAATAATAAATTTTCGAATTCTGTACTTGCAACAATAAAAAATGTTTTTCAGCATGAAAGTGATTTTGGAATGTTTCATTTAAACCAATAAATAAACTTTTCTGAAAACTGCATTAATTTGCGCAGATTCCTGTATATTTTGATTAAAAGGAAATTTAAGGTATCTTCAAAATTCCCGGGTCCAAACTTGAAAATCCGTGAATAAAAAAAATAAAATTCCACTTTAGGCGATCTTGGTACCTTCCCAATGGGTCGCACTAAAAAACTGAGTACACCATTCGATTAAGCCGTTAATTTTACTTACTTACTTACGCTGTTTTTTGAGTAGCCCAATCAGTTTTCTTTTTCTAAAAAAAAAAACAAAAATCAGCTTAGTTATCCTACAACATCCTATTTTCATATTCTGTGGCCGGAGGGGTATGTTAGATCAAAAAAACGCATCTAATGTAGGTACAAGAAATGCTACCAGCATGGCACAAAAGTGTAGCGAAATGAGCGCCCAGCTTACTTAGATAAGTAGTGCTAGTGATATGTGTAAAAAGCAGAGCAGAAGAGAATGCATGTGCAACATGCAACTTGCAACGTGCTCGTATTCAATGTGATGGAAAATTAAAATGCCTTACGGATGCTTGATTACATCAACAGCGGAAGCAACATTCGTCGCATCCATATGAAGGTCTGTGCTTCATCACATAAGTATGTACATACCTGTACACACACTCATCACTTTCGCTTACCGCAATTACACGATCAATCAGCAAGTCAGCAAACTTGCCCTACAAGCTGCTTTCATACCAGAGCGTGGCCACTACACGCTGACTACGTAGCATCAGCCTGAGGCGAATATTTTCCATTTTTCCACACCCAATAAGTGCGCAAGCAACAACATAGTTTGTATACCATTCATGAGTGGGAAATATGTAAATATTTTTTTTTTTATTCCGAGTCCATGTGCCAATGCATATGGTTTTTGATGAGAAACCTATCAATGATAACTTGATAACTCTTGGAAAGGGCCTGATATATTTGAATTACATATGTACGTGATTCACAAAGTGTCATAAAGTCATATGTCATATTAAAATATTGCATGGAAATAGTTACATATAAAAGACCTTTCCGAAGCCCTGCACTAGTGCTGGAAAACCATCGATTGAACTATCGATACTATCGATGGGGCCGATGCCATAGCGATAATCGATGTTTTTTTTTTAACCATCGATAGTATTTTACTTGGTACATAACTACAACCTCTGTTAAAAAATTAATCAAAAAACTGAGATTTATTATTTTAAGGTACTTGATTAGAATATGTGGGCTGTGAGTATATAAATAAAAGATTAGTGAATAATTTTATGAAAAAAACTTGCAAATAAAACGGTTTTTTTATTGAGAATTGAGCAATTAAGGTTTTGATTTCGGCTCTTCTATTATTTTGTGGACAACTGTATACGTGTATGTATGTTTATATGCATGAAATGTTTGAGTACCACATTTCCCTTTAACGGGCCACCTACATACATATATTAAACCATCGATACTATCGATGGCTGCCTTTAAAACTATCGATGGTCCATCGATGGGACCACTATCGATGGTTTTCCAGCACTACCCTGCACTATGGTTCAAAATCGAAATATTGAGGAATTAAACCCAATTATCGGCTTTTGATTTTCCCAAAAAAAGTAATTACCTTTCGTTACACATTACTGTAGTAAATAAAAAATAAAAAAAAATAATGTCAGCTAGCGATCACTTGTTTATCAGAAAGCTTTCAAAGTCTTGGTTTTGATTTTTGTATTCGTAAAAAAGATTTTACTCAAATTATATAAAAATCTCAAGTGGTGATAAAAACGAATCTGAATAAAGTGTGTTTATAAGATGGAAAATATTAATAAAGTTATGTAAAATCAAGAACAACAAACTTTTTTCTGAAACAATAATAACACTGCTCTACAGCCAAAAAATACTCTAAGCGCGACCATCCTATCTATATGTAAAATCGGTCGCTGATTCCGAAAATCTGGTTCATTTTTAATTCTATGGGAAGGTTTTTGAGATATCGGCAATTTACCGTTATTTGGCCAATTGGTCCACTTAATCCTGTATGCCTCTTTAACACAGTGTGCTATCTTCCTTGGGCTAACACAAAACGAAAGAAAATAAAATTAACTTTTCATGGCTCCTATAACATTTTTTCCTAACTCTTATAGTTTCTGAAATATTGACGATTCAAATTGAATTTTTTCGCTTTTTAACGATTTTTTGAAGAAAAAATTGACTTTATCAGACAATATCTTTAAAACCAATGTTTTCACCTTCGGTTTTACTCCTTTGCGTGAAGCTCCATTTTATTACCAAAAAAATAAGCTATCAACGAAGAAAATCCATGGTAAAATGGAAAAGTTATAGGCGATCATGTAAATTAAGCCAAATCGCGCAATGCCGCTATACGGTACATTCTCTGCATATTGTACCAATACCTAAACAGCTGCAGTAGCAGCACATTGGCAGCGCAGTAGATGCAAGCCCATTTACGGGTATAACATGCATAAAATATACCCGTGCAGAGGCATTGCGCGACTTGGCTGTATTTACTTGATCGCCTATAACTTTTCCATTTTACCATGGATTTTCATCGTTGATAGCTTATCTTTTTCCCAATAGAATAGAGCTTCAGGTAAAGGAGTAAAACCGAAGGTGAAAACATTGGTTTTAAAGATATTGCCTGACAAAATCAATTTTTTCTTCAAAAAATCGTTAAAAAGCGAAAAAATTCAAATTGAATCGTCAATATTTCAGAAACTATAAGAGCTAGACAAAAATGTTATAGGAGCCATGAAAAGGAAATTTAATTTTCTTTCGTTTGGTGTCATCATAAGGAAGATAACTCACTGTGTTAAAGAGATATACTGGATTAAGTGGAGCCATTGGCCAAATAACGGTAAATTGCCGATATCTCAAAAACCTTCCCATAGAATTAAAAATGAACCCGATTTTCGGAATCAGCGACCGATTTTACATATAGATAGGATAGTCACGTCCAAAGTACAGACAAAAAATTTCATTTTGTGATCCAGTGTAATCGTTAATATATTTTTGAGTTTAAGCCGTGTTGTGTTTTGATTGTGAGTTTTTTCTGTGTTAAATAGAATATAAAAAAGTTGGATCAAATAGGATCAATAAAAATTATATATGTAGTTACAGCTAATAGTGTCCTCTTTAATATAAATGTTATTTTATCTGCGGGAATTTGCAAGCGAGGGTACAATTTCACTTTTTTCAGAGCAAAGTAAACTTCGAAAATGGCTATACTTTACAATTTTGTATTGATAATAATAAAAGTATAAAACTCTTTTATATATAGGGTTTAAAAACCTAATAATTTCCCTTGAAAATAACGTTACACTTTTTCGTATATCTTCTTTAGTACCTGAGATATTGTTATTTTAATTTCATTAACTTGCTAAAAAACTAAAAAACTTTAAAATTTCCTATCGCAAAAAAATGAACTTAAAATAATGTTATCTCCAAAACTACACGTAGCATCGAAAATCTGACTTCAGATTCAGATTCAGCGTATCGGAAACCTTTAGAAAAGTAAAGTTTTATCTCTATTTGAAATTCAACCTAAATTTACAGTTTCCACTATGTATGGCAGCAGCAGCGAAAAATGGACGTGGCTCGCCCATTTTCGTCATGAGACATTACTTTTACCTTTAAATGCCCTATGAAAAGTTTTAGACTGATATCTTAACTCTAACTACTTTATTCCTCAAAATCTGAATTTTGAACCATAGTGCCCTGTGAAGAAGTAAACAAAAACAGCTGATCAAATACGATGACCCAAAAACATATCGTGCAGAGTTGTATTTATTTAGTACACATATAGCATAGAATGCAACAACAAAATATTATGACTTATGACAATATGGCGCAATATGACAGGTTGTGAATCCCCGTAATGGTATCGTATGTATGTATGTAAGAAAGGTGAAATATAATTTATTTTTTTTTTCTATCATGAAAGGTATACAGTCCTGAAATGTGTGTGCTTTCGTTATAACCTTGAAATGCTTTAGCAACGCAAATTGGTAAGTCGAATAGTCAATACTGGCATTGGCATACCAACACTAAAGTCAACAACCAGCAAATTACAATAACAACAACAGCAAGCTAGGCTATAGGTGGATGCTATATACATACATACATACATATGTACATACAGTTTTGCAGCATGCAGAGCTCGCCGACAGCTGTTAAAGCAAACCACACACATACATTTGTACATATGGATATATGTATGTATGTGTGTACCTCCAATGGCAATGGCACGGAACAATTCGATTTACTGATTGTATTGGTTTATGCAAATTTTTGCGATCGCCAGCAAGTCGCTGCCAAATCAAATGAAATAATGGTTGCTGCTGCTACGGACTGCTGCTGCTACAGTCAGTTCTAGACATATACGCCGCCGATTGACGCCGCCGCCGCCGCGCCGATTACCTTCATAATCGGCGTATCGGCGCGGCGGCGTGCGCTGGCGCGCCATACCCGTATGGAGCGAGATGTGTACATATTTTCCTAGTTTTTCTAACTGCTAAAGTTCTTCAAAATTAAAAAAAGGAACCAATCGACGTGTTTTGACCTCAGGAACATGAAGCTGAATGCGGAAATGTTTTATTTTTTGCCGGTTAAAAGTTATTAACAAAAACTTTGGCTGTTCCCTACTTTACTAGCCTCAGTCCTAAAGAATTTAAGCTACTGGAAAATTTCAGTTCGTTGGCTTACATAATTTTTTCTCAGATACGGAACTTTTCTGGGATCTCTTCCATTTAGTCCTACTTATCGAGGTCTGTTGCTAATTGTTCTACTCAAAAGTTCACCATTTCAACCCTCCTTGATATCATTAGATGCCGAAAATGATCCCAAACATGCCTCCAGAATCGAAAACTCATAGTTTGAACGTAAGAAAGTTGCTGTTTTTGAGTAGCCCTCACAGTTGTCGAACCTCAGCCCTATAGGGAATATTAAAGAAGACGATGGGGGATCAAAAATGGAAAAATAAGCAAGAGTTATGGAAAAAAAATTAAAGAAGCTTGGTACTTAATACCAGTTGCAAATTGCGCTGATTTGGTCAACCCTATGCCACGAAGAAGTAAGGAAGTTATAAAAAATAAAGGAGCTTCAACTAAACATTAGTTTAAATCTAGCTGCAGCAGTAATATTGTAGTTTATTTGAAAAAACAATCGAATTTAAAGTTTGTCCCTATTATTATTTCCAACTTAAATAATACATTTCATTATTTTTATTCATAAAAATTAAATTATTATACAAAAACCACCTCAGAGTCATTGAAGCATGTCCTCTCCGTGTAAGCATCAATGTATGGTTATTATTATTTGGTCTTAAAATTAAATAAATGGAGAATTACAAAATTTTGTCCCTATTATTTTTTCCAACACTGTATATACATATATTTATTTTAAAGTGCCTTATATATATATATAAATATGTACATATGTAAATATATGTATGCATGTTTATTATCATACAAAATAAGCAAATGAATTTAAATTTACCCTTAGGGCCTTTTCACATTACTCGGTACGACATCGGATCGACATTTTTTGCTCAGTATTTTCAGCTTACCGAAACGATTCCGCGTAATCGGCAGAAAATAGGAAAACAAACATCGAAATTTGCAAAACAAAATTTTTTAACTTCCACAAATCACTCAATAATAACAATAATGTCTTCTAGCGAAGACGAAGACATTATAACTTGCTACATTTATAGCCGAAACGAGTTTTTTACTGACTTTGTTCTTCTTCTTTTATTACGCCGCAAAAATGTCTGCAGCAATTCCTCAAATTTTACTGACCGGTCTTACCGCGTTGCGGTATACCGAAATTAATCCGCTCATGTATCATTTCATGTATGCAACACTAATGTGAAAGTGCCAATTGAAATACATGTGGTCGGTAAGGTTTCGGTATACTTTCGGTAAAAACCAAAAATGTCGATCCGATACCGCACCGAGTAATGTGAAAGCGCTCTTACATATGGATTTGTGTATATTCTTTAATATTTATTTTCTTTATTTTATATTTTAGTTTATGTAACAATTGTTTTTTGCTGTTAATAAAAAAATTTCAGCAATTTAAGGTGGAAATTAGTTTATTTATTCCATTCAGCCAGCGATATTAAGGTAACTAAATAAAATTAATATTTGAATAAGGATTGTGATTTGTAGATTTGGGGCAGGCGCGCCGGCGCGAAAAAGCACGCCGGCGTCGCCGCCGCCGCCGAAATATTTTTGGAATAGCGCCGCCGCCGCCGGAATCACTGTCGGCGTATATGTCTAGTCAGTTCGGTGTCATGCAGAGTTTCTTCCGTCTGTTACAGCCAAAACTGACAAACTGTCGAGTTGTATGTAGGAGTACGTTGTTAAGCAAAAAGGGCAAGTTCAAAATGGCTTTAAATATGTATGTATGTATGTATGTATATAGTATGTCTCTGTGTATCTTGAATTGGTTTTGTGTGTGTACTGTTTTTTTTTTTTTTGAGGTCGTTCACCCATTAGCAGCATTACTTACGTACATATGGTACATAGTAGGTGATTTACTGCTCGAAATAATCGTCATTTGAATTTTTTGCCGCCTGGTTTGCTGTTTATTTTTATTTAATAAAAGCATCGAACCATCGAAATCCAGTTTGAAAAAAAAAATTTGAAAATTTTTTTGTATGTATGTTTTCAAAAGGAGATTTTAATACCTTTCTAACAGTATAAAAAGTTTTGAAATCGGTTGATTAGTTTACGCGTGATATCAAAATATAAGAAAGCCAAGAGATGCATTTACTTAAATAAATTAAAAAAAAAAAAACAAAAAAATGCTATTTTAGTTTTCAGATATGTTATATATATTAAATGTGGCCGCTGTGGCGCAGTGAGTAGAGTGCTCGCCTGCTACGCCAGAGGTCTCGGGTTGAAACCCCAGTCCGAGCAAACACCAAAAAAATTTTTCTAATTAGTAAAAATCCAATTATTGGGTTTTTTAAGAGCAGCGGTCACCTCTCGGCAGTGGACGGCATACCCTCCGAGTGTATTTCTGCCATGAAAAAGCTTCTCACAAAAAATGCATTCGCCGTTCGGAGCCGGCATAAAACTGTAGGTCCACCCAATTAGTAGGAAAAAACAAAAGGAGCCAACCTCGAATTGGGAGGGAAGCTCGGCCATAAAACTCGCCAGTGTTATAATAGCGCCATTGTATTATATTATATATATTAAATAGACCTTTCTAAAAAAATATTATTTTTCAAAATCGCTTGATCTTTGAAGCGTTTTTTCAGTTTCAAATTTTATTTTGGAAAGCATTTTTTTCATAGAACTAAAACAAAAAAAAATTTTACAGTATATTTTTTTGAAAGCTCATTTCAATACCTTTCTAATGGTATGAAGATCTTTGAAATCGGTAAAGCCATTCCCTAGTAAGCACACTTTAAAAGTACCTATTGTCGTAATTTTTCGAATATTTTCGAATATTTCGATACCTTGCCACGCCCACAATTATTCGAAAATGCAATTTCTAAAAATAAGGTTGTGTATGGGTAGGTAAGATGTACCTCTATGCAAAATTTCATCAAATTCTGAGGGGGTCGGGTTCAAAATGTTCGTTTTTTTCAGCCTTTGATATGAAATTCATCATATGTAATCATAACGGTAGGTTATCTTAAAATAGGTCAACTTTTCCCTTGTTACTATGGTAATAGTATTTTCCTCATTTTAATTCGAAAACTTCCCGTCAGTATTAATTTGCTGCTGCATGCAAAGCTATTACACCTTTAAATTCTCTCCCATATTTATACAAAGCATAAACGTACATACATATTTATACTAGTTAGTCTGCATGGACATAAATACATTTGTTTGTGTGTTTACTTAGCAAATGCTAATCAAAAATTAACAGTCGTCTTCGATTAGAAATCAAATTTGTAGTATTCATACAATAAATAATAACAACAATAACAAGTAATAATAAAAGCAGATTGGAAATAGTATGACTGGAATTTAGTATGTACACTCAGAAAAAAAATCATCAACACGATTCATATAAAATTAACACGATCAATCTTTACACATAGAACAGCAACAATTTTTTTCTAATTACACGATGTTTGAAACATGATTTTGGCTTTGTAAGTGTCATCTAAAAATTTGGTAAATTCAACCAAATTTTATTGTTAATACAACATGAAGAAATTTTAAAATATACAAGATGATTCAAATATAAAATTTTATTCCTAAATGTCATTTGGAATTTGGTTTACTTAACTTGATGATAGTGTCAATATAAACTAAAAAAAATGTTAGAAAAATGACATCCCAATTTTAGTGTTAATACAACATGAAAACAAATGTGAAAACAACAAGAACCACAATTAACAATAAAATTTGGTTGATATAACACGAAACAATGTTCATTTGTAATTTTGGTTTATTCAACACGATCATAGTGTCAATGTAATCTAAAAAAAAGTGTTAAAAAAGAACGTCAAAACTATTTTGAAACATACATAATTTTTTTGATCATTTGAAGTCTGATTTTCGTGCAAAGCGCAAATTATTTTTTTAAAAAAAAAGGAAAATTTTGTGCCGTGGCAGTGATGCGAGTTTAGCATCATTGTCAGTTCGCGATAGTGGGTTTTATTTATATTTTCAGTTTGCAGGTGAGGATTACATTTTTGTTTCTAAAATTATTTAATGTTCAATATTTTATTTTTCCTCTTCATAGGTTGCAATATCACGAGGAGGTTTTTTAGCGAATGGGGGTTTGCGTGCAGCATGCGGTTGTTGCATTAGCGGCCAAACATTACTCGGTGCAAGTGATAGTACTATCGCCCATGTATAAACTATCGCCGGTACATTTGTGTTCGTATGAGAAGGACGCCTTCAATTTGGTCAGTTGTACGGGTGATGTACGAATGTGCTTAATTGAAGTGATGATTATATATTTTATGTTTTATATGTTTTTTTATTTAAAAAAATAAATTGTACAATCAACAAGACTTTCTAGTTAATTTAACAATAAATTTAATGTAAAATCAAAAAGATGTTATTGTTAATTCAACAGTACCAGTTCGTGTTAATTTAACCAGCTTTTATTGTAACATTAACTAGTTAAAATTGTAAAATCAACAGGAAGACTCAATACTTTTTAGTGTTAATTCTACAGTTGTCATCCTGTTAAACTAACACTTGACAGTAGTGTTAAATTTACACGATTACATGATGGCGTACATTAAGCATCGTGTTGAAAAAAATTAACCACAAAATTTGTTGATTTTTGGTTGATTTCACACTATTTTTTTTCTGGGTGTACTTGTGAATTTGTGTGCATTTCTATAGCTTTTGCAAATAGCCAAGTAACTTCTACTATTTCGGCATCCTCAAATAATGTAATTTGCATGGCAAATTGTAAGTGAATGGTTTTTTTGTTTATGGAAAAGGGCAACATTTGGTTGACATTCTGCATATAAATTTCAGCATATTGCACAACAAAACTAGTAAAATATGTACGAGAAAACGTTTGCATACCTTAACCCTGGCAATCGTTGAACAAGCACAGTTAGAACACATATAAACCCTGCCCAGCTGGTGGATTGAAATTCTTATACTATCAAGCAAACAAATTAGACTTAATTAGAAAAAAAAGCTACATACATATCGCACGTTTTATGGATTAGGGATTTAACTCAAAAAAAATTTTTTTTTTTGGGAAAACGCAAATAAAGTTTTATAATTTCAAATAGTTTCCTTCTACGGCTAACTACAAAATCACTTTTATTTCCGCCAATTTTATCTTTTTGAGTATTTTATAAGACTAGACTCAAAGGCACTAACCAGTTATTGAAATATATGGCAAAATCCCAGAAATCGAAAATTTCGAGTTAAATCCCTATTGCATAAAACGGGCGATATATATGTACATTTGCAAGTGTATGCATGAGAAGGAGTATGCATGCAATTAGACCTGCAGGGAAGCCAAGATTATGGAGTACTACAACGTTAAAAAATGAAATCCCAAGAGCATCACATCTTCGTTCTTATACTCACAACCAGTGTTGCCGCAGCCTCAAAAAATTTGGTATCAAAAATTGATACCTTCATGTTTTTTTTCGTATCACCGAATATTTTTTGGAAAAAACACTTCAATTAATCAAGAAAGCTGTTCTCGAGCTTTTAACCCGTATAACAATTTGATACGCCCGTTTTTTTTTCGTATCACCAAAAAATTGTTTACAAAAACCCTCGATTTCCTTGTATTTCGGGCAATGTGCATACATGAAGACGCCATCTGCCATCATGTGTGGCGAGCTTTAGTGAGTCGTGCTCATTCCTTCCATGGGCAGTGATTCCTACTATAAAGTTTGATAAAATATTGCCCTTTTTTGTATTTTCGTGGCATTCACAGGTTGTTAAAATTTTTAAGAAAATCTTAAAAATGAAAAAGAATCGGTTAATATTCTTTGATTTTGATTAAATTGTATCAAAATTATTTGATACGGATTAAAAATGTATCAAATTTGTTCTACGGCAAAATAAAAAGTATCTACGTATCTTCGGCTTAAAAAAGTAGCACATTTGATACGATTGTATCAAAACGGCATCACTGCTCACAACAGTCAAAAAACGTGTTAGGCATAACTCAAGTTTTTGTATTCCTTGTAATGAAAAGACTTGTTAATCTTTGCAAACATACAAAGTTATATCGCTAGCTTAGAGTGCAAACTGTGTAAGTCCATTTTTATGAAAAAGTGTATTTTTATGTAGAACGCTAGAAAAATCAAATACGCACCACGCTAAACAAGTTTGTGACACTTGTCATATTTCTACTCGTTGTTATTCAGTGATACGCAAATTGTGTAAGTCCAAAAAACGAAGAAAATTGTGTAAGTCCAAAATTTTACATGAACAGAAATTTTTTTTTTCATTTCGAAATTTTTTTATTTTTGTTTGTCTCTTCTACAAAGTTTGAAAAAAGGACTTACACAATTTGCACTCTAATCTAGCGATATTAATGAAATTAATAAACATCTCTTCTTTCGCATTCCCTTATAAAAAAACCTGTTGTCTCAGATCCTTGCACTTTTTTGCTTTTATCTAAGCGTAAATGAATATTCGTTCAGTATTCATCAAAATCGATAACCAATAAATTTTATATAATATAATATAATAAAATACTTGACATCTGTTTTCTACAAATTGGGTAGACCTACAGTTTTATGCCGGTTCCGAACGGCGAATGCATTTTTTGTGAGAAGCTTTTTCATGGAAGAAGTACACTCGGAGGGTATGCCGCCCACGGCCGAGAGGTGAACGCTATTTCTAAAAAGCCAATAATTGGGTTTTAATTACTAATTAGCAAAATGTTTTTGGTGTTTGTCCGAATTGGGGTTTGAACCCGAGACCTCTGGTATAGCTGGCGAGCACTCTACCCAATGCACTACAGCGGCCAATAAAGTTTACTCGCTCAAAAACTACCAAATGTATTCTTCACCTTTTTTTTTGCCTACTGGGTCATGAATTTTAGTGTAAATCGTTAGTAGTCAATCAATTATCGCCATCGGTGCTAGCGCCCACAGGCAATAGCAACGACAAAAGTCGTTCACTACAGTAATTGAATAGAGCATTATTCGCTTGCTCTTTTTATACTCAGCTGTACTAGTACACAGAGTATTATAGTTTTAATCACATAACGGTGGATTGTAACAGAATGAAATAATGGAGATAGATATAGACTTATATATATCAAAATGATCAGGGTGAAAAGAGAAATCGATTGAGCCATGTCCGTCCGTCCGTCCGTCCGTCCGTCTGTCCGTCCGTCCGTCTGTCCGTCTGTCCGTCCGTCTGTAAACACTCTAACTCGCGCAAAAATTGATATATTTTGATGAAATTTGAAATGCAAGTTGGTATCGAGACTGGGACGGTTGGTATTGAAAATGGGCGAAATCGGACCATGACCACGCCCACTTTTCCTATATAGAAAAAATCGGAAATTTGGTATCTCAGCCACTAATATAGCTAGAGCGATGAAATTTTACCCACGTGTTGAGCTCAGGCCCCTATGAAGAAATTTGGTGAAATTTTAGAAAATGGGCGGTGCCACGCCCACTTATTAAGGGTCAAACATTGAGGGTTTTATAAGCCATAACTCAGAAACCATTGAAGATATATCGATGAAATTTGGTACGCGTGATATACTTACTTAGGTAAATGTTTGAACGAAAAATTTCCAAAATCGGTTGACGACCACGCCCACTTTTATATATGGGTCTTATAAAGTGACCTAATAAAAACATTTTAACGCCTTCTTTTAGAAGCAGGAATATACGAGATTTCTTAGCCTATAACTCCAAAAATAATTGAGATATTATGACGAAACTTTGTTTATACGTTTTATAACTTGTGGTAATATACACGCAAAAATTTATTGAAATCGGTTTATGACCACGCCTACTTTTTAACAAAGATATTTCTGGAACACCCTTTTGGAATTTGTAACGTGAAGTCTTTGTAACTAGAAGTCAAAAAGGAATGAAATTTTGCACAAAGAATAATATACATATGCTTAGTTGATCGACTGATAAAAATGTTGAAAATGGGCGTGGCTACGCCCACTTTATGCAGCACTCGCTTTATATAAAATACACCGTGTTTCCATCAAACGCAAACAAACAATGAAAGCATACAGCTGAGTATCTAATGTTCGATTCCACTCGAACTTAGGCTTCCTTACTTGTTTTTGTTGCTTTTATATCTCTTTTATTTTATTTTTCTTTTGCAGTAAAAATAATTCATTTTACACTTCATTTAACAAATTTGCATATTCTAGTTAATACAGCGTTTTTTTTTTTGTTTTGACCTTGACTTTTTTCCACAGATTATGTATGTAGTTGTACATTTTATTTGTGAATTAAATTTTTCTTACCAAACATACATATGTACATATGTACGAGTACACACAAGCTAATAGCTGTTTGAATTATGCATTCGCTATTTTTTTTTTCCAGACAAAAAAAACTTTATTTCAAACTTTTTTGTATTTCAGTGCAGTAAAATAAAAAATTATTAAACATCCATTAAATATTTCTACAAACTTTTTAATTTAAGTTACGTATCTAGTGTTCACTGTTCGCATTCCAAGTAATTAATTAAATAACATATTAGCTGTGTCCGCTGGCAATTTTTTTTTTATCAAACATATCGCACACTAAATCAAAAAGCGTCACAACTCAAAAAATTTGAAATATTCAGGAGAGGCAAAAAACTGTTTTTGCTGACATGGTTGCAATTTTTTAATCAAATAAAGTTGCAAATGGTATTAAAGCCTGTATAAAGCTGATTTACAAACAGTTTTTTTAGTTTTGTTTGGTAGTTTTGACAATACGAGTCAATTTAGAGTTGTGACTCTTTAGTTGAAATTTTTTCGTTGGGTTTATGGTATTAAGTCAAATTGTGTCTCCTTAGTTGAAAATATGTTTTGATTTACCCTTAAAAGTCTTCAAACACTAACTAATTAGCAAAAAGGAAAGGAAAAACAAAAAAATTTAACTTCATGTTGTATATTTTAGGGTAAGTATTCAATTTAAAAGGTAAGTATATAACAGGTAAGTATGTAAAAACGGTAAGTATAAAATTCAAGTTTAAGAGTAAATTCAACAAGGCAATTTAACAGGTAAGTTAATCAAATCTACATTATTAATACGCTAACATAAATTTTGTTCCATCTTCTCCGTCGAAACTACTGAACCGATTTTAAAACTAAGCACACTATTAGAAAGGTATTGCTCTCAAATAGAACTGCGCCAATTTTCATGAAAATTGGTTGGCAAATGCGTCCACAATCGTCGTTGGAAAATTGCCGTGTGGTTGTTGTTGCATGCTTTTGCACACAACAGAGCTGTATCAATGCGCAAGCATACCTGACTTTGTGCGTTTTCGCCAAACTTATCATGCAACTGTGAAAATGTTTGGCTGGATGCGGTGTGTAGTTTCAAAGAAGTAGAAACGTAAAAAGGTAGCAAAGGCACTACAACAAAAACACAAAGTCAAGGACTAAGAAGGATAAGAAAGAATAATTAGGAAATAAATTGAGTAAAGAAAAGAGCAGAAATAGAAAGAAAGAAGTAGGTAGAAGAATTTGGAAGACGAGTAACGACAATAACACCAACAACAACAACAACAAAATAGTAGCAGCGACGGCAGCAACAAAAGGAGCAGCATCAACAGGAACAAGAAGAAAATGGTAGATAACAGTGACAACAAAAAGCAATTATACAAAAACTATAGTTGCACTTTAGTCATAAGAAAACATCTAGAAAGACTGCCGAGTTTCGACAGTAGGCAGCACTCTAGTTGAATTAAATCTTCATCCATGTATTCAACACATTTTCAAAAGCAAATGAAAACTAAAGAAAAAAAAATTTTGCATAAAATTTCTAATAACATATTTCTAATATGATAATCTTGAAAACTCTAACCTTTATAGTAATACTTACATTGATTTAAATTATCAATTATCATAATTACTTGTATCAAAGATAATATACTTGGTTATACTTACTTTTTCTATAAAAAACAAGTAAGGAAGCCTAAGTTCGAGTGGAATCGAACATTAGATACTCAGCTGTATGCTTTCATTGTTTGTTTGCGTTTGATGGAAACACGGTGTAGGTACTTTATATAAATCGAGTGCTGCATAAAGTGGGCGTAGCCACGCCCATTTTCTAAATTTTTATCAGTCATCCAACTAAGCTTATGAATATTATTCTTTGTGCAAAATTTCATCCCTTTATGAGTTACAAAGATGTCACGTTACAAATTCCCAAAGGGTGTTCCAGAAGTATCTTTGTTAAAAAGTAGGCGTGGTCATAAACCGATTTCAATAAATTTTTGCGTGTCCATTAACACAAGTTATAAAAGTGTATAAACCAAGTTTCGTCATAATATCTCAATTATTTGTCGAGTTATGAGCTCCGAAATCTCGTTGATTCCTTTGTCTGAAAAGAGGCGGTGCCACGCCCATTTTCCGAAATTTTTCTATTTTTTGTTTCCCATCTATTGTAGAACTCATGCCACAAAATTTCAATGAATTATCTTTATATTTGACAAAGATATCGCTTAAAATGTTTTTATTAGGCCACTTTATGATACCCATATATATAAGTGGGCGTGGTCGTCAACCCATTTCGCTAAAATTTTGAACATGTATTACTACAAGTAGTGAAAGTGTATACACCAAGTTTCGTCATAATATATCGATTATTTGTCGAGTTATGGGCTCAGAAATCTCGTATTTTCCTGCTTCTAAGAGGAGGCGGTGCCACGCCCATTTTCCAAAATTTTTGTATTTTTTGTTATATGTCCATAGTTGGACACCTTCCATAAAATTTCAATGATATATCTTTATATTTGACAGAGATATCGCTTAAAATGTTTTTATTAGGTCACTTTATAAGACCCATATTTAAAAGTGGGCGTGGTCGTCAACCGATTTTGGCAATTTTTCGTCAAAACATTTGCCTAAATAAGTATATCACGCCTACCAAAATTCATCGATATATCTTCAACGGTTTCTGAGTTATGACTCATAAAACTTTCAATGTTTGCCCCTTAATAAGTGGGCGTGGCACCGCCCATTTTCCAAAATTTCATCATATTTCTTCATAAGGGCCTGAGCTCAATACGTGTGTGAAATTTTATCACTCTAGCTCTATTAGTGACTGAGATACAAAATTTCCGATTTTTACTATATAGGGGAGGTGGGCGTGGTCATGGTCCGATTTCGCCCATTTTCAATACCATCATTTCCTGTCTTGATACCAACTTACATTTCAAATTTCATCAAAATATCTCAATTTTTGCGCGAGTTATCGTGCGTACAGACGGACAGACGGACAGACGGACGGACATGGCTCAATCGATTTCTCTTTTCACCCTGATCATTTTGATATATATAAGTCTATATCTATCTCGATTATTTCATTCTGTTACAATCCACCGTTAGGAAATCAAAACTATAATACTCTGTGTACTAGTACAGCTGAGTATAAAAATCACACCTCTGAACGATATAGCAAACTATTTCACAGTTTAAAGTGGCACAAGTCGAAATAAGACTCTTTAACTGAAAATTAAACTACACTGTTGCTTAAATGCAAACTGTCACAACTATAAATAGTACTCTTTAGTTGATACTGGGCAAGCAGGTAACATAAACGCAAGTAACATCAAAACAGACATAACGTAATTTCTCCACCTAAGGAAGGCAGTGTTGGAGAAGAATTTTTCACAGTCGTTAGGTATGTGTTCTGAGAACTGTTTTATGGAAAAAAGTCGATTTTGAAAAATTTTAAGTTGTGACTGTTTTTGATTTAGTGTGCGATATGTAAACAAAAATATTAGCGTAAATAAATGTGTAATTAAATTTCTGCCTAAGGCCTAAATGTTTGTTATAATAAACGTGCTTTAACATTGCGTACATATGTATGTTTGTATGCATTTGAGCTTGCTCGTAGTATCTAGAAAATTTGTGCATATTTTCGCGTTCAACATTTCATTGCGTAACGACATAGTTTGTTGTAATTTGCTAATATTACTATAGTAAATTAAATAATTAATTATGCATTACAAATGCATGACAATATTTGTTCCATTCAAATGTATAAAAAACAACTATAAGCAATTAAGCCATATGTATGTATGTATGTTAATGAATGCGTATAAATATTTAAAGGGTTGATAAATTAAATCAATTGTTCAATTACATATAAATATATAATAAAACACATCAATTAAAAAATGTTTTGTGTTATGTTTTAAAAAAATTATTATTTTTTTTTTGGTGAATTTTGAGCAACAAACAACTGATTTATAATTTAACAATAAGCCATAATCAGCTGTAAAAGTAAAGAGAAGAGTTGTACACTTTATATCATAAAAGCTAGTGAACTCCGTGGTTTCTTTGCTATCGACCTTGAAAAAAACGCTTCAATTTCGTTGTTGTTGCTGTTGTTGTTTGGGAATATCAACATCTTGCATGATATTTTTTTTACGAGGAGGAAGCATCGAAAGCCTTTTAATTAGATGAATTAGTCAATGATAAGTGGTTTCGCGCCACGCGACATGACGGATGCAGGAGGCTTAACTCCTGTACGTGTCCGTAACGGATTCCATTCGAAGTGGCCAATGTTAGGTGGTCTACGGAGGCCAAACTCCGCACCACGCATGGTAACGGATTCAAGAGGCTGAACTTCTGTACGTATCCGTAATGGTGCCCAATTAGTCCATTTAGTGTATAATAAGTGGTTTCGCGCCACGCGCGATAACGTATGCAAGCGGCTGAATTCCTGTACGTATCCGTAACGGATGCAGGAGGCCGAGCTGCTGTACGT
Source organism: Urophora cardui (assembly GCA_960531455.1). Taxonomy (NCBI): domain Eukaryota; kingdom Metazoa; phylum Arthropoda; class Insecta; order Diptera; family Tephritidae; genus Urophora; species Urophora cardui. The sequence goes on from OY482671.1 coordinate 115,277,975, forward strand.
ATCCGTTGCACTCGAAGTGCTCAATCAGTCGATTTAGTCTATGATAAGTGGTTTCGCGCCACGCGACATGACGGATGCAGGAGGCTTAACACCTGTACATATCCGTTCCACTAGAAGGCTCGAAGTAGCTATGATTGGAAGGAGCAATCTGGCACTATTAGTGATACTATTAGTGATCCTTTAGTCGCCGCTACTTCGCCGTCTTCTCTCTAGACTCCTCAGTGTTTTCACCGTGTTTGCTATTACGTCACTAGCCGCAGCCCATTTTGCCTTGCTTTCTAGCATATGCTTCACGAAAGACTCAGGTGTATAATCTCCTCCAAATATTATACGGAGCTTATTTCTCGATTCGTAAAATCTTGCACACTCAAAGAATGCGTGGTACCTATACATCCTCTATTGCTTGCCCCACGCAGTGATCGCACGTTGGGTTAGACTCGTGCTTAAAGCGAAAGAGATAGGCCTTGAAACAACCGTGTCCAGATAGGAACTTCGCCGTGTCTTCTTTCCAATCAGCCTTTTAAGTCTGGTATGCATCTATGTGTGCAGCGTCCCTTTGTGGAGTTATTCCATCTGAGCTGCCAGCTTGGCATGCTGGTCTCTCTTGCCTCGGAGCGCCCGGCTTCGTTTTGTGCAATCATTGTAGCTTCTTTTGCCAGTATGTATATAGGATATAGAATGGCAATGACCAGCGCGGCTTCATCCTACAGTGTTTCAAACGCGCAACACACTCGCAGCGCGCACAGGTGGTAGGTCGACTTGATGCCACGGAAGTATGTTTGTTGTTCTATAGCGTGATGCCACACAGGAGCGTCGTAGAGGATTTGGCTCCTTACAACGCACGCAAATAGCTGTTGCCTTCGTTGCTTTGGTCCACGTGCTACGTGGTCACCTCAACTCGTTGAAAAAGCACATGGCGCATATCAGTAATTTTTGTAATAATTTTTGTAATTCTCTTAAAAAAAAGTTGAAAAAAAAATTTGAACTATTCTCTCTTCAGGCTGTGTGTACGCGAAATAAACGAATATGAAATCTATTTCGTCAGTTTTTTTCAGCTTCTTCTTTCCATTATAAATTTATCCTTTACTCATTCAGATTGCCACTGAAAGTTGTATTTTTATTTTCGGAAATACTTAGTTCAATTCCCATACCATCAATCACCAACTCTTAATCATACTTGATATCTCCTTAATAGGGGTAGAGAGGGAGAGAGATAGAATTGGAAGAGGCTGTTGCTGATTTGGGGGGGGGGGGGGGGCGAAAGCGGCAACACTCATTCCGTTAAATAAAGTTTTACGTCAATTCCATTGCTAATGCGTTTATCAATTACCGGAGAAATGAGAATCTACATTTGGCAATGACATGGAAATAGTACTTATAACGAACACATACATACATGCATACATATGTGCATGAATATAAATATCAAAAAATCTACGCCTTTTTAAAATTAAAACAGCAGATTTAAAGGTTTACAAAATAAGGCCTGAAAATTATAAGGATTGCAAACTTGTATGGCGTAAGGCTTAAAATAAGGCTGATTTTCATGTATTGATGCCATCAGGCCATAAGGAGTACTCCCTCTCTCTCTCTCTCTCTCTCTCTCTCTCTCTCTCTCTCTCTCTCTCTCTCTCTCTGAGAGCACACCTTATTCGAAAGGCTTATCCGCCATACTAAATAAGGCTTAGATAAGTATTAGAAAGTTAAGAGCAGAGTGAGTACATAACAGAAGCAGCGCTGCCAGCGTTCTCCTTTTTTAGACCTGATTTGTCAACAATAAGCCTTAACTTTTTTTGCAGGGCTTTTTACATACGCACACAGCATCACTTAAGAAAATGCGATTTTCTTTATGTGCATGAAATGAAGTATGCACGGGTATTTGCATAAAGGCAATTTACATGAGGACATGAGCATGCAGGACTACATACTTACATGCAAACATACATACTAGAGGTCGGAAACTATCGATAGTCAGCACCATCGATAGTGTACGATAGTTTTTTGCAAAACTATCGATAGTATATCGATAGTTGACGATAGTTTCGGGTTATTTAGGAGAGTCTACGGCTACGCCACACTGTAACCGCCTTTTGCCGTCCGGCAGCAAACACATCTACAAACACATCTGTTTTAAATGAGCTCACCCGATTTCACCCGAATGTAAGCAAACTTTGCCCAACTGTCCTGGTCTTATTCTTACCAATACATGAAAGTAATAGAAGATGATCCAATAAAACTTTTTTCAGTACATTGTTTTGTTTTATTTATTTATTAGCCATTTATTCTTGTTCAAAAAAATTAATATATTAACCAGAGACCATAACAGTTATAACAAATAAATATAAAAATCACTTGATAACAATTATTGAGCAATGGAAAAATTTTTCCATCATCAATAACAATTACTCAAAGATCGATATTTTTTCGATCAGATCATAATTGTTATGAGCAATTAATATTGTTTTCGATCTTCCATAACAATTACTTGATGATGGATATTTTTTAGATCATCCCATAATTGTTATGAGCAATTTATATTTTTTCGATCTTCCAAATGAAACCTGGGGCCATCCCCTTTCGTTTGATACCCGTATTGTAGTGTAATTTTAATGTTTTTGGGCGATCACATTTTGACCGATAACTCAGTTATCGATAAATTTATCGAAATATGTCGAAGTCCAAATGAAACCTGGGACCATCCCCTTTTATTTGATACCCATATTGTAGTGTAACTTTTATGTTTTTGGGTAATCACATTTTAAACGACCATGCGACTAGAATGCATAGTCGTATTTATGTTGCTTTGACTACTTGCTAGTCAGCAATTCAAACCCTACATGGAATAGTTACCGTTTGTTTGGTGCCTAGTGGTCACATTTCACATTTTCAATAAACTATCGATAGTTCAAACGATAGTCGAAAACCATCGATAGTGTAAACGATGTTCAGAAACCATCGATAGTGACAATAGTGCCATCGATAGTTTCCGACCACTAATACATACATATTAATGTACATATTTATGTTGGCAATAGCTACAGTGTCAACACCTTGTTGCACCGATCTTAGTTAAGAACTTTGATTTATGCACAAATTTTGCAATTCACACCCAATGAAGAACGTGCCGAACGTGTACACGACCTTGTGTGCTGCTGCTCGACATTTGCCACTTTTTCTACTTGTCATTTCTTGTTCTTCCTCATATCGTTATCCTTTTCAAACTTAAAAGGTAGTTATTATTTATTTTTTGCTTATGAAATCTTACTTTATTTTGTGTTTTGTTGTCACTTTGTGTATCTGATATGTGTACGTATCTCCGTTGCAATAACAATAACAAAAAAGTATCTAGGTAAATTGTTTTATGCTTTTTTGGCTGTTGCATAGACCGCTTGCTCTACTTACAGTCGCATAAAGATATGTAAATATACATACATACATATCTGTATGTCTGTATCTTTCTGATTGTAAGATGTTTTGTGAATACATTTGTACAAACATGTACAGTCACGTACATTGAAATGAGTAAAGCCATTTATTAAAACCAAAATTATGCATATGAAAAGGGCATGGAGAGTCAGTATTATTTATATATCACATAGCTTAAAAATATTATTCATATATTAAATCCAACAAGCAAAAACTTTCATAGAATGTGCAGGAAGTTAATTAGCAATAAGCAAGCTAAACTGGATATACCTACTAGCTATTCCTTCTTAAGCTAATGTCGCACCCTCCGGAACCTCGCGGCAATACAGCAATTTAACTCGCATTTCATATATGTATGCGTAGCTTCAATCATAGATAACTAGATACGAAACTCTTTGTTTCGTGATAGCGCTGAAAAATTCGCATTTTTTATAACATTTTCCATTGGTGCCACTGCGCAAAAAAGTGAATGTGGGTATTTTAAAATAAAAATTGGGGATATTTCGTTATTTCTTGCAAATTAATAATATTATGTAATTTTTGCTGCAAAATATGACAGTTACTTCGTAATTATACCTAAGATATGATCTAAAAATAATCTTGACTATTTTGGATCATGTAGAATGGTTTATTTGTTATTAAACAAGTTAATAAAATTTACACCATTATTTCTTTAAAATTTTGTTTCCAGGTTAAAAAGGAAAATCATTTTGTGTTTTCATTGGGTAATCAATTAATGTAGCATTAATTTTAATGCAAATATTTTAAGTAGAAGTAGGATATTCTCATATCTACATATTTGTCACATATTTTTCATTAAAAATGCTAAATATCAAAATAATTTCATTCTCGCTCCTTTTCAAACTTTATCATACATTTTTAATTCACTTCTCGATTAATATAATAAGTAATAAAGTAATTTCATGAATTGGTGGCAAATATCAGAAATCCCGAATTTTTTTTTATTTATGGCGGATTTGATCTGGTTTTTGGTATCAGCTGATTTTGCGATCAGCTGTTCCCCCTGATTCGTCAGTGTTTGAAAGTGAAAAGAAAGTTCAGGACCGCGTGAGAGCAGATAAATTTGAGAGTCTCGTATCTAGTTATCTTTGGCTTCAATGCTCCATAAACGTGTGCACATTACTGTACTTAACTTGTGCATATTCGCATATCGTCGTTTAAAGTGCAAAACTGCGTATCAACCAAACACAATACCGCGCAAGTGACATTTTTGCCAAAAATGAGTTTTCCCCAAAAATAATAGGTGTTAGTGGTTGAAACCCTGTGTACTAAAGTTTATTATACCTTTCATGAACACAAAATGGATTATAACTTTGTGTTATTAAAAAAAAAATAGTTTTCACGTACACCTGCAAACCCGCTTGTACGTCACTATTGAAGAAAATAAAAGATGCAAAAAATTAATTAAAACAGTTTTTACTCCCTGTTGTAAAATTTGGCTGACAGCAGATATGCACTATTGCATTTGGTCGATACGTGGCTTTACACTCTAAACAACGATATGTACTTCTAATCTCAACTCCGTTTGTTTGCTACATATACTTATCTGTAGATATCTAAGACTTTTTTTATAAAAATACTATTGTGTTTTTTCTTCTTCTCATCTTTCTACATCTCTGAAGCATTCAAAGTGGCAAATCTTTGCTGCATATTGACATTTATTTTATGTATTGATATTCAGAGCAAAGAAGAAGTAGAAAATGTCGTTTACAAATGCATGTGAAGGAATCGAATCAAAGGAATCGCATTCAGAGATGAAATTCGATAGGAAAGAGAAAGTGTTGTCGTTGTTGTTGATGTTACTTGCTAAAACAAAAAAAACGTGATGAATGTTTGCACGCATTGTACTTAGATATATAGTAAATATATATGTAAGTTTTGCAACACTTGTACCTACATATATAATGATATATGATATTCAGAGACTTTTGCGCATCCTTCGCACAATTTCGCTCAAATCGTTTGCATTGTAAGCATTTTGTTGCCGCAACAATTTAGATGTGGTTTTACATATGTACATACATATGTATGTATGTATGTAGAATAGAATTCCGATGCAGTGGAATAAATTTAAAACTCAATCGTCGCAAACATACATAAGTACTATGTATGTATGTATGTACATTAGGCCGTCTCGCCTTATATGGACCAAAAAAAAGTCCAGCGTACGCCACCGTACGATTTCTTTTTCGAAAACATTTCTGAAAATTTTTTTTATTTTTTTGTACGTCGCAGATGTCGCTAAAATTCAAGTTTTTCATATCTTTGGTATTTATGGTCCGATCCCTAAGTTTGATACACCAATCTCTTTGGCTTGACAACAGGGTTCCTACTTTATAATTGTATTAACCCTATGTGCGTCATTGGGGTCACTTCCACCCAGTACTTAGTTTATACCACCTTAATGTAACTTCTTTGCCGGCATGTTAAACGTTGTCAAAAAACATTAAAACAAAAGAAATATTTCGATTGATTCAGTAGAACCGGCGTACGGCGAACTTTTTTTTCGTGATACGCTCCAATGTACATATGCATACAGTTAACAAAGAGTTTAGTTTATGCATAGATGATCAATCAATTAGTTATTATTTACTGTAGTAAGAATGAATAAAGTATTAAATTTAGTTATATATGTTAAAGTTTCCCCTGACAGCAGCAGGAATAGAGTTCCAGGTGCGAACAGCGCTGACGGGAATAGTCTAACTGAAGCCATCGCGGTAAAATAAGGGACAATCAAGTCAATTAATCGAGCTGACTTTGTAATATGTAATTTCGAGTAGAGGTGACAGTTCCCAGTTTCCATATCGCTAGCTTAGAGTGCAAACTGTGTAAGTCCATTTTTATGAAAAAGTGTTTTTAAGTGTAGAAAGCTAGAAAAATTAAATACGCACCACGATAAACAAGTCTGTGATACTTGTCATATTTCTACTCGTTGTTATTCAGTCATACGCAAATTGTGTAAGTCCAAAAAGAGAAGAAAATTGTGTAAGTCCAAAATTTTTATATGAACAGAAAATTTTTTTTCATTTTGAAATTTTTTTATTTTGTATTTTTTGTCTCTCCTACAAAGTTTGAAAAATGGACTTACACAATTTGCACTCTAAGCTAGCGATATGAAAATTACACTTTTTAGGAAAAGTTCGTAAAATTTGCTTGTTATCGAACACATGTATTTTTAGCAGGGACGGTAATCATTATAAGCGAAGTAATATAATCATAAATTCTTCGATTTTTTCGATCAAAAGTAATTATTAATATGTAATTTTGAGTTTTTAATCAAGCATAATTATTAGGTTTGTTTAATGAGACCAAAAATAGAGTAGAGTAGCTCAGGTTAGATCAAAATAGAGTAGCTGTCGAAAAACAAATAGAGCAAGTTAGAGCAACTCAGAGCAAACATCTCATGAAACACTTTTTAGGCAGCAATTATGAAAACATTTGACCGATTGATATTTCAATGCGTATTTACATAAATGCAGCAAAAAATTGAGAAAAGAACAATAGTCTATGTCCACAATTTTCCCTTTTTTATTTTGAATACGCAGATTTTCCATTTTTTGTTTGCTTTTTCCAAATTTCATTTATTTATTTTGTTGACAGTTGGCAAAATTTACTGCTCTAACTTACTCCACGAAAAAAGCTAGAGCAAAAAATTGTGCTCTAGATCTGTTTAGAGCAGGCTCATGAAACAAAATGTAGAGTAAATCAGAGCAAGTTAGAGTACGAAAAATGGTCATGAAACACAATTTTGTGATCTAATTCAATCTAGAGTAACCTAGAGCAGCTCAGTAAACAAACCTATTATTTCTTGATTTTTACTTTTTCCATCAAAGCATAATGATTATGTGTAATTTTAATTTTTTTTATTACTCAAGAATAAAAATTACAGTCTGATTTTTATTTTATTTGTCATAAAAAAACTCAAAACGTCCTACCATAAGGGTTCTTGGCTTAAAATTTTGCACGCACACACCTTTTGGTCTGCTTTAACTACTTCCGAAGAGAAATCGTTGAAAATTTTACTATCAATGGTGGAAAAGTGGTATCAAAGTATGCAGGTAATTTGCTTTGAAATTCTTACAAAAATGTTGCGTATACGCCACGGCGAGATGCCGTAAAACCAGCTTAGAATATTAATGCCACTATCACCAACACCGTCGGCACCGTCGGCGGTACCGAAATGACGTTTTCGGCAAATCGGCATTATGGCAACCGACGGCACGCCGAATTTTTCGAAGTTCGGTAAATCGACATTATGAACACCGAATGAACGAACATTTTGACAGTTTTTCGTGCTGAAATTTGCCGCAAGTATTTGGTTGCGGCGATATTAACAAAATATCCATAAATTACAATAAAAGTTTAAGTAAATTGTGTAAATGCATGTATGAAGTTGGAATAAGTGTGAATATATGTAAATATATTAATCAACCGGTCGCGAGAAGCCACAAACATGGCGTGGGTCCATTGCATTTTCCACCGCGATTGAATTGCTGTTATATGCAAAGAAAAACTTCAGAGAAAAAATTGTGAAATAATGATAACTAGTATCGCCGGTGGTCGAAATTCGACCAATCAATTTATTTTTTCAACTTTGTATTGGTACAAAAATTATACCTTTTCGCGGAGATAAGCAACACTTTCCAAATTCCAGTTGTACCGCAACACTGATTTGCCCTTTTTATCACGGTCCGACGTGAAATCATGGTCAAAATCAAGGCAGATCTAGTAAGGTAGGCCCGGTGGTGAGCGCTTTTAAATTAAAGCGACTCTTCAACTGTGTTTACGATATTTGTAAACACGTTTACGATATCTATTTATCTTAACTAAAAATTTTATTTATTAATTATAAAGAAATTAAATAATTTATAGAAAAATTATATGCCTATGCATAAAAAAATGGTACAAAACTAAAAACTTTATTTATTAATTATAAAGAAATTAAATAATTTATAGAAAAAAATATATGCCAATGCACTGCTCCTCACTCATACGAACACATCCATATCAGTTTTATGTGGATATGAGTATGCTAAAAGTGCTAAATAGCCTGGCAATTGTTTGTATGGGAAAAATGTTAGCCTATTAATATATAGATAACAGTGATTTAAATACGTGTATATGTAGGTTTTGGAAATTAAAATATATTTTCACCAAAGAATAATAATGCATTTTCTGAAGTTGATAACTATTGTTTGACTACTATAAAAAAGCAACTAACGAATTATGAATGTGTATTACCAACAATTTACCATTTCAGTAAAAACTTTCGTCTCGATAAAGACGCATTCAAATAAATATAGCAGGTGGTGGAACGTCGGCTTCAGTATAATGCGCCCGCTATATTTATTTTCAAACCTTTAAGAATGTTTCAATGAATCCTTAAGGAAAAGTTCTGCGAATGATAATTTTACTAGTTATAATAATCCCGACTACGCAAAATTACTGTAAATCTCTCCAGATCTAACTCCAGAAAGGGAATTCTTTCGGCTGAGGGTTACTTTCCAAAGCGCGGCGCAGTGCATAAGGGTGCTCTACGCAAAAAAACTGTGTTATTAATGAATTATAAGTTTCCGCAAGATTTGGTTTGCATTTTAGTGATCTATCGCCAAAAAAACAAACAAAAAATTCCGGTGCCGGGTACATTGTTATTGAAATTTTCCCCTGTTTTTGTATACAATTTGCTTTTATGTAGTTCAAAATAATTCTATGAAAAACAGAAAAAAGGACAATGTAAAGGTTTCTTTCACGCAAAATTAAGACCATTATTTTTATTTTCAGCCTCTAATTAAATTTACGCTTGTTTACTTAAAGTAAAAGGATTGCTATGATCCCTTAAAAACTTTCTCTCGTTTATCAGATTCCTTTGCTTTTCTTCCTCCACTAATATAGCTGCTATCGCAATAGAATCCATTATTTTATTATTTAAATAAATAGTTTTTAGTAAAATAAACTAACGATGTATTTGCTTTTATCAAAAAGATAAGAAACGTCAGAAAATCCCGCTCAATTCCGCCAGCCAGATTTAGAAAGGTAGGCGCATACGTCGATTCAGAACTTTAATATTGTAATTGGTATAGTTTAATGTCAAAATAATGTTTCGGCTTGGTTAAAATTTGTATTCGCTTGGGACTCGCCCATTCCCGTTGGCCATAATGTGAATTTGCTTTGATTTTGAAATTACACTGTACCTTTGTAAATAAAAAAAAACTAGTTTCTGAATTCGCCGCTGCGCCTACCTGTCTTGAATTTCGCATCAGTACTTGGCAAGGCTGATTCGAACACAGTTCACATATTTGGCTACACGGAACTTCGAACCGTCGTGGTTGCTGATGCCATTTTCGATGAGTTCGGCACCGTGGCTTTCGGCATTTCGGTGACGCCGACGGCGTTGGTGATACACACATAAAGCAAATTAAATTAACTATGCTTAAGTAAAAAAATTAAAATCCAATCATAATATGTATGTACATACTTATTTGTGAATGAAAAAATAAAACTCAGACTGTAATTATAATAATTAGATATTGCAGATAACCACAGAATATATGTAGACAGATAAATATTAATAATTCAGAATTATTTTATGATAGTGGGAACACACGGATTGATCTTTGGTGATGGTTTTATACGTCCGTTTGTTCGAAAAAAAAAATATGTGAATTGTTGTCGTCATTGTAAAAAGAAAACCTGATTATCATAATTGTTTTTGTTGCTAGATTCAATGTTATAGCTGAGAGCCGATACCTGACCACTGGGCTTTCCTTGGGTTGCATACTAGAGTGTATCCGTGTATCCGATTTCCTATAAGTTGGAAGGTATAGCTGAGAGCCGATTACTGACCTCTTCGCTTACCTTGGGTTAAATATCAAATGCTCAATAAATGCCTTTTTTATTTTGTTTAATCACAGTTTTCCTTTTATTTTGTTGATATTAAATATCGCACGTTTAATAAAACAATAAAGTGACATCAATATTCAGCCCAAATCCAGTTGTATGTACTCACGTACACGCATATTAACGCATAAAATAAATGGCTATTTCATAATTTGATCATTTTGCGCCAAACGCATTTATCGTTGATGCTTTCATGCTTTAATGAATCAAGAATTCTTTCAGAGTATAATTATTATTTTCGCAAACAAAAAGCTTGTGATGGTATTAAATGTCTGTATTTAAATATTTGCCCTTTGGCATATGGGTGTTTCCGAAAATGGGTCAACCAAAGAGAAAAATTTAAAAATGGATCAAGGCCAAACTTTTTGATACCATTATATAGGTACGTATTTCCTTTATCACGCCACAAAATTTTATGGACATTGGAGCACCGCTACTTACAAAAATTACGTCTTTCAGACTACCATATACAATTTTTTTTTAGCTAAGTGTATATGACTTCCGAAATACATCCGCAAGAAAAACGCCGATAGAAAAATGGCATTTACGAGTACTTAGCACAAGGTCAGACCTGGGAATATCAACATAGATACATTTACAAAATACTTAAAATCTTGTATTAAGTGAATTCTAAAGTAGTGATTTTTTTCAAGCGTTCGGACGCAAAATATACTTTGCAGTAAAAAAAAACATACTGACCTTTGTGATATTTTTCAAATTTTCTTTGACAAAACATAGTTTTGGGTGCTCTTTTGGGTAGCGTTGGAGGTGGAGGTTAAACGTCAGTTTTTTTTATGTTCATCGCCACTATACATTATTAACCCTCATCCTGTATTCAAAAAAAGTTACGTACGTGACATAAGTGGGTCAATTTTGCCCAATAGGCGAAATATAAAATTTTGGTTATAATTCCAGTTTTTAAGTATTCTTTTATTTAATAAATATTAAATTCCTTTATGGAAGTACAGAAAAAAGTGTTCTTAGGTTTATTTTAAGCCAATAGTACTTCCGAGTAATGTTTCAGAATAACCTTTTCAAATGAATGAATAGAAAAGCTCAGGCAACCATGGCCCTGTAGCTCGCGGAACGAACAGAGGTAATGCTAGTGAGCGCAAGAAATTGTGTGAAAATATGTGAATCTCGGTTGGGTGGAGCGAGTAAACTTCGTAGCCATCAATAAAATATCTTGGTGTGGTACTGATCAGAGGCTGTGCAACTTGATACAGGCTATCGAATAGGCGTAAAAAACATGCGTCGATCATGAAAGGATGATTACCAATAAAGGTTGTGTGCGGTCAGCTCGTCGACTTCCGCTACTCAGGGCAACAAACTTCGCTATTCATGGCCATTCTAAGACCGACAAGTGCATTTCGAACATTCTTTGGTGATGCTAGTGAACTTATAGATTGATTACCAATATGAATAGTTGGGCGGATACAGAGCAGTGTGAGCTCGATATCCACCTTATTCAGTTCCTTAGCCGGCATGGTGTTTTAGGGCCTAGCTTTATGGATTGAAGCACAACGTTAGTCCTTCTTTTTCTTTGTGTTGCTATGCTATAGAAAACGTTGAACACGTCTTTTCCCCCGGTTATCAGCTGTGTTCTCTCGTAAGGGGCGACTAATGTGCACTGACTTACAAGGTTGATAATGGCCAAAAAATCATTCGCATGACAGTCGGGCTAGCCTCAGAAAGAACCAGTCGCTGAGCGATCCGAATACATCCGGAAAAGGACTGTTACTTGCCCTACATTTTCTGCACTCCTTCGAGGAATATCTTAGTGGCTATAACAACAACAATAATTCCCCGGCGCCGATATTAGCCCAAGTGAGATACTGAGGAAACTCCATGTCATACGATGTATTACTTGGGCGGTGATTCCATAGGATCGGCTTCAGGCGGGAGTGGGTTTCGATGCTTCTCATAAAAAAAAACACATAAAGTTCCATTGATATTCTCCTAATTTCATAAATTATTTACTTAGTTTTCTATTGGGCAATTTTGACCCACTTATACAACATAGGTACGTAACTATTTTTGTCCAGCCCATCCAGTGAATGATAAATTTAAACAAAAACATTTTTTAGTGTACACTCAAAAAAAAAATTTCTCTCGATCAAAGACATAATTTTCCTTATTTTGTACACGCGTCCCAATACAAAATTTTCTTTGTTTTGTGTAAATTTTCTCAAAAATGTGGAAAAAACATTAAAAAGCATTCAAACAAATTCGTTGCCATGGGGATTTGTATGGGAATTTAATTTCTCAAAATTATAGAAATCAAGTCTTCAAAACAAGGAAAGTTGGGAATGGAATGGCGCTTAAAGAATTTTTCATTATTTTAATGTATGAATTTTTTCAAAACAAGTATATGAAACCATGGTAACGCATGTAACAACAATATTTTATAAACCTTTTAACATGTTTTAAGGAAAATTTACTCAAAACAAAGAAAGTAGTGTTCAAAATAGGTAAACAATTTCTTTGACCCCTCCATATATTTTTTTTCTCTCAGTGTAGTTTTACTAAATAATAAAAGTCAAAAAGTTTCACCAGATTATATGAATCCTATAAAAAGATATGCAACTTTCAAAGTCGTTTGGGCAATTTTGACCCACTTATACAGGATAAGTGTTAATTATCATTTTAGTGCTCAGAATGTGCAAGTAATGTAAATTTTGAATTAATGAGTTAATTGCAATAAAATATGTGCTCAACACTTGTTTTGTTATAAAAAAGTTTTGCTTTCCGTTCCCACCACTTTTCATTTGATGCCAATATCGCTCAAAAACATCCGGGTCCGCATTTTGACCCATATCTGGGGACCCGGCCTAGGAATCATTATGAATAGCACTTCATGTAAAAGCCTTCTTCAAAACCTTTCATTTCATACCAATATTGCTCCGAAACATACCGGGTTAATCCGGAGTCACATTTTGACCCATATTTGGGGACTTGGCCCAGGCATCACTTTTAAAATAGCTCTATATTGAAGTCCAGATCATTCGATACCAATATCGCTCAGACACATCCCGACGTCATCCAGATCCACCTTTTGACCCACATCAGGAGACCCGGCATGAAAATCACAATCAAAATAGGTCTGTATTAAAGCCCTGCTCAATACATTTAATTCCATACCAATATCGTTCAAAAACATTCCGGAGTCATCTGGGTCCACATTCTTACCCAGACTGGAGAGGATGTCTAGGCATCACAATGAAAATAACTCTATGTTGAAGTCCTGCTCAACACCTTTCATTTGATACCAATATGGCACGTGTAGGTGCAGGCGTTCTTGAGTTATAGCATAGTATGCATGCATAAACAGGTTTTTGATTGCCACCGAGACAAACAACAAACCGTGCAAAAACAAACATATGAGTCGCCTACGCTGCGCTGCCTGGCACGACTGCGACGCCTCCACTGAACACGGCAAATGACCAAACGAATCTGTCTATGCTTGCGCTTTTTTGAGTTTTTCTAATTTAAAACCGGGAAAAAGGTATTAAAGTCTTAGATATGCGCAAAAAAAAGTACATGGTTGTCGAGAATTTACCATTTGTGACATTTTAAAAAAAGAATTATTAAAATCGGACCAGTACTTTTTGAGTTATCGCGTTACATACATTTTCCATACAATCAATTTTATATAATTAGTATAGATTAGTATAGATTAGTATAGATAATGTGGCAGCATAGAACGTCCGTAACGCTCGAAACACCCATATCGATGTGCTAGTGCACAAACCGGATAAGTGATATTTTGAAAAATGAGAGCAAATTTTGTGTTTAAATAGCAATAACTTGTTAACTGTCACATTTTTTTCAGTTATAACGATTACGAATAATTAATTGGAGTATGTAGAATCCAAATGTGCTAAAATTATATTGATGGCTTCAATACCTATATTATTTTTTTAGTGATTAAAATTTGTTAGGCACTTAGCCGATTTGGCGCTAACTTTTTTTAATTTCAAATATTTTTGTTAGAGCTCTTCTATGAAAAATTTATTCAATTTATTTCTGTTAGTACATATTTTATTGTTCATTTCGAACACTAACATAGTTATTAAATTCAAATAGTACATTTTTATGGGTTATTTACCATGCTAACATAGTTAAACTAAAAAAAAAATAAATTTTCATCATTTGAAAAATTATTACTTGTCGGTAGATTGGCGAAAAAGTTTTCATAAATTGCAGGAATTACGCCCTATGATAGTAAAAAAGTGAGGTCTCTCTTTTTTTCACTTGAAATAGGGAGTGGGCGCGAATTTTTTGGTTTTAAATTTATGGTGTTCCATTCAAAATGTGGATCTTCATTAACCCCTCTTCTCTTTCTTGTTGGCTGATTTATTTTTATCTCCATGAACCCGTTAGAAAAAAATAAAAATAAAAATTTAGGGTCGGACTTTTACAACTTTAAATATACTGAATTGCTTAAAAAAAATTAGTTAAATAATAGCTACGTTAAATATTCGTCGTGACGTAACTTCTTTTTTTATCAATTTAGTAAAACCGTTTCAAGGTATCATTGTCATGAATTTTGAAGCACTTTCATTTGGCAAAACAAAGAGGATAATTCATGGACATACAAATAAGTTAGCTGAACCAACTATGTGAAAACGACTTCAGAGCTCAAAAGGACATTAGAAGGAAGTGTAGAGCTTCAAAATACGAAACAAATGACGTATCAATTTTAAAAATGGGATGTTAAATAACAAAGTTACAAGAAAAAAACAATTTCGGCGGTATTTCGCGGGATCAAAAAAAAAATTTTTTTTGTGTCCCTTAACCCTCTCAATATAAGCTTCAAATTTAGGGGCGGACTTTTACAACTTCCCAGCAGAATTTGAGGTAAGGAGGTGCATATTCAGTAGAATATTCATTATGAAAAATACCCTGAAACTAAGTTCAAAATTCATTGCTGAAAAAACAACTGAACACGCAGTGAAGACATCAGGTGTACTGAAATACATGCTATGGAAGTTCTCCCTGCGTATTCAGGCCTTTTTTCCTACAGAAACTCTCCCTTCTCGTTCAGCAGTTTTTAGGTAGTTGATTTTCGACGCCACCTTTATATAAAAACGAAAGGGAAATTTCAGATTTTAGAACTACATCTCTACTGAATATTCAGTAGGAAATATGTGCTGTTTTCCAGCTGATAAATACTGCAGGGTTATTTTTTCGACCCTATCTAATATACATACATACATAGGTACATATAAATATATAGATATAGACTAGCCATTCCCTGCAAAAAAATGTGCGATTAATCCCGAAAGATATTTGTCCCGGATTGATCTCTTTCGAGAACAATTGGTCCACAATTAGTCCCCGATTGTTCCCGTACGGGTATAAATGTAGACTAATTGTAGACCAATTGTTCCCGAACGGGTATAAATGTAGATTAATTGTAGCCCAATTGTTCCCTAACGGGTATAAATGTAGATTAATCGCTTTCATCCCGAACGTGTATAAATATAGATTAATCGCTTTCATCCCGAACGGGTATAAATGTAGATTAATCGCTTTCATCCCGAACGGGTATAAATGTAGATTAATCGCTTTCATTCCGCCCTTTAAAAATTAATGAAATTTTCCTATATTATGTATGTATGTATGTGTATTGAAATTAATACATATATTAATTTTACGATATATGATGTACATATATATTTACAGTCTGAAATGTTATTTATAATGCGCTTTGAAGTTATTGGAATCAATTGCAGCTAAAAATTTGAATAAATATTCAAACCACAAAAAGCCCTAACTACAGTTTTTTTTCTAAATTCGTAGTGTAAAAAAGCCCTATCTGACAAAAAATTGCCAAAATCCAATGTATCTAAAATTTTTCTTCAAGATCTACTTCAGAGCCTTGTTTGTGCAGAAACTGCATTTTTACAAACTCACAAAAGTCTTTTATTTTAATTTTAACACGTTTTTTGGCTCTCCTGTAAAAAAATTATTTTGTCAGTTAGGTCGTTTGTGAATTAAGGTAACGGTATGTATGTATGTATATATGTATTTACAGTTGCATACCCTGCAAAAATTCCAAGTATGTACTCCATTACCCTGCTAGAATTCTGTGACCGAAAGTACTAACACTATTACAAAAAATAATATTACCAACACATTTGCACTCGTATGTGTTTCTAGCCAAGTTCCAAACCAATGAGATAGATAAGGATAAAATGGAATTTGAAAATACACATACGGGAACGTGATGAATGAAACGGTCACAAAAGTTCCCGATGCCCTTAAGAATGTGATAGGAAATATCCCAAAACTTTTGGTCATGCCTGCCGGTCATATGACCTGTCAAATGACCTGCACAGTTCTTGCAGGGTACCAAGCCATGGAGGGAACACCTAACAGGGTATTGAGTAGCTAAGGCTAGTGATGGGCGAGTCCGAGATGTTTAGACAATCGAGAGAATCGCCATCGTTGCAAAATCACAATCGAGTCAAAAGTTGACTCGCTCCTCGACTACACAATCGAGATGTTTTTGCGATTGTTCCGAGTCGGCGAGTCGGAGGTTGTTTCGATGACATCTCGACTACACAAGCGAGATGTTTTTGCGATTGTTCCGAGTCGGCGAGTCGTAGGTTGTTTCGATGACATCTCGACTACACAAGCGAGATGTTTTTGCGATTGTTCCGAGTCGGCGGGCCGGCTGTTGTTTTGATGATATGTTTTAGTTGATAAAATAAACTGAATGAGGTTTGTTGATAAAGAAAGTAGGATTTTTAATGGAAGTGAGGCAAATACATAAATAAATTAACCAAATTGAAAAATATGCTATACATAGACGCTGCATTATTGCAATCACAACTAAACAGTGTCGTGCATAATAATAATAATTAATTATTTAAACATTAATAAATTTTCTGAAGTGAGACGCTTATGAAACAAATGACTTTTACTAGTACCAACAACGGCAATAGATTTGTACCACTCTGTATGTTTTGTAAAGCAATTTTAATATTCAAGCGGCAACAATTATTATGTATTTTTTGCAGCGAGTGTGAGATGTTGTAGGGTTGCTTTGAAAACGAGAGGAATCGTTGGCGAGTCCGAGATGTTTTAGCGATTGTTTCGACTGACGGCCATTTACGACTTGACTCGAATACGAATGAAAACCATCGAGAGCATTCGAGATGTTTCAACAATCGAGAGAATCGAATAAAACACCTCGGACTCGCCCATCACTAGCTAAGGCTATTCAGAAATGTTCAGAAATTATTAAGTATGTTAAACTAACTTCATACACATACTATGTACGTAGGCTACATTGCATCGTAGGGTGGGGCGTATGAGTTACCTGATTTGTATAATGCGAACTTTAATCCCTGCAAGAACTGTGCAGGTCATTTGACCGGTCATATGACCGGCAGGCATGACCAAAAGTTTTGGGATATTTCTTATCCATATATGTAATACTTCTATATTGCTAACAATCTATCTAATCAATGTGTTTCATTTACGCTATTCATGAACTCGGTTCTGACTGCATATGTAATTTGTGCGCATGCGTCAACACAAGCAAAAGTCGTGTATGTGAATATATGTCACATACACATTTGTAAAATTGTAGTAGCATTACAAAAAAAAAAACAGAAGGGGGTTTAAAAGGGGTCGTTATTCCCTTCATATAAAATTTTCATGATCGTTATAAAAACACAAAGCAGTAGATTAAACAATGAAATGCCAATCTTTCGAAAACAAAATAATGTATTTATTATTTCAACGCATTTCACAACCAAATAACATGCATACCTACATGCTCGTGAACGTCCAATGAACGCTCTTTGGAATTTCATTTTTATTTCATTTTATTCATGTATGTATACCCAATATGCACAAGTAAAATTATTAGTAAGTAATATTTTTTCATTTGAATCTAATTTGAAATTGGGAAACGAGTTGAATATCCATTCGACCTCAAATCAATTTCCAACTAAAATGTTTCTTGGGTATGTACACACATATATATGTACATACATATGTACAAATTAATAAAATTCGGACTTATCTTTGTTAAATAAAATACCTATTTCATAGTATCAACATTTTTCTGTGTTTCCCCTTGTTTTTGGAAACAAAAGTTTAACGGCGCCCATGGAATCTTGCTTCCCTTTCTAACAGTATATCGTTACTGTGATGTTTGACGAACAAAACAAGTGAATACTAGCAATATAGAAGTATTATATATATGTTCTTATCACATTCTTAAGGGCATCGGGAACTTTTGTGACCGTTTTATTCATCACGTTCCCGTATGTGTATTTTCAAATTCCATTCTATCCTTATCTATCTCATTGGTTTTGAACTTGGCTAGAACACATACGAGTGCAAATGTGTTGGTAATATTGTACTTTTGTAATAGTGGTAGTACATTCGTTCACACAATTCTGGCAGGGATAGAACTCCGACCAATCTCTGGCCCACTCATACATACATACATATGTAAATACATATGTATTTCAATTTTAGTTCAAACGCATCTAAATGCAGTGACGTTTTTGTATATAACCATATATGTATGTGTACATACATATTTTACCTATGTATTTACATAAACAGATTTAAACATTTTTAATGAAGTTGAAGTTGATAAAGTGAAAATTAATGACTTTTTGCTGTTGTATCCAAAAATGTTCAATTTACTATCAGCAAGACTCCACAGCATCCACATACATACTCCATAATGCTTTAACTCCGAAAGTGTGATTAGAGTGTAACCGCAGGCTCCGGCAATCATGCATATATTTGCAACGAGAAAACTCTATCTCCAATTTTTCTACCATCAACCAACATGTAACCGGAAAAAAGGCAATGCATACATATGTATGCTATGATATCTATACTTGATTGTTGTTGGAAATATCTGCATGTGAAATGAAATGAACAATAAATTTATCTTGAAGCATTAAATAACAGCAGTTTGCACAAATGTAGGTATGTTTGTAATGAATAAATGAACTTAAAAGTGCGAACTAGGTAGGTACATGCTCGTACAAACCCACTTAGCTTTATGCCGACACGTCTATCAAATTGTGGTCAATGGAGAGTTAAAATTATATGAAAACAAGTAAGGAAGCCTAAGTTCGAGTGCAATCGAACATTAGATACTCAGCTGTATGCTTTCATTGTTTGTTTGCGTTTGTTCGATATAGGGTGTATTTTATATGAAACGAGTGCTGCATAAACAGGGCGCAGCCACGCCCATTTTCAAAATTTATATCAATCATCCAAATAAGCATACAAATATTATTGTTAGTGCAAAATTTCATCCCTCTATGACTTTTAGTTACAAAGACTTCACGTTACAAATTCCAAAAGGGTGTTCCAGAAATATCTTTGTTAAAAAGTAGGCGTGGTCATAAACCGATTTCAATACATTTTTGCGTGTCTATTAACACATGTTATAAAAGTGTATAAACCAAGTTTCGTCATAATATCTCAATTATTTGTCGAGTTAAAGGCTAAGAAATCTCATATATCCCTTTGTCTAAAAAGAGGCGGTGCCACGCCCATTTTCCAAACTTTTTTATTTTTTGTTTCCGGTCTATTGTAAAACTCATGTCACAAAATTTCAATGAATTATCTTTATATTTCACATAGATATCGCTTAAAATGGTTTTATTAGGTCACTTTATAATACACATATATAAAAGTGGGCGCGGTCGTCAACCGATTTTGGTAATTTTTCGTCCACACATTTGGCTAAGTAAATATATCACGCGTACCAGATTTCATCGATATATCTTTAACGGTTTCTGAGTTATGGCTTATTAAACTTTCAATATTCGCTCCTTAATAAGTGGGCGTGGCACCGCCCATTTTCCAAAATTTTTGTAGTTTTTGTTTTATGTCCATAGTTGGACTCCTGCCACAAAATCTCAGTGATTGATCTTTATATTTGACAGAGATATCGCTTAAAATGTTTTTATTAGGCCCCCTTATATTTCCTATATATAAAAGTGGGCGTGGCCGTCAACCGATTTTGATAATTTTTCGCCAAAACATTTGACTAAGTAATTATATTACGCGTACCGAATTTCATCGATATATCTTCAACGGTTTCTGAGTTATGACTCATAAAACTTTCAATGTCTGCCCCTTAATAAGTGGGCGTGGCACCGCCCATATTCCAAAATTTTTGTGTTTTTTGTTTTATGTCCATAGTTGGACTCATGCGACAAAATTTCAATGATAGATCTTTATATTTGACAGAGATATCGCTTAAAATGGTTTTATTAGGTCACTTTATAATACACATATATAAAAGTGGGCGTGGCCGTAAACCGATTTTGATAATTTTTCGTCAAAACATTTGTCTATGTAAGCAAATTACGCGTACCAAATTTCATCGATATATCTTCAACGGTTTCTGAGTTATGACATATAAAACTTTCAATGTTTGACCCTTAATAAGTGGGCGTGGCACCGCCCATTTTCCAAAACTTCATCAAATTTCTTCATAAGGGCCCGAGCTCAATACGTGGGTAAAATTTTAAAACTCTAGCTATATTAGTGGCTGAGATACCAAATTTCCGATTTTTTCTATATAGGAAAAGTGGGCGTGGTCATGGTCCGATTTCGCCCATTTTCAATACCAACCGTCCCAGTCTCGATACCAACTTGCGTTCCAAATTTCATCAAAATATCTCAATTTTTGCGCGAGTTAGAGTGTTTACAGACGGACGGACGGACGGACGGACGGACAGACGGACGGACGGACGGACGGACGGACGGACGGACGGACGGACGGACATGGCTCAATCGATTTCTCTTTTCACCCTGATCATTTTGATATATATAAGTCTATATCTATCTCGATTATTTCATTCTGTTACAATCCACCGTTATGTGATTAAAACTATAATACTCTGTGTACTAGTACAGCTGAGTATAAAAAAAGAAAAAGTTTTAAATTGAGTTAATTTTTATATTTTTTCAATGCAAACAATTTTTAATAACGCTAGAGCTAAACTAAATTTAAATTTAATTTGTAAAACCTCTAACCATGCAGTTAGAGGGATATGTATTCTAAATCATCAATTTGATCCAAAATATTACTCCGTTAACCTTCTACTGCAGCGGTAGAAAGTTTCTATAGCCTTAAGAAGCCTTTTACAAAATTTCAAAGCAAATCTCCAGCATAATCTTCAACTACCACAAATAACACAAAAAAGAAGATAACAATAAAATACGCGAAAGCTTGAACATGAAAAGCATTTGAAACTGCAAAAAAAAACGATATGCGAAGAAAATCATGTAAGTTTCCGCCTTAAATTGCCACAAATTACAAACGTGTGGCTTAGCGTAACACAAAAATGTTGTGTTGCAAGTGAATTGGTGAATGTAGATAATGTATTTATCAGCGGCGCATGCTTCATATAAGTCGACAAGCCGGTCTGGCTCAAATATTTTCGTTCATTTCATTTTACAAATTTCTTTCAACTCTGGTTATTTTACGCTTGAAATATGTTTATTATTTAAGTTCTAAATAATACAGTGGGGTAACATCCGACAACTTGCCCCTAGAAGCATTCTAAGAAAATACACCCAAAAATCTACCTCAAAAAAACAAAAAAATTAAAATTGTACTCAGTTATGACGACAGTGATGAATATTCAACAAGGAATCATCAATGATCATTCAGCAGTGAAACAAATTTACTGCAGGGTAGGTCCGCCACTGGTATTTATGTATACTTTTGTGTGCATATGTATGTATATGTACATACCCTGCAAAAATTGTTGGACTACTTAGTACATTTGTGCCACAGTCAACTAGCTACGAACTTGTCACATGTAGCCAATCATTGGGCCAGTTCACGTATATGGTACATTTGTGCCACAGTCAACTAGTTACGAACTTGTCACATGTGGCCAATCATTGGGCCAGTTCACATATATGGTACATTTGTGCCACATTCAACTAGCTACGAACTTGTCACATGCACCCAATCATTGGGCCAGTTCATGTATATGTATGTAGATTCGTGTTTGATTATTTTAAATTTGATAAAAAATATATCAAAACAAAAATATAAAAATTTTATTTTCAAGAAAGATTAAAAATATGTACAGAAAATAAGACAATTGAAGAATAAGGAAGCATCGTGATTATAAAAATATACATATGGCTTAATTCTAATTTACTGGGCGATATTCTCAGCCAAATATCATCGGAACGCCAGGCGAAAAATCGCCCAGCGATTGATTCTGTTTAAAGCCTCAGTCAGAATTTTAAGCAGATTGACGTCAGGTAAACACACAACCAATTGGTTCAAATCAGCTGTTGCATACATCTGTATACTTACTTTGGAAAAATGTTCGCCCCAGCAACCTCGAATGTATGCCTTTAGCTTTAAACAGAACCAATCGCCGGTCTTGTTTTCGTGTGGTGCGGCGATGACATTTGTTTGCGAATGTCGCCCAGTAAAACAGAATCAAGACGAAATTGTCATATGCATATTTTTATAATTACGATGTTTCCTTACTTCTTCCTTTGACTCTTCTCTTCTGTAAGTATTTTCAATTTTTTCCACATCAAAAAACGTATATTTTTGTTTTATTACATGTTTTTATCAAATTCCAAATAATTTATTTGACAGGCGATAGCGTCCAAATTAGAAATACATAAGTCTAATTAAGAAAAAATGTACAAAAAAATACGAATGAAGAAAAAAAATTATATATTTATGTAAATCGTATGTCTTTCTGATGTGTGCATTAGCAAAAATGTGTTTCTTGTAAATCCGGCTTTATTCTCCCCTAAGTACTTTCGAAAGTAATTTGGCATAGGTGTGTTCTATAAAGTAATCATTGGAGGTAGTTTTAAAAGCAGTTTTCCGTATCTGGTTTATGGACTAACTCCTTAGAGTAGTTTAAAAGGTAACTTGCCGTAGCTAGTTTAAAAAGTAACCTCTTGTAGGTTGATGCGATCGAGCGATGGACCAAGTGATCCTGTGCTAGGACATTGCAATGTTAATTGGACCTATTTTTATACTCAGCTGTACTAGTACACAGAGTATTATAGTTTTAATCACATAACGGTGGATTGTAACAGAATGAAATAATCGAGATAGATATAGACTTATATATATCAAAATGATCAGGGTGAAAAGAGAAATCGATTGAGCCATGTCCGTCCGTCCGTCCGTCTGTAAACACTCTAACTCGCGCAAAAATTGAGATATTTTGATGAAATTTGAAATGCAAGTTGGTATCGAGACTGGGACGGTTGGTATTGAAAATAGGCGAAATTGGACCATGACCACGCCCACTTTTCCTATATAGAAAAAATCGGAAATTTGGTATCTCAGTCACTAATATAGCTGGAGCGATGAAATTTTACCCACGTGTTGAGCTCAGGCCCCTATGAAGAAATTTGATCAAATTTTGGAAAATGGGCGGTGCCACGCCCACTTATTAAGGGTCAAACATGGAAAGTTTTATATGTCATAACTCAGAAACCATTGAAGATATATCGATGAAATTTGGTACGCGTGATTTACTTACTTAGCCAAACATTTGGACGGAAAACAGTTAAAATCGGTTGACGGCCACGCCCACTTTTATATATGTATATTATAAAGTGACCTAATGAAAACATTTTAAGCGATATCTCTGTCAAATATAAAGATATATCACTGAAATTTTGTCGCATGAGTCCAACTATGGACGTAAAACAGAAAGCGTAAAAATTTTGAAAAATAGGCGGTGTCACGCCCACTTATTAAGGGGCAAACATTGAAAGTTTTATGAGTCATAACTCAGAAACCGTTGAAGATATATCGATGAAATTTGGTGAGCGTAATATAATTACTTAGGCAAATGTTTGACTAAAAATTGCCAAAATCGGTTGACGACCACGCCCACTTTTATATATAAGTATTATAAAGTGGCCCAATAAAAAAATTTTAAGCTATATCTCTGTCAAATATAAAGATATATCATTGAAATTTTATGGCAGGAGTCCAGCTATGGACATAAAACGAAAAACACAAAAATTTTGGAAAATGGGCGTGGCACCGCCTCTGTTTAGAAGCAGGAATATACTAGATTTCTGAGCCCATAATTCGACAAATAATTGATATATTATGACGAAACTAGGTGTATACACTTTCACTACTTGTAGTAATACATGTTCAAAATTTTAGCGAAATCGGTTGGCGACCACGCCCACTTTTATATATGGGTATTATAAAGTGGCCTAATAAAAACATTTTAAGCGATATCTTTGTCAAATATAAAGGTAATTCATTGAAATTTTGTGGCATGAGTTCTACAATAGATCGGAAATAAAAAATAGAAAAATTTCGGAAAATGGGCGTGGCACCGCCTCTTTTCAGACAAAGGAATCAACGAGATTTCGGAGCCCATAACTCGACAAATAATTGAGATATTATGACGAAACTTGGTTTATACACTTTTATAACTTGTGTTAATAGACATGCAAAAATTTATTCAAATCGGTTTATGACCACGCCTACTTTTTAACAAAGATATTTCTGGAATACCCTTTGGGAATTTGTAACGTGACATCTTTGTAAAGAAGTCATAAAGGAATGAAATTTTGAGCAAAGAATAATATTCATATGCTTAGTTGGATGACTGATAAAAATATTGAAAATAGGCGTGGTTACGCCCACTTTATGCAGCACTCGCTTTATATTATAAAATACACCGTGATTCTATCAGACGCAAACAAACAATGAAAGCATACAGCTGAGTATCTAATATTCGATTCCACTCGAACTTAGGCTTCCTTACTTGTTTTATATGAAATGTGGCAGATTTTGGGCTAGTTGATTGCCACAAGCGGCTGGTTTGTACATGCATGTATGGGCTAGTTCCGTTTTCTGCAGGGTATGTGTTAATATTCCCATGTGTTCATACAATAAACAAACATTTGCGCTTTTAACGCTTTAGATCGTCGATGGTTGCTTTTTGACAGTTTTTATTAGCTTTAGTTTCGAGTGTTGTTGCAAAAATTTGGCGCTAACACGACTTGCTCATGCAAAGCGCATTCGTTTCAAAATTTTTAGTTTTGTGAGCAAATAATCTAAAATTATCATTGGAGGGGATGTTAGTAAATTTTACATTAGCAGCAATTGAGCTGGATTATTTTTGTAACTTTTGATCTTTAGTTAAGAAAAAAAACTACGCACATGCATACAAATGAAATATACCCTGCAGTAAATTTGTTTCACTGCTGAAGGATCAGTGATGATTCTTTGTTGAATATTCATCACTGTCATTACTCAGTATATTTTTATTTGTTCTTGTTTTTTTTTCTGAGGAAAGCAAACCATTTATATGAAAAATTCATCAGTCTTTATATGAAAGTATTCACTGATGCCTCCTCGTCATAGGTGAATTGCATCAGTGATTCATTAAGGATTCATTGCGGATATTTACTGCAGGGTAGTTATGTACATACATATTTATTGAATGATATGTAAATATATATGTACCTACATACATTTGTACGTATTAATGTACATATATGTATTCATATTACAGTTTAATTTTAATTTCTCGGTGCGTGATTTTTATCGAATTCCAAAAATTTATTACTGCCTCACTAAAAGCAAATGTTTTCATGTTTAACAGCGGAATTGTATGTTATTATTAAGGTGGTCCCAAAATGTATGGACACCAAATTTATATCATACTAGCTGACCCGTCAGACCTTGTTCTGCCTAAAATTTATTCCCATAAACCCTAAAGTTCTTTATTGTCGTGTTGCCCTCCTATTATTCTAGAATCCATCGTAACGACTGCTAGTACTAAATAATTGTTAATTCACACATACATACATATACATTGCTCGCGAAAAACTCCCTATCTCTACCTCTTTAGAGATAACTCTATCCCTATTCCTGTTTCTATCTCTATAAATTAAGGTAATATTGGTATCAAATAGGAGGTCTTAATCAGGTTTTCAATATAGGGTTGTTTTGATTGATATGTCTTGTTTTGATATTCTACCACAAACACTTTTAGGACTTATTAGTAACAAAAAAATTTCATGGGGGTGTCATGCCTCCATTTACAATAACTCCGAATTTCTATCATAAGTTTTGCATTGATTTCATTTATCCTGCCACCAAGTTTTGATAATCTACGGAAAAGGCTTCCAGAGATGTTCAGCATGAACGATTAAGTTTGTATGGGAGGTGCCTGGCCTATATGTATATTATCCACTTTCTTGTTTCCCAAAACCGATTCGAGGTAATTATGAACAAACTTGTAGAAGGCAGTATTTAGTTTAGTGGTTTTCAAGTTTTAAGTGACTGAACAAACAACCAAAAAGAAACCACGAATAATTTTAATATGTACATATATATAGATTTCTTCAACCTCACCCCATAGGTCGATACTAATATAGTCGATTATACCACATATGTATAAGTTTTTGTACTGATCGGAGACGGTTAACGCGTATAGACGTCGCACAGGGCTCAAAGCTAATATTAACTTATGTGCCACTGTGCGACACCCCTTAATCGTCTCCGATCGCGAGCAAAATTTGTATGTGATATCTTTGACTTTTCTGTTACCGGCGTAGGGGGTGAGATCGAAGAAATTCGCTAATTTGATTTTAATAACAACCCTAGTGTACCTACATACACACATATGTGTATATGCAAATATGTATAAAAATTAAAGTATAGTCTACACACAAAATATAATTATGGCTGCTGTATATGTACATTCTTACATACATATCACTAGCTTAGAGTGCAACTTGTGTAAGTCCTTTTTTCAAACTTTGTAGGAGAGAGAAGAAACCAAAAATAAAAAATTTCGAAATAAAAAAAAATCTGTTCATATAAATATTTTGAACTTGCACAATTTTCTTCGCTTTTGGGACTTACACAATTGGCGTATCACTAAATAACAATGAGTAGAAATATGACAAGTCTCACAGACTTGCTTAGTGCGGTGCGTATTTTATTTTTTAGTATTCTACATAAAAATACACTTTTTCATAAAAGTGGACTTACACAGTTTGCACTCTAAGCTAGCAATATGTATGTACATACATATACTCTAGAATCATATTTGGCTGTGCAACTTTAAAATGAAATTCATAAATTCGCAAAAAAAATTAAGCTTTTCAATTCGCTTTGCCATTTGTTCCATTTGGTTTTTCTTCTTTTATCGCAAGCAAATGCATATTGTTTTTTTTTTGTTTTGCCATTACATGATTATATTTATTAATGTTTGTATACTTTTTACTTTGGCTGTTTGGTCGCTTTTTATTTTAATAATTGCTTCATTTTTTAGCTCTCCTGACTTTTTATTCAGTTTGCTGCATTAGATTTTATCCTTTTGGTATTTTGTTAATGAAGTGCACTTTGTTCGGATACTATTTTACTATGTAGTTAACTTGTTTTTTTTTTTGCATCTTCGATGAAAATTCCTCTATGTAATTTTTTCATCTGGCAATATTTACCTCTTCAGCATTCGCATTCATGCCTTTTATTGCTTCCCATACAAATATGTACATATGTATTTATGTATATATTTTTTTCAGCAAAAAATTCGTGATAGTCACGCTTTTTTTGGCGTTATATTAGTAACTTTCTCTTTCCTTTATACATATTTTTATTTTAAAAGTATACTCAATTCAGACGCGTATAATTACACAATCCAAGAATTTTACAAAAATTTTACGATGAGATGTCTGTCAGACGAACTTTGCCAAATACAGTGCTAGGCCAAAAGTTCTGCTTTAATTTATTTTTCTTGGTACAACACCGGCGCCGGTTTATCTGCAAACCACGCTTTATAGAACATTATACGTATTAACGTTGTGGCCGAAAATGCAATAAATTTTTCGAATGTATCATAAATAAAACGCCTTCAAATGAAATTGCTTTCCTCACATTTCTGCAATAGATCTCATTGCAAATTTGTTGTAGTATACATACATATTTTAACCGCCTGATGCCGATAAATTGATATTTTTATTTCATTCTCAAAGTAGCTATAATGAAAGGTACTTACTTAAAACGTTAAAATGTTTAACGAAAATTTTAAGCACACAATTCTACAGTGGTTACCAAAGATAAAATACGAGTACTTTTACGGGTTAAGATTTGTAGGTGCGTAAGAGAGCAGCAATAACTAATGTTTAACTTGGCTGTTTGTAGCAACTACTTCAATCATTTCATTACTTTTTGTGGTTTTCTTTTTTTAATATTTCATCGCATAGCGTCCATTTCACAATTTCAAGCACAAAAGCCTCATTCATTCATGGTATATTGATGTACCGCAACATCACGTTGAATTTCTTGCTTACTTTTATTTTTATTATATTTTATTTTAATGATATTATTTTAATTTTTTTAATTTTGTTTCTCATGCAGTTTCATGGTTTTTCAGCTTTTCAACTCCCACAACTTAATAAGAGTATTCTAAATACATACTTTTTTTTCAAAGTTTTAATTAAAAAAAATTATTGTACATGAATTTAATTAGCATTAACTTTTATTACTCCAGCTTATATGTATATAAATATGTATATATGTACATATTTGTGGTAGGTATGTATTTACAAATGAAAAAAAAACGAACGCCAATTGAAAAGTTTTCTGGTATTGTTGCTATGTTGATAATTACAAGGCATGCAAGCGGATATGGGGAGTGTTTTATTAATTGCAAAGTAAATTTTTTTTGTTGATTTTCATTATAATCTATTTTTTTTTTTATGTTTGGCTTCCCGCATTTTCAGAAGAAGCTAAAGCAAAACAGCACGACGAAAAATTAAACTAATATAAGCATCTTCCAACTGCCAGGTGAATAACTAAGCAACTGATAGCTGGCTTTAGTTAGTTAGTTTACGAGATAGTAACAAGAATCATAAAAGAACTTCGTAAAATTAATTTCAACTTATTCATACTTAATATTCGAATATACTCTGAAAAAAAACGTTGTAAATCTAAAGACTTTCGCTGTTAAATCAACTACTTTCCGCAGTTGAAATGTGCCCAACAACACTCCGTTGTTGTTTCAAAGGTGCGAGCGTTGTTGATTTAAGTCAATAACGGAGATTGTTGGAAAAAATTTTCACCTAAAAATAAATTTTTGTTTGCATTTTACTCTTCATCTTCTCTCCGCCCGGGTCCCAACTGCAAATATGTAGCCCCCGCTTGTTCTCCTATTCTTCTCTCCTTCTTATCATTCACTGGTTGCTATCTTTATTTCTTATTCTGATTTTTATTCTTTATTTGATATTCTCCTCCGTATTCGAACCATGGCATCAACCTGAAATTCTATCCAATTATCACATAGTGGAACATTCAACATTATATTGAATTGTAGTAACCTATTTATACTTCCATTTCCTAAAAAGTAATCCATGAATTATTTGAATCATTGTAAAAACAAAATTTAAAAAATTTGTTCTCACTAGTTTTGTTTACAACGGAAACTGTTTGGTCAAATACGTTTGCCTTTAAATCAACAACGGGGAGAAAATTGTTGCTAAAAATAAACTTTTGTTTGGATTTTTCTCTTCATCTTCTCTCCATCATTATTTTTTTTGTTGGTTTTCTCACAAAAAAATATTTTCTCACAAAATTTTTTTTAAAAGCAAGCAAGTTTTTGAAACAACAACGCCCGTTTTTGAATAAATTGTTGGATCAAAAACTTTGCTGTAAAAACAAATACTTTTGCTGTTGAATCAAAGACGGAGAGTACCTACTAAAAAGCAAATTATGCCCTATTTAAGTAACCAAAGAAATCAATGCTTAGTTTGTATGCATGTTCAATCCAATTCAATTAATTCAGTAGTGGTTAATTATACTCAGAAAAAAAATCATCAACACGATTCATGTAAAATTAACACGATCGATCTTTACACATAGAACAGCAACAATTTTTTTCAAATTACACGATGTTTGAAACATGATTTTGGCTTTGTAACTGTCATCTGAAAATTTGGTTAATTCAACCAAATTTTATTGTTGATACAACACGAAGAAATTTTAAAATATACAAGATGATTCAAATATAAAATTTTATTCCTAAATGTCATTTGGAATTTGGTTTATTTAACATGATGATAGTGTCAATATAAACTAAAACAATGTTAGAAAAATGACGTCCCAATTTTAGTGTTAATACAACATGAAAACAAATGTGAAAACAACAAGAACTACAATTAACAATAAAATTTGGTTGATATAACACGAAACAATGTTCAAACATAAACGTCATTTGTAATTTTAGTTTATTCAACACGATCATAGTGTCAATGTAATCTAAAAACAAGTAAAAGCGCGGCTGTCTTCGGCCGTACCGCAGACTTCATACCTTTCATGAGTGGGGAAATGAAAAGTTACCTATGTATGTACATAGCCGGATTAAGTTTAATTTATAATTTTAATTCTGTGGGTTATTTATGGAAAGATTTATTAGAAAAAATGGTGTCTTGGCTATTTAAATGGAGGAGTTATACACCAAAATGTCCATATCTGAACAATCGGTTGTATGGGAGCTATATGTTATAATGGTCCGATCTTGACAATTTTCGGTAACCCCGTTTGGGCCCATATGGGTACAAATACTTAAAAATTTCACGCCTTTAGCTGTTACAATGGAGGAGTTATACACCAAAATGTCCATATCTGAACAATCGGTTGTAGGGGAGCTATAGGTTATAGTGGTCCGATCAATTCAAATCAAGTCAAGTCAAGTCAAGTCAAGTCAATTCAAGTCAAGTCAAGTGAAGTCAAGTCAATTCAAGTTAATTAAAGGCAAGTCAAGTCAATTCAAGTTAATTCAAGTCAATTCAGGTCAATTCAAATCAAGTCAATTCAAGTCAAGTCAAGTCAAGTCAAGTCAAATCAATTCATATCAAGTCAAGTCAAGTCAAGTCAAGTCAAGTCAAGTCAAGTCAAGTCAGGTCAAGTCAAGTCAAGTCAAGTCAAGTCAAGTCAAATCAAGTCAAGTCAAGTCAAGTCAAGTCAAGTCAAGACAAGTCAAGTCAAGTCAAGTCAAGCCAAGTCAATCCAAGTTAAATTAAGTTATTCAGGGGTTATATGGGTCCACTTGATGACCTTGTCTAGCCATCACTACAGCTCTATGTTGAAGCCGTTCTCAACACTTTTCATTTGATACCAATATCGCTCAAAAACCGCTAAAACCGGGTCCGCATTATTGCTCCGAAACATTCCGGGTTAATCCGGAGTCACATTTTGACCCATATTTGGGGACCCGGCCCAGGCATCACAAATAACATAATTCTACGTCATCAAGATTTTTCATTTGGTAGCAAAGTAGCTCAGAAATATTCGAGGGTCATCCGGTCCACCTGTTGACCCTTATCTGGAGACCCGGCCTAGGCATCTCCATTAAAAGAGCTCTATATTGAAGTCCAGATCAAGACCTTTCATTCGATACCAATATCGCTCAGACACATCCCGACGTCATCCAGATCCACCTTTTGACCCATATAAGGAGACCTGGCATGGAAATCACAATGAAAATTGGTCTGTGTTAAAGCCCTGCTCAATAACTTTAATTTCATACCAATATCGTTCAAAAACATTCCGGAGTCATCTGGGTCCACATTCTTACCCAGACTGGGGAGGATGTCTAGGCATCACAATGAATATAACTCTATATTGAAGTCCTGCTCAACACCTTTCATTTGATACCAATATCGTACGTGTAGGTGCAGGCGTTCTTGAAGTTTCCTAAAAATGCGTTTGGAAATCTTTAACAAAATATATTGAAGTCAGTTTAAATTTTAAAACATTATTTAAAATTAAAAAAAAAAAAAAAGCAAACACTATAAATTTTTGAAAACTATAATTTTCAGGCTTTCAGAATAGGTGATTTTGTCACCGTGATTTTGGAAATCAGTCACGGCAGTTACCAATGACTTTTGAGGAACGGTGACAAAATCACAGGTACGCCAAATTTTTGTCATCTATTTCTGCTCTTTTATTTTCTCAATTTCTTTCTTATCCTTCTTATTACTTGACTTTGTGTTTTGTTGTAGTGCTTTTGCTACTTTTTTATATTTCTACTTCTTTGAAACTACACACCACTTCCAGCCAAACATGTTCACAATTGCATGGTAAGTTTGGTGATCACACACAAACTCACCTATGCACGGGCATTGCCACAGCTCTGTAGTGTTCAAAAGCATGCAACAACAACCACACGAGAATTTCCAACAACGATAGTTCACGCATTTGCCAATCAATTTTAATGAAACTTGGCGCAGTTCTATTTGAGAGCAATACCTTTGTAATGGTGTTCTTAGTTTGAAAATCGGTTCAGTAGTTTCGACCGAGAAGATGGAACAAAATTTATGTTAGCGTATTAATAATATAGATGTATCTACTAGATAACTATAATAACCGAAACAAAATTATGATTGTTTTGATCGCATACAAATCACATTTACAATAGCAACAACAACAACAAAATACATAAAAGGAAATAAAACACGAAAATCAATTATTATGTTTTAACAGCAGTATATAAACAGAAAGAATAGCAAAGGCGAAATAAAACAAAAAATAAAGTAGAATTAGCATATTTTGCATTTAATTTTTCAGCGATTAATCGCCTTTATTATGCAAATAAATTTAACGCTGACACACGGTTGTGACTCGTATAGTTTTTATATACATACATATGTATTTAAACACATCCCTACAAAAAATGTGCGATTAATCCCGATAGAGATGAAACCGGAACATCTTTCGTGAACAATCGGTCCACAGTTAGTCCCCGATTGTTCCCCTACGGGTATAAATGTAGACTACTTGTAGACGAATACTTCCCGAACGGGTATAAATGTAGATTAATCCCTTTCATCCCGAACGGGTACAAATCTATATTGATTAAATGTATAAATTTTACAAAAATATTCAAGTATTAAAAAAATTTATGCAAATAGGTTAAACTAACTGAACACAATTTCTTTTAATAACAATGATGAATAATAATTTTAACAAAATGTTACCAAAAATATCCATTGAAAAATCAATTACAATAATGGACTTAAAACTGACTATGTTAAAAAATTTTAATTTTTTGAATAGATTTTTTTACAAAATGAAACTTATTGTGTAATCTTTATTTAAATAGGCATGGACATTTATAATTTTTAAAAGATTGTTATAAAAAATAGCCTTGGCTAACAACTTTGAAAAATTCCTCACATGTCTTTTACACTCGCATAATGCATTTTCAAAACTTAAAATATTTGGAGAAATTTCTTATTTTTTTTTTTTAATTTCACCACAAGATGAAAGCTAATTAAATAAACTTTCTTGGAATATATTTAACAATTTATAATTTTTAGACATTTTCATAAAAAATAGCCTTGGCTTACAACTTTGGATGAAAGCGATTGTACCCATTCGAGATAAAAGCTATTGATCTACATTTGTACCCGGTCGGGATATAAGCAATTGATCTACATTTATACCCGTTCGAGATAAAAGCGATTGATCTACTTTTGCACCCGTTCGGTATGTATGTTCGGGTATACAAAATGAACAATTAGTCTCTTCGTAGGACATGCTCGAACAGATGCGATCAATTCGCTCCATATAAAGAGATGTAAAATTGTATTGGTCGCACGCTCCCTTGCGATTGATCCCGGACACGTCCCGGATAAATCGCATTTTTTGCAGGGATTCGAAACATACATATGTATGTATGCACATATGTATGTATGTACATATATGTATGTCCATTTGCTTATAATAATAATAATAATAATAATAATAATAATAATACAATGGCGCTATTATAACTCTGACGAGTTTTATGGCCGAGGTGTGCTCCTTTTTGTTTTTCCTACTAATTGGGTGGACCAGTGGCGGATCCACGGGGGGGTGGGGTTTTGGGGGTTCAAACCCCGCCCCCCTTGTGGTTTATCATAGATCCCAAATTAATGCCTTTATAGATTCTGCGCCCAAATTTCCCAAACTGATCAAGGAAAAAGCAATGGTTGGATGGGTTTAGCTGTCCAAAGGAAAAACTCGACATTTATTTTCAGATTATATTTTATATGCACATATATATATGTGTGAAAAGATAATTGCGCACTTGTCGTCCATCGAAAAAGATGCGAGCATAGTAGGTAGTTGAAAGAAATACAATTAAAGTACAGCGTTTGACATGCACAATGTAAATGGCTCGTTGGCGTAGCTGTAGCGCCTTTGATTCGCATTTTGTCGATCGCGGTTCGAATCCTGCCCACAGTGGGCAGGAAGCGACGGTAGGTTGCATGAAAATGTCGACAAATATTGACGAAATCGAAAATTCGCCAAAGTCCAAATTTTTCCGATTTCAGTGCATTATCTGGTAGCTAAAGGATACAACAAAAGATACTAAAAAGGAAACAGGACATCTGTAGTGTAAAAATCCAATGTGAATAGGATCTAAAGGATAACCACTGAAATATAAAATAACACAAAAAGTACCCACATTAATTTGCGTATAACTCCTAAAATGTTAACTCCACGTCAAAATTCCTTATGATATGTTTCATTCAGAATAAATAAAGAAATATTTCTTTAATATACAATTTTGATGTACCTGCAGTGCTTAATGTACTTTGGTGCATCTAAAGTGAAAATTTCAAAAAAGTAAGTTTTTTTTATGGTACTATTTTAAGTTCCAATATTTTAATCTAATGATCCAAATCTCATTCCTACATATCTATACGTTAATACTAAAAAAAGTTAGAGCTGAGATACGCACTAGCTGTGCACGGTGGGCGGGAAGCAACAATAGTTTGCATGGAAATATTGAAAAAACGTTGGCCCAACGAATATATGCCTAACTGTGTGCTGGTACTAATTTTAGTTAAAAAAAAAATGTTGGAGATGTTATTCACGCTTGCTGTGTGTTTATGAAGCAGATTAGATTATCATTTTACGTAAGTTTTTAGCCGGGGATCGTTTTTTCGATATTTTCATGCAACCTTTTGTTGCTTACCGCCCACCGTGCACATCAAGCGCGTATTTCAGCTCTAATTCTTTTTAATATTAACGTATAAGTATGTAAGAATGGGAATTGGATCATTAGATTAAAATATTTACATAAATTATCAAAATATTTGAACTTAAAATAGCACCATAAAAAAACGTACTTTTTTTGAAATTTTCACTTTAGATGCACCAAAGTACATTAAGCACTGCAGGTACATCAAAATTGTATATTAAAAAATATTTCTTTATTTATTCTAAATGAAACATATTATAAGGAATTTTCACGTAGAGTTAACATTTTAGGAGTTATACGCAAATTAAAGTGGGCACTTTTTGTGTTATTTTATATTTCAGTGGTTATCCTTTAGGTCTTGTTCACATTGGATTTTTCCACTACAGGTGGTCTGTTTCCTTTTTATACTCAGCTGTACTAGTACACAGAGTATTATAATTTTGATTTCATAACGGTGGATTGTAACATAATGAAATAATCGAGATAGATATGGACTTATATATATCAAAATGATCAGGGTGAAAAGAGAAATCGATTGAGCCATGTCCGTCCGTCCGTCCGTCCGTCCGTACGCACGATAACTCGCGTAAAAATTGAGATATTTTGATGAAATTTGAAATGCAAGTTGGTATCGAGACTGGGACGGTTGGTATTGAAAATGGGCGAAATCGGACCATGACAACGCCCACTTTTCCTATATAGAAAAAATCGGAAATTTGGTTTCTCAGCCACTAATATAGCTAGAGTGATAAAATTTTACCCACGTATTGAGCTCAGGCCCTTATGAAGAAATTTGATGAAGCTTTGGAAAATGGGAGGTGCCACGCCCACTTATTAAGGGTCAAACATTGAAAGTTTTATATGTCATAACTCAGAAACCGTTGAAGATATATCGATGAAATTTGGTATGCGTAATTTGCTTACTTAGACAAATGTTTTGGCGAAAAATTATAAAAATCGGTTGACGACCACCCCCACTTTTATATATGGGAACTATAAAGGGCCCTAATAAAAACATTTTAAGCGATATCTCTGTCAAATATAAAGATCTATCGCTGAAATTTTGTGGCAGGAGTCCAACTATGGACATAAAACAAAAAATACAAAAATTTTTGAAAATGGGCGGTGCCACGCCCACTTATTAAGGGGCAAATATTGAAAGTTTTATAAGCCATAACTCAGAAACCGTTAAAGATATATCGATGAAATTTGGTATGCGTGATATATTTACTTAGCCAAATGTGTGGACGAAAAATTACCAAAATCGGTTGACGACCACGCCCACTTTTATATATGGGTATTATAAAGTGACCTAATAAAATCATTTTTAGCGATATCTCTGTGAAATATAAAGATAATTCATTGAAATTTTGTGACATGAGTTCTACAATAGACCGGAAACAAAAAATAAAAAAAGTTTATAAAATGGGCGTGGCACCGCCTCTTTTTATACAAAGAAGTCTACGAGCCTATTACTCGACAAATAACTGAGATATTATGACGAAACTTGGTTTATGCACTTTTATAACATGTGTTAATAGACACGCAAAAATGTATTGAAATCGGTTTATGACCACGCCTACTTTTTAACAAAGATATTTCTGGAACACCCTTTTGGAATTTGTAACGTGAAGTCTTTGTAACTAAAAGTCATAGAGGGATGAAATTTTGCACTAACAATAATATTTATATGCTTATTTGGATGATTGATACAAATTTTGAAAATGGGCGTGGCTGCGCCCTGTTTATGCAGCACTCGTTTCATATAAAATACACCCTATATCGAACAAACGCAAACAAACAATGAAAGCATACAGCTGAGTATCTAATGTTCGATTCCACTCGAACTTAGGCTTCCTTACTTGTTAATACCTTTTTTTGTATCCTTTAGCTACCAGATAATGTACTCCTTCGTATCTTATAAGCAGGCAATGTGTCGTCGCATTTGACAACATCCTCAAGGCAGTATCTTGGGACCATTACTTTTCATTCTGTTTATAAATGATATCGAAACTTGCTTCAAGTTTTCAAAATTTCTTATGTATGCAGACGACCTTAAGGTTTATTCGTCAGTCAGTAATCTTCATGATTCCCATGCTCTTCAGCTCGACATAAATAACCTTTTATCGTGGTGCACACGTAACCGCCTTTTTCTGAATGTAAACAAGTGTTTTCATGCTACGTTTACCAGGAAATCCAATAAAATTCCCACTACTTTCCATATCTCTGGCTCATCCCTTAGTCATATTACTGAGATGAAAGACTTGGGGATCTACTTTGACTCTAAATTATATTATGTCATCTCCAAATCATACGCCATGCTAGCTTTTGTTCGGCGTAATAGCTCGGATTTTTCTGACCCATACACGCTCAAATTGTTATATAATACTTTAGTATTAGGCCTCACCGCGCGATTCATATCAATCGCATAGAACGAGTCCAAAAAATATTTATTAAATTCGCGCTTCGTTCACTGAACTTTTCCGACCCTATCCCCCTATGAATCGCGTTGTCAACTACTTTCTCTAAAACCCCTCAAATCTAGACTAGCCTTTATCTCATGCAGCTTCGTAATTAATCTCCTCAAAGGGTCAATTGACTGTCCCGAGCTTCTACAATCAATAAATTTTTTCGTTCCCCCGCGTTTTCTTCGTTCTGTCCCCTCTTTTATATTGATTTCCAAAGAGTTAATTACACTAAATTTGCCCCCGTATCTAGAGCCCTGTCGGAATTAAACAATGTCCCTAATTTAGATCTTTCTCGCACCATTCCCGTACTTCGTAGCATTATTAGTGACTTCCTTTAACCAAAGTAGGCTGTTATAACGCTTAAGTTATGTATATACTAAGATTAGTATATTAACTATCTAGCTTCTAAGTGTTTATGTTCCTTAGTCAGTAAGAACTACATGTTTCATTTGACTGAATTTTGAATAAATAAATAAAATAAATAAAAAATAAATCGGAAAAATTTGGACTTTGGCAAATTTTCGATTTCGTCAATATTTGATCCTTTCAAAAAAAAACAAAAAATGTAGATATCCTTGAAAAAGGATGTTTCATCTATGAACATCACATAACACAACCCCACTTTCCTTTTTTGTCGACATTTTCATGCAACCTATCGTCGCTTCCTGCCCACCGTGTGCCTGTGGCTTGTATTTTTTTTTTGTTTTTTTTTTTTATTTATTTAAAAATTAAAAAAATATTTAAAAATGAATAAAAAATATATATTTTATTCATGTATACTGGGCACACCACATAACATCCAAAATATGTACCTACATGCCAAAAAAGTTAATGTAGGTACCTTTGGACGCACGTGCATAAAATCAAATTTGTCAAATGCTATTCGCAAATTGCCAAATCGCAAATTTATTTTCTTTTCTTTCTTATCCCTATTTTTATCGGGATTGTACAGAATTAATTTGGTCAGAAATGTCTGAATCGTTGGAGAAATTGCCTTTTTCAGAGGTATTTCGCAATTCTTGTTTAAATTAACCTTTTAAAAATTTGAGTATATAAAAACAAGAACAAGAAAAATTCTATTAGAAATATAAATATAACCAAAAAGTACTACATACATATATTCTTATTTAATTTGGCTTTAAATGCAAGGGTAAGTGAAATTGATGATCAATTTGCCACCAATACCATACGATACTCACTCGCACGTACCAATGCAAAAATATACATATGTACATACGTTATACATGTTATTTAGAACTTCAATTGAAATCTCCTGCACTTTATGTGATGACACATTATTGTTAATTTGGAGGGTTTTGAGTTTGGTGTTTTTAAGGTGCGGGAAATGGCGCAAGTAGTATATAGAATAATAATAGTAGGTGGTATTAGTCCATATTTTCACCAGCGTCTGCCATTAAAAAACATCTTCCAAAAAAAAAAATTTTCAAAACCCCCCTTGCCGAAATCCTGGATCCGCGCCTGGGGTGGGCCTACAGTTTTATGCCGGCTCCGAACGGCGAATGCATTTTTTTGTGAGAAGCTTTTTCATGGCAGAAATACTCTCGGAGGGTATGCCGCCCACTGCCGAGAGGTGACCGCTGCTCTTAAAAAACCCAATAATTGGATTTTTACTAATTAGAAAATTGTTTTGGTGTTTTGCTCGGACCGTGATTTGAACCCGAGACCTCTGGCATAGCAGGCGAGCACTCTACTCACTGCACCACAGCGGCCACTTATAATCAGGGACTGTAACGGTTATGAATTATATCCAAAAAGTTGATTTTTAATCATTATTTGCTGAGTTTTATTTTCTGCTCACAAAATAAAAGTTATTTTCTGATGGAAAAATAAAACTCAAGAAATAACTTTTATTTTCTGAGGGAAAAATAAAACTAAAAAAATAACTTTTAGTTTCTGAGGGAAAAATAAAACTCAAAAAATAACTTTTATTTTCTGATCGAAAAATAAAACTCAAAAAATAACTTTTATTTTCTGATGGAAAAATAAAACTCAAGAAATAACTTTTATTTTCTGAGGGAAAAATAAAACTCAGGAAATAACTTTTATTTTCTGTTCGAAAAATAAAACTCAAAAAATAACTTTTATTTTCTGAGGGAAAAATAAAACTCAAAAAATAACTTTTATTTTCTGATCGAAAAATAAAACTCAAAAAATAACTTTTATTTTCTGATGGAAAAATAAAACTCAAGAAATAACTTTTATTTTCTGAGGGAAAAATAAAACTCAAGAAATAACTTATTATCTGAGCAGAAAATAAAACTCTGTAAATAATGATTAAAAATCAATTTTTTTATAAAAATCGAAAAAATAAAAGTTAATGGACCTAGAGATAGTCTGCGTTACGGTGATTACATCTGTGTACTTCTTTTGCGTTTAGCATTTCTCCTTCAGTATGATTTCTTTTAGTCAAAATTTAAAAAATAACGATTATTTGCAATCCCTGCTTATAATTAATTGACGTTGAGTGGCGTTAACATTAGCAAACTTACCATTTGCAGACTCGCTGACTACTTGCTTTGATACACTGTTTTTCAGCACGCGATCAAAAATAAAGTTAACAAGTAAGGAAGCCTAAGTTCGAGTGCAATCGAACATTAGATACTCAGCTGTATGCTTTCATTGTTTGTTTGCGTTTGTTCGATATAGGGTGTATTTTATATGAAACGAGTGCTGCATAAACAGGGCGCAGCCACGCCCATTTTCAAAATTTATATCAATCATCCAAATAAGCATACAAATATTATTGTTAGTGCAAAATTTCATCCCTCTATGACTTTTAGTTACAAAGACTTCACGTTACAAATTCCAAAAGGGTGTTCCAGAAATATCTTTGTTAAAAAGTAGGCGTGGTCATAAACCGATTTCAATACATTTTTGCGTGTCTATTAACACATGTTATAAAAGTGTATAAACCAAGTTTCGTCATAATATCTCAATTATTTGTCGAGTTAAAGGCTAAGAAATCTCATATATCCCTTTGTCTAAAAAGAGGCGGTGCCACGCCCATTTTCCAAACTTTTTTATTTTTTGTTTCCGGTCTATTGTAAAACTCATGTCACAAAATTTCAATGAATTATCTTTATATTTCACATAGATATCGCTTAAAATGGTTTTATTAGGTCACTTTATAATACACATATATAAAAGTGGGCGCGGTCGTCAACCGATTTTGGTAATTTTTCGTCCACACATTTGGCTAAGTAAATATATCACGCGTACCAGATTTCATCGATATATCTTTAACGGTTTCTGAGTTATGGCTTATTAAACTTTCAATATTCGCTCCTTAATAAGTGGGCGTGGCACCGCCCATTTTCCAAAATTTTTGTAGTTTTTGTTTTATGTCCATAGTTGGACTCCTGCCACAAAATCTCAGTGATTGATCTTTATATTTGACAGAGATATCGCTTAAAATGTTTTTATTAGGCCCCCTTATATTTCCTATATATAAAAGTGGGCGTGGCCGTCAACCGATTTTGATAATTTTTCGCCAAAACATTTGACTAAGTAATTATATTACGCGTACCGAATTTCATCGATATATCTTCAACGGTTTCTGAGTTATGACTCATAAAACTTTCAATGTCTGCCCCTTAATAAGTGGGCGTGGCACCGCCCATATTCCAAAATTTTTGTGTTTTTTGTTTTATGTCCATAGTTGGACTCATGCGACAAAATTTCAATGATAGATCTTTATATTTGACAGAGATATCGCTTAAAATGGTTTTATTAGGTCACTTTATAATACACATATATAAAAGTGGGCGTGGCCGTAAACCGATTTTGATAATTTTTCGTCAAAACATTTGTCTATGTAAGCAAATTACGCGTACCAAATTTCATCGATATATCTTCAACGGTTTCTGAGTTATGACATATAAAACTTTCAATGTTTGACCCTTAATAAGTGGGCGTGGCACCGCCCATTTTCCAAAACTTCATCAAATTTCTTCATAAGGGCCCGAGCTCAATACGTGGGTAAAATTTTAAAACTCTAGCTATATTAGTGGCTGAGATACCAAATTTCCGATTTTTTCTATATAGGAAAAGTGGGCGTGGTCATGGTCCGATTTCGCCCATTTTCAATACCAACCGTCCCAGTCTCGATACCAACTTGCGTTCCAAATTTCATCAAAATATCTCAATTTTTGCGCGAGTTAGAGTGTTTACAGACGGACGGACGGACGGACGGACGGACAGACGGACGGACGGACGGACGGACGGACGGACGGACGGACGGACGGACATGGCTCAATCGATTTCTCTTTTCACCCTGATCATTTTGATATATATAAGTCTATATCTATCTCGATTATTTCATTCTGTTACAATCCACCGTTATGTGATTAAAACTATAATACTCTGTGTACTAGTACAGCTGAGTATAAAAAGTAAATGAGAAAATAATACCCTATATGAAAAGAATGTATGTATGTATGCATATCGCTAGCTTAGAGCGCAAACTGGCTAAATGTCTTTTTTCATACTTTACAGGAAAAATGCAAAAAAAAACATCGATATAAAAAAAAATCTGTTCAGTTAAATATTTTGGACTTAGCCAATTTTCTTCGCCTTCCAGACTTAGCCAATTTGCCTATCACTGAATAATGGCGAGTAGAAATATGACAAGTACATATAACAGAACTGTTTGGCGTGGTGTGTATTT
The DNA here is from genome assembly GCA_960531455.1 of Urophora cardui. Classification (NCBI taxonomy): domain Eukaryota; kingdom Metazoa; phylum Arthropoda; class Insecta; order Diptera; family Tephritidae; genus Urophora; species Urophora cardui. Next base: position 115,320,487 of record OY482671.1, read on the forward strand.
AATATTTCCAGCGTTCTACATATAAAAGTGAATTTAGCCAATTTGCACTCTATGCTAGCGATATTCAAAACACAATTTTGGTTCATATATTTTGCATTTCCGATGTATTGTGGAAAAATAAATAACAAAAAATAAAAAATAAATGCATTTCTTTGTAGATTCGAATGAAGCAAACGTACTTAAAGCTTTGCAGATCTACATATCGCTAGCTTAGAGTGCAAACTGTGTAAGTCCACTTTTATGAAAAAGTGTATTTCAATCTAGAATGCTAGAAAAATCAAATACGCACCGCGCTAAGCAAGTCTGTCAGACTTGTCATATTTCTACTCGTTGTTATTCAGTGATACGCAAATTGTGAAAGTCACAAAAGCGAAGAAAATTGTGTAAGTGCAAAATATTTACATGAACAGAGACATTTTTTTTTTTTCATTTCAACATTTTTTTTGTTTTTTGTCTCTCCTACAAAGTTTGAAAAAAGGACTCATTACAGTCAAATTCGTATGTTCAGTATATTATTATTAACAGGGGATAAAACTACTATCACCGAATCAATTTCTTGCGCAGGAAGGGTATAATTAAGGCTGTTCGCATAATTAGTCATCGCCAATTAATTTCATCGTCAACGCTAACAATATAATTATATTCTTATTTCCTCCAAAGCGTCAACGTCATCAAAACACTCGTTCGCGTCTTTTTAGCACCTCATTATTTTCTTTATGTTATTACAAAATAAATTTTGTTCATCAATAGTACCTAAATATCAACGGTTTATTGTTTAAACCATGATACAAACAAACAAGGTAGTTCCATTTCACTTTGACATTGTCATTTTTGATTATAATATGGATTTTTGACGTCTTATTTTAAGTCAAAAATTTAGGATAGCGTTGCCCAATCAAAATTTTTTGGCTGAGGGTATATTTGAACAAAATATTGGGTATTTTAAATGAAATGGTGTTTTTCACATATGCTAATCAACAAAACAAATAAAAGACAACAATCAGCCGATGTAATGAGTATATTTTAACATTTTAAAAAATTTAAAAAAAAAGCTTTCCATAGAAAATAAAAAATAAGTTATTCATAAAAAATAAAATAGATTTATGCAGTTATTAAAGTCGAAAAATATTATCAAAACGTCCATTATATTTCAATATTTGAAAACTTTTCGATTTTTTATGAATAAGGTAAGAGTTCTTGATTTTCTTTATATCGTCGCTATAGAAGAAAAAAGACGCAAAGTGTTTTGTTGAGGAAGAAAGACGCAAACTTTTTTTTTTCAAAGAAAGACGCATTAAAAATATTTTTCGAAAGAAAAACTCTTATTTTTTTTTTTTTTTTGATAACGAAGAAAGACGCTTTATTTTTTTTACTATAAAGAAAGAAGCATTTAAATATTTTTTAGGAAAGAAAGATGTATTCGATTTTTTATTTTTCTTTGTCAATATTAATGCATATGCGTCTTTCTTCGCAGTTAATAATGCTAATGCGTCTTTCTTCGTCGAAATATTTTATAATCCATCTCTGTTCGTCGAAATATCTTTAATGTGTCTATCTTCGTCGACATGTTTTGTAAAGCGTCTTTCTTCCCCGACATATTTTTAATGCGCCTTTTTTTCGACAAATTACTGGCATGCGTCTTTCTTCTTCCGGATCGACGATATATATAAATACATATTTGGTTTCAATGTTTTATACAAGAATTTTTCCACATTTAAAAAATATATTTATTAAGAAAATTGTTTAGCAGTTATATAAGAATGTAAATTTAATTTAAATTTTTATGTTGCAGTTTTCCTTAGATTTTACTTACGTTACTAATTTTATTTTCCTTTATTTTATTATTTACCCAATTCTGAAATAGATTCTTCGCAAAAAAAAATCTTTTTACTAACTTTTCATCTAAATTAAATATTTTATTTACTAATAAATTTTGCATATAACTAGAGCCCTAGATACCCGGGTATCGAGCAATTCGATCTGATCGTTTTTGTTTGAAGCCCGTTTGTTGTTCAAATGCCCGTACAAACATACGGGTAATGAACAAACAAATAACTGTTCGAGCATTTGAACAACAATTGTTCGGGCTACTCGAAAATGTTCAAAAAAAATCGAGAGCTCTACATATAACCATGCCATCAACCGCACTTTTTTTTCGGTTACAAGTACATAAGTCTCGCCAATATTCATAATTTCTAAACCACTGAAATTTTTCAATGAAATTCACAGCATGTGTAGTGGGATTGTAGTATGTACTATATTCCACAAACTTGCCGCAACTTATTTTAAGAATAAATCTTATTTTTTATATAATTATTTGTGATCTGATATTATGAAGAATTTAATACGTAAATATACGTAGGTATTTATATATATATATATCAATATTCAAATTAAAAAAATTCGTTTTGTTGCAATCGATACCATGGTTACCATGGAAATAAAAAATAACATAAATGGAGGATTTTTAGCACTGAGTATGGCAGCACGAAATGTCATAATCCATATAATTGTCAGGTGGTTAATATGGCGACAAAAATTTGACGTTTACACTACCTTCTTTCTTGTATCATGGTTTAAACTAGCTATATTTGGCATAAATATTACATATATTCAGATCTCAGAATTGACATATTACACATACCCAATTTTCAGTTAAATTGGCTCATTTCGTTTAATTTATATATTTAAAAGGCCATTAAAAATAGAACCAAAGAATAAAGAAAATTGTTTATCTAGAAAATAAAGTAGGTTATTCTTTAATTAAGTCGTTGATTCAATAATAAGAGCTTTTCTATTATAAACGATACGGTTATTAGTCATTGTTAACTATGCATATATTTTCAACAAGTACATAACATAGTATAAAGCATGGTATAAAAATTCAGAAGGTAACTTCACTTCAAACTTTTTGACGGCTATTGAATTTTTCTGAAGTATATTTTTTGTAAACATTATGAGTGAGGCTGCCATATTGGACAAATATAAAAATGGAGATTTTTTAAGAAAATTTGGGTAATTTTAGTTTTAGTTGAAGAAAGCTCAGAAATTATCAAAGAAAGTCATATATTATTAAAAGGGATGTCAAAAGTGGGAAGTATTTGGCTCGAATATTTAATACAAAGTCTTACCCAATACAGCAGACAGAGCATTTAACAATGAAGGAAGGCTGGAGTCATCGTTATGTCCGAACAAATTTTTTGTTTACATTTTGCTCGTTCTTTTCCACTTCTATCTTACAGAAAAGGAAGAGAAGGAGTACAATTAGTGATGGGACAGGGGTAAATACCCAAATGGTAAATTGGGTATTTACCGGTAAATACCCAAGTATTTACCCCAGTACCTGGGTATTTACCCAAAATGTGGGTATAAACCAGAATTAAGAAAGAATTTAATTTTTTGGTATGAAATAGATTTTTAGTGACAAATGAAATTATACATGAATTTGGTCATAATCGCTTTCACTATCAGCATCCGATAAAAACTCATATCGAATAGAGTGCGTGATTCCCGTTGAAGTTGAAGGGATGTCGTCTTGAATACTTTCTAGTGAAGAATTAATGGCATTTTCGAATTGAGTGGAGTGCGTATTTTCTGCTGAAGGTGGTGACCAACTAATCTGCTTAATTGCGTGCTGCCACAAATTCCTTTTCACCAAGTTAATGGAGAAATCTCATGAAAACAGCTCCAGGCAAAAGTTTTTGCCCAGAAGGCAATTTCGGCGTTGTAATTGGCAAAATTTGTCATTCTATTTATGTTTAGCGCCTGTGACGAGTGTTACTCCATCCATCACATTGAATATGTAAAAAAATTGCAGAGTAATGCCCATGCTTATCTCGTTATAAATTGTATCCAAATATGTGAAGGAACCTTGAAATGTGGAGTAAGGTCTTTAAAAAAGTCTTCCACTATGGATGCTCACTATAGCCACAGGAGCGCCGGTTACAAAAATAGCCTTAGCTAAGTTGTATTGTGCCGAGTTTGAAAGAATATGCGTATGTAAATCAGACGAAGGCGGATAATCACTTGCTTCTGTATCTTGTTTATTGCCGCATTGGTTGCAAGCATGTCTTGAACTCGTTGCTTTATTAATAATGGACACTTGACGCACGTTGTTAAATGTTTTGCCATTTTATTCACATTTGGAAATTTGTACCGCTTTTCGCAATGTTGTCATGAAACTTCTTTGCTACTTCCGCTGCTATAAAAATGTCTCCAAATAGTTACATTTTTGGTCTTCCCATCAGTTAATTATTTAATATTAATATATATTATAAATTAAAATGCGCGTACTTTATTTCATTCACTAATCGCTTGGAACAAATCTTTACGAATGAATGAAACAAATTATTTCTATGCACCTGAGGCTCAAGCTTAAGTTTCATAACTGTAAACTTTCTAGGTGATTCAGCATTGTTGTTGCCAGCGCTCCCACTCATTACATTTTCCAAATAATGTTGTTGTATACATACATAATTTTTCTTTATTAAACTTTACGAAGAGTGAATTTAGATGTTCCAAAATATTTATAAAAGTTGAGTTTGGCTTGTATAAGCCTCACTCAGATAAACAATTTACAAACGAATAATTTTGATGCTTTTCCTCACACGTTCTATGTTCACTAATTGCACTCTAAAAAATACATATTCTATTAAGATTTATGCACATTTTAATTATTGCGTCCATACTTTGTTTTCGCATTATAACTTGGCAATGACATTTCGATAACAACGTTTTGTTGTTTGTGCTACTAATATCACTACCACCGAAACGCACTGAGCACATCAACGGGTGCTTTGGAAGATGAACTTCCTCTATTTGGCACGCTTGAAGCCATTAATTACTTATAAACGGAATTGCTGCTCTGAGAAAAAACGTTGTAAATCTAAAGACTTTCGCTGTTAAATCAACTACTTTCCGCAGTTGAAATGTGCCCGACAACGCTCCGTTGTTGTTTCAAAGGTGCGAGCGTTGTTGATTTAAGTCAATAACGGAGATTGTTGGAAAAAATTTTCACCAAAAAATAAATTTTTGTTTGCATTTTACTCTTCATCTTCTCTCCGCCCGGGTCCCAACTGCAAATATGTAGCCTCCGCTTGTTCTCCTATTCTTCTCTCCTTCCTATCATTCACTGGTTGCTATCTTTATTTCTTAAGCTGGGGTTATAGATACTTAACGTAGCATGGAACAAGTTGAGAAACGGGACGCTTTATGCGCGCTCCGTAAAAATCTAAATTGATCTGACTTCTATGTTACGCTAAGTGTGCGTAATCGAATGTACTTAAACCCCCTTGAACAGAAATTTTGAGTGAGTTTGTTCATGCTACGTTAAGTGCCTATAACTCCAGCTTTATTATGATTTTTCTTCTTTATTTTATATTCTCCTCCGGATTCGAACCATGACATCAACCTGAAATTCTATCCAATCATCATATAGTGGAACATTCAACATTATATTGAATTGTAGTAACCTATTTATACTTCCATTTCCTAAAAAGGAATCCATGAATTATTTGAATCATTGTAAAAACAAAATTTAAAAAAATTTGTTCTCATTAGTTTTGTTTACAATGGAAACTGTTGGGTCAAATACTTTTGCCTTTAAATCAACAACCGGGAGAAAATTGTTGCTAAAAATAAACTTTTATTTGGATTTTTCTCTTCATCTTCTCTCCATCATTATTTTTTTGTTGGTTTTCTCACAAAAATTTTTTTAAAGGCAAGCAAGTTTTTGAAGCAACAACGCCCGTCTTTAAGTAAATTGTTGGATCAACAACTTTGCTGTAAAAACAAATACTTTTGCTGTTGAATCAAAGACGGATATTCAACAGCCGAAATTTTTTGGTTTCACTACGGGTATTTTTTTCAGAGTGGAAATCTAAAAAACTTCACCGCTGAGCCTTTTCAAAAGTGCACGGTATTTTCGCATCCCCTGAAGAGGCAGCTCATTTTTTAAATCTTTCTTTTACAAATTACGCGTATGAAAGTAAATTTGTTTATTTATTAATTTGCAAAATCACACAGCTTTCGAAGCAACTGCTTTTTTGAAAATAAATTAATTTATTTTCACAAACTTCAGATTTTGGCCCCAAAAAAAATATTTGCTTCTGTTTACTCTGGTAACATGATTTCAATGAAATGTCATAAATTCAATAAAAGTCAAATGGCTAAGATGGCTGTCTACGTCAATAAGTGATTTTACCTCTATTTTTCTACCATGGGATAAAGAAAGCATATAAGAAGTATTCATAATGTTTGTCATTACCCAATTTTAAATTCATTTCGATCATAATATGATATGTGTGTTATTTCCAAATTTTAGAAAACACCTGCAAGTAATGAAATAATAATGGAGTAGCATAAAAATAATGAAAACATTTAGGTAACTACCATATCTTTTATATTTGTAATGTAAATGTAGTTTGCAAATGCAGTTGATGTGTTCATAATTAACTTGTAGTTTAATAAATCATCTTTATTAACGCTTTTTTTATTAATAATTATAGTAAATTATGTAAATGATTGAAAAACATGTGTAACTGCTTTTGGCAGGTTGTACATGATTACATATGTATGTATCATTTATTCAACTTAAAAAAGAAACAACAAACATTAGCATTTTGAATGAAACGAAAAATTATTGTTAATTTGCTTATAACTTAATTTATTATACCCGACTGCTCGTGCGCTATTATTCTTCTTCTTTCGTTTGAGAATATTTATTTAATGAATGGACATTATGTTTAAATATACATATGTACATACATACATACGTTTATATTCATACAGATAATTATGTGCATAACTAGAATTAATCAAAAGTCACGTAGAACCAGCTCATAAATTTATTTACTTCATTCAAGATTCACGATTACATAATCCCCATTATTAGGTACATGCACTTGTAGCGAATAATAGAATTAAGTATACGAAGCTACTGCCAAAACTCACAGTTGTGATTGTTATCATACATATATAGTTGTTTAGATGTTATGTTAATTTTTAACCTTAAGTTATTTTATTACATCTGTAATTTTACTTCTTTCTTCAAGCTATGTAGCACATATTAGGGATTCCAATTTTCGCGATTTTTACAATCCCGGAATTTTCGAGTTTTTTTTATAATCTCGTGATTTGGCCATTAGTTATAATCGACATTTTGGGTTGAAAAAAGTAAATATGATTTTCAAGGAAAGCTACAACTTTAAAATCCAAAGAAAAAAAGTGATGTTTATTGCGATTTTTTATTTAAAACAAAAATTATTTCATTATTATACAAATAAAATAGGAAAGTAAATTCATGAGTATTATTTAATAATACTTAAGAGTTACTTTCAAAAAACACATCCAACATAGAAAATTACATACATACATTTTGTGAACAAAATATTTGCATGTACAGTTGGTAGTTTTAAGTTATTAACAAGAAGGCTTACGATCATTTGATTATTTTTAATAAAAATTTGTAGAATTTAACGACGCACTTCGTTTAAGCGAATATTTCCAAGTTTTCCGAAAAATTCTTAAAATTATTGCAACTTTCGAAAAAAATTAAAAATTGGAGGCACCAATTTTGGGAAGAATTCCGAGTGAAGCTACGTATCATAGGTAGTTAATTTTATTACATGTAGTAATCAGACCTGGGCATCCTCAGTTACATTTTTTTTTTTTTTTCAATTACAATTACATTAATTGGTAATTGAAATTTTTCAGTTACAATTACTTGTAATTGTAATTGAGGTTTTTCAATTACAAACACATGTAATTGGTAATTAACGCATGTTGATAATTATGTCATGTAATAATGCAAGATTTTCGTTCAGAGTAGGGAACGCTATTAGTATACCTACACATGATACAAGAAAGAAGGTAGTGTAAACGTCAAATTTTTGTTGCCATATAAGCCACCTGACAATTATATGAATTATGACATTTCGTGCTACCATACTCAATGCTAAAAATCCTCCATTTATGTTATTTTTTATTTCCATGGTAACCATGGTATCGATTTCAACAAAACGAATTTTTTTAATTTGAATATTGATACATACATATATATAAATATTTACGTACATTTACGTATTAAATTCTTCATAATATCAGATAATGATTATATAAAAAATTATAATATCACAAATAATTATATAAAAAATAAGATTTATTCTTAAAATAAGTTGCGGCAAGTTTGTGGAATATAGTACATACTACAATCCCACTACACCTCCTGTGAATTTCATTGAAAAATTTCAGTGGTTTAGAAATTATGAATATTGGCACGACTTATGTACTTGTAGCCGAAAAAACAAGTGCGGGGTCGATGGCATGGTTATATGTAGAGCTCTCGATTCTTTTTTAACATTTTCGAGTAGCCCGAACAATTGTTGTTCAAATGCTCGAACAGTTGTATTACCCGTATGTTTGTACGGGCATTTGAATAACAAACGGGCTTCAAACAAAAACGATCAGATCGAATTGCTCGATACCCGGGTATTTAGGGCGCTAGTTATATGCAAAATTTATTAGTAAATAAAATATTTAATTTAGATGAAAAGATAGTAAAAAGATTTTTTTTTTTGCGAAGAAATTATTTCAGAATTAGGTAAATAATAAAAAAAAGAAAAATAAAATTAGTAACGTAAGTAAAAACTAAAGAAAACTGCAACATAAAAATTTAAATTAAATATAGTAAAAAAAATAAAGCGTCTTCCTTCGTTATCAAAAAAAATAAAGAGTCTTTCTTTCGAAAAATATTTTTAATGCGTCTTTCTTTGAAAAAAAAAAAGTTTGCGTCTTTCTTCCTCAATAAAACACTTTGTGTCTTTTTTCTTCTATAGCGACGATATAAAGAAAATCAAGAACTCTTACCTTATTCACAAAAAATCGAACAGTTTTCAAGTATTGTATAATGGACGTTTTGATAATATTTTTCGACTTTAATAACTGCATAAATCTATTTTATTTTTTATGAAGAACTTATTTTTTATTTTCTTTGGAAAGCTTTTTTTTAAATTATTTAAAATGTTAAAATATACTCATTACATCGGCTGATTGTTCTTTTATTTGTTTTGTTGATTAGCATATGTGAAAAACACCAATTCATTTAAAATACCCAATATTTTGTTCAAATATACCCTCAACCAAAAAATTTTGATTGGACAACGCTATCCTAAATTTTTGACTTAAACTTAGACGTCAATAATCCATATTATAATCAAAAATTACAATGTCAAAGTGAAATGAAACTACCTTGTTTGTTTGTATCATGAGTATACAGATCTGAGATCAATACAACCCAGCAGTATTTGAGGTAAGGAGGTGCATATTCAGTAGAATATTCAGTATGAAAAATACCCTGAAACTGAGTACAAAATTCATTTCTGAAAAAATAACTGAACACGCAGTAAGGACATCAGGTGTATTAAAATATATGCTATGGAAGTTTTCCCTGCGTATTCAGGCCTTTTTTCATACAGAAACTCTCCCTTCTCGTTCGGCAGTTTTTAGGTAGTTGATTTTCGACGCCACTTTTATATAAAAACGAAAGAGAAAGTTCAGATTTTAGAACTACATCTCTACTGAATATTCAGTAAGAAATATGTGCTCTTTTCCAGCTGATAAATACTGCTGGGAAGTTATATAAAATACAACAAATTATATAAAATATAGAATTTTGCTATAATAGGGGAATATTCTGTCTTTATTTTATCCCGCAAATCCCGCAATCAAATTCTAGAAATCTCGGAATAAATGTGTCAACAAGAACGGAATCCTGCGATTGAAATCTCTAGTACCTACCCTGCAAAAAATGCGATTAATCCGGGACGTGTCCGGGAATTGATCGCATTTGTTCGAGCATGTCCTATGAAGAGACTAATTGTTCAACTTGTATACCCGAACGGGTACCAATGTAGATTAATCACAAACATACCGAACGGGTACAAATGTAGATCAATCGCTTTCATCCCCAACGGGTACAAATGTAGATCAATCGCTTTCAGCACGAACGGGTACAAATGTAGATTTTTCCTTAAAAAATTGTTAATGTTAATGCATATTTAAATAAAGATTATATAATGTTTTACTTTTGTAAAAAATCTCAATAAATAAATTTAAAAAATTGTAAGTTTTGAGTATGCATTATATGAGTGTAATGTAAAGGATTTTTTCATAGGATATTTTAGGCAACATTTTGTTAAAATTGTTATTAAACAAGTAAGGAAGCCTAAGTTCGAGTGGAATCGAACATTAGATACTCAGCTGTATGCTTTCATTGTTTGTTTGCGTTTGATGGAAACACGGTGTAGGTACTTTATATAAAGCAATTGCTGCATAAAGTAGGCGTAGCCGCGCCCATTTTCAAAATTTTTATCAGTCATCCAACTAAGCATATGAATATTATTCTTTGTGCAAAATTTCATTCCTTTATGACTTCTAGTTACAAAGATGTCACGTTACAAATTCCCAAAGGGTGTTCCAGAAATATCTTTGTTAAAAAGTAGGCGTGGTCATAAACTGATTTCAATAAATTTTTGCGTGTCTATTAACACAAGTTATAAAAGTGTATAAACCAAGTTTCGTCATAATATCTCAATTATTTGTCGAGTTATAAGCTAAGAAATCTCGTATATTCCTTTGTCTAAAAAGAGGCGGTGCCACGCCCATTTTCCAAAATTTGTCTATTTTTTGTTTCCGGTCTATTGTGGAACTTTTGCCACAAAATTTCAATGAATTATCTTTATATTTGACAGAGATATCGCTTAAAATGTTTTTATTAGGTCACCTTACAATACCCATATATAAAAGTGGGCGTGGCCGTCAACCGATTTTGACAATTTTTCGTCCAAACATTTGCCTATGTAAGTATATCACGCGTACCAAATTTCATCGATATATCTTCAACAGTTTCTGAGTTATGACTCATAAAGCTTTCAATGTTTGCTCCTTAATAAGTGGGCGTGGTACCGCCAATTTTCCAAAATTCCATCAAATTTCTTCTTAGGGGCCTGAGCTCAACACGTGGGTAAAATTTCATCACTCTAGCTATATTAGTGGCTGAGATACCAAATTTCCGATTTTTTCTATATAGGAAAAGTGGGCGTGGTCATGGTCCGATTTCGCCCATTTTCAATACCAACCGTCCCAGTGTCGATACCAACTTGCATTCCAAATTTCATCAAAATATCTCAATTTTTGCGCGAGTTAGAGTGTTTACAGACGGACGGACGGACGGACAGACGGACGGACGGACGGACGGACAGACGGACGGACGGACGGACGGACATGGCTCAATCGATTTCTCTTTTCACCCTGATCGTTTTGATATATATAAGTCTATATCTGTCTCGATTATTTCGTTCTGTTGCAATCCACCGTTATGTGATTAAAACTATAATACTCTGTGTACTAGTACAGCTGAGTATAAAAAGGGTGTTCAATTCGTTTTACCGATTGTTCTACAATTTTTTTAATTCATTGCATATTTTTGTAAAATGTCTATATTTAAGATTTCTAGATTTGTACCCGTTCGGAATGAAAGCGATTAATCTACATTTATACCCGTTCGGGAACAATTGGTCTACAATTAGTCCACAATTATACCCGTACGGGACCAATCGGGGACTAATTGTGGACCGATTGTTCTCGAAAGAGATCAATCGAGGACAAATCTCTTTCGGGATTGATCGCACATTTTTTTGCAGGGTATGTACTTATTTACATATGTATGTGTGCTGGTACATACACATGCTTCTAAGCTGAACCTTAGAAATGGAACCAATGGTTAGATACTCATCTGTAAGTAAATTCCTTGTCTACAAGAAAAATCTAACGGTATAGATACATATGTATGTTTTATAATATTTAATAACCTTTTCGACGTAGAAAAAAGTCGCTAATTAAAGCTCTTCAATTGAGTGTTATTAAGAAAACGAGGAGGAATTTAACACTGTATATCCCAGAGTAATAATTACTTCCACATATTGATTCTGCAATTCATTTACACACGATTATGTGTGCGTCTCTGTGCATATTTATAAGACACTTCTCAGAACTCTAATTCATCAAAATTTATTTAAATATTAGATATCAATCATAATAGGATCGTTTGGCGGCAAAAAATTGCAACAAATTGTTGAAAAAACTGCAAAATCGTGTTCTTTAAGGCAAAAACCCAGTAAAAATTTGTAAAAGGGAGGAGGCGCTATTATAACTCTGACGAGATTTATGGCCGAGGTTCTCTACCAATTCGAAGTGTGCTCCTTTTGTTTTTCCTACTAATTGATAATACATAGATATGTATAAATATGTCAAACAATACGAACGAAGAACCGTACTCACTTTTATCAAAAACGCTTGTGATTTAACGTCTTACCGGCAGCAAAAGACGCGCAGACTCTAGCCGTAGTGGTTGTATTTAGGCCATTATATTGCATTTATACGTTCATTAACATATGCGTGACAAATATTACCGAATATCAATTATTTAATACCCAATTCAAACAAAGTTTTTTTATACTCAGCTGTACTAGTACACAGAGTATTATAGTTTTAATCACATAACGGTGGATTGTAACAGAATGAAATAATCGAGATAGATATAGACTTATATATATCAAAATGATCAGGGTGAAAAGAGAAATCGATTGAGCCATGTCCGTCCGTCCGTCCGTCCGTCCGTCCGTCCGTCCGTCCGTCTGTCCGTCCGTCCGTCCGTCCGTCCGTCTGTAAACACTCTAACTCGCGCAAAAATTGAGATATTTTGATGAAATTTGGAACGCAAGTTGGTATCGAGACTGGGACGGTTGGTATTGAAAATGGGCGAAATCGGACCATGACCACGCCCACTTTTCCTATATAGAAAAAATCGGAAATTTGGTATCTCAGCCACTAATATAGCTAGAGTTTTAAAATTTTACCCACGTATTGAGCTCGGGCCCTTATGAAGAAATTTGATGAAGTTTTGGAAAATGGGCGGTGCCACGCCCACTTATTAAGGGTCAAACATTGAAAGTTTTATATGTCATAACTCAGAAACCGTTGAAGATATATCGATGAAATTTGGTACGCGTAATTTGCTTACATAGACAAATGTTTTGACGAAAAATTATCAAAATCGGTTTACGGCCACGCCCACTTTTATATATGTGTATTATAAAGTGACCTAATAAAACCATTTTAAGCGATATCTCTGTCAAATATAAAGATCTATCATTGAAATTTTGTCGCATGAGTCCAACTATGGACATAAAACAAAAAACACAAAAATTTTGGAATATGGGCGGTGCCACGCCCACTTATTAAGGGGCAGACATTGAAAGTTTTATGAGTCATAACTCAGAAACCGTTGAAGATATATCGATGAAATTCGGTACGCGTAATATAATTACTTAGTCAAATGTTTTGGCGAAAAATTATCAAAATCGGTTGACGGCCACGCCCACTTTTATATATAGGAAATATAAGGGGGCCTAATAAAAACATTTTAAGCGATATCTCTGTCAAATATAAAGATCAATCACTGAGATTTTGTGGCAGGAGTCCAACTATGGACATAAAACAAAAACTACAAAAATTTTGGAAAATGGGCGGTGCCACGCCCACTTATTAAGGAGCGAATATTGAAAGTTTAATAAGCCATAACTCAGAAACCGTTAAAGATATATCGATGAAATCTGGTACGCGTGATATATTTACTTAGCCAAATGTGTGGACGAAAAATTACCAAAATCGGTTGACGACCGCGCCCACTTTTATATATGTGTATTATAAAGTGACCTAATAAAACCATTTTAAGCGATATCTATGTGAAATATAAAGATAATTCATTGAAATTTTGTGACATGAGTTTTACAATAGACCGGAAACAAAAAATAAAAAAGTTTGGAAAATGGGCGTGGCACCGCCTCTTTTTAGACAAAGGGATATATGAGATTTCTTAGCCTTTAACTCGACAAATAATTGAGATATTATGACGAAACTTGGTTTATACACTTTTATAACATGTGTTAATAGACACGCAAAAATGTATTGAAATCGGTTTATGACCACGCCTACTTTTTAACAAAGATATTTCTGGAACACCCTTTTGGAATTTGTAACGTGAAGTCTTTGTAACTAAAAGTCATAGAGGGATGAAATTTTGCACTAACAATAATATTTGTATGCTTATTTGGATGATTGATATAAATTTTGAAAATGGGCGTGGCTGCGCCCTGTTTATGCAGCACTCGTTTCATATAAAATACACCCTATATCGAACAAACGCAAACAAACAATGAAAGCATACAGCTGAGTATCTAATGTTCGATTGCACTCGAACTTAGGCTTCCTTACTTGTTTTAGTTTGCTTTTGATCAATAACAATGATTTGCTTGTTGGATAATGAAATTTGTACAATATGCACAAACCTTGCTCACGCTTATACACGCGGTTTGCTTATCTTAAACACCTGCATACCTAAAATCATTCATTCTTAAATACTAATACTAAAACTAACATTCGATAACTAAACAAAATTAATATGTCTCAATATCTCTCACATTCAATTGTTATATGTATGTACCATTTGAATGTCGTACCGTGCGTCCGTTGGCAATTAAACAATAAAAAAGAAAAAAACAAAACTTAATACAACGAGTATCGACTAGTAATCGCTTGTAATCAACATCATGAACACTTATATATGTATGTATGTACATATGTAGGTGCTGCTTAGATGCTGCTAACCGCTCATCATTTTCTATTCGAAAGAATACCTAGATATTTTGACTAAATATGCTAACAAATCAATGATTTATCTTCAGTCGTATTCAATTTGTGGCTGAGAACGGTGCGGAAGCTTACGAGCAACGGCAAATCGAAATCCATACATAGAACCGGACTATCGTAGTTTTAGTTATTTCACACAAAATGTTCCTACGAAATTTTCTATTTCGATTTTGCTTAACGCTTTTAATCGCGCATCAATCGTTGGTTAATATAGCAGCAGAAGCAACAGCAACATCAAAAACAACGCCAAATAAAATGACATCAATTAAAATGACAGCGCCCACAAGCACTGCTGCTGTAAGAACAAATGTACAAAAATTAAATAAAACAACAAAGTTAATATCCTTAACAACAACAAAACATAAAACAGCAGCAACAAAAATTGCTAGTATAATTATACCGAAAGCTATAACTACAGAAGGACCACCAATTTTGAACAGAGCGAACAATACTATTGGGACCAAAAGAGTCAATGCCACAGCCACCACCGCCAAAGTCAATCCAACCCAATCGCCAATACCTGCAGGCAAAAACATAACCGTAGCTAGCACAGTCATTGCACAGCCTCCAAACCCCTATTGCAAACCATCGCTTTGCGAACTCTACAATGGCACTCATGTGTTGCATGTGCCACACATTGCTTGCAGCAGCAACAGCAACAGCAAAAACGCCACTAACGCTTTTGGGCCCACCTGTGGCGCTAAGCCGCATCTACTCTTTATGAATCCGCGACGACGGCAATTTATACTCGATATGCATAATCTCGCCCGTGAGCGTATCGCTTCCGGTCAGCTGGATGGCTATCGCTCCGCTGCCCATATGCCAATGCTGAAATGGGATGATGAACTGGAATATTTGGCTACGCTGCATGTGAAACGTTGCCAATTCGAACATGACCTATGTCGAAATACGCCGCGTTACCAACTCAGTGGTCAGAATATTGGTTACTTTTGGATAGGTCGTGACTTCAAATCGCATGCTAAACGTATAAAATCGTTTATTTTGAATTGGTTTAAAGAGTATAGAGATGCGAATCAGACATTTATCGATAAATATGAACCCCATCCTGAACGGTGAGTTTCAGTCAAAGTGAAGTGGTTAATTAAAGTCGAAGCAAGCAAGCGAAAAACCAAAAAGCGCGAAGAAAGTGTGTAGAGTTTCTTTAAAAAGAGATCAATTGATTTTAAAGAACCTGCAGATAGGGCAATTGGGAAGGCTTAGATTTAGTTTCCACAATTAATTTTCGCTCAGACTGTACTAAGCTTAAAATACATTAAAGATTTTTTTTTGTTAATTTTTTTATAACTGATGGATGGAAAATTTTCTTATACACAACTCCAGCGAGCTTCTATTTATACCAACAGTGAACTCACCATTCAATACCTTCTAACATACTCCAGGATAAGCCTTTGAATAAATTTATCAAAAGCTTGAAGATAATAAAGGGTAATTTAAAAAGGTGATCTCGAAACGCTTAGATTCGCGCGATATCGATACATAAATTTAAATTTATAACTTGTTATAAAAAGACTGTACAATTTGTACAAATTTTCCTGAAATTTTGTTGAATGGTGTTCGGCACTACAAGGAGAAAGCGCATTTTTACATTTGATTTGCAGAGAAAGTTGCAAGTTTTTGCGGAGTCTTTTTGACTCAGTAAAGATTTGCAGCGTGCCGAACAGAACCATAGTAATTGACTAAATAATTTATAAATATCTTATTTTTATTATTTTAGCAAAAAAATTGGTCATTTCACAATGTTGGTCTCAGATCGGGCGCATCGTGTTGGCTGTGCCGCTATTCGTTATCGCGATCCAAAACAAATGGAATATATGAAACTATTGATGACTTGTAATTATGATTTTACCAATATATTGGGCGAACCAATTTATCAAAAGGGTCCAGCAGGTAGCAAGTGTATTTATAAAATAAGTGAAAAATATCCATCGCTGTGCGATTGGAAGGATGCTGTTTATGATTATGATAGTGAGGAGAGTTTAGAAGGCGATCGTGATAATGCTATCGACAGCACATTTGTAAATTGAAGTATTTCAATACTTATGCATGTACAGAGAACAGCGTTGCGTGATTCGAATCAATTTTGATTTCAAATCAACTTTCAAATAAAGAATCAACTCGATTCGTGATTCAAACTATTTTCAAATCAAGGTTAATTTTTGCTTGTGATTCATTTCTCAAAAGAATCAAAAATATCCTTTTATTCGTGATTCAAACCATTTTTAAATCAAAGATAAATTTGATTTGTGATTCATTTCTCAAAAGAATCGAAAATACCCTTTGATTCGTGATTCAAACCATTTTCAAATCAAAGATAAATTTGCTTTGTGATTCATTTCTCAAAAGAATCAAAAATCTTTTTTGATTCTTGATTCAAAAAATATCTTTGATTCGAATCAAAATTATTGATCAATAATTTGATTCGCATCAAAAATTTATTTAGAATCAAAAATACTGTAGCATATCAGAAATATTCATTCTCGGTAACTTAAAACACAAAAATGTATAAAATGCACCAAAAGTCCAATAACAGCCAAATTGTATGGTGACGCCAAATGTGTACATGTGTATGTATGTATGTATGTACATATATACATATTCTGATTGTCGTATTTACGTTTGTGCTACGCCGTACGTACATACAGACATACGTATGTATGTATGTGCATAGGCACATTATTTGAAATAAAGTTTTGATTCAAAATAATTTTTTTCGAATCAAAAATTTTATTCGAATCAAAAATTTTATTCGAATCAAAAATTTTATTCGAATCAAAAATTTATTAAGAATCTTGATTCGAAATCAAGTTTGAATCAAGAATCAAAAAAGATTCAGAAATGAATCAGAAATCAATTTTATCTTTGATTTGAAAATAGTTAGAATCACGAATCAAAGGGTATTTCTGATTCTTTTGTGAAACGAATCACAAATAAAATTTATCTTTGATTTGAAAATAGTTTGAATCACGAATCAAAGGGTATTTCTGATTCTTTTTTCAAACGAATCACAAATAAAAATTATCTTTGATTTGAAAATATTTTAAATCAAGAATCAGAAAATATTTTTGATTAGTGATTCAGTCAAATCAAAATCACGCAACCCTGACAGAGAACATAATCCCTGCAGCAAATTTGTTTCACTGAAGGATCAGTGATGATTCTTTGTTGAATATTCATCACTGTCGTCATAACTCAGTATATTTTTATTTGTTCTTGTATTTTTTTTCTGAGGAAAGCAAACCATTTATATGAAAAATTCATCAGTCTTTATATGAAAGTATTCACTGATGCCCCCTCGTCATAGGTGAATTGCATCAGTGATTCATTAAGGATTCATTGCGGATTTTTACTGCAGGGATTTACAATACGTTCCGGTAAAATTTTGTAAATGTGTATTTCTTAGAATTTATGTGAAGATAAAAAACTGTTTTAAAGTTTTATCTTTTCAACAATCAAATAGAAATTCAACCCAAACGATTGCAAATAGTAGAATATCGAAAATTATCAAAAAATATACATACATATGTATGTACATATACATACTTACACACATATGCATTATATAGTTTTTAAGAAAGAAAAATAGCAATAAGCTTTTGTATTCAGTATTTGTTTATTAAATGTCGTTGAAAATAAAAGATTATCACATTGTATCGAAAGCAGTTCTTTGTTATTTATTTTGTCGGAAAAAATTGGCAAGACTTATTTATTTGTTTTAATATGGATTAAAAATATAGTTGCCAACTTTTTGTCCAGATTTTAAAACAGACACATGAACCACAAAATCGCAATCTTTGTTATGAGAGGAATAGGCTGCCGTTTTCGTAGTCGAAGTATATTCAGTTAAATACGAGGAACTTCCGTAAATTTTATCTCCTTTGGTACTCAAATAAATTCCAGGTGATGTGCTACTGGAAGGTGATGTGCTTTCTTCAGGATATGTGTAAATTTCAGTTGAAGGGCTCTCTGTTATTGTACTGCCCTCAGTGGTAAACGATGGTGCACTAGTTCCGGTGGTTGTACCGGTATCTTGTGTTGAGCCGGTGGCTGATGCACTGACGGAGCTACTTTCAGAAGTAAACCTAGTCGGCATTGATGATTCTGTGCTTCCTGCGTTACTTGAAGAACTAACAGAAGACGCGCTACTTTCAGTCGATGTGGAAGTGCTTGCGGTTGTTGTACTGCCCTGAGTGGTAGACGAACCAACTGAAGATGTACTGCTTTCGGTAGTTGTGCTGATATCTTGAGTTGAGCTAGAGGCTGGTGTGCTGCTAGAGGTACTTCCAGAAATTGGTCCAGCCGACGGAGATGATGTTGTGCTTCCTGCAGTACTTGAAGAACTTACAGGAGACGTGCTACTTTCAGTCGATGTGGAAGAGCTTGCAGTTGTTGTACTGCCTCCAGTGGTAGACGAACCAACTGACGATGTACTGCTTTCGGTAGTTGTGCTGATACCTTGAGTTGAGCTAGTGGCTGACGTGCTACTTTCAGACGATGTGGAAGAGCTTGCAGTTGTTGTACTGCCTCCAGTGGTAGACGAACCAACTGACGATGTACTGCTTTCGGTAGTTGTGCTGATACCTTGAGTTGAGCTAGTGGCTGGTGTGCTGCTAGAGGTACTTCCAGAAATTGGTCCAGCCGACGGTGATGATGTTGTGCTTCCTGCAGTACTTGAAGAACTTACAGGAGACGTGCTACTTTCAGTCGATGTGGAAGAGCTTGCAGTTGTTGTACTGCCTCCAGTGGTAGACGAACCAACTGACGATGTACTGCTTTCGGTAGTTGTGCTGATACCTTGAGTTGAGCTAGTGGCTGGTGTGCTGCTAGAGGTACTTCCAGAAATTGGTCCAGCCGACGGTGATGATGTTGTGCTTCCTGCAGTACTTGAAGAACTTACAGGAGACGTGCTACTTTCAGTCGATGTGGAAGAGCTTGCAGTTGTTGTACTGCCTCCAGTGGTAGACGAACCAACTGACGGTGTACTGCTTTCGGTAGTTGTGCTGATACCTTGAGTTGAGCTAGTGACTGGTGTGCTGCTAGAGGTACTTCCAGAAATTGGTCCAGCCGACGGTGATGATGTTGTGCTTCCCGCAGTACTTGAAGAACTTACAGGAGACGCGCTACTTTCAGTCGATGTGGAAGAGCTTGCAGTTGTTGTACTGCCTCCAGTGGTAGACGAACCAACTGACGATGTACTGCTTTCGGTAGTTGTGCTGATACCTTGAGTTGAGCTAGTAGCTGACGTGCTACTTTCAGACGATGTGGAAGAGCTTGCAGTTGTTGTACTGCCTCCAGTGGTAGACGAACCAGCTGACGATGTACTGCTTTCGGTAGTTGTGCTGATACCTTGAGTTGAGCTAGTGGCTGGTGTGCTGCTAGAGGTACTTCCAGAAATTGGTCCAGCCGACGGTGATGATGTTGTGCTTCCTGCAGTACCTGAAGAACTTACAGGAGACGTGCTACTTTCAGTCGATGTGGAAGAGCTTGCAGTTGTTGTACTGCCTCCAGTGGTAGACGAACCAACTGACGATGTACTGCTTTCGGTAGTTGTGCTGATACCTTGAGTTGAGCTAGTGGCTGGTGTGCTGCTAGAGGTACTTCCAGAAATTGGTCCAGCCGACGGTGATGATGTTGTGCTTCCTGCAGTACTTGAAGAACTTACAGGAGACGTGCTACTTTCAGTCGATGTGGAAGAGCTTGCAGTTGTTGTACTGCCTCCAGTGGTAGACGAACCAACTGACGATGTACTGCTTTCGGAAGTTGTGCTGATACCTTGAGTTGAGCTAGTGGCTGGTGTGCTGCTAGAGGTACTTCCAGAAATTGGTCCAGCCGACGGTGATGATGTTGTGCTTCCTGCAGTACTTGAAGAACTTACAGGAGACGCGCTACTTTCAGTCGATGTGGAAGAGCTTGCGGTTGTTGTACTGCCCTGAGTGGTAGACGAACCAACTGACGATGTACTGCTTTCGGTAGTTGTGCTGATACCTTGAGTTGAGCTAGTGGCTGGTGTGCTGCTAGAGGTACTTCCAGAAATTGGTCCAGCCGACGGTGATGATGTTGTGCTTCCTGCAGTACTTGAAGAACTTACAGGAGACGTGCTACTTTCAGTCGATGTGGAAGAGCTTGTAGTTGTTGTACTGACTCCAGTAGTAGACGAACCAACTGACGATGTACTGCTTTCGGTAGTTGTACTGATACCTTGAGTTGAGCTAGTGGCTGGTGTGCTGCTAGAGGTACTTCCAGAAATTGGTCCAGCCGACGGTGATGATGTTGTGCTTCCTGCAGTACTTGAAGAACTTATAGGAGACGTGCTACCTTCAGTCGATGTGGAAGAGCTTGCAGTTGTTGTACTGCCTCCAGTGGTAGACGAACCAACTGACGATGTACTGCTTTCGGTAGTTGTACTGATACCTTGAGTTGAGCTAGTGGCTGGTGTGCTGCTAGAGGTACTTCCAGTAATTGGTCCAGCCGACGGTGATGATGTTGTGCTTCCTGCAGTACCTGAAGAACTTACAGGAGACGTGCTACTTTCAGTCGATGTGGAAGAGCTTGCAGTTGTTGTACTGCCTCCAGTAGTAGACGAACCAACTGACGATGTACTGCTTTCGGTAGTTGTACTGATACCTTGAGTTGAGCTAGTGGCTGGTGTGCTGCTAGAGGTACTTCCAGTAATTGGTCCAGCCGACGGTGATGATGTTGTGCTTCCTGCAGTACTTGAAGAACTTACAGGAGACGTGCTACTTTCAGTCGATGTGGAAGAGCTTGCAGTTGTTGTACTGCCTCCAGTGGTAGACGAACCAACTGACGATGTACTGCTTTCGGTAGTTGTGCTGATACCTTGAGTTGAGCTAGTGGCTGGTGTGCTGCTAGAGGTACTTCCAGAAATTGGTCCAGCCGACGGTGATGATGTTGTGCTTCCTGCAGTACTTGAAGAACTTACAGGAGACATGGTACTTTCAGTCGATGTGGAAGAGCTTGCAGTTGTTGTACTGCCTCCAGTGGTAGACGAACCAACTGACGATGTACTGCTTTCGGTAGTTGTGCTGATACCTTGAGTTGAGCTAGTGGCTGGTGTGCTGCTAGAGGTACTTCCAGAAATTGGTCCAGCCGACGGTGATGATGTGCTTCCTGCAGTACTTGAAGAACTTACAGGAGACGTGCTACTTTCAGTCGATGTGGAAGAGCTTGCAGTTGTTGTACTGCCTCCAGTGGTAGACGAACCGACTGACGATGTACTGCTTTCGGTAGTTGTGCTGATACCTTGAGTTGAGCTAGTGGCTGGTGTGCTGCTAGAGGTACTTCCAGAAATTGGTCCAGCCGACGGTGATGATGTTGTGCTTCCTGCAGTACTTGAAGAACTTATAGGAGACGTTCTACTTTCAGTCGATGTGGAAGAGCTTGCAGTTGTTGTACTGCCTCCAGTGGTGGACGAACCGACTGACGATGTACTGCTTTCGGTAGTTGTGCTGATACCTTGAGTTGAGCTAGTGGCTGGTGTGCTGCTAGAGGTACTTCCAGAAATTGGTCCAGCCGACGGTGATGATGTTGTGCTTCCTGCAATACTTAAAGAACTTACAGCAGACGTGCTACTTTCAGTCGATGTGGAAGAGCTTGCAGTTGTTGTACTGTCTCCAGTGGTAGACGAACCAACTGATGATGTACTGCTTTCGGTAGTTGTGCTGATACCTTGAGTTGAGCTAGTGGCTGGTGTGCTGCTAGAGGTACTTCCAGAAATTGGTCCAGCCGACGGTGATGATGTTGTGCTTCCTGCAGTACTTGAAGAACTTACAGGAGACGTGCTACTTTCAGTCGATGTGGAAGAGCTTGCAGTTGTTGTACTGCCTCCAGTGGTAGACGAACCAACTGACGATGTACTGCTTTCGGTAGTTGTGCTGATACCTTGAGTTGAGATAGTGGCTGGTGTGCTGCTAGAGGTACTTCCAGAAATTGGTCCAGCCGACGGTGATGATGTTGTGCTTCCTGCAGTACTTGAAGAACTTACAGGAGACGTGCTACTTTCAGTCGATGTGGAAGAGCTTGCAGTTGTTGTACTGCCCCCCCTGGTAGACGAACCGACTGACGATGTACTGCTTTCGGTAGTTGTGCTGATACCTTGAGTTGAGCTAGTGGCTGGTGTGCTGCTAGAGGTACTTCCAGAAATTGGTCCAGCCGACGGTGATGATGTTGTGCTTCCTGCAGTACTTGAAGAACTTACAGGAGACGTGCTACTTTCAGTCGATGTGGAAGAGCTTGCAGTTGTTGTACTGCCTCCAGTGGTAGACGAACCAACTGACGATGTACTGCTTTCGGTAGTTGTGCTGATGCCTTGAGTTGAGCTAGTGGCTGGTGTGCTGCTAGAGGTACTTCCAGAAATTGGTCCAGCCGACGGTGATGATGTTGTGCTTCCTGCAGTACTTGAAGAACTTATAGGAGACGTGCTACCTTCAGTCGATGTGGAAGAGCTTGCAGTTGTTGTACTGCCTCCAGTGGTAGACGAACCAACTGACGATGTACTGCTTTCGGTAGTTGTGCTGATACCTTGAGTTGAGCTAGTGGCTGGTGTGCTGCTAGAGGTACTTCCAGAAATTGGTCCAGCCGACGGTGATGATGTTGTGCTTCCTGCAGTACTTGAAGAACTTACAGGAGACGTGCTACTTTCAGTCGATGTGGAAGAGCTTGCAGTTGTTGTACTGCCTCCAGTGGTAGACGAACCAACTGACGATGTACTGCTTTCGGTAGTTGTGCTGATACCTTGAGTTGAGCTAGTGGCTGGTGTGCTGCTAGAGGTACTTCCTGAAATTGGTCCAGCCGACGGTGATGATGTTGTGCTTCCTGCAGTACTTGAAGAGCTTATAGGAGACGTGCTACCTTCAGTCGATGTGGAAGAGCTTGCAGTTGTTGTACTGCCTCCAGTGGTAGACGAACCAACTGACGATGTACTGCTTTCGGTAGTTGTGCTGATACCTTGAGTTGAGCTAGTGGCTGGTGTGCTGCTAGAGGTACTTCCAGAAATTGGTCCAGCCGACGGTGATGATGTTGTGCTTCCTGCAGTACTTGAAGAACTTACAGGAGACGTGCTACTTTCAGTCGATGTGGAAGAGCTTGCAGTTGTTGTACTGCCTCCAGTGGTAGACGAACCAACTGACGATGTACTGCTTTCGGTAGTTGTGCTGATACCTTGAGTTGAGCTAGTGGCTGGTGTGCTGCTAGAGGTACTTCCAGAAATTGGTCCAGCCGACGGTGATGATGTTGTGCTTCCTGCAGTACTTGAAGAACTTATAGGAGACGTGCTACCTTCAGTCGATGTGGAAGAGCTTGCAGTTGTTGTACTGCCTCCAGTGGTAGACGAACCAACTGACGATGTACTGCTTTCGGTAGTTGTGCTGATACCTTGAGTTGAGCTAGTGGCTGGTGTGCTGCTAGAGGTACTTCCAGAAATTGGTCCAGCCGACGGTGATGATGTTGTGCTTCCTGCAGTACTTGAAGAACTTACAGGAGACGTGCTACTTTCAGTCGATGTGGAAGAGCTTGCAGTTGTTGTACTGCCTCCAGTGGTAGACGAACCAACTGACGATGTACTGCTTTCGGTAGTTGTGCTGATACCTTGAGTTGAGCTAGTGGCTGGTGTGCTGCTAGAGGTACTTCCTGAAATTGGTCCAGCCGACGGTGATGATGTTGTGCTTCCTGCAGTACTTGAAGAACTTATAGGAGACGTGCTACCTTCAGTCGATGTGGAAGAGCTTGCAGTTGTTGTACTGCCTCCAGTGGTAGACGAACCAACTGACGATGTACTGCTTTCGGTAGTTGTGCTGATACCTTGTGTTGAGCTAGTGGCTGGTGTGCTGCTAGAGGTACTTCCAGAAATTGGTCCAGCCGACGGTGATGATGTTGTGCTTCCTGCAGTACTTGAAGAACTTATAGGAGACGTGCTACCTTCAGTCGATGTGGAAGAGCTTGCAGTTGTTGTACTGCCTCCAGTGGTAGACGAACCAACTGACGATGTACTGCTTTCGGTAGTTGTGCTGATACCTTGAGTTGAGCTAGTGGCTGGTGTGCTGCTAGAGGTACTTCCAGAAATTGGTCCAGCCGACGGTGATGATGTTGTGCTTCCTGCAGTACTTGAAGAACTTACAGGAGACGTGCTACTTTCAGTCGATGTGGAAGAGCTTGCAGTTGTTGTACTGCCTCCAGTGGTAGACGAACCAACCGACGATGTACTGCTTTCGGTAGTTGTGCTGATACCTTGAGTTGAGCTAGTGGCTGGTGTGCTGCTAGAGGTACTTCCAGAAATTGGTCCAGCCGACGGTGATGATGTTGTGCTTCCTGCAGTACTTGAAGAACTTACAGGAGACGTGCTACTTTCAGTCGATGTGGAAGAGCTTGCAGTTGTTGTACTGCCTTTGGTATAAACTGGTTTATAATATGGGCCACTCTTGGGCGGTTTTGGTTGGTAATACATTGATTTAGTATACCCAGTTAATGATGAATATATTGTGCTTCCCTCGGTACTTGCTGAACCATCAGCCGATGTAGTACTTTCACCAGTAAAAGGATCCACTGATGATATAGGAAATTCGGTTGTTGTACTGCTTTCCTGTGTTATCGTTCCTGATTTGTCCTTGAAATTTGATCGAAATTTTAGAATGAATTTAAATGCACCCATTCCACTATGCAGTCGAACTTGTGGGTCTGGTATGGGCATATCGGAACCAAGTGCCACCAAAAGGCACATTACAAATATACGATATTGCATTTTGTCTGTGGGTGCTTGCGATCCACACTTGAAGCTTTTCAGGAAAATTGTTTAGCTATTTGAGAAATTTGTTTATTAAAAGTTTTTAATTAGTTTAGTATTTTTTTAATTTTGTAACCATTAATCTAATTGAGATCACAGAATCCGTGGAAAACTCAACATATAACTAGCAGTGTGATACTGTACTACATACATATGTATGCACATGTATGTACATATAAACGTATGGCTATACGGAAGGGCGCTCCGTTGTTGACTGGTTGAGTTATAATTCGTGTATTGCTAACATTATATTGTAAGTACCTACATGAAAAGATTAATGCATCTTCACATGTCTGCCGTATTCTTATGACTGAGTATTTAAGAAAACATAAAAAAAATTAGCTTATAAACGCGCTCTTTAAAAATAATTATTTTTTACTTTTAATGTCAGCACACTTTATGATAAGAACGACAAAGCGTTTTTTTGTAATATGCATTGTTTTCTTTATTGAAATTGTTTTTAATAAAAGATCCAATAAAAAGTCATCGATTCACTTTTTTCCACAGATGTATGTACATACATATATAATAATTTATTAAGTATTAAATATAATAAAATTATTCATATTTACATTTTCTCAACATCAATTTCAATTCGAGTTTTTTTCGTGTCGAAGTGTATTTAGCAACTGAATTCAAACGTTAAAGTTCCTCTATTTAACTATATTTTTTTCATAGCGCAACAAAAAATTATTTCACCTGTATATATGTACATATGTATGTACATACGTATGTACATATTGCACATATGCACATACCAAGTAGGACCGCACATTAACATACTTTACACAATTTCAAACAATGTAAAGCACGCGACAAATTTTGAAAATGAAAATTGTTTCATTGCCTTGTTTTTTGAACGTGGTTGTTTTGAAATTTCTAGCCGGCGCTAAGTTCCCAAGCATATATGTATGTATGTATGTACTAGGGATTCCAATGCCGGGATCACGCGATCCCGCCCTTTTTGACTCCCCGGAAATCCCGGGATTGCTAGAATTTCATCCCGGGATTTTCGGGATAAAATAAAGAGAGAATATTGCCCTATTATAGCAAAGAAAAATTGTATTTTATATAATTTTTATTGTTCTCAGATAGCGTTTCCTATTCTGAACGAAAATGTTGCATTATTACATTGCAGCATTACCAACATGTGCCCTGTGCCCTATGAAAATGGTACATTTTTCATGTGATAAATGAAACAAAAATAATGCAACCCTTTTGTGCTAAGAACAGAAAATGTTGCCCCTTAGTCGGGCCAGTTTTACATTTTGTCTATAGAACAAACAGCCCTAAAAAAATGTGTGGAAGCTTTGTGGAATAAAAAAACTTGGCAGTCCGAAGAAAATGCAGAATAAGTTTGACATTTTTGCCAGAATAAAAAAAGCAAAGTAAGGATTAATATTTTTGATTTAATAACACTACAAATAATTTAAAAAAATACCAAGAATCTCAGGTTTGGGGGAGAATAGATATGGGCCTGCTGAGCTCAGAACTATTTTTTTTTTTTTATTTTTTGTATGGTTAGGTTTTTTTGGTTATCACTTCATTGAAAAATTATTTTCGCGGGAGTCACAAATGGGATAATCACAAGCAGTACCTCGTTCGAAAGACAATTAAAATTGTCGATGTACAACTTGTAGTAATTGGACATTACCTCGCTGAGTGACAGCTGGTCGAAATCAAGATTTTATTAATTACTTGCGATTTTTGAAAAAATTTTGATTTTAAAATTAAGCTTTTTGTAAGAAGTTGTAAAATTCAGGGAAGTTTTATTCTTTTAAAAATTAGCCTGCTTAATTGTCGTTATCGCATTTGTGATTTCCGAGAATAATTTTTGAGTGAAGTGATAACCAAAGAAACACCAAATTACCGTTATCTCAAAAATCTAACAATACAAAACATTAAAAAAAAAAATAGTTCCCAGCTCAGCAGTCCCATACCTATCCTCCCCCATACCTGAATTTTTAGATATTTCTTGGCTGTAAACTAGTGTAATTAAATTTTTTTGTTGTGAAATACGCGTTGTAAGGAAACGTATGTTAGGTATTTTTAAAATCTTTAGAATTCTTGTGGTAAAATTCATTTGAAAATTTCTATTTCCTGATTTTTGGCCATTTATTTCTCAAAGGTTTTTGCAATTTCCTCCCATGAAAAGTAAATAATGGAAGAAAATGCAAAAAAAATTAGCAAAAACCAGGAAAAAATTTAATTCTATTTTAGAATTTCACATTATGTATTAAAATAAAATACGCAGCTGTATACTTGGAATTCATCTCAAAATTTCTGCATCCGATTTTTAATTTTTTTCGAATGTTGCATTAATTTTCAGTATTTGTCGGCAAGCTTGGAAATATTCGCTTAAACGAAGTACGTCATTAAATTCTAAAAATTTTTATTGGAAATTATCAAATGATCACAAGCTTTATTATTAATATCCTAAAAGTACCAACAGTAAAGGCAAATGTTTTGTATGTAATTTTCTTTGTTGGTTGCGTTTTTTAAAGTAACTCTTATGAGTTTACGTTCCTATTTTATTTTGTTACTAATGAAATAATAAAAATGGCAATAAAAATCAATTTTTTATTTGAACTTTAAAGTTGTAGCGTTCCTCGAAATATATATTTACTTTTTTCAACCCCAAAATGTAGGAAAATAATTAAAGTCCAAATCCCGGGACAAATCCCGGGATCCCGGGATTAAAAAAGAATTCTCGAAAATCCCGGGATCGCAAAAATCAGAAAAATTGGAATCCCTAGTATGTACATATGTATGCATATGTTTGCATATGCACCAACATGTATTTTTAATTGTTTTTTTCCTTGTGGGCATTGCAAACGCATTCTATAAAAAAAGATAAATCGGTAAGTAAATATACTATTTATATTTTTTATTTACAATATTTTTTTTAATATTACATAAATAAATCTATTTAAAAATAAAATGCATTTCCGGCTAAAATTATTCAACAATTGTTACATAGTCGGTTTAAGTAAGATGTAGAAAAGAATTTCTGAACACACAAATTTATATCATTGTTAAAGAAGAAACAAGCAACTTTGTATAATGACTTTAAAATTAACAGGAAACTGGCCGAGCACGTGGCATTCTGCATATGCATTTACAAAAGATTTCGCACCTTAGAAAAACTCATAAAAATATGAATGGAATTAAATGCTGACAGCGAATAAATACTTACAAATTACATTTTTACCGACTCAATCAAATATTGTGTAACGCTCGTCGTCAGTGAATAAGTAAAAGAATAAATTAAACAAACTAAAACAGACATACGCGAGTATTTTTACATGCATATATATGCATATCAGACCGGGACTTTATCGCTTCTTATTTTTGGAAATATTTTAGTTTACGGTGTTATATACTAAATTAAAAACTAATTAGTATGTACTTCTATTTTCAGAGCTATTAATTTTCTTTAAACCGTTATTATCATAAGATGAAGTTATAGTGGGAGTCGAAGCTTCCCTTAATAAACTGCCATTAGTGGGTAACTCTTTTATAATTAAGAACTTTGCCGTATTATTCATAATCATAGATGTAAAAGCACGAAACCAAAATTTCGCCATCATAGTATTTCCAACGGCAATAGAACTGTTTGAAGCTGACGACACTGCTGTAGACTGAGTCAAATATATTGTTGATGTGTTAGCCGGTAGTGAAACTTGCAGGTTGCTGGATTGATTTCTATTATACATTTTTGGCACCGCGGCAATGGCTTCCTTTATCGAACTAATTCCTTCGCCGAAGTTTGTAATGCGTTGGTTTGGTTTTGAATCTTCGGTATTTTCCGGTGCTGCGTTCTTTAAAGTAGTTACATTTGTGAAATTTTCAGAGAAACTTCTATCTTGAATTGAAATAGATGTCTCTTTTCGTTTTCCTATTATAGACTTTGGGCCTGTGGATGAGATGTTTGATATGTCACGGACATCAGAAGCTGTTAAGAGTCCACCGCCATCAGGAGTATGATCACCTGTCTTTGTTGGATCTTTGGAGTCCGCTTTCCAGCTACCTTCCCCGCTGATATTTTTAAAGTGTGGAATAAAACTATTTGCTTCCTTTGACTCTCCCTTGTCTTTTTTAGCATCATCAGTTATGTTTGCTTCGTCTACCAATATTAACAGCCCTCCGCCTTCAGAATTTTGATCCGCTCTCTTGCTCTCTTTATCTAAATTCATGGAATCCGTTTTCGAGCTGCTCACCTCGCTGGTATTTTTAAAGTTTCGAATAAAACTATTTGCTTCCTTTGACTCTCCCTTGTCTTTTTTAGAATCATCAGATATGTTTGCTTCGTCTACAATTATTAACAGCCCTCCGCCTTCAGAGTTTTGATCCGCGCTCTTGCTCTCTTTATCTAGATTCATGGAAGCCGTTTTCAAGCCGCTCACCTCGCTGGTATTTTTAAAGTTTCGAATAAAACTATTTTCTTCCTGTGGCTCTCCTTTGTCTTTTGTAGAATCATCAGATATGTTTGCTTCGTCTACAACTATTAACAGCCCTCCGCCTTCAAAATTTTGATCCGCTCTCTTGCTCTCTTTATCCAGATTCACGGAATCCATTTTCGAGCTACCTACCTCGCTGGTATTTTTAAAGTTTCGAATAAAAATATTTGCTTCCTTTGACTCTCCTTTGTCCTTTTTAGAATCACCAGATATGTTTGCTTCGTCTACAACTATTAAAAGCCTTTCGCCTTCAGAATTTGGATCCGCTGTCTTGCTCTCTTTATCTAGATTCATGGAATCCATTTTCGAGCTACCCACCTCGCTGATATTTTTAAAGTTTCGAATAAAACTATTTGCTTCCTTTGGCTCTCCTTTGTCTTTTTTAGCATCATCAGTTATGTTTGCTTCGTCTACCAATATTAACAGCCCTCCGCCTTCAGAATTTTGATCCGCCCTCTTGCTCTCTTTATCTAAATTCATGGAATCCGTTTTCGAGCTGCTCACCTCGCTGGTATTTTTAAAGTTTCGAATAAAATTATTTGATTCCTTTGACTCTCCCTTGTCTTTTTTAGAATCATCAGATATGTTTGCTTCGTCTACAATTATTAACAGCCCTCCGCCTTCAGAGTTTTGATCCGCGCTCTTGCTCTCTTTATCTAGATTCATGGAAGCCGTTTTCAAGCCACTCACCTCGCTGGTATTTTTAAAGTTTCGAATAAAACTATTTTCTTCCTGTGGCTCTCCTTTGTCTTTTGTAGAATCATCAGATATGTTTGCTTCGTCTACAACTATTAACAGCCCTCCGCCTTCAGAATTTTGATCCGCGCTCTTGCTATATTTATCTAGATTCATGGAAGCCGTTTTCGAGCCGCTCACCTCGGTGGTATTTTTAAAGTTTCGAATAAAAATATTTGCTTCCTTTGACTCTCCTTTGTCCTTTTTAGAATCACCAGATATGTTTGCTTCGTCTACAACTATTAAAAGCCTTTCGCCTTCAGAATTTGGATCCGCTGTCTTGCTCTCTTTATCTAGATTCATGGAATCCATTTTCGAGCTACCCACCTCGCTGATATTTTTAAAGTTTCGAATAAAACTATTTGCTTCCTTTGGCTCTCCTTTGTCTTTTTTAGAATCATCAGATATGTTTGCTTCGTCCACAACTATTAAAATCCCTTCGCCTTCAAAATTTTGATCCGCTCTCTTGCTCTCTTTATCTAGATTCACGGAATCCATTTTCGAGCTACCTACCTCGCTGGTATTTTTAAAGTTTCGAATAAAACTATTTGCTTCCTTTGACTCTCCTTTGTCTTCTTTAGAATCATCAGCTATGTTAGCTTCGTCTACAACTATTAACAGCCCTCCGCCTTCAGAATTTTGATCCGCTCTCTTGCTCTCTTTATCTAGATTCATGGAAGCCGTTTTCGAACCGCTCACCTCGCTGGTATTTTTAAAGTTTCGAATAAAAATATTTGCTTCCTTTGACTCTCCTTTGTCCTTTTTAGAATCACCAGATATGTTTGCTTCGTCTACAACTATTAAAAGCCTTTCGCCTTCAGAATTTGGATCCGCTGTCTTGCTCTCTTTATCTAGATTCATGGAATCCATTTTCGAGCTACCCACCTCGCTGATATTTTTAAAGTTTCGAATAAAACTATTTGCTTCCTTTGGCTCTCCTTTGTCTTTTTTAGAATCATCAGATATGTTTGCTTCGTCCACAACTATTAAAATCCCTTCGCCTTCAAAATTTTGATCCGCTCTCTTGCTCTCTTTATCTAGATTCACGGAATCCATTTTCGAGCTACCTACCTCGCTGGTATTTTTAAAGTTTCGAATAAAACTATTTGCTTCCTTTGACTCTCCTTTGTCTTCTTTAGAATCATCAGATATGTTTGCTTCGTCTACAACTATTAACAGCCCTCCGCCTTCAGAATTTTGATCCGCTCTCTTGCTCTCTTTATCTAGATTCATGGAAGCCGTTTTCGAACCGCTCACCTCGCTGGTATTTTTAAAGCTTCGAATAAAACTATTTGCTTCCTTTGACTCTCCTTTGTCTTCTTTAGAATCATCAGATATGTTAGCTTCGTCTACAACTATTAACAGCCCTCCGGCTTCAGAATTTTGATCCGCTCTTTCACCCTCTCTGTGTGAATGTATGGACTCTGTTTTCGAGCTACTCACTTCGCTGATGTTTGTAAATCTTCGAATAAAACCATTTGCTCCCTTTGACTCTCCCTTGTCTTTTTTGGAATGAGCAGATATGTTATCTTCGTCTAAAACTATTAGAAGCCCATCGTCATCATCTAGCTTCGCTTTATTGCTCTCTATACCTGGATGTATGGACTCCGTTTTCGAGCTGCTCACCTCGCTGATATTTTTAAGGCGTCGAATGAAGCTACTAGCTCTCTCTGGCTCTCCTTGATCTTTTGGGGAATTATTAGTTATGTTAAGGTCTTCGAAAGTTCTCTCCAGCAGCACATCTCCATCAGTAGGATCGTTTCGCTTCACCCTCGCACCCTCATTTTTTAAATCGATGGCATCAATTTTTAAACTACTCAACTCCATGAGGTTTGTTTGTTTGTGTGTGTTAGAGGAATTGGTGTTTGATATTTGGGGTACGTTGTTGGTGTTTGATATTTGGGGTACGTTGTTTAGTGTTCCATTCTCAGCTATCGCATGTTTACATACGGTTCGCAATTGTATAAAAATCTCAATGGGAGGTGGTGCAATGTTAAAAACAGGGTGATCCTGTTGCATTTGCTGAGCAGTGGAAATTACCATTAGCAAAAGGATATGCGGTGTCAATGCGTTTAACATTTTTTGTTTATAATTTTTTTGTTTCTTATTTTTAGCTCCTTTGTAAAAGGTTGATTTTTAATATGTTAGGATTTCAATTGAAGATGATTTAAAAGTTATGCACAAATTTCGGCTCAACTCGTCTACAAAACTAAAATAACTAAATTTCAGCCGATCATAATTATATATTTATTTGAAATTCGTTAGGTAAAAAATTCTGTTCCATACCGAAAACTTACACAATTTATACGTACGTTAAATAAATAAGTAAATACATATGTATGTAAATATGTATGTACATATTTTTGTGTGAAATTTTGGGAACGTGTTCTAATAAAGTTTTAAATTCAGCTTAATGCCGTGTGAATTTTTGGCTATGCAAAAACATAGCCGCTGTGGTGCAGTGGGTAGAGTGCTCGCCTGCTATGCCAGAGGTCTCGGGTTCAAACGGCCCGAGCAAAACACCAAAACAATTTTTCTAATTAGTAAAAATCCAATTATTGGGTTTTTTAAGAGCAGCGGTCACTTCTCGGCAGTGGGCGGCATACCCTCCGAGAGTATTTCTGCCATGAAAAAGCTTCTCACAAAAAATGCATTCGCCGTTCGGAGCCGGCATAAAACTGTAGGTCCACCCAATTAGTAGGAAAAACGAAAAGGAGCACACCTCAATTTGGGAGAGAAGCTCGGCCATAAAACTCGTCAGAGTTATAATAGCGCCATTGTATTATTATATTATAAAAACATATTTGTGCTTTCATACATATATATATGTACGTACATATGTATTCTTACGTGTAATTGCATAAGAAATTTGTTTCGCTTATGTAGCACGAAAACACAGAACAAACTTGTGTTTTTATGTAGGTACTACACATGTACATATGTACGTATGTATATCATTACAAAAAACAAATGCAAGCAACTAATAAACAAGTATAGGGTGTTTCAACGGGTTGTCTTGATTTTTCAGTGCTACTTATTAGGATTTTTAAATCACCTCCATATCACCTCTTATCTCCATGCGTTACCAACTTTGTTAGTTATATTTTAAATGATAAACAATGTATATATACGCCAATTAGCATATCCATAAACAAACATACATACATATATACACATGTTTATACTTTATTAAATTCATTTATTACACACTTGTATGTTGCATAGTTGTATCGATATAATAATCACACCCTACAACATTCTTTTTAAATTTTAATTCTAGATTAAATTACCTCGTTACATACATACATATGTAGATATAATACATACATATGTACCATTTTATGTACATATAATTTGTATTCCGTTCCATTTATGTACTATCAATTTACTTCATCGTATGTACTTTTATTTTTTGTAATATTGTTGATGATTTTTGTACTTATTTATAAATGTTGGTATTTAATGTAAACATTTGTAAATAGCTAACAGAGTGCAACATGATTCTACGTAATTGATGAAACCAAAATAGGAGGAAACTTTATCTCTCTCATATCAAATCCACATACCGAATTTTTGGCCTATAGATCTGGTTTCATTTTTATTAGTATGTATTTAAAGTTGGTAACCTCATGTATAGCGGAAAGTGAGCAGAACTCGATAAAATTAAAGAATTTGGCTTTGTTCAGAAACTCAGTTTGAAGCGCAACCTGATTTTGTGGTACAAGCAGAGCGTTCATAAACGTAAATTTTGCATGAAGAGTCGCTCATCACAATCAGCAAAAAAATAATTACTGCCGATGTTGCGTTTCATGCTGCGTTTCTGAACATACCCTTGCTTACGAAATGTATGTTAAATTGCTTTTTTTGGGTCATGGAAATCATTTTTGATATTTATTTTTACATAAAATAGCGCTCTGGTACAATGGAATGCTTAAGCATCAGAAAAATAATGTTGCTAAGACATCAAGGGCTGGGATAATGTTGCTGGCAACATGTTGCGCGAAAAATAAGTATGTATATTAGATAATTTGAGCGTGAAGCGGCGCATTTGTAGTGGATTTTGGGCTCTGATTGAGCTAACAAAAAAAACAAAAAAAAAAACAATTTATTACATACGTTTTGTTTCTTTTGTTGCTGCTACTGTTATTCATTATGCTGCCACATCAAGGCACAGGCATAATCACAGGCAAATACATAAAATTGAAACCAGACGTAGGAGCCAAAAATGCATTACGGGACTTTTCTTTTCTTTTGGTTTCATCAATTACGGAGAGATGAACCTTCATTTTGTCACACAGTGTACACGGTAGGCAAGAAGCGACGATAGGTTGCATGAAAATGTCGAGAAAAAATGAAAGTGGGGTTGTGTTATGTGATGTTTATGGATGAAACATCCGTTGAAATTAAAATCCGAGCTGCTCCTTTTTCAAGGATATCCACATTTTTTGTTTTTTTTGAAAGGATCAAATATTGAGGAAATCGAAAATTCGCCACCGTCCAAATTTTTCCGATTTCAATACATTATTTGGTCGCTAAGGGATACAAAAAAAGGTATTAAAAAGAAAAAAGGACACCTGTAGTGGAAAAATCCAATGTGAACAGGACCTAAAGGATAACCACTGAAATATAAAATAACACAAAAAGTACCCACTTTAATTTGCGTATAACTCCTAAAATGTTAACTCTGCGTGAAAATTCCTTATAATATGTTTCATTCAGAATAAATAAGGGAATATTTCTTTGATATACAATTTTGATGTACCTGCAGTGGTTAATGCACTTTGGTCCATCTAAAGTGAAAATTTCAAAAAAAAGTACTTTTTTTATTGTGCTATTTTAAGTTCAAATATTTTTCCAGTTTATGTAAATATTTTAATCTAATGATCCAATTCTCATTCTTACATATCTATACGTTAATATTAAAAAGAATTAGAGCTGAGATACGCGCCAGCTGTACACGGTGGGCGGTAAACAACAATAGGTTGCATGAAAATATCGAAAAAACGATCGCCGGCTAAAAACTTACGTAAACTGATATTCTAATATACTTCATAAGCACACAGCAAGCGTGAATAAAATCTCCAACATTTTTTTTAAACGAAAATTAGTACCAGCACACAGCTAGGCACATATTCGTTGGGCCATCGTTTTTACGATATTCCCATGCAACCTATTGTTGCTTCCCGCCCACCGTGCACAGCTGGCGCGTATCTCAGCTCTAGCTCTTGTTTAGTATTAACGTATAGATATGTAGGAATGAGAGTTGGATCATTAGATTAAAATATTTACATAAACTAGAAAAATAATTGAACTTAAAATAGCACTATAAAAACAACGTACTTTTTTTGAAATTTTCACTTTAGATGCACAAAAGTACATTAAGCACTGCAGGTACATCAAAATTGTATATTAAAGAAATATTTCCTTATTTATTCTGAATGAAACATATAATAAGGAATTTTCACGTAGAGTTAACATTTTAGGAGTTATACGCAAATTAAAGTGGGTACTTTTTGTGTTATTTTATATTTCAGTGGTTGTCCTGTAGGTCCTGTTCACATTGGATTTTTCCACTACAGGTGTCCTTTTTTCTTTTTAATACCTTTTTTTGTATCCCTTAGCGACCAAATAATGTATTGAAATCGGAAAAATTTGGACGGTGGCGAATTTTCGATTTCCTCAATATTTGATCCTTTCAAAAAAAACAAAAAATGTGGATATCCTTGAAAAAGGAGCAGCTCGGATTTTAATTTCAACGGATGTTTCATCTATAAACATCACATAACACAACCCCACTTTCCTTTTTTCTCGACATTTTCATGCAACCTATCGTCGCTTCCTGCCTACCGTGTGTAATCAGTTAAAGAGATTAGTTAAAGAAAATATGTAATGTATAAATGAAAGTTAAAAAATAAAAACAAAACAATTTTCAAAAAAAAAAGTACATATTTATATTTGCATGTGTGTTTAATTCAGCATAAAAATAAAAAATAAAAAATTCAGTCGTTCGGTTTGTTCCTTTTCCTTATGCATACTCCACGCTTAGGCATTACCACTATTAACGGCTTAAAAATTATCGCTCATAATCTGTTTCATAACACTGCTGTGAATGACATGTTCGTGATCCCATGTACATGTCCCGCAATTCTGAAATATGATTTCGAAAGACAGAAAAAAAAATTAATTGCTAATATAAAATATGTATGTATGTATGTATGTAAATACTTACATCACATATATAAAAATGTTCCTTCGACCGCATTATGTGTGATTTAATACGATTGAACTTTATCGGCCGACCACGGTAAGTAGTTTTTGAGTTCAAAATATGACTGTTAACTGTCACTA
Source organism: Urophora cardui (assembly GCA_960531455.1). NCBI lineage: Eukaryota > Metazoa > Arthropoda > Insecta > Diptera > Tephritidae > Urophora > Urophora cardui. The sequence continues at coordinate 115,357,609 of OY482671.1, forward strand.
AAAAGAAACGAAATTATTTTACTTTGAAAGAGATATTTTTATATATAGTATAAGATATAAGAGCATTTAATTGCTACTATAGGAGAGACATATGCGTTGTGGATCGTTCCACAATACATCATATTCCTACCCTGTCGGAAAAACAAGCAACCAAAAAGAGACATATGCATTTAATCTACATATGTATATATATACCTATGTTTGTATATGCTGCAAACTATATTCATACTCACCTAATTGAAAAGATCTCTCATACGGATTTCCATTTGTCACATTCAATCGCTTAGCATCATCTAACGGTTGGCCATAATGCATCGCTTGCATTTCATGTCTTAGTGCCAATATAAATTCATTGCTATTACAATTCAAACACCGTGTAAAAAGATTATTTTCATTGATTTTAATATCCAACAAACGCAAAAGGTTTAATACTTGTACGACACTTGAATCGTTGGGTATTTGTAGGCATTGCTCAGTTGGCAATTCATTTACGAATAAATTATAACGCGCATCCCGCGTAAGTACATAACGATTTTCACGCTTGGCCATATCAATATAATAGTCTAAGCCGAGATTCAATATCTCCACGCAATCAATACCCAATTTACGTAGCTCCTTCGATAAACCGTACAACATGCTATCACAGAGAAATTTTATACGTTTGGCGCTTAATTGAAAAAAAAAAATTGTATTAAATTAAAATTGGCGCTTTGTTATGCTTACAGTGTATGTGCTTACCTATTATTTTCATATAGAACACACTGTGCAACATTTTTTTCAACACTAATTTTTGCTGCTGTTATTGTTGTTGCTGATTTACGCTCATCATGACATTCGGTGACAGCACGTTTCATACGAAACAAGTAGCCAGTCTTTCCAGTTGTAATCTCATCAACTACCTGATCAATATCTAAACCCATACGCAAAAGAATTTCTGAAAGCACTCGATACACTTTCAATAGGCAATGCGCATCCAAAGCTGAAAGGGAAAATGTTAAAATGCAAAAACTAGTATCCAATGATTGGATTCCAATCAAGTAAGAATTATAAATTTGTAATCATTTCCAAAAAAAAAAAACTCCAGACAAATCATTTAATCACCTGCATACACGATTTGATCGCGCCTCAACGGACGATTAGCCCAATTCGAGCATTGATTTGATTTGTCCAACTTTCTGCCCAAACATATCTCTGTCAACGTGCACAAACTTTCGCCAGAATTGACGCCGCTATCATATGGAAATTTTACAATTTGTAAATACTTTAAACGTCGCCACAATTCACGCAAATCCAAATAGCATGTCTTCGCATTAAGATTCAGTTGCAGCGGCAGCGATTTATGCAACATACGAATGTCTTGATGTAGTGAGAAGCCGATTTTCAATATTTCCAAATTATTAAATATTCTACGTCCAAGCTGTTGCCACAAATCATCGTTTAGTTGTGGCCCTAGACAATCTATGAGATAAACATGTTCCATTGTGGCCATTTGTAGGAGTGAGATAACGTTTTCATTGCATACCGTCGGCTTCCATTCCGAATCGAACGCCACCAAAGTTTGACTTTCCAAATAATCTAACATTTCGAGAAATGCCGCACGTTGATCTATAATCGAAACGCAATCAATTGGTAACTCTAACGTCAAATATTGATCAGCTAATAGGGAATTGCTGGAACGTTTGGATTTGATTATAGCTCCACGGTCATTTGCGCTATTCGTAGATTCGTTAGAACAATTGTGTAAATCACTTTGATCCTCATTGTTTTCTATTGCACAATTTTGTTCCAATAAAGAGCGTACATCTCTTGGCACCTCTTCCAATGGTATTTTAAAATATTTCAACCAAAATTGCCCCTCTTCGATGTCACCATATGTTGTGACGGTTGAAACTAAATCCAGTTGCAATGGCCTCGTACCGGCAGCATCATGTACCAATTCACGCCAAGCCTCGCAACTCATACCACCATCTTGATATTTATACCACAAATAGTGCATGTAGGAGCAAGCCTTAGTGAAATTAAGATGCGGTGTATGCTGTGCATCTATTTTGTATTTCTTCGCTAGACGTGTGACCAATTTGGACAGTGGACGATAACTTAAAACATTTAGTTTAACCTCTTTGTACTTGTATTTTCTGCAATCGAAAATGGGGAATATCTTTAATATGGATTTAAAAGTATGTATACCATTACTACTTACGTTAATATTTCATCACAATGTTCCATAACAGTCTTTTGTTTATCCAACAGGGAATCTAGGAATTTTATAGTGGGCAAGGTCATTTCTTTTGCAACATTTAAATACTCTTCCACCAACGATACTTTGTCTTGTAAAATTAATGGAAATATTATATCGAATATGCTAAAGAGATGTGTTATTTGTAGGTTCATAGTCCATTGTGCCGCCTTTAACAACAACAACAACAACATTTAATTTTTATTTGACAATTGTTTTTTTCTTTTGCAAACATATTTTATTTGTCTTACATCTTTGACGTGTCCCTGTGCTATTAGATCCTTTATTTTAGGCACCAACAAATCACGTATTTTGCTTAATTCATAAGTGGACATCACAGCCTTATATAACGGTACAATACCGCATGTTTTTACAAAATTGAAAGCAACCATGCGCGTATTATCCGTGCATCGAGTTGATACTTGTGGGTACTGTTTGTGGAGATCACATGCTGTTTCCAATACTAAGTATGTATATGTATACAACCAAAGAAATCGTATATGTACATCAATATGTATATTAATGTCTTAACATATTATGGATATACATACATATACATATATAAGTTATTCTTTAACTTGTTCGTATTTAAAAGAAATTCACTAACAACTTTAACAACTATTGATATACACAGGACATATTATCATGCCGTGTTGGTTTCCGTTCACTTTTCTAAGCCTATTTCCATTTGTACAATATCCCATAAACCTCCTTGCCGTTAATGATTAGATTGGTCACTTAATACCTAAACTATCAAATCACATTGAATGCTAATGCAAATAAATTTTTCACTACCACTCATCATTGATTGGCGAGTGCACGGCTGAATGCAATCAAAATTGAATGCACTTTGGCCAACCCTGGTCTAAAAATAGCTTTCAGAAATAAATGCATATATGTATGTATGTATGTACCCTACTGGCAAAATTAACTAGTATGAAAATAAACTAGTTGATCAACTGGTATGTAAAGGAAAAAGGTATACTAGTTGGTTTTCTACTAGTAAAATGCCAATTATTTATTAACTAGATATAGCAGTCTGTGTAATTCTATCACAAACTAAGCTTTATTGGCGATTTTGAAGTAAATTTACGCTATTACATATTTAACAAAAGGTTCAGAATAGTTATTACGTACTTACTTTCAATTGCCAAAAAGACACACGAACATTTACGTTTTTACACGTAAATTACAAAATAAATATTTTTAAGGCTTTCCATTTATTTTTGTGCGAGAGTACACAGGAACGATAACATACATACATATATGTTTGTAGCAGGTGGTTCCGAGAGTTCAGTTAATTGATTTGGTTTCAAATTGGAGATTCTATCATCCAACTGCCGCAGTAACACGAAGCCATTATTCTAACTTACTATACATCTTTGCATGTACTGTATATAATATGTACTAAATGTAACTTTAAAAAGTACTGAGCTAATTAAAGTGAGCTTTATTAAATGAACTAAAATGGTATTTTTTCACCTAGATGACTGGCATTTTTCTAGTATTATTCTGACTGGTATTTTTCTAGTATACCCTTAACTGGTATTTTTCTAGTATGAAGCTGATGTGTTGTCTATTGGTATGAAACTGAGTGATATTTTTCTAGTATGAAAAATGGACAGTTGAGCAACTAGTTGACGAAATTTTCAAACTGGTAGACTTATAGTATACAACTAGTTGTTTTGCCTGCAGGGTATAAATAGGACTTACTGAATAACGCCAGATTTTTATTTTTTAAATTATTACATCCCGGACAATTGGCAAAGAGTTTTAAGGCAAGTAACAATGGATCTTGATCTTTCATTAACAACGCCTTCAGATTATGTTGGGCAGCAGGAGTGCGTTTGTCTGTACCAATTGAGAAAGATATAAAAACAAAATGGGAAAATATGTATATTCACACATTAAGATATAAATTTAAGAAAATATATGTACCTATATATTTATACATAGTATAAGTATGTATGAATACCCTGCAAAAATCATTGGATTATATGGTCCAATTGTGGTAAGTTGGAGTACTTTCAAAGCGATCATTAACATAGCCCAAACTACCGATTCATGCATCTGCATCGGCTCGTAGTTAGCCGAACAGAATAACGAATACCAAATGTTTATCGCGATGACGACGAATCACGTGTACTCGTACACACACATACTTATGAAGTTATGTTAGGTACTCCATCAATTAATGCAATGTAGGTCCTCCATGGATTAATTTGAATGTTATGCGGCACTGGAGTATATACTCCATTACAATGACATGCAATGTTAATTGGACCATATTTTTTGTATGAAATGTGGCAAGTTATGGAGTACTCGGTTGGTTCATAGCGAGCACTCCTTGGATTAGCGAATGGAGTACTCGGAATTTTTGCAGGGTATGTAAGGTAAATGTACATAATTCCGTGATACTAAGGACTTTTCTAAATTGCAGGATTTTTGGAGCTTAAACTATAGACCGCAATCTGAAAAATAAATATGTTCCAAAAAAATTGATGCATTGGGGCTGATTCTCAATTGCTAAAAAATTAAAATAACTACAATTACTATTTATTTTAATTAAAATTTGATGTTCATGCAAATGTCCCTAATTCCGTCACAAAAACTTCCTCATGTCCCTAATTCCGTGAATAAATGTACCTAATTCCGGCCTTGTAACCAAATGCATAGAAATATTTTTTCAAATCAATATATTACATATTAGACTTAAATATTTATTTTATAATTTTTTTTATGAAATTGAAATTTGTGTTTATTAACAAAATAAATTTAAATAAAGAAAAAAATTAATAAAACTTAAAATTTTTTTTTATAAAAATTCAGATACTTATTAAAAAAGGGCAAAATAATAATAAAATTAAATTTCATTAAATTTGTTTTAATGTTAAAGAATTAAATTTAGATACAAACTTAAACGAAAGACAAATAAAGTACAAAAAAAAACATAAAACATATATTTGCGATTTATTTATCACGGAATAAGGAACAGTATGAAGACCCTAATTCCGTGATAGTATCGTCAGTAACTTATAAGTTGAATATTAGCGAATAGGTTCAAAAATCTATATCACGGAATTAGGTCAAGAACTTCTCTAGGATTTTATTTAATGGAAAAATGTTTTATTACCATTGGTTGTTTTCAAAAAAGCTATTTAAAAGAAGAAAGCATTAAGTACTAAAATAACCGTGATAGTCACGGTATTATGTACATGGGGAAATGAAAGATGTCCCTAATTCCGTGATAAAGAAAATTTACTTTTAAGAAAAAAATAACTATTGAAATAAGGTTGAAAGCAGACCTGGGTAATATCAAGTACCAGTACGACTTGTGACAAGTACATTTTAAAAGAATTGTACTAGTACTGGTACTTGCATTGCCACATTATCAAGTACTAGTACAAGTACAAGTGCAAGTACAAGTACAAAGAATTGAAAAAGAATTGAGATGTTAGCAAATACTTCAAAGTAATTGAAAAGAATTCAATTCTTCAATTTCTTTTCAATTACCTTGAAGTATTTGCTAAAAATTCAATTCTTTGTACTTGGACTTGTACTAGTACTTGAATATTCTGAAAGTACTTGGTACGGACTCATTAGAATAGAATTTCGGGTTGAGGAATGTACGTCGACCTATTGATCTATTGTACCCTCTCCTAATCACAGTACATTATCTAAGCCGAGCTCCTCCAAGAAGAGGAGGATAGCGCTCGGATTCAGAGATCGAATGTGCCCCTGTCCTGGCCAAGGCATGCCAAGAAACCTTTCTCGTTTCCTAGCAATAGCACCACACTCAGCCAGTATGTGTTCTGCAGACTCATCAGCCATGTCACAGAAGCGACACAGGCTGCTAGACATAATTCCTAGTCTGTTCATATGCTTTTTGAGCCAGCAGTGCCCTGTTAGAATCCCTGTCAACATCCTAAGTTTGTTCTTTGAGAGGTTCATAATCGCTTTAAAGCGTTTAATGTTATACCCTCCCATTAGCGCCTTTGCCTGGCGTAGTCCAGTTGTCTGGCGCCAGTACTCTTCCCTCAATTCCTTTTCTTCTTCCCTGAGCATATTCTTGATAGTGTGTGGACCTATTGCTATGAATGGCTCGGGACCTATTGGTTTTGCGCTAGCAGCTTGCCTGGCAAGGCTGTCAGCCTGCTCGTTGCCCTCTACTCCTCTGTGTCCTGGTACCCAGGACAACCTAATGGAGTTTTGAGTTGCCAGTTCGTTTAGTCTGTTTACGCATTCTAGCACTATGGAGGATTTTATCTCATATGATGAGATTGCCTTAAGTGCCGCCTGACTATCACTTAGAATGATTATGTTCTCGTTTGAGTACCCACGTTGCAGTATTAAGCCTGCACACTGACTTATGGCATATACTTCTGCCTGAAAGATGCTCGGATACATCCCCAAAGGAGCGGATATCTTGGTCCTTGGGCCAAAGACTCCAGCTCCAATCCCCTCGGGAGTTTTCGAGCCGTCAGTATACCATATTAGATTATGTGGTTGTTGGTAACACTCAATTCTAGAGACATTCCATGATTTCTTGTCTCCTAGTTCTATTTTAAACCTTTTGAACGGACTCATTACTTCAAGATCAAAAGATAAAGTATTTAAGTCCGTAATAGTCCAATTACTACTCAGTATTACTCAGGTATGGTTGAAAGTTACAAAAACAAATGCCAGATGCCTATTGAATCATAAAATATAATAATATTGATAAAAATCTTAACCAGCAAATTTTTATAGCCTTAAGAAAATACTCGATGCTCCTTAACCATTCGCTTAAGAAATTTCCTGCATTATGCTAATTTTCTGACCTGTCAGTTTTAAAGTGGTTTTATTAAATCAGTAAGCTCTAAAATTACAACAAAATTATAAATTAATATAATATATATATATATATATGTATATATTATATTTTTATACTTACACAATAAATCCATATTCATATCACAAATATTAACAGCAAAAAATATTCATATAATATATTATATATTTTAATATAAATATTTTTTAGTTTCCGTAGCGATCGCTTCAATTTTTATACTCAGCTGTACTAGTACACAGAGTATTATAGTTTTAATCACATAACGGTGGATTGTAACAGAGTGAAATAATCGAGATAGATATAGACTTATATATATCAAAATGATCAGGGTGAAAAGAGAAATCGATTGAGCCATGTCCGTCCGTCCGTCCGTCCGTCCGTCCGTCCGTCCGTCCGTCTGTCCGTCCGTCCGTCTGTAAACACTCTAACTCGCGCAAAAATTGAGATATTTTGATGAAATTTGGAATGCAAGTTGGTATCGAGACTGGGACGGTTGGTATTGAAAATGGGCGAAATCGGACCATGACCACGCCCACTTTTCCTATATAGAAAAAATCGGAAATTTGGTATCTCAGTCCCTAATATAGCTGGAGCGATAAAATTTTACCCACATGTTGAGCTCAGGCCCCTTTGAAGAAATTTTATGAAATTTTGGAAAATGGGCGGTGCCACGCCCACTTATTAAGGGTCAAACATTGAAAGTTTTATGAGTCATAACTCAGAAACCGTTGAAGATATGTCGATGAAATTTGGTACGCGTGATTTACTTACTTAGGCAAATGTTTTGACGGAAAATTGTCAAAATCGGTTGACGGCCACGCCCACTTTTATATATGTGTATTATAAAGTGACCTAATAAAAACATTTTAAGCGATATCTCTGTCAAATATAAAGATCTATCACTGAAATTTTGTGGCATGATTCCAACTATGAACATAAAACGAAAACCACAAAAATTTTGGAAAATGGGCGGAGCCACGCCCACTTATTAAGGGGCAAACATTGAAAGTTTTATGAGTCATAACTCAGAAACCGTTGAAGATATATCGATGAAATTTGGTACGCATGATATATTTACTTAGGCAAATGTGTGGACGAAAAATTACCAAAATCGGTTGACGACCACGCCCACTTTTATATATGTGTATTATAAAGTGGCCTAATAAAAACATTGTAAGCGATATCTTTGTCAAATATAAAGATAATTCATTGAAATTTTGTGACATGAGTTCCACAATAGACCGGAAACATAAAATAGACAAATTTTGGAAAATGGGCCTGGCACCGCCTCCTTTTGGACAAAGGGATATACGAGATTTATTAGCCTTTAACTCGACAAATAATTGAGATATTATGACGAAACTTGGTTTATACACTTTTATAACTTGTGTTAATAAACACGCAAAAATTAATTGAAATCGGTTTATGACCACGCCTACTTTTTAACAGATATTTCTGGAATACCCTTTGGGAGTTTGTAACGTGACATCTTTGTAACTAGAAGTCATAAAGGAATTAATTTTTGCACAAAGAATAATATTGATATGCTTAGTTGGATGACTGATAAAAATTTAGAAAATGGGCGTGGCTACGCCCACTTTATGCAGCACTCGCTTTATATAAAGTACACCGTGTTTCCATCAAACGCAAACAAACAATGAAAGCATACAGCTGAGTATCTAATGTTCGATTCCACTCGAACTTAGGCTTCCTTACTTGTTTCAATTTATTTGCATAATTTTTTTCTCTAGAAGAAAAAGCTTAACGCAACGATCAATGATATACATATATGATACGTACATACACTCATAATTAATTCTGGTAAAGTTGAAATAAGGGAAGTGTTCAACAGCGCACATCTTAGATTCAGCGGTATAATCGGTACACTTTTTATACCTTTATTAACTTGTTATAACCGAAAATATATTGTATATAGCTTTATTCATCTCCATCCCTTCTAATATAACAAACCAAAGTAGCGCTAACGAATATAGATCCTGTAAATTTGCAGAAAAATAAAAAATAAATGCTAGTTTTCGTCAGCCAAAAGTCGAACTTATTACTTTTCGTCAGCCAAAAGTCGATTTTATTAATTTTCGTCAGCCAAAAGTGAAATATTTTACTTTTCGTACAGAATTTTTTTTTTGATAGCTTTCGCCAGAAATTTTAAATATGTTAGTTTTCGTATGGTACGACGATATGTACTTTGCAGTTAAAATAATATGGTACAATATTTTGTTTGATCAAATAGTGGGCTCACATTTCCTTCTGTCTACCAAAAGCTATATCTCCAAAAGTATTAATGTTTTTCGAATGAATCTTTCAGGGGATGTTAGTCGAGACTTTTCTTTATCTAAATTTATGACTTTGATAAATATTTTACTAATATTAATAATAGCAAATTGTTGTTAAATAAACTAACACCATTATCACCAATTTCTAAATTAAACACACAAATAATCCTTACTATATTTTCACACGTAGCTTTATTAAGCTGTTCGAACCACTTTCACACACTTTTTATTAATTTTATTTGCCGAATTTTACATTTTAATTGTTCGACCAACTGCTTTTGTACCTTTTCAATAATAAAAATGGCCACCAACATATAATAGTGATGCCACACCTACCAAAAGGTAATTCACATGATAAGGTCGCATGCACAGTGCGCGATTCGGAGCCAATGAAATTAGTAAATAAAGGCGAAGGCCACCTACGCTGAAGGGTTTACTACGCAGAAGGACATCACCGTGGCGGTAGCCACGGTTGGGGCACACGTCCGGACGGATGGCGTAGCCCAGGGTTATTTTTATAAGCGCGGCCGAAGGCCGCCAACGCAGAAAAATTCAATACGACCCAACTCGTTTACCACTGTGACGACGGCCTTATAAAATAGTCGACTGCGTGTGGCAACACCGGTGTTTCTATTTCACTAAGGTTGTTCTCTGTGTCTAATATTTTTGCCGAGATATCATGATATCTTGAGAAATTTGCCACACAGAGAGAGCGCACCTTTAAGAAAATAAAATTCTAACTGACTTCATTGTGAACTAGCATGTTAGTCATATTCTTTCCACTCTTTATACAACTGTTGTCGCTTTGCTTTACTTGCTTCAATTTCGAATTAATTAATTTTTTATCTGACTAAAATAAAATACTTAAAAAAAAAGAACTAGAAATATAAATTCAAACTCACTTCTCATAGAAGACCATTGTGAATGTAATAACATGGTTGCATTTTCCGTGATATTTTTCTCATGATATCACATATCACGGGTTGGGGTATGAGAAATTTGCCGAAGCTCCAAATTTGACAAGACGTGTATTTTGTTGTTGTGCTCGGCAAATTTATCACACTTATGTCATCTCGGCAAATTTGCCAGGCCAAAATAACAGAGAGAGAACAACCTTATTGTTTCGCAGAGAAAAGTGAAGTTAAATTTGACTTTTTTTGCAAATTTAACTACAAATTACTTAAAAACTATACATCTCCGGAAGCCAGGACTTTTACATTTTTTTTTTCCAAAGCGTGGTAGACGGTTGGAAAGTTTTCCCAAATATTGTACCAATTCCTTATTTTAACGAATATAAACGATTATCACGGAATAATGTACTATCACGGAATTATGTACACTTACCTTAAGTACATATGCATACATACATATTACGATTTTGCATACATATGTACGCATTGTGTTCACTCACATGAATTCCATTGATCCTTATAACTTTCAAACCAATTATCAATGTCCGCACTGAGACTGCGATCAAAATTTTCGTCATTCAAGCCAGCGGCATTTGTGATGTCTGGCACAACAGTTATTTTTTGCATCATATCCGAAATACAGCTCCACTCTGGTTCATCCTCAAATCCAGCTGGTATACCTCGATAGCTCATGTTGCTTGTTTGTGTGATATTTTAGGATGCAGTTTTCTTTTTCCTAAATGCAACTAGAAATTCTAAACTCGCATATGAACCCTTTTATTTGGATGCTTGCACAATTGTTAACATGTTGCGGAATTTGTTGAATTTATAAAAGAAAATTTGTAGATGTGTAAAAAAATATCGGCGATATATCTGATGCATGTAACAAGTTATCGAGTCATAGGAACTTCGATAGTATCGGGGAAAAAATTATCAATTCTGAATGGGCCAGATTGCCCAGAAAGTAAAAGTTATTTTTTTTAGCTTTATATTTCGCTTAAAAAATAAAAGCTATTTTTGAGCTTTATTTTTCGCTCAGTAAATAAAAGTTATATAATTTTTTCTACTTTTTTATTCATATTGTGGTGCTTATGTCAAATTTATGTCGATTTTGATCTTAACGCAATATGATTTCTACAATGGCGGACTATTGCGCTGGTTATAATAGGCGGAACGGGACGGAAGCCGTACCGATAGAGAACGGTGTAAAACATAAGACAGTTATAATAGTGCGTTAGCTGCCGTCTTTGACATTTGCCACAGCTGTAAATATTGTGCTTTGTTTACCAATTTAAAACAGAAAACTTTCAATTTGTTGGTGATTTCATGACGACGCACGCGGTTATTAAGTCTTTCCTCGAATTCGCACATTTTTATTTTATAAAATGTTTAAATAAATTTTTTGCTAACGGTATTCTGTTTTGTCACAGCAAAGAGAACTGTCAAATTACCCTAAGAATACGGAAGAAATCTAAAATCAACAGATGCTTACGGTTCTCGCCGTTTTCTTCCGTTCATTGTAATCAATCACATGCCTTTCACATACAATAGATATTAAAGTGACAGCTCCATCCGTTGCGTTACGGCTATTATAACTCACGAGTATGATTTTGACAGAAGCACGACAAAATACCCAAACAATTTACATGGAGTGTGTATATATGTATGTACGTATGTCGTAATGCGAAAAACTTCTATAATTGAATCATGGTGTGAATAAGCTCTAAGGGCTATCGATAAACATATAGTCCTTGTCCAAACACAGCAACTCTGCTGTGAAATTATCCAACGATTCTCTTTTTTGCCGCTTTTCTGTCTTCCATTTATTCAAGCACACCAACTCGTCGCTAGCCAACTGTTGTTCATTATGTTTTGTTCTGGCATTCTTCGAACGCTCTGATTGGTCACTGGCGATAAGAATGCCAGCACAAAGCGTGTTGGCCGAGCACCGACGGGTTAGGGGGCTTAGAATATACCAGTGGTAAGGAATGCCTGTCGTAAGAGGCGACTAAAATCCACCGGCCTAGAAGGTTGTTTATGGCCAAAAAAATCGTTCGCACGACAGTCGGGCTAGTGTCAGAAGGGACTAGTACCCGAGCGTACCGGATTTATCCGGCAAAGGACTGTCATATCCCCTACACTCCCCAAAACCTTCGGGAAGTGTCTTCGTGGCTACAACAACAACAACACAACAACTAGAACAGCACCGACGATTTGGTGCCTCGCTACTTTCCTTGTCGCCTTCTCGCCTAAAAACGATCAAAAGCAGCGGGTTGCTCAACTTTTTGTCTCCGTGTTTGGACGTCGACATATAAAGCCTAGTCAGATTGCATTTGAAATTACATTGATTAGCCGAAATTACTGTCCGAAATCACGCGGGTTCACACCAGTTTTACCAGAACTTTTCCAGAGTTCCAGCTAGATTCTCAAAAAAAAGCTAGAAAAAGCTAAAAAAAAATTTTCACACATCAAAAAAAATTTAAAGCTAAAAAAAAGCTAAAAAAAATTACGAAATTACCCAGTAGAACGTGATCTCCCCAAGCGAGAGCAGATGAGTACTATATTTGATATCCTTTCCGAGCAATATCAAAATTTTATTGTTTGTGTTTATTACTACCCCTCCTTAAATTATATGCAATGTTAAAAGCGAGTATACAAAATTGTATGCTTATACACGAAGTATAGGGAGTAATATTGACAAGTACTCCCGGATTAATAAAACGATGATCCCAAGTCCTACTGCGTATTTTAATGCTTTATTAATAGGTGATTTCCCGTGGCAGTAATCCGGACAAAAAATATGCAAGCAACTCCAACAACAATTTTTTGATCCTGATGTTTATCTGGATCAAAAAAAACTATTACAATCTATACGGACCCGAAATGGATCCAGATAAGCGGCAGGATCACAAAATTGTTTTTCCATTTGCATGCAAAATTTTTATGCAGTTCTGAATCACAGCCGGAGGAACTCGCCCAATGGGTTTTCTAAAAACACACATAAATTCAAGCTCAATTTAATGGGTCGGTTCAAGATACATACACACATACACGCCGTGAGCTTAATGTCGAACTCTCATGACCGAGATGTCAAAACTTTAAGGAAGGCGACATAATTTGACATTCAGCTCACGGGCGAATGATTGATAAGCTCAGAGAATGAAGAATTTGACGAATTGTAAACACGAATGCAGAAGTAAACAAATTGGATAGCTGTCGAAGAAGAACAAGAAGTCAGCTGATCTGAAGAACCGACGTGTTTAGTGGAGCCTGCATAAGTTATTTATTTTCATATACTGTATGTAAATTTGTACTTCAGTGTCAATAAAAATAACGAAATGTTAAAAAAATGTTTTAAATTCAAATAATGCTAACTATGATGACTGTATGTATGGATAATTATACTAATTTAAGCGTTTATTCCACGCTGAAATAAACGTGCGTCGTGATGCAAATATTTGAAAGTTGTTTTGATTCTTAATTTTTTACCGGCATTGCCCCTATTTGACATAAGTTTTTTAATTCCATGTATTTTATAAAAAATGGCTTGTTGGGTTATTTGTAAGTCCTTCATTCTCGCGTTGTTCTATAGTGAGGAGAGTACCAAGTTCTAGGGACGAGTGCATAGCAATTTTTAATCGATATACGTGTTTCATTCCTATATAGAGTATTCTTTGCAAATTGTTTTTCTCAAAAGGGGCCAATAATTCTACAAACGAAAAAAGGAGAAATACCACAATTTTTCTGGACTCTTAAACTAGTGCCGGGCTAAACCCGTTTAATTCGGTCAGCCAGTAAGACATACATCAAAGAATGGAAAATGGTAAGTGGACTACGAGCAAATATTCTTTCTTGATTTTAGAGTGAGGTTAAGTTTCCTATAATTTTTTACGCATTCTGGTGCAACTTTTTTTTAGATATATCTGTTAGTCCTGGTGGAGAAGATGCAATTATTCAGGCTTCACCGAAGTCTCCCCCGATAACAGGTGATAAAGCAGACCTTAAAGTAGCAGATGAGGAAAAAGAGGTGCAGGAAAATGGTGGCGGGGAAGCCTCTAATGATGGCGAAACAGAAGCACAGTTAAGCAATGGTGATCAAAATGGTCGCAGCACCAGTCCCGATCTAAATATAGAAAACTCCAGAAAATGTTCAAAGTCACGTTCGCAAAGTCCTGAACCACCTACATCGACAACCCAACATGAAAATGTCATACCCTCAGAAAATAAAGATGAAAATATACCAGAAGATGATGCGAATGTAACATCAAAGAGCCCTAGTCCAAGTGTTGAAAATGTATCCAGTTTGGCAACTCAAGACGTGAGTAACACTTTAAGACGAAGTCGTAGCCGCAGCCGGAGGTCAAGCGCTCAGTCAAACAATGACCTCGAGACAAAATCAACAAATGAACCTAAGATTAGCCGGCAATCCAGATCACGAAGTGGATCACACAAGAGTTCCGAGCATTCACCAAGTCCTGTGAAGAAACCGCGGAGCCGATCTCGCTCTCGGAGCGGTTCAATACACTCAGCAATTGCAGTAGAACGCTCACCTAGTGGCTCACGTAGATCACGTAGTGGATCTGTGCGCTCCGAACACGTTTCTCGACGCTCAAGTCGTGCACGAAGTGGTTCCAAAGGCTCCCGTAGTGGTTCTAGACGTTCTCGTAGTGGATCCAAACGTTCACGCAGTGGGTCCAGACGTTCACGTAGTGGATCCAAACGTTCTCGTAGTGGATCCAAACGTTCGCGCAGTGGATCCAGACCATCTCGTAGTGGATCTAAACGATCAGTTAGTCCATCTAGACGTTCCCGTAGTGGTTCCAGACGTTCTCGAAGTGGATCCAAACGTTCGCGTAGTGGATCCAGACGTTCTCGTAGTGGATCCAAACGTTCACGCAGTGGGTCCAGACGTTCACGTAGTGGATCCAAACGTTCTCGTAGTGGATCCAAACATTCGCGCAGTGGATCCAGACCATCTCGTAGTGGATCTAAACGATCAGTTAGTCTATCTAGACGTTCCCGTAGTGGTTCCAGACGTTCTCGAAGTGGATCCAAACATTCACGCTCACGCAGCGGATCAGTACGCTCTCATAGTGGCTCAAGGAGGTCACGCAGTGGCTCCAGAAGATCGCGCAGTGGTTCCAGAAGTTCTCGCAGTGGATCACGACGGTCTCGTAGTGGTTCTAGAAGTACACGAAGTGGCTCTGCGCGCTCTCGCAGTGGTTCCAGGTCACGTAGCGGATCAAGACGATCTCGAAGTGGCTCCAGACGTTCACGCAGTGGTTCGCGACGTTCACATAGTCGTTCCAGCAGATCCGGTAGTGGATCAAGACGATCGCGTAGTGGCTCCAGACGTTCACGCAGTCGATCCGGCAGCGCATCTACACGGCGATCTCGCAGTGGTTCCGCTAGGTCTCGTAGCCTTAGCAGCCGCAGTCGCAGTCGTAAATCCAGTCGTTCAAAGTCCAGGTCTAGGTCAGGATCAGGTTCTGTTGCACGCTCTAAATCTAGGTCACGCAGTCGATCTAGGTCTGGATCGCGGTCTCGCTCACGAAGTGGCTCGCATTCGCCTACAATCAAGAAAAGCAAGAAACGTAATATTTTGAGCGACTCGGAGGGTAAGTGTCAAGTCATTTTTATAAATTCATAATATCAAATATTTTTTTTAAGATGAGGGTCCTTCGGCTACCACCAAGAGAGCCAAAATAACGGACACAGATAACGAGGATGAAGAGGAAGGAGACAAAGTTACGAAAGAAGGAAACGAAGCCGAAGGGGAGGGTAAAAAAGCCGGTGACAGTTCGGATGACGAAATGATTCCTATTGACGAGGGTCGAGAGTAAGTTGTGTAATTTTTTTTTTAATTATTTTTTAAATTTACATAGCATTAATTCATATCAATAAAATTCTAGGAACGATAATTTCATATCGGACTTTGAATTAATGTTGCTACGTAAGAAAGAAGAAAAAAAAGTCCGCCGCCGAAAGCGCGATATCAGTTTAATAAATGATAATGACGATCTAATCGATCAGTTGATTGTCGGTATGAAGAACGCTGCCGATGAGGATCGCCAATTGAACGTGGAGGGTCGACCGGCGACGAAAAAGATTTCCATGTTAAAATTGGTAATGTCACAACTCATAAAAAAAGACTTGCAGTTAGCCTTTTTGGAGCATAACATCTTAAATGTCCTTACCGATTGGCTGGCACCTTTACCCAATAAAAGTTTACCCTGTTTACAAATACGCGAAAGTATTTTAAAACTATTAGCGGATGTAAGTGACATGTTTTATTTACAAAAGTTGCTATATAAAGAAAAAAAATTATTAATTTTTTTTTAGTTTCCCACAATCGATAAAAGTTACTTGAAACAATCGGGAATAGGAAAGGCTGTTATGTATTTATATAAGCATCCACAAGAAACCAAATCAAATCGGGATCGTGCTGGCCGTTTAATATCGGAATGGGCTCGTCCAATTTTCAATTTGAGTTGTGATTTTAAAGCAATGTCCAAGGAAGAGCGTCAAGAGCGAGATTTAGCACAAATGCCACGTCGTCAAAAATCCCCCGAACCACAACCAACAACATCAAAGAAAGAGAGACGAGGTTTGAATTCGGCTTTCGGCAAATCATCTGAGGAGAAACCATTGCGGCCAGGTGATCCAGGTTGGGTGGCACGTGCGCGCGTACCTTTACCATCCAATAAGGATTATGTGGTGCGCCCAAAGTCAAGTGTTGAAGGATTTATTTCATCGGTATTTTAAAAGCTTTGCTTTGATAAACATAATATAGATGTTAATATTCACTTATTTATTTTCTTTCAGACAACGAAGCGCAAGCCAAATCGCTTCGAAAAGCATATGAAGAAATTTTTAGATGCAAAACGTTTGAAATCTTCAAGGCGTGCTGTGGAAATTTCTATTGAAGGCAGAAAAATGGCTCTTTAAACGTGACATTACGTAATACGTATTAGTGGGTTGATAGAAGGGGATCTTTTTGGGGTGTTAGTAAAGCGATTATAGTAGTAAAGGTCAATCAAATATACATGCGTACATGCAAACATATTGTGTAAAATTTTATGAGTTCGTTTTTCTTTCACTAACATTGTGTAATGCCAAAATGCTGTGCGTTCAGTGTATCTATATATAAAACTGAATGTTTCAACTTCACAAAACAGCAGTTAATATATTTCAATTAGCATGTATAACGTTTTTGAATCCGCAATACAACTTCATATACATACATACACATGTATAATCATTCGTGGTTAATAAAATTTCAATAAATCAATTTGAATGATATAAAAAAAATCGTTTACTTTAAATGTGACCGTTTTGATGATAGATAACACAAAGCAACTAATATGATGAATAAAGCCCCACAGTGGCTTAAGGTTACCGGGCTTAGAATATACGCCAGTTTAAGCAGTACATGTAAGAAGCGACTAAAATGCTAACCTACCTAAGCGTACCAGATTCATCGGGAGACACATTGCCTACACTCGCCAAAAACTGCGTAAAGCGTCTTGGTGGCAACAGCAACATCAATAAAGGCATTCCCGTGCCAGTGAAATCTAGGTACCAGCCAAGGATTGTCTTAGATTTCTGAGTGACTGCATTTGTCAATGATTAATAAAAGGCTTTTCTTCTTAACTTTTGCATTCATATTAAAAAAAAGCATTAAATTTTATTTATGTATATTCGTAGTTATTAAAAAAATAAGAGACCCGTTATACAAACATATGTATATATATGTTTATACACACATAAAACGCAATAAATAATAATCTAGTAACAATATAAAATGCTCTTCTGTACGAACCGAAAGTGCATTAAGTGAAAAGCTAGAAATGACAAATTCTTTTACATTATAAAGTAAGCAGGAAATAGTGTTTAATTCTTTTTGTACATTTCGAGTATTATTTTATATACCTATGCACGTGCACATGAATAAATTTTCAGTTGGAAAGGATCTATTTTCCGCTCAAAACATATACTGAACTTTTAAGTTGACTGACGACTATCATAAAGTAGTGCAATATCAGCAGCGAATTTAATTAAACTGCGGATATTTTACCAACATCGATGAACACGCGTGCACTCAATGTGTGAGTAGTTGGCGTATTGGTCACTGTATTTACATATGTATACTCCATGGTGAATCCCAATGTAACTGAATCGCCTGCACTCAACGACTCATCTGTTTTACATTTCAAACGTATCGAAACTTTATTTGATTTACGCCATATAATGAATCTGCAACAAGTAATGCTTATTAGTACAATTAAAAACAAGAAAATAGATAGATTCTCAATTACTCAGGCTCCTCTCGGGGCGTTTGCACGTCTTCATCAAATTCAGTCGAATCATCGCGTTGATTAAGCACAAACTTTATTTCGCCCTCAACCAATTTCGCATTGGCTTTTTGTTTCACTACCCTTGGCTCTTCCATAAGGGAGTTTTGTCGCGACAGTGTGGTGCCTGTCAACGATGGTGAACTTGCTAGTGATTTTAATGATTCAGCAGTTGCAGTTGAAACTGTACTCTCTTTTACTTTGCATGCGACTTTGAATTCTTCAATCATTTGCAGCTCTTCCGCTGAGCTGGGTAATTCCTTTATGCTTATAGACATATCATGCATTGTTGGATTAGTTAACTTTAATATAATTGAGCTAACTGCACCAGCTTTTAAGGGTTGTTCGTTGCGAACGAGCAAAACATCGGGTACATGATAGTTTGCAAATAACTGTATGCGATATTTCACTGATGTTGGATGGTATTCGGGCTTAATGACATTATGTTCGCATTGACGGCAACGCAATGAACGTTTTATCCACAAAATTCGACGTTGTGGATATAGCTTATTGACAGTGAATGGTTGATCAGCTGCTTGGCCATGACGTTGTTTGATGTTACTAACTAAAAATAAAAAACGAAAATAAATTTTTAATCACTTATTTCAAAATTATTATTTAAGATATATGTATGTTAATAGAGGTATTACTATTTCGTAGATTTAACGGCTGTGAAAATATATTATCGGGTAACTCATCCACTTCGTCTGTGGCAATCGAAGGCGTAATGTTAACTGGTTTGGCTTTTTGTGTGTTTTTATCAGGCCATCCAATTTGGCGACGTATCATTGAGACCGTTAAACCAGTGCGATCCTAGAATAGTAATTAGATACATTGGATTTATATTTTTTTTATTCACTTTTACCAGCAATTTGTATACCTACAGTCAAACTAGGAAATTTGTGTGCCTTAGGGGCTTTTCGTCTTAAATATTCCTGCTTCTCTTGTTTATCCTGCAGCACTACAGCTTGATAATATTCCAGCAAAGAATTGAAGCGTGTTTGATAAGAACATTCATTTTCTGGCCAAGCACCAGTCGCTGAAAGATATATCGATATGTATCTTCATAAGTTCATATATAAATTCCAACCAATTGGTAGCGCACTCGGGGCTTCGCTGGTTAGCTGTTAAGTAAATTTTCATACAAACTCACCAACAGATTGATCTGGTATGCCAACATCACGCGATGTCCATCGACAACCCAAACATGAGAGGTAATACATTTTTTTCGTAACAACTTTTCCACCATCACCTTCGCCTTCTTTTGGTATTTCATCAGTTTTTCTAAAAACCAAAGAATTTATCTTTATTTGTATGTATGCCTTATAGTAAATAGGGCTCAGATTTCCATCTATCTACCCAAAGGGACGGCTTTACATTAAGGAACCACGGTCCTAGAAAATGACTGTCTAAGGGGTGTAGGGGCCTCTCACAGATCTCGAAACGGATATAAAAAACTTCTGGAGGCTTATAGTTCGCGAAATATTTGTTGGTAATTTTATGTTAGTTGGATGGGTCCATAGATATTACCCTAGAAAGGGAATTCTGCCGGTTGAGGGAGTTTTTATTTTTAAATAGACGCCAAAGGCCGCCAATGCAAAAAGGTGTTCTACACACATATAAACATATGCGTGTTTTTATAAGTGCCTTTCCTCGAAAATCGTACGTAGTTTTGGGGGTTTGTTTGTTAAATTTTACAACTTACAAACATCTCCGGTCGACGGGACTTTTGGATTTAGAATCAGGAGGACCTCCTCTACAAATAATAACTCTTTTTTTCAACGCGTGGTACTCTTGGAAGATTTTCCCTTTTAAAATTTCTAAATATTTTGCAAGCCAGATCGCGATCCATCGAAACTCCATGTTAAACGATCAATATAAATCGCGATTCATGGATTTCCTCAATATATATTGACGATGTAACGTATGTATGTCTTATATATACTTACTTTGGTACCACCACCATTGTAGCCCGAGCGGATAGAGTATGTTGACAACATGGACAATTGAAGCAATTCGTACAGCAATTCTTTTTGTGCTTCGCTTCCGAAGATGGTATATTCTCCAAGCAATTGGAGCAGAAATGAGAGTCAACCTGGACGTGCATATATGTATGAAATTGTAGAATAAACCAAAATAGTGCATATGTATTTAGATATGTATGTATACAAATATGTATAAATCAACCAATATTTGATCAAACAAATGACTCACCTCATGGCAAACACAAAAGCCACACCTCAACTTCAGGCAATGTCGACAGAAAAATAATTTAGTTATTGGTTGCACAAGACCACATGTGCATACATAATTAACAACACTTTTCTGCATAAAATTTGCCATTTCTTACCACTACTAGAATTATAAAATTTTCCAGGTGTAGGAGTTGATACTAGTAAATGAGCGAGTAGGAGATAGCGATGGCAACAATAACCGGAAAAACGATTATAATCGGATAATTTCTTTCGGTTAACTGCTTGCCCAGAATGGTGTGGCTGTAGTACGTAGTAAGAGCTGTCAAAAGTTAAAACAGTACAATTGCATTGCAATGCCCACAATGTGTAGCTGTGTCTGTAGCGTGTAGTTGTGGCTGTAGTAGAAGTAGAGTTAACTTAAACTTTGTAGCGCGCTACAGTGTGACAGCTCAATTTTTTAATGACGGAAATTCGAAATGAAGGACGAAGAAACTGAAAAAATGAATTGAACTTGTAAAAAATAAAGAGTTTTTATGGAATTTAAGGAATCCCCTGTACAAAAATATAAAAAAGATGACATATATGAGATACACTGAGCTACACCATTGTGTTCACATTTTCGAGCGTTGCCACAAAATCAGTCATCAGCTGATGTAGTAAGCTATGTAGTCCGTAGCTGTAGTACAACATTCTGGGCAAGCAGTAAAGGTTAAAATATATCGGTTTTTTCCTTTTGATTAATTTTCGATTAACCTTTTTCGTCTCATGTCGATAATAATCGAAAGGAAATAATCGAAATTGAGAATTTCCGCCTTTTCATCCGAGTCCGAATTCGGTTACCTATGGTTTTGCGAGTATATCCAAAAAACCGCAATAAATGTTCCCTTCAGTTTCCGAATAGATGATTTTATCGTCATTTTGACGATTTTCCTAATAAATGACGATTTTTTTTATTTATTATATATTTTTTTTAAGGAATAATTGTAATCGGAAAACGGTTATAATCGGTTAGTTCCCCACAATTATTCGCGATTAATTATCGAACGCTTTTGATTAACCTAAAAAGCGGTTAACCGGTTATTTGATTTTTTTTGCCATCCCTAGTCCAAGATATTCGATTCTTTCGATTGTTGAAACATCTCGAATGCCCTCGATGGTTTTTATTCGTATTCGAGTCAAGTCGTAAACGACCGTCATTCGAAACATTTGTTAAAACATCTCATATTCGCAACCAGGATCCACCTATACAGGTCGGCTCTTCAGATCAGCTGACTTCTTCTTCTTCTTCAACAGCTATCCAATTTCTCTGCTTCTGCATTTTCTATACATACATTCGTGTTTACTATTGGTCAAATTCTTCGTTCTCTGAGTTTCTCCATCATTCGCTCGTGAGCTGAATGTCAAATTATTTCGTTCTCCTTTCAGTTTTGACATTCCGTTTGACATTCAGCTCACGGCATGTTTGTGTGTATGTATCATGGACCGACCTGGTAATTGGATCATGTTCGCAACGATTTCTCTCGGTTTCAAAGCAACTCTACAACATCTCGAACTGGCTGCAAAAACATACAGAGTGGTGCAAATCTATTGCGGTTGTTGCTGCTCGTAAAATTCATTTGTTTTGTAAGCGTCTCACTTTAGAAAATGTATTATTTATTTATGTTTAAATAATTCACTATTATCATGGAGGAACATTAAAGGAGAATGCATAAGATCAGCTGACTTCTTCTTCAATCTTCATAAACACACGAACACAAGTATTTTTTTTTTGTTGACATATGCCACACACACACGCACCCTATCATTTCCATAGGGGCCGAATCTGTCAAATTCTTCTACATTCCTCTTTGCATGACACTTATCGCCCCACTATGTATGAAGGTATGTCGTCATGCGAAAACCTTTATTGTAAGTAACAGGATCCACCAATACAGGGCCCTCACTCTGTAGTTCGATTCGAAAGAAAATTCGTTCGCTTTCGAATTCTATTCCATATATTCTATACAATACGAATGTGCTTTCGAATCGAATTTCGCGTTCGAATAGAACTACAGAGTGAGGGCACAGGTCGGCTCTTCAGATCAGCTGACTTCTTCTTTTTCTTCAACAGCTATCCAATTTCTCTGCTTCTGCATATTCTATACATACATTCGTGTTTACTATTGGTCAAATTCTTCGTTCTCTGAGTTTCTCCATCATTCGCTCGTGAGCTGCATGTCAAATTATTTCGTTCTCCTTTCAGTTTTGACATTCCGTTTGACATTCAGCTCACGGCATGTTTGTGTGTATGTACCATGGACCGACCTGGTAATTGGATCATGGTAAGTAAGTAAGAAAAAGGCACCGAAATATGAAAATTTTTAATAACAAATCGCGCGGTGTACTACACAGAAGGGCATCACCGTAGCGGTAGCCACTAGAGATGAGAGAAACTGTGATTTTTCGATATCTGTGATTTCGGTGATTGCTATTTTTAAATCACTGCGATTTTAAACTGCTATTTCGATTGCATGGACTGCTATAAAATCATCAGTTACCGGTAGAGATTAATTTTGCGTTTTCTGAGCGATATAACCTGTCTTCATTTTATGTTAACAAAATTATATATATAACAACGTATTCCGCAGTAATTTCGCTGTTTGTAAACATTTTTCAAAGATAAATTGTAAATGCAATAATTTTTTTTTTCTTATATTTCTATATACGTATGTGGTCTGCTCAAAAGTATAAACAAAAAGAAATTTATAATGCTTTTGCGATTGCGATTCACATAGGTGAACTGCTTACTTGGTACATCGATAGCAGTTCCCAATAAGTAGTGAACTGCTATTTTGAAAAAGTGATCGCAATTGCGATTTGCGATTTTTTATTCACAGTGAAAAAATCACCGTTTGCGATATATCGCTCATCACTAATTAATGCTAATGCGTCTTCCTTCGCAGTTAATAATGCTAATGCGTCTTTCTTCGTCGAAATATTTTATAATGCGTCTCTGTTCGTCGAAATATTTTTTAATGCCTCTATCTTCGTCGACATGTTTTGTAAAGCGATTTTTTCCCCGACATATTTTTGCCTTTTTTCGTCGACAAATTACTGGCATACATCTTTCTTTTTCCGGAGCGACGATATGTGCGTGTGTTTGTACGTGAAAAAAATGAAGAAAAAAGTCGAAAAGTCGACTTAAATCGATTATCATAGCCGACTAATCGACTTCGATAGTCGAAATGATAAAAGTCGAGTCGAAAGTCTAAAATCGACTTTTTGCCCAGACGACCCAGCCCTAGGATGAAATGTCATGGCAACAGGAATGTAGAAGAATTGAACAGAACGAGCCCCCATTGGAAATTCTAGGGTGCAAGGCAGATATACCAGTGGGCCTATTCTGTAACCAATTTGCGACAATTTTCGGATCGGTATCGTAAATTTGCGATCATTTTTGCGATTATGCTATTCTGTACGATTTTTCGGTCGATTTCTATAGTATATTTTGACAGATGTTTCCGATAATCATCGCAGAGATATCGAGGGAAATTTTTGTGTCGGTAGATTTGACGATTATCGGTCGCAAAATAAGCTACAGAATTCCAGCACAGGTAGGCGCAGGGCAAGGTTTATCCAAATAGAGGTTATATTACTTCCGTTTTTATGTGTGTGTTTTCTTTAAAAATGTCAATGTGAAAGAGGAGAGAAATGAATTTCAATGTAAAATTTTTCCCAATTCGTTTTGTCTGACATTCACACATTTTAGTATACATACACAATTCCAATCAGCTTATCTACTACGATATCCTTCATTAGATAATTCTTGGCGCAGGGGCGCATTCAGAATTTCCCCATGTATTTTGTTATTGTAATTGGTAGAGTGTAATCAGTGTTGCCAGATTTTTTTTGTCCCAAATCGTCAATATAAAAATAAAAATCATCATCCATTTTTTGCCCCATCTGCGACAAATGCAATCATGTTGTTTTCATAAGGCACATCGTTTTCGATGAAATACTGTTTTATCGCATTATGTAAATTGATAGCGTTGCAGGTTTCAACACGGACATTACAAGCTGCTAGCGCAAAACCAATAGGTCCCGAGCCATTCATAGCAATAGGTCCACACACTATCAAGAATATGCTCAGGGAAGAAGAAAAGGAATTGAGGGAAGAGTACTGGCGCCAGACAACTGGACTACGCCAGGCAAAGGCGCTAATGGGAGGGTATAACATTAAACGCTTTAAAGCGATTATGAACCTCTCAAAGAACAAACTTAGGATGTTGACAGGGATTCTAACAGGGCACTGCTGGCTCAAAAAGCATATGAACAGACTAGGAATTATGTCTAGCAGCCTGTGTCGCTTCTGTGACATGGCTGATGAGTCTGCAGAACACATACTGGCTGAGTGTGGTGCTATTGCTAGGAAACGAGAAAGGTTTCTTGGCATGCCTTGGCCAGGACAGGGGCACATTCGATCTCTGAATCCGAGCGCTATCCTCCTCTTCTTGGAGGAGCTCGGCTTAGATAATGTACTGTGATTAGGAGAGGGTACAATAGATCAATAGGTCGACGTACATTCCTCAACCCGAAATTCTATTCTAATGAGTCCGTACCAAGTACTTTCAGAATATTCAAGTACTAGTACAAGTCCAAGTACAAAGAATTGAATTTTTAGCAAATACTTCAAGGTAATTGAAAAGAAATTGAAGAATTGAATTCTTTTCAATTACTTTGAAGTATTTGCTAACATCTCAATTCTTTTTCAATTCTTTGTACTTGTACTTGCACTTGTACTTGTACTAGTACTTGATAATGTGGCAATGCAAGTACCAGTACTAGTACAATTCTTTTAAAATGTACTTGTCACAAGTCGTACTGGTACTTGATATTACCCAGGTCTGCTTTCAACCTTATTTCAATAGTTATTTTTTTCTTAAAAGTAAATTTTCTTTATCACGGAATTAGGGACATCTTTCATTTCCCCATGTACATAATACCGTGACTATCACGGTTATTTTAGTACTTAATGCTTTCTTCTTTTAAATAGCTTTTTTGAAAACAACCAATGGTAATAAAACATTTTTCCATTAAATAAAATCCTAGAGAAGTTCTTGACCTAATTCCGTGATATAGATTTTTGAACCTATTCGCTAATATTCAACTTATAAGTTACTGACGATACTATCACGGAATTAGGGTCTTCATACTGTTCCTTATTCCGTGATAAATAAATCGCAAATATATGTTTTATGTTTTTTTTTGTACTTTATTTGTCTTTCGTTTAAGTTTGTATCTAAATTTAATTCTTTAACATTAAAACAAATTTAATGAAATTTAATTTTATTATTATTTTGCCCTTTTTTAATAAGTATCTGAATTTTTATAAAAAAAAATTTTAAGTTTTATTAATTTTTTTCTTTATTTAAATTTATTTTGTTAATAAACACAAATTTCAATTTCATAAAAAAAATTATAAAATAAATATTTAAGTCTAATATGTAATATATTGATTTGAAAAAATATTTCTATGCATTTGGTTACAAGGCCGGAATTAGGTACATTTATTCACGGAATTAGGGACATGAGGAAGTTTTTGTGACGGAATTAGGGACATTTGCATGAACATCAAATTTTAATTAAAATAAATAGTAATTGTAGTTATTTTAATTTTTTAGCAATTGAGAATCAGCCCCAATGCATCAATTTTTTTGGAACATATTTATTTTTCAGATTGCGGTCTATAGTTTAAGCTCCAAAAATCCTGCAATTTAGAAAAGTCCTTAGTATCACGGAATTATGTACATTTACCTTACATACCCTGCAAAAATTCCGAGTACTCCATTCGCTAATCCAAGGAGTGCTCGCTATGAACCAACCGAGTACTCCATAACTTGCCACATTTCATACAAAAAATATGGTCCAATTAACATTGCATGTCATTGTAATGGAGTATATACTCCAGTGCCGCATAACATTCAAATTAATCCATGGAGGACCTACATTGCATTAATTGATGGAGTACCTAACATAACTTCATAAGTATGTGTGTGTACGAGTACACGTGATTCGTCGTCATCGCGATAAACATTTGGTATTCGTTATTCTGTTCGGCTAACTACGAGCCGATGCAGATGCATGAATCGGTAGTTTGGGCTATGTTAATGATCGCTTTGAAAGTACTCCAACTTACCACAATTGGACCATATAATCCAATGATTTTTGCAGGGTATTCATACATACTTATACTATGTATAAATATATAGGTACATATATTTTCTTAAATTTATATCTTAATGTGTGAATATACATATTTTCCCATTTTGTTTTTATATCTTTCTCAATTGGTACAGACAAACGCACTCCTGCTGCCCAACATAATCTGAAGGCGTTGTTAATGAAAGATCAAGATCCATTGTTACTTGCCTTAAAACTCTTTGCCAATTGTCCGGGATGTAATAATTTAAAAAATAAAAATCTGGCGTTATTCAGTAAGTCCTATTTATACCCTGCAGGCAAAACAACTAGTTGTATACTATAAGTCTACCAGTTTGAAAATTTCGTCAACTAGTTGCTCAACTGTCCATTTTTCATACTAGAAAAATATCACTCAGTTTCATACCAATAGACAACACATCAGCTTCATACTAGAAAAATACCAGTTAAGGGTATACTAGAAAAATACCAGTCAGAATAATACTAGAAAAATGCCAGTCATCTAGGTGAAAAAATACCATTTTAGTTCATTTAATAAAGCTCACTTTAATTAGCTCAGTACTTTTTAAAGTTACATTTAGTACATATTATATACAGTACATGCAAAGATGTATAGTAAGTTAGAATAATGGCTTCGTGTTACTGCGGCAGTTGGATGATAGAATCTCCAATTTGAAACCAAATCAATTAACTGAACTCTCGGAACCACCTGCTACAAACATATATGTATGTATGTTATCGTTCCTGTGTACTCTCGCACAAAAATAAATGGAAAGCCTTAAAAATATTTATTTTGTAATTTACGTGTAAAAACGTAAATGTTCGTGTGTCTTTTTGGCAATTGAAAGTAAGTACGTAATAACTATTCTGAACCTTTTGTTAAATATGTAATAGCGTAAATTTACTTCAAAATCGCCAATAAAGCTTAGTTTGTGATAGAATTACACAGACTGCTATATCTAGTTAATAAATAATTGGCATTTTACTAGTAGAAAACCAACTAGTATACCTTTTTCCTTTACATACCAGTTGATCAACTAGTTTATTTTCATACTAGTTAATTTTGCCAGTAGGGTACATACATACATACATATATGCATTTATTTCTGAAAGCTATTTTTAGACCAGGGTTGGCCAAAGTGCATTCAATTTTGATTGCATTCAGCCGTGCACTCGCCAATCAATGATGAGTGGTAGTGAAAAATTTATTTGCATTAGCATTCAATGTGATTTGATAGTTTAGGTATTAAGTGACCAATCTAATCATTAACGGCAAGGAGGTTTATGGGATATTGTACAAATGGAAATAGGCTTAGAAAAGTGAACGGAAACCAACACGGCATGATAATATGTCCTGTGTATATCAATAGTTGTTAAAGTTGTTAGTGAATTTCTTTTAAATACGAACAAGTTAAAGAATAACTTATATATGTATATGTATGTATATCCATAATATGTTAAGACATTAATATACATATTGATGTACATATACGATTTCTTTGGTTGTATACATATACATACTTAGTATTGGAAACAGCATGTGATCTCCACAAACAGTACCCACAAGTATCAACTCGATGCACGGATAATACGCGCATGGTTGCTTTCAATTTTGTAAAAACATGCGGTATTGTACCGTTATATAAGGCTGTGATGTCCACTTATGAATTAAGCAAAATACGTGATTTGTTGGTGCCTAAAATAAAGGATCTAATAGCACAGGGACACGTCAAAGATGTAAGACAAATAAAATATGTTTGCAAAAGAAAAAAACAATTGTCAAATAAAAATTAAATGTTGTTGTTGTTGTTGTTAAAGGCGGCACAATGGACTATGAACCTACAAATAACACATCTCTTTAGCATATTCGATATAATATTTCCATTAATTTTACAAGACAAAGTATCGTTGGTGGAAGAGTATTTAAATGTTGCAAAAGAAATGACCTTGCCCACTATAAAATTCCTAGATTCCCTGTTGGATAAACAAAAGACTGTTATGGAACATTGTGATGAAATATTAACGTAAGTAGTAATGGTATACATACTTTTAAATCCATATTAAAGATATTCCCCATTTTCGATTGCAGAAAATACAAGTACAAAGAGGTTAAACTAAATGTTTTAAGTTATCGTCCACTGTCCAAATTGGTCACACGTCTAGCGAAGAAATACAAAATAGATGCACAGCATACACCGCATCTTAATTTCACTAAGGCTTGCTCCTACATGCACTATTTGTGGTATAAATATCAAGATGGTGGTATGAGTTGCGAGGCTTGGCGTGAATTGGTACATGATGCTGCCGGTACGAGGCCATTGCAACTGGATTTAGTTTCAACCGTCACAACATATGGTGACATCGAAGAGGGGCAATTTTGGTTGAAATATTTTAAAATACCATTGGAAGAGGTGCCAAGAGATGTACGCTCTTTATTGGAACAAAATTGTGCAATAGAAAACAATGAGGATCAAAGTGATTTACACAATTGTTCTAACGAATCTACGAATAGCGCAAATGACCGTGGAGCTATAATCAAATCCAAACGTTCCAGCAATTCCCTATTAGCTGATCAATATTTGACGTTAGAGTTACCAATTGATTGCGTTTCGATTATAGATCAACGTGCGGCATTTCTCGAAATGTTAGATTATTTGGAAAGTCAAACTTTGGTGGCGTTCGATTCGGAATGGAAGCCGACGGTATGCAATGAAAACGTTATCTCACTCCTACAAATGGCCACAATGGAACATGTTTATCTCATAGATTGTCTAGGGCCACAACTAAACGATGATTTGTGGCAACAGCTTGGACGTAGAATATTTAATAATTTGGAAATATTGAAAATCGGCTTCTCACTACATCAAGACATTCGTATGTTGCATAAATCGCTGCCGCTGCAACTGAATCTTAATGCGAAGACATGCTATTTGGATTTGCGTGAATTGTGGCGACGTTTAAAGTATTTACAAATTGTAAAATTTCCATATGATAGCGGCGTCAATTCTGGCGAAAGTTTGTGCACGTTGACAGAGATATGTTTGGGCAGAAAGTTGGACAAATCAAATCAATGCTCGAATTGGGCTAATCGTCCGTTGAGGCGCGATCAAATCGTGTATGCAGGTGATTAAATGATTTGTCTGGAGTTTTTTTTTTTTGGAAATGATTACAAATTTATAATTCTTACTTGATTGGAATCCAATCATTGGATACTAGTTTTTGCATTTTAACATTTTCCCTTTCAGCTTTGGATGCGCATTGCCTATTGAAAGTGTATCGAGTGCTTTCAGAAATTCTTTTGCGTATGGGTTTAGATATTGATCAGGTAGTTGATGAGATTACAACTGGAAAGACTGGCTACTTGTTTCGTATGAAACGTGCTGTCACCGAATGTCATGATGAGCGTAAATCAGCAACAACAATAACAGCAGCAAAAATTAGTGTTGAAAAAAATGTTGCACAGTGTGTTCTATATGAAAATAATAGGTAAGCACATACACTGTAAGCATAACAAAGCGCCAATTTTAATTTAATACAATTTTTTTTTTTCAATTAAGCGCCAAACGTATAAAATTTCTCTGTGATAGCATGTTGTACGGTTTATCGAAGGAGCTACGTAAATTGGGTATTGATTGCGTGGAGATATTGAATCTCGGCTTAGACTATTATATTGATATGGCCAAGCGTGAAAATCGTTATGTACTTACGCGGGATGCGCGTTATAATTTATTCGTAAATGAATTGCCAACTGAGCAATGCCTACAAATACCCAACGATTCAAGTGTCGTACAAGTATTAAACCTTTTGCGTTTGTTGGATATTAAAATCAATGAAAATAATCTTTTTACACGGTGTTTGAATTGTAATAGCAATGAATTTATATTGGCACTAAGACATGAAATGCAAGCGATGCATTATGGCCAACCGTTAGATGATGCTAAGCGATTGAATGTGACAAATGGAAATCCGTATGAGAGATCTTTTCAATTAGGTGAGTATGAATATAGTTTGCAGCATATACAAACATAGGTATATATATACATATGTAGATTAAATGCATATGTCTCTTTTTGGTTGCTTGTTTTTCCGACAGGGTAGGAATATGATGTATTGTGGAACGATCCACAACGCATATGTCTCTCCTATAGTAGCAATTAAATGCTCTTATATCTTATACTATATATAAAAATATCTCTTTCAAAGTAAAATAATTTCGTTTCTTTTTAGTGACAGTTAACAGTCATATTTTGAACTCAAAAACTACTTACCGTGGTCGGCCGATAAAGTTCAATCGTATTAAATCACACATAATGCGGTCGAAGGAACATTTTTATATATGTGATGTAAGTATTTACATACATACATACATACATATTTTATATTAGCAATTAATTTTTTTTTCTGTCTTTCGAAATCATATTTCAGAATTGCGGGACATGTACATGGGATCACGAACATGTCATTCACAGCAGTGTTATGAAACAGATTATGAGCGATAATTTTTAAGCCGTTAATAGTGGTAATGCCTAAGCGTGGAGTATGCATAAGGAAAAGGAACAAACCGAACGACTGAATTTTTTATTTTTTATTTTTATGCTGAATTAAACACACATGCAAATATAAATATGTACTTTTTTTTTTGAAAATTGTTTTGTTTTTATTTTTTAACTTTCATTTATACATTACATATTTTCTTTAACTAATCTCTTTAACTGATTACACACGGTAGGCAGGAAGCGACGATAGGTTGCATGAAAATGTCGAGAAAAAAGGAAAGTGGGGTTGTGTTATGTGATGTTTATAGATGAAACATCCGTTGAAATTAAAATCCGAGCTGCTCCTTTTTCAAGGATATCCACATTTTTTGTTTTTTTTGAAAGGATCAAATATTGAGGAAATCGAAAATTCGCCACCGTCCAAATTTTTCCGATTTCAATACATTATTTGGTCGCTAAGGGATACAAAAAAAGGTATTAAAAAGAAAAAAGGACACCTGTAGTGGAAAAATCCAATGTGAACAGGACCTACAGGACAACCACTGAAATATAAAATAACACAAAAAGTACCCACTTTAATTTGCGTATAACTCCTAAAATGTTAACTCTACGTGAAAATTCCTTATTATATGTTTCATTCAGAATAAATAAGGAAATATTTCTTTAATATACAATTTTGATGTACCTGCAGTGCTTAATGTACTTTTGTGCATCTAAAGTGAAAATTTCAAAAAAAGTACGTTGTTTTTATAGTGCTATTTTAAGTTCAATTATTTTTCTAGTTTATGTAAATATTTTAATCTAATGATCCAACTCTCATTCCTACATATCTATACGTTAATACTAAACAAGAGCTAGAGCTGAGATACGCGCCAGCTGTGCACGGTGGGCGGGAAGCAACAATAGGTTGCATGGGAATATCGTAAAAACGATGGCCCAACGAATATGTGCCTAGCTGTGTGCTGGTACTAATTTTCGTTTAAAAAAAATGTTGGAGATTTTATTCACGCTTGCTGTGTGCTTATGAAGTATATTAGAATATCAGTTTACGTAAGTTTTTAGCCGGCGATCGTTTTTTCGATATTTTCATGCAACCTATTGTTGTTTACCGCCCACCGTGTACAGCTGGCGCGTATCTCAGCTCTAATTCTTTTTAATATTAACGTATAGATATGTAAGAATGAGAATTGGATCATTAGATTAAAATATTTACATAAACTGGAAAAATATTTGAACTTAAAATAGCACAATAAAAAAAGTACTTTTTTTTGAAATTTTCACTTTAGATGGACCAAAGTGCATTAACCACTGCAGGTACATCAAAATTGTATATCAAAGAAATATTCCCTTATTTATTCTGAATGAAACATATTATAAGGAATTTTCACGCAGAGTTAACATTTTAGGAGTTATACGCAAATTAAAGTGGGTACTTTTTGTGTTATTTTATATTTCAGTGGTTATCCTTTAGGTCCTGTTCACATTGGATTTTTCCACTACAGGTGTCCTTTTTTCTTTTTAATACCTTTTTTTGTATCCCTTAGCGACCAAATAATGTATTGAAATCGGAAAAATTTGGACGGTGGCGAATTTTCGATTTCCTCAATATTTGATCCTTTCAAAAAAAACAAAAAATGTGGATATCCTTGAAAAAGGAGCAGCTCGGATTTTAATTTCAACGGATGTTTCATCCATAAACATCACATAACACAACCCCACTTTCATTTTTTCTCGACATTTTCATGCAACCTATCGTCGCTTCTTGCCTACCGTGTACACTGTGTGACAAAATGAAGGTTCATCTCTCCGTAATTGATGAAACCAAAAGAAAAGAAAAGTCCCGTAATGCATTTTTGGCTCCTACGTCTGGTTTCAATTTTATGTATTTGCCTGTGATTATGCCTGTGCCTTGATGTGGCAGCATAATGAATAACAGTAGCAGCAACAAAAGAAACAAAACGTATGTAATAAATTGTTTTTTTTTTTGTTTTTTTTGTTAGCTCAATCAGAGCCCAAAATCCACTACAAATGCGCCGCTTCACGCTCAAATTATCTAATATACATACTTATTTTTCGCGCAACATGTTGCCAGCAACATTATCCCAGCCCTTGATGTCTTAGCAACATTATTTTTCTGATGCTTAAGCATTCCATTGTACCAGAGCGCTATTTTATGTAAAAATAAATATCAAAAATGATTTCCATGACCCAAAAAAAGCAATTTAACATACATTTCGTAAGCAAGGGTATGTTCAGAAACGCAGCATGAAACGCAACATCGGCAGTAATTATTTTTTTGATGATTGTGATGAGCGACGCTTCATGCAAAATTTACGTTTATGAACGCTCTGCTTGTACTACAAAATCAGGTTGCGCTTCAAACTGAGTTTCTGAACAAAGCCATGTTCAAACATGTTGAAACTCTGTTTGAAGCGCAAACTTCTTTTGTAGTACAAGCAGAGCGTTCATAAACGTAAGTTTTGCATGAAGCGTCGCTCATCACAATCATCAAAAAAGTAATCACTGCCGCTGTTGAGCTTCATGCAGCGTTTCTGAACATATCGCATTTTTAATTCTATGGGAAGGTTTTTGAGATATCGGCAATTTACCGTTATTTGGCCAATGGCTCTACTTAATCCAGTATGTCTCTTTAACGCATTGAGCTATCTACGTTGGAGTATTAAATTGCCTAAAAATATTTTTTGTTTTATAAAGATTTCTTCTGAGGAGTCCCCTACTGAAATTTTTTGGCGAATATTTTCTAGAACATTTTACCGTCTTTTGTTTTGCTTTTACGGAAGGAGAACGCATCCCAGACGTTAACTATTAAAAAAATACGAATACAAAAGAATTTGACAGTTGGCTAGACGGAAATGTGATAGAAACCAAAACAAAAAGCTAGAGGAAGATTGGATCGCGGATTGGATGCGATCTCCTTATATTAATTCCTCAAAGGCACGAAGTGTTTTCGTTTCGACCGTTATTAAATAGACGAAAGCACGAGTTTTTTGTCGAAAATTGCGAAATGTGCTTTCAAAATGTTTTTGATTTCGCTCGGAGCACGGTATATATATGTATATGTACGTATGAGCAATAAAACATTTTTTTTTTTTTAATAATTTTCTTTAATATTTTAGCATTGTTTCTATCTTTAATTTATATCTGTTTATTACATAACATAATATGCAAATTAGTTTATATTTAAAGTTTTTTTTGTTGCGTGAATATATTTAATTATTCACTTCCCTCTTAATTTTACATTTTGGATTTTCTTTATACTTTTATAAATAATGTAAAGCTACTTAATTATAATAATTTTTTTTTTATTTAATTATAAATTTATAATATTTATGTGTAAATATTTTTTTATGCTTTTTACCATCATTATACAAATAATACAAATGCTCTAAGTATTTAAATGTTTATTATAAGTATTTATATATGCATAAGTTTTATTTAATTATTAATTAAATACATATAAGTATATAATTTATTTTAGGTGCTGGTGTGGATATACGAGTTTATGTGGTGATTATTAATATATACATATCCATATACATATATATAGCTACATGTATGTATATCAATACGTATTTAATATGTACATATGTATATATGTATTTACATATATTTATGGGTTATTGGAAGTTGAAAGGATATACTAGGGTGGCGGCTGGTATGTATGCATGATCGCGATATCTACGTACTAATTAAATTTTAATATGCATTTATACAAGTACATATGTACATACATATATATCTATGTAGATATATGTATGAATGTATGTATATGTTTAAATATATATAATAGTATGAATGTATGTATAAGCTTATGTTCTCTCTATGTCCAGCAAATTTTAATACAATTATAAGCTAACTGGTTTATCGTTTTTTTTTTTTAAGCTAATTTTTTTGCTTGCTCTTGCACATTTTCATACCTACATATGTATATGTACGTTATATGTTTATGTATGTATATACGTATAAATGTTATATTGTACGTCCAATTGTTAACGCTTCCATTCGATAGCTTGCGTCCATCATACATCTCTCAAATGTTGTCTGTACGTCCGAGAACTATTTATTTTGTTGTTTTTTTTTTACTTTCAAGACTTTGTATTCTGATCTATGTGGTAACATAGTACATATATAGAGTATATGCATAAGTTCGAGCCTGTTAGTTCTTATTATAATTATTTTTATGTAAAAATGTATTTGTGTGACCGAATTAATTTTAAATTTTTCCCCTTAACTATTTTTTTCATACTTAGTACTAGTTTTTAAATTTAGTTTACTTTTTTCGTTTTTCTTTTTTTTTTTAATTAACAGGGTCTTTACATTTAAATAAAAATACTTTACAATCGCAAAAATTGTGCAAAAAGTTTCGAAGAATATCGAAAATTTGAGAATGAAATTTAAAAGTCCTTGTTATATTCGCGTTCCTCTGTTTTTTCTTTTCCCTTGATTTCTTTTTTTGTTTTATGTTATTTGCATTGAATACAAATCCAATTTATACAGATAGTATAGTATATCGTTTATTTTTAAATATGTTAACATGTATTTATATACGACGATGTTTTACTTAATATATGTATATCTATTATATGTATATGTGTTTGTATGTACATTGCCTTTACAAGTTTAAATTATGTTTGCAACAATAAAAGTAAAATTAAAATGTATATAAAGCATTAAAGTTTGCGCAAAAAATTACATTTACGATTGAATTAGCAAACTGGTTTAATTGTCGTTTATATTACTTCTCTCTTTTTCTCTTTATCTATGTACATCAACTACATATTCTATTCGCACATTTTGTATGCAGTTATTTATCATCGGCCCGGTGCCTGCGGCGAAGGCGCTGTTTGCACACCACCATTACCACCAACTCCCACTCCACCACCGCCATTAGCACCGGGATCTTCTTTCTTTGGGGGGTGCATCGCATCAACGGCAATCGGATGCGGCATGCCACCCAAAGTCTGCGGTTTACCGATAATTGTGGGTGGCGCTGGCCCTGGTGGCGTCGACTGATGGTGCGGTGATTGCTGAATACGGTGATGTGGTGGTGGTGGCGGTGGTCCCAGCGGACCGCCCACTGAGGGTGGCGGTATCGGACTGGGTTCTTTGCCGCGTAGATGTGCCGCCGATTGCGCTGCATACATACTGAGTGCCACCTTGTGACGCTCCTCTTCATGGCGCAACGCCTCCATTATGTTGTATCGCAACATTGGGGCATATGGATCGCGATACGGGTCCATTGGCCATCCGGGCGGGCCAGGTGGACCGAAATGCGACATAGGAGGTCCACCCAGTGTGGGTGGCATCATGGCGCGTGCGAGATGTGGAGGTGGCGGTGGCCCCACAGCATGTGGTCCATGTCGCCCAGCCATGAAGGAGGCGTGATGGGCGGCCGCTGCCGCATTGGCTTGCGCCACAGCTATCGACTGATGATAACGGGCATCGCCTGCCGCCGCTGCTGCCGCCGAAGCACGCATCATCATTACATCTTGTTCTTCTTTGGTACGTGGATGTTCCTCCTTGATACGTATCTCACCACCGCCGGGCCCGACCATCGGATCGTTCATACTGCGATGCGGTGAACGATCACGTTGGTTTGTATTCATTGCGGCGGCCGCTGCTGCTGCCTGATTTAATTTATTATTTTCATTTATGCGCTGTTGCTGCAGCATACGTTCACGCTCCAGTTCGCGTCGCTCCATTTCACGGCGTTCGCGCTCCTTGCGCTCACGTTCTCGCTCTCTTTCACGCTCGCGCTCCTGCTGTTCGCGCTTCATCTTCTCCTCTTTCTCTTTGCGTTCGCGCTCTTCACGTTCTCGTCGCTGGCGTTCGCGTTCACGCTGTTCTCGTTCACGCATTTCACGCTCTCGTTCACGTTCCTCTGCCTCGCGGCGTGCCGTATCAAGAGCTGGATCAGGTTTCAATGGCCACATTGGAGCCGCGGCAGCGCTTGGATGATAGGCGACGGTACGTTGTAATCTGGTCACAAGGAAAAAAGCATCAGCACTGTAACAAGTAAAAATATTGGTAGTTTTTATAGTTATAAAATACTTACGGTCGCCAAGTGTCACAGCCAAAGTGTGACAAACCGAAACCGAATGGCGCAGCATAACGACCGAATGGAGAAACTGCTGTGCCTATAAAACAAACACAAAAGATAGTTAATTTATCGAATATACATATATAAATGACACAAGGATGAAAGTAATTGATTTGCTATGTAAATTAATTACCTATATGACTTGGTGGTGCACCTATGAAGCTCGTCGATAATGGCGACGTTTCGAAAGGCGAACGGCCTGGCAGGGCACTGGCGTATGCTGCCATCGCGCCTGGCGGCAACTCTCCCGGCCGATGTAACATATGCGGCGATGCTGAGCTCAAGGATAGCGCTGGGGACGATTTAAGACCGCCAAGCGTTACCGATGAGGGCGATGGACCGAGGCTGCCTCCGGCCGCACCCAAAGATGGGGGGCCGCCACTTTGCGATCCACCCAGAGGCGACGCATTTGCAGCATTAGCTAATTTATCGGGATTTTGTTTGTTTTGATTATAGTAAATCTCCCACGCAATACGAACGTGCATGGCATTCCATCTACCAGTTTTCTGTTTGGGGGGAAAATATAGATAAGAGACAATTAGAAAAGTATTAGAAGCAAGTAGTTGAAAGTAAGTAACTTTTTTTTTTAATATGTAATTAAGGTTTAGTTTCTTTTTTCTAGTGGTTAGGAGTAAATTATGTACATACATCAAAGGAAATTGCGGGAAATTTGTGTTATAAATATATGAGTATACGGTTTTACTTTCAATTATGGCACGAACATTTTGATCTGATAAAGTTGTACTAGTAAACCCGGCCACGCGATGCTGTGGCTTTCAATTACACTGTGCGACAATTTGAGGGTGGAAGACCACTTATTGCCACATTTAAACATTTTTTGATATACCTTCATAGCTACTGGTTATTTTTATTTTCTGTGGACCTAGATTTTTTATACATAGATTTTGACCAAGGAGCCCCATAGTGAAGTTTTGTGCCGAATATTTTTCTAGACTATGGTAACCTTAAAGCGACCTACAAAAGCCCATTTGGCGCGCTCCTCCGTTTCTTTCTAGTTCTCTTTCTCTTCCCCTTTCCCCTTTATTTGCGCTTTATTTTCCCTTTATCCATTTTATTTTTCATATTTCCTCTTTCGCTTCCTGTCCCTTGCCATATCCGTCCCTTTCATTTTCCTCTTCCCTCTCCTTTTATTACCCATCTTCAGTGCTAGGCCTTGCATGACACTTCAAATTTAAAAATGAGATAAACTGTAGGGTAAAAATGGATTATTGAACGGTGGCACCCTTTTTGTAAAATTTTTAATAAATTACTCATTTCCATGCCAAGTCCTTTCATATGACACCTCAAATTTAAAAATCAAACAAACTATAGCGTAAAACTGAATTTTTGAACAGGTGGCAACCCTTTTTGAAAATTTTATATTAAATTGCTCAATAGCAGGTCAAGCCCCTTCATATGGTACCAAAAATTTGAAAATCATACAAACTATACAGTAAAATTAAATTTTCAAACATCTGGCAACCCTTTTCAAAAAAACTAAACCTTCCTGCACATCTACAGGTCAAGCCCTTTCATCTGACACCACATTTTCGAAAATCGGTATAACGGTGTAAAAGTTATGGTGCTTACAAAAAATCGCTTAGGGTAATATATATAAAGATAAGATAAACTGTAGGGTAACAAGTAAGGATGCCTAAGTTCGAGTGGAATCGAACATTAGATACTCAGCTGTATGCTTTCATTGTTTGTTTGCGTCTGGTAGAATCACGGTGTATTTTATATAAAGCCAGTGCTGCATAAAGTGGGCGTAGCCACGCCCATTTTCAAAATTTGGTGGTCATAACCGATTTCAATAAATTTTTGCGTGTCTATTGACACAAGTTATAAAAGTGTATAAACCAAGTTTCGTCATAATATCTCAATTATTTGTCGAGTTTTGGGCTCCGAAATCTCGTAGATTCCTTTGTCTAAAAAGGGGCGGTGCCACGCCCATTTTCCAAAATTTTTCTATTTTTTGTTTCTGGTCTATTGTAGAACTCATGCCAAAAAATTTCAATGCATTATCTTTATTTTTGACAGAGATATCGCTTAAAATGTTTTTATTAGGCCCCTTTATAGTTCCCATATATAAAAGTGGGCGTGGTCGTCAACCGATTTCGACAATTTTTCGTC
Source organism: Urophora cardui (assembly GCA_960531455.1). NCBI lineage: Eukaryota > Metazoa > Arthropoda > Insecta > Diptera > Tephritidae > Urophora > Urophora cardui. Next base: position 115,397,378 of record OY482671.1, read on the forward strand.
CAAACATTTGCCTGAGTAAGTAAATCACGCGTGCCAAATTTCATCGATATGTCTGCTACGGTTTCTGAGTTATAGCTTATACAACTTTCAATGTTTGGCCCTTAATAAGTGGGCGTGGCACCGCCCATTTTTCAAAATTTCACCAAATTTCTTCATAAGGACCTGAGCTCTACACGTGGGTGAAATTTTGTCATCCCAGCTCCATTAGTGACTGAGATACCAAATTTCCGATTTTTACTATATAGGGGAGGAGGGCGTGGTCATGGTCCGATTTCGCCCATTTTCAATACCATCCGTTCCTGTCTTGATACCAACTTGCATTCCAAATTTCATCAAAATATTTCAATTTTAGCGCGAGTTATCGTGCGTACAGACGGACAGACGGACGGACATGGCTCAATCGATTTCTCTTTTCACCCTGATCATTTTCATATATATAAGTCTATATCTATCTCGATTATTTCGTTCTGTTACAATCCACCGTTAGGAAAACAAAACTATAATACTCTGTGTACTAGTACAGCTGAGTATAAAAATGGATTTTTGAACAGGTGGTACCCTTTTTGTAAAAATTTTAATAAATTACTCATTTCCATGCCAAGTCCTTTCATATGACACCTCAAATTTAAAAATCAAACAAACTATAGCGTAAAACTGAATTTTTGAACAGGTGGCAACCCTTTTTGAAAAATTTCTATTAAATTGCTCAATATCAGGTCAAGCCCCTTCATATGGTACCAAAAATTTTAAAATCAAACAAACTATACAGTAAAATTAAATTTTCAAACATCTGGCAACCCTTTTCAAAAAAATTAAACCTTCCTGTACATCTACAGGTCAAGACCTTTCATCTAACACCACATTTTCGAAAATCGGTATAACGGTGTAAAAGTTATGGTGCTTACAAAAAATCGCTTAGCGTAATATATATAAAGATATAACAGCTTCATATATAGTGTCTTAATAAATATTGTTTTTATAGCGCTATTGAGGTCGTTTTTGTTGAACTCCTTTAGGAAACAGATGTGCTAATATAAGCCTGCTACGACTACTAAGATATTTAATAAATGCTTTACCCTCAATGCTTCCTAAAACAAAGCTACATATGTACATATGTATTTAGGATAGTATATAAAATTTTCTACCACAATCTAAATAAATACCGTCAATTTAAACATCTTTAAAATCTTTCAGAATTTTCAAATTTCTACGTGTGCTGTCAGTACAGGAAAAAAACATACCGTAAACCTCGCAGATTTAGCGGAATCAAGATTCGTTGGTGGATGGTTCGAGTTCGTGGCGGTTGTGTTGTTAGCGGAAGGCGATGATGGCGGTGGCGGCTAGGTTAATGAATTTGGATTGTTTTTTTTTTGTTTTGGTGTTTGTGGGATTCGAAACGTAGGATGACGATGATTGTTAACATGAAACAAGAAATAGTGTTAGAGGAATGTATGTTTGTATGTATGTATGTAAGCTGCTTGGTGAATAGTTCAATTAAGGGATGGTGTAAAATTGTTTTCTCTTTTATTTGAAATATTAGTGAAGTAATTTTATATAGTATTTCATAAAACGAGGTATCACATGCAAGGTTTATGTTTGGTATAGAGATTTTGTGTTTTTAATAAGCCTTTATTTTTTACCTTTGGCGCGAAGGAAGTTAAATGCCCGGGTGGCATAAATGGCGTCGCTCCACCCAGCCCCGGATGTATCAATGCCGAGTTATAGGCCGGATAGCCCGGCAAACCAATGCCTGTACGATAGAACGGCGTATCAACGGCCGCTATTTTCGGAATGTCTTTGAATAGTGGCGGGAATATGGGTGCCGGTGCTGGCGGCGGTGCAGCAGGTAATGCCGCTGGCAGAGCCGTCGGTATAAGCTGTTGATGCTGATGTAGGTGTGTATGTTGGTGCTGATGATGGTGCAGCTCCTGACGTAAGTACGCGGAAGGTGGTGGTGGTGGTGGTGCCGCCGCCGCCGCCGACGGTTGTACAGCCAAACCAGATCGGTCAAGAAATCTGCTATCCAATTCGCGTCTCAACAGATCGGCTTGATCATCTATAATATAAATATAGCAAGTAATGCAGGACGCGGCGCGGGAGGGTGATGTGTTAAAATTATCCCGTTAGGTTTGCAGATAGAGTAAAGGATAAAAAAAGTAAATATATGAAAAATGTTATACTTTGTTGCATTAAAATAAGTATTAAATTACTTTTGCTTGTTTGAAATAGAGATTCAGCGGAGAAAGGATGAGGTGCGGACGTGGTTACCGGCGTACTAGTCGCAGTTGTCACTGTCGTCTGTGTGGACGATGATCCGGATGAGGACGATGAGGCTGTGCCACCCGAAACGCTCACTGGAGCAACGCCAATAGGCGTTCCCGCACTGCCACTGGTTGATGCCAACGATGTCGAGTGTGTTGTTGCTGTACTGCTTATAGACGAAGCAGCCGATGACGGTACTGCGGATTGAGGAGGTGGTGGCAATGGGGTAATGAAAAATGGTGGTTGAAATGTAGTAACAGATCCAGCGCCAGCATGCGATGTTTGTGGTGAAGCTGAATTAGGAGTTATAGGCATAGAAGCAGCAGGAGCAGTGGCTGGCGTTGGCGTAACATTGGAAGCCGCTAAACTAACTACATTCAATGATGTGGATAGTTGGGCAGCCGGTGGTGGAGGGGTCGGACGCGTTTGAACCAAATTGACTGATGACGAAGATGGCATGCTGTTCGTCGCCGTCGCCGTTGATGAAGTTAATTGCAGTGATGAACTAAATTATTTTAAGGTTATTAGGTTTGAAAATAAATGAATATATGTATAAATAAATTAATAAATACATATGTATGTATGTATTGCTTTATACCTACATAATAGGTGTTAGCAAAAAGCAATATTTTAAATTTTACTTACCTGGGCCATAATGCGCCGCCTTTCTGTGGATATGGTAGACTAGGCGGTGTAGCGATGTGTTGGTGCGGCGATGCCATTGTTGTAGGATGCGTATGCATTGTATGCAAAGCTGATACCGAGCTACTACTGCTATACGGCACCGGTATGCCTGATCCGCTGCTGACCGCCGTTGTCATGTAAGCTGGAGCACCAGTCGGTGCACTATTACTGACGCTGCCTTGAGTATTAATATTTGGCGCGGAGCGAGGTATGCTAAGATAACATAATAAAAAGCGATATAAAATATGGACACATACATACGTTTGTAACTATAAGATAGTATACAGTCAACTAGGAATAAAGTGTACTGTGATAAATATCACGAAGATTAATAAATACTAGTATCGCCGGTGCTCGAAATTCGACCATACAATTTATTTTTTCAACTTTGTATTGGTACAAAAATTATTCGTTTTCGCGGCGATAAGCAACACTTTCCAAATTCCAGTTGTACCGCAACACTGATTTGCCCTTTTGATCACGGTCCGACGCGAAATCATGGCCAAAATCAAGGCAGATCTAGGAGGGTAGGCCCGGTGGCGAATTCAGAAATTTCTCATGTATGTTGTTATTGTACTTGGTAGAGTGTAATTTCAAAATGATATTTCGCCGTGGTTAAAATCTGAATTCGCTTGGGGCTCGTCCATTCCTAATAGCCATGATGTGAATTCGCTTTGATTTTGACATTACACTCTACCTTTGTAAATAAAAAAAGAAGTTTTTCAATTCGCCGCCGAGCCTACCTGTTAGATATGCCTTGGTCAAAATTAAAATTACTCAGTGTGCTCTCCCGCCCTCTCTCTCATTTTTCGCTTTAATGGAAAAGCAATAGGAGATATTTGGCCGCGTTAATTTTGATCTGAGCGTAAACTGGGTAAATGCATATAAAATACAGAGAGCGCTTTTAAATTAAAGCGACTCTTCAACTGTGTTTACGATATTTGTAAACACGTTTACGATATCTATTTCTCTTAACTAAAAATATTATTTATTAATTATAAACAAATTAAATAATTTATAGAAAAAATTATATGCCTATGCACTGCTCCTGACTCATACGAACTCATCCATATCAATTTTATGTGGATATGAGTATGTTAAATGTGCTAAACAGCCTGGCAATTGTTTGTATGGGAAAAATGTTAGCCTATTAATATATAGATAGTGGGCACATTTGCCAACGAAGCAAAAACGAAGTAAATCAAAAATGGTACAAATATAAATAAAGTAATAAAGTATAATAAATACGAATTAAGTAAAATTGAAATGTAAAGAGCAAAATATTTAAATAAAAGAAAAAGGGAAAAATAGTAAAATAAAAGGATATAAGATAATAAATAAAAGAAATAAAATAATAAATAAATGAAAATAGAAAAAGGTCTAACAGTAAATAAAGCGAAATTAAAACAAAAATTGAAATGAAAAAAAAGAATAAAATACACCTAATATATGGAATAAATAGAAATTAAGTAAAATTGAAATAGAAAGAACAAAATATTTAAATAAAAGCACATAATATAATAAATAAATGAAAATAAAAAAGACCTAACATTGAATAAAGAGAAATGAAAACAAAAATTAAATGAAAATAATTAAAAAGTACACATATGTATTGACACAATCTAAAGTAAATAAGTGTGGCATCCATATAAAATATTTGAGCGCCAAAATGGCTGGTTTTATGGTAATTGGTTGCTCCTTTTTCTCTATAGTATGGAATATTGCACGGCCTACTTCTTGGAGCTTTTTAGTTTTCTTGCGCTCTATCGTTCTGGCATTTATAAAAATCATAATAGAAAAGCTACAAATCACTCATAGAGACAAAGATTTCAGTATAATGCAATTTTTGAGTGCAATCCATCTACAAATCACTCATAGAGCAGAGATTTGAGTGGAATGCAATTTTTGAATGTGATCCCAACGCATATAAAAAAGGAAGAGAGAGAGAGTGCTTTGAAATTAAAGCAACTCTTCAACTGTGTTTACGATATTTGTAAACATTTTTACGATATCTATTTCTCTTAACTAAAAACCTTATTTATTAATTATAAACAAATTAAATAATTTATAGAAAAAATTATATGCCTATGCACTGCTCCTGACTCATACGAACACATCCATATCAATTTTATGTGGATATGAGTATGTTAAATGTGCTAAACAGCCTGGCAATTGTTTGTATGGGAAAAATGTTAGCCTATTAATATATAGATTATCTTCACTATACACTTCACTTTATTTTTACGCGCACTGTATATATTCTAGCATTTATGTATACATATATATATGTTTATTTGTTACCTGTAAGCGATATCGCGCTCCCTGTTCGGATTATTTTCATTTTTAGGGGAGATAACTCTCTGAATCACAGATGAAGATGCTGAACCACCACCTAATGGCAGACCAGAATTGTTATTATTGCTATTCGGTATGTTAGTGTTGGGTGCACTTGGTGAAATGCCACGCAACATTGCATGTTGTGGATGCATGAGCATATGTGGTGGCATAGGAGGCATATGGGGTGAACCCGCCACTACTCCCGGCGGCAAGGACAAATGTTGTGGATGCGCTAGCATATGTGGAGGCGGCGGCGGCAGCAACTGTGAACCATCTGTACGATGTTGCATTTGCATGGCAGTTGTATTGCTCGCTATCATCGTGGTCGTGCTGCCACTATTATTACCAATATTCCCACTGTTACTGTTACTGCTATTACCGATCAAAGTTGCTGCATTAGGCATAGTCGCTGTTGTTGTATTGTGCGTATTAGTGCCACCACTATTGGAGATGTTGCTGCTACTGCTGATGATATTACCGCTGTTGCTATTGCTGCCAACACTATAGCCGTGATTGTTATTCGGCATGCCAATGCCCATTTGCATTCCAACACCTGGTGGTGGTAGGTGTTGCGGCGGACCACCATGAGGACTGCTTACGTATGGTATATGATGCATTAAATGCGGTGGTTGACCCGGTGCCAGCCCTGGCCCTGAATTTGGCGGTAGCATTCCCGGCAGTGGCATTTGGGCTGAGGTTACAGTTGATGACGGCGGCTGCGGAGGTGCAGGAATGGTTGTACCGCCACCGCCACCGCTACCACCGACACCACCACCACTGCTGCTATTGCCGCTGCTAGCGGGCGCTGTAGAAACCTGAGTCGAGCTGGTCACTGGTGTCACAGGTCGTAAGCCTGCCGCAAGTACTTTAGGCGAAGGTGCTACTGTTGGCATTTCTCTGCCAGTGCGCGTGTCAATTGTGCGCGGCGATGCATTGGATGATGGCACAGCAGGTGGTATATATGGGCTATGTGGTAGACCGCTATATGGCGCATATAATGGATAGCCCGGATACGGTGTGCGATATGGCGAATGAATTAACATTGGCGCCATACCATTTGGTACACCAGCTAACATAGGCGGTGCTCCTGGTAAAGCTATTGTTGCACCACTTGGCGCAAACATGCCATGCGGGGGTGGTGCCGACGATGTGCTACTTGACATTGTGCTTGCAGTTGTGGAACTAACTACATAAGGACCTTTGGGCATTGAGGCCATTGTAACCATAGTTGCTGGTGCCATTGATGCCGACGACGAGGCTGCCGCTGTTGCTGGTAGCGACATCGATACGTTCACATTGGATGCGGAACTCGGAATAGCAGACAATGGTGCCGCTGATGTGGATGTTGGTAACGGCACAACAGATATAGGCGCACCGCTTGTCACTGGTTGCATTTGGCCTAGATGTTGCGGTCCGATGCGTACACTATTTTGTGCCGACATGCCGGCAGGAAGAAAAGCGGGTAGAAAGCCATTCATCACAGGAGGTGGTGCTGGCATACTTTTTGGTACATCCATTGATGCTGTAGTCGCCATCTCTAAAGGTTTCGCAACAACGCTAGAGTTTGTAGCCGATACGGGCGCAAAACTGCTTTGCATATGATGTATGTGTGGTGGTGGCGCAGGACCTCCCAGTCTGCTCGGAACTCCAAATCCGCTGGATACGGACGTGGATGTTACCGATATCGGTGCTACCGAAGATTGAACGTTAATCCCTTGCGAATGTGGCAGATTTTTGCTGTGCATGACTGAATTGATTGGCGATGGCACGTGATGGCCGCCATGTGGGCTTGTCGCTAGCTGCGGAGCAGATGAGGATAATACCATATTTCGGTTTTCCGCAGGGACCTAAGTATAACGCAGTTAAAGAAATTCATTTGAATCAAATTTTATAAATAAAGTTAGTTATGACTAAATGTACACATGTTAAATTTATTCAGTAATTTTTGGATGCATGTGAATTTTTCATATTAAGTTACAAATTAGAAAACATAACTACGGCCTGAAGCTCTATTTTATTTGAATATTTTTTGTTATGAAAGTTTAGCTCATAGCTCATTAATGGATATAAAAAAATAAAACCGCAATATGATAGATTTTTGCAAATTCAATGTTAAATATTTGACAAAACTAGTTTTGAGGCAGCTTATAATTTCTCGAGTTCGAACGAGACGAGATTTCTCGCGAGACTCGACTTCTTTTTTGAAACAATACAAATAATATGTTATCGAGAAATCCGAGAAACGAGATTTAATCGAGAACCCGAGTCTCGGTTTTCTCGATCCCCGAATTTCTCGACACTGCTCGAGATCAGATCGTAAGCCCTAGTCCATATCGACTTATATAGATATAATACATATTTATTTGTTTTAATTTAGTCTATGAAATGCAATTCCACATACCTGATGCGACGACGGTGCTGAGGAAAACGATGGTGGCAGATTTGGTTGTACATTTCCCACAGATGGCTGCTGTTGTTGTTGTTGTAGCTGCTGTGGTGGTGGCGGAAGCAATTGTTGGTGTTGGTGCTGGTGTTGATGTAATTGTTGCACATTCGGCCCAGACGGAGATTTCTCACCAGTTGCATGCACAGGTGTGCCAGACCGGCTACTACTACTACTAGATGGCTGAACCATTGGCGATAATACGCATGAATCTGCTGAATGGGCCGCATTTTGATTGCCACTCTTTCCCAACTGTATATTATCTTTGCTTGGTGGTTGTGGAATTCCCACCAAGCCAGAAGGTGATATACCCGAAGACACACCGCCGCCGATACCAGAAACACCGACTGGTGGCGGAGGTGGACCCACGCCCAACCCACCCGATGCAATCGGCGCGACAAAACTTTCATTATTGCTTTCACTTTTAGCATTAACATTTGTTGCTTGCTGTGGATAATCTGATGATTTTCGAGGTGTTGTTGGGCTCGGTGTCGCATTGGCGATGTGTTGAGTAGGAGTAGATGGAAAAACTATAGGTCCCAGCCTTTCAGAGCCCTGTAAAGACAATATTGGCATATAAAAAAGTTATTACAAATACATACATATGTAAGTATAACACAACAATAACAATAACAAGCATCGCCTGTACAAAAGCTTTGCTTGTTAATTTGTACAAAACAAATACACAATTCCACCAACATACTAGGTATCAAAGACAGAAGGTCATCCCAGCAAACATTCGGAATCATAAAAGAGTCAGACAGGAATCCTAAACCGGTGCGTTCACACTCCTTATGAGCTAATTTTTGAGTCCGAAATGTATGTACATATTTCTGTTCCTAAGGTGGTCGTCCGATATGAGCCTAATTCCATACATCATATGAGCCTGAATAAGAGTCATAAAAGACTCCTATTGAGCACATATTTATGACTTTTTTTTCCTTCGATGATTAGCAAAACCAAAAAAATTTTTTTCCATTTCTCTTCCAGCGATTGTTATCCTCTTTTCCAGGCCTTCTTCACATTCACTGCTTGCTTTATCGTGTTGTCGTGTTTTGTATTCTACTCCTGATTCGAACCTGAAATCAACCTGAAGTTCAATCCAATGATATCATATACTGGGACATTCAACATTATATTGAACTTCAGTGATACTTTTACACTTTCCCTTTTTCGAAACAGCATCTATGAATTACAATTATCATTTTAAAAAGCACAAAAAAATCGTTAAAAAAATTCTTAAGCTCATATTTCACACATATTCGGATTCATATCGGACTCCAAATTATGAGGCTCATGTTTCACACATATTTCGGTGTAATATATGATTTCATATTATACACATATTTCGGACTCGTAATGGGCTCCACGTGGCCGCTGTGGTGCAGTGGGTAGAGTGCTCGCCTGCTATGCCAGAGGTCTCGGGTTCAAACCACGGTCCGAGCCAAACAAATTTTTCTAATTAGTAAAAATCCAATTATTGGGTTTTTTAAGAGCAGTGGTCACCTCTCGGCAGTGGGCGGCATACCCTCCGAGAGTATTTCTGCCATGAAAAAGCTTCTCACAAAAAATGCATTCGCCGTTCGGAGCCGGCATAAAACTGTAGGTCCACCCAATTAGTAGGAAAAACAAAAAAGGAGCACACCTCGAATTGGGAGAGAAGCTCGGCCATAAAACTCGTCAGAGTTATAATAGCGCCATTGTATTATATTATTATAATGGGCTCCAAATTATGAGTGCTCCGAGAATCTTGGCTGGGATTTAGATACTGTTGTTGGTATGTACATAGATTGTGACAAAGGAAAATTGAAAATTAAGCGAAACAAAGCTCACGGCGGTGGTAGCCGTCCGGTGAGGCCGTCTAAGAAGCCCGATGAAGAGATGTGGTGATCTCCGAAATGGATCCATAACTTCTACCAATAAATTTTTTTTTTATTTTTCTTAAATAAAACTGACCAATAGCTCTATAAAAATAAACATAACACACTTTATTTTTTTTTTTTTTGCATCGGCAAAATCAAGATTTAAATAATTTTTTATGGCGATCACCCTTTGAGAATGGTAAGAACCACCATGATTCCGTTTTACACCTAAATATACTTCAATTTGCCGTAAGCCTTAATGCTAGCCATACACCTTGCAATTTTTTATACAACCTGAGCAAGTTGCGCTGGAAATCGCAACGTTTTTGGGGCTGTTGTATGAAGTTGTGTATCGGTTTATGAAAAATCAAAAACTTTTGATTTTTTGGCAAGTTGTACAACTTGGTTGCATCGTTTGGGGACATGTTGTTCAACATTTCATTTTATGAGAATTCATCAACACATCAAATTAAAATAAGTAAAAATAAGCGAATTCAACACAAAAAACATAAATATTTGTATAATAAATAACGCAAAATGCAAAGCTAGCAGGAACCACTTTTTTGCAATTTATTTTTATTTTTAATTAATCGTGCTTTTGCAGTACGTTCTTCTTCTTCCCACAAGCGCAATATTATTCTATTCCACCTTCACTCAAAGTAATTTTTTACAAAATGAGATTGTACAACAAGGTTGTACAATAAATTGCACCGTATGTAGGCAAACAGTCCAACTCGATTGCAACCGAGTTGGGTCAACGGTCGCACCGTGTATGGCTACCGTAAGACTTAAAGCCAGGTTATACTTGCATAGCATAGCAAAGCATGGCAGCGCATAGAGCTGATTATAATTCGCGTAGCCGTGCAACCATGGTTCATTAATAACGGTTTTCGCATCCCGACATTCTTACATACATATGTACACACTCTATGTAAATTGTTTGTGTATTCTGTGGTGCTTCTGTCAAAATCATAGTTCGCCTTTGTAGAAATCACATTGCGTCATGCTGAAAATTTACCCAAGTTTGATATAAGCACCATTATTAAAGTAAAAACGTAGAAAAGTAGTAAGTTAACCTGTATAAATTAGCCTTGCGTGCAACCCTTCGCACACTCAACACACACACATTCGTGTTGCCAAATGTCAAATCGCATAGCACATAACACAGAAATTAAAAGACTTGTATGCTGTGCCCTGTGCCGCTATGCGTTGAGTAATCGATTACACGGAAAGCCCATTGAACAGATTTCGTATGTGACAGTTCTTATGTTGTGCGCTGCTGTGCTATGCAAGTATAACCGGACCTTAAGCGTCTAAAATTATCCCATAAATAACGCACGAGTGTTTCAGTTTTAAGCTGGAATTATTTTTAATTCACCTTTGCTGTAAAAAAACTCACCTTTGGTGAAATATTATGTTCCACGGGTGAGAAATTTTGTTCTGGTAGTGCACATAAAGTTGCACATGATGGTGGTTGTAACGGACTAGTACTAGTTATGTTAACTGCACCGGGTGGTGTTGGTGTTGATGCTGTTGTTGATATTGTTGCCGATGTTGTTGTTGTTGTATTATTCGATGTTTTACCAGGGCTCGTCGGCCCCGCAGCAGCACCATCCTGCGCGTTGCCTCCGGCAGACTCTACACGTACTATAATTGCTATTTTGCCCGATACGTGTAATGTGTTCCGACGCCGTTTGTTTTCGAATTTCGAAAAAAACGAACTCGAAAACACCGACTCGGAATACGCAAACAACAAACACAAGCAGCTGCAACACTACTTAGTACGAAATAAAATATACACCTCACAATTTTGGGTGGGTGCAATGCAATAATGTTGTTGATTGATACAAATGTAATTTTAACCAAACCGAAATTGTGGTTTTAATATGCCAAACATGGCAAATTCAACAGCAAGTATTTTTTAGCACATAAGCTGGTTAAAAATGTTCCATGTTCAACATGGTATTTTATTGGAAAATAATTGCACATTTGTTTTTTTTTGTTTGTATTGCACATTCCTCACTTTATTGTTTTATATGCGATTTTTCCATTTTTCATTTTTATGTTTTATCTGTGCGGCTGTATACGTATTATGAACAGTTGAGATTCATGTTTATTAATGAGCTTTAAATTTCCTTGCATTTTTACAGGTACACTATTTTAGTTTTAGTAAGTATTCTTAATACGATTGTGATCAGTCAATTCGTTTGCAATACGCTTATATTTTTTATGTATGAGATAAAACAATTACTTAAACCGAATTCACCAAAATATTGATAAAATAAAATAAAAAGATAAAGGTGATAACATTAACTTTTGAATAGGCAGCCACTAATGAAACACACTTTGGATCACTCTCCGTACATATGTACATATATACATATGGATGTAGCTACTCACTGTGTATCAATCATCAATGCTACAGGCAATGAGATGTTATAGAGTTGATGCATATATACATACATACATACATACATACATACATACATATGTACATTGTACATACATGATGAGCAAACAAAATTTAAGAGATGAATTGGCGGTTGGGTGGATGGGAGTTGAATTTTGTTGAGTGAATGTTTGCTGCGTTGCGATGAACACCAACTACATGTACATATGTAAATACCAGACATGGGGGTAGTGCATTCATTTTCCAGCTCCACTCATTATTGCAGTCCGCGTAAGTGGATGGCCAGAGCGATTCTTTTGCATGGGTGAACTAAAGTGAGAAGGCGACAATTCGACAAGACCACTCCGACATACATATATGTATGTATGTATTCGGTTTAGGCGCCTGTTGAGGGGACCAACTACAGCATCTGTTCACCAAAAGGTGGGGCTACGAGCGGGCGTCTTCCTTGGAGCAGCGGCTCGCTATATAAACGTGTGTGACAATCAACAGCTCCCGCAGTGCGGCTTGTGCGTGGGACTTGGGACCCACCGCATAGAAAAAGCTATCTAATTAAGAGTCATATAACACCTCGATGGAGACTCTCTTTTTTTGATGAGGACCATTGCAAACGATTGAAGGACTACGATTTGAGGGTATGCACCTGGAACGTCCGGACCCTTTATAGGGAAGGTGCCGCTGCCTAGCTGGCTGATGTCCTTGAAAGAGTAAAAGCTGACAATTCGAACGATTCAGTAAAAGTCCTTTCGACATATGTATACTACATTGGCCATGTAGAGGAGCACAAGTTTAGTGTTGGATTTGTGGTGAGAGAGAGACTTCGCCGTGGAGTAATATCGTTCACGCCGAGCGTCTAGCCACCGTCCGCATCAAAGCGAGGTTCTTCCACAATAGCTCTTATGCGCCCACTCCCCGACAGAAGAGAAGGACGATGCGACCAAGGATCATTTCTATGAGCGGTTAGAACATACATACGTATGACCACTGCCCCGTCAAGATATAAATATCGTGCTTGGTGATTTTAATGCCAATGTGTGCAAGGAAGGTAACTTTGGCAGCACAGTCGGAAAATTCAGTCTCCACGACGTAACTACTCCCCCAATGGGACGAGTGATCAACTTCGGCGGGGCCCGAAACATGGTCATCATTAGTACCAGATTTCAGCGCAAAAACATACATCAAGCAACATGGCTGTCTCTTAATTGAAAAGCGGAAAAAAACGATCACATCGTGATCGACGGAAGACACATCTCCAATGTCCTAGATGTGTGCAGAATGGTGGTCCTAATATCGACTCGGGCCATTGTCTTGCACACGCCTCTGTTCAGCAAAGAATGCGGTAACTGGACCGCGAGGAAAGTTTGAAGTCGAAAGACTGCACGCGACTCCAATCGGGTCTCACTCCTGCTAGCTGAAAGCAATCCTCAACCAAGCGATGTATTCGAAGAATGAGAGCATATCACGACTCGCGCGCTTTATTGTACTCGGCCAAAATCGTCTAGACGGTTATCCGCCAGTTAAGAAGACTAATTTTTTCACAACCAATAATATTTTAGTAGCAGTGGTAGTGGTTTTTTGGTACACTAAAAAAATAGTGAATAAATATAACTGTTTCACTACATTTAGATTTACCGGTGGTGGAAGGCGCAATGCATTACAAATTTAGTGCACTACCCCCATGTCTGGTATGTATGTATGTACAATTTACATATGTACATAGTCGTACCGATACGAATAGTAGAAGGTCTACTACATGATAGCCACATTCACAGCTACATACCCAGCAAACTAAGTTCGCTCAATCACAATCTGCTCATTTGTTTGCTTACCTATGCTAACGCTAGAAGAGTGGCTGACTGGCTGGCTGACCAGTTTGTTGGCGCTATAGCTCTTTGACTCTTTGGCTTTTTGTCTGTTTTGCTTTTGCACATTTTTCTTGTGTTGTATTGAATAACAAAATTAAATCTATGCGAATTGGCAACGATGGCAACAGCAACAACGACAGCTATAGCAATAGCAATGGCGATGAGGTATGTAGAATGGGGCAAACAGAGAGGGGTGGAGGTATGGCAACGTTGACTGTGACTACGTTTGGGTGCGGCCACAAGTTATGGTTTGGTGGTGTCGACGACCACGACCACCTCGACCACCTCCTTCACTTTACTACACAAGCATATGTATGTAGATATTTGGTATTTGCCGCCGCGCACTCCACACAAACCTCATAGTAGATATTTGGCACTATAAAGCAGCCCCGCAAACATTTTTCCCAATTCTCAACTTGAGATGCATTTGAGAAATAACCTTATTCTCAAACCTCAACCGTTAGTTCTCAAATGCGTCTCAAATAATCGTTGATAGCATTCTCAAACAAAAAGGCATATTTTTTTTAAACGTTAAAGAAATTTTTGAGAAAAACTTAATTACACTGTGTGACAGTGAAAAAGTAAATTTGGCGAAACATACCTCAAGTTGTAGGTCTATGTAGTCTATGTATAAAAACTGCATACTTAAAATTTCCGGGGTATATTGCAAATCTGGTGATAGTGGCCAAACACACTCTTTTCATAGCTTATATCATATTGTACCATAACTTTTTCTCTGTTTATATCATCAACATGATTTTTATGTCGATGAAAAGAACATTTCGTCGTACCATACGAAAACTAGCATATTTAAAAATTCTGGCGAAAGCTATCAATAAAAAAATTCTGTACGAAAAGTAACAAGTTTGACTTTCGGCTGACGAAAAATAACAAGTTCGACTTTTGGCCGACGAAAAATAACAAAATCGACTTTTGGCTGACGAAAAGTATCAGTAATTATATACTGTTTTTACATTAAAATTGTTGTTGTTTAAACGAAGTCGAACTTGTTACTTTTCGTCAGCCAAAAGTCGAACTTGTTATTTTTCGTCAGCCAGAAGTCGAACTTGTTACTTTTCGTCAGTCACAAAAAAACGTATGCTAGTTTTCGTATGGTACGACGATTTGTACTTACTCGGGTTAAGGTAGATTTGTATGCTAGCTATTTTAGTATGAAAAGTTTCACAGCAGAAATTGATTAAAGTAGAATATCCTAGAAACGCCTACGCGGATATGCATAAGTTATATCTACATATCGTCGTTTAAAGTGCATTTTTGCGTAAGAGGTATTTTCATTTTCGAGTAAGGGACATTTTTGCCAAGTTCCTGACGCTCAGCTCTATCGATCCATACCAAAACTTTGCAATTCTAACAACAAAAACGCATAATAACAGTAAATTTCATAATCGCTTATGAAGAGTATTGTTAAAATTTGGCAGCATTACCGCGTATAATTTCAGTTCATTCATACAAGCGAAGTTATATGTTATTAGTAGGGCAACAGAAGATATGCAAATGCATATTTTTCTGTTGCAGTCCTATTTACATATGATAAATATATATCGGCGTTTTAGTTCAAGACGAAGAGAATAAGCCTAACTTGTTAGGGCATATTTTCGCATATTTAGGTCAAAAGGCTTATTTTTGCATATCTTGACTTATTTGCATATTTTTGGCATATTTGGCTATAAATTCATATTTTAGCATAGTATTTCGTCGTATTTTTCCATTTCGCTCGTAAAATTGTTTTTATTTAAATTTTGTACTCTGGCAACTTTGTTTTGTATATGCGCATACTATTTGCCAGTCCTCTTTGTCTGACAAGTTCAAGGCGAATTTAATAATTTTCGCAATGCTTCATTCAAATGTGCTACACGAATCAGCTGTGTATCTACATACATAGGCATAGATACTTCAGACGGTCAATATTGATGAAATCCGTAGATCGCGATTCATATTGATAGTGTAGCATCGAGTATTGATGGCTCGCGATTCTGGATCGCAAAATGTTTAGAAATTTTGAAATCTGCGATCCGGATCACAAT
This sequence comes from Urophora cardui, assembly GCA_960531455.1. Classification (NCBI taxonomy): domain Eukaryota; kingdom Metazoa; phylum Arthropoda; class Insecta; order Diptera; family Tephritidae; genus Urophora; species Urophora cardui. The sequence goes on from OY482671.1 coordinate 115,413,286, forward strand.
ATTGACAATACGGATTGACTGTGTAGCATTAAAAATTTTGCAATGCATCAAAATGCGTGCATATTTAGAAATTTTGAAATCCGTGATCCGGATCGCAATATTGGCAATAAACTAATTGGAAGTGAAAGGACGGAAGTAAAATATTTTGAATTTCAAAGCGAGAAAAATATCGCAATATTCATATTGAACGTGTAGCACTACACGCTACACAATGTCTGAAATTCTTGCTTTTAAATACGCCCCGATTCCTTCAGTTGACGTGGAAAGATCTTTTTCTACGTTTAAAAACTTACCGCGACAATCGACATAGTTTTCTATTTGAAAATTTATCGCAAAATTTCACCGTTTGTAAACTTTACCCAAATTGATTAAATTTTGTGATAATGTGTCGGCCGACGGATGGGTTCAACTCAAATAAGTCTCAAAATTTAATTTGAGTATCTTCAATTAAATTTTTTTTTAACAAATGTAGAAAAAAAATTTAGGGATGACTATCTATAAAATCAAAATTGCGGAGAGTCAAACTTCATTTTAGAACTATGCTCCTTTAGACTTTTTTGTTCAGAATTGACCAGAGAATGCAGCTGTGGCCGAAACAAAGTAGGTTTTTTTCCGTCAGTACAAATTGACCCGCCCTAATATATATAGATTTTCGTATGTAAAAATACTTGTTTTCTTTTGGTAACGAAGATGTGTTTCGCAAATGTGAATTTTTTTATTTCGTCTTTTGTACCTATAAAATGCACCTTTAATAAAAATAATTTTTTGTTACAAAAAGTATTATAATTTAATAAAATGTGAATTTTTCATTTCGCTTTTGTACCTATAAAAACAAATACCTTTAATAAAAATATTTTTTTATTACAAAAAGTGTTCTAATTTTATTTAAAACTAATTTTTGATATTTGTCCGGGCCAGGATTTGAACCTGGAACCTCTTGCATGAAAGGGGAGCACACAACCTATGCCGTATATCTTTTTATTAAATATATAAAAAATATTTTAAAGGCATATTTTCAGTGCTTAAACCAAGTTTTAAGAGCATATTTTTAGCGCTTAAACCATATTTTTAAGGACATATTGTTAGCGCTAAAAACGAATTTTTTAGGGCATATTTTCTGTTGCCCTAGTTATTAGATAAATAAATTAAATGACCAATTTATATGAAAGGGAGCAAAAGTTAAATATTTTAAACAAATAATGTCAGGTAAATATCAAGCAGGTATTATTTTAAACAAATTAAATGAAGTTGCTAATTGGTAAGCTCTGATACTACGTTTTTTTGCTACAATCTTTACAATTTTCCCAACCAAATTATGACTAAAGGTATCAAAAATTAAAAAAACAAAACAAGAAAGGAAGCCTCAGTTCGAGTGGAGCCAAATATTGTAAGCTTTCATAGTTTTTTTACGTTTGCTGGAAACACGGTGCAATCTATATAAAGCCCGTGCCGCATAAAGTGGGCGCAGCAACGCCCATTTTGAAAATTCGTATCAATAATCCGACTAAACGTATAAATATTCTTGTTATTATAAAATTTCATCCCTTTATGACTTTTATTTACAGAGATGTCACGTTACAAATTTCTGAAGGGCATTCGAGAAATATTTTTACTAAAAATTAGGCGTGGTCATAAACTGATTTCACTAAAATTTTGCACATATACTACCGCAAGTGGTAGCAATAAGTCCACCAATTTTCGTCATAATATCTCAATTATTTGTCGAGTTATGGGCTCCGAAATCTCGTAGATTCCTTTGTCTAATAAGAGGCGGTGCCACGCCCATTTTCCAAAATTTTTCTGTTTATGGTCTTCTCTCTATCGTGGTACAGTAGACGCTCACAAATTAGAACCACTTTGTTTTTAGGGTGATTCTAATTTCTGAAAAATTATAATTCCTGGACTTTTTTTTTTTTGTTTCAATAAAACCTTAAAATTTAAGTCAATTTGCATTGAAAAACTACAATGAAATTTTGTCTTATTCAATTTTATTCCCAAAAACGAGAAAACAAACATATAGATATGCCTGTATACGAAATTTCATAAAAATATTTAAATCTGTGTATTATTACAGCTGTGTATAAAAATTAATTTATTACATTGCGATAAAAACATGTTTTTTGTAGGCCATGATTCTTATGCGAAAATTTATAAGACATTCAAGTCAGGTTATAAACCAGATTGAACACGGATGTTCGTAATCCAATCCACAAGTCACCTCAAAATTACAAAAAGTAAATATCAAGATTTAAAACACTTAAAACTAGTGATGCCCTACGATTGTCATAGCTTTTATGACAATTTACCACATTTACCTTACGACTTCTCCAGCAATGTGTAAACAAAATTACGTTTTCTTAATTAAAAATATTAATTTTAGCTTTAAATTTAATATAAGTTTAAGTTTTGTTACTTTTTTTCTTTATAAAATACTAAAAAAAAGAATTATATTGAACATTTTGCCATTTCATAACCGCTTGTGCGTGATTTTTGTGCCAAATAAAAATTGCACAACCGTACATGAAAAAAAACAGTCCTAATAATTCAATTTGTTTCTTTTTCTACACTAAGTTGATGTTTTAGCTAACAAACTGATCTACGTAACTATTTAAATTTAAGTTTGTACGCAGAAAGAAGTAACGGTTTTGAAATGAAATAGCTTTTTTGCTCTCCTGTAAAATTCAACCAATGTCCGCTACTCGAAAATGAAAATACATCTTACGCAAAAATGCACTTTAAACGACGATATGTCGTTGCAAACAGAATTAATAGGAGATTCTTCTAAAATAATCTTACATATATGTACACTGGTTAACAAATAAACGAAGAAAACCGTTATGTATTAAATATGAAAAAAGTAAGGAAAATAAAAAAATTTCGATATTATTCTTACAGTTTCTCTGACATTTATCAAGATACATATATTAATATACTGTTGAAAGCGGCGAAATTTCGTTTTCTCAACGACATCAAAATCATATTGATGGGATAAACGGAGAAAAAGTTATGGTATGATATATGACTTAAGCTATGAAAATGGGGTTTTTGGCGCCTAACTCCAGATTTTGGAGGTGTATTGGAAATTCTAAGTATGCAGTCTTCGTATACTTGGTAAGGCTTATAACATATGTTAACCTCGAAAAAGTACTTTCAATTTTTTGTTATTTTGTCACACCGTGTTATCAAATTGACCATTAAGATTTTCTCAACGTTTGAGATTTTTAGGCCTGTAGCTGGATTCAGTAACATTAGACGACAACGCAAATCGAGTTGTTAGCTTAACAACAATGACGTTTGCAGTGACAACAGTAGGATTCGCTAACTTATTTTTCACGACATAAAACAGCTGACTTTTAGTATTTATTCAAAATGACAAAAAGCTGAAACTCTGCTCACCTCAGCTGTTTGAAACGTTGATATTTACAAAAAGGAATGTGCAAAAGTGCAATAATATAAATTTTCTTAATAAATATAAATAAATATGTAAGTAAATATAACTAGTATTAATATATATATGCATTAGTCAAATATTGAGGCATTTTTAAGATGTCCCCACGCGCGTGTACCAATGCAAATGCTTGCGAAAACATTTGTACAATAATACATACGTGAGTTAATTAATTTAAAAAAAGTGGTTTAATTCGAGTAATTTACTATCTATTTTATATGAATATTGATTCAAAATCAATTCCGGGTATGTTTTAATCAAATACTGAGGCATTTATTAAGATGTCCTCACGGTGGTGTACCACTGCAAATGCTTGTGAAAACATTTGTACAATAATACATATGTGAGTTAATTAATTTAAGAAAAGTGGTTTCATTCGAGTAATTTACTATCCATTTTATGTGAATATTGATTCAAAATCAACTCCGGGTACGTTTTAATCAAATACTGAGGCATTTATTAAGATGTCTTCACGCTGGTGTACCACTGCAAATGCTTGTGAGAACATTTGTACAATAATACATATGTGAGGTAATTAATTTAAAAAAAGTTGCTTAATTCAAGTAATTTATTGTCTATTTTATTTGAATATATATTCAAAACCAATTCCGGATATCTATTTATCAAATATAAGAAAAACATTTGGCTTTAAACCTTTCTCACAAGTTTTCTCACAAATAAACAACACAAAACTACAAGTCGTCAAATCACTGGCGTTGACGGCAACAGCTGTTTGTTCGATCGCAAATGTTGTTAAGGAAATTGCTAACGAATATCCAAGGTGACAAAAATATCGTTTAGTTCGCTAAACGATAACGCATGTTGTTAAAATTGGGTTGTGAATTCAGCTACTGATGTTTATTGGGAATGCACTTGCATACATATGTATGTATGTATGTATGTATGTACATGTGTATTGTAAATGTACCACTTAACAACTTTGCTTCACTTCTACAATTCGCTTGGTTTGACGTTGTCGACTTTTGTGTGGTGCGGTGCATCGTAGAGCTTTGAAAATACTTAGTCAATTATGTTCGTTGAGCGCAACAGCGCTGGCAGCCATAACCGCATACACAAAGTTTCGGTGTACTTAATTAAAAAAAAGTGCATAAGTACATAGTATGCACAAATGTACATATGTATTTTCGTGCTACATATCTACAGACATACATACATACATATATTCATGTTTGCACGTAAGGCACATTAGTTCGATGGAGCGGGAGGATGAGACTGACGACGTCGATGGTGTCGGCGATTGTTGGCGATTTTGTTGGCGATTTTGTTGGCTACCGCAATTTAACAGTCATTACCTGACGGCTATGCTAATGACGTTGACAGTATACAGTGTAGTGCAGTGAGCACACGACATACACACATAAGTTAAGATTTTCTTTTTTGGAAAATTGTGTAAAAGTCGATGTTATCGTTTTTTGCCTTCAATTTGAAGTGCTCTAAACTAACCGACAATAACCAAATTGCAACGATGAATGCGCTAAATATGCTATACGTACATATGTACTACGTGTGCAGTGTGTATGTTTCCATTATAGTTTCTATCACATAAATCTACCTTAATAAAATAGTTCTCTGAATGATAAAGCAAATGGTGTACCAAAACATCTAGAGTTGACTACCACGTCTTGTCTGATCAAGTAATAGTGTGGTTTGCACACCTTCCGAGTAGTTCGAACTCTTAGCCAGCTTCACGTTCTATGTACCTAATAGCAACCCCAAGATATTTTTTACGTCTCTTATTTAGATACTTGAAAAACTATCACGTTTTCAAACTTTTTAAAGCCAGCAATACATTACCACTTCTTTGGTTAGTGAAAGTTTCATTTGGAAAATTTTATAAAATTCTTATTTTTGAAGCAAAAATATGTCGGTAAGCCTGTAGTCAAGTATGGAGTCCAGAATAGACTGGCCGCCTCAATCAGAATTGAAATTTCAATTCATAATTCCGAAGAAGAAATTGCTGCATTCCTAATTCCTTTTCAATTCCTTTTTCGAATTCCATGGAATGCATTCCTTTGCAATTCCTTTCAAAAAGTTCAAAAGAAACTATTTCAAACTTTATTACTACACAAAAGGAATTGAAAAAAAATTATCTAATTCCATTTGAGGAATTGGAAAAGGAATAACAATTCCGGAATGCAAAAAGGAATTGGAATTAAACTTTTAATTCACCATTCCGAAGAAGGAATTAAGGGCTGCATTCAAAAAACGCGATTCCAGGATTGGGAATTGCATGGAATGCATTCCTTAACAACTCTGATAAATATGGGTATTTCCACAGAGAGGTTCACCGCGAGCGAAATGTAAAATGTATGCAAAACAAAGTTTTTAGCTTTTATTAAATAAGAGGAAATATGGAATTATCATTATCTTAAACAAATTTAGATTTTTCAAAGTTAGAGCTATAATAAAAAGTGATTGACAATTTCAGGACTACTACTATTTCTAACTTTTCAATGAAGATTCATCCTAATGATTATTTCTTGGCAGAGATGTTCCGTTTTCAGTAATAGCAAATTTATTTTGATAATATATGCATACTTCTTTTCTACATGTACTAAAATGTTCTTAATAGAAATTTATGTTACATTTTTCGTTTAATAAAAACTGAAAAATGAGTTTATGTAAGTAATTTCTTCAGTAGAGGTTTATATGTCACGTTACGAACGTTACGTTACGTACCTTATAATATTATGTAAAAAATAATTGAAGAGATGATTTAAAGTAAATCAAACTGATTAAATTATAGTAACTTGCATTAAAAAATGTGTACAATATTCGTAGAATTTGGCCTTTTTATAGGTGCTGCTGAGAATAACGTCTATTTTGTGTCACGTTACCAACCGGTGTTTGTTGGCAAACATTTTTGAAACGTGTTTTGCTGTAGATCCAACATTTTCACTAAACATAGTGCTTGTAATAAGTTATTCAAAGGCCACATTGAAAGCATTAATATATATATTTATCGATACTTTTCTTCACGTTGAATCCGTACGAATGTCACGTTCGTCACCATGGAAATACCCATATGCATATGTGCATATGTTTGCGGTTATGCACGGCGTAGCCACTGTAATTTTATATTTATAGCGTTTAAACTATATGTTATTGTTTCGGTAGGTAGGTATGTATGTATGTAGTATGTATGTCGATAATTAACACCGTAATCCGCGCGATTATAAATTAAGTCTAATTCATTGAGAGTGTCGGGGAGGCATTTACAGTTTGGCAACAAGCCGCCGCCGAGATCGACAGAACGATATAACACAAATATGTACTATATATGTATGTATATGTACATACCCTGCAGGGAACTCAATAACTAGTGAGCAAAATTTCTAGTTCAGAACTAGCGAAAAGGTGTCAAAGGGGAACTAGATCAATTGTAGTTAGACCCTCATCAGTTCAGGAGGAGTGAATTGAGTGACCATTATAAGACACACTTTGATTTGTATTCAATTTCGAAGTGACACAAATTCTATGAAAATTTTTCGTTCGTTCAATTGCCGTCGGCCTTGTATATTTCTGCAATTCTCAGATGTTTAGTGAAGCATTTGATATAAAGAGTTTTCTATTTGCATCTTGTATGAAATGAAATGTTCCCTTAATTATGCTTTTCCGATCCCTCAGGCTTATTTTTAATTTTTTTTTATTTTATTACTTTTTAAATATTATTGTAATTTTTTATTAAATAAATAAAAAAAAAAATTTTTTATTAAAAAAAAATAAAAGAAAAATTATCATCCACCTTGACACCGACAGGATTCGAACCCGCGTCCCTCAGATTGAAAGGAAAATGCGTTAACCAGTCGGCCATCGCGCCACTTGCATGAAGTGTGTCAAAGGCTGCATTTAAGCGGCAGATGTAAAACTGTAGAATTTGTAGGTACTTGTAGCTAGTTCAGAACTATCGAAATGGTGCCAATAAACGAATTAGTGTAAACTGTAGAATTTAGTACTAGTTCGGAACTATCGAAAATGTAGTGCAGAGAGTGACAATTGACACCGCCTAGGACATCGCCGTGTTAAATTCGCCAGTTGATAACATGCAAAAGAGATTTAGCTCGCACTAGTAGTGTCGAAAAATGCACTAGAGGCGACCTGGTTCCGAACTAGAGATTTTCCCTGCAGGGTATGTACATACGAGTATGTATATGTATGCATATACACACCCTGTAGGGAAAATCTCTATTTCCGAACTAGGTCGCTTCTAGTGCATTTTTCGACACTACTAGTGCGAGCTAAATCTCTTTTGCATGTTCTCAACTGGTGAATTTAACACGGCGATGTCCTAGGCGGTGTCAATTGTCACTCTCTGCACTACATTTTCGATAGTTCGGAAATAGTACTAAATTCTACAGTTTACACCAGTTCGTTTTTGGGCACAATTTCGATAGTTCTGAACTAGCTGCAAGTACCTACAAATTCTACAGTTTTACATCTGCCGCTTAAATGCAGCATTTGACACACTTTACGCAAGTGGCGCGATGGCCGACTGGCTAACGCATGCGCCTTTCAACCTGAGGGGCGCGGGTTCGAATCCTGTCGGTGTCAAGGTGGATGATAGATAATTTATTTTTTTATTTTTTTTTTTAACTAATATTTTTTTATTTATTTACAATAATATTTAAAAAGTAATAAAATAAAAAAAATTTAAAAATAAGCTTGAGGGATCGGAAAAGCATAATTAGGGGAACATTTCATTTCATACAAGATGCAAATAGAAAACTCTTTATATAAAATGCTTCACTAAGCATCTGAGGATTGCAGAAATATACAAAGCCGACGGCAATTGAACGAACGAAAAATTTTCATAGAAGTTTTGTCACTTCGAAATTGCATACAAATCAAAGTATGCCTTATAATGGTCACTCAATTCACTCCTTCTGAACTGGTGAGGGTCTAACTACAATTGATCTAGTTCCGCTTTGACACCTTTTCGCTAGTTCAGAATTAGAAATTTTTCTCACTAGTGCTTGAGTTCCCTGCAGAGCATGTATAAACATTCATATCGCCGTTTAAACTTCATAACAGCCTAAGTGAGACTTTCATAACCGCCTCCGACATTTGTACCAAAAATTAAAATTGAACTACTGACGCCCAACTTTACGACTTCAGACCTGAAAGAGACATTAAAAGGAGATATAGAGCTTCCCGAGTTTCCCAAAGACCAAATTTATAGTATGGATCGATAGAGCTGGACGCCACGAGTTAAAGTTTGGCAAACCCCAATTTTGGCATAGGCGGTTTTGAAGGTTTTACTTAGGCGGTTATGAAGTTTAAACAATCAAATTTTTGTATGTTTATATACATATGCATTTCTATAGACAGCGGTAACTCAAGTATATCAAAGACGTTGTTGGGATGGAGGAGGTGGTCTTTAGTCGTTGAATCGTTTAGCAAACACTCTAGCCATGACAACCGAAATTACGAAAATACTTTAGGCGCTTGTGGTAAGAGCAACAAAACTCTAGATAGTTTTGCCGATAATGTTGCTCTGACAGTCTCCAACATATATGCGCATATACCAGGGAGCCATAATAATCATTATTCGTTATATTTTCAGTGAAAAAAATCAAATATTTGCAAACATCGTAGAAGAGTATTGAGTTTGTGTGTGCATGTCTGAAAGAGTACTATGCGAATCGAAAAATTTTAAGCGATATCCATAAAAATCAAAAATCATTATTTTTTAGTTTTATTTTTTTGATCAAAAATAAAACTTATTCCTTGAGTGATATACATATATATATATATATATATATATATATATATATTTATTGCTCAGAAATAATCATGGCGATTTTTATTATAAAACTCATAATGATTACGGTCCCTGGCTTATACACATCGATATGTATGTATCTTTGTATATCGCACGTTTTATGCAATAGGGATTTAACTAAAAAAAAATTTTTTTTTGGCAAAACGCAAATAAACTTTTGTAATTTGAAATAGTTTCCTTCTACGGCTAACTACAAAATCACTTTTATTTCCGCCATTTTTATCTTTTTGAGTATTTTATAAGACTAGACTAAAAGGCACGACCCAGTTATTGAAATATATGGCAAAATCCCAGAAATCGAAAATTTCGAGTTAAATCCCTATTGCATAAAACGGGCGATATATGAGCATAATGAAAGAACAAAGGAAACTGAAGAAAAACGAAAAATTTTTAGAGCAAAACAAAGGCAGGAATAATAGATACATATATACTAGTTTACACGGCAAAAGAGCAACGCTCTTCAAGTAAAATTTAGTCCCTTGAAGAACATGAAACGATACGATTGAAAAAAAAATATCGAGTTGGTCCTCGCCCATTGGCCCCTGTGTCATATCCATTATGAGTCTGACCCATTTCCTGCAGGTTTTAATACAGCTTATCTACCTACAGCCTAGATTTGACAGAATCATGCTTTTAGCGAGTGATTTGAGGGTTAAGAACCTGGTTAAATAGTAGTTCAAGCTATTGTTTTACGCAGATGTAAACTTTGCCAGAGATACGAAGTATTCGGCCCTTGCGATGAATGCCGTTGAAGGCATGTGTTATTAGGAAACTTATTTATCTTTTGTTAATTGTTTTTTCCGACAGGGTGCTATTGTGATGTATTGTGGAAGGAAATTCCGTCATCCCTTGTCAAGTTTGATTTGGTTATAAACCGGTTGCGGCGATGTGCCATCTTCAGTATTATTTTCGTTTTCAGAGAACGTTCCACAATACACGACTTAAAAACCCTTCTTTTCAGGTTGTATAGCCTGATCAAACTCCATAACGCTGACTTTTTATCAGGACCGCAAATCTCTAGCGGGCATGTAAGCACATCAAACCGACTACAAAATGAAAAGGTAAAGCAGAACTGGTTGGTATCAGTCTTGCCGCAGCCTCAAAAAATTTGGTATCAAAAATTGATACTTTCATTGTTTTTTTCGTATCACCGAAAATTTTTTGGAAAAAAAACTTAAATTAATCAAAAAAGCTGTTTATGGGCTTTTAACCCGTATAACAAATTGATACGGCAATTTTTTTTCGTATCACTGAAAAATTTTTGAAAAAAATTAAAATTAATAAAATATGCTGCTTTCGTGTTTTTAGCGTGACATCGTTTTTTATTACATTTACCAATATAAAAATATAAAGATAATGAATAGTTAGGTATCATTTTAGATTTTTCGAATTCAATTTAATTCAAGAAAATCATAAAGGCTATTGAAATAATGGTTAACATTAAACATAATGCTACTATACAGTTTGATATAATGTTGCCATTTTTGGTATTTTCAAGACTTTCACAATACATATTTTTCGCGGCAAACACAGGTTGTTACAATTTTTAGAAAATCTTAAAAATGAACAAGTAAGGAAGCCTAAGTTCGAGTGGAATCGAACATTAGATACTCAGCTGTATGCTTTCATTGTTTATTTGCGTTTGTTCGATATGGGGTGTATTTTATATGAAACGAGTGCTGCATAAACAGGGCGCAGCCACGCCCATTTTTAAAATTTGTATCAATCATCCAAATAAGCATATAAATATTATTGTTAGTGCAAAATTGCATCCCTCTATGACTTTTAGTTACAAAGACTTCACGTTACAAATTCCAAAAGGGTTTTCCAGAAATATCTTTGTTAAAAAGTAGGCGTGGTCATAAACCGATTTCAATACATTTTTGTGTGTCTATCAACACATGTTATAAAAGTGCATAAACCAAGTTTCGTCATAATATCTCAGTTATTTGTCGAGTAATAGGCTCGTATATTCCTTTGTCTAAAAAGAGGCGGTGCCACGCCCATTTTATAAACTTTTTTTATTTTTTGTTTCCGGTCTATTGTAGAACTCATGTCACAAAATTTCAATGAATTATCTTTATATTTCACAGAGATATCGCTAAAAATGATTTTATTAGGTCACTTTATAATACCCATATATAAAAGTGGGCGTGGTCGTCAACCGATTTTGGTAATTTTTCGTTCACACATTTGGGTAAGTAAATATAGCACGCGTACCAAATTTCATCGATATATCTTTATCGGTTTCTGAGTTATGGCCTATAAAACTTTCAATGTTTGCCCCTTAATAAGTGGGCGTGGCACCGCCCATTTGCCAAAATTTTTGTACTTTTTGTTTTATGTCCGTAGTTGGACTCCTGCCACAAAATTTCGGTGATAGATCTTTATATTTGACAGAGATATCGCTTAAAATGGTTTTATTAGGTCACCTTATAATACCCATATATAAAAGTGGGCGTGGCCGTCAACCGATTTTGATAATTTTCCGTCGAAACATTTGTCTAAGTAAGCAAATTACGCATACCAAATTTCATCGATATATCTTCAACGGTTTCTGAGTTATGACATATAAAACTTTCAATGTTTGACCCTTAATAAGTGGGCGTGGCACCGCCCATTTTCCAAAACTTCATCAAATTTCTTCATAAGGGCCTGAGCTCAATACGTGGGTAAAATTTTATCACTCTAGCTATATTAGTGGCTGAGATACCAAATTTCCGATTTTTTCTATATAGGAAAAGTGGGCGTGGTCATGGTCCGATTTCGCCCATTTTCAATACCAACCGTCCCAGTCTCGATACCAACTTGCATTTCAAATTTCATCAAAATATCTCAATTTTTACGCGAGTTATCGTGCGTACGGACGGACGGACGGACGGACATGGCTCAATCGATTTCTCTTTTCACCCTGATCATTTTGATATATATAAGTCCATATCTATCTCGATTATTTCATTATGTTACAATCCACCGTTATGAAATCAAAATTATAATACTCTGTGTACTAGTACAGCTGAGTATAAAAAGAATAGGTTAATATTCTTTGATTTTGATTAAATCGTATCAAAATTATTTGATGCTGATTAAAAAGTTATCAAATTTGTTCTACGTCAAAATAAAAAGTATCTACGTATCTTGGGCTTAAAAAAGTATCACATTTGATACGATTGTATCAAAACGGCATCACTGGTTGGTATGACAAAAAAAAAACTACAGCAAAAAAAAAAAAACAAAAACAAGTGCCAGAGCGCCGAGCAACGTACTCAATGGATAAATGTGCAAAATAAAGGCGAAAGCTGGGGATAAAGAGATACAAAAATGGCAGCAGTAAAAACAAAATTACAAAAACGAAGCTTTACGGGTACACAGGCGCTTACAAATTGACATTCATGAATACATATCGCCGTTTAAACTTCATAACCGCTTATGTGAGACTTTCATAACCGCCTAACTGACATTTGTGCCAAAAATTCAAATTGAACTACTGACGCCCAACTACACTTCTACTTCCGAGCTGAAAAGGACATTAGAAGATCATATAGAGCTTCCTGAGCTTCCCAAAGACCAAATTTATGCTATGGATCGATAGAGCTGGCTGCCAGGAGTCAGGCCCGACGAGAGGGGGGGGGCTGAGGGGGTCAATTGCCCCGGGCCCGGGCTTTAGAGGGCCCGGGAATCTCAAAATGATATCCAAGTTTTTGCTTACAGAAAATAAACGAACAACACCTTTAATCACCTTTCGTAGATAGCAATCATTTTAAATTTCAACAAATTTTATAAATCTCTTAAAGTGTCTGCACCCCACTTAAGGAATTGTTGGTTTTTGGCGTCGACTTTGCAGCATAAATTTGAATTCGTTTTCTGTTGCAACAGAAAAATTCGGTATGATGCAAATTCTTATACAGCGATATGGGTATATCCTGGGCGTTTCGGACGGTATGTTCGCACGATTTTTTGAACTTTTGAGGTAGAAATATCGCGAAATATTGTATCGTTTTATGATAAAAGGAAAGATTTAGGCCACAGCTAATGATTAAAGTATGTTAGCGACAGAAATTTAGTTTAATGCCTCTGTTTTAGCCACTTAAACTGCGTTCCGGACGCTACAAAAACACGTCCATTTTTTTTTTTTTGAGTGGCTAAAACAGAAGCCTGGCATAGCAGGCGAGCACTCTACCCACTGCACCACAGCGGCCATGTATAGATAAATTAAAGTTCGTAACTATATATTCATTGAATTTTGATTTTGAGAATTTGTTCATTTAGTATGGGGGCCCTTAGTTATTTTGACCCCGGGCCCGGATTCTCTCTCGGCGGCCCTGCCAGGAGTTAAAGTTTGGCAAATCTCAATTTTAGCACAGGCGGTTATGAAAGTTGCAGTTAGGCGGTTATGAAGCTTAAACGACGATACGGTTTTTGTATGTAAAAATGAATGTGCGGGTAAGCCAACGACGAACACGAAGCCAACAATACCAAAGAAGCGAAATGTCGACACAAGGTGGGGCGGATAGCTGTACATTTTTAGAGTTACTCAGAAAAAAGAGCCATAGGAAAGCACAAACGCCAAAAACGCCACGTTGAAAAGCCTTGCGCATGAGGTTGGATGAGATGAGGTAGTTAGTGCAGTAGCGTAGGAGAACTACACACTCGTCAGCCAGATTTATTTATACCTTTCATGAAAATATACATATGTATATCTAAAAAAATTTCGATGCACATAGGCACATAGTGTGAGCGGATTGAAATTTAATTTAGTAGTGTAGTTGGAGCAAAATGCTTTAATCCGAAAAATTTTAAAAATGTATGCAGATTTATATCTACGTATGAAGCTTGCAAAGATGTCGCCTCTCCTGTTATTGCTCCCCTGGAATCATGTATGCATGTACCTACATGGGTGAAACCACTAGGCCTCAAACCTTTGCGGTACCTATGAACGTAGAAAATGCTTAATAGTTTTTAGGTATGTTTCTATAGATTTGTACCACTAGGAGAACTGCATCTATGTTGGTATGTAGGTACTTGTGAAACAACGTATTTTATAGTGGTAGCGGATGGTCCTTATACTCGCTTAAAAGTGATTAAAGCTTTGGTGGAAAATTCTTTATCGATTCTGTTTATACCGTTAAAATATATTTATAACAAAACCAATTCAAATATCAAAATTGGTGGGTATTTGTCGAAGTGTCCGAGGTAAAGCTTTTTTCTCCCACTCAGAAACTTTTTTATGGTCGTATTGTTTTTGCAGCCTCATTTAGTTGTTTCGGTATTCAAAACGTGTATTTATGCAAATTCGCAAAACGATTCCGTCGCCGATCAAAAGACAGACAGACAAACGGAGAGGAGGACGGAGATCGAGACGGGCCGTTTCAGCTATCATTTCGCCCGTTTTATGCAATAGGGATTTAACTCGAAATTTTCGATTTCTGGGATTTTGCCATATATTTCAATAACTGGTTAGTGCCTTTGAGTCTAGTCTTATAAAATACTCAAAAAGATAAAAATGGCGGAAATAGAAGTGATTTTGCAGTTAGCCGTAGAAGGAAACTATTTGAAATTATAAAACTTTATTTGCGTTTTCCCAAAAAAAATTTTTTTTGAGTTAAATCCCTATTGCATAAAACGTGCGATTTAATTCACTGTTATTGCTGTTGTCTTGCTCGGAGCGATTGTTATTCCTTTTTGTAAGGAATTCTGTTGGGCGGGCAGTGGCCAGTGCTTCCGCTACTCGTATAAACGTTTTTTGTTTTTAACTTGTTTTGTTGTTTTTTTTTTTTTGTTTGTTTGTTTATTCTTTTGTAGCTTTATTGCTATACATATCCATATAAGCACTCACATATCCATGCAATATGTACATACATACCCTGTAGGGAAAATCTCTAGTTCCGAACTAGGTCGCTTCTAGTGCATTTTTCGACACTACTAGTGCGAGCTAAATCTCTTTGCATGTTATCAACTGGCGAATTTAACACGGCGATGTCCTAGGCGGTGTCAATTGTAACTCTCTGCACTACATTTTCGATAGTTCCGAACTAGAAATTTTGCTCACTAGTTATTGAGTTCCCTGCAGGGTATGTACATACATATGTATACATTAATACTACACACACTCGTTCTACCACCAGCAACAAGAGGCATTGATATTCACGAACCGATAAAAGGCAAATATGCAACGGCAGCAACAACAAGACTCCTCGGAATGTTTCAGCAAACTAAGCAGCCAGTCTGCCAGCAACGACAACGGCAACAAAGGCAAAATTGCACACACTCAAACAAAAAAAAAAAGATTGCATTAAAAGAGCAAAGAAATATCAGCAACAATTATATGCACATTCAGCGGTGGCATAACTACAAAGAAGATGAAAGCGTCGAAAAGCGCAAAAGAACAAATAATAATAATAAAACGAACAAAATACTTTACGAATATATGTATGTATGAATGCTTTTTCGCACTTAGTATATAGGAAAGTCTAGTCGCACAAATACACAAAACGGCAGACAAACTCGAAGGTGTTACCGAAAACCGACCGACCGACCGACCGACTGACTAAACGACGATTGGACGACCGACCGTCAGACCCGACGTATTGTGGAGCGACAAAGGCGACGTCGTTGTCGCCCGTCGCCGCGGTGTTGACAATGTTAACGAAAAGTATCTATAGATGTGTGAATGCGGCTAGCACTTTCGGTTGCAACGCTGCGCGATTTGTAACGTCTTGAAACGCTACGACTCCGTGTTTGACTGACTGACCTATGCGCGACGAAGAGGCACTCGACACAACTTAACAAGTCAGCACACACAGCCAGTCAGCCAGCACAGTGCGCCAACATCATTGTACCAACTTTTACACTCAAAACCAAAAAATACACACACACATAAAAACCCCGCAGAGAAATCAAGGTGAAAAAACTGGTTCAGAACTAGTAGCGCAAATGTCCAAAAAGGAACTAGTAGGTTAAAATTTAGATAACATGCTTAGTAATTTCGAAAGGTAACAATATATTTGTTTTTTTTTTTATTTTATACGACAAAACAACAACATATGTTACGTTTTCCAGCTCAAAGGTTGGCACTCCACGGTAAACCCCCCCCCCCCCCCCCCCCCCGATCTCGGGCGAGTAGTGACCATAAATGAACCAGAACTGCACTAATTCAACACCCAAGGCTTTTCTTTCAGGGTCGGTACATATTTACGTACATATGTACATAGATACAATAAATATTGCTGCTGTGTCCAGTCAAGCGCCCCCAACAGCAGAGTGCTCCAAAGCGGAAGCCAAAACTGAGTAGCAAAAGTTATTTGAGGGGAGCAATCAGCACACATACATACATACATATGTATATGTAGATATTTTATGTAGATACTACGTTAATACAAATGTATATACAATATGTACCCTGCAGGGTAATCAATAACTAGTGAACACAACTTCTGGTTCAGAACTAGCGAAAAGGTGTCAAAGAGGCGTCAGCTCGGCTTTGCATATTTCTGCAATTCTCAGATTGTTACTGAAGCATATTGTACAAAGAGTATGTGAAATTTGCATTTTCACTTAATGAAATGGAATGTTTCCCTAATTATGCTTTTCCCATCCGTCAGGCTTATTTTAAATTTTCTTTATTTTATTACTTTTTAGTTATTTTTTTACATTTTTATTTAATAAGTAAAAAAATTATAATACATAATTTTAATCCATCTTGGCACCGACAGGATTCGAACCCGCGCTCGCGTTAACCACTGCGCCATCGCGCCACTTGCTTTATTCGCCAGTTGCTAACATGCAAAAGAGATTGAGCTCGCACTAGTAGTGTCGAAAAATGCACTAGCTGCGCACCAGTTATGAACTAGAGATTTTTCGCACAGGGTATGTATGTGCATATGTATGCGAAAATGCATTAAGCCGGTCGCTCGTTTGGCTGGTCTTTCAGTTGTTGCCTCGTGTGCTCACCAGGAGCAGATATTGGCACTTCTATGTACATACTTATACTTCATGTACTTTAAACTTCATAACCGCCTAAGTGAGACTTTGAAAACCGCCTAATCGACATTTGTGTTAAAAATTTAAATTGAATTCCTGACGCCCACGTCGAGGACTTCTGAGCTAAAAAGTACATTAAAACTAAATATAGAGCTTCCCGAGCTACCCAAAGACCAAATTTATGGTATGAATCGATAGAGCTGGCGCCAGGATTTAAAGTTTGATAAATCTCAATTTTGGCATAGGCGGTTATAAAAGATTCACTTAGGCGGTTATGAAGTTTAAACGACGATATGTATATCTGTATGCCTTTTGAAGTTTATCGCATGGCAGAAAATTGTTGCTACCATATTCTACCCACGTCCACATATACAATAGGGGTATTCGCTATCTATAGCATAACCCTAGCACGTAGCACGGATTGCAAAATTTTATAACGCACAACAACAAAATACAGGCGAACAGAAATATGCTAGACCTCAAAAATATGCTACAGCAAAACCTATGTATATTTATTTGCTATGAAGTGTAGGAAATTAATTGCGACCATGCGTCAGCTGACATTTGCCAATTGCTAATTTAAATTTGAATTTGAGCATCCAAATTTTGCTTGAAATGTTATGTTTTGTGTTTATTTATTAAATTTACTAAATTAAAATGATTTATTTATTGAAAAGTGAGTGATGAACGCGTCCGCTTGGCAAAAACGAAAGGCTGCTTCTTAAAATTTCCTACGACTGTGCAATAGGGTGCTCTCTATGTGTAGCATATTTTGGTCTAGGATATTTGCAATCCGTGCTATCTTGCTATCGTGCTATGGATAGAGAATACCCCTAATATATAGGTAGCCTCAACTCCCACGGTGTGCGGCACTTTCGGACTGTTCTAAGTTTTTGTTTACATTTTCATGTACAGTGAAACACCAATCGGTGGACGCTACCAACAAGTGGATACAAATGCTAGAAAATTACAAACTTAGCTCTTACCTAGTACACCACCGTAGCCCCCCGAATAAACCAGCAAAACCTATTTCGAATTTGTATACATTGTACATACATACATATGTACATAATTAGAATGGAATCTACGGGATACCTAAGAAGCAGCCTCGGGACTAACTTTGACTACGCCCAAGATAATAATAACTAATTCCCTTAAGCGATTGAATTTCAGTTTCGAATCATTTAATCACCAATTTATTTGAACATTGGTGAGCATCCATAGACTTTCGAAAATTGTGGATCTGTCAATGTCCATGTATGGCATATTGCACTGTATATACCTTGCCACGAAATCTACCCACAGCAGAGCTACCAACTTTTGTTGTTTTATTTACCACCCCGCGAGCTTTTTCTTAAATACATGTATGTATGTACGTAAATACAAATGAATCCCTGGCGTTTGGCTCTTTTATTTCACAAAGGCATCTCTCTACGGGTACATACACGAATTTGCTGCTCAATGCACTATCAGTGGGGGTTCCGAATCGCAATCACACCTAGTAGGAAATTGTAAGGTCTTGACACTGATTGAGTGCAACTCTTTGTCATACATAGATGTAGGAAAATATAAGAGATTTTACAAAAATTAGGCTCTGTAGAATTTAAATCATACATTCTACCGACTTTCAAAAGTTGATATGTGAATTTGTCATATTAAGTCACAAATTAGAAAAAAAACAAAGAAAAATTCAGATGTGTGTACATATCGTCGCTATAGAAGAAAAAAGACGCAAACTGTTTTGTTGAGGAAGAAAGACGCAAACTTTTTTTCTTTCAAAGAAAGACGCATTAAAAATATTTTTCGAAAGAAAGACTCTTTATTTTTTTGATAACGAAGAAAGACGCTTTATATTTTTTTACTATAAAGAAAGACGCATTTAAATATTTTTTAGGAAAGAAAGACGTATTCGATTTTTTATTTTTCTTTGTCAATATTAATGCTAATGCGTCTTTCTTCGCAGTTAATAACGCTAATTCGTCTTTCTTCGTCGAAATATTTTATAATGCGTCTATCTTCGTCGACATGTTTTGTAATGCGTCTTTCTTCCCCGACATATTTTTAATGCGTCTTTCTTCGTCGACAAATTACTGACATGCGTCTTTCTTCTTCCGGAGCGACGATATGTATGTATCAGGGGCGAACGCAGGGGGGGAGGGTTTGGGGTGTTAAAACCGCCCCCCCCAAAGTAATTGAATTTTGAATAATAGTCATTTGAAAAATTGTAATTTGTTGTTTTCAAAGCAATCTTTCTGCCGACGATGTATGAATATGTAAAATAAATGAATACATTAGTCACTAACAGCGTTGCCGTTTTGATAAAATTGTATCTTTTTTGATACTTTCTTTTTCTAAATTTTGTGATTTGATACTTTTTTGTTCACAAACGGCCTATTTTGATACTTTTCTGCTGATAGAATTTAATTTTTTGAAACTATGAAAATGTTAAACTAAAAACAAACCTATTGTATCTGGATAGTATTAAAAAGTTGTGGGAATGTAGGCCAATTAAAAAACCCAGAAAAATATAAACTGGACAGAGACATTTTTTTAATTTGCTTCAAAGTAATGAGTTTGCCTTATAACTCTGTGGCTACTGAACTGGATTTTTTTAGATTTAAGGGGAATTGTGAGTCGAAAATGGACTTCTTTTGAAAATTATGGCGTTTTCTTTTCTGCAAAAAAATGCTGCCCTTCTATATCCCAATTATCGAATTTCGTAACCTAACTTTCTATAAAATGGCTAAATTTATAGATAATGGTGCCCTCTTGCTTAGTTAGAGGTCAATATTCAGTAAAATTAACAGACATGCTTGCAAAATAGCTAAGAAAATCAAAAAGGGCAACATTTTTTCGAGAAAAGAAAACGGCATTAGTTCTGAACTGAAAAGTCACCAATAAGGTTTCTATTATTTTTTTAGAGTTTATTGTTAATCATAATAAAGGAAAAATAAAAACTCATTTATTATGACTTTTGGTTTTCGTTCCCTAAGCAAACAACTGGAGATTTTTACAGAATAAAAACTTTGAGAGCTTGCCATGAAAAACAATGTAGCAAATTTTTATTTTTTCTTACGGTTTTATATAGAGCGTACCCTAACTTTGATATTGTCGAGTTTTGGTATTGATCGTTCAATCCAAACAGAAGTTACAAGCGAGGATATACTTAGCATGGAACTGAAGTTTCATATCGAATTTAAACTTTGAGAGCTTCTCCTGCAAAACACAGTTTTCAGACTTAGTACAGTTTTGTTTGGAAGCGTCGATATAAAGTTTAAACTCGATATGAAACTTCAGTTGTATGCTAAGTATATTTTGACTTGTAACTCCTGTTTGGATGGAACGATCAACACCAAAACTCGACAATATCAAAGTTAGGGTACGCTTTATATAAAACCGTAAGAAAAAATAAAAATTTGCTACGTGGTTTTTCAGTGCAAGCTCTCAAAGTTTTTATTCTGTAAAAATCTCGAGTTGCATTATATGTACACTTTTGCTTATAACTTTTGATTGGATTGTCCGATTGATACCAAAATTAGACAGCATCTAAATTAAGACACGCTCTACTTGAAAACGCCAAAAACGGGAAAATGTACTAAGTCGACTTAGTACAGTATTGTTTGGAAGCGTCGATATGTACATATGTATACACTAAAGCTTTTCAACATATACATACATATGTACATATGTACATACCCATTGCAGAATCGAAATCTGCTATGCACGCTGTAGATTATTCGGAAGGTACATATGTATGTATGTATGAATGTAATTTGTAAACTACTCAAAGCACAACAACAAAGCTGCGTTAAGTTGAAGCACCATCCATATGAATTAGCATGCATGGCAATGTCCATTCGATACCTTCCAACTTGTCCATTCGAATCCACTTATCTAAAGCTTCCTCTTTCTGCCTCTTGAACTACAAATGTTTTATGTGGCGAGTGATTCCGCTGGCAATATATGTATATCGTCGTTTAAACTTCATAACCGCCCAGCTCTATCGATCCATAACAAAATTTTGATCTGGAAAGCTCTATATTTCAATCTAAGTTTCACTTAGGCGATTTGAAGTTTAAACAAAGCCATGTAGGAAAAAATAGCATTTAATAAAATCACCTTGTCAATTTTCTACAATCTATGTAGTACTACTATACTGTTACAAATGTACCAGAAGCGCACTAGGGCAAAACCAGAAATTTTATCTACAGGGGAATTGTTGCCTCTCCCGACACACATCTACATAGTATCTGTGTTGACAAAACAAAGAGCACGAAACGCTGAGATTTAATGGTTGGTTATTGGACGGTGGTACAAAGCATCGAATCGAGCGATGAACAGACAGAAAGCAACACAGACGAGGAGATATATAAGAGACAAAAATAGATTTGCAACTTGCAATTTGCAAATTGGCATTCAATTGAATTGTTCCTCAACCACATGCACTTATAAGCCTATGTATATACATATGTATGTATGTATTCAGAAAAACGCACACAAAGTATATGTATGTAGTACATACCCAGTAAATATTTTTCAATTCTCAACTTGAGATGCATTTGAGAAATAACCTTATTCTCAAACCTCAAAAGTTGGTTCTCAAATGCACCTTAAATAACCGTTGATAGCATTCTCAAACAAAAAGGCATATTTTTCTCGAACGTTAGAGAAATGTTTGAGAAAATCCTAATTAACAAATTGAGAATTAAGATTTTCTCAAACGTTTGAGACTTTTTGGTCTGATGTTTATGGGGTATGTATTTATCTACATGAGTATATGGAGAAAGCTACTTGAACGAGAAAGGAACAATATGGACGACGACAAAAAAACCATCACAACACACACACACATGATGACAATGACATCCATACGGCTATATGTATGTACATTACGGTGGTCCTTAAAATAAAATTAGCGATTTTCGTGGGTCTCACCCCCTACATCGGCAACAAGACGGCCAACGATACCACATACAAATTTTGGTCCCGATCGGAGATTGATAAAGGCTGTCGCACAGGGGTCAAAATTTGGAACACTCTCTGGAGACTAAAAAAAATTTAATATTATTTTCGGTATATCTAATAACCTAAATTGATAACCCTACACTTAGGGATGCCATATACAAATTTTGTTTCCGATCGGAGATATTTAAGGGGTGTCGCACATAACCACACCCCTTTGCGGCACCCCTTAACCGTCTCCGATAGGGTCCAAAATGTATATTTGATAACCTTGAGTACAATACTATCGATTTTGGCTATTAGATACATATAAAAATATCTATTATATAAAAATGAATGTGTGTGTGTGTGTGTCCTTTATGGACTCCCAAATTAATCAACCGATCTTTATGAAATTTTCACAGTAGATTCATGTCGTATTTGCGCACATGATAGAGTATATAGAACTTCCCGGAATATAGGCCCAAATGTGGACCCAGAGTGACCCAACAAGTCTTTGAGCAATATTGGTATCAAATGAAAGGTGCTGAGCAGGCCTTCAATTCATTCCAATGCCATGGTCGGGTCCCCAAATATGGGTCAAAACGTGGACCCGGATGACCCTCGAATGTTTCCAAGCGATATTGGTATCAAATGAAAGGTCTTGATAATGACTTCAACATTAAACTCTTTTAATTGTTATGCCTATACCGGATATGTGTCACAACGTGGAACCGAGTGACTCCACAAAGTTTCTGAGCGATATTGGTATCAAATGAAAGGTGACGAACATACAGCTATTTTTATTGTTATTTTTTTAAGTCGGTTTCCCAGAGATGGTTCAATGAGTGGACCCGGATGGTGATGGAGGGTCCCGGTAAAGTAAAGGTAAAGAAAAAGGTAAAGATAAAAGTAAAGGTAAAGGGAAAGACCCATTACAACATACATACATAAATGCTTTTTTTGTCGCTACGAAGCTGGACGGATATTTGTTAGTTTAATTTAATTTTTTAGTCTTTATATGGTAATCTGAACTTTGACCCCTCTGCGAAACGCCTTAAACATCTCCGATCAGGACGAAAATTTGCAGTTGGTATTTTTGAGTACATGAAAATCGGTGTTGGGCATTAGTTATACAAAAACTTAATTTAAATTTTTGAGTCTGCATAGTTTTCTGAACTTTGGCCCCTCAGCGACAACCCTTAAGGACAAAAATTTATATGTGGTATCTTTGACCATATTAGCATCGACTTAGGGGGTGAGGTTGAGGAAACAAGCTATGAAATTTGTCTCTATACATTTGGGCACCACCCTAATCTACATATACCTACACATAACTGTGTACATAATAGTCAGCCAACCACTTCAAATTTATTGCCTTGTTGACTATTCCTCCTCCTCATCTTTCTACACCCACTAACAACTTTTGCATATCTGCCAACGGAGGTATGTACATATGTACCTACATACATGCCCATGTATCTCTTTGCCTGCCAGTCGATCTGAGCACCACCATAATCATTGCTAAAGTACGATGCCCACCGGGTTTTCCATCCTTAGGATGTACATGCAAACTTACATACATACGTTTGTATGTATGTTTCATACAAAAGAATTTATGGTGTTCATAGCAACGCATATCACGTACACTTCTTGTAATGCTTGTAAGCATTCGATCCAAGTTGTTACGTGAGTTTATTTTCATCAACCACTTCGAGAATGCCACAGTCAAAATATCATCTTCTACTGTGCACGAACTTGCGATTCGTCCCCTTTCCGCGTTCTCGCCTTCGCACCTTTCGACACACGCCACTCGCCACTTGCCGCTTGGGAATAAGACTAATCGTGTCTATCAAATCACTTACCAGTTGTATACACAAAGTTGTGAATTGACAAGTACTTATGAGAACACCCAGATCCAAAAACATATGTACATACATGTGTATGTATGTATGTTCATATCCCTGCAGGAAGTTCATCTAACTTAAAACTGACTTTTAATTGTATATTTTCTTCGAAAAAGGTTAACTACTTTTGTATGGGAATCGTGATAAAAAAAAATTTCTCAAAATAGCCAGTTAAAAGTCAACGGCGCGTATTCATAGTCGCATTTAGTTCACACTTAAGTCGAAACAATTTTAAGTTGCTACTAAAGTTATTCATAGTCGGCTTAGTTTAGACTTTTCTTGCTAAGCCTTAACTAAAACTTAGTTTCGACTGCAGCATAAATTAAGTCGAAACTAGTGGTAAATATTTTACAAGGAAAAAAATGTAATTTAAAGAAAATATGGAGCATATTGAGCGGGATTTCGAAATTTTGGAAGATATAGAGCTAATTAGAAAGAGGAAAACATACAAAGAGCGAAGTGATCCATTTGAACTTGAAGATGACGAGTTTTATGCACGCTACAGATTTGACAAAGCCACAGCACAATTTATCATTAACATGTTAAAAAGAGATTCTCCAAATAATAACCGAGGGTTGCCTGTTCCCTTATCTCTTCAAGTACTTTGTACATTATTTTATATTTACATTTGCTAAGATATATTAAAGAGTTTTCGCAGTATTTAACTTACTTTTACAAATTCTGCAGCCTTTAGCTTTAAACAGAACCAATCGCCGAACGTGTTTTCGCTGGTGCGGCGATGACATTTGTTTGCGAATATCGCCCAGTAAAACAGAATCAAGGCGAAATTGCCATATGCATATTTTTATAATTACGTTGTTTCCTTACTTCTTTCATTGAATCTTCTCTTCTGTCCATATTTTCAATTTTTTCCACATCAAAAAATGTATATTTTTGTTTTATTACATGTTTTTATCAAGTTCCAAATAATTTATTTGACAGACGATAGCGTCCAAATTAGAAATAAGTCTATTCTGACGTATTTTCGCCGGGCGATTTTCGCCAGCGTTTTCGTTCTTTTCATTTACATATACTGCCGTGTATTTTAATCGTTTGACAGAACGCCGCGTCCGACGAAAATTCGTCCGACGCTGATTCTGTTTAAGCTATTTGCGTACGTTTTGTTGTCGTTTGTACAAATTTTATGTAAAAAAATTAGGTATGTGTTTGTTTGTTCTACATTATGTTATCGATAACTATAACTAAATCAACACTATTTAGCAGAAGTCTGAAAAGCGACTATGAATACATGTATGTATCTTCTAAGTTGGTTCCTAAATTTAAGTTGCAACTTTACTAGTTTCGGTTTAGATTACCGACTATGAATATGCGCCAACTACTTTAAGCAATTAATTTTTTTCTCGTCGTATAGAAATGTCAATCACTCAAATGTTTTCATAATTGCTGCCTAAAAAGTATTTCATGAGATGTTTGCTCTCAGTTGCTCTAACTTGCTCTATTTGTTTTTCGACAGCTGCTCTATTTTGATCTAACTTGAGCTGCTCTACTCTATTTTTGGTCACATTAAACAAACCTAAAATTGAAGTTCAGAAAAAGAAAATTAAAGTTCGGATTTTCAAACTGAAGTTCCGAAAAATAAAATTGAAGTTCAGAAAAATAAAATTGAAGTTAATATTATGAAGTTAATTTATGAATAAAAATGCCCCGACCCAGCAAAACATGCCGCACCCACTATTGGCAACAGAAGAAGCGAGAGGAAGGTGTATAAGCCTCCCTGTCGCAAAGCAGAACTGGATGGCGCTTTATTTGACTCGACCAAAAACGTTTACGTATGCACATAATTGAGCGCCAATTAAGATAGAAAGGAAGGCAAAAACAATATACTCTTACTACTTTGCGCCCAAATTACCCGTGATTGCAAATCGAAAAAACGCAAAAGCGGCAATTGAGAAGCTTTTAATGCTAAATTGTGTTCATATAAATGAATACATAGTCCGAAGCGAGCTTTCAATTATCCACTGGGTATTCGCATTTTGGTAGAGTTAAAAAGGTGTACATACCCACAAAAAAATCTAAGCCTAATTTAAGAATTAAAACAGCAGATTTAAAGGCTTACGAAATAAGGCCTGAAAATTATAAGGGTAGCAAATTTGTATGGCGTAAGGCCTAAAATAAGGCTTATTTTCCTGTGTTGATGTCATCAGGCCATAAGGAGTACTGCTCTCTGAGAGCACACCTTATTCCAAAGGCTTATCCGCCATGCGAAATAAGGCCTAGATAATTATTAGAGAGTTAAGAGCAGACAGAGTGAGTGCATAACAGAAGCAGAGCTGCCAGCGCACTCCTTTTGTATACCTGATTTGTCAACAATAAGCAAAACTTTTTTGTCGGGTATTTATGTACATATATACATATATATGTATGGATATTCGCTTTTTTCAGTTGCTACTACAAGAGAAATCCAGCTAAGCTATGGCAAGCCAACTCAATCCAAATATACTCTCAACAACTAAGCAGAAAGCCATAAAAAAATTAAAGAAAAAACCAAAAGTGGTTTTTAGATATGAACAGTGGGCTTTTTATAACAAGGAAAAAAATTTGATTTTTTGAATTGAAAGTGGATTTTTCTATATAAATTTAATAGATACATATATGTACATATGTATGTACCACAACTGAAATGAGTTCACCTCCATCCATGCAGTGGTCGGATTATCTTTTGTAAGTACTTATTACCACAAACAAAGAATGGCTTCTCACTAAATGCAAATGGCATTCAGGTCTCTGAAAAAAATATGCATTATAGGAAATTAAGCTGATAAAGATCCTGAAGTTGTAGTCTTCTTTGAAAAACGTAAAAAATACTTTTTTTGCCTAACCAACAACAACATTTATCTTAACTAAATTTATTAGTTGGAAAAACAAAAGGAGCACACCTTGAATTAGGAGAGAAGCTCGGCCATAAAATTCGTCAGAGTTATAATAGCGCCATTGTATTATTATTATTAAATTTATGTATATTATTAATTATATGTATATGTACATATGTAGGTACATACCCTGCAAAAAAATGCGTGATTAATCCCGAAAGATATTTGTCCCGGATTGATCTCTTTCGAGAACAATTGGTCCACAATTAGTCCCCGATTGTTCCCGTACGGGTATAAATGTAGACTAATTGTAGACCAATTGTTGCCGAACGGGTATAAATGTAGACCAATTGTTCCCGAACGGGTATAAATGTAGACTAATTGTAGCCCAATTGTTCCCTAACGGGTATAAATGTAGATTAATCGCTTTCATCCCGAACGTGTATAAATGTAGATTAATCGCTTTCATCCCGAACGGGTATAAATGTAGATTAATCGCTTTCATTCCGAACGGGTACAAATCTAGATTCCTTAAATGTAGAAATTTTACAAAAATATGCAATGTATTTAAAAAATTGTAGAACAACCGGTAAAACGAATTGAACACCCTTTCTTTTAATAACAATGATGAACAATAATTTTAACAAAATGTTGTCTACAATATCCTATGAAAAAATCCTTTACATTACGCTCATATAATGCATACTCAAAACTTACAATTTTTTTTAATTTATTGAGATTTTTTTACAAAAGTAAAACATTATATAATCTTTATTTAAATATACATGAACATTTACAATTTTTTAAAGATTGTTATTAAAATTGTCTTGGCTAACAACTTGGAAAAATCTACATTTGTACCCGTTCGGGATGAAAGCGATTAATCTACATACATTGGTACCCGTTCGGTATGAAAGCGATTGATCTACATTTGTACCCGTTCGGTATGAAAGCGATTGATCTACATTTGTACCCGTTCGGGATGAAAGCGATTAATCTACATTGGTACCCGTTCGGGTATACAAGTTGAACAATTAGTCTCTTCATAGGACATGCTCGAACAAATGTGATCAATTCGCCCCATACAAAGGGATGGCCGCTGTGGTGCAGTGGGTAGAGTGCTCGCCTACTATGCCAGAGGTCTCGGGTTCAAACCACGGTCCGAGCCAAACACCAAAACAATTTTTCTAATTAGTAAAAATCCAATTATTGGGTTTTTTAAGAACAGCGGTCACCTCTCGGCAGTGGGCGGCATACCCTCCGAGTGTATTTCTGCCATGAAAAAGCTTCTCACAAAAGATGCATTCGCCGTTCGGAGCCGGCATAAAACTGTAGGTCCACCCAATTAGTAGGAAAAACAAAAAGGAGCACACCTCGAATTGGGAGAGAAGCTCGGCCATAAAACTCGTCAGAGTTATAATAGCGCCATTGTATTATATTATTAAAGGGATGTAAAATTGTATTAGTCGCATGCTCCCTTGCGATTGATCCCGGACACGTCCCGGATTAATCGCATTTTTTGCAGGATATGTACATATGTTGTATTTTACTGACACGACCACACTGTGCTTGTACGTAGTATGCCCCGTATCTGTTAGTGGGATCGAAGCAAATAAAACAGAAAAGAAAAAAATTGAATGCTCAATTGGTAATCATTCGATTGAGTGCTCATAGCGGTTAGCAAAGCTGCTAATAGCTGCCGCTGTTGTAATAGTAATAATGCGCGTAATTCGATAAATCGTAAACGCTACTTGAATGAAACATGATTACGATTTATGATATGCCAATGGAATATTTGTTGTTATTGCTTTTGCTATATTGCTGTTATAGGTATGTACATATGTAGCCATTATTGCCATTGCGCTCCAATGGAGGAGACATACTCATGCTGCTTATTGTTTGTTTGTGTTGTTGGCATTGTTTGTAATGCCTCTGGGGTTGGTGTTATTGCGGCTAATACGCGCTCAACAAAGGAGCGACATATGAACATTGTTCATATGCATGTTTGTTTGTTTGTTGGTTCTCACTTCGCATTGTCGGCACGAAGCAACATCATTCACACAAGGCTAAACGAGTATATTAGCAGTCTCGTCGGTACAATCAAATGACTATACGACGAAACGACCACCCGACGCACAATGGGTGATTGCGGCCAAAAATAAATTCAAAATTAAAGTATGAGTAAAACCATTTTTTTAAATAGAGATCGACAGATACATCAAATTGTAATAAAAAAGCTTATATAAAAATTTTTGAGTCTCTTTTCGTTTAGCCGTACAGGGTGCCCAAAGTTCAGCAAAAAATAGGTCCTTTTATTTCTCAATGAACACACCTCATACAAAACGCTCTTTCTCATTTAACTGTTAACCTACATACACGAATGATACATCGTTACATAGATAATGATTTTCTCCTTCAGAAAAAATAACTTAGTTGTAAATAGCGTTCACTGTTGAATTTATATGAATTTTCAAATATTCACAAAAAATGTCGATGATAAAAAAATTTTTCTCGACTTTGAATAAAAAAATAAAAAAAACAAAAAATATTACCTCCTCAATTTTTTTTTATGCTTTGAAATAATATATTCTTAATCAAACTGCATTTTCACTTTAAAAATCCACTTGCTCCATTTGCTTTTATAATTTTTTTCCCATCTGCCTAAAACTGCGTTTTTGTAAATGCATTAATTATGTTACTTTGGACATTATGAAAAACGTTTATATTTAGGCGACTAATCGAATATTTCTCTATCGTCTTTCAGCAAATGGTCCATACTTTAAAATTATGAGGTAATTTTTTTTATCAGCGTTAATTATTATCTTTGGCAGCTTTTTCATTTTAGAATATAAAAAAAAAATTGTAAAAATTTTAAAATTTTAAAATGAAATTAAAAAAAAAACAAAAAATATTACCTCCTCAATTTTTTGATATTTGATGCTCCTGAATGTCTTTTATAAACTGGCGAAAAAAATTTAAAAATTCGTTTGCTCCATTTTGTTTTATGAGCATTTTTATGGAAGGTGTTTTTTGAGTTTTGATACATTTTTCCCATACAAAATGCCCAGAAGTATGCTTCAAAAAGTTTAAATTTTTTTGTATGGGGAATATTTGTCAAAATGGTGAAACTTATGGCGTTTTCTTTTCTGACAAAAAATGTTGCCCTTTAATATCTCAATTATCGAATTACGTAACATGACTTTCTATAAAATGGCTGAATTTGTAGTTAGTGGTGCCCTCTTACTTAGTCAGAGGACAACATTCGTTGAAATCACCACACAAGCTTACAAAATGGCTAAGAAAATCAAACAGGGCAACATTTTTTCGAGAAAAGAAAACGGCATTAAATATCGATATTTCCAATTCTAATTAAGATATTCGAAGAAACTAAACGCTGTTTTCAAGGGTAATGATTGTGCTTTCAACTGGTTTAATCGAATTTGAGTGGAAAGTAATTACATAAAAGATATTAAGCAGGAATAGAGCCAAAAAACGTGTTTTTTGCCTATTTGGGCATGAATATCTCAGAAACTAGAAACAATTTGGAAAATCTGACTCCAGATTCAGGTTTAGAACACTGAAATCCCTTAGAAAAGTGTAATTTCATTTCTGGTATAAAATTTTTTTGAAATGCGATTTTTTGTATGAAAGTTTTATAATAAATGCTTATAACATACTTAAAAGTGCATATATTTCTAATTTAAAAACGGTGAAGTGCTTTACCCCTTTTCCAAAATGATTACCGCATTTGATTTATATTTCAAAAATGTATACACTAATCAAAATGGAGCATTTTAGCTATAATAGTTAGGAAATTGCTGAAATTTCAAAAATACCGTTATATGGGTGGATTTTGTTCAAATTTTCACAGTTTACTAATTTCAACCAAAAAAGCTTAAGTTCCGAGTTTCAAGATTCTAGCTTAATTATTACTATTTTTGGCCGCGTTTGTATGGAGGTGCCCCCACTGTGCGACGGGCCAACTAAAATACCTGCATACATACATACATATGTATGTATGTACATACGGCCATAACTGTTTAACGATGTAGAAAAGCCAACCATTCTACCAACCGGCAAACAACTGACAGCCGACGGTTTTGGCTAACCGACCGACCGACTGATAACGAAATGAAAGCGGCGTTGCCATAAGTGAAGATTTTTTGTGCAATTTTTCGTAAGAAATCTTCAAATCAAGAATTAAGATTTATAAAATTAAAAAAAAAAATTGAATGAAAAAATCTGCCATAAGATTTTTTATGATTGATATCTTATTTGCGTTTCTAATAGCATTGACAGACGGCAGCGATAATCCCGATTACCGCAACACTTAATTCGATTAAAATTTTACCCTGACAGACGGCAAGTATTGCGGATTAACAAAACAGCTGAAGGAAGGTAGGCGCAGTGGCGAATTCAAAAACTTCTTGTTTTATTTCCAAATGTAGGGTAATGTCAAAATTAAAACGAAATCACATCATGGTCAATAGGAATGGGCGAGTCCCAAACGAATTCAGATTTCAACCAAGGCGAAATATCATTTTGACAGTACACTCTACCAATTAAAATAACAAATTACATTCGAAATTTCTGAATTCACTTATGCGCCTACCTTCCTAGATCTGCCTTGGGTTCTTCTTTTTCTTCCCTTTCATTCACAATAGACATTTTTCACCAGGGATGTCATTACAAAATGCTCTAATCCGCTAAAATTTTGAGGACTAACTCAAGAGATATTCCGGATTACCTCCAGGTAATTCTCAAGTTAAGTCCGAATTAGCTAGATATTCCGGATTATCGCTGCCGTCTGTCAATGCTATTAAAGTAATATCGTAGCTTCACATTTTTAGTCTAAATATTTCATGTCGGCTACTCTGCAAATAATAAAAAAAATTAAACCGTGAATAACGAGTATTCATGAACATTTATGTGTAAGCAGTTCCAAAATTGGATTTTTATTCCCTTTCTGGTTTTCTTGGGATTAAAATGCGACTATAGTTGCTTATGATTTTTTGTGGTTGGTTTTTTCTTTTTGGTTTTTGCTGTTTTTGTCTTTGATTTTTTTTTGTTTTTGTTTTTGCTTTTCTTTTTGGAGATAGGCACCTCCACTTCACATACATTTCGCTCCTTTTTATTTTATCGGATAGTTGCAGAAAACAATTTCGTAGTTGTCGCTGTTTGGTGAAATTTGTTTGCTTTTGTTTTTTTTTTTTGTTTTTGTTGTTTTGGTTTTGGTTTTTGTCTTTGTTTTGTTTTTGCTTCGCTTCGCTTCGTTGTTGTTATTTGCATTTGCACGACAATGCATGCAAGCATCTGTAAGTAGGTATGTACATACATGCCTACATAGCAGCGCACTTACAAAAATGTTGCGTATACGCCACGGCAATATATGTAAAACTAATGGCGTGTTCTTTTCTCGAAATAATGTTGCCCTGTTTGATTTTCTTAGGGTGCGTTTATGTCGGAGCAATAGAAGAAAGAAAGAAAGATAGCGAAGAAAATTGTAAACGGGAATTCTGTACTTCTGTTTATGTCGGAGCTGCGATAAGCGCTAAGCTCACCACAGATAATAGCAAAGAAAATACCTTACGGAAATCACGTATAGTGTTTATGCCGGAGCAATAGAAGAAAGAGTGATACTAGCAACGAAAATTGTAAATGGGAGTTCTGTACTTCTGTTTATGTCGGAGCAGTGGGTGACTAAAGAAATTCACCACATTAGCGCTATTATCATAGCAGAGAAAATACCTTATGGGAAACGCGTGTAGTGTTTATGTCGGAGCAATAGAAGAAAGTGCAATAGAGCGACGAAAATTTTAAATGGGAGTTCTGTACTTCTGTTTATGTCGGAGCCGCGCTATATGCGCGTATCAAAGTATAAGAGCGAAGAAAATTAATTCATTGATTTTCTTTAGTCGATTAGCGCTATTCATTATGGACACAGAAACTTTCATCAGTGCAATTTTTAAAAGGCAACCTTTGTGGGATCAAAGAAATCCAAATCATCCCAATAGGCTTGTCTTGGATAAACTGTGGACGGCCGTAGCATGTGAAATGAAGTCCACACGTAAGTAAATATATACGACTTCATGCATAAAAAATAAAATAGGTTTTAAAAATTTTTAAGTGGCATTTTCATAAAATTTTTCGATTTCGAAAATTTTATAAATCTATTTTATTTTTTATAAATAAGAGGGACATTGTTTATGTGTTTTATTACTTTTTATACATAATTTTTATATAACCTTTCAAATTAAAAAAAAATTAAATATATAGATAAGTATGTGTGGAGCAGAAATATATGTAAATATTTATTATGTGTAAAATAACAACGTCTCTTCTCCTTTTCGGTTACTCTAAAATTTTTATTTAAGTACCACAATACACTAAAGACAAATCTAGTACCATAGCTTCAATATACGCAGATAACAGCGCTATTCCACTCTTTGCTAGCTTAGCTCCGACATAAACACTCAATAGCGCTATATGCTTTGGTCGAACAGCGCTATTACCTCCGCTTATTGACCTCTTCGCTACTATTGCTCTTATCACTGCTCCGACATAAACACTCAATAGCGCTATTCCGATAAGCGTATATCACGCACAGCTATCTTTCTTTCTTCTATTGCTCCGACATAAACGCACCCTTAGCCATTTTGTAAGTTTGTCTGGTCCTTTCACCAAATATTGACCTCTAACTAAGTAAGAGTACACCCTTATCTACAAATTCAGCCATTTTATAGAAAGTCAGGATACGTAATTCAATAATTGGGATTTAGGAGGGCAACATTTTTTCGTAGAAAAGAAAACGCCATAACTTAGAATTTTAAAGCAAATTGCATGCATACTTTAACACCATTTTTCCACCATTTATAATAAAATTTCCAACCATTTCTCTTCTTAGTTAGAGTAGACTAGAAGATGTGTGAATGCAAAAATTGTAAGCCAAAAATCCTAATGGTTCAGGCTGTAAGACGTTTTGAGTTTTATTATACATACATATATGTACACGGTGAGCTTAAACAACTTATTATGAAAAGTCAAAGTAACCAAGATATTATTTCATGGTTGTATTCTTGGACATATTAGAAGATGTTCTGAGCCAAAATTGAAATCATTCATCGGACACATTTTGAGAAATTCCATGTTTTTTTTAAAATGGTCAATTTTTTCTTTTCATGCGAGCCCCTGTTCTTTTTATGACACCCACGGTAAAATGACTGTTCTGTTCTTCTAGTATATAAGTGTATAGTAAAATTCATTACAGTAAAAATACATTTTAAGACGTTTATTATTTATTATTTATAATATTTTAATATAAACATAAAAAGGTTGACAGTTTTTTTTAAATATGAAGAATATTATATTCACATACAGTTTTCTTCAAATTCTCCATATAATTTGGGTTATTTGGTCTAGTTCGATACTTATAATCCCATGTTTTTTTGAAATCATAATGCACAGCCTCCATGGCTTGCTCTGAATGATACCCTAATCCTATTCCCTGCCTTGAACAAAAATCTTCTATATGAAAAAAAAAAACAACTGTATGCACACAGAGAAAAACTATTGTACAATCAACTCAGAATCGCATATAATCCAACTTAAAACTTAGGTATAATTTACTTACTAAGTTTTTTCGTCATCTTAACGAAATTAATTTTGTAAAAAATTCAGCAAAGTAATTTAGTAAAAAATAAAAGTAAAAAAGGTTAACTTAGCCAAAACAACTCCTTTTTTGGTAGCCAAAGTGCTTAGGTAATAAATCACCTAAGCTTTGTTTTCCATGGTCGGGTACAAATTGTGTAAGTACTTTGGTGAGTTATACAGTTTTTTTGTGCCCCATACACATTTTTTTAACTAAGTCAACTTTGTTAGATTTACTATAGTTTTTTCTCTGTGTGTGCACTTTTGGGGTTATGGGTATAGAAAGATCGTTGTCACTCTTTCGGAAATTAGAAATACAGTTAATATAATTACTTTTCAAATCAATAGTGAAGCAAGATTCGACCACTGAATGAAAATCGTTAAAAGCTTTTACGTATTTTAGGCGCTCTAAAGGAAATATACTTCTTAATACATCGGTGTTTTCCAATAATTTCTTACAACTATTCCCAACAAAACCTGAGCAACCACGAAAAATCTTTTATTGGACATAGAACTTCTCAGCCCACATTAACGCAATAGTTGGAAGAAATTATTGGAAAACATCGATGTATTAAGATGTCTATGTCCTTTAGAGCGCCTCAAATACTTAAAAACTTTTAACGATTTTCATTCAATGGTCGAATCTTGCTTCACTATTGATTTGAAAAGTAATTATATTAATTGTATTTCTAATTTCCGAAAGAGTTACAACGATCTTTCTATACCCATAACCCCAAAAGTGCATACAGTTTTTTTTTTCATATAGAAGATTTTTGTTCAAGGCAGGGAATAGGATTAGGGTATCATTCAGAGCAAGCCATGGAGGCTGTGCATTATGATTTCAAAAAAACATGGGATTATAAGTATCGAACTAGACCAAATAACCCAAATTATATGGAGAATTTGAAGAAAACTGTATGTGAATATAATATTCTTCATATTTAAAAAAAACTGTCAACCTTTTTATGTTTATATTAAAATATTATAAATAATAAATAATAAACGTCTTAAAATGTATTTTTACTGTAATAAATTTTACTATACACTTATATACTAGAAGAACAGAACAGTCATTTTACCGTGGGTGCCATAAAAAGAACAGGGGCTCGCATGGAAAGAAAAAATTTACCATTTTAATAAAAACATGGAATTTCTCAAAATGTGTCCGATGAATGATTTCAATTCTGGCTCAGAACATCTTCTAATATGTCCAAGAATACAACCATGAAATAATATCTTGGTTACTTTGACTTTTCATAATAAGTTGTTTAAGCTCACCGTGTGTATGCTTTGAGGGAAAAAATAAAAATCAAGAAATAATAATTATGCTTGAGTAAAAAAATTAAAATCAATTACTTTCGATTAATATTCAATTGAAGATTTTTTTTGGACAAAAGTGAAGATTTTTAGGCCACTTACTCTGGCAACGCTGAATGAAACCAGAAACGTAGAGCGAGCGTATGCATTCAGGCAATATGTATGTACATTAGGGTGGTCCTTAAAATCAAATTAGCGATTTTCTTCGGTCTCACCCACCCACCCAAAGATAACACATAAAAATTTTGTTCCCGATCGAAGATTGATAAAGGGCGTCGCACCGGGAACAAAATTTGGAACACTCTACGGAGACAGAAAAAAATTAATTTTATTTTCGGTATACATACATATGTATTAATACTCCAAATTCATAGTCCTACACTCAAGAATGCCATATCCAAAATTTTGGAGGAAATATGCTATAAAATTTGTCTCCATATATTTGGGGACTACGCTAATGTACATACATACAAACATTCTTATGCATGGCAAACAGCGATGCTGCGGTATGCATGGCTGTAAGCTCAGATACCAACAATATGTTGCAATTATTCTCTGCGTTGTTATGCCAACTCTGGCAATTGGGGAGTCCAGTTTGGATTGTTGGACATGGAGAGCAAGGAATTTTTTGGTGGTGGCTTGAATATTCAAGTGAATGCGCAATCGTATGTACGTGCATACTATGGATTCCAATTTTTCCGATTTTTACGATCCCGGGATTTTCCAGATTTTTTTTTATAATCCCGGGATCCCGGGATTTGGACATTAATTATACAGCCCGACAAAATTTCCGAAAAATTTTCTAACTCAAATAAAATTCTTTAGAATTTCGGTGACCTGAATCTGAATATGAAGTCGGATTTTCGGTAATACTTGTAGGTTTTGAGATATTTATCTGATTTTTTGCTATATTCACTGCTCAATCTGTTAAATTACTTACTTTCATTAAAAAATGATTGCAGCTATTGAAAGAACGATCAATTCTCTTGAAAACAGCGCTTTGCTTTCTCGGGTTTCTCATTTATATATCTAGAAATATATATTTTTGTACAATAAGGTATTTGTCTTCGAAATCAACGGCAGTATTTGTAGCGCTGTTTTAATCGAAATCAAGTTTTGTAGCTGCTCTGCAGAACTATTTTTATTTCAGTATAGAAAATATATACATTGTAGGCCACTGATTGGAATTTTTGTTTCAGTCACGCAAAATTCAGTCGTATTTTCGATAAATTAATATAAATTAATTCACTTATTTCATTCTAACGCACAGTTTGTTTGTAATATAATAAACTGCCTAAAAGCGTGCTACAAAATTTTTATTTGCAATATTGCAAGTTACAAGCAAGATATCCGAAAAAGCAAAACATTGTCTTCAAGAGAAATGATCGTGCTTTCAATAGATTTAATCAGTTTTTAATGAAAGTGAGCAATTTTAAAGATATTGAGGAGTGAATATGGTCAAAAACCGCATTTTTCGCCTCTTTGGACATGAATATCTCAAAAAGTGCACCGAAATCCTTTTGAAACGTAGAATTTTATTTCTGTTACAAAAATTGGGAAATGTTTCCATTATTCCAGGGGTGTAGAGGAGCTCTCACAGATCCCAAATCTGAAAACCAAACTTGCCGGAGGGTTATGGTTTCCGAGATAGGTAAAATTTTAGACGAGTCCCCCACGGCTAGAAAAAAATGGTTTTTTAGGAGGGTAGAGGTGGGCCCCCAGATCACAAAACTGAAGACCCCACCTACCGGAGGCCTATAGTTCCCGAGATATTTGCTGTTAAAGTTCCCATACAAATTTCACCACACATGGAGTTTCGCGAAAATTTTGCAAAAAAAACTTTTCTGCGTTGGCGGCCTTCGGCCGCGCTTATAAAAAATAACCCTGGGCTACGCCATCCGTCCGGACGTGTGCCCCAACCGTGGCTACCGCCACGGTGATGTCCTTCTGCATAGTATTTTCACAACTTTAAGAAGGAATATCTCGGGAACTATAAGCCTCCGGCAAGTTTGGTTTTCAGTTTTGAGATCTGTGAGAGCCCCTCTACCGCCCTACATAAGTCATTTTTCTCAGGGCGTGCTGGAATAATGGAAAGCCGACCCCAAAAATTTGTCGACCAGTATTATTTTCCCACATTTGAGGTTGAAAATTAAATATGTATATTTTCGAGAAACGCTACAACTTTAACATGCAAAGAAAAAATAGACGGCAGTATTTGTAGCGCTGTTTTAATCGAAATCAAGTTTTGTGGCTGCTCTGCAGAACTATTTTTATTTCAGTATAGAAAATATATACATAGTAGGCCACTGATTGGAATTTTTGTTTCAGTCACGCAAAATTTAGTCGTATTTTCGATAAATTAATATAAATTAATTCACTTATTTCATTCTAACGCACAGTTTGTTTGTAATATAATAAACTGCCTAAAAGCGTGCTACAAAATTTTTATTTGCAATATTGCAAGTTACAAGCAAGATATCCGAAAAAGCAAAACATTGTCTTCAAGAGAAATGATCGTGCTTTCAATAGATTTAATCAGTTTTTAATGAAAGTGGGCAATTTTAAAGATATTGAGGAGTGAATTTGGTCAAAAACCGCATTTTTCGCCTCTTTGGACATGAATATCTCAAAAAGTGCACCGAAATCCTTTTGAAACGTAGAATTTTATTTCTGTTACAAAAATTGGGAAATGTTTCCATTATTCCAGGGGTGTAGAGGAGCTCTCACAGATCCCAAATCTGAAAACCAAACTTGCCGGAGGCTTATGGTTTCCGAGATAGGTAAAATTTTAGACGAGTCCCCCACGGCTAGAAAAAAATGGTTTTTTAGGAGGGTAGAGGTGGGCCCCCAGATCACAAAACTGAAGACCCCACCTACCGGAGGCCTATAGTTCCCGAGATATTTGCTGTTAAAGTTCCCATACAAATTTCACCACACATGGAGTTTAGCGAAAATTTTGCAAAAAAAACTTTTCTGCGTTGGCGGCCTTCGGCCGCGCTTATAAAAAATAACCCTGGGCTACGCCATCCGTCCGGACGTGTGCCCCAACCGTGGCTACCGCCACGGTGATGTCCTTCTGCATAGTATTTTCACAACTTTAAGAAGGAATATCTCGGGAACTATAAGCCTCCGGCAAGTTTGGTTTTCAGTTTTGAGATCTGTGAGAGCCCCTCTACCGCCCTGCATAAGTCATTTTTCTCAGGGCGTGCTGGAATAATGGAAAGCCGACCCCAAAAATTTGTCGACCACTATTACTTTCCCACATTTGAGGTTGAAAATTAAATATGTATATTTTCGAGAAACGCTACAACTTTAACATGCAAAGAAAAAATAGATTTTTATTGCCATTTTTTATTATTTCATTACTAACAAAATAAAATAGGAACGTAAAATCATGCGTATTATTTAATAACACTTAAGAGTTACTTTAAAAAACACATTCAACAAAGAAAATTAAATACATTTGGTGAAAACATTTTCCTTTATAGTTGGTACTTTTAGGATATTAGGATAAAACGGTTTGCGATCGTTTGATAATTTCCAATGAAAAATTTTAGAATTTAACGACACACTTAGTTTAAAAGAATATTTCCAAGCTTGCCGAAAAATTCTGAAAATTAATGCAACTTCCGAAAATATTTAAAAATCGGAGGCACATATTTTGATATGAATTCCGAGGATGCAGCTGCGTATTTAATTTTAGTACAGTAATGTAAAACTATCAAGTCTAATTAAAGTTTTGTTTGCTTTTCTTCCATTATTTACTTTCCATATGGAAAATTCCAAAAACCATTTGGGAAATAAATGACCAAAAATCAGGAAATAGAAATTATCAATTTTACCACAAGAATTCTAAAGGCTTTAAAAATACCTAACGTACGTTTCTTTACAACGCGTACTTCACGACAAAAAAAGATTGGTTATTAAAAAAAACATCAAAAATATTAATCCTTACTTTGGCTAATGGACTTTTTTATTCTGGCAAAAATGTCGCAATTTCTTGGGGCTATCAGATTTTTTTGTTCTCTTCCACACAGACTCAACACTTTTTTAGGGCTGTTTGTTCTATTGACAAAATATAAAACTGGCCCGAGTACGGGGCAACATCTTCTGCTCTTAGCACATTGCATTATTTTTGTTTCATTCATCACATGAAAAATGCAACATTTATAGGGCACTGGGCACATGTTGATAATGGTGCAATGTAATAATGCAACATTTTCATGCAGAATAGGAAATGCTATTAGTATACAGATCTGAGACCACTAAAAATTATATAAAATACAACTTTTCTTTGCTATAATAGGGGAATATTCTGTCTTTATCTTATCCCAAAAATCCCGGGATAAAATTCTAACGATCCCGGGATTTTCGGGGTGTCCAAAAGGGCGGGGACCCGGGATCCCGGGATTGGAATCCCTAGTGCATACGTAGTAGATACATATGTATGTATGTATGACGTACATTGTACGTACCATATGTATAGAGATTACAATAGGGTAATCCTTATGCAAATGCCGTAAAAGACTTTGCGCACGACACTCCCAAGAGATTTATTAGATAAAAGTACGGCGTCAACTAAAGCTTGTGTGCGTGACATTCAAGCCACAACAATCGTATTATCGTATTTAGAAACAATATTTAGCAGTACTCTGACGCAAGCAGAATGAAACGTTAAGCCTCTTTCTCAGTAAATAAAATTTTAATAACGGAAGAATTAAGTAGCCAAAACATGTTTTTCAGTTTTGATAAATATTAGAAGAACGTCAAGTTTCCACGTTCTCATACTTTTTTCGAAAATCTACTTTAAAAACTCCAATCTGTGTGACCGAAAATATCGTATTATGTTACCTAAAAATTTTACCACTTCTACCATATGACATAAAAGTACTTTTATATCTGGATGATGCAAGTCTTGAAGCAGATCATATAATTAATACATATCTATCCTTTTTGTGGTTGGTTTTTCCGACAGGGAAGGAATATAATGTGTTGTGGGACGATTTTCCGTCATCCCTGGTGAATATTGATTTGGTTATAACCCGATTTCGGCGATGTA
This sequence comes from Urophora cardui, assembly GCA_960531455.1. Taxonomy (NCBI): domain Eukaryota; kingdom Metazoa; phylum Arthropoda; class Insecta; order Diptera; family Tephritidae; genus Urophora; species Urophora cardui. Next base: position 115,454,219 of record OY482671.1, read on the forward strand.
TCTTCTTAGTATCTTGTTTTATTACTTTGTCTTACCTACCGAATTGATATCTTTTTTATTATGCATATTTGTCGTAGTCCTAATCACTTGTATCTTATAGAATTGACAGACGGCAGCGATAATCCCGATTACCGCAACACTTAATTCGATTAAAATTTTACCCTGACAGACGGCAAGTATTGCGGATTAACAAAACAGCTGAAGGAAGGTAGGCGCAGCGGCGGATTCAAAAACTTCTTGTTTTATTTCCAAAGGTAGGGTAATGTCAAAATCAAAACGAAATCACATCATGGTCAATAGGAATGGGCGAGTCCCAAACGTGTTCAGATTTCAACCAAGGCGAAATATCATTTTGACATTACACTCTACCAATTACACTAACAAATTACATTCAAAATTTCTGAATTCACTTATGCGCCTACCTTCCTAGATCTGCCTTGGGTTCTTCTTTTTCTTCCCTTTCATTCACAATAGACATTTTTCACCAGGGCTGTCATTACAAAATGCTCTAATCCCTTAAAATTTTGAGGACTAACTCAAGAGATATTCCGGATTACCTCCAGTTAATTCTCAAGTTAAGTCCGAATTAGCTAGATATTCCGGATTATCGCTGCCCTCTGTCAATGCTATTACTTACTTACTTAATTGGCACGTAACCGTCTAGACGATTTTGGCCGAGTCTAATAAAGTACGCCAGCTATTTCTGTTTCATGCAGCATGGCGCCATTTGGGAATACCTAGGGAGTAAGCATCACTGTCCACATGATCTTCCCAACGCAGTGGAGGTCTCCCCTTTCTTCTGCGTTCGAAACAAAATTCAGACATTGCGGCATATAGGCAATTCCTATTCGTGCTATCGAAAACGGCTTTAAAAGCGACAATCAAATCATGAGTTTTTTCCAGGATTTGGCGTATTGCGAAGATCTGGTTGATGGTAGATTTACCAGGTCTGAAGCCACACTGATAAAGTCCAATCAGCTTGCTGACAGTGGGCTTCAGTCTTTCGCACAATACACTTGCTAAGACCTTATATGCGATATTCAGAAGGCTTATCCCACGATAATTGGCACGTACTGTGGAGTCTTCTTTTTATGGATTGGGTAGAGCACACTTAAGTTCCAATCGTCGGGCATGCGCTCGTCCGACTATACTCTGCATATGAGTTGATGCATGCTCCTTATCAACTCTTCGCCGCCATGTTTGAATAGCTCGGCTAGCAAGCCGTCAGCGCCCGGGACTTTGTTATTTTTAAGCCGAGACATTGCTATTCGCATTTCGGCATGATCGAGTGGTGGAACATTCCTACCATCATCCGTTATTTGGGATTCGGGACGAACATCTTCTCCTTCCGCAATTTCACTGTTGCCTTTATCTAGCAAGGAGGAGAAGTGGTCCCTCCACAACTTAAGTACACTCTGGACATCAGTTACCATATCGACGTTATCATTCCGGCAGGAATTTGTCCCGGTCTTGAAACCTTCAGTCATCCGCCTGACTTTTTGATATAATTTTCGAACATCATTCCTACCCGCCAGCATCTCAAGCTCTTCACACTCGCGCCCTTCTGTCTCCTTTCCTTCTGAGCCGTCCGATAACGCTCCCATACGCTTCGTGCTACGCCCGCACGCGCCCTGTAGGAGGCGTTTTTCTTTCTTTCCGAGGCGTCGTGGCATTCCTTATCGTGCCAGTTGTTTTTTCTGCGGGCTCACTGGTATCCAATAGTTTCCTCAGTGGCGGAACGAAGTGAAGTAGCGATGTGTTCATATTCCTCGGATCATCATTTGGTGGAGGGTTGCTCTCAGAGAACAGGAGTATGTGCCGGGTGGAGTATTCGTTCACTGTCTGCGTCATGTGCAGCCTTTCGACTTAAAAATTTCCTTGCTCTTCTGTTGGCACATTCATCACTGCACAGAGGCGGGTGCGTACCTTGGCTGCCACAAGATAATAGTCGATATTGGGACCACGGATTGTGCGACATCTAGGATGCTGGAGCTGTGTCTTCCGTCGATCATGACGTCATCGATCTGGTTTAGCGTTTTTCGAACAGGTGACAGCCATGTGGCTTGGTGTATTTTTTTTTGCTGGAATCTGGTACTGCTAATGATCATGTTATGTATCTGCGATGTCTTTTTCCTGTCAGATAATTTAATGTCCATAAAACACAAACGATCGTATGGACATTATTTGCTTGAGTCACAACTTTTCATCCATAATCCAACTATACCATGGTCGCAGCGGTCAAAAGATAATATCTCTTCGACCACAGTTCTCACGAATGTCAAAAGAAAAAAACGCCAGGGAATAACACGTGCAAGAGGGTAAAATCAAAACAAAAGACGATAATTTGACAGCTTATTATACAGAAAGAGAGGTAGCGATTTTCTATTGCTTTGACCATTCTTATTGGGTCATGTCTTTATGCAATAGTACGTGGTCCCCGAGGTTTCAAGATCGAATATGTTGGTATCAGACCCTCCACTATATACACAGAGCCAAAAAGTTCAGCTATAATCAAAGAGACTGCCTTCTAAAAATGCTATATGGCCGAGGAGAGTGAGAGAGGACAAAATTGAAGAAATTTTTGCTGGAAAATCTTCTAGATTTTAGCTTGAATTTCTTCTTAAATTTATTGAAAAGGATATCGTCTGAAAACGAGGAGATAACTTCTTGTTTATTAATTTTGTATGTCATTTTTGCAAAAAAATTTAATTGTTAGAAGAAATCTGCTTGTTTTTATGAGAAAATTTTTATAAAGCAAATCAATAAGGACATCCTCTAATTTTTACTAGAACCTTTTTGAATTTATTAAAAACGAAAACTTTTTATTTTTAAAGAGAAAATTTGAATTAATATTTTGCTATAAACGTCTTAACATACGTACATATGTATGTAGATACTCGAACATACTAGAATTATGCATCAGCCACTTTTATGCGTGCAATAACATGTTCAAGAAATTAAAAGGAAGGACTTTTTAAAAGAGCTCTTATTACGTACCTAATCCAAAATTTTCCTTTAACGTCTTAACATACATACATATGTAAGTATGTATGCGTGCAAAGGCAGAGAAAACAAATGCGCAGTTCTCTAGCCGGCTGACCCGAAATGGAAACAGCGCCGATCACCGTCTTATATTAAAATTTATATTTAACTCTTTTTTATTTAATTAAAAAACCCTCAGACAAAATTTCGCAATATTAAAATGGCTATAAAAGCAAGTAAGGAAGCCTAAGTTCGAGTGGAATCGAACATTAGATACTCAGCTGTATGCTTTCATTGTTTGTTTGCGTTTGATGGAAACACGGTGTAGGTACTTTCTATAAAGCAAGTGCTGCATAAAGTGGGCGTAGCCACGTCCATTTTCAACATTTTTATCAGTCATCCAACTAAGCATATGAATATTATTCTTTGTGCAAAATTTCACTCCTTTATGACTCTAGTTACAAAGATGTCACGTTACAAATTCCCAAAGGGTGTTCCAGAAATATCTTTGTTAAAAAGTAGGCGTGGTCATAAACCGATTTCAATAAATTTTTTCGTGTCTATTAACACAAGATATAAAAGTGTATAAACCAAGTTTCGTCATAATATCTCAATTATTTGTCGAGTTATAGGCTAAGAAATCTCGTATATTCCTGTTTCTAAAAAGAGGCGGTGCCACGCCCATTTTCCAAAATTTTTGTGGTTTTCGTTTTATGTCCGCAGTTGGACTCCTGCTATAAAATTTCAATGATATATCTTTATATTTGACAGAGATATCGCTTAAAATGTTTTTATTAGGCCACTTTATAATACCCATATTTAAAAGTGGGCGTGGTCGTCAACCGATTTCGCTAAAATTTTTAACATGTATTACCACAAGTAATAAAAGTGTACACACCAAGTTTCGTCATTATATATCAATTATTTGTCGAGTTATGGGCTCAGAAATCTCGTATATTCCAGCTTCTAAAAAGAGGCGGTGCCACGCCCATTTTCCAAAATTTTTACGGTTTTTGTCTTATGTTCGTAGTTAGACTCCTGCCATAAAATTTTAATGATATATCTTTATATTTGACAGAGATATCGCTTAAAATGTTTTTATTAGGTCACTTTATAAGACCCATATATAAAAGTGGGCGTGGTCGTCAACCGATTTTGGAAATTTTTCGTCCAAACATTTGCCTAAGTACATATATCACGCGTACTAAATTTCATTGATATATCTTCAATGGTTTCTGAGTTATGACTCATAAAACTTTCAATATTTGCCCCTTAATAAGTGGGCGTGGCACCACCCATTTTCCTAAATTTTTGTGCTTTTTGTTTTATGTACATAGCTGGACTCATGCCACAAAATTTCAGTGATAGATCTTTATATTTGACAGAGATATCGCTTAAAATGTTTTTATTAGGCCCCTTTATAGTTCCCATATATAAGTGGGCGTGGCCGTCAACCGATTTTGGCAATTTTCCGTCAAAACATTTGTTTAAGTAAGTAAATCACGCATACCAAATTTCATCGATATATCTTCAACAGTTTTTGAGTTATGACTCATAAAGCTTTCAATGTTTGCTCCTTAATAAGTGGGCGTGGCACCGCCCATTTTCCAAAATTCCATCAAATTTCTTCTTAGGGGCCTGAGCTCAACACGTGGGTAAAATTTCATCACTCTAGCTATATTAGTGGCTGAGATACCAGATTTCCGATTTTTTCTATATAGGAAAAGTGGGCGTGGTCATGGTCCGATTTCGCCCATTTTCAATACCAACCGTCCCAGTGTCGATACCAACTTGCATTTCAAATTTTATCAAAATATCTCAATTTTTGCGCGAGTTAGAGTGTTTACAGACGGACGGACGGACAGACGGACAGACGGACGGACGGACGGACGGACATGGCTCAATCGATTTCTCTTTTCACCCTGATCATTTTGATATATATAAGTCTATATCTATCTCGATTATTTCATTCTGTTACAATCCACCGTTATGTGATTAAAACTATAATACTCTGTGTACTAGTACAGCTGAGTATAAAAATTTGACCTCAGGGAGCAAAGCGGTTTGGAGGTCTTACTATAAGGATAGTGATCTTTCGTTCTGTATGTGAATTATTCCGCCCCCACCATCAATTTGTGTCAAAGTATAATATGTATTATAAAAGTTATAGGCAAATATGTTAAGTATATTCTTATACTTAATATATATGTAAGTACTTGATCGTATTATAATTATAAGTAAAACTTGTATGATTAAATAAAAAACAGTTTAAAAAAAGTGTGCTATTTATTTTCATTAAGTAATGTATTTAAATTCAGGTGGCAATCATTTCAAATTGATAAGATCATCGGCTTATTACAATTAAGAGGAGTTTCTAATGAAAATCAAGATTCTCTTCTCAATAATATTAAACAGGGTTTCGTCTTAATTTTACAGGTTATCTGCTAAATTTATGTGAAAAGGTTTCCTTATTTATTCTAGGAATCATCTTCTTAATTTTATATAAGAGGTTTTCATCTTAAATCCACGGGTCATCTTATTAATTATATTGAAAAATTTTTCATATTAGTTTTACTGATTATCTACTTAGTTTTATTAAAATGAGACATCCAGTCATAATAAGACGGGCATCTTATTGGAGAGAAAGCGTAGAGAAATCCGCTAAACTTTGTTCTAATTTATAGGGCATTTTAGGTGGCCTTTTGGCTCTGTGTATCGTGGATCCATACGAAGACTAGCATTAGTTTTTGTGTCTGACGAAAACTAGCACTTTAAATTTTTGTATAACGAAAAGTATCAATTTCGCTTACATAAATTTTGTTCCAGCTTCTTCGGCGGTGTTCCGGCGGTGCATGCCTGTAGCTTCGTCCATTGGGTGGTGCAAGTCCCCGGCGACGATATTGGCGACGCATAGTTAAGGACCGGCCGGCCAATTGTCTTATATGTCGCTATTAGTGTTTCCTTATCTTTGTCCCATGTGCTGCCGGCGAGTGATTTGAGGATTTTGTTGCGACTTTGTACTTTATAGGCAATCGCGGTCGTATGTGTGGAGAATGACGCAAGACTGTCGAACGTTACGCCTAATATTTTAGGATTGTTCTTCGTTGGTATCCTGTTATTCCCGATGTGAATATCGAATTCTAGTCTTACCTCATTCGTCCATGTCGTGATTATGGTGGCGGAGGACTTACACACTTGGTGACAAAGCCTGATTTCTTGAGTTGAAAAATGCTTGAGAGGTCGGAGAGATAATTGTTAATTTTTGAGCATAGGTCGTCGATGTCGGTGCCTGATGTCATTATCGAGCAGTCATCGGCGTAGGAAATTATGTTCACTCGTTCTGGTGGGGAGGGGTTGTGAGATGTAGAAATTAAACAACATTGGAGACAGGACACCACCCTTGCCTTAGATTTTTCGTTCATAAAGTCCACCGATGCTTGTCGACCACTCAGGTAGTTCGCGGACCAATCGCTTAAGTGTGGCGTGGTTGACCGTGTCGAAGGCTTTCGACAAGTGCCACGAGGACCGTTCTCTCGCAGGGGCGGCGTTGGTTAAGTCAACGGACTATCTGAGTGTTTATTGCGTTTAGATCTGTTGTTGTGCTGTACGTTTACGGAAGCCATGCTGGTGGATCGCAAATCTTAAGTTCTAATATGGGAGTAGTATGGCTTCAAGTGTATTGACTACTGGGTAGAAGAGAGATATGGGACGATATGACTCTCCTTGGTTAGCGGGGGTCTTTGTTTTAGTTAGTGGGACCATCCTTGCCATCTTCCATATGTTCGGGAAGGAATCTCTCCCATCTGTCAGAGATGTTTTATCATCAGCATGGATGTTCCGAATGGTCCAACTGTCTTAGACGATTTCACCTTTTTTATGGCTTCCAGAACCTCTTTGATGGAGATGTCAAGCTGCGCATCGTTATTTGGAAGTTTGAGCTTTTCTCTGAGTATTCGACGCTTAGCCTTGTCTACCGGAGATGGTAGCAGAAATTGTCGTCCAGATTGGTTCGCATGTTGCTTCGGGCCCGACCCAGCTTCAACTCCAAAGGTTATGGACACATTGTCCTTCGGCTTCATCGGGTTAAGACAGGGCTTTCAGGGTTGCCCAGAGCATGGCAACAGCAGCAGAAAGGTTGCAGGATTTGGGATGCTCCCTCCACTTCGACTTTTTGTGTTCGTCTACAAACGCCCGAATTTTCCGGTTGAGGTCATTTATGCGGGTGTCTCCGGGATCGGTGTGGCGTATCTGGTCTCGCTCTCTGGCTAATGCAGCGGTTTCACCCGGAAAATTAGGTCGAATCTCTGGGATTCTACCTGCCGGAATGAAACGTGCATTAGCTTTGACAACGACATTGCGGAATTTCTTCTCACCGCCGAGCACATTGGTCTGAGTGTATTCTATCCATCTGTCCCAGTCTGCCTTGTTGTGGTTGATGTATGTCCTATTGTCTGTCGTTATGAAGTCGGCAGGCATATCTATCGAAATGATTATGGGAAGGTGATCTGATGGTAGAGTCAACATAGGTTGCCAGTCTACGTTGCAGATTAGCGCTAACGATTGTGATGTCTGGCGAGCTGCAACAATTTCCCGTAATCCTAGTGGGGCCTCGTCGTTCGCCGTGCAGAATGTCGATGCGTCTATCTGATCTGCAAGATATAGGCCTCGTCTATCTTTTGACAGAACCGATTTCCATAGCTTACGATGAGCATTAGCCTCCTACTACCAGCCGATTGTCTCCCGTTAGCAGCGAACTGATTTCGGGGAGATATTGCTTCGAGTAGCAGGAGGCTGTTGGTCTATATATGTATATGTATATCATCCCTGCGAATAACAAAACAGTTATGTAAATGTTTAGGAATTTTTTTATTGCATTTTTTATTACCCCTATTCATTGCCCACATTTCTGCTTTTGCAGTTTTTTCATATCTGGTTTGGTTTAGAAGCTATCAAATAAAGTAAGCGCGTGTTGTACTATAAATGTTCTGAGAAAAAGGTATGCGCTTACAAACATACTATGGGCAAAATTGCAACTATTAGTTAATTAGTTACCCTGCAAAAAAATGTGCGATTAATACCGAAAGATATTTGTCCCGGATTGATCTCTTTCGAGAACAATCGGTCCACAATTAGTCCCCAATTGTTCCCGTACGGGTATAAATGTAGACTAATTGTAGACCAATTGTTCCCGAACGGGTATAAATGTAGACTAATTGTAGACCAATTGTTCCCTAACGGGTATAAATGTAGATTAGTCGCTTTCATCCCGAACGGGTATAAATGTAGATTAATCGCTTTCATCCCGAACGGGTATAAATGTAGATTAATCGCTTTCATCCCGAACGGGTATAAATGTAGATTAATCGCTTTCATTCCGAACGGGTACAAATCTAGATTCCTTAAATGTAGAAATTTTACAAAAATATGCAATGTATTTAAAAAATTGTAGAACAACCGGTAAAACAAATTGAACACCCTTTCTTTTAATAACAATGATGAATAATAATTTTAACAAAATGTTGCCTAAAATATTCTATGAAAAAATCCTTTACATTACGCTCATATAATGCATACTCAAAACTTACAATTTTTTTATTTATTTATTGAGATTTTTTTTTCAAAAGTAAAACATTATATCGTCGCTGCGCCAACAAAAAGAGCTATATGTTTTTCAGCAACTTTTCAAGAGAGCAAAAAAACCGTTTTCTGGTGATCCTAGAGAATATTTTTTCTAGTTTGAATTGTTAACTAATGATACTACACATATGTAATAGACTTGTGCAATTTTTTTTTTACTTTTTTTGACCAACCACTTCGCATGAAACATTTGCGCCGTTTTACAGCACATAGCTCTTTTTACAAATTGTTTAAATTTGCTAGTGGGGGTAAGAAATCGTGAAAGATGTGTATACAATTCTTCGCTAGGGTCCGATGCAATTAGCGATAGCTTGGAAATGCATTATTTAATTGACCAGTGCCCCTCCTATTTTGAAAATTGGTCACATACGCTTTTTTTAAATAATTTTTTTACACAAAAATAACCTGAAATCAAAAAACAATTATACGAAAATAGATGTATAAATGATTTTACAGAGCATTTCTACTCCTGAGAGCATATAGCTGTGTTTGATAACTTCTAACCAAAGAAGGATATCAGAAAACGAGAAATGCATAAATGTGGCTAGCGGATAGCGCTAAATAAATATGTAATAAAAAAAAATCGAAAAAAAACATATAACTGAATTTGTTGGCGCAGCGACGATATAATATTTATTTATATATGCATGAACATTTACAATTTTTTAAAGATTGTTATTAAAAATAGTCTTGGCGAACAACTTGGAAAAATCTACATTTGTACCCGTTCGTGCTGGAAGCGATTGATCTACATTTGTACCCGTTGGGGATGAAAGCGATTGATCTACATTTGTACCCGTTCGGGATGAAAGCGATTGATCTACATTTGTACCCGTTCGTGCTGGAAGCGATTGATCTACATTTGTACCCGTTCGGGATGAAAGCGATTGATCTACATTGGTACCCGTTCGGGTATACAAGTTGAACAATTAGTCTCTTCATAGGACATGCTCGAACAAATGCGATCAATTCACTCCATATAAAGTGATGTAAAATTGTATTAGTCGCATGCTCCCTTGCGATTGATCCCGGACACGTCCCGGATTAATCGCATTTTTTGCAGGGTAGATACTCAACTTGTTCACACAAATTAGGCCTAGCGGTGTATTGTGTACAGATTGCATACGTTTTTACAAAAAAAAAAAAAATAATAAAAATTTCTGGAGTATAAAAACAGCTATATGCATTAAAAAGGCTTAAATCTTTATCATGTCGCAAAGGGTAAAAAAAGTGATTTATCTTTTCATAAATCAATAGCAGTGATATAGTACCATCCTTTCTGAATTAAAGGTTTGCTAAATTTTGCAAATTGACGCCAAGAATCAGTTTTTTTGCCCTCCTGCAAAGTTACTGAAAAATACATAACTGTTTTTTTATTCGCAGGGACGATATGCAGTTCGACGTCGCCTGCTCGGGCTGCTATGCCTGATATTCTAAGGTAATCTTCACGCGGGAGATGTCTGCTTCGATTAGACGGTATTGCACGGTGTTATGAACGCAAAACCACCACCATTACCTCTTGCACGGTCCCTACAGCGGATGTTGTAGTCCGCATGGTTGATCAAAGCTGAGTTGGATGTCAGCTGTTTCCTGGACCGCAGCTATAGGTATCTCGTGCCGATTCATAAAGTCTATTATCTCTGCGATCTTTCCAGTGAGACCATTGCAGTTAAATTGCAGTAGTTTGAAAGGACGCGGAGGGGTGAAAGTAACTCTAGGCTTTAATGACTGCTGTACTGTACTTGCTAGCTGGTGTTGTGTTGCCGCTGTTTGCTGCCCTTGGGTAGGCGATTGCCTTCCCATTGGAGTTGGCAAGCTGGATTGTCCAGCTTGACAGCATGGTGCGGTGTAATTTTCTGTCCAGTTTCTGGTGGAAAGTAAGCCCTTTTAGGCCAACACACATCGAAATCGGGTCGTCTTTTTTGATGGTATTCAGGGCTCACTGGCATGGTTGTAGCATTATGCCACCAACAACAATTCCCGTGTATTTTTAGTGCTTTTTGGAAAGCGGTTGTCAAAATTCAACTGAATTTGACAATTATGTGATGTGGTGCTTGCTCACAGGCAATCGCAGCGAAGAAAACAAAAAATCAGCTGATGGCTTACTACAACCATGTGGGTGAACCCTGGTATTAACATCACTTTATATTTTTTTAATACTTAATTACTAAATCTTAAGTTTTTTATGACCTTTTATTTTAGGAAAATTTGGTGTGAAAAATTAAAAATTGTATAATGGTAGAAGTGATATGGCCCTCAGAATGAATACTTTTACGGCAATCCAGCAATCCGTTTAACCGACAACAGAGTGGAATTACATGTATTGGAATGACGATCGACACATTCAGTACTTAAGCTTTGCGTTAAAAATGTATGTAATTGAAATATGTTGTTAGTTAAACGGAGCCGGATTGCAGGAAAAGTATTGATTCTGACGGGCCCATTATAGATCTATGTATTCCTGTTCGGAGATCACCACATCTCTTCATCAAAATTCTTTTCCATTGCGTTTACCGAGATTTCAACATTTATATTTTTGTTTATATTTTAATTATTTTTTCTCTTCCTTACTTCCATCCTTCGTACTCTACAATTACGTCACAAACGAATTACTCCTTTCTAGATCTCTTTGAATGCGCAATCGCATTGAATAATGAAATTTGTAAAGTAAAACTAAAACTTACCTTGCTTTCGTCATTATCACACTGCAAAAGAAAAGTAAAAGGAAGAAAATATTAGCGCACTGTTGAAATATATAAGAATAACAAAACCAAATACTTACGATATTAAGCCCCATCCCAATATTTTTGCATGTGACGCCCGCCTGAATGAAAATTAAATAAAAAACAATAATAATTTAGTATATGTTTACGTTATCACAATGAAGGAACTCAAAGTCCTTGAGGGTATAAGGGGTGCAGGCCTCTTCGATTTTCTAATATGTAAGAATGCTATAATGTGATCCCAGTTATCAAACAGATCTTTTTACTAAACATCTTTATTTATTGGGCTATGGGCAGTGTTAGACTGACATAACTATACCATGGCTTTCGAAGCTGCAACGGTTCTAAGCCTACTGAGAAATGTAACTGCAACCTTTCAGAACTCAAAGGTCATTTTAGTGAAATATAATTAAATTCGATATTGATTCCCAACCAAAGAATCTCGGTCCAGTAGTGCGACGCAGAAAAGGTACAAAACTGACAAAAACCATTGAATAAAAGAAAAGAAAAAGTTAAAAAAAAATTCACGAAATTGAATTTCAAAGTGCAGAGTGCGCAAAGCTATCAAAATACAACGTTACTACATTTCTCCAAAGCCGGTTACTTTCCCATAGACGCTAGCAGATGGCTCCTCATTATACTAAATTTTCAAGTTAATATAAAGTGGGCGTTCGCTATAAAAGACAGACACCACGAATCATTTACAATTAATGGTTTTCAAATACTTACGTCGCGTATGCGATCGAAAATATCGTCTTTATTTGGTGTGGCTTGTGCGACTTTTGGCGCTAATTGCTGGGTTGTAGTTGATGATGATCCAGCAATATCCGGCACCATTGTTCCAACTGAACCCAGTGTTCGTATGTTGTCTGTTGTAGTCATTGTCACATCATTACTGCCGCCGCCGCCGCTACTGTTACTGCCTACCAATTGCGTATGATTTGGCGACTAAATACAAACAAACCATAATAATTTTAGTTTATATTTCAAAATGTGTCAATAAAAATGCGAATGTTTTCAGATATTATCTACTCACATTTGCCGTCACATTCATAAAATGTGTAGTCATTTTCGGACCTGGTCCAGTTCTTGAGCCAAAGGATGTATCCATTGGTGTTTTAGTTCCTGTCGATGGACTGTTACCAGTGATTTTTACATTATCCATTATCATTGGGTTCCGATAACCACCATCACTTCTTTGTATTGGTACAGTGGTATTAGTTGATGGTTGGATTGGATGAAGTTTTAGTGAAGTATTCGCATGCATAGTGCCGCTGGCTAACTTTTTCTCCGGCATCGCCGTAATCGTAGTAGATGCGCTTACGGTGGCCGGTGATGATTGTTGCGCCGACGCTGCGACCGTTGATGATATGCTACTTGGTAGCATAGAGACTGTATTGTTTGAGTTGGAAGTGGAGTCAATGGAATTGGAACTAATGCGAGTTTTAGTCGTTGAGGAGGAATTTTCCTTAGTTTTGGAAGGCTTGTCGAGTTCGGCAGTCGCGCCACCAGCAATTGTCGAGTTGCTCGATGACGCTCCACTATCGGTTGCAGACAAAACGTTTCGACAATCAGCCACTGCGTCAACTGAAGTCATAGTAGCATCTTCGTCCGTATTGTTTATGTTGCTAGAGGCTGTCTCAGCGATTCCACTACTGCTACTGCTACTACTACTTCCACTACCGCTTCCTTCATTGTTGTTGCCATTGATGCTGTTGTTGTTGCCACCATTATGATTCGTTGCCGTCATTGTAGCTGCTGACGTTGCACTACCAGCCGTTGCAGCTGCTGCTAATGCTGTTGAGTTAGTGTTGCCACTTACGCTTGCGACACTCTTACAAATGCTAGTGTTTTGATTTTGTATATTTACTAAATTACTCGCAACACTGTTATTATTATTATTATTGGAATTTTGATATTGGCTCTTCCATGGGGGCGAGATTACATCCATGGGACTGTCTTGAACTGTGGCAGATGTCACGGTATGTGTTGGATGACAATTACTGTTGTTGCTATTATTATTGCCTAGCAATCGAGCATTATTACTGCCATCTTTCATAGTATTTAGAGTCAAGTTTAAGATATTGCTACCGCGTATATGATGGTGCTGACCAGTATCGATAATCTTTGGCATTTTCGACTCTTCGATGCTATATGAACAAGTTAATTCCTCCAAAGCCGATAAACGTTTTTCTTTTCGTTTTTGCCCCAACTTAATTGCGAACTATAATTATATGAATAAATGTGTTAAAAATCTATGTACCTAGTTATGTATTTTTATTTATTTTTTTTTTTTATTTTTTTTTTTTCTTTATTTCACCAATGAATACAAATAGTGTTCTTATAGGCTACGCGATAACAAATGTATGTATAAATATGTAACAGTGCAATTACTTAAATTAAGTTAAAAACCTAGGTATAAAAATTATTCAACTCAGACTTTATGCGATCTTTTGAAAAAGAAAGGTCGATGTCGATAAATTTAGATATTCTGTTAATTTCTGCAAGCGCTCTAGCAATAGACCAATGTAGAACAGCTCATGGCACCGAAGAGTTCTAGAAGGCACATTAATAAAAATTCTCTCAAGAATAACGGGAGAGTCTATATCACCGCGGAAAACATCGAATATGAATGATAAGGACAGTATTATTCGCCTATTGTGCAAGGTTTTCAAGCCAATAAGCAGGCATCTCGACTCGTAGGAGGGGATAGGATCCATGAATCGGAGTGCAAACCGGATGAATACTTTTTGGATACGTTCGATTCTGACAGCATGACATGCATAATATGGAGACCAGATAAAAGCTGCATATTCTAATCTGGATCGCACAAATGCCATGTACAGAAGCTTGAGAGTATAGGTCAGTAAAATCTGTACTATGCCGCCTAACAAATGCAAGCATCGCATACGACTTTGTAATTATAAAATTTATGTGGCTGGTAAACGAAAACTTCGAGTCAAAGATTACACCCATGAAGATATAGAAAATACATATCGATGCTTCCAAACAATACTGCACTAAGTCGACTTGGTACGTTTTCCCGTTTTTGTGTTTTCAAGTATTACGTGTCTTAATTTGGATGCTGTGAAATTTTGGTATCAGTCAGACAATCCAGTCAAAAGTTATAAGAAAAAGTGTACATATAATAAAACTCGAGCTTTTTACAGAAAAAAAATATTGAAAACTTGCTATGAAAAACAACGTAGCAAATTTTTATTTTTTCTTATGGTGTTATATAAAGCGTAGCCTAACTTAGATGGTATCGAGTTTTGGTAGTGACCATTCAATCCAAATAGAAGTTACAAGCGAAAATATACTTACCCCCTTATTCATAAAAAATAAAATAGGTTTATTGAGCTCTTATAACTGAAAACTTGTATGGAAATGTCATTTTAAAAAGCTATATAAACCTTTAATATTTTTTATGAATAAGGGGGTAACCCCCTTAGTATACAACTGAAGTTTCATATCGAATTTAAACTTTGAGAGCTTCCCCTGTAAAACACAGTTTTCAGACTTAGTACAGTATTGGTTGGAAGCGTCGATATGATATAATATACATATTACATATACAGTGTTGGAAAAAATAATAGGGACACGAGAAATATTTTACAATTCTCCATTTATTTCATTTTATGACCAAACAATAATTACTATATATTGATAGTTACACGGAGAGGACATGCTTCAATGACTCTGGGGTGGTTTTTGTATAATAATTTAATTTTTTTAAACAAAAATAATGAAATGTATAATTTAAGTTGGAAAAAATAATAGGGACAAACTTTAAATTCGATTGTTTTTTCAAATAATCTACAATATTACTGCTGCAAAAAAAACTTTTCTTAAACCAATTTTTTTCTTTTCATTTTTATACTCAGCTGTACTGGTACACTATTATATTTTTGATTTCCTAACGGTGGATTGTAACATCATGAAAGTATCCTGTCAGGCAGTCTATGTCGCTTCTGTGACAGAGAATATGAGTCTGCAGAGCATATACTGGTCGAGTGCGATGAAATTGCAAGGAAGCGTGAAAGATTCCTGGGCACGCCTTGACCAGGTCAGGGACACATTCAGTCTCTAAAGACGAGCGATATCCTTCGATTCGGTGCCACGCCCACTTATTAAAGGACAAACATTGAAAGTTGTATATGTCATAACTCAGAAATCATTGTTGTAGCCACCAAGATACTCCTCGGGGGTATTGGGGAGTGTAGGGGAAGTAGCAGTCCCTTGCCAGATACATATGCAAATCCGATACGCTCGGGTACTATTCCCTTCTGACACTAGCCCGACTGTCAAGGGAACGATTTTTTTTTTTTTTTTGGCCATTATCAACTTTTCTTTAGTCGCCTCTTACGACAGCCATTCCTTACCACGGGTATATTTTAAGGCGCATGACCCGTTGGTGTTACTCAGAAACCGTAGCATATATCGCTGAAATTTGTGTACAACTATAGACATAAAATAAAAAACCCAAAAATGTGTGAGATTGGGCGTGGCATAGCCTCTTTTTAGACAAAGGAATCTGTTATCACTTGACAGACATGCACAAATTTAGCAAATTTTTACAAAAATATATCTTGAACGCCCTTTGAAAGTTTGTACCGTGACATTTTTGTAACTAAGTCATATGGTATGAATATTTATACGCTTAGTCGGAGCACTGATACAATTTTTTGAAAATGAGCGTGGCTATGCCCACTTTAAGCGGCACTCGCTTACATAAAATGCACCGTGTTTCCAACAAACGCAAACAAATTATGAAAGCATACAGCTGAGTATCTACTGAATTCCACTCGAACTTAAGATTCCTTACTTGTTTTCTTTCCTATTTCTAAAAGTGCAATATATATGTAATAGTAATAAATAAATAAATAAATAAATAAAATGTATTTATATACTACATACATACATACCAAGGCTGCAAATAAACGTTATTTTTAACAATAAACAAAAAAAAATTTTGTTTCTGTTGAAATATTCGATTTTATATACGTAAAAAGCATAACAAAATCCATTTCGTTTCAACTGTTATCAAAAAAAATTAACAAAATTTTTTTTGTTTTGATAATTATCAAAACAATTATTTCAAAAAAATATAGTTTCAAATTTAAACAAAAAAATTGACTTTTCAATAATTTCGTTTTCTATGAAGAAAAGAAATTTTACGTATGTTTGTATGTATGTACATACGTACATGAATAAAAACAAATACAATTTTTGTTAATTTTTTTGATTTGCATTACCATTCACTATTGAATGGCAATGCAAATGTGGCTTGCACTACCATTCAGTAGTGAATGGTAATGCAAATGTGGCTTGCACTACCATTCAGTAGTGAATGCGAATGCAAATGTGGTTTGCACTACCATTCAGTAGTGAATGCGAATGCAAATGTGGTTTGCACTACCATTCAGTAGTGAATGCGAATGCAAATGTGGCTTGCACTACCATTCATTGCATTCCCACTACAAGTATGATTTGTGAAAACCTATGATCGTAGTTTAGGCATGAAGTGGCCAATCTATTTAATAACGGGAACCACATTTGCATTACCATTCACTACTGAGTGGTAGTGCAAGCCACATTTGCATTACCATTCACTACTGATTTCGTTGAGCAGCCTTGATACATACATGCAAAAGTGAAAATATTCATATGAACGTACCTCCAAGTCTTCATAGGATTTAAATTCCAGTATTGCAAAACCATCAATGATTTCTTCTTCCAAAACAGGTGATCTAGGCAATTTTCGGCGCACCGGAGGTGGCGGTCTCGGTGGTGGTTTATCTCGAGGCAACAACAGAGTCGAAGAAGACGATGTCGATAGTAAATCTTCATCCAATGACTCTCCTTCACTGTCACTAGGCGTCGCCATTAGACCAGTATTACATTCGGGCGAATGCGGAGGATTTAAAAGTAATGAAGCAATGCTGTCAGTAGGTGGCAATATACTCCCATTACTGCTACTTGTAAAATTCCCATTTGAATTATTGCTATCTTCACCCATGCTGCCTGTACTACCGGGATGATATAGTAGACCACTATTAGGGGCATTATGCGGTACGTTGGAAGCGAAACGGTTTTCCCGTTCAGCTTGCAATCTTTGTGCTCTTTCACGTCGTCGTTTCTGTTGTCTCTGCTGTTTAGCATTTAAGCTGGCGTTATTAACAACAGCGCTTGTACCACAACTGTTATTGTTATGACCATTTGTAGCAGATAGAGTATGGCTCTGCTCGGCTGCGGCTGCAGCCTTTGCTTTTGCTGACATTGAAGCTAAAGACTCAGTATCTGAGTCACCATCGTTATTAGCCGGATTGGTCGGAGATCGACGCTGCTGCGGTTGTGAAGAAGCAGCAATATTGCTATAGAAAGCGCTAGCACCGTTACCTCCACCAGGCCCTCCAACTGTGCTGCCCGCAGAAGACATTGATGATGTACCGACACCATTTAATCCACTGGAGCTACTACTAGTGTGCGGCGAAGGCGGCGGCAAATTTAGTTGATCTCCAATTCCCCCACCTATTTGGTGTTGGGGCTGATGCTGTTGTCCAATTACGGCACCTGTATTACTATTAGTTGTGCTACTCTTTATAGAACCCGGTCCAGGAGGTTTAAGCTCGTGCGGGTCCATATTGTGCTATTATGCAGATGTTCAGCGCAGTACCCGCCTACGCGAACGCTAACACAATTGAAGCCTAGGTTTTGTGCAATGAGTACCTAGGACCCGTGATGAATTCCTGATTTTTAAGCTCCCCGCATCTATGTATAATCATTGCGAACGTTTAGTTCTGCAATTTTTTTTTCTAATTGTGCACAAGGTGATTTTTATGGTAATCGGAAGAAAAAAACCAAAACAGTACAAAATCCTTTTGGTTGACAAAATCGATGACACCGAAAAATGCAGCTATGAAAAACCTTTTACATTGTATTACTATGCCAGGTCATTCATGGATGCTCTCATTAATGTTCTGTATGTGTGCAAATACATAAATTTCTTTATAATCCGAAATTAGTAATCATGACTATGTTCTTTATATTTTTTTTATTGATTTTTATAAGAAATTTTTAGTGTGCAAATTTTTTCACTTTACTTCGCATTTTACACTCCATACACTTTTTATAATTTACACACATCTTTTAATGTGCCTTTCTTCATTTATTTGCTTTTATGTGGCCTGTCCTTCTCTGCTACTCTGCTTCACCCCTCCAACAAATATGCACCATCTACTAACCACTCACTCAATTGGGGCGAACACGAATCGCTTGTGTTAAAACGTTTTTTTTTTTTTACTTCGTTTTTAGTGAAGTTTTTTATTCACATCTTTATACCAATCGTTTTGCCACAAATCTTATGTAAATATCCGTTAATCAAAGAGATTTATTGTTTTTTATACTCTTTCGAATTTTCTCCAAACCAAAGAACTTTATTCATGGAATTGGATTGAAAATACCAAATTGCTGAAGTTTATTCTTGTTACTTTGTCTCCTTTTGTAATTGTCTTTCTTGTTGGTTTTTTGATTTCCATTCTTTTTCATTGCGGTTAATCTCTATTACAATTTTCTTCAGATTTCTTAATACACTGCTTTTGCATAGCTTTTCCGTATGTTCATATATCTCTTTCTTTCTTTGTCATTATTTATGCATTTTTTGTTTACGGTTGAAACGTATATCAGCGAATTGCGAATTCACCTCAGCGATTTTCGTAGGCATGGTGCTGTTCGTCTGATATCTATTATACCGCAATGGGATAATATCTGATTGATCCTTCTATATATGTATGTATGTATGTACCTACATATATGGGCTTTGTTCAGAAACTCAGTTGAAGCGCAACCTGCTTTTGTAGTACAAGCAGAGCGTTCATAAACGTAAATTTTGCATGAAGCTTCGCTCATCACAATCATCAAAAAAATAATTACTGCCGCTGTTGCGTTTCATGCTGCGTTTCTGAACATACCCATGTATGTATCTAAAAACTGTGTTTTTAACACGATCCAAACCAATTGCCAATATTAATATTTAATCAAATCAAAAATATCTATTACAATCTATTCGGATCCGAAATTGATCCAGATAAATAACAGACAGGATCACAAAATTGTTGTTGCATTTGCATACAAAATTTTTATCCGGATCTAGATCACTGCCACGGGAACTCACCTTATGTCTTGCCCAAACGAATACAGCTAATATTTAAGTAAAATTCTAGTTAACTTCCTGAACCACATATTATGCATCTATAGGGGCATTTCAGTTATTACATCTGGGTCTGGGTTAAGATAAATTTTTACTGAAACAATCCGGCTCATAATGAAAATTGGCTGCACTTGAAAAGAACTAAAAAGAAGAAGAAACATATACACCATATACCCAGCAGTAAAAATCTGAAATTTTTTTTTTTTTTTTTTTTATCATCCAATATATTTTGTCAACTGTATAAATAAAATACATCTAACAATTTTGTGGTTCGTTAAAAGTAATTAATAATTAATTATGACTTAATAACTTGGTGGGCATGTATGGATTGCTCTCAGTAGTGCATCCATTTATTGTAGTCCATCAATAAAGATCTGTAAAAGACTTTCTTTTGAGGCGTACGAAACTAGTTGGTCTTGCCGTCAGGGCTAGAGCGAGGGGGTTGGGGTGAGATAGTAGTCTCGTTTTGTATGATGTAGCATACTTTCTGATTTCTTGAGCGACAGTAGGTATCTTTAGGTCACGATGCAGACGGTCGTTTGTGACGTAGTAGGGTGCATTTACAATCATTCTAAGAGTTTTCGATTGGAATCTTTGGAGAATCTCTATATTTGAGTTTGCTGCGGTTCCCCATAACTGTATGCCATAGGTCCAGATGGGTTTTAAGATAGCTGAGTAAAGCAGGAGTTTGTTGTCGATTGATAGTTGGGAGTTTCGATTCATGAGCCAATAAAGATTTCTCAGTTTTATACCAAGAGCTTTTCGTTTGGTGAATATGTGGGTTCTCCATGTTAGCTTTCTGTCAAGGTGCATACCAAGGTACTTTGTTACGTCACTTTGTGGTATATCAATGCCATTGAGTTTTACGGGTGGGCAAGTGTTACGTCTAGTGGTAAACGTCACTTGGACGGATTTTGATTCATTTGACTTTATCCGCCAGTCTTTCAGCCAATGGGTAATTTTATTTAAACTTCTTTGAAGCTTGAGTGAGGCCACATTAGGGTTGGGATCTGCAGCCAGTACGGCAGTATCATCGGCAAAAGTGCCAATAGTAACTCCTTCTGCTATTGGGAGGTCATACGTGTAAAGTAGGTAGAGTATTGGGCCCATTACACTACCTTGCGGGACGCCTGCTAAGCTCTCGTAAAGCTCAGACTGCTCTGCTCCTTCTTTGACGAAAAAGTAGCGATTTTTTAGGTAAGATTGTATAAATAGGAAGTAATTTGTAGGGAGAGTATTTTTTATTTTATATAGGAGACCGTTGTGCCATACGCGAAAAAAATCTGAAATGAATCATTTATGAATCACTGATGAAATTCATCATGAGGAGGCATCAGTGAATGCTTTCATATAAAGGCTGCTGAATTTTTTCAAATAAATGGTTTGCTTTCCTCATGCCTATATGACTCCGTTCGGAGCCGGCATAAAACTGTCCAATGGTAGGAAAAACAAAAGGAGCACACCTCGAATTGGGAGAGAAGCTCGGCCATAAAACTCGTCAGATTTATAATAGCTCAAAAACAATTCTTCTGTACGTTGAAAAGAGACAAATATTCCCTCAAAAACAATTTGATTGACTTTAAACTTCAAACTAAATGAAAATAAATATTTCAAAAATTATTTTTTTGGAAATTTGATTTTAATTACTGAAATAAATTATGAAACTCAAATGGCGGGATAGCTATGTATTCCATGTTATAAGGAGAAGGCAGTGCGCAGTATAATTTTTCTTCCGGACTTCTTCTTTCCCCTTACGGCCAAAGCAGAAGCTTACAAGAGGCAAATTTGAAATTTGTATTTCCATATATTTTTTATTTTAAATATAATTTGTTTTATAGTTGTCAAATTGAAAAATTTGTCAGAAAAGCTGCCGAATGTCAAAAAACCTACCGAAATACAAGCTGTCTCGTGGGTTTTTAACCGCCTAGATGGTATTTCGTTTGGTTTTTTCAATTTAGCTTGCTCGCTTGCACCAACGCAAAACGATAGTGATGAATATTCAACAAAGAATGATCAATGATCATTTAGCTGTGAAACACATTTACTGCAGGGTATATGTATATATATGTATACATACACAAATGTCACTTTTCAGTTCTGCCAAATCAAAAAAGCACTGTGCTGCCAAATCAGCACGGAAAAAACAAATCGAACAGGGCGGATCAGAAATTGAACCAGCAATTTATCTAGTTTAATTGAGCTGAAATCTTTGTTGTTGCATTTACATGCAAAAATATTTATCTGGGTTAGGATCACCGTATGTGAAACACGGCTTATATGTACTTAGCTGATGTAGAGCTCGAGATTGGTAGAACAGAACCAAGAATTATCTAAGTTGGATTAACATTGAACGGAACTAATTAAAGTATGTACACACATATGCGCAAACAAAATGAAGAATAAAAAATTAGAGTACCTACACCGAATTAACAAAATTAATATAAAAAGCTGTCATCCTCATATAAGGCGAGTTCCCGTGGCAGTGATCCAGATCCGGATAAGAAGTTTGCATGCAAATGCAACAAGAATTCTGTGATCCTGGCGTTTATCTGTATCAATTTCGGATCCGTATAGATTGTAATAGGTTGTTTTGATCCAGATAAATACCAGGATCACAAAATTGTTGTCGCATTTGCTTGCAAAATTTGTATCCGGATCTGGATCACTGCCACGGGAACTCAGCTATTTACAGCAATAGGTGAGTTCCCGTGGCAGTGTTCCAGATCCGGATAAAAATTTTGGGTCGGCTTCCCAATAATGCCGCACGCCCCCAAAAAAATGACTTTTACTGGATGGTAGGGGAGGGGAAGTAGGTTCTGAATTTGTTAAATTTGGGCGCCGGACGTACCTGGTTTTCCCGGAATTTGTTAAAGTTGTTTAATTTTTACCTATTTTTACACACACACACACAACTGACATAGGTACAAGGCAAGTATTTGTACAATTTTGCGAGTTGAAATGGCCGCAAAAGTACTGTTGACCGGGCCATAGATATTACGCTGAAGGGTGTACTACGCAGAAGGACATCACCGTGGCGGTAGCCACGGTTAGGTTGTATATCCGGACTTTGGTGGCGTAGCCCAGGGTTATTTTAAATAAGCGCGGCCGAAGGCCGCCAACGCAGAAAAGTGTTCTGCGCAAAAGCACTGTGTTTTTTCTTTATCTATCGAACTTATATGGAGTTACTAAACTTTAACCATAAATTCCTCGAAAACGAGGTACGTCCGGCGCCTAAATTTTACGGATTCAGAACACCCTTCCCCTCCCCTAACCCACGGTACAAATCGTTTTTTTGGGGGCGTGCGGCATTATTGGAAAATTTCCCCAAAATTTTGTATGCAAATGCAACAATTTTGTGATCCTGTTATTTATCTGGATCAATTCCGGATCCGTATAGATTGTAATAGATATTTTTGATCCAGATAAATATCAGGATCACAAAATTTTTGGTGCATTTGCTTGAAAAATTCGTATCCGGATCTGGATCACTGCCACGGGAACTCAGCTAATGTAATAGCTTGTGAAGCTATCTGTTAGGAGCGATATTCGTTCAGATTGGATTTCAGCCTGAAATTTAGTTCACCCCATGGAGGAATCATGGTTCACCCGTTTGCAAAAATATTCCCTTTAAACACTATATTTGTCCCTTTCGCATGCCTAACTTCAATAAGACGTTGATGGAGAAATAATACATAGACAAAAACAGCGAAACCGGTGGAAAGTAGATAATAGAAAAATGCGACAACTGCACATTTCAATGGTTGCCATCTTCCCACTATAATTAATTTTTTGGTTATAGTCGAGCTTTCTGGAGAAAAAAATTAAGATTTGTTTATTGCTTTACATAACAGAAAATAATCAAAATAAAACGACCAATAAAATCGCATAAATATAATTCTGTAAAGATTTATTTCGAGCTTCTCCAGGAAAAAAATACTTTCGATACGCGATGGTTGCTGGCAAACTCATTGCATGTATGCACTTACTATTTAATATTAAAATTTTTTGACTTATTAAATCGTTGAGATATAAATATTCTAAATTGGTAATGCGTACGGGATAATATAAAAGGGTATCAAACATCCATTTCCCCATTTTTTACTGATTCACAAAAGGCGTTGAAAACACATTAGTGCTATTTTGTTTTTGCATTTTCTTCCTACATTTTTCATTGTCTACTATCCGCTTGTATGTATTTAAGAATGAACGATGAAGCAAACTACTTGTTAAATCAAAGTTGAAAGAGAAACATGAAAAAGGTGGCAACGGACGGACAAGTTTCAATTAAAAAAAAGTGTGCCGTCTTTGAGGACAGGTTTATTGAATCCTTTGCACGAAACAAAGAACTTGTAATAAATGTCTATTTTTCTTTTTATTTTGCTATTCAAGTCACGTAATTAATATTTTAGTTTAATTGTCATTTTTATTAGTATTCTGCTTATACACTAATTTTTACAATTGGATTTTGGCACTTTTTACGCACGCAATCACGCACATTTCGCTATCTCGCTCGCACACCAACCACACGCGCAGTCAAGAAAATTTGGAAAGAACGACTGCATTGAAGAAAAGCAAACGCAGCTACGGAATATTAAATTTTTTCACCTTCAAATTGTACATAAAAAACCTATATTCTGCACATATTTTTATATCGATACGATGTCGATGAGATTTCTCCCGTGATTAATAGGCTTTTTATTGCAAAAAAAAAACGAAATTTTACCAGTTTTTTTCTAATTACTTTCCGCCCAGTCACTGAACAAATTTTCACACAGCAAACTACCAGTATATGTATGCAGCGTTGCCAATTAAAAAATTTTAAATTTACCAAAATACAAAATAAAAGTAACCAAACCTAGTAACATGTAACCAAAATTAATATTTAGGAGTTGAATTTTTTGAAGTGGGCTACCTAAAATTTTTTCGACGGTCATGTATTTTAATGAAAGTGGGTAGTATGGCTCACAACGCTTAAACAAAAATACGTATTTAACAATTTTTCGAAATTCGAATTATTTTCAAAGTTATAGCTATCAACACTTTTCGAAGTTCCTCAGTTTTTGCCGATTTTCTCACGATAGGTCAAACCGATTTTGCTAAATTTTGATATATATATAAAAGATGATATCTTCTAGCAAACTGCATTTCTTATTTTTGCAAATAATTTTTTTTGCAAACATTATTCGCAATTTTTATGTTCTGGACCGCGGTCGGATGTCGCTTTTGTATGATGTTGTTGGGCATTCCATTAGTAACTATTAGAAAAAAAAAAATTTTGGGGCACTTTAACGGCGCGGGAATTACTAACATTTTTTACAGACTTATTTTTGTATGGAATTTTTTTTTACTTACTGAGTACTACGAATAATTAATTAAAGCATGCATAACTCCCGCACCCTTAAAGTGCCCCAAAATTTTTTTTTTTGCTAATAGTTACTAATGGAATGCCCAACAGCATCATACAAAAGCGACATCCGACCGCGGTCCAGAACATAAAAATTGCGAATAATGTTTGCAAAAAAAATTATTTGCAAAAATAAGAAATGCAGTTTGGTAGAAGATATCATCTTTTATATATATATCAAAATTTAGCAAAATCGGTTTGACCAATCGTGAGAAAATCCGCAAAAACTGAGGAACTTCGAAAAGTGTTGATAGCCATAACTTTGAAAATAATTCGAATTTCGAAAAACTGGGCCAAAAGTATTTTTTTTTGTTGTTGTGAACTATACAAAAAAGTTTCAGAAAGATAGTACAACTTCGAAAAAAAGTGGCCCACTTCAGAAAATTCAACTCATAGGCATATGTCCCGTTAACGTAACTGCTATTTATTTGAAAGCAAAACAATATATACGGTTAACAAAAACTAAAATATATCAATTATTTTAATTATTAAACAGATCAAACATCAAGCGAAATATCGCCCGGCCTTAGCGTTCTATCAACATTTAAAAACACGGCCAGATATGAGAATGAACAGAACCAAAAAGCTGACGAAAATCGCCAGACGAAAATTCGCCAGAAAGATTTATTTCTAATGTGGTCGCTGGCTCCTGACAAATTATTTGGACTTAAAAGCTTTTTAGTGCTTATCACGAAAATTATTTAATTCAATTTTTTATTGTTGGGGTAAATGGAAAAATTTCACCAACCATTTCCAGCGAAGGTTGTGTATAGCTATTTCACGAAAAACCATTTTCGATCATAACCACCCCTTTCGGAAGTGGATGCTCCTCACGAGGATCGAACCCGTGATACATTCCATCTTCAGCCGAAATATGCGAACGCTTTTACACGCTCGACCACTGAGACTCTGTGAAAGCTGTTGAATTTTTTCCACTTTTGCCTTAATCATTTTCCTGAAACAGCTTTACAGTCAACATTCGCTGGAAATTGTTGTTGAATTTTTCCCATTTACTCCCAACAATAAATTATTGGAATTTGATAAAAAAAAAAATACGACAAAGCAATTTGTATAACATATATTTATGGTTTGGAAAAATTAAAAGCGTATTCCTAAAAATTTAATGTAATTATGGTGTATTCAATACATGGACCTTGAAGGTAACCAAAACCGCCCGAAAGTAACCACGTAACCAAACGAAACAAATGTAACCAATTTTGGTAAAAATAAACCAAAGTGGCAACGCTGTATGCATGTACTAAACATGGTTGCCAGATATTTGCTACTCTCCAAATGAGTTTTGGTCAAGCAAAAAAAAACTGTCTTTTCCAGGCCTTTCAAAAGAGGCTACACAAAGAATTCTACTACCTGCCGTAATTTTCACAAATTTATTTAAGGGTTTTACCATGCATTGTTAATTTTTTAAAATTTTTTTTATTTTTTGATTACGGCTTATTTAGCCTAAATCCAGAATGTCTACAATTAATATATACATATATATATGATATATTCATGTGCCTTCCCGTCATTAGGGACGGGGGTTGCTGTCCATAACAAGATATGTTAACTTTCTGCCGTCATAAGGGCCGGATTTATGTCGTTCGCAAGAGATCATCTCAGTTTTTTTTCGTCAGAAAGGATGTGTATTCGACGTTCATGAGAGAATGTCCTTTCTCTATACAGGCTTTCACTCCACTACGAGCCGTTGCCGGTAGATATGAAAATAAAGGAATATCACGGAATTAGTTATCGAATTGATAATAATTTGCAATATGTGGTTAGTAATTTCTTGAATTTATTTATTTTAGGTCAAGTTTTTAATATTACTTGGCTTTGCTATGCTACGCAAGTATAAACGGGTCTTAAGAAATATTTAGGCATCATTGATATATATATATATATGTATGTAGATAATAAGGTGACCGAAATTTTGTAATACTCCAGGGAGACAAAAAAACAAATTTTTTATACATTGTATGTATGTAGGTTCGTTTTTATTATAATAATGAAGAATTAACATTGGTCAACGAAAAAAAATTCAATTGTTATTGTTCACAACGTCGTTTTAGCTGTTTTTATTTTAAGTATTTATTTATTTCAATTTCTGAACTCAATGAATGTGTAATTCTTACAGACTACACAAATCTGATACCATTTAACACCCAATAATAATGAGATCCTCCGGATACTTATTTTTGAATTATATAAATAGCATAAAATATTATATATATATAAATATTATATTATATTATAAATATTATCTAAAGTTGTTACTTAAATTACAAATATAAGATATATTTAGCCTGTCTTTAAGAGTAGACTTAGTATCAGCCAGGTTTAGGTTTAAAGAGTTTGCAAAATTATTAAACTCAGAAAATTACCTATTGCAGTGCAAATTAACTTCACTTGATGTTATGTTTTCTCTTTCAATATTTTTTTACAACGAGTGGCCTGACTGTGAATAAATAATAGAGATGTTTCAGCACAATCATCCAAAAAGATTTTTTTTACATTTAGAGGACATTTTTCCAAGTTCAAGAAATATGTCTTTAATGGCTTGATTTTGTCGCCAATATAGAACTATTTCTAATTTGGCAAGCGGGAAATTCTCAACTTCGATGGTTTTATTTCGATTTGAGAGGAAAAAGGTTAATCGAAAAAATAATCAAAAGGAAAAAACCGATAGATTTTAACTGTTAACCGAAAGCAAGAATTATCTAAAGAAGGATATCGCAGTAGATAAGCTGATTGGAATTGTGTATGTATACTAAAAAGTGTGAATGTCAGACAAAACGAATTGGCAAAAATTTTACCTTGAAATTCATTTCTCTTCTCTTTCACATTGACATTTTTGAAGAAAACACACACATAAAAACGGAAGTAATATAACCTCTATTTGGATAATATTAGGGGCATTTCAGTTATTACATCTGGGTCTGGGTCAAGATAAATTTTTACTGAAACAATCCGGCTCATAATGAAAATTGGCTGCACTTGAAAATAACTAAAAAGAAGAAGAAACATATACAACATATACCCAGCAGTAAAAATCTGAAATGAATCCTTTATGAATCACTGATGAAATTCATAATGAGGAGGCATCAGTGAATACTTTCATATAAAGGCTGCTGCATTTTTTCAAATAAATGGCGCAAAAACAATTCTTCTGTACGTTAAAAAGAGACAAATACTCCATCTAAAACAATTTGATTGACATTAAACTGCAAACTAAAAGAAAATAACTATTTCAAAAATTATTTTTGGGAAATGTGAATTTAAATTACTGAAATAAATTATGAAACTCAAATGGCGGGATAGCTATGTATTCCGTGTTATAAGGAGAAGCCAGTGCGCAGTATAATTTTTCTTCCGGACTTCTTTCCCCTTACGGCCAAAGCAGAAGCTTACAAGAGGCAAATTTGAAATTTGTATTTCCATATATTTTTTATTTTAAATATAATTTGTTTTATAGTTGTCAAATTGAAAAATTTGTCAGAAAAGCTGCCAAATGTCAAAAAACCTACCGAAATACAAGCTGGCTCATGGGTTTTTAACCGCCTAGATGGTATTTCGTTTGGTTTTTTCAATATAGCTTGCTTGCTTGCACCAACGCAAAACGATAGTGATGAATATTCAACAAAGAATGATCAATGATCATTTAGCAGTGAAACAAATTTACTGCAGGGTATATGTATATATATGTATACATACACAAATGTCACTTTTCAGTTCTGCCAAATCAAAAAAGCACTGTGCTGCCAAATCAGCACGGAAAAAACAAATCGAACAGGGCGGATCAGAAATTGAACCAGCAATTTATCTGGTTTAATCGAGCTGAAATCTTTGTTGTTGCATTTACATGCAAAAATTTTTATCTGGGTTAGGATCACCGTATGTGAAACACGGCTATTATGTTCAGATTGACTTCATTTAACGTGTTAAATGGCCTACAACCTGATAAATGGGCAAACCCAGTTCTTGAACGTGATAAATTGCACGGAAATTGTTGTTGGAATTGAAACTAGGTAAATAATTTAACACGTTCAAAACCCAGTTTCGCGCAGTGTTGCATTAGCAAAAATGTCGTTACTTACAGGGAACATACCCAAGTTTTTAAACGAACAGGTCGAAAATTGGCAAGTGTCAAAAAAAAAAACCAAGTGTAGAAACAAACGCCGTTGTTCGCATATAATTTAAAAATGGAAAACGTGAAAAGAAAAAAATTTAAGTGGTCCACCTCATTCGAGAGTGCTATAATACAGGTATGGGGCGATTACATTTCGAAATCTTGCTTTTAATTGACCAAAAGCATTTTCTACCACTCTTCGACACTCTCGCAGGTGCTTAATTATAGCATTTGAGTATATCTCCTCCAATATTTTAAAAAGGTCTGCTAAGAAAATTATTATTTCAAAAATTTCGAAAAAGTTTCCGTGCCGAACCATTTCTAAAGTTTGTTTACGGTTTTAAAATGAAAACAACTAGCTGTCAAAAGTAAACACAGAACTGCAGTCTGAACGGTCTCGTTTAACGAACAAGGTTTGTTCATTTATCACGTTAAATGAAGTCAATCTGAAAGCCTCCGCACACGAGCATGGTTTAAGGGTGTTTTAGGCAAAAATCGTGTTTTCGGCGTTAATTACCCTTAAATAACGTTGTTTTGCCATACAAAAATGCCAGCTGAAATCACCCTTGAAATGCGCATTTCGGCGAAAACACTCACGAAATTACTCTAGAATCGGTCTCTTCTCTAAATTTTATCGATTATAATCGAAAACATCTTTACCCATCGCTAATATTTCACATTAGCTGAGTTTTATTTTAGCGCGTATACATCTGCGCTAAAATAAAAACGGCTATTAAATTTGTTCGCGACGGTTTCTTAGATATATTCTCATTGTATATTGCATTAGCGATTCCTTAATTATAAAAAATTTAATTTGGTGGGAGTATTTTATTAATGATATTTTCATTTAAGTTGACCATGTACAAATTTTTATTTGGCGCAGGAACAGCGTAACTGAAACCCGACTAAATGAAATTACTCAAAAACGTGTGTGAATGCGCGTGATTTCGGAAAGTGATTTCGGCTAATCAACGTAATTTCAAATGCTCGTGTGCGGAGGCTTTGAATGTACTATAAGGCACTCTGCACACGAGGCGTATCGTCATAGACGCGTACGAGACATTTTATGTAGCGTCGATTTCCCTACGCCTCAATATCTGCACACGAAGCGACATGAAACTTCGCTGCACAAAACAAACAAACAAATTAATAATACGGCATTTGCTTTAAATTTCGAAGCTTTAAATAGAAAAGATGAAAAATTTTACGGAATCTTCAATTTTCTTTCATTATGCACTCATTTTTTCCGATTTTTTACACAAATTTTACTGCTTTCATAAATTCCACAAAGTGGAAAAATGTAAACAAACATCTTCTTCTTCCTGTTTTCTAAGCGTAGTACGCCTAGCTACCAGCACTGCTTTACGCCAAGCGACATGTAGCTAGCATACTTTGACGAATGCATGAAGCTGACGACTCGTGTGCAGCCCTCAATTGAAATATACGTGCGCGACATCAAAGCGTACAGCTTTCGTCTGTAGTATCTAATACGCGTCTAAAGCAGTACGCTCCGTGTGCAGAGTGCCTAATAGGGGCGTCAGAATGAATACTTTTCCGTCAATCCAGCAATCCGTTTAACTGACAGCAGAGTGGAATTACATGTATTTGAATGAAGATCGACACAATCAGTACTTCAACTTTGCCGTAACAAATATATGAAATTGAAGTATGTGTCAGTTAAACGCTGCTGGATTGCCGGAAAAGTATTCATTCTGACGGGCCCATAAGTCTTGACCTAAAGAAATTAACCGATTATAATCGTTTTTCCGGTTATTGTTGCCATTCCTATTTAATATAGCCATTTTAATACATATATATCGATATTTTTATATCATGTCTAGTTATAGCATCTTCACATTGCAT
Organism: Urophora cardui; assembly: GCA_960531455.1. Taxonomy (NCBI): domain Eukaryota; kingdom Metazoa; phylum Arthropoda; class Insecta; order Diptera; family Tephritidae; genus Urophora; species Urophora cardui. The sequence continues at coordinate 115,485,163 of OY482671.1, forward strand.
TTGAAATTACGTTGATTAGCCGAAATTACTTTCCGAAATCACGCGCATTTCATTTAGTCGTGTTTCAGTTACGCTGTTCCTGCGCCAAATAAAAATTTTTACATGGTCAACTTAAATGAAAATATCATTAATGAAATACTCCCACCAAATTAAATTTTTTATAATTAAAGAATCGCTAATGCAATATACAATGAGAATATATCTAAGAAACCGTCGCGAACAAATTTAATAGCCGTGTTTTTCAGTGAAACAGTTGGATTTGCAGCCCAAATTCATTCCAACTGAAACAGTCGGACAACTGCTTGATCAGCAAGGCGCCCTTCTACGTATTCACACTAGTCGAACGACTACAACAACAACAGTGATATTCGTAGTGGAAAGAGTTGCCATGCTGACAACACTACTTTTATTTCACGTTTGGTATATTGCAGAGATTGAATATTTCAATTAATATTTTCAAAATGTTAAAAAAAAAACAACAGGTTCGTGTCTTATAAACTAGTTATAGGCAAGAATTATCTAACTAAGGATATTTACTTCCGTTTTCATGTGTTTCTTGATATTGTTGTTCTCTTCAAATATGTCATTAATCGCATAGAATTACAACAAAAAATATTTTGCAATTCGTCTTGTTTGGCATTCTACGTGAACCTTCTTGGCCATGATTGACGGAATACAATTTAGTATACATACATAATTTCAATCAGCTTATCTACTGCGATATCCTCAGTTAAATAATTCTTGGTTATGGATAGTAAGCCAAGTTTTTCTTGGCAAAGCGTTTCTTGATTCAAAAAATTTGCAGAAGTGTACAGAATAAGAATAGAGAGCTCCAAATTTCAGCTAGTAAATTTTTCACTAGCTCCAATTATTTGCTGTCAAAGTAGAAAACACCTGTTTAAAAAAATAAACCAACGAATATATTTGATTTTATTGCTTTTGTAATTTGGTGAATTTTTAAAATAGAAATAATGAAAATGAAATAGCATGGAAATTATTAATGGCTAATTTTTACTATTTTTCCGTTTCTTGTACTTCTGTTCGTTTCGCCTTTATGAGCGTAATTCCTTCCGTTTTTCTCTTTTCATTTACTTGACAGCTAGTTGCTAGTTTAATAAGAAACAAAGCCAAACAATGTATGCACTTTTTGTTTATTTTATTGTTTTTATTTATTAAACAAGTTGACAGCTGACAAGAAGGTGCTTTCATGTAAGAATGCAGATAAACTATGAGATAAACTGATCAACTTTGGCAATTTAATACTTCATCACTTTATATCAGTGTCGGCCATGGAGGAACAATAAAGGAGAATGCATAACGACATACCTTCATACATAGTGGGGCCAGAAGTGTCATGCAAAGAGGAATGTAGAAGAATTTGACAGATGTGGCCCCTATGGAAATGCTAGGGTGCGTGTGTGTGTGGAATATGTCAACAAAAAAAATGCTTGTGTTCGTGTGTGTTTATGAAGATTGAAGAAGAAGTCAGCTGATCTTATGCATTCTCCTTTATTGTTCCTCCATGGTGTCGGCCAAAATGCATTTTTCCTATGCCCGGGGCATAGGCTAGCTGCTGCGACGTCAAACACGTATACTCACACGTATACTCTTCTGCCAGCTTCAGAAAAAACGAAAGAGCCAGTAAACTGCTCGTATATCTATTAATAGCTTGGTTCGGCAGCAGCGTATTGCGAAGCTAATTACAACAACACAACACAGTTTGCAGCAACGCTTTACGCACACAAGTGAAAATTACATACTATTGAATTGGACAACACTGCTTTATATGAAGACCACTAATGTAAAATTTGCTGTGTAAAATGTGAACATTGGCAACACTATGTCATTTGCCGAGTTCCCGTGGCAGTGATCCAGATCGGGATAAGAAGTTTGCATGCAAATGCAACACGAATTTTGTGATCCTGGTGTTTATCTGTATCAATTTCGGATCCGTATAGATTGTAATAGATTTTTTTTATCCATATAAATACCAGGATCACCAAATTGTTGTTGCATTTGCATGCAAACTTCTTATCCCGATCTGGATCACTGCCACGGGAACTCGCCTATTGTCAATCGCCCGTGAATAGCTGCCACTGATTCGACTAAATAGTTGGCGTAGTGTGAATGCAACAGCCCAATTCGACTAATAGGCCATTTACATATACGAGATTGTCTACTTTTTTCGAGGTTGACACAAAATTTTCGATTGAAATTCGAGGTTTGCCGTACAAAAATCCTCTACCAAAAATTCGCGATTTAAAATGAATCTCGAGATTATCACGATAGTTTTCTCAATGCAACCCTGTGTTCTTCGTGTTATCGATATTTTTTTTGGCGAATTTGGGAGAAACGTCAAAATGAGAAGTAAACAAAATGGACGCCAGTAAGCATGGCCCAACAAGAATCGTATCGCAATAGTAAGTCGCTCTTATTGAGTCGCAAGCATTGTCAAAATATACAAGTGCCACCGCTCATCGAAAATCGATAAAAAAAAAACAGTCGATATGTCATCGGCAAATGTCAAAATCGGGGACAGATTGGTATGGCGGCCGGATGTGGTTGTTGTAAGAAAAGGGACTATAATGACATGGTCCAAGGCAAATTCATTATGGTAATGGCACGGCGAATTCGGCAATATTCGCCTCGATTCGCTTTAAATTTTCGTCCAGCAGAATGTCAAACTCAAAGTAAAATTTTTCTTTGTTTGACATTCTCCTGTATTCTTCTATACACGGTGAACTAAAAACGAGAAGAAGAAGAAGTCAGCTGTTCACGTACCACTACCATTATGAATTTGCCTTGACATGGTCGTAGAAATCAAGACAGAGACGCAATTCCGGAATTGGGAATTGAAAAAACCAATTCATAATCCCAAAAAGAAATTAAGGCTGAGTTCCTAAAACACAATTCCCGGAGAGGGCCTAAACGCCAGCTTTTCCACGAATAACATGTACACAAGAATGTAAAATCAACAACCTACAAAACAGAAAGAAGAAGAGCAACTTCTATTGCTTTCACGATCGTCATTGGGCCATAACAACAACTGCAAAATCAGCTGAGCACAGCTATGCGACCTCTTTGACACACATCCCAGAGTCAATTCACTGTTCTCCATACACTAGATACTAGTTTTCTTCATGATCCAATAATTCTATATGGTCGTAGCGGCTAAAAGAGAATAGGCGATTACCGTTGAACGGCCGTAGATAAGAATGTCAAAAACAGAAAAAACGCCAGCGAACACACAAGCTATATCCACGAATAACACGTGCAAGAGGGCAAAATCAAAACAAAAGACGATAATTTGACAGCTTACTTTTCCAAAAACAAAATAGCCGTCCTCTGCTGCGTCCACCATTTATTATTTCATCATGGTTTTCATATGAAACCGCTAAATGTAAATAAATGCAGCCCGCAACGCGTAAAGTAAGTTTTTAAGTAACTATATTATCTCCTAAAACATATTCATGAATTTATATATGCATATAGCGTGGTTGGAATAGTTCAGCCTTTGCTCAACAATCAAAATTTGATGCTGGAGTTGAGGAACCACTTCAGCATGCTGGTGAAATCCCAATAAGCGAAGAAAAAGAGGCAGTACACGCATTGGAAGCTTCGAAAATAAAACGCAGTTCAAAAACATCGACAAAAGAGAATCCGAATTGGATTGACACATTTGAACCTAAGACAACTGAAGAAGTCGCCGTGCATCCAAAAAAATTAACCGAACTACAAAATTGGTTTTTGCATTGTGAAGCGGTACGTAAGCAGCATCCGGCACAAATATGTCTTATCACTGGGCCGTCAGGTTCAGGCAAGACAGCAGCTGTGCGTGTATTAGCACAAGCACTTAACTATGAAGTGCAAGAGTGGATTAATCCAGTGGATCGCGATACAATTAACGCTTTGGGCGATCAAAGTACAAGTTATTCAGGATCACAAATCGAAATATTCAAGTCATTTCTATTTCGGTCATCGCGGTACAAATCATTGATCGGATCACCGCAAAAGCGTTTAGTACTTGTAGAAGACTATCCGAATGTGATAATTTCAAATGCTGAAATTTTTGAAGATATTTTAGCGTAAGTAAAAGCGAAACGAAGTATTTTAAATAATAAAAATATATTTACAGGGATTATATAAAATATGGAAAATCACCACTCGTATTCATAGTGACCGATTCAAAAAGTCGTTCTCTAAACATAAGTTATAACGTCTTCACTGAACAATTAAAAAATAAATTTCACATAAATCATATTAGCTTTAATTCCATTGCGTTAACTTTGCTACAGAAGGCAATGAAAAGATTTTGTGCTCACATGAAAGAGCGACATATTGCCGATAGCTATGCTGTGCCGCCACAAAGTGTTATAGACTCGATAGTATTTGCAGCACAAGGTGATATTCGAAATGCATTGATCAGTTTACACTTTGCATCACTAAAAGGTACTGTTAATACCTATATGTGCATTCTTAATTAACCTTCATTCTCAATAATATATATAGGAACTGGTACAATGCCAATAGAACTTGTGAAATCGGATGATAGTAAGAGCGGCAAATCTAACAAAAAGAAGTTATCTACACTTAAAACAGTTCGACGCGATGAATCGCTTACAATGATGCATGCCTTGGGACGAGTATTTAACCCAAAACGTAAAGTATACTTGCGTTAATGGTTGAACTGTGCAATAAGTTTTGATTTTTATTTTCCTTTAAGGCTTATCTAACGGTAATTTCACACATGCACCAGAAGACATAAGCGAAAGCTTCTCATCGGAACCAAAGCGATTTATTGACTTAATGCATGCCAATTATCTGGGGCATTTTAGTGAAATTGAGCATATCCTGACGGCAGCAAACGTCCTAAGTATAACAGACAATATACTCAGTGAATATCGTGAGGATGTACTAGCGCCGTTGGCACTCAATATAGCTGTGCGCGGAATAATGGTATCGAATGAGAAGCCAGTTAGTGCATGGATGCCCATACGGGCAGCACAACGTCCAATAATTTTCAATAAAGCGAATTCTAATCTATCCGGGATACCTGTGAATTTATATGCAACAGATTATGAAAGCTATGTGAAAGTTATTACTGGCTCAATTACAAAATAATTCAAACAGTTGATATAATATGCAAAAAATACACAAGTAATAAGTTAAATTATACAAGAAAGCAATTTTATTATTATGTATCAATCAATGAGAGTAATTTTGCGCATTGCAATTTATATATGTATTTTAAGAAGAGTATAATGTACATGTGCTTCACTAAATCTTTTTTTTTTATCTACTATTCTCTTGTTAGGCATTGCCAAAAAGAAAATATAAGCAAATAACATCTTTTATTTATCTTCTATTAACTGGGTATTGCGAGTGTCTATTGTGATAGATAATCGATTACACAGGCCGACAAGAAATTTGACCATAAACCAGACCATACTTTCCTAAAGGTTTTCGATGCGCTGAATTCAAATCTGGACGCAGAATTGCTCTATAACGTCAGGATTTTGAGATATCCTAACCTAAATGTGCAAAAAACACCGTTTTTGCCTATTTTTGAGGTTATATATAAACGACAGGTTATTTAAAAAAAAAAAAAAGCACACATATCATCTTAAAGAAGAAGTATTTCTCTTACGAATGGCGTTAGTTTGCTCAAATATCTTTTTTGTTTCGCTAAGATACACACACATGTGTGAATGTGATGAATGTGTTTTTGAGGAAATCTCATTTGTGGCAAAAATGTCACTTACGCGATTTTTAATTGGTCAATACGTGGTTTTGCACTTTAAACGACGATATGTTTGTTTGAAGGATTTATTCATAACTTCTAAATATGGGACATTCCATCGTGACTCCTGGGACATTTGACTCCAGAGCTTAGTCAACTTTGAATTATAAAACTGACATCGGGACTTAAATTGCTATGAAATATATTTATCGACATGGATAAATATCCAATACAACAAATGCATTAAAAGAATTGGCTAAATAATAACAAATAGCTTTGTAACTACTCAGTAAATGAGTGTGACTCCTGGGACACCGAAAAATCCCTTTGTTGCACCTTTATAAGCACGAATACGAATTTTAGCTAAACTATTCAACTTTCACCTACAATTTGTATATGGTCGAAAAAACATACTGCATAGTACCATATTCTACAAAAATATTTTATATATTCAAATTCAATTAACTATTTTCAATATTTAAAATTGTGACTCCTGGGACAAGTTTTTGTGACTCCTGGGACAAGTGCGAAATATGTAATATACTAGATTATTGAAATCAGTTTTATTATTGTTTTAGCCCTTTTTGACCAAGTTATTCATAAATCTCTCCCAGCAGAATTGAAACCAAGCCAATTAAATGAAAAAAATAAAGTGAATGCAAAATAATACTTATATTTACTTCAAAGTTCTGATTAAATACACTGGATCACAAAATGAAATTTTTTGTCTGTACTTTGGACGCGACTATCCTATCTATATGTAAAATCGGTCGCTGATTCCGAAAATCGGGTTCATTTTTAATTCTATGGGAAGGTTTTTGAGATATCGGCAATTTACCGCCATTTGGCCAATGGCTCCACTTAATCCTGTATATCTCTTTAACGCAGTGAGCTATCTTCCTTGGGGCGGCACCGAACGAAAGAAAATTAAATTTACTTTTCGTGGCTCCCACAACATTTTTCTCTCTCTTATAGTTTCTGAAATTTTGACGATTCAATTTGAATTTTTTTCGTTTTTTACGATTTCTTTAAGACAAAATTGATTTTGTCAGGCAATATCTTTAAAACCAATGTTTTACCTTTACGTGAAGCTCCATTCCATTAGCAAAAAAATAAGCTATTAACGAAGAAAATTCATGGTAAAATGGAAAAGTTATAGGCGATCAAGTAAATACAGCCAAGTCGCGGATGATATTTTCTTTCGTTTGGTGTCACCACAAGGAAGATAGCTTACTGCGTTAAAGACATATACAGGATTAAGTGGAGCGATTGGCCAAATAGCGGTAAATTGCCGATATCTCAAAAACCTTCCCATAGAATTAAAAATGAACCCGATTTTCGCAATCAGCGACCGATTTTACATATAGATAGGATGGTCGCGTTTAGAGTATTTTTTGGCTGTAGAGCAGTGATATTTATGTAAAACAAGTCGAATTCAACATCTCTAGAAACAATTACATATTTAAAACTATATAATAAAAACTAAAACATTTCAAAATTTCGTTTCAGAATCTTCTATTTTAAGTACAGGTTTGCCCTAATACATTAGTGTTCAGAATCGTGTGACTCCTGGGACATATTTCAAAATAGTCTAGAAACCACAGTATGACCCTATTAACTTAAAAAATGTATTGAGACGGTGAACAGCCTTTTAATCCTTACTCTCATAAATATCTGGTTTCATAGGGTCATACCTGAGGTTACCAGACCAATTTTTATGCCTTTTCGTGTGACTCCTGGGACACCCCATATGAATCAATTATATGAAGATATACACAAAAATCACATATCTTTTTTTAATTTTTTGTGATGCAATTACTTAAATTTTTCTCTGCTTTACTTGAATGACTTGCAATTTTTTTTTACAAATGAAAATATAACTAATATAGCAATGCAAACATGTCCAAACTTTTTCCGCAAAATAGTTAGGTGTGAAGTCAAAGTTCTATGGACAAAAATTTTGGGTTTTTACATATTTTTCTATATTTCTGTTACCAGATTAGGAAAATATACACATTTAGTTACAGGTAACTGAATAAATAGGAATGATTAGTAGCATTTTAAATTTTATGTCGTTTTCCTCTTTTGGCTGGAATGTCCCATATAGCATTTTGTTGTTCGATTTTTGTTCAAAAATTTAAATAAATTGCATATAGAAGCGTAAGAAAATTAAGTCCAGCGCCAGCATTTGCATATACATACCTATGTATATCAAACGTAGCAAAATACATCCATGCATACATATCAAGCCATACGTTTCCATTTCATATACATATGTATTTTTGGTAAGTATAACAAAATGCTACAAGCTCTATTTTTCGTAAGAATTCAGTGCAATCTCTTCACTATTTTTTGCAAAATTGTGATTGCCGCTGCTTGTATGTACGTACACACGTTTCCCATGACACATAATACTTAAATATATTTATTGTTTTAGCAAAAATGCAATAAAGAATGCCAACTACATATGTATGTTATGATGTGAAGCAAAATTTGATATACATACGTATGTATGTATGTACATATATAAACATACAAATCCATGCAGAGATCATCAATATTCTACATTACTATCACTTGGAATATGTTAACATTACATAGCTACATCAATTTCAATTTCAAACTGATGTTATTATACATAGCATAACAAAACTTTCCTTTTTTTATTTAAATCTATTTTAGAGCAGTTTAACCTAAGCAAAATAAATAATTTAAATTACGATGTATGAATGTATGTCTGTTTTGAAATGAATGCACAAAGACACGACTGTGACCAAAACTCATCATATATTAGCGACGTTGTGGTCCACGATCGTAGAACAGCAAATAAGCTGGTACACTCAAAACTTCATCAATCGAAACTTCGCGTACAACCGTATCTGAGGTGTAGAACCAACTGCAATTAAAAAAAATGATTAAATAAAAAGAATATTTGATTATGTCGTTTTTAAATATTCCCTACCGATGAGCATTTCTTAAAGCTCCACGCCTATAAGTTACAAAATGACCACTGCTCGCCTCACCCGAGTGCACAACGACAGCTAATAGACGATAAAGGTTCTTTGGAAACATTGTACCGAATGCGCTTACAAATGAGTCATTGCCGCCAGCACCTCCTAAGCTATTCATTGGTAGACTGGATGAGAAAAGTGACATAGTTGATCCCCATGGTGTGCCGGCCTGTATGTTTTAGGTTAGGGAAGATTTGCATTTTGTGTGTTTTCAACTTTATTATCTTTTACTAATTTGGTATGCTTACCTGGCTGTTCAAATGCGGCTGTACAAAGCTATATGGTGCCATTGATAAACTCTCTGGAAAATGTACGTAATCCTGTCGCTTACAAACCTGACCAGTCGGCAGCCAAACTGTGCGTGCTATATGTATGCAGAGGCAAGCTGGCAATTTGGCGAATGTCAGCGATTTGGTGTGATTGGTGGTTTCATTGCAGGACTCACATTTCACACCGTTCAACTCTTCTGATGTTATATATTCGCTCAGCAAGTGTCCTAAGCTCAGACCAGAACGACGCTGAGGCGGCAAATTAAGTGTAACGCTGTCAAATTTGTCATATCGTACGGTGGACTAGAAGAAAAATTAAATAGAATTTTACTAAATTTTATCATTACAATATTTCGTCATTTACATGCCTTGAATCCACAACCATTGCAAACCATTTGTGTGCCCATTGCGCCCTGAAAAGGTATAGCTACCTGTGCGGGCATTTGATCTGACCAAATCTGTAATTGCAATTGAAAATTGATTGTCAAACGTATCTAGTAGTTTTCATTAAGCACTGCCTTATAAATATACGTATTCCTATTACTTACAGAGACTCTACCTGGGCCGCGACTTAGGCGCTCTAATGAACGGCACGATGTGGAGACACGCTTGTTTAGACCTTCGTTCCATTGATTCCTAGAAACATGAGCACTACGGGTTCGACTTGCTCGTTCGCCACCCAATATTGGCGATGCTAATGGATCAAAGTTAGCCATATCATTTGTTGGGGTATCAACAGCTCCGCCACTACCACCACCACCCATTTCACGTTCGCACATCGATGAAGGTGAATCCGGTGTATGCGCTTCAGAACGTACTAAACGCGTCAAGCTAGTCGATTCATCGTAGTCAGTTTTCAAGAAATCTGTGAGCATAGCGCTTGATGGCCTCTCGGGTTGTTTAGCATCACCATCACCACCACTTCCATCGCCACCGCCAACCGTTGCCGGCAAGGCATCGGAAAGACAGCCAACTTTTTTGGGCCTTAGGGCTTCCTCTTCTAAAGATGCCAACATTACATGAAATAATTCATGGGCATCATGCTCCTCTTGGGGTATCACCCACCCCAGTGCATGCAGTGCACGTAGAACAGCACCTGGGGAGTATGGATCACCACGCAAAGTCGAGTGTGTACCATTTATAACTTCAAGTGTATTTAGAAGAGACGTTATGAGGCTCTTTCGATCGGAATTTGCATTATTATATAATTGTAGCCAAGCTATGAATTGGGGGCAAGCAGCAAGTGCCTGCAACAATGTATTTAGGAAGCATGTTTGTCCGAAATTGTGCAGACCGGCAATTTGCCCACGGCGTGGACGCAATCGTGAAGAACCTCCTTTTGGGGATGAGGTGGAAAAGGCATAAATATGTAGGCACACATGTAAATAAAAATAAAAATGCGTCACACTTTCAGTAGCTAGTGGTATGATTGGGCATAATACCTGATGGACCCCAAAAAACAAATGCACCAACAACGGCTGCAACGGTTACCCCGGCGGCCATTAATATCTTTTCACCTTCCATTCTTAATTTTTAACTGGAAATTTTGTTTATTTACTTATATTTTTCTAAACTTTTTCACACATTTTCTTCTCGATATCTGTAACTTGGTTTTATAATACGGACTTGCCCAACTCTCAAAAAGCAGTATCTATTTCATTAGCAATAATATGGCAGCATGAAGTAAACAGCTGATCACTTCTGACAGCAGCAGAGTTGCCGCCAGCTTTGCCAAATTGCTTTTAAGAAAAATCGTAATTTTCAAAAAAATCGTCTGTTTAGCGAAAAAATCGTCAATATATATTTCTTTCTCATCTTTACTAAAAACACATTATAAACAAAAAAAAGGTCGCCTTTCCATTAAAGACATAATCCCCGAGAGAAATAAATATTTAGGGGAATAGATGACCTCTCACAGATCTCAAAAATGAGATCAAAACTTGCCGTGGCATGGAATATTTTCCCAAAAACAATTTTAAAGAGGTAAGATTAGGAAAAATCTTCTATTAATATTTGTTTTCAAATATGTTTGTGATTCCCAATATTAGGTTCTTTTCTTTACTTTCCAGCAAAACTTTAACTAACATTTCTTGCTAATCTCTTTTAACGAAATTTGTGAGAGTAAGGCACTCTGCACACGAGGCGTATCGTCATAGACGCGTACGAGACATTTCATGTAGCGTCGATTTCTCTACGCCTCAAGATCTGCACACGAAGCGACATGAAACTTCGCTGCACAAAACAAACAAACAAATTAATAATACGGTATTTGCTTTAAATTTCGAAGCTTTAAATAGAAAAGATAAAAAATTTTACGGAATCTTCCATTTTCTTTAATTATACACTCATTTTTTCCGATTTTTTACACAAATTTTACTGCTTTCATAAATTCCACCAAGTGGAAAAATGTAAACAAACATCTTCTTCTTCCTCTTTTCTAAGCGTAGTACGCCTAGCTACCAGCACTGCTTTACGCCAAGCGACATGTAGCCAGCATACTTTGACGAATGCATGAAGCTGACGACTCATGTGCAGCCCTCAATTGAAATATACGTGCGCGACATCAAAGCGTACAGCTTTCGTCTGTAGTATCTAATACGCGTCTAAAGCAGTACGCTCCGTGTGCAGAGTGCCTAAAGTGACATTTGCTCTCAGTGAGAGATATTATCAAAATAGATTAGGAAACTTGAATTAGCAAATGTTAGTAACATATCACCGTTTACACTTCGTAACCGCCGAAGTGAGACTTTCATAGCCGCCCAACTCTTCGACTTCAGAGGTGAAAAGAACATTAGAAGGAAATATAGAGCTTCCCAAAAGGCCAAATCTATGGTATAAATCCATAGAGCTGAACACCAGGAGTTAAAGTTTGGAAAATCTCAATATTGGCATAGGCGGTTATGAAAGTTTCACTTAAGCGGTTATGCAGTTTAAACGACGATATGATTGTTTGGCGCATGAAAAAAGATAAAAGACACGCCCGAAAATTTAAGAAAAAATAAAAAATTGAAATCATCATCAGAAAAGAAAAATATGGATGTTAATATATCCCTTTAAGTGTTCTATTGCCTTAGAAACACAAATTTCGACTGACATACTCGCTCGAAAACGCTCTCAAGCAAGCTTCTGGAAATTCGAATATTATGACGATAGCTCGGAACTACAATTTCAATGTACTGAAGTAAACAATTCCTGGTATTTCGATTGGTTAGAAACAAGCCGATGTCGACTGACCTTAAACTTTCTACAGCTACCTGTTCAATCTCATCATCGCTTTCAATAGGCCCCATAAGCATTGTTACAATTCTTAAAAATCTCGGTATGTACATATGTATGTAGATGGATTTGTCTAATAGCAAAGAGTGAAAGGTAAGAGTGAATTGTAAGGATAATTTTTCTTACTTGATGTATTGTGGAACGATCCTCCGTCATCCCTTGTCAAGTTTGGTTTGGAGACAAACCGGTTTCGGCTAATATGCGCCATCTTCAGTGTCTTTTTTCTTACTTCTTCCATTACAGCCGATCCGGCGGAAGATGCACTCTCATCGTGGTTCTTGTTTTGAGCCGCTGTATAATGTATATATGTACATATATTTCAATATAGGATTAGTTTGACAGCATCCATACATTATAAATAACTTCCCGTTTCCATATTAAACCTTTTTTTTAATAAAAATAGCTATATAAATTGATTTACTACGTATATATTTACTTTTGTATTTTCAAATACAAATTTGAATTCCTTTTTCCACATTTGACATTTCTTCTTCCTCTTGCTATTGTCTTGCTAGTGGAAATTTGTCCAGTAAAAAAGTTAGTAGAACTATAATTGCCGCTCTCACCAGTTTCGTTCAGTGCTCTCTCAATTTTCGTTCAGTTCGCTCTCTTTTACTGGAGAGAAACCAAAGAAACACAAATTATATGTCAAATCTAAAAATTAGTGTTTATTAACGTTAATTAGTGGATAAAGAAACAAAGCTATTGAATCAAAAGGTTAGAATTTTTTTTTTTAGAATTAATGTTTAGGTTTGTACGTCGACCTATTGGTCTATTGTACCCTCTACTAATCACAATACCTCATCCAGGCCGAGCTCCTCCAAAAAGCGGAGTATTGCGCTCGGCTTCAGAGATTGTATGTGCCCTTGTCCTGGCCAAGGCATGCCTAGAAACCTGTCACGTCTCTTGGCAATAGCATCACATTCTACCAGTATATGTTCTGCAGACTCATCAGCTCTGTCACAAAAGCGACATAGGCTGCTAGAGAATATGCCTAGTTTGTTCATATGTTTTTTGAGCCTGCAGTGCCCTGTTAGGATTCCTGTTAATATTCTTTGAGAGGTTCCCAATCCCTTTAAATCGGGTCCTGTTATACCCTCCCAATAGAGCTTTTGCCTTGCGTAGTCCAGTTGTCTGGCGCCAGTGCTCTTCCCTCAGTTTCCTTTCTTCTTCCCTGAGCACATTCTTGATAGTATGTGTACCTATTGCTATGAATGGCTCAGGACCTATAGATTTTATAGTCGCATCGTGCCTGGCAAGGCTAGAGATGGCAAAAAAAATGAAATAACCGATTAACCGCTTTTTAGGTTAATCGAAAGCGTTCGATTATTAATTAAAAAAGTGTCATTTATTAGGAGAAATCGTCAAAATGACGATAAAATCGTCTATTCGGGAACTGGAGGGAACATTTATTGCGGTTTTTTGGATATACTCACAAAACCGTAGGTAACCGAATTCGGACTCGGATGAAAATGCGGAAATTCTCAACTTCGATTATTTCCTTTCGATTATTTTCGACTTGAGAGGAAAAAGGTTAATCGTAAAAATAATCAAAAGGAAAAAACCGATACATTTTAACCGTTAACCGAAAGAAATTAACCGATTATAATCGTTTTTTCGGTTATTGTTGTCATCCCTAGGCAAGGCTGTCAGCCTGCTCGTTACCTTCTACTCCCCTGTGTCCTGGTACCCAGGATAGCAGAATGGAGTTTCGGATTGACAGTTCGTTCAGCCTGCTTACACATTCTAGCACCAAGGATGATTTTATCTCATACGACGAGATTGCCTTCAGTGCCGCCTGGCTGTCACTGAATATTATTATATTCTCGTTGGAGTATTCACGTTGCAGTATAATGCCTGCACACTGACTAGTGGCATACACTTCCACTTGAAAAATGCTCGGGTAGACCCCCAGGGGAACTGACAAATTGATTCTGGGGCCGAAAACCCCAGCTCCGATCCCCTCTGGGGTTTTCGAGCCATCTGTATACCATATCAGATTGTGGGATCGTTGATAACTCTCCATTTTTGTGACGTTCCAGGATTTCTTTTCCCCTAATTCTATTTTAAACCTTTTCTCAAAATTCATTACCTTGTTGATATCATCTCTGGGGAATTGATAGATCGGTAGCTTCTCCGTAATTTTCCCCACGTTTTGCGATGATACAACTTTACCTTTACCAAAGCCTTCGCTTATCATATTTAGCAGGGTACGCTTGGTCACTTGCTCTATCTCTATGTGCAGCGGGGTCAGCTCAAGTAGAACCTCCATTGCAGCCGTTGGGCATGTACGCATAGCTCCCGTTATGCAAACACATGCTTGGCGTTGCACTCTTGTGAGCGATTGTCTCACTGTAGTCAGGTTTGCTCTTGAGGACCATGCCACTGCCCAATAGGTAATTATTGGTTTGACCATCATGGTGTACATCCATCTTAGCATATATGGGTTACAACCCCAGGATCTGCCTGCAAGGCGTCTGCACACCATGATGGCCTTTGTTCCTTTTGGGATTGTGTTGTCCACTTGTTTCTTCCACAAAAGTTTAGAGTCCCAAATATTTTACGTTCGAAACCGTGTCTACCACCTCGCCATCTAGAAGTATTTCCCTCATGCCTATGAGGGTCCTTCGCTTGGTGAAAGGAATGACTGCCGTTTTCCGTGGGTTTATGGTGAGCCCCACCCCGGCACACCATCCTTTCGTTAGGTGTAGAGCCCTCTGGATGATATCACAAAGGGTACTTGCGAATTTGACCCTTGCAATTATAACAATATCGTCTGCATAGCCCTGACAGCGTATTCCGTTGTCAGTCAGCAGTTGCAGGAGCTCATCCACCACTAGGCTCCACAAAAGAGGTGACTCCCCCCTGTGGGCCCCTTTGTAGTCCTGATTTGCACGCTGTCGTCGCCTACTGAGGTCTCGGCAATCCTCGTGCGAAGTACAGAGTCGATCCAAGTGCGGATTGTTCTCTGAAATTCCCGTTTTCCTAAGGCCCGACACACACAATCATGGCTTGTGTTGTCGAAGGCTCCTTCTATGTCTAGGAAAGGATATAGTACTGTTTCCCCCTGCTCGAAAGCACTCTGTATCTCCATCGTCAGTTGGTATAGAGCAGTATCTGTAGATCTGCCTGCTCGATATGCGTGCTGTCCTGGATGAAGCGGAAACTTTTTCAGAGTGTTCGATCTTATTTCCTTGAAGGCTTCGTTCAATAAATGATTTAGCGCATTTACCCTATCCTCTAACTCCATACAATTGGTACGCCTGTTGTTCTTACTAATTGATTCTATGTTGTTCTCTATTACTTCATTGAAGGTACTCCAGTCTATATGCCTGGGGTTCCTCTTGGGTGGTTTATATTCTATATTTGCCCCTAGTTCAAATCGGATGATCCTATGGTCGGCTACCAGCCCTTGCGGGCTGATGATCGCAGATAGTATCACCTTCCTGTTGCTTAGCGACTAAGCCCTCGCACCAGCGGCAAGGTAGCTATCCATCGCGAGGGAAAAAGGTTGCTACCAAAAGCTATCTACAAAAGTATTTTTTAACCCTAGAATGGTAAACATCGCCTGTGAAGCGCATCAGTGCCAATGTATTTAAGTGTTCCATGATACTATTTTACTTTTGTACTTTGTAATATAATTTGAGTGCAATCGATACACCCAACAACCTCGGACATGTTTGCGATTTCACAAAACTGTTGACTGTGAGTATTAAAGATAGAAATAGTAAGTGTGTCCTCGCGAAAATATGTCATGTTCTTTATCGGTTGGTGGAAACTTCACAAAAGTTTTCATTTGGGATGCAAATGTTTACATTTTTCGCACTTCATATTGCACAAATTTGGCAATATTTTTGTAGGAATTTATTAAATTTTGCAATTTTTGTTTATTATTTTCAACACAATGCGCGCGATGCTTTCACTTCAGCGAGGAAAGAATAATGAAGTTTGTCAAACCTATCCACTAACCTTCCAATTTGATGTACAACGCGACAAAATATCAAAATCGTTTGATCTTCATCCAACCGTCTGGCCAACTTGTACAACAGGCACACTAAAGTGACGATTTGTTGTACAACAAGCCCAAGTCGTACGATAAATTTTATGTTTAGTGGGCCCTATTATAGAAGAACAACTGCATGTGCCGTCTATACCAACACTAATGAAATATGAAACGTCAAAGGATCGCTGTCAAAACCAACAATAAACATATGTGTCTGACAGACTGCCTTTGTATTCGCATTTTATCATGGAGGAACAAAAAGGAGAATGCATAACGACATACCTTCATACATAGTGGGGCCAGAAGTGTCATGCAAAGAGGAATGTAGAAGAATTTGACAGATGTGGCCCCTATGGAAATGCTAGGGTGCGTGTGTGTGTGTGGAATATGTCAACAAAAAAAATGCTTGTGTTCGTGTGTGTTTATGAAGATTGAAGAAGTCAGCTGATCTTATGCATTCTCCTTTTTTGTTCCTCCATGCATTTTATGATTGCGGTTATTTCGCTGTTCAATTGTTTTTTTTTTCACTTTTGGCAGAAGGATAAATGTTTTTATGGAAATCAGACAACGTAAGCATAGTTATGCCTAATTAAAAAAGACGTTTGTATTTATTGCAAGGTTAACCAAACAATCGCAGAATCCGCTTGTGTGTGAAGAAAGTGAGCACATTCGCGACATCCCAGGCAGAAAATGGTGAGTAATATGCGTTATCAGAGCGAGCACTCAGGGGCTGTTGCATGAATTATAGTCCCACCCAAATGTGTGTAAATCTGAATATTTATATATACATATATGCAAAAAATATTTTTTTTACATATTTAAGTATGTGCGTCTGCTTGTGTCTATACTTGTAATACACACAAGTTTAAGTGTTTATTTTGTTTTTTTTTTTGCAGTCTTCCTCATTGTCTCTGATTGAGGCACTCCTCCAAGAATTCCACCTACCCGCCACGCCCAATGCACGCAAACGACAAATCGAAACCGAATTAATGGGCTTTAGAGGACAGCCTAGTTCTTGGCAAATAAGTTTGCAGGTAGCTGCCACAATCGAAGCAAATCAATATTTATGGTTTTTCGGAACGTCAACTTTGGATTACTGGATATCTCGTCGTTGGAGTCAATTGGATGCCAGCGAAAGGCTACTAATAAGACAAACATTGTGGAATACATATGCAAATTTATCGTTAGTTAATGTGGCTCGCCGACAACGTGACACGTTCGCACAATTGATTGCATTGATTGGGAAACGTGAATTTCCCGATGATCACCCCAATTACATAGCTCATTGTTTAGAATTAGTTCGATCAGAAAAATTTGTTTTGGGTATTGTGTTAATACGTATCACATCGGAAGAGGTTTTAAATAATCGTGACTGCGTAACGACGGAACGTCAAAACTATTTTCATTCGTGGTAAGTTTTTGTGAACGGAGACTAAAGGAAGGTGGGTTTTGCCATTAAATTGAAAAATGAGCGCATTTGGCTTTAATGTAAACTACATATGTATATATGTACATACAACCGAAAACATATATGTACGTGTACTTAATACCACATATCCATATGTATGTTTAATGATAATTTGCTTTTTGTTGTATGTTTAGCATATCCATGTGTATACCCGAAATTTTGGACCTACTCACAAAATACTTATTAATCGCGGTTTGCCATATCAACAACAAAGACATTCATTCCCTACCCAATACACTTGTGGATTACACCCTATCTACATCGCTGCCAAATGATAATCAATTCAGGTATGCTTGTTTTTATCACCGCTGTCACTTCTTTTGCACTTATATATGTATACATATATGTACATATGATGTGATATATCCCTGCAGTAAAAATCCGCAATGAATCCATAATGAATCACTGATGCAATTCACCTATGACGAGGAATCATCAGTGAATACTTTCATATAAAGACTGATGAATTTTTCATATAAATGGTTTGCTTTCCTCAGAAAAAAAAACAAAAACAAATAAAAATATACTGAGTTATGACGACAGTGATGAATATTCAACAAAGAATCATCACTGATCCGTCAGCAGTGAAACAAATTTACTGCAGGGATGTAGTCTTATTGTATGAATGTAAATAATTATTTATCCAATTATTTGTTCAGTTCCTCTGTGTTGGAGCTCCTAGCGTGTGTGCAGCATCTCGTTTCATGGACACGGACTGAATTGATCTCAGAATATTTTCTTATGAGCATTTTAGACTTAGCACAATGGCGTGCCAACCAGCCAGGCATTTCATTAGCATCATTATCCGTATTAAATGAGTTAATGTATCTACAGAAACCAATACCTCATGCCATAACTATGATGACTGGTATTAATGGCCTTTTGGAACAGCATAACACCACAAAGCAACAGAGTGAAATGTATGCAGATAAGTTTAGAGAACTCTTACGACTCTATTCCGATCGCTATTGGTCGAAGATGGTGCATCAGAATGACTTATTAGAAACATTTCTTAAATCGCTCTATTGCTGTACAATATACAGTAAGTACATATGTATATCCATATCTATATATCTATATGTAAATGTTAAACAATTGTAATCAAAAATATATATATTTGCTAGAGAATGGTGCGCTTGATTTCACGGAGAAATTGGAAATATGGACACCAATTGTTAAAGGGCTTGTACAGAGTTCAAAGCAAAATCGTTACAATGATGTGCTGTATCAATTGGTCGTGGAGATTATGCGTCGCATCTTGTTTGAGTTCAATAAAACTGAACTGGAACTATTAGATAACGAATCAGTCGATGAAAATGTATGTACAAGCAAAGATCACATACATATCTATCTACTGCCTTTGCACTTTATTCAATTATAATTTTACGCATTTTTTTTTCTTTCACAGACAATCACAGAGTGGCAACAATTTTTGTCGCAATGCATCGAATGCATAGCGCTGGTAGCGGAATCGAGACCAACTGCGGTTTTTGCACAGGTTTCTGCACATTGGAATCGCCCACATGTCTATCTGTTATCTTTGGAAAATGATCTCGATAACGGTAAACTGTATGAATTGGGCAGGAAATTGAAATGTCAAACTTTCAATGAATACCTGCGCGACTTGTCAACAGTCTGCCAGGCTGTGGTGCGTTTATCGCCACTCTTGGATGTAAATTCGCCAGAAGTGGGTGCAGAAGTTAGCAGCCATTTAAAGCTTCTCTCCCAAAATCTGTTGACTTTACTGAAATTCTTTACCAGTAATAAAATAACAATGCTGAATTTAGATAAATCAACTTTTCAGACTGACTTTGATTATTTGTAAGTTTTAGTTACATATTGCCAATATAAGGATAATTACAAAACAAACAAACAAAAATTCTCTTGTCTTAGATATGCTCAAATATTAATTGCGATACGAAGCATATTACCAATGTCGATTATCCTGAAACAGAATGAAGTGATGCAATGTTTACTTGAAGCGCTTGCTATTATACTTTTACCGGAGAATGTTGCCATTGCGTCGGTTGTCGCCATATCAGCAAGTACATAAATAATACCTGTAAAAACCATCTATGTAGAGCACAACCCTAAAAATGCTTTTGTTTTAAGGTCAATTGCTGCTTTGTATTTCGACTGTGATAAGGCCAAAACGCTTATTGGAAACGGATTTCGTTGTGCGACTGATACAAGCTGGGCCAAAACTTACGCATTTGCCACGTCAGGCCATAGTCAATATTTATATAAGCCTCATGGGTTACCTAGCATTGCCATGGAAAAATATTGAATATCAACAGCAACAGGACTATGCAACGTGTTGCAATCATGTGCGTACTTATAGGACAAAAAAAAAAAAAAAAAAAAATTAATATGTATCTATATTTGTAAAACATTTTCAATTTTCCTCTTTTAGTTGTGCGAATATGTGAAATGTTTGGCACAAACTTTTTTGGAACTTGATTCGCAGGCATCACTCTCGAAAATCTCATCAATCATGCCTAATATCTTAAACATTTTTAGTGAGGTTATAGAATATTTCAAAGACTCGTGTAATTCAACAAAAGACATGTTGGCAAACGCATTTAAGGTAAGCAAATACATACATATTTCCTTTTGTGCTACAAAATATTAATTTACTAATGTTACTTTCTGGCACTAATTTCATTGGATTGTTTTTCCTAAACAGCCTATTATTACAAAAGCCTTAATGCTTTTCAACCACTTTGGCATAAGCAATACTGTGATTTCCATGTCTGTCGCCGAATTTAGTTTAAGTATATTATGCAGTTTGTTAAATCAATTTGGTTCGCACTTCATTAAGGACATGATAGCGCTCTACATAACTGTCTGCAGCAGGTAAGTGCGACGCACACTGGGGCCACTTATATATATGGGGACGCTCAAAATTCTGAAATCAACTTTTTTACACCAGAATCGCTATATCTGCACTAAAGCTGTTAATCTATAGCATCTTAACCCTTTGACGGCCATGAGTTAACCCGTTGGTGACCTATGTTTTTTATTTTAGTTTCGAGTTTAATTTTCTTGAATCAGAATAGGTATATCAATACTAAAATAATAAATCCGAAGAATTTTAACCCCTTAACGACCACGCATTAACCCATTTTTAACCAAATTTGTTCACAATTAGATCAAAATATTTAAATCATATTAGTTGTATCTACACTAAAACCAGTAATCTTTTGAATCTTAACTCATTAACCCATTGGTGACCAGTTTTTTTTTTAAGATCTGTAAACAAATTATTTAAATAACAATTAGTATGTCTGTGGTATGGTAGCCGCTGTGGTGCAGTGGGTAGAGTTCTCGCCTGCTATGCCAGAGGTCTCGAGTTCAAACCCCAGTCCGAGCAAACACCAAAAAAAATTTTCTAATTAGTAAAAATCCAACTCAAAATCACTAATCGATTATATAAGCTTCACTTAGTTTTATGGAAAAAGCAGAATAATAAAATTTTATTTCCTTCTCTTACACCAACTGTTTCAAATACACATTAAAATTTCTCCCTTCGAAAAAAATTTATTTTTTTGCAAAATTTGCCATGTTTGTGTATGGATAACTCCCAACTGAAAAACGATAGAAAGCTGAAAATTAGGCCAGAAGTGTAGAATTTTCTAGGGAACAATACTGCGTTTTTATTTTTTTGAAAAACTCATTATTTAAAAACTGCATTTTGAGCACGCTCGGCCCCAGTGTGCGACGGTTTTTGGGTTTTTAAAAAAATTCTATTGTATATGTCCTTTTTTGTTTTTTGTTAATAGAGAGCAATTAAGCCCCAATCAATTGGCTGTGTTGGAGAAAATATTGCAAATGTTTCAGATAATCGTGCAACAACCCGGCAATACATGGACCACAATGCTGCCATCCATATTGAGTTTCACAATTGAACATGTGTTGCCATTATTACAGGCACATGACTCGAGCTTGGTTGATGGCACCGATATTGGTAGTACGGTATATGCGCTTTTCGATAGGTTAGTTGGCTCATCAAAATACCAATTCATAAGCCAAAGTTTACATTTCATTTATCTATTTTTGTTTTTTTTTGTTTTTTTTTTGTTTTTTTTTTTTTATGTGCTGCAGCGTTTTATTACATAAGTGGCAATATTTCTACAAACCGCATATGCAGTATAACGGCTCACTATTGCAAAGTAGCAGCGAGAATTTACAGCCCGAACACTTTATGGCGATATTAAATGCTTATGGGCAAGTGTTAGTAACCGGCAATGATCCGAATTTAGTGCGCAAAGTGTTGCTGTCGATGCAGCTGGTAAACGAACGTTGGCGTTTATTTCAACGTGCCCTCTTCCAGGACAGTCTGCTCGTCTCATTTCAACGCGCGCTCATTAGCATTTTGTTCTCGGGCGAGGGTTCGCTGCATTTTGATTTGTTGGCGAATGTATTGTACGCGATGGGGCAAGTGGACAATTTGAAATTGCGCGATAGTTTCGTAACGGCTGGATTTCCTATAAATCCGAAATATTTGGATGTGGTCTGCTTATCAACGGTAAGTTGTACATACACTATTCTTTTTTCAAATAAGCAATCAACGTGCTTTAACAATTATTAATTTTTCATATTTTTCATATTTATTTATTTATTTTTTTTTTAAACAGGACATTCCAACATTTTCACAAAAATTATCTCAACTGATACAAGATGCGCATAGTGTGCATTTGACGCAGACGTAATTAAAAACTAAACATAAATATTAGTTATGCCACCTTTTTCATACAAGACACTCAGCATGTGTAGAACGTAAGTTTATATCAATGTATGTATGTACGTATATACATAATAATATTATATTATAATAAATACGTTTATGAACATACATACATATGTAGCTGTATGTATGTGTTTAATAATAAAAAAAAAAAACAAATCTTTATGTAGTATATGTACTATTTATGTCAATAAGCATTTTTTGTGTGTACGAGGCAATGTATACACAGTTTATATAATGCCGTTTTCTTTTCTCGAAAAAATGTTGCCCTTTTTGATTTTCTTAGCTATTTTGCAAGCATGTCTGTTAATTTTACTGAATATTGACCTCTAACTAAGCAAGAGGGCACCATTATCTACAAATTTAGCCATTTTATAGAAGGTTAGGTTACGCAATTCGATAATTGGGATATAGAAGGGCAGCATTTTTTGCAGAAAAGAAAACGCCATAAATGACTGCTTTAAAAAAACTCGTATTTGAATTTTGTATGTATTTTTAATAATAACAATAACATGTCATCATAATAATGCATAGCATGTGACCAATATAACACTAAACCATTTCAAAAACCACTTCACCACCGCACAGTTTTTTGTCCTGCAACAAATGTCAACTGCTGCCACACGGCTGGCAGCTGAGTAGCGATGGCGGCTTTTGTTTCTAGACAAAAAAAAAAACACAAAACACACTTATCAACAATTTTCGGGTGGCTGTTGTAAAGGAAATTTCAATAAAATGCACACATATTTTTTTATGTACATATATATGTACATTAGAGTGGCCACAAAACATATGGGATTTGCAAAAGTATTGAATTTTTTCGCTCCCCACGCATTTTTTAATAGCTTGACAATAGAAAATAAGATCTGCATAAAAATCTGACCACCTGTAGTGGGAAATAGCCACGCGCATTTGACCTAAAGTTCAAAAATTGACCTAAAAATTATGCATGGCTTTAGAGACCAATATCTCTTTAAACAATGACATAATGTGATGATCATTTTTATACAAAATGAAACTGGGAACATATTCTCCATATGATATTTATGCCTACCGTTATCCGTTCAGGACATATTGAGTCCTGAAAGTGCAATTTAAATTTTTTTGTTTGTTTTTTTTTTTTATTTTATTTTTTTTTATGATATGTAAAACTACTTTAAATAACCTATTAAATGATGTATAGTTTATACAATTCTCTAGTTTTTTAATATTTATTTTTGTTTTTTAAATATTTATTTTTGCCTTTTTAACAAACAAAAAAATTTAAATTTCACTTTAAGGACACAATATGTCCTGAAAGGATAACGGTAGGTATAAATGTCATATGGAGAATATGTTCCCAGTTTCATTTTGTATAAAAACGATTATTACATTATTTCTCAGAAAAACATTGTTTAAAGAGATATTGGTCTCTAAAGCCATGCATAATTTTTAGGTCAATTTTTGAACTTTAGGTCAAATGCGCGTGGCTATTTCCCACTACAGATGGTCAGATTTTTATGCAGATCTTATTTTCTATTGTCAATCTATCAGAAAATGCGTGGGGAGCAAAAAAATCAGCACTTTTGCATTTGTGGTCAGTCTAATGTACATGCAGACAGACATACACCTATAAATATATATACAAACGATATATTTTCTGTTTTTATAATAACAATTATATATAACTACATAAACTACATATCGCCGCCTAAATCATAAAGTGACCCAACTCAAAATTTTTCCAAAACGGGCTTCTTTCATAAATCGATACACAGAATATATCTCTAGCGACTGTCAAGAAATCCTTTACATCAGATTCTTTTTAACTGAAAAATAACCATTACACGTGGCCTTTTCTCATAACTTTGCCTATAAAAAAAAATTCTTTGGTCCTCCTGAACATTTTTGAGTTGTGTCAGTTTATGATTTAGGTTGCGATATGTATGTACATACATATGTGTTTTCACTTAACATAATTTGCACAGCTGACATTAAGGTACATTGTACGGTTTTGTTATTATTATCATTATTTTTAGCTTTAACATCTGAGTGAATATCAATTATAGCAGTGATCATACATTATTGTTGCAAAATATTCTGCATTATATTTTTATTTATTTTTTTTTTAGTTTTTTTTTTTTCTTCAATACATATCTATGTATTAAAAAACTTTAATAATTAAGAATTGCATTACAACAATTTAGTCATGTCATATGCTATATACATATACTAGCCGTGTTTTTATTCAAGCGCATACACATCTGCGCTTAAATTTTGTATGGACAACTAAGCGCGGATAGAGAAGGTGCGCTTAGAAATCCATACAAAATTTAAGCGCAGATGTATATGCGCTTGAATAAAAACACGGCTAATGTATCCATTACCTTTTTTTGCTCTTCCAAACAATTTCATTTTGCTCAATTTTATTTTCGTCTTCTTCATTATTTTGCTCATACCATTCTTCAAAAATTTGCATGTATTTGAGGATTATCCTATATAGTAAGACCTTTCTCGTTTATTGTAGTTTAGGTTAAGAAAACAAATTCTATAAAAAAAAACATAAAAATCTATAAATAAACACATTTAATTATAAACAAAACAAAAGTGAAATTAATGAAAGTTTTATCTATGAATGAAAAGTGTACTTGTTCTTACTGGCGGCCCATTTTTGATTCTTAATAATTTCGTGTATTGGTTTAAACAAAAAAAAAGAAAATTTTACTTTTTAACTTTCTGAAAGTACGTACTTTCATTGCGTCCTCTAGCTGTAGCCTTACTTTATTTTTTGTTCTTTTTATGACCAGTTTTAAAGGAAAATTTGTTGTAAAAATTAATATATAAAAAATTAAATACTTTTTGGGTGCTTGTTTTTCCGACAGGGTAGGAATATGATGTATTGTGGAACGATCCTCCGTCATCCCTTGTCAAGTTTGGTTTGGAGACAAACCGGTTTCGGCTAATATGCGCCATCTTCTTTTCGAGAACGAAAAAAGACACTGAAGATGGCGTATATTAGCCGAAACCGGTTTGTCTCCAAACCAAACTTGACAAGGGATGACGGAGGATCGTTCCACAATACATCATATAAAAAAATTTTTTTTTTTGTAATTGTTTAAAAAAAATTTAAAGTATCTGGAAAAGTAGCAGCTTTTTAAAAACGTTAACAACTTTTTGATTTATTTTTTTTTCTACATTATTAGCTTACACAAATTTTGTTATGTTGTTTTCGCATTTGCACGAAAATTTGCAAATTTTACAAACTTTTGAACACAAAGCTTTTCAATAGCAGACATTACTTTGTAATACACATATGCATGTATTAAACTCCTTGTACTTTATGGTTCTAAAAAGCTTGTCTATTTAATTAATTGTGCAAGTTGCCAGAAAATCGTAATTGTTTCATTCACTTACATACATATACATATATGTACATATATCCAATCCATTCAAAATTCACTTAATTTTCAAAAAAACAAAGTTTAAAAGAAGTTTCTTCTCTTTATTATTTAATAGTATTCAAAAACATATATTTTTTTTTGGCCCAATACCAAGGCTCACTCTGCTAGTATTTTAAGCAGTTTGAACACATATTTTAACCAGCCATTTTCTCTCTTCGGTTTTCTTTATACAAATGGATTGCAACTACAACTTTATACCGAATGGCGTTTGTAAAATCAATGACACAAGGCCAATATGCAGATTTAGCATACTTTTAGGCGCTTGCTGAGCATTCGGAGTGAAAAAACATACATTAATACCACTTTACATACTTATTTTTCCACAGATTTCAAACAAAAGCCACACAGATTTCATTTTAAGCAATTCTAATATTTCGCGTGGCTTTTACCCCTCTAAGTACCCCGCACACACACTTCCATTTTCAGCTGTGCTAAGCACAAAATTGCTCATTATCTTCTGCTAGACCACAATTGCAACCACTAATAACACTGTGCACGATCAGAAAATCAACAGATAGGAGACATATCTAGTAAAG
Source organism: Urophora cardui (assembly GCA_960531455.1). Classification (NCBI taxonomy): domain Eukaryota; kingdom Metazoa; phylum Arthropoda; class Insecta; order Diptera; family Tephritidae; genus Urophora; species Urophora cardui. The sequence goes on from OY482671.1 coordinate 115,511,653, forward strand.
ATAATTCGATTACGCTGAGCACCAGGGTTACGTGATTTTGATTTGGCTGAATCACGAATCAAAAATATTTTCTGATTCTTGATTTAAAATATTTTCAAATAAAAGATAATTTTTATTTATTATTCGTTTCAAAAAAGAATTAAAAATAGTTTGAATCAAGATTCTTTTGTGAAACGAATCACAAATATAATTTATCTTTTGTTTGAAAATAGTTTGAATCACGAATCAAAGGGCATTTTTATTCTTTTGTGAAATGAATCACAAATAAAAATTATCTTTTATTTGAAAGTATTTTGAATCACGAATCAAGCTGATTCTTTATTTGAGAGTTGATTTGAAATCAAAATTGATTCGAAATCACGCAACCCTGCTGAATACGACGGTGTTATTCACTTGCCTAGGTTAGGCTTTGTTTAGGAGATATTGTCCTTTAAATGTATTTTACTAAATATAAATATTCACTGGCTAATATCTTTTACATAATTTATTTCTATTCAAAAGCACAATCATTTCCTTTGAAAATAGCATTTCGCTTTTTGGGATATCATCATTAGAACTTGAATTATTGTTATTTAAGCGTGATTACTTGGCAATATTTTCTTCATACATAAAGTGAAGTGAAGCATACTTTTAGGCAGTTCATTATAATATGGCTGTACATACATAAGCGACAAGGTTCATCCAAAGAAGGTTATATTACTTACGTTTTCATGTGTGTGTTTTCGTTAAAAATGTCAATGTGAAAGAGGAGAGAAATGAATTTCAAGGTAAAATTTTTCCCAATTGGTTTTGTCTGACATTCGCACTTGTTAGTATATACATACACAATTCCAATCAGCTTATCTACTGAGATATCCTTCTTTAGATAATTCTTGATAACGGCTTCATCAAGCTATGCATGCAACTCATCGGATGGTAACATTTTGATGAAATATCTTCTGTGAAGTATAATCTTTACAAAATGCTGCAATTTTTATAAACATATTTACTTCGATATCATGTCGAATATTGTCAGTCATATGAACCCTTCATGAAACGAAATCAGCCATTTAGTAAGATACTTTTAAATGCCAATCAGCCTTATCGTGAACTTCATGTGAACAAAATGTTCCCAAAAATTACAAAGCAAAACAAAAACAAAATGTGAAAAATTTAATATCTCCTTGACAAAGTGCTCAACGTACACGAATTATCTTTACTAAACGGAAGAAACTATATTGATATCACATCCATATATATGATAATCCAGACCTGGGTAATATCAAATATCAGTACGACTTGTGACAAGTACATTTTAAAGGAATTGTATTGGTACTGGTATTGACATTCCCAAAATTTTCAAGTACAAGTACAAGTAATTGCAAAATAATTGAAATTTTAGCAAATACTTCAAAGTATTTGAAAAAAATTGAAAGTAATTGAAAAGAATTGAATCGATTTGTAAGTAATTGAAAGTACTTGAAATGAATTAAAGAATCGATTGAAGTACATCTTTCAATTCTTTTCAAGTACTTTCAATTCTTTTCAAATACTTTGAAGTATCTGCTAAAACTTCAATTATTTTGCAATTACTTGTACTTGTACTTGAATATTCTGAAAGTACTTAGTACGGACTAATTACTTCTAGATCAAAATATAAAGTATTTAAATACGTAATAGTCCAATTACTACTCAGTATTAACCAGGTCTGGGATAATCCTGTCAGATCTATAAATTATGGATGTCATATCCATATTTCTCCGTGTAGGGATATGTCCTCTCTGTTAAACAACAAAAAGTTAATTGTTCGTGCACAGTGTTATGGGAAATGGTTAAAAAAAGTCATATCAGCTGTGGCATTTGTTTTTGTTCAATCAACTCCCTTTTCTTTTTGTAGCGAAAAATTAAAATGACCACCAAACAGCAATTACATAAAAGTTCTACTAAACTTGTAACTATTTTTTTAATGTGTTTCAAAAAGCATTTTTATTGTGATAATCACATAAGGTTTCCATTTCATTTGTAACAAACATTATGTTGTGTATCTCTTTCAACTAATTCAATTTCTGTTTTTTTTTTTTCAACGTAAAAAATATTGTATTACATTAAGCCAATTTCCACTTATGTATGTATGTATAAAATATATATAACATATATATATTTATTATATGCATATGCATTTTCAATTTAATACAAATACAATCAATTTTGTGTTACAAATTACAGCTTACCTACTTGCTAAATTACATCTAAGACATCATTATACTTACATACGTACATATCGTCGTACCATACGAAAACTACACCTTTTCAAGTTCATAATGAGAATATGTAAGATCGTATTGAGAAATGTAAATTCGTATTGAGAAATGTAAGTTCAAAATGAGAAAACTGAAATTCAAATGGGAAAGTATAAATTCATATTGGGAATTTATAAGTTGATATTGAGAAATATAAATTCGTATTGAGAATGTGTAATTTCAAATTGGGAATGTAACCTCGTTTTGAATTTTGATTTTCTCATTTTGAACTTACATTTCCCAATTTGAAATTACACATTCTCAATACGAATTTATATTTCTCAATATCAACTTATATATTCCCAATATGAATTTATACTTTCCCATTTGAATTTCGGTTTTCTCATTTTGAACTTACATTTCTCAATATGATCTTACATGTTCTCAATACGATCTTGCATATTCTCATTATGGACTTGAAAAGGTGTAGCACTTTCAAAATTTTTACGAAGAAATTCTATGAAAGAAATTTTAAAAGTGCAAGTTTTCGTATGGTACGACGATATGTATGTATTTGCGTATGAATTTTTATAATCATTATAACTCACAATTATCTAATCTAAAGCACGTTCAATTACATTGTATACGTGCTCTATACAATTATGCGTAAACATATAATATAGCATTTTAACATATAAATAAATACATACATACATGCATACATAATAATGTATAACTTCATTCAACTATGTATATTTATGTATGGGATCGTAACTTAAATTTAAAAAATTTAAAATATGTATGTAAATTAAATTCAAAATTAAAAAAAGGAAGTTTAAAAAGTCTGAGTGAAATTGAGTTTTAATTACTATTACATAAATATGTACATACTATGTACGTGTAAATATTCATAATTCAATTCTGTTTTTTTTTAGTTTTTTTGCTTTTATGAGTAGCATCGCAAGTCAAACCATGCGCCTTATATTTCTAAACTAACTGCAATATTATTACTATTCTTAAGGTATTCTTTTTTTTTAAGAATGTAACATTCAACTCATTTGTTCTTTATCACATAGACTTTTATTTTTTTAACATGTTGTTTTTTTTTTATTTAAGTAGTGTTCAGTTAACATTTTTTTTTTTAACTTAAAAACATATTGTATGAATGTACCGGAGAAAAAAATATTGATATCACAGCAATTTAAATTGATAAACTTGTCTGAACAATAAAATATGCATGTCTTATATAAAAAATAGAAGCAATGTTCATAAAAAATATGTTTATGTCAGCCATAGTTCATTGATGAGACCGATTTATCAATTTAAATTTATGTGTTGTCATTTTGATAGTTTGTTTTTCTTCGTGTATATTTCTGATGCTATTGAAACTATAATCTACTACAAATAATCTTATTTAGGACGTGCATGCATACATATGTACATACATTTACATTACACAAAGTTATATTCTTTTTTAGCATTCGCTTATAACACTTATCAACTTATTGAATAACAAAGAGCGTGCATAATATGCACAAACATACATATATGTACATACATATGTATAGCATACGCAATGTGTATGAAATGCTTTCTATGCCATTTACTTTTTTTAAATATACACGTTTGTGTAAACATACTACATGCACAGCTACATACAAAGTGCGTTTATCAACCACTTGCTTCAATTGGGTTTTTCTTAGTTTTTTTTTTTAGCAATACACGGATTACGTATGTACATACAGTATGCAAGTACATTAGTTTAAGAGATATTTTCACAAAAAATGGTGGAAAAAAGAAAATAAACAAACTACTCCAAATAAATGCCGTGATTTGTTGTAAAAAGGTAGACAAGCATGCATTGTGTATGTATGCATATGTGTGTTTGTATATAAAATTACGAAAAACCGCCACGTTATTTCCAAATTTCGAGGCTCCCTCCATTAATAGCAATCAAATGAAATCATTCCTTCATTCTGTAAATGTTACATCAATTCAATAAATAGTCACCAAATTATGTATGCTGATATATCCGCCTTCCTTGCCCTGCTGGTTATCAAATGCATACACAGAATATGCTTCAAACGGCGACAAAGTGGCGGCAGCAACAAGTGCATTTGATGCATACAAAAAATTATTTAAAAAAAACAAACAAACAGCAGTTGCTTTATTCGCCTCATACAAATTAACAAAATTACTTGGCCTCATCTTGATCCATTGGCTCCTCGGAGTTATTGCGTGATAAGGCTCTGAAAAAAGTAGATTAAAAAGGCATTTCGTTAAATAGACAACCGGCTGCTATTTGTAGATATCCAAACCTATTCAAAGACTGCATTGACAACCCCGCCATGGCTGTAATAGTTTCCGATTCGTCGCATTCAATTTTTAAAGCTTCGATAGCTGATAAGCCAACAGTGTGCGCCAAACGGCGTACGCATGGCCAGTGTTGCATCTGAAATGCACATTTAAATTATCAGCCCTATCATGAACTTCATGTGAAAAATTTCCCTCGAAAAATAATTAGTTTTGATTGAAATAAAGCATTTGATGAATTTCATATCAAACCCAATATGCGTTGAACCCGCCCCCTCAGAATTCGATGAAATTTTGCATAGAGGTACATCTTACCTAACCAAACACAACCTCATTTTTAGAAATCGCATTTTCGAAAAATTGTGGGCGTGGCAAGGTATCGAAATATTCGAAAAATGACGATAATAGGTACTTTAAAGTGTGATTACTAAGGAATGGGTTTACCGATTTCAAGGTCTTCTTACCATTAGAAAGGTATTGAAATTAGCTTTCAAAAAAATACACTGTAAAATTTTGTTTTTGTTTTAGTACACTGAAAAAAAAAAAATGTTTTCCAAAATAAAATTTGAAACTGAAAAAACACTTCAAAGATCAAGAGATTTTGAAAAATAAGAATTTTTGTTAGAAAGGTCTATTTAATACATGTATAACATATCTGAAAACAAAAATGGCCTTTTTTTATTTTTTTTTTAATTTATTTAAGTAAATGCATCTCTTGGTTACTATCTTATATTTTGATATCACGCGTAAACTAATCAACCGATTTCAAAAATTTTTATATCGTTAGAAAGGTATTAAAATCATCTTTTAAAAAAATACACTGCAAAAATTCTATATTACACTGAAAAAATTTTTTCAAAATTTCAAAAATTTTTTTTTTTAACTGGGAAAACACTTCAGCAGTATGAGCTGCGCAAAGTTGTATATTAAATCTAAATAAATAAAAATAAAAAAATAACTTTATAAAGTGTAAGTCAATTTATTGTGGGTGTCTGAAAAATTTGATAATACGATTCTTGTTCGAATCTATTAGAATACTTAAAAATGTTGCCCTTTAATATCTCAATTATCGAATTACGTAACATGACTTTCTATAAAATGGCTGAATTTGTAGTTAATGATGCCCTCTTACTTAGTCAGAGGACAACATTCGTTGAAATCACCACACAAGCTTACAAAATGGCTAAGAAAATCAAACAGGGCAACATTTTTTCGAGAAAAGAAAACGGCATTAGTCATTAAAAGTTTATAGTATTACCTAAACGAAGGGTGTATGTTTATGTTGTACGTTTCGGCACTACTATTCATAGGATCTATTGTTCCACATAAACATACACTCTTCGTTTAGATACTATTTCTACCTGACTGTTAGCTTCATAGCGATATTCTAGGAATTTATTTCAAACAATTATTTTCGCTGTATCCTTTGATGAGCGGTTAAATATTTGTGTTATATAATTTCAGAATGCCTGAAAAATTTGACAATAGAATCCCAACAAACACTGAGGTTAGTTATCGATTTGAGAATGACTCGAGAACTAGCCTCGTTCTCAAATCTCTAACGTTAGAGGACGACTCGAAAATCTATCGAGAATCATAGCGTTCTCAAACAAAAGGGTACCTAATTCTCAAATCGAGAAAATTATAGTTCTCGAATCGAATTCTAATGTAGTTCTCTAATGAGATTCTAATCAGAATTTGCCAATACTTCCAATTGAAATGAAAAACAAAGTTTTGTCTCCTTTTACATGATTTTTTCATTGTTTAGATTTTATTAACGCAATATGTGCCCAAATTGCATATGATTATATATATTGACATGTATATGTTTACCACATTTATAAGAACTGAAATTTAAACAAAATTCAGTCTTATTATTTAAATCTTACTTCTTGTACTTTTTAATGGAAAACATTGTACTACGGTAATATTAACTTTACAATTTTTTAGTATCTAATTTCAATATATGTATGTATATTCAATATATCACAGAAATATATTGAGAATTGATAAAAGGCGTGATATTTAGCTCCTTGTCTAATCACTCGCTAATCGAATTCTAGTGTAGTTTTCAACCCTAGTTATCGATTTGAGAATATATAGAGAATTACACTAGTTATCTAAGGTAATCTCCACAAAATTTCTAACGTTAGAGACTGTGTTTGCTGGGATTAAAAAAAATCTGTATAACTTCCACACAATATATCAAAATAAAAAAGTTAACAAGAGATGCTTTTACTTAAAAAATTTTTAAAAAGAAAAGAAAAAAACACCATTCTACGTTTAAGATATGTTATATATATTTAATAGACCTTTCTAAAAATTTTTTTTTAAATAGCTTGGTTTTTGAAATGTTTTTCCAGTGTGAAAAAAAATTTTGAAATTTTGAATTTTTTTTTTTCAGTGTAATATAGAATTTTGACAGTGTATGTTATATATATTAAATAAACATTTCTAACAAAAATTCTTATTTTTCAAAATCGCTTGATCTGTGAAGTGTTTTTTCAGTTTCAAATTTTATTTTGGAAAACATTTTTTTTTTAGTGTACTAAAACAAAAAAAAATTTTACAGTGTATTTTTTTGAAAGCTAATTTCAATACCTTTCTAATGGTATGCAGATTCTTGAAATCGGTAAACCCATTCCTTAGTAATCACACTTTAAAGTACCTATTATCGTCATTTTTCGAATATTTCGATACCTTGCCACGCCCACAATTTTTCGAAAATGCAATTTCTGAAAATTAGGTTGTGTTGGGGTAGGTAAGATGTACCTCTATGCAAAATTTCGTCAAATTCGAGGGGGTCGGATTCCAAATGTTCATTTTTTTCAGTCTTTGATATGAAATTCATCATTTATTATCCTATTACCTGTATAGCAATCGTTTTCTGTAGCGTATCTATAGCATTCTGGCATGGCTGTCGACTAAGTTCGCTTTCGGCGATTGTTGACAATGGATCACCGAGCAGTGCGCGTACACATTCCTGCGCCGAATCGCATATTGCAGCCAAATCGTAGCCGCCCTCCAGCGCCAGCACCACCTTACCATCGGCCAATTGCATTAGTTCACGTGTCATAAAGCTAAAGCAAGCTGGCGAGATCAAATAACCGCCTAAAGGTGGCGGATGACCGGCTGCTGCATCGAAGCCAGCCGATATCAAAACAATATCAGGATTAAAGAATTTCGCTATTGGCATGACAATTGTACGGAAAGCGGCAATATATTCGGCATCGCCTAATGGTGGATCCAGCGAACCCGACCAAGAAATGTTTACATTGAAACCAACGCCGGCGCCAATGCCGCACTAAAAAAAAAGCGGGCAGGAAGAACGCTTAAAAAAGCTTTATTTGGAAAATAAATGAGCGCTAATCACCTCAGTTGGGCCGCCAGTACCGGGAAAGAAATTGCCATCATCATGCCTGTGTAATGACAAATATAAAACGTCAGGGCTATCGTAGAATGCCTGCTGCGTGCCATTACCATGATGCACGTCCTGAGTCAATGTAAATTATCAAATTTTAGATTTTCCATTCATATACAAACATACTTAGATACTACATATTTCCATATCGTTGGCTTAGAGTGCAGTGGCTAAATGCATTTTTTTTTTTTCAAACTTTACAGGAGTGACAAAAAAAAAAAGAAAAAGAATGTCGAAGTGCCTACATGATAAAAAAATCGGTTTATGTAAGTATTTTGGACTTAGCCAATTGAATCAAAGAATAGAAATATAGCAAGTATGGCAGACCTGCTTAGCGTGGTGCATATTTAATTTTTTTTTTTGGCGTTCTACATAAAAATATAAATTTTCTTGAAAGCGGACTTGGCCACTCTTCACTCTAAGCTAACAATAAGTATCTCTTAAGCAAATTTCCCAATACCCACCCAGTCCACAATCAAGATACGCCTCATTTCCGGTACACGTTGACGCAGCACTTTAGCCGCAATTGCAACGGAATTGAAGAAGCAAAAGCCCATAGCTAAATTAGACTCGGCGTGGTGGCCTGGCGGACGTACCACCGCAAAACCATTCTTTATGTCACCCTTCGCCGTTTTAATAGCCAAATCAATAACACAACCGGCAGCCATACGCGCCGCTGCTCCCGTATGATCCTTATTCCACGTTGTGTCCAAATCTACACCATAACCACCGCATGCCAAACGTACCACTCCCAATGCGGGCAAATTATCCAACTTTTGTCGATTCGACGGACATGAACTCGAACCGTAGAGTAGTGTATGAGCTTCGGTATGTACCGTTTGTAATTCCTCCAAGGTGGCTTTACGTGAACGCAAACGATCACAGCGTTTGGCCAAATCCGTTTCAATTAGACGAGCCCAAATGCTTTGCAAACGTCCACTATGCTCTGGATGTACTGAATTATCACCACAAATGCAGGCATGTTTCTGCATAAGATTATCGTAAGCGAGACCAGTTGTAATTTTGTGTGCAGGATAATCGTTTGCTGACGGTCGACTACTACCCGCCATGGTAGCCATTGTTGTCGTGCCGGCAATCTTTGGATGCATGGCAGGTAAGGAGGAAAATGCACTGGACGCTGGTGATGTCGATGAGTGATGATCTAATACACGACGTCGATGTGGAACTGTGAGATTAACTGGTGGAATATGATCGGCCGAAGAGGATGTTAAAATGGGTGGAGGATATTGACCTGTATCCGGCAGCTGACTAATGCCATGCGGACCCATATGTACTAGTGGACTGGATAATGTACGTGAGAGTGGATGCATTAAGCTATGGGCTGCAGGATCTTCGCGCTAAAGGGAATGGAAACAAAATATTTTAGAAAACTACAAACAAGTTTATATGTACATTAGACCGTATCGGAAAAAAATAAAGTTCGCCGTACGCCCCCCCATATGATGTCTTTTTGGAAAACATTTCCGGAAAATTTTTTTATTTTTTTTTTGGACGCCGCTAGATGTCGCTAAAATTTATTTTTCTCATATCTTCGGTATTTATAGTCCGATCTCTAAGTTTAATACAGAAATGTCTTTGGCTTGAAAGGGCGGCTTATACTGTAGAATATTATTAACCCTATGTGCGCCATTGGGGTCACTACCACCCAGTACTTAGTTTATACCACCCTAATGTACCTTTATTACGTCTGTATGTTAAACGTAGTCAAAAATCATTAATCTTTTGCAAAAGAAATATTACGATCGCTTCAGCAGAACCCGAAATAAAACACGTTCAACATCCCGAGGAATATAGGTTTGTCGGTTCCTTTGGTCTTTTAGGTTAATTTTACAGAAAAATTTTCTGAGGAGACCCATAGTAAAATTTTATGCCAAATAATTTTCTAGAACATTTTAACCCTCTAGCGACCTTAAAAATACTATTTTTCCTGATTTTCTGAAAAAAGGGGGTCAAAATAACCCTTTATTTGCGGTGATAGAGGGTTAAAATGTTCTAGAAAATTATTCGCCATAAAATTTCAGTAGAGGTCTCCTCAGAAGAAATTTTTGTAATATGAACGTAAAAGACCAAAGGAAGCGAAAAACTTATATTCCACGGAATGTTGAACGTCTTTTATTTCGGGTTCTACTGAAGCAATCGAAATACTTCTTTTGCAAAAGATTAATGATTTTAGACTACGTTTAACATGCAGGCATAAAAAATTGCATTGGGGTGGTATAAAATAAATACTGGGTGGTAGTGACCCCAATGACGCACATTGGGTTAATAATATTCCATAGTATAAGGCGTCCTTCCAAGCCAAAGACATTGGTGTATTAAACTCTGAGATTGGATTATAAATACCGAAGATATGAGAAAAATAAATTTAAGCGACATCTAGCGGCGTCCAAAAAAAAAAATAAAAAAACTTTTCCGGAAATGTTTTCTAAAAAGACATCATATGCGGGAGCGTACGGCGCACTTTATTTTTGCTTCCCTATAATGCGAGACGGCCTAATGTACATATGTACATATATATGTATGTATATACCCTGCAAAAAATGCGATTAATCCGGGACGTGTCCGGGATCAATCGCAAGGGAGCATGCGACTAATACAATTTTACATACCTTTGTATGCAGTGAATTGATCGCATTTGTTCGAGCATGTCCTATGAAGAGACTAATTGTTCAATTTGTACACCCGAGCGGTTACAAATGTAGATCTATCACTTTCAGCACGAACGGGTACAAATGTAGATTTTTCCAAGTTATTAGCCAAGGCTATTTTATACATATAACTATCTTTAAAAAATTGTAAACGCTCATGCATATTTAAATAAAGATTATATCGTCGCTCCGGAAGAAGAAAGACGCATGTCAGTAATTTGTCGACGAAAAAAGACGCATTAAAAATATGTCGGGGAAGAAAGACGCTTTACAAAACATGTCGACGAAGATAGACGCATTAAAAAATATTTCGACGAACAGAGACACATTATAAAATATTTCGACGAAGAAAGACGCATTAGCATTTTTAACTGCGAAGAAAGACGCATTAGCATTAATATTGACAAAGAAAAATAAAAAATCGAATGTCTTTCTTTCCTAAAAAAATATTTAAATGCGTCTTTCTTTATAGTAAAAAAAATAAAGCGTTTTTTCTTCATTATCAAAAAAAATAAAGTCTTTCTTTCGAAAAATATTTTTAATACGTCTTTCTTTGAAAGAAAAAAAGTTTGCGTCTTTCTTCCTCAACAAAACAGTTTGCGTCTTTTTTCTTCTATAGCGACGATGTAATGTTTTACTTTTGTAAAAAAAGCCTCAATAAATAAATAAAAAAATTGTAAGTTTTGAGTATGCATTATATGAGCGTAATATAAAGGATTTTTTCATAGGATATTTTAGGTATCATTTTTGTTAATTTATTATTCATCATTGTTATTAAAAGAAAGGGTGTTCAATTCGTTTTAACGGTTGTTCTACAATTTTTTAAATACATTGCATATTTTTGCGAAATTTCTACATTTAAGGAATTTAGATTTGTACCCGTTCGTAATGAAAGCGATTAATCTACATTTATACCCGTTCGGGAACAATTGGTCTACAATTAGTCTACATTTATACCCGTTCGAGAACAATTGGTCTACAATTAGTCTACATTTATACCCGTTCGGGAACAATCGGGGACTAATTGTGGACCGATTGTTCTCGGAAGATATCAATCCGGGACAAATCTCTTTCGGGGTTAATCGCACATTTTTTTGCAGGGTATATATGTTTATGTGGCCGAAGGTATTGACATTACCTGCAATGCTTGCCTATAAAGTAGCTCGCGTTGTTGTTGCAGGTATTCTTGATTGCGTAATTTTAATTTACTTGGCGTGTGCGCCATAGAAGCATCCAAGGGCGCATTTCCTGCCAACTCGGCAATGTTTTGTGAACTACTCGTTGGCACAAGGCTTGTCATTACAGTTTTTGGTGGCTTCTTCTTGTCCGTCAGGTCAATAACTTCGCCAGCATCTTCTTCCTCTTTCAATTGTGGTTCACGATTTGCACTACTACGATTTATCAATGTTTGCCGTATCTTTTGTGTGACCAGCATATGTGCCTGATGCTCCGCCTGCAAAAGTAAAAACGCATAAATTCATACATATACAAATTTTGAATCCCAATATACATATACACATATATATGGATACTTACATCACTGTTTTCATAATGCGTTTGTCCGACACCGATTGCCGGTGGTGCTGCTGTTCCCGTTAACATGGGATGACCCAGCGGCAATGGTGCTGATTGCGTACGTCCCAAAGGTCGATGACCCTGTTTGTTGAGATGAGCATGCGCTACTTGCGTATCGGTAATGGGTTGGCCATAGATTGTAGGTGAAACACCGACTATCGGTGGTACAGCGCCCGGTGCATGCAATGCGCCCGCATGACTGTGCGGACCAAGGCTGTTGCCGGCGCTGCCCGCCAGGAGCGTTGAAGCAGCATGCGCAATTGGTGGTACAACAATATCGCTGGCTAATGAAGCCTGCGACGAGGAGGTGGATGTGCCCGATGCCGAGCGTACAACGGGTGACGGTGTCGGCGGCAGAACAACACCAGCTACGCCGCCCGCTATCGAAGTGTTATGGCTAGGCGGAGCAGCTGCAGCAGCAGATGGCGCCGAAGGCGGCTGATGACGTGCGAATGGCATTGCCAATGGACTGTAGTAGGTTGGTGGTGCAGCAGCTAGTGTAGGTACATGTTGGCGCATAGCAGCGAGCATAGCATAATTACTAGCGATATTTGTTGGTTGTGGTGCGTGCGCATGACTTGCCAGATGTGGACCACCCAACGGTATATTCGGCATTGAGGGCGAACTAAAGAGCGAGAGATCATTTATGCTACTCCGTTGTCCAGGCTGATATTGTACGCCGCTTTCCTCATTCTCCTCCTGAATGGGCGCACTGGTCGGTGAGCCACGACTGCCCACAACGCCAGCGGTTAATATAGATGATGGTGGTGAATTGGGTCCGGAATCTGGCGTGCCGCTGCAATCTGTTGTATGCGTACGACAAAACATTGTTCATTATAAAAGAGCCAATTTGCTTTAAAGCAAAAATAGTCTCTGAGGCAATGCTACATATATGTATATATATCTTTTTTTTGGATGTGTATGTATGTGTTTTGTTTATGACGTTAATATTTAAAATTTTTTAGTATTGCGGTAAAAAGAAATTGTCAGCGGGAGCGAAAACATTCAAAGCATTGCAAACAGAACCAGCAATCAGCAATCGTGATTTTATTTGCGCGACGTGTATGTATGTATGTATGTAGACACTGATGTAGGCACATTAAAATAGTAGGTATGTATATCTTAGACCAGCGTCAACAATCCGGAATAAAAGTTAATCAAACGAACCGTGCTAATTAACCGTGTGGAAAAATTTTTTTTAGGCAATTAAAGCTCAGTTAAAATTTAAACTAATATTTATTGCAAACACGTTAAAACTAGCTCGGTACATATATGTATGTATGTATTAGGGATTCCAATTTTCAAGATTTTTACGATCCCCGGATTTCCGAGATTTTTTTTATAATTCGGGAATTTCGGGATTTGTCCCACACTATCCTACATTTTGTGTTGAAAAAAGTAATATTTTTCAAGGAACGTTACAACTTTAAAATTGATAGAAAAAAATTTGTTTTTATTGCCGTTTTTTATTATTTCATTAGTAACCAAATAAAATAGCAACGTAAATTCATGCGTATTATTTAATAATACTTAAAAGTTACTTTAAAAAACACAACCAACAAAGAAAATGACATACATTTGCAAATAGAACATTTCCCAACAGACCAGGAAGTAAGCGAAATGTAATAGGACTTGAGAACAAGCTTATAACAATTGTCCATTGTAAGCTTATTGCAATACAGTTTTTATAAGATTAATTGTAAGCTTATTCACAAGCATGATTGTAATAATTAAATACTCCTTTTGTTAAAAAGTTTGAAAACAATATTACAATAAGCTTACTTTACACTTGCAATGAAAGCTTAAAAAACTATTAATAATAATATTGTTATAAGCTTGCTGTAAAATTTTTTTAAATTTTGGTTTTACGATGATTCATACAATTCATTGATTCCTTTTTCGAATAGGGAAGTATAAAAGCCTCAATAAAATTCAATATAATGTTGAATGTCCGACTATATGATACCGTTGGATTGAATTTCAGGTTGATATTATGGTCCGAAACAGGAGGAGAATATAAAATAAAGAACATTGCAGTAAAGGTGAAGAAGGAAAGAAAAAGAAAAAAAAATGCAAATAAAAATTTATTTTTTTCTTTTTTCTACTATTTATACATACAATTATATTTATAAGCTTACAACAAGCTTTCACAAGTAATATTTTTCAACAATTACATTTGTAAGCTTATAAAAAGGGTGCCATTTTGATTTTTCTACAATTGTTCTTAAGTCTTTTTCAATACTTTACGCAAGCATTCCTCAAGCTTAACGCTTATATTTGTAAGCTTGTTATAATATTATTCTCAAGCCTCTTGGTTTATTGGGTTGCCTTTGCAGTTGGTACTTTTAAGATATTAATAATAAGGCTTGTGGTCATTTGATGATAATTTCCAATAAAAATTTGTGTAATTTAACGACGCACCCCGTTTAAGCGAATATTTCCAAGCTTGCCGAAAAATTCTGAAAATTAATGCAACTTTCAAAAAAATTTAAAAATCGGAGGCACAATTTTGAGATGAATTCCGAGTATGCAGCTGCGTATTTAAGTTTATTACAGTAATGTGAAACCCCCAAGTCTAATTAAAAATTTTCACTGGTTTTTGGTAATTTTATTTTTTAAATATTATTTGCATTTCCTTCCATTATTTACTTTTCATGGGAGAAAATTCCAAAAACATTTGAGAAATTAATGGCTAAAAATCAGGAAACAGAAATTATCACATTCATTTTACCACAATAATTCCAAAGATTTTAAAAATACCTAACGTACGTTTAAATACAACGCGTAATTCAAAACAAAAAAAATTTAATTATTAAAAAAAAATCAATAATATTAGTCCTTAAATACTTTGATTAATGGACTTTTTTATTCTGGCAAAAGACATCCCATCCTAAAAGTATGCAACATATTAACTAATATTCTATTTTTCAAATATTCACTTATTTTTTCGATTGACAAAATATAAAACTGGCCCGACTACGGAGCAAAATTTTCTGCTCTTAGCACAAGTAAAGGGTTGTATTATTTTTGTTTCATTCGTCACATGAAAAATATTGATAATGCTGCGATGTAATAATGCAAAACTTTCGCCCAGAATAGGAAACGCTGTTAGTATACAGATCTGAGATCAATAAAAATTATATAAGACGGTGGTAGCTCAATGGGATTGTCATTTGATTACCAATCGAAAAGTCTTATGTTATGTTCAGACACAACCTTAATTGAACATTAAGAGCCTTCATTCAATTTTCAAGCCCAATGATTCTCAATTTACCATACAAAAATTGACCAAGTTAATGCTTCATTAGAAATTAATGAGTTGTTAATGAAGAACAATTCTGCATGCAACCCTGTTAAAAGGCTTGTTTCATAAGTAAAATGAAATGTCATGAAAAGAGAAATGTGATTAGCGTCAGTGTCCACTAAACAGGTTGGTTCGTCAGATCAGCTGCATTCTTGTTCTTCTTCATCACCTATCAAATTTGTTTTTATTTCTGCTTATTTTATACATGCATTCGTGTTTACGATTGGTAAAAATTGTGAGATGAATGTCAAATTATTTCGTCCTCCTTGCAATTTTGACATTTAGGTCACGATATTCAGCTCACGGCGTGTATGTGTGTATGTATCTTGAGCCGACCTGTTAAATGGGCCAAGTAAATTAAATATGTCTGAACACCAAATCTAAAGATGTTCAATCAACCCCAATTAACTTAATTAATTTTTATGTCTGAACATGATATTAATAAGTTCGATTCTCGGTTGAGGCCGCCTGAAGAAGTCTGATGAGGGGATGTGGTGGTCTCCGAAATGGATCCATAACTTCTACCAAAAAATTTTTTTTCAATTTTCCTTAATTAAAAACTGGCCAATAGCTCATACATATAAAAATTCACATAAAATAATTATTAGAAAAAACGGCCATGTAAAAACATATATAAGATACATTTTTTTCTTTGCCATAATAGGGGAATATTCTGTTTTTATTTTATTCCGAAGATCTCGGGATCAAATTCTAGCAATCCCGGGATTTTCGTGGTGTTAAAAAGGGCGAGATCACGGCATTGGAATCCCTAGTATATACATTGATATGTATGTATGTACCTCAAAATAACTAGGTACACAAATAGGTGAGTCAAAAATAAAACTTGAATCGCAACATTAAAATTATCAAAGTATTACTGTTTTTGTTCCGAATTAAAACTTAACAATTAAATTTAACTTAAAAATATTACCCGAAAACCAGTGATAGTTTTCTTAGTGTTCTTCCACATTTTGATAAATAGGTTATAAATTTTTACAAATTTATTTAGTTAACTTAATTACTGGTGAATTTAATTTCCTTAGCTCGGTTTGTAGGTAATGACCTGCTTTGCTGTTTGTTTTTTGTTTATAACATACATAGTACATATCGACGGCTGAGAATAAGATCGCCCTATTTCAAAAATTGTTTCAAAAACGCCCTATTCCAAAAATTGTTTGAATAACGTCCTATTTCAGATTTTGCTTCAAAAACGCCCTATTTCAGAATTTGTTTCAATAATGTCCTATTTCAGACAATTATTCAAAAACGCCCTATTTCAGAGAAAAATATATCGAATTTTCTCTGAAATAGGGCGTTTTTGAAGCAAAATCTGAAATAGGACGTTATTCAAACAATTTTTCAAAAAGGGCGTTTTTGAAGCAAAATATGTACTTACTTATAAAAGATTGTACAATAAAAAATAGTAAATTGGAATATGTAGTAAGGTGGGGCGATTTACTAATCTATATCGCGCGATCGAAATTTGGATTCCTCTCATTTTTCTGAGTAGAAAACTCCTCCACGACACTTGTCTAAAATTAATTTTGATGTTCGGGAATTTGGTTTTTATGAACCAAGACGAATTTTTGAAAATAAAAATTTGGCAAAAATCGACAAAAAAATATCCAGGCCAATATGCACATAGTGTTAAAGCAGAATTTTATGCTGAATCCAGATATGAAATCGAAACTAAAATCGGATGATCCGTTTTCGAGATATAGCGTGATTTCCGGTTATGGAGGCTGAATGCCCAAAATCGCATATTTTCGCGATTATCTCTTGTTGTGTATAATACATCTTAATTTTTTTTGCAAACTTTTTACAGATAAGTCAATACAATATATGAACAGTATTTTAAAATACTAATTTATCTTCTGGTATAGGAAAACTAGAATGCACTGTTTTTTCCTTGGCCCAAAAGCGCGGAATGGGTTCTCTATGTTATAGTCATCCGATACCGATAATTTTCGCCGACAGCGCTTTGTATACAATAAATGCGCTAAATACAAAATTTCAGAATTTTAGCTGCAAAAATTTAAGAGTTATTCCGTAAAACGTAGACTTATGCTTCTGAAATTTGTTTTTTGCTTCCAATAGTACGCTATGGCGTATGAGTAACCTTGAGTTTTTGTTAGAGTTGAGGAAAGTAAAAAAACAAGTCCCAAACAGCATATGTCTACGTTTTGGGTTATAACTATTCAATCTTTGCAGCTAAAATTCTGAAATTTTGTATTTAGCGCATTTATTGTACACAAAGCGCTGTCGGAGAAAATCACCGGTATCGGATGACTATAACATGGAGATCCCATACCGCGATTTTGGGCTAAGGAAAAAAGAGTGCATTCCAGTTTTCCTATACAGGAAGATAAATTAATATTATAAAATATTGCTCATATATTGTATTGACTTATCTTTAAGAAATTTGCAAAAAAATTTATGATATATTCTACACAGCAAGAGATAATCGCGAAAATATGCGATTTTCGGCATTCAGCCTCCATAACCGGAAATCAGGCTATATCTCGAAAACGAATCATCCGATTTTAGTTTCGATTTCATATCTGGATTCAGCATAAAATTCTGCTTCAACTCGATGTGCATATTGGCCTGGATATTTTTTGGTCGATTTTTGCCCAATTTTTATTTGCAAAAATTCGTCTTGGTTAATAATAACCAAATTGCGGAACATCAAAATTAGTTTTAGAAAAATTTCGTAGAGGTGTTTTCTACTCAGAAAGATGAGAGGAATCCGAATTTCGATGGCGCGGTATCGCTTAATTTCCTTCCATACAAATCGCCCCACCCTAATATGTAGTGTTAAAAGCTTTGCATTTTATATACGTACTTGTTAATGCGGAATTTTGCTTCTGCTGCCGCCGCTGTAATATACGCTCATGCCGACGCAATCCAGCTGGACCGCTGATTCTCTGTTTGCGCTCAATAACGCTTTGCTTAAGACGCAGCTTCAGCAGATTTGGTTCGGACGCTGTATGTGTGAATATTATTACCATGGGTTATTTTTTTTTCTAATTAAGTACTACGTTACTGTTCATTTAGTTATAACGACAAAGTATGTAACTATGTACTAAAAATTAACTTAAACAAAATTCGAAAAAAAAAAAAAGAAAATTAAGACAACTAAACAAATTCAACTCCAAATTCAAATTCAACTTAGAATAAATGATCTATGTAGGTACATATTTTGTATTTGGATGTTTTCTTTTGAAACTATTGACTATCTACCCTAAAGAGTTGGGCATTCAATGTAATTACTAGGGCATGGAAATCTATGCAAATACATGTTTTTCTTAGATTTAGGTAGAGCAAAATAAATAAACAATCTTTGCGAATCGTGAAATTGTCTTAAAAATGGCATTCAAATGTTTTTGCATATTTTGCATATTTTGGTCATATATGCATATTTTTACATATTTTGCGTTGTTTGCATTTTTTTATTACATCTTTCGCATTATATTGCCTATTTTTGTAATTTGCTAGTTGAAAGTTTTATACAAACGAAATTCATCAGTCATCTGACGACGAATAGAGTTTCGTGTGAACACGGCTATTATTAGTATTTTCGATACGGTGCATACCTGTCGACAAAGAGCCATTTTCAAACATGCTCCTATTACCTCTGTGGTTGTAGAACGTTCGTTTTCTATGTATAAGAGCTTTTTTCGACCGAATCGGCAAAGTTTTCTTTTTGAGAATATGAAAAAATATTTCATTGTGTATGCTAATGCATCGTTAAATAAGGATTAACCTTTACAAATTATGAAATGTTCAAGACTGAATTTATGTAGGTACATATCTATAAAACCATGCACACATATTGCTAGCTTAGAGTGCAAATTTTGTAAGTCCTTTTTTGTAGGAGAGACAAAAAACAAAAAATTAACAAATTTCGAAATGAAAAAAAAAATTTCTGTTCATGTAAATATTTTGGACTTACAAAATTTTCTTCACTTTTTGCACTTACACAATTTGCGTATCGCGGAATAACAACGATTAGAAATATGACAAGTATCACAGACTTGTTTAGCGTGGTGCGTATTTGATTTTTCTAGCGTTCTACATAAAAATACAGTTTTTCATAAAAAGTGGACTTACACAGTTTGCACTCTAAGCTAACGATATGTATAAACGTACAACGTAAGAGCAAAATTGAATTAAAAAATGTTTGTACCTAATTTATTTAACTATTGTAACTTCAATAAACATGAATTATCTGAAATTGAAAAAATTTGAATTAATGCATTTTTTTTTGATTTTTCATGCATATTTCTCAGTTTTTGTTGCATTTTTTATGCGCATATTTTTTATTTTTTAGTACATGAAATTCCATGCCCTAGTAATTACATTGCCGAATCAAGGTTTGTTAAGAAAAAGTCTACGGTGCTTTATACATACATACTTAATTTTTTATTTTTATCAAAATGACGCATCGGCGCTAATTGGAGTCAGTGGGACTTGCCACTCAAACTAAAGGGAACGAAATGTTATTTTTTTTTTGTTTTCTGATAAAGCAATTTATTTCTTTAATTTGTAGGTATTTAATGACAAGTTTTTGACAATAAGCATATTTTACTTAGCAACTTCGGTAGCTTACGCATATTCGTAAGTATGTAGTATTATTTTATTGAAATGTTATTGTTAAAAATGGTAGTACAAACGGAATCAAACAACAACGTTTAGTCTATTTGGATTAGCTTACATCGAAATTATGTGTGTTTTGATAGTTGCATATCCATATATATGTACATACATATGTATGTAAATTCCATACCCACTATTTTTTATTTAGTGGAACAAAATAGTGAAGCTCCACGACTGAAGACCATGAAAGCATTGTTTAGACAACTAAAACTGCTGAGGCAACAACTTTTTTGACATTTGTTTTATTATGCCATTAAATTTATTAATTATCTGGTTCTTTAGTTTAAATAAACAAGCACCTCTAGTATGTATGTACTATGTAAGTATGTATATATGGTATGCAATCAAAAACAATAATTTATTAACTTGATCATTTTCAGTAATAATAACAAATTTAACAAGTAAGGAAGCCTAAGTTCGAGTGGAATCGAACATTAGATACTCAGCTGTATGCTTTCATTGTTTGTTTGCGTTTGATGGAAACACGGTGTATTTTATATGAATCGAGTGCCGCATAAAGTGGGCGCAGCCACGCCCATTTTCAAAATTTCTATCAGCCATCCAACTAAGCATATGACTATTATTCTTTGTACAAAATTTCATTCCTTTATGACTTCTAGTTACAAAGATGCCACGTTACAAATTCCCAAAGGGTGTTCCAGAAATATCTTTGTTAAAAAGTAGGCGTGGTCATAAACCGATTTCAATAAATTTTTGCGTGTCTATTAACACAAGTTATAAAAGTGTATAAACCAAGTTTCGTCATAATATCTCAATTATTTGTCGAGTTATGGGCTCCGAAATCTCGTTGATTCCTTTGTCTGAAAAGAGGCGGTGCCACGCCCATTTTCCGAAATTTTTCTATTTTTTGTTTCCGATCTATTGTAGAACTCATGCCACAAAATTTCAATGAATTATCTTTATATTTGACAAAGATATCGCTTAAAATGTTTTTATTAGGCCACTTTATAATACCCATATATAAAAGTGGGCGTGGTCGTCAACCGATTTAGCTAAAATTTTCAACATGTATTACCACAAGTAATAAAAGTGTACACACCAAGTTTCATCATTATATATCAATTATTTGTCGAGTTATGGGCTCAGAAATCTCGTATATTCCAGCTTCTAAAAAGAGGCGGTGCCACGCCCATTTTCCAAAATTTTTGTGATTTTTGTTTTATGTCCGTAGTTAGACTCCTGCCATAAAATTTTAATGATATATCTTTATATTTGACAGAAATATCGCTTAAAATGTTTTTATTAGGCCCCTTTATAGTTCCCATATATAAAAGTGGGCGTGGCCGTCAACCGATTTTCACAATTTTACGTCAAAACATTTGTCTAAATAAGTACATCAGGCATACCAAATTTCATCGCTATATCTTCAACGGTTTCTGAGTTATGACATATAAAACTTTCAATGTTTGACCCTTAATAAGTGGGCGTGGCACCGCCCATTTTCCAAAATTTCATCAAATTTCTTCCTAGGGGCGTGAGTTCAACACGTGGGTAAAATTTCATCGCTCCAGCTATATTAGTGACTGAGATACCAAATTTCCGATTTTTTCTATATAGGAAAAGTGGGCGTGGTCATGGTCCGATTTCGCCCATTTTCAATACCAACCGTCCCAGTCTCGATACCAACTTGCATTTCAAATTTCATCAAAATATCTCAATTTTTGCGCGAGTTAGAGTATTTACAGACGGACAGACGGACGGACAGACGGACGGACAGACGGACGGACGGACATGGCTCAATCGATTTCTCTTTTCACCCTGATCATTTTGATATATATAAGTCTATATCTGTCTCGATTATTTCATTCTGTTACAATCCACCGTTATGTGATTAAAACTATAATACTCTGTGTACTAGTACAGCTGAGTATAAAAACAAAAACAATAAAATACATTTTGCATTTTCATGCGGGATATCAGCTTTTGTCTTACTTAATGTTGTTATTATAATAAAGGCGTTAAGTAGAACCTGTGCTATACTTTAAAACATTTAATTAATAAGTAAATAAATAAACACATTCTATATACATACATATGTATGTATGAATTTTTTTTTATACATACATACATACATATGTATATCCATGTATATGATTATGTATGTGTTCTAAGCTGTGGTTTTTTAAAATTAAAAAACAAAAAGCGTTTACTACTTGCCTGTTTTGCGTAATGGAAAATCAGATTCATATTTAAGAAATGATGGCGGTGGTTGTGGTATTTTGTATGGATGGGCACTGCTCAAGGAACCGGCTGGCAATGATTCACCCGACGAGCTCTTTACAACACCTCTGTCAATTGTAAAGCAAAAGTAAAAGTTAAGTAAATATACATACATACATACATACGCAAAAAGCAAAACGAATTAATTTTTAATGTCATTTTGACACATTTTAATTTAATATTTTTGCATCATAGAGATGTACATACATATGTATGTACATATGTACATTTGTAAATACATATGTATGTACATACATACCCTGCAAAAAAATGTGCGATCAATCCCGAAAGAGATTTGTCCTCGATTGATCTCTTTCGAGAACAATCGGTCCACAATTAGTCCCCGATTGTTCCCTAACGGGTATAAATGTAGATTAATCGCTTTCATTCCGAATGGGTACAAATCTAGATTCCTTAAATCGTCGTACCATACGAAAACTAACATATTTAAAATTTCTGGCGAAAGCTATCAATAAAAAAATTCTGTACGAAAAGTAGAACATTTGACTTTTGGCCGACGAAAAGTAATAAAATCGAGTTTTGGCTGACGAAAAGTAATAAAATCGTCTTTTGGCTGATGAAAAGTATCAGTAATTATATACTGTTTTTACATTAAAATTGTTGTTGTTTATACGAAATTGATAGTTTTCGTCAGCCAAAAGTTGATTTTATTACTTTTCGTCAGCCAAAACTCGATTTTATTACTTTTCGTCGGCCAAAACTTGAACTTTTTACTTTTCGTCAGCCACAAAAAATCTGATGTTAGTTTTCGTATGGTACGACGAAATGTAGACATTTTACAAAAATATGCAATGTATTTAAAAAATTGTAGAACAACCGGTAAAACGAATTGAACACCCTTTTTTAAATAACAATTTTAACAAAATGTTGCCTAAAATATCCTATGAAAAATTATTGAGATTTTTTTACAAAAGTAAAACATTATATAATCTTTATTTAAATATGCATGAACATTTACAATTTTTTAAGGAAAAATCTACATTTGTACCCGTTCGTGCTGAAAGCGATTGATCTACATTTGTAGGCGTTGGGGATGAAAGCGATTAATCTACATTCGTACCCGTTCGGGATGAAAGCGATTGATCTACATTTGTACCCGTTCGGTATGTTAGTGATTAATCTACATTGGTACCCGTTCGGGTATACAAGTTGAACAATTAGTCTCTTCATAGGACATGCTCGAACAAATGCGATCAATTCACTCCATATAAAGGGATGTAAAATTGTATTAGTCGCATGCTCCCTTGCGATTGATCCCGGACACGTCCCGGATTAATCGCATTTTTTGCAGGGTATATAGTGTGAACAACGACATACCTATTTCTGTAAGGTGACGTAGTCGTGATGCCATTGGTGGAGGAAGCCGCCTGTTTGCGGTTAATTAAAAAGTTCTGCAATAAATTTACAAAAATTTTACCAAATTATTAAAATGCATACACTTATTATAGTATGTACATATGTACAAAGTTACAACAAAAAAACCATTTCGGCGGTATTTCGCGGGATCAGAAAAAAAATTTGTCCCTTAATCCTCTCAATATAAGCTTCAAATTTAGGAGCGGCCTTTAGAAGGAAATGTAGAGCTTCAAAATATCAAAATAATGACATATTAACTTTAAAAATCAGATTTCAAAGAAAAAGTTACAATAAAAAAACGATTTCGGTGGTATTTCGAGGGGTGAATTTTTTTGTGTGTCCCTTAACCCTTTCAACATAAGCTTCAAATTTAGGGGCGGACTTTTACAACTTTTTTCGACCCTATCTAATGTATACATATTATGTATGTACATACTAACAAAATGCATTTGTTTTACTTACATTTAAAATTTGCTTGACTTCGGGACTGGCATTGGCACTGCAATTTTCCTTCCGCTTGATTACTTCACGCTCGCGCCGCTCTCTCTGTTGTTGCTCCTCGGCGGCAGAACTGGAAAGTCTTTGTTCTCGTAGTTCCTGGAACGCGCCATGGGAATGCACCACATACTAAATAATTATAATAAGTTCGAAAAAAGTTTGCTTTTTGATTTTTTTTGCAGAATTTCGGAATCTCAATTAAACGACTTTTATATGCAATAATTGTCATCTGATTCAATATAATTTTTTGATCAAATTAAATCGTGACTAATTGCTTATATGTATGTAAATATGTATGTAGATGTGCCTATTTAAGTTCAATACATAATTACCTACTTTTTGGTTGCTTACTTTGGGGTAGCTGAAATTCAAAGTATCTTTAAGTTAAAGAGAAATTCATGTATGCAACCGACCATCACCATGCATATCAGGGTTGCGTGATTTTGATTTGGCTGAATCACGAATCAAAAATCTTTTCTGATTCTTGATTTAAAATATTTTCAAATAAAAGATAATTTTTATTTATTATTCGTTTCAAAAAAGAATCAAAAATATTCTTGGTTCAAACTTAATTTCAAATCAAAATTTGATTCGAATCAAAAATTTTATTCGAATCAAAAATTTATTTTGAATCAAAACTGTATTTCAAATAAAAATATATCTACTTTAATACGTGACCCCGCCACTCCCCACGAGTTGAGGAAATGCAAAAAATCTAAATTTTCAACAAACGTTTACGTTGTATGGAAGGAAATGCAAGCAAATTTTTGGCCCCGGGCCCGGATTTTCTCTCGGCGGCCCTGCTTATGAGCCATGCTTTCAGGTAATAACAAACCATTTTTAAATAAAATAGAGCTTGATGCCGTAGTATTATTTCTGATTTGTGCCTTAAAGTGAAAAATTCACATAACCCTGTTTGAAAGTGGACTACCCAATTCTGTTATTTATGTATTTGCAAATGAAATTTTGAATTTAGATACGTGGCGTGCGTCTAATATCTTAAAAGCTTCCAAATAATTTTTAGATTTCTCTTAAGGTAATTCTTAACATTATTGAAATCCTTAACACTGGCGGCAAACACTTGTTCTTTGTGTTGTTTTTGTATTTACCTGATATTTTTGTTCCAATTGCATTTTATGTCGCAATTCAAGCTCTTTTGTCTGCTCATGAAATGTATGGAGAAGCATTTGCTTTTGTAATTCTTGCTTCTTTTTCAGCTAACGTGAATAATAACATAAGATAAAGAAAAAAAGACGTACGATTTTAGCATTTTAGGGTATATGTATATTTATGTACATATATTGGATTTATAAATAAGTAGATATATACATATGTACATATGTACATAATTATTTAGAATATATTATTTCGTCGTACCATACGAAAACTAGCATATTTAAAATTTCTGGCGAAAGCTATCAATAAAAAAAATTCTGTACGAAAAGTAACAAGTTCGACTTTTGGCTGACGAAAAATAACAAAATCGACTTTTGGCTGACGAAAAGTATCAGTAATTATATACTGTTTTTACATTAAAATTGTTGTTGTTTAAACGAAATTGATAGTCTTCGTCAGCCAAAACTCAAACTTGTTATTTTTCGTCAGCCATAAGTCGAACTTGTTACTTTTCGTCAGTCACAAAAAATGTATGTTAGTTTTCGTATGGTACGACGATTTCTAATGGCTTTTATACACTCATACAATTCAATACCAGTGTTCAATAACAAAAAATTGTTACGAATTTTTGATAAAAACTGTAATTTTCATATGGAGAGCTGTCATTTTTTACGAAAAATTCGTAACATTTTTTTGTTATTGAACAGTGCTATTTAGTATCTACAAACAAACATATCGCACGTTTTATTGAATAGGGATTTAACTAAAAAAAATTGTTTTTGGAAAAACGCAAACTTTTATAATTTCAGAGTTTGCTTCTACGGCTAACTACAAGATCGCTTCTATTTCCGCCATTTTTATCTTTTTGAGTATTTTATTAAACTGAACTCAAAGGCATGACCCAGTTATTGAAATATATGACAAAATCCCAGAAATCGAAAATTTCGAGTTAAAGCCCTATAGTATAGAATAAAACGTGCGATATGTACAAACATACATACGAGTATATTCACATTTCATCATACTTTTTTGATGCTAAATATAATACGCAAATGTATGTATTTTTTTTAATCAATATCAAATATACAGGTATATAGTACATATGTATATATATAGGTACAGTGGCTCACAGAAGTATTTTGCATATTGCATTTGTTGAGAAAACGTTGGAAATTCGCCTATTTTTTTAGAATTAATTGGAAAATTTTTTAATACGATACTATAGCTTCATACTACTCAAACACATTCATTACAAAAAGAAAATGCATTAATAAAAATTAATATAAAATTAAAAAAAAAAATAAAAGTCATACATTTTTGCTCACAAAAGTATTTTACATTTTGGTAATTTTGATGAATACATGCATCTACAAGCTGTTTAATATTTTTAATAATATATATTTTTCTAAATGGCTTCCAAGGGCTTAGTTATGGATTCCACTAATTTTTGGAGAAATTCCGGTGGTATTTTGTCCCATTCTTGGGCGAAACAGCTCTTAGGATGATTTTCGGGTAAATCTTCGACTTTCTCACATGATCTTCAAGATGGGACCAACAATTTTGTGGAATTTTGTGGAACTTATATCAGAGCATTGAGCAAGAGTTGAGAGGTATTTTTTATTCAAAAGTATTCACATTTCAACATCATGAGCGATATTTTTTGGGTATTTTCTTGTTTCATTAAAAACCCATTGTACATCACACCGATTTTTTCCACACTAGAACGTAGATTTTCCCTGAGAATGGAAAATGTGGGATGCTTATCTATCGTATTATCTAAATATAATAAGTTGTCCCACTCCTTGTGTTGACATGCCATCTCCCTGAGTTAACATACTTACAGCCCCAAACCATCATGAAGCCCCCACAGTGCTAAAGATTTGCTTTAATTGTGATTTCCACCTCTTTACTTGACTTCCGCCATACCATATAACTCAAATATATTCTATTTGCTTTCGCCACTTAAAATTATAGATTTATACATGTAGAACTTTTTTTATTTTGCGTTTATTGAGGAAAATAAGTAATTTTTCTTTAATTATTTCTGTGCCGTTAAAGTAAAGTAGCTTAACTCAAAATATGGTGAACGGAAAAAAATAAATTTTTTGTCAAAATTCAAACCATTCAGATTTTTAAAAGGGAAAATAATGGTTTTGTGGAGAAGGAATAGTTGTGAACCAGAAATCTTAAAGCAAAGTTAATGGCGAAAAAATTAACTTTTATTACTTAAGTGCTTTTATTGAACACAATTTTTACGAAAAGCAGAATCAATTTTAGTTATGTTTTTTTCTTTTATTGAATTGAATTCTTTCCAATAAGAGTTTTATCTCCATTTAACTCGGGTTAAGTGTTCTTAATAAACTGAAAACGCAAATAAGTGTGCCCACATAATTCTAGTTAGGATGTTTTAATAACATGGTTTTTCATACCATACTAGACTTAAGTGAAGATAAGTTGTTTTAACTGAGCCAAACTGTTTCTATTTGAGTTAGGATAATTTTTATATCTTAACTAGCTGTACCCGGCCAAGCTTTGCTTTGGGCCACTTCCTATTATAGGTACTTGAAGCGAAAAACGGCACACTTTAAAATATGTTGGAAGTATTTAGAAACCGAAATTACCTCGGGCTGCAGAGCTCAGCACAATTCAGATAAGTTTAAAAAAAGTGAAGGAAAAAATTGATGTTTTCAAAGGTTTGCCCTCTTCATGTTCTTATCCCATTGTTCTTCGTATTACTCTCCAACTGCCTTTCCCTCTACTTTTCTCTTTCTCTTTCCCTTTCCCATCACATTTCCGCTTCCCTTTCTCTACCGCTCTCTCTTACCGCTCCTTTTCTGTCTTTCTCCTTTTTATTCCCCCCCTTTTTCCTTCTCTAATTCCCTGTATTACTGTCTCTCTCCCCATCCTCTTCATTCCATTTTTATTATATTCTCCCTCTCGTTTTCCGTCCCTTTGCCTTTCCCAGTCTCATTACTCTTCCCCTTTCCCTAGGGAACTGGGTTTTAGCATAATATACCCTGCATTCCACTTCTCATTTGATACCATCATTGCTTAAAAATATTCCATGGCATCCGAATCGTCTCTTTTACCCATAATTAGGTATCGGGACTAAGAAACACTATGAAAATATCTCTACATAGCAGACCCCGTCAACACATTCATTTTATATCAGTATTGCTCAGAAGCATCCCGAGCTCATCCGGGTCCACCTATTGACCCACATCTGGGAACTTGACCTAGGAACCATAATGGGTACGGTATCTGGAGACTTGGCCAAGAAATCGTAATGGGTACGGCCCTACATGAGAGTCCGCTCAATACCTTTCATTTGGTACCAATATCCCTAAGATCCGGTGTTATCCGGGTCCACATATTGACCCATACCTTGGGATCCCACCCAGCAATCGTCATGCGCCGTGTTTAAATAACAATATCGCTGAGAAATTATCCGGTGCCATCCGGATCCACATTTTGACCCACATCTGGGGACCTGACCTAGGAATCATAATGATTTCATCTCTATGTAAAAGCCCTGCCTTTCAGTTGACACCAATCAGCCTTATCGTGAACTTCATGTGAACAAAATGTTCCCAAAAATTACAAAGCAAAACAAAAACAAAATGTGAAAAATTGTTATTGTTTTGCTTTATATTTTTCGAGGGAAATTTTTCACATGAAGTTCATGATAGGGCTGAATATCGTTCAGAAATTTTCCGCGGCCATCCCGGTCCACGTTTTCACCCACATTTTGGGACCAGACCTAGGAATCATAATCAGTTCATCTCTGTGTAAAGGCCCTGCTCACCACTTTTCATTTGGTACCAATATGCCTGAGAAATATCCCGGTGTTATCCGGGTCCGCGTGTTGACCCACACTTTGGGACCCGACCTAGGGATCGTAATGAGTTCATTTCTATGTAAAATTCCTGCTCAAAACCCTTCATTTGATACCAATATCACTGAGAAATTTTCCGGGGTCATCCGGGTCCACGTTTTGACCCATATTTGGGGACCTGTCCTAGGCATCACAAATAAAATAGTTCTATGTTGAACTCCTCATCAAGACCTTTCATTTGATACCAATATCGCTCAGAAACATTAGAGGGTCACCCGGTCCACGTTTTGACCCATATCTCCAGACCCGATCTAGGAATCACAATGAGTACTATTCTATGTAAATTCTCTGCTCAATACCTTTCATTTGATACCAATATCGCTCAGAAACATTAGAGGGTCATCCGGGTCCACGTTTGACCAATATCTGGAGACCCGATCTAGGAATCACAATGAGTACTAGTCTATGTAAATTCTCTGCTCAATGCCTTTCATTTGATACCAATATCGCTCAGAAACATTCGAGGGTCATCCGGGTCCACGTTTGACCCATATCTGGAGACCTGATCTAGGAATCACAATGAGTACTATTCTATGTAAATTCTCTGCTCAATACCTTTCATTTTATACCAATATCGCTCAGAAACATTCGAGGGTGATCCGGGTCCACGTTTGACCCATATCTGGAGACCCGACCTAGGAATCACAATGAGTACTATTCTATGTAAATTCTGTGCTCAATACCTTTCATTTGATACCAATATCGCTCAGAAACATTCGAGGGTCATCCGGGTCCACGTTTTGACCCATATCTGGAGACCCGACCTAGGAATCACAATGAGTACTATTCTATGTAAATTCTCTGCTCAATACCTTTCATTTGATACCAATATCACTCAGAAACATTCGAGGGTCATCCGGGTCCACGTTTTGACCCATATCTGGAGACCCGACCTAGGAATCGCAATGAGTACTATTCTATGTAAATTCTCTACTCAATACCTTTCATTTGGTACCAATATCGTCCAAAAATATTCAGGGGAAAGCCGGATCCACGTTTTGACCTTTTGACCTATATCTCGGGAACCGACTTCCGGATTTGAAAAAAATATGTATATAAACCATCTAGGGCAAGGTACTAAGCTGGTGTGTAAATTTGGTCAAAATCCCTCGACGCGTTTGGGCGAAAGCCGGCGACAAAGAAATGGGCTTGATTTTTATATATATATAGATAACTTTTTAAATAAGTATTACTCCGATTTAAATGGAGATAAAACAGATCGATGGGTCTTCCTTCAAAGATTAACACTATAACCATAACTCAATTTCGCATTATCTCTAGCTAGGCTACTTTAATTTGTGGGTACAGCTTTTTAAATGAAGGTTTATTTGCGTGTTACTCGGTCATTAATATATCCTTTTGTCGGAAGTCTGCGCAATGTTTCATCCAATACTTGATTATTGAGTATTGTTTTTAGTTTCTCGTTTATTTTAGTAGCTGATATACATATATATATATATATATATGTAGCCGCTGTGGTGCAGTGGGTAGAGTGCTCGCCTGCTGTGCCAGAGGTCTCGGGTTCAAACCACGGTCCGAGACAAACACCAAAACGATTTTTCAATTAGTAAAAATCCAATTATTGGGTTTTTTAAGAGCAGCGGTCACCTCTCGGCAGTGGGCGGCATACCCTCCGAGAGTATTTCTGCCATGAAAAAGCTTCTCACAAAAAATGCATTCGCCGTTCGGAGCCGGCATAAAACTGTAGGTCCACCCAATTAGTAGGAAAAACAAAAAGGAGCACACCTCGAATTGGGAGAGAAGCTCGGCCATAAAACTCGTCAGAGTTATAATAGCGCCATTGTATTATACAGTGCACTCGCGAAAACTCGAACACACGATAACTCGAACATTCGGAAGCTTGAACATTTTTTTTTCTCCATTGACTACTTTAAAACTCGAACAAAATGCAACTACTCTAAAACTCGAACAATTATTTTCTTTTTTTTTCATGGAAAAACATGTGAGAAACTGTCGTTTCGCATGTGCTGTAACGACCGATATTCAAATTTTTGTCGTTATATGCATCTTTTGTTTCATTCTAAGGCGCCGCACTGGCTAGGTTTCTTGCTAATTACGGAACTTTTTTTTAAATTGATTGATATTTGTCAGTAATACACGGGATTTTTCGCGGTTAAGATCAAATTTATTTGCGTTTTATAATAGGACGAAAACTAAATGTTTTGAGTTTAGCAAAAAATGCTGAAATAATTAACGAGGCCAAGAATGACGTTAGTATCACAGCTCTATCCAAAAAATATAACACTGCCAAGTCCTTAATTTGTGGAATTGTGAAAAATGAAAACAAAATTTTGGAATGCGTTAATAACACGCTATCGGGCCCTGGAAACGTAAAACGCTTCGCGCTTCAGAATTGCCAAAAATGGGAAAAAAAGCTTCACAAGTGGTTTTTATTACAACGCAGCAAGAATTATCCGATAAATGGATTAATTTTGAAAGCTAAGGAGTTACATGCCAAATATAGCGATGGATGGCTACAAAATTAAAAAAAACGGCATGGCATAGGATTGATTTCAATCTCAGGTGGAAATGAACAAGAACGCATAAGTTCATTCGAAGCCGTAACAATTTTCAACAAAGCTATAGCATGGGAAACTGCTGAAAAAATTAGCCCAAGAAAAGTTAGTGTGCTACAATCACTGCGCGAAAAGGCTGTATTGAATGCGCTAGAAAATAAGAAACATCAAACCAAGATCACTCCTTTTTTTTCTAATAATTTGTAAGCAACATTCATATTTGCTAACATTTTTTATTAAATAAACTGGCAATGAGCTACAAAACATGAAACCAGAGAATCTTTTTGATTAACTATAATAATAATAATAATACAATGGCGCTATTATAACTCTGACGAGTTTTATGGCCGAGCTTCTCTCCCAATTCGAGGTGTGCTCCTTTTTGTTTTTCCTACTAATTGGGTGGACCTACAGTTTTATGCCGGCTCCGAACGGCGAATGCCTTTTTTGTGAGAAGCTTTTTCATGGCAGAAATACTCTCGGAGGGTATGCCGCCCACTGCCGAGAAGTGACCGCTGCTCTTAAAAAACCCAATAATTGGATTTTTACTAATTAGAAAAATTGTTTTGGTGTTTTGCTCGGACCGTGGTTTGAACCCGAGACCTCTGGCATAGCAGGCGAACACTCTACCCACTGCACCACAGCGGCCATAAAAATGGACAGGGTATGAAAACTGTTAAAACGAATACATACATACAACCAAATATATTAAAAATACATAACGTTCGAAAACTCGGACAGGGTTGGATTTCATTAGTTCGAGTTTTCGCGAGTGCACTGTATTATATTATACATATGGGGAAAAATACTTCTGTGAGCCACTGTATATATAAATTTGCAAAACGTTCTCTTTCATCAAATAGCTTTTTCCATGACCTTAAATCAATGTGCATATGCATGTATGTGTGTATTTTTGTACATGTGTGGACATTATCGAAAGCGCGTGTAGTAGCAAAAAATTTATGTGCATTTCATTGTGGCGATAGTATGAACGCTACAAATTTTTGAAAATGCGACGACATGTGCCGAAATAACGGAATAAAATCAATCACAATTTATGTATGATACACAACTATAATGTGAACGCTAAAAATTTATTTGTACCTAGAAATTGAAAATCGGTGCAGATAGTGTGACCTTAGCTTTAGATCGGACGGTGCTTTATGCCGTTTTATTTTCTGAGAATAATGTTACCATGTTCGGGTTTCTTAGTTATCTTGTAGGTTTTTGTATTTATTTCTCCAAATATTGAGCACGGCGTCAAACCTTAATGTTCTGAGTAGAGTCCACAGATCTAGCATGATCAGCATAAGTGGCGCACTCAGGACGACGCCTAGTGAAGCTCTGCAGGCCATTCTAGATATCTTGCCATTAGATTTAGCAGGTTTTCAAGTAGCGGCTACGTCAGCTCTACGTTTAAGAGAGTAATCCGGATGGCATACAAAAGCCACAGGACACTCTAGCATTCTAAGCAATTTAGGTTTTCTACCCGGTAATACGGACCGCTGTACTACTACAATAGTTGCAGACAGCAATTTCGAAACAAGGATTTCAAATAGGGATGAGTGGGAAGAGCCAAATCGGTGCTACCCAACCCCAGGTAGCGTTTCCATCTATACCGATGGCTCGAAACTGGACAACAAAGTTGGAGGTGGAGTCTTTTCACAGGACTTGAATATACAGCTAGCTTTTAGACTACCCGACCACTGCAGCGTTTACCAGGCTGAAATGTCAGCTATAATGGACATTTTTGGATAACAACAATTTTCTCACCCCATCTAATGTGACTAGCATATCTGAGTCGTATGTAAGTGATAACTTGCATAGTATTGAATTAATACAGATAAATGGTTTAAGTAATCAATTGAATCGAATTTTGGATCTGATATTCGTTAGTGCTAACATTAGTTTCAATATCTCGCATGCGGCCAGCTACATTTCGCCTCCGAATCTACATCATTGCCCGCTTATGTTGGAGTTTGAATTTTTTAAATACTTTGATATACCAACTAACAGTCAAAATATTTCATTTAATTATGCGCGCTGTAATTTTGCTGATTTGAATAATTCGTTAGACCTTGATTGGTCTCAGAGATTCGGAAACATGGATGTAGCCGGTTGTTATGATATTTTTAAGTCTTTGATTGTTGATACTTGTCTAAGTCATATACCACTGCATAGTTTCACACCCACTAAATGTCCGTGGCACACTAAGGAACCCAAAAGGCTAAGGAATATGAAGAATAAATTCCATAGAAAGCAAAAAACTGATGTTAATTTTCGTGAACGGTATGTATTCCTCAGAGCTAAATTCAACAAACTAAATAAATCGTTGTATCGTAGTTATATATGTAATGTGGAAAGAAACATAAAGAGTAATCCCAAGTTCTTTTGGAGTTACTTTAAATCTAAGAAGAATTGCACAAACATTCCAGTGTCGGTACATCTTAAAGGAGTCTCAGCTAATACGATATCTGAAGCTGTAAATCTTTTCGCCGAATTTTTTTCCTCGAATTTCATTTCTGATCATAGCGTTGGTAGTTCAGTTACCGGAAAAGTTCAATCGAATTTAGATACTTCCATTAATTTTGGTATGTTAAATTTGAATGAATTTGATGTTATTAATGGCATAAACCAGCTTAAACTGTCTTCAAATACTGATCCTGATGGTCTTTCAATTGTCTTAATTAAAAACTGTCCGGCTTTGATCATGCCCCTAATGCATATTTTTAATTTGTCACTTGCTCATGGAATATTTCTTAATGACTGGAAATATACATGTATTACACCCATTCTTAAAACTGGCAATAAGAGCGATATTGAGAATTATAGGCCGATTTCAAAATTAACAACAATTTCAAAATTATTCGAATGTATAGTTAAAGATAAGGTTTACTTTGCTGTAAAGCAGGTCATTTGTCCTATGCAACATGGATTTGTTCCGGGCAGATCTACCGTAACTAATTTAGCAGCCTTTACGGAGGACTGTTTGGATGCATTTCAGAAAGGTTCACAAATGGATGCGATTTATACCGACTTCTCAAAGGCTTTTGATAGGGTATCACATAAAGTGTTGCTTTCTAAACTTCAAAATCTGGGTTTTCATTCCCACTTTCTAAAATGGTTAACTTCCTATCTGTATAATAGGCGCTGTGTTGTGAGAATTGAGAATGTTCTGTCGTCTTCTTTTGTAGCAACCTCTGGAGTCCCACAAGGTAGTGTTTTAGGACCTTTATTGTTTGTTCTCTTTATTAATGATATTTCTTTTTGTTTTTCAAAGTGTAATTTTCTTTTGTATGCTGATGATTTGAAGATTTATTATGAAATTAAATCTATCGATGATTCATACATCCTTCAGCAAGAGCTCAATAATTTATATAGCTGGTGTGTGCGTAATAATTTACTACTAAACATTAGTAAATGCCACTACTCTTCTTATACAAAAGCTATTACTGTTATTCCTACATCCTATACCATCTCGGATGTTCCCCTCAAATTCGTTTCAGATGTTAAAGACGTGGGTGTTTATTTTGACCCCAAACTCAATTTTACTACACACATTAACTACATTGTCCCCAAATCTTTTTCTATGCTAGCTTTTATTCGCCGTAATTGTTCTTCTTTTACTGACCCTTATGCTCTAAAACTATTGTACATGACCATGGTGCGGTCTCGGTTAGAATATGCTGTATTTGTTTGGAGGCCATATCATGCAGTCCACATTAAAAGATTAGAATCCGTTCAAAGGGCCTTTATGCGTTTTGCGTTGCGCTCTTTGAGGTTCGTGGACCCTATTCCACCCTATCGCTCACGTTGCTTGCTAATAAATCTTCTGTCTTTAGACGCAAGACGAACTTTGTTGTCGATGTGTTTCCTTTTTGATTTATGTGTGGGCTCTATTGATTGCCCATACCTTCTTTCTAAAATTAACTTTAATGTTCCTACTCGCATTCTCCGTAATAATGAATTATTTTTTGTGGGGTTTTCTAGGACCGTTTATGGTTTGAATGCCCCTCTAAGAAGGACGTTATCTGAATTCAATACATATTCGTCTTCCTTAGCCTTTGAATTCTCTTATTCTAAGTTTAATTTTAAGAACTTACTTATAAGTTTTCTATCATAAGTTTTATGATACATACATATATCCTCTGTAAATCTAGCTAATAGTCTATAAGCTTCTGTTTGTTGATTAAATAAATAAATAAATAAATAAATAAATAAATAAATAAATAATGGAGGCTGTCAACCGTATAGGACATGAACCTATCCACAGGGATCTATTCATCTTCAGCGAAAGCCAAGCAGCAATTACGAGTAAGACTCTTGACTCCAACTCGTCCAATTCTGAACTAACACCAGGCTGTCGCCGATCTCCGTCT
The DNA here is from genome assembly GCA_960531455.1 of Urophora cardui. NCBI lineage: Eukaryota > Metazoa > Arthropoda > Insecta > Diptera > Tephritidae > Urophora > Urophora cardui. The sequence continues at coordinate 115,547,856 of OY482671.1, forward strand.
GCACCTCGTGTGGGTCCCGGAACATAGGGATATCGAGGGAAAGGCAAGGCACTACCGAGTAGGTTCTTCCTGACAAAGAACGCATAGGTATGCCGTTCGCCACATGCAAGCTAATGCTTAAACAGCATATCTATAAACTAGCAAGCGATAGATGGCAACAGAACCCAGTATGTCGAACATCAAGACAAACCTGGCCGAATTGGGACCACAAGCGATCTCGTCAAATATGTACTCTAAGGAGAGAGGAAATCTCGAACCTTGTGGGGGTGCTCACAGGACACTGCCTCATCGGGAAACACGCAGAGAGACGATGAGGAAGAGGGGACAATCGAACACCTCATTTGCCATTGCCCGGCTCTTAACAGCACCAGACGACGCTTTCTTGGGACACATTTCCTGGATAGCCTATCTAAAGTCGCGATTGTCGACATAAAGGACCTGGTGATGAATTTCATTAGGTTATCAAACTGGTTTAAAAAGGAGGAGTAATCTGTTTTATTCTTGTGGTATCACAATGGGCCTCTGCACTGGATTAAGTGTGCCCCTATGGCAGCCACTCTAACCTAACCTCCACAAATATTGTAAGAATGCAACTTTATTTACTAACGGTCTTATTCGGGCGTGGTAACATAATTTATTTTACTGGTGAAATGAAGAATCTGATACTTTAAACACACTTTTCGTATTCTAGCAGCAGGAAAACTAAGTTACCACCTAGATTTGTGGTAACATTTTGTTACCATTTTTAGCCCGATTCAATTCCGTTGGTATGGAAATGCTTTGACAGCGTTACCACTCTACATATGTAGATATATGTACATATGTATGTAGTTATCAGAATAGTTCAACATTTCGTATGACGCTCTGTCATGCCACAAATTTAATAGAACTTTCATATGCCATTGTTGGAATACTTATGGTAAATAAAAATAAAATAAAACATAAAAAACGATTCCATCAACTACGCAGTTCAAGCTCAGGCAATTTGTTCGGCACACATTCAAAAAGAATGAACATTTTTTGATAACCTAGCCCCACACTGGTGCTATTTATAGAAAATCGTTTTACAAATGCGGCCATAGAAATTTATTTTTGACTTCGTTTGTACAAGTCAAAACAGTGCACGTGTGGAAATTTCATTGGAATGTGCGTAAATAAACACAGGCATAAGTATGAGTCAAGTATTGTGGACAAAATTGTTGTACGAGTATGTATTTTTTGTTTTTGTTTTTAACAATGAATCATATCAACGCATTTCGATACGGCAAATGTTTGCGCAATAGACGCTTTTCATTTCACAGCATTACTTCCTTTGAAGAGGATGTGCACATTTTTTTCTTTTTGCATAACAGGTAAATTACCTACATATGTATATGTAGATCACAAGAAATCCTTAATAGTGCAGTTAGTCAAGAACGTGTGGTCCGCCCGCTGACGCAAACGCCCGTATGCAATTTTTAGGATTTTTGAGCCCGTGGGGCAACGGAGCAATCAGCTGTTTTACTCACACATTTTTACATATATATATAGTTTGTTTACATTTTGGCAGGGTTGCCATTTAGTCATTTTTGAACAAACAAGATTTTTACTAATCTTCAGTGTTATCCTGGTTACTCTTCAATACACAACTGTGCATTATTTGCCAAATGTCAAGAAAATAATAATTTAATCATTTTTAAAGTTGTCATTGACGACTTTTTTTTATTAATTTAGTTTCTTTTTTACGGCTTAGTTGGTAATTAAAACACATTTTTCTTGTAATTTTGTTGCTGCCCAATATATTTCCATCACACCTTGGTGATAGTTATCAAGGGCTAAAACATAAAATAACAAAAAACACAGTCAGAACATTAAATTTACAAAATTGAAAATCCATAAAAAAAGTATATTGGGAAGCAACAAAATTCTCACAAACATGTGTGTTTAATTAAGAAATCTGTACTGAGAGTCTGTAACTCATATATTTTCTAGTATAAATAGGTGGTGAGAAAGTGTGGATCGTATTAATGTGACGTCACTTTAATTGACACTTTTCCCGGTTTTGTATTTTATAACTTTTTACTGCAGAAAAGTTGCACAAGAAGACCACCACGAGTTATCAATAGGCATGGGTAACACTGCGCTGCGCGGCGCAATTGCGCTAACACCAACCCTGGCGTTATTGCGCTAACTCCGATTTGGGAAATGCGCCAACTCAATATAGCGCCAACTCAATATAGCGCCAACCCAATATGGCGCCAACTCAATATTGCGCCAACCCAATTTTGCAATATAACACCGACTCAATTTCGTGCGCTAACACCAGCACCAATATAGCGCTAGTGTAAAATGGCGCAACCACAACGCCAATAACAGCACCATAGTATATGTATACGTATGACACCGTCACAATTATGTATGCTTGATAGTGATCTAAGTGACCTTAATTTCCAGCATATTTTCACAAATATACGGAATATGTTTCCAAATGATTATGAAAATTTAAATTAATTGTGCCCTCGTATATGTAAGCAGAATTGCGCCAAAAGAAATAAAAAAGGGATGGTAAACAGTAACAAACGAAAAAATGTTATTTATCGATCATTCCATGACAATTGCGCTAAAGGTGTTATTGCGCCAGTACCGTGAGTTGGCGCCACGACTGGCGCTGGAGTTATTGTATCAGCGCCAAAAAAATTGCGCCATTACCCATGGCTAGTTATCAATTAAGAAAATACAGCCACCGTATGTGGTTAAATACAATTTTTGCTTGAATTTTCAGTAATATCTTCATTTATTAGGAGTGTTCAATATCTCAAAATTTTTACATATTTTTACGAATAGTTAGGAATTTATGTTCAATAACCCAAAAAATTCGCAAAAGAGAGCCAAATTGAGAGAGTAAGACCTCGAGAGAGTTGATAAAAGCTGCAAGTAAAATTTTCACTTGCAACTACTTGCAGCTTTAAAAAAAATAGAAGTGTCAAAAATATATGATCACAAAAATTTCAATTGGAAATATATGTACAAACATTTTAAACGCAAATTTCTAATTTTGTACTAAATAAATTAGCGCAAAAAGTAATCTTGATGATGTTGTGGAACAGCCAAAGTAGATTTTTGTTTTCCTAATTCAGTTATTTCCATTTATTTCCAATTTCAAAAATTTGAATTACAACCTAACCTAAAAATCAAATTGTCAAAACAGCGTATCAGCTGTTTTCTTGGTTGATAATTTTCTCTTTTTCTCGTTTTTACTCTTAATTTGACATTGACGCTCTTCTTGCAAGTACTTGAAAGTAAAGTTGTTGAACAAAGCAATTATCTTGTTATTAATTTATATACATATATATTTACATTTTGTTTGGGATTTAAAAAAAAGTTTATAAACGTTTTCTTTCCTTTCTTTTTAAAAATTAAAGTAATAATAAATGGTTCGTTTAAGTAGACATTATTTTTTCCATGTGAACACATATATGTACATATATTCGATAACATTTTACAATCTTGTTGAGTTAGTTGTATAATGCTGTGAAAATTGCTGTTTAAATATTTAATAACAAAAAATGTTCAACCGGCAACCTTTCTACCTTGCAACCATGCGAGCGATCAGCTGACACGTTTTTACGTAAAAAATCAAAATGATTTTGATTTCTGCGGTACGGGCATCTGCTTCGTCCGTCGCTGAATAATCGGTTACATACAAATCCCATTGAATAGGTTGGATCAGCTGACACGGTACACGGGTTTACGTTCTCGACTAACTGGACTATAACTGTCCTAAAAATACTTACTTCAATAAACTTAGTCAGGAAGTTATGTAAAGGAGATTGCGCTATTTATAAGGACTACAGCAAGTAAAGAAATGGATGAAAAGGGCAAATCTTTGTATGTATGTATCTATGTACATACATACATATATGTATTTATACTTATGTATGTTGGTAGCATTGGCGTAGTAACGGGGGGGGTTTTGGGGACAAAACCCCCCCCGAAAGATTCGTTTTGTATAAAATTCTTCTGACCATAAAACCACCTTTAACTAAGAGATGATTTACAGGAAAAAATCAATGAGAATATTAATTTCTCGAAATTGGTAATTCGAAATTTAGCGCTTTTTCACGAAGTATTATTTATAATTGTAGCGTTAGTTGAGCTGTAGGAAAGTGCAAGTACCGCAGGAATTTTATCACAATTTACATTCTTTGTACCCATACTCGCTCTTTTGTGGTAAAATTCCTACGGTTCCTGCACTTTCCTACGGCTCAACAAACGCTACAATTACACTACTCGACAAATTTTGATCAACTTTAACCACCAAAAATGAAATAACCAGACCCAGTTTTTGAGATATTGGTAAAAACGTGGAAAACGCCATATATGGAAACATTGCATCACATAAGTGCATCAAAAAGTTTTATTAGACATCGTGGCGATTTGATATCTAGGAGGAGCTGATATAGGGAGCTCCAACAGACATTTTTTGCCTTCACACTCCAAAATTGGTCAAGTAGTTTGGTTACAAAAACAAAAATAATGAAAAAAATTTGAAAAAAATCGAATTTTTTTTAAAGAAATTTCAGATTCGACTGTCCTAAAATCAGAAAAAATCTTAATAATTTCCCTACAAGCTTAGGTGCTGAAAGTGATGAAAATTGTGAGAGATTTCATCAGGACTTAATAGTTTTTGAATGGTGATATCAAGGGTCTTGGTACGAGTATATGATGGGAGACTATTTTTTGGACAATCATACGTGTAACAAATGCAGAAAATCACAAAAGAGTAGTCAAAAGTACTTACTCACATCGCTCATTATTTATCAATAGCGAAATATGGATATTTTTTTATTCAATTAATTTTTTTCCTATTAATCGCTGTTTTGAGAGATATTGTGCACTTCAAAACACGTAATAAATGGAATAAAATAATCTTAAGTATTACTCCTTAATAAAGTTTTATGAATAAACCCAATTTTGTTGTTGAAATTTTACTCTTCCGGAAATGCATATTATTCTTTGTGCAAAATTTCATTCCTTTATGACTTCTAGTTACGCCGATGATATCGACATCATTGGCACTAACACTCGCGCCGTATGTTCTGCCTTCTCCAAGCTGGATAAAGAGGCTAAGAAAATGGGTTTGGCGGTTAACGAGGACAAGACGAAGTACCTCCTGTCATCACACAAAGAAACAGCACGCCTTGGCAGCCACGTCAATGTTGATAGCTACAAATTCGAAACTGTTGAGGACTTCGTCTATCTGAGAACCAGCATTAACACCAAGAATGATGTCAGCACGGAGATCCAACGAAGAATCACGCTTGCCAATAAATGCTACTTCGGACTAAGTAGGCAACTGAAAAGTAAAGTCCTCTCTCGACAAACAAAAATCACACTCTACAGGACGCTCATCGTTGCAGTCCTCATGTACGGCGCACAAGCATGGACAATTTCAAAATCAGATGAGATGGCACTTGGAGTATTCGAGAGAAAAGTTCTTCGTAAGATTTATGGACCTTTGCGCGTTGGCGTGGGCGAGTATCGACGGAGATTTAACGATGAGCTGTACGAGCTTTACACAGACATCGACATTGTTCAGCGAATAAAGATCCAGCGGCTGCGTTGGGCAGGTCATGTCGTGAGAATGGACGAAGGCGCTCCGGCCAAGAAAGCATTTCTATCGAAACCCGCTGAACGCAAAAGAAAAGGGAGACCTCCTCTGCGTTGGGAAAATCAGGTGGACAGCGATGCTGCCTCCCTAGGTGTTCCCAAGTGGCGCCATGCTGCACGAAACAGAAGCAATTGGCGCGCTCTGTTGGACGCGGCCAGAATCGTCTAGACGGTTAACCATTTCGAACCTCCTGGTACACCATATGTACCACTAAATTTTATTATGGGATAACTCCTAAAGTTTTCACTCAAACTTGAAAAGAATATACTCGGACGAAGCCTGCTGGTTTTTCTAATGGTGCATATAAAAAGGAGCTCATTCGCGCTCACAGTTTACACACAGCTTTGAGTGAAACAGCGAAGCATGCGAACGCGTACATTTTTTACAAGTATTAGTTATTCAAAACAAAGTGCAAAGTAGTAAAAAATATATAACAGATAAAGATATTGACTTCGTTTATGAGGATAAGTATTGATAATGACAAATTTTGGATATTTATTATTGTATATTTTGAGTTTTACAAAACTGGTACGTATACGTACCAGCAGTCCTTTATACTGGTACATATGTGTACCAGCAGTACCCTTCGTCAATCTTTACATACTTATTGTTTTTTGTTTTACAAAGAAATAATATGTCGAAAACTTGTGTGAAGATGAAATAGCAAAGACGCTGGATGTTTATGGAGATTATTCTGACGTTGGCAATGAAGGTGGGGATGAAAGTGGGGACTTTTCTGGCGGAAATGCTGATAATTACGAACCGGACTCGAATACGGATAGCGAAAAATCTTTAATATCTTCATCTTTATCTTTCGATAGGGAATCCCATGCAGCTGAAGGTGTAAATGAAAATGAATCGGAAGAATTTTACCAAGAGCTCGAAGATAACATGATTTCCATGACTTCGAACCAAAGGTCATGGCCTTGTCCTCAGCCAAATTTTATACCTAAGAATATTACAAACGAACATCGTGAGTGTAATATAAGTCTCGAAATTCCACGTACTTCGTCACCATTTTCAGTATTTCAAAAAAATTTCCCTCGAAGTTTGTGTGTATATACCGCGAAATGTACAAACGAACGCATTTTTACATTTGGAACCGCAAAACAATCACCAAATATATCGAAAACTGATGCTGGGGAAATAGCAATTCTGCTGGGATATATGTTTGTTATGTCCTACAAGAAAGAAACCGCGGAAAAAAGTGTTCTATCGTCTTTTAATGATTTCCGCTGCGAAATCTTCGGTCATTTATTGCGATCTCCGATGAGAAAAACTTCAATTTATCGATTTCATAATAATATTAGCAGAATCACTAATATTTGAAGATAAGAAAACTGCAACCAGACGTAGGTCTCAAGCAATGGGGCACATATCTGCAGGACAGAAGAATCTGGGCATTATATCTATGCATTTACCAGTTCCTATTAATACTAGAAGACGTTGTGAAAATTTTCGGCGCAACAAAAAGCAAACGAGAACAAAGTAAATGTGCCAGATATGCGATATACCACTTTGCATGGGTTGCTTTGCAAGTTATCAGACTAATAAATCAAATTAATACATCTCCATATTAATTTTAAAAGTATTTTTTCGTGAATATAAATACCTATATTATGTAAAATGCATTATTTGAATAAAATATAAGAAAATATATTCGTTGAAATAATCAATAACTCTTAGCAGATTAAGGACTGATGGTACATATGCTGTACCACACAACAGCACTGGTGGTACAATGGTTTACCACCACCCACACCTTGATAAAAATGGAAATAATTTGAACGTGGATTTTTTAGTTATAAGCTACTTAATTGTGGGAAACTAGTTAAATGTTATATACTCAAGCAGTTGAAAGCCGGTTCGAAAGGGTTAAGCGCCAATCAAGAAGAAGAAGAAGTTACAAAGATGTCACGTTACAAATTTCCAATTTCTGAAAAAAATTACATTTTGATCATTTGTAAAAAAAATTTGAGATTTTTGGTAATTTTTATTTTAATTCTGGTAAATTTTTTACATTGGCTGTGACCCCCCCCGAAAAATTCTCTTACTACGCCACTGGTTGGTAGTGCAGTACTTATGTAGCTCTGAAATTAAATTTTTAGACGCTCGCATTGGGAGGCGCATTGTAAAACATGTGCATTTATAAATATGTATAATATAGATATATGTATATGTACATATGTGTATATACATAGGTATAGTATGTACGAGGTTTGTTTGATAAGAATAAGATATATGTAATTTTTTTCAACCAAATCTTCTTCAGCTATTTCTTCAGGTTTGGAAACAGGAAATAATCTGAGGGGTTAAATCTGGACAATATGGCGAGTGAGGTAGCAATCCTTAACCCAACTTATAAACTTTTACCATTACCTTGATCAAAATGATTTTTTTTTGCCAAATGCGGTCGTTTTGGTTCAAATCAAGATCGAATCTGTTTAAAAGCTCTGAGCAATATTCGCCGGTAATTATTTTACCCTTTTCAAGATGATCAATGTGAACGACACCTCGTGCATCCCAAAAAACTTAACCTTATTTGCCGACAGAATCACTTTGGCCTCCTTTGGTGGCCGCTGTGGTGCAGTGGGTAGAGTGCTCGCCTGCTATGCCAGAGGTCTCGGGTTCAAACCACGGTCCGAGCAAAACACCAAAACAATTTTTCTAATTAGTAAAAATCCAATTATTGGGTTTTTTAAGAGCAGCGGTCACCTCTCGGCAGTGGGCGGCATACCCTCCGAGAGTATTTCTGCCATGAAAAAGCTTCTCACAAAAAATGCATTCGCCGTTCGGAGCCGGCATAAAACTGTAGGTCCACCCAATTAGTAGGAAAAACAAAAAGGAGCACACCTCGAATTGGGAGAGAAGCTCGGCCATAAAACTCGTCAGAGTTATAATAGCGCCATTGTATTATATTATTATTATTATGGTGCACTTTCACCCGGAGAAACCCACTGTTTCGATTGTTCCTTGGCGGAAAAATTCATTCAATTTGCGACTGTAAATCGTCAAACACCCTTTTGAAGTAGTCACACGATTATGCTTATTAGAGATTAAGCAATCGCGACACTCATCGCGCGGATAACTTTTTCATGTCAAGCTATTCTTCGATCGTCCAATATAATTCCATGGATTTTATCGACGATTTCTGACGTGACTACTTTTTTTGGGCGAGCTGAACGTTTGCCATCACTTGTGCTAGTACGACAACAATGGAATTCAGTAAAGCACTTTTTAACCATGCTTAATCAGCACACGAAATTCTTTTCTCTTTATTTTTGTTAAAAAAGGAAGAATTTCGCAGATTGCTCAAACTTGTACAGTAGTCTTTTAAAGAGATGATAGTACCGGACTTACCAAACAACCCTCATGTGCATATATCGATCCCGTATCCGTCCCTAGCATGTGTGAACGATTGCCAACGCTTGCCAGATTGCCCGCTTGCTCTGACCGTGCACCGAGCGCGTTACGAGCGCGCACATTATAGCATCCATCTGAATTTTATTTTTAGATTGTTCGTCGTTTTATTTAGAAATGCGCAATATACACATTTTCGTAAAGACAATAAATAGACTCATTAAGTTGTACATATTTATATTTAGAATCTCTGCTACGCCGACGAGTGATAGGTTGTTGTGGAGGAGAGCATTGGGTTATGAGCCAAAAATAAAAATACAATTGTCTCTACCGTCACAGCCTTTTTATACTCAGCTGTACTAGTACACAGAGTATTATAGTTTTAATCACATAACGGTGTATTGTAACAGAATAAAATAATCGAGATAGATATGGACTTATAGATGTATGTATATCAAAATGATCAGGGTGAAAAGAGAAATCGATAGAGCCATGTCCGTCCGTCCGTCCGTACGCACTCTAACTCGCGCAAAAATTGAGATATTTTGATGAAATTTGGAATGCAAGTTGGCATCCAGACTGGGACGGTTGGTATTGAAAATGGGCGAAATCGGAGCATGACCTCGCCCAGTTTTCCTGTATAGAAAAAATCGGAAATTTGGTATCTCAGTCACTACTACAGCTGGAGTGATGAAATTTCACCCACGTATTGAGCTCAAGCCCTTATGAAGAAATTTGGCGAACTTTTGAAAAATGAGCAGTGCCACGCCTACTTTTAAGGGGCAAACATTGAACATTTTATAAGCCATAACTCAGAAACCGTAGCAGATATATCTATGAAATTTGGTATGCGTGATTTACTTACTTAGGCAAATGTTTGGACGGAAAATTGTCAAAATCGGTTGGGGGCCACGCCCACTTTTATAATTGGGAACGATAAAGGGGCATAATAAAAACATTTTAAGTGATATCATTGTCAAATATAAAGACAATGAAATTTTGTGGCATGAGTCCACAGTAGACCGAAAAAAAAAACAAAAAATTTTGGAAAATGGGCGTGGCACCGCCTCTTTTCAGACAAGGGAATATACGAGCCTATAACGACAAATAATTGAGACATTATGACGAAACTTTATGTATAAACTTTTACTGTGGTAATACATGTTCAAAGATTTAGCGAAATCGGTTTATGACCACGCCTACTTTTTAACAAAGATATTTCTGGAATACCCTTTGGGAATTTGTAACGTGACATCTTTGTAACTAGAAGTCACTTCTTTTGCACTACCAATAATATTTTTATGCTTACTGATAAAAATATTGAAAATGGGCGTTGCCACGCCCACTTTATGCGGCACTCGCTTTATATAAAATACACCGTGTTTCCGTCAAACGCAAACAAACTATTAAAGCATACAGCTGAGTATCTAATGTTCGATTCCACTCGAGCTTGGGCTTCCGTACTTGTTTTGCTTGTTCTTGTTCTTGTTTTAACATCGCACTATTCCGATGCCTATGTGCCTATTCTGCGCTGCCTCTTGCTTCTTCTGCCTATTGCGATACCAACGCACGAACGCTAAGCCTGAGACTGGGGTCGTTGTTATTTTGCTTTATTATAACGCCAACGCAATTTCTTTTTTAAATATTCACACCCTATTTTAGAACCAAATGAATTTGAATTGATTAAGTTTAATTCAGTTATATTACAGCTGCTATTTATATCAGAGTTTATTTATAACATGTTAGCGATATCTTAGATTTATTCGTTGTATTAACGAAGTAATAGCCGTATTCGTTTGGGCAAGAGTTAGAGGCTTGCGAAAAAAACAACCATTGCTATAAAAACAAGTGAAAACTATACGACCGTTCGTTAAAGTAAAGGAATTGAAAAAAAGGTGTGTTTATATGATAAAATTTCTTTAAATTTTTATCGATAGATGTCTCCCCTATTTGCCTGGCAGTGACCGACGTTTTAAATCAGGGACAGGGACCTACGCAGTACGGTTATAACGGCAACCCATTTACATAATATGTATTTGTCTGTAGTTGAAGATCGATGTTCTATACGAATTCTAGGCATGTTCCTTACGTCCTTCTCCGCCATTTGGGTGGACCTACAGTTTTATGCCGGCTCCAAACGAGGAATGAATTTTTTGTTAGAAGCTTTTTCAATTGAAGAATTATGTATCATAATTTGGTGTTGGTTTGGGATCAGTGCGACACGGGAACTTTGGCAATGCACCTTTACCCTTACACAACTTATTATAACAACTTATGGCAGCAAATAAACAACAAATTTACATAGGCACAATTATCTAGTACAAATTTATATGAGTTCTATAAACTAAGCTTACCTCCAATATTTGTTGATCTATATCAGTTGCGTTTGGTTGCATTGGTTTGTATTCAAGAGAAATTGTTCCCGATGTTATATGTAAGTGTTCATCATTTCCGGCTTCGCGCGCAATATCTGCCAAAAAAGAGAGAGCGAAAAGCAAAAAATTACAATGAACGCCAAAGCAAATATGGAGAGCACGTTCTGACACATGTTTTTATTTATAGTGAACTATGTATGTATGTATATATTTAGGTACAGCATTTAAATAAATTTTATGACTTGCAAAATAAACGAACCAAGAAACAATTGGATGAATGAACGAACGAATGTAGGTGGGAACTAGGGATTCCAATTTTTCCGATTTTTACGATCCCGGGATTTTCGAGATTTTTTTTTATAATCCCGGGATCCCGGGATTTATCCCGTGATTTGGACATTAATTATACAGGCCGACAAGATTTCCAAAAAATTTTCTAACTCAAAAAAAATTCTACTTTTCTAAAGGATTTCGGTGCCCTGAATCTGAAGTCGGATTTTCGGTAATACTTGTAGGTTTTGAGATATTTATGCGATTTTTTGCTATATTCACTGCTCAATCTGTTAAATTACTTACTTTCATTAAAAAATGATTGCAACTATTGAAAGAACGATCAATTCTCTTGAAAACAGCGCTTTGCTTTCTCGGGTTTCTTATTTATATATCTAGAAATATATATTTTTGTACAATAAGGTATTTTTGTTCGAAATCAACAGCAGTATTTGTAGCGCTGTTTTAATCGAAATCAAGTTTTGTAGCTGCTCTGCAGAACTATTTTTATTTCAGTATAGAAAATATATACATTGATGGCCACTGATTGGAATTTTTGTTTCAGTCACGCAAAATTCAGTCGTATTTTCGATAAATTAATATAAATTAATTAACTTATTTCATTCTACCGCTCAGTTTGTTGTTAATATAATAAACTGCCTAAAAGCGTGCTACACAATTTTTATTTGCAATATTGCAAGTTACAAGCAAGATATCCGAAAAAGCAAAACATTGTCTTCAAGAGAAATGATCGTGCTTTCAATAGATTTAATCAGTTTTTAATGAAAGTGAGCAATTTTAAAGATATTGAGGAGTGAATATGGCCAAAAACCGCGTTTTTCGTCTCTGTGGACATGAATATTTCAAAAAGTGCACCGAAATCCTTTTGAAACGTAGAATTTTATTTTATTATATATTATTTTATTATATTAAAAAAATTTGTCGACCAGTATTATTTTCCCACATTTGAGGTTGAAAAATTAAATATGTATATTTTCGAGAAACGCTACAACTTTAATATGCAAAGAAAAAATAGATTTTTATTGCCATTTTTTATTATTTCATTACTAACAAAATAAAATAGGAACATAAAATCATGCTTATTATTTAATAACACGTAAGAGTTACTTTAAAAAACACAATCAACAAAGAAAATTAAATACATTTGGTGAACAAAACATTTTCCTTTATAGTTGGTACTTTTAGGATATTAGGATAAAAAGGTTTGCGATCATTTGATAATTTCCAATAAAAATTTTTAGAATTTAACGACATATTAAGCGAATATTTCCAAGCTTGCCGAAAAATTCTGAAAATTAATGCAACTTCCGAAAATATTTAAAAATCGGAGGCACATATTTTGATATGAATTCCGAGGATGCAGCTGCGTATTTAATTTTAGTAGAGTAATGTAAAACTATCAAGTCTAATTAAAATTTTCTTTCCCTTTTCTTCCATTATTTACTTTCCATATGGGAAAATTACAAAAACCATTTGGGAAATAAATGACCAAAAATCAGGAAATAGAAATTATCAAATGAATTTTACCACAAGAATTCTAAAGGCTTTAAAAATACCTAACGTACGTTTCTTTACAACGCGTACTTCACGACAAAAAAATTTGATTATTAAAAAAAAAACATCAAAAATATTAATCCTTACTTTGACTAATGGACTTTTTTATTCTGGCAAAAATGTCGCACTTTCTTCGGGCTGTCACATTTTTTGTTCTCTTCCACACAGACTCAACACTTTTTTAGGGCTGTTTGTTCTATTGACAAAATATAAAACTGGCCCGAGTACGGGGCAACATCTTCTGCTCTTAGCACATTGCATTATTTTTGTTTCATTCATCACATGAACAATGCAACATTTATAGGGCACAGGGCACATGTTGATAATGGTGCAATGTAATAATGCAACATTTTCATGCAGAATAGGAAATGCTATTAGTATACAGATCTGAGACCACTAAAAATTATATAAAATACAACTTTTCTTTGCTATAATAGGGGAATATTCTGTCATTATCTTATCCCAAAAATCCCGGGATAAAATTCTAGCGATCCCGGGATTTTCGGGGTGCCCAAAAGGGCGGGATCCCGGGATCCCGGGATTGGAATCCCTAGTGGGAACCTAACAGTTTGAATACAATTTTGATATAGTTTTTGTATATACATATGTATGTATCTACATGTTTGTAAATACCCTCCAAAAAGGCTATACTTATTATTGACGCATAAGGTATTAAAGAGGAGTACGCTGGCAGCTCTGCTTGCGTACTCTCTGCTCTGCTCCAAGGTAATTGAGTTTTTATGAGCAAAGAGAGTACAATGTGTGGCGAACGTAAAAATTGCATATTGTAGATTCAAAATTTTTATGACATGCAATTAAGTGTTTTCAAGCAAACAAATTTACGCTTTATTTAAGAATTATTACAGAAGATTTAAAGGCTTAGGAAATAAGGCCAGCTAAGTTGTATGGACAAAGGCTTAAAGGCTGATTTTACTGTGTTGATGTCATCAGGCCATAAGGAATACTCTTTATCTCTTTCTGAGAGCACACCTTATTCATAAGGTGTATTGTGGAACGATTTTCCGTCATACCTTGTCAAGTTGGGTTTGGAGACAAACCGGTTTCGGCTAATATGCGCCATCTTCAGTGTCTTTTTAACACGCTTTTATTAGTTCCACCTGTATGTATGTATGTATGTATGTATGTATGTAAACATTGCATACTTTTAGGCGAAAGCGTGTGTATTCATACACTGAAGTTTTTCAGTGTGAGATGTGCTTATTTCGTTCAGAACTTTGAAGAGATATACAGGATTAAGCGGAGCCAATAGCCGAATAACTGTAAATTTCCGATATCTCAAAAATGGTTTTACATATATTTAGGATAGTGGTGTCCAGAGTACGGAAAAAAATTTTATTTTGTGATCCAGTGTAATTGTTATAGATGAATTTGATCTCAATCAAATTGTATATCATCCCTGCGAATACAAAAAGAGCTATATAAATTGTTTGCTAAATTTTGCCAATGGACGCCAGGAATCAGTTTTTTGACTCTCCTGCAAAGCTGCTTTTTGTATTCGCAGGGACGATCTGTATTGTCATATATTGTTGTTTTATGGTTTATTTATTAACTTTTTGTAATTAACGAAGCAAAGTTTGGATAAATATTACAAATCATCTTGCACAATTTTGAACCGAACCGAACCAGTGGTTCAGAGATACCGGTTCTTGCAGCGGTACAGATCTTTTCTAAGTGGTTCGAACCACTGAACCGAACCGCATCGATTTTTGGAGTGGTTTGCAGCCCTGATTAAGGTAATACCCGCAACGCTTAAATCGCGGATAACTGTGAATTATGCAGCTGAACAAAAAGCAAATTTTTATTAAGGCTTAATAAGGTATAAATACACTACAAAAGGCCTGATTATCAAACCAAAATAAGACCTTAAATAAGCCTTATTTGGTGGCGGATAATCCTTAGTAATAAAGTGTGCTCTCAGAGAGAGAGAGAGAGAGAATATTTCTTATAGCCTGATGGCATCAACACAGCCTTATTTTAGGCCTTAACCCTTACAACTTAGCTTCCCTTAGAATTTTCAGACCTTATTTCATAATAGCCATGGGTAATGGCGCAATTTTTTTGGCGCTGATACCATAACACCAGCGCCAACCGTGGCGCCAGCGCACGGTTCTGGCGCAATAACGCTTTTAGCGCAATTGCCATGGAATAATCGATAAATAACACTTGTTCGCTTCTTACTGTCTACTATCCCCGTTTTATTTCTTTTGGCGCAATTCTGCTTACATACACGCGGGCACAATAATTGTGCCACAATTAAATTTAATTTTAAAAATCATTTGCATATATTTGTGAAAATATGCTGGAATCTCGTTTTGTTGCATCTTCATTATGGGATACGAGGGTCGGCTCCACCCTATTAAAAAGAAAGATTCCGGGTCCGGGCGCATTATATCTATATATGCTAATAAATATTTTATTTAATTTATTTTGTATTATATTTTTCTCTCCTATTCATAGATAATGTCAATTTTGTCTTCTTTCTTTGTGAAAGTAAAATATCAATACCCTTTCGTATTAGCGATGGTTCGGTATTGGCGTTAGCATACATAATTGTGACGGTGACAGGTAACAAGGTCAATGGAAATAAGGTCAAGGCGTTTTCGAGCATTTAGCTTCGCATCGGTCCGTGTCGGTTCGCGTCGCTGCTGTTATTAGAAAAGTTAGGCGCCGCAGGCGAAAATTTAGAATAAAAAATCGCGCGATTTTTAATTCCAAATTTTCATTTTTCTAAACTGCTTTTTATGAGAAACGAAAAGCGCCGCAGGCGAAAATTTGGAATAAAAAATCGCGCGATTTTCAATTCCAAATTTTCATTTTTCTAAACTGCTTTTTATGAGAAAAGAAAAGCGCCGCATGCGAAAATTTGGAATAAAAAATCGCGCGATTTTTAATTCCAAATTTTCATTTTCCTACTTTTTTGACATGCCGCAGGATAAGGCAAGTAGACATAGTTTTTATATACATTTTTATTTAAATTTTTGTATAACTAGATATTTAACATACTTTACATTATTATATAATTTATTGAAATATTTTTGCTGTGTTGGCAACTCTTTTATCAACTAATTTGTAGTAACATAAGAGCGAGTCAAATTGTATTTTCATTCATTAACAAACGGTACTCATAATGGGTTTGCAGAAGAACTCAGCAAATATTTTCATGATTGAACAAGTTTTAAGCATAGTTGACATTATTTCCATTTGGATTGGGAAATAAGGTCAATTATTTTATTTCCAAATTTTCGTTGACCTTATTGCGTTTTCCAAAAACGCAATAATGTCAATTGACCTTATTTCCCAACCGGGTGGGAAATAAGGTCAATTGACATTATTTCCGTTGACCTTGTTACCTGTCACCAATTGTGACGGTGTCATATACGCTGTGCAGTTCATCATTGGCTTTGTGGTGGTGCCATTTTACACTAGCGCTATATTGGCGCTGGTGTTAGCGCACGAAATTGAGTCAGTGTTGTATTGCAATAGCGCAACATTGAGTTGGCGCTACATTGAGTTGGCGCATTTTCCAAATCGGAGTTAGCGCAATAACACCAGGGTTGGCGCTGGCGCAATTGCGCGGCCCAGCGCAGTGTTACCCATGCCTATTTCAAAATGCCTTTAAATGTTCTGTAATAATTCTTAAATAAGGCGTAGATTTTTTGCTGGGTACATGCGCAAATATTGTACATAAACTACATATGTACATATGTATTGTATGTATTTATGTAAATATATGTATGTACATATAAATGTATGTATGTACATATAAACGTATATGTTTTTCTTGCAAATCAGTGCTCATTTGGCAAATATAAAATATTTAAGCAATGAATTATGGATATGGACCATATTCAATTTGTATACCTTTGATTAACATAAAATAGTTTATAACTTGGTGTCCATTCAGACCAATACCAAAAGTTATCATGAAGTTATCAAATTTCGAATTTACGAAGAGGTCGTTTTGACCTCTTTTTCAGAAAGCTCCAAAAATATAGTAATTTGAAGGTCCATATCACTATCCCTATTTCACTACGGATCTCCACAGGCAAAACCTTTGCACAAGCAAATTAAAAGGCCACAAGATATAATAACACTGTGCACGAGCCAAAAATCAACATAAATGTAAAGATAATTCGGGCACGCTGAGCGCGATGGTGCTATTCATCTTTCTAAGTTATGTAGCTCTCGTTTAGGTGATATTTGACTTTGAAGTTCTCTCCGTCTTTAAGTATAGTTCGTCGGTTTGAATGCAAACTATTCCCTCAGTTTGTGAGATATAAAATTGAAACTCAGTGCGAGTAAGTATATTATTATGTACAATTTATCATTTATCGGAATCGGTCAAATCGGACCACTATAACATATAGCTGCCACACAAGCGATTATTCAGAAATAGACATTTTGGGGTATAATTTCCGCATTTAAGCAGCTAAGAAAACTTTGTAGTGCTTGTACTCATATTGACCTAAAAAAGTTAGCGAAATTTGTCAAGATCGGACCACTAACATATGTATATGTAGCTGCCACACAACCTATTGCTCCGATATAGAAAATTTGGGGTATAATTTCCCCATTTAAACAGCTAAGGCCACGTAACTTTGTAGTATGTGTACTCATAATGACCTCAACCATCAATGAAAATTGTCAAGACAGAACTTCAAAGTTAAATATCTCCTAAACGAGAGCTAACTTGGAAAAATTAATAGAACCATCGTGCTCAGCGTGCCGGAATTATCTTTACTAGATATGTCTCATCTCTGTTGAAAAAAAGTTAATTTTTCGTACACAGTGTAATCAACAATTTTTATATGCACAATACACTTGTATGAAGAAAGCGTTAGATGTTTTTGCTTATTCCGAGGAATACACAGCTAGTTTGCTTTAATTAACTTCCGAAAATAAATCGTTGGAAATTTTATTATAAACGGTGGAAAGAGTGTTAAAGTATCCATGCAATTTGCTTTAAAATTTTTAGAAAAATGTTACTCATACGCCATGGCGCACCACGCCAACATGCTCATATCGCACCCTATGGGCCGTTTTCACCATTTCCGATTAATTTAACCGCTGTTTAATTTGACGTAAATTGTATGAAAGAAATCCTCCGGTTAAGCACTTAACCGGAGATGGTGAAACCGGCCCTAAATCATAGAGTGACACAACTCAAAATTCAAAAATTTTCAAGAGAGCCAAAAAACTTTTTTCTTTACAAGAAATCGTATGACAAAAGACCAAGTATAATGGTTATTTTTCGGTCAAAAAAGACACTTATTGAAAAGTTTTTTTATACTCAGCTGTACTAGTACACAGAGTATTATAGTTTTAAT
Source organism: Urophora cardui (assembly GCA_960531455.1). Lineage (NCBI taxonomy): Eukaryota > Metazoa > Arthropoda > Insecta > Diptera > Tephritidae > Urophora > Urophora cardui. The sequence goes on from OY482671.1 coordinate 115,566,434, forward strand.
CACATAACGGTGGATTGTAACACCATAAAATAATCGAGATAGATATTGACTTATATATATCAAATTGATCAGGGTGGAAAAAGAAATCGATTGAGCCATGTCCGTCCGTCTGTCCGTCCGTCTGTCTGTCTGTACGCACGATAACTCGCGCAAAAATTTAAATATTTTGATGAAATTTGGAATGCAAGTTGGTATCAAGACTGGAACGGATGGTATTGAAAATGGGCGAAATCGGACCATGACCACGCCCACTTCCCCTATATAGTAAAAATCGAAAATTTTGTATCTCAGTCACTAATAGAGCTAGAGTGATGAAATTTTACCCACGTGTGGAGCTCAGGCCCTTATTAAGAAATCTGGTGAGATTTTGAAAAATGGGCGGTGCCACGCCCACTTATTAAGGGTCAAACATTGAAAGTTTTATATGTCATAACTCAGAAACCGTTGAAGATATATCGATGAAATTTGTAGTCTAAGATACGACAGAACAAATATATCCCCTCATCTGTTATTTACCAATGGACAGTGGTAACTGACAGATCGTAAGCATATTAACACATCGCACATGGGTTGCCTAGCTAAAACGCGTACGAAAGGTACTAAATATTTAAAACAAAAACTAAAATTTTTAGGTATACTCCCCTTTTCTGCTCTGAAAAAAATACCCGTAGTTAACTCAACAACTTTCCGTTGTTGAATCTCCGTCTTTGATTCAACAGTAAAAGTATTTGTTTTAACGGCAAAGTTTTTGATTCAACAACTTTCCATAGTTAATTCAAAGACGGGCGTTTTTGATTCAAGAACTCCCTTGCTGTTGAAAAATTTTGAAGTAAATAAAAAATAGAAAATTGTTTTTTTTCAAACTCGTTCAATTAATTTAAATTTTCGGGAAAAATATATGTATATATGTACATATATGCAATATATAATTGCAAATAAAGGTAAGTCACAATAATGATATTATTTATATATTATTAGAATATATTAAAATTATATGTACATACATATATACGTTGAAAAATTTATTTTGTATTTTCAGGTTAAATATGTTTGATTATCCCGTTTTTCCGATAGCGAGCAATCGAACGAGCCAAATCTGGTAAACCTTGTCGGCGATGAGAAAATAATCAAGTTATTCTTGTCGTGGGAGTTATGTACAGGTGCATTGATGCAGTTCAATGAATACGGTATCAAAAATATTGAACTGCTTGCAATGATGCACTCCCACGACATCGACGAAATATTAAATAAAAAAGAACTCATCGCCGACAGGATAAAATTCCGCAAACCTACAAATGTGGCGAAAACAATAAAGAATGTGTTATGAAATAATAAAAAAAAATAAGTTGAGTTTATGTGTTTGTGTTTGTGTAAAAAGCCCTGCAGACAGTGATAGTCATTTGGTATATCATTTGAGGCGCACGATTGATGGATAATTCTGTCACACACTGACTACAAGTTTCCATATTTTTATATGGCCGGTGTGAAAAATGTGATGAAAACCTTTGTGTCCGTGTCTCTTTTCATCAATCGCGTTGTTCAAATGATGTATCAAATGACCATCACTGAATGGAAAGTTTGTTTTGTGAAACCGGGCCTTAGTATTAATATTACTATGTAAACATATATATAATATAAAAAAAATTAAATAAAATAAAATAATATCTATTATATTAAAAAAAATTACTATTGTTTACAATTGATGTTAACTTAAAAGCGTAAGTATTTGCTTCAATGGTGCCCGTTTTTGGACCAAAAACTTTTGCTGTTAGTTCAAAAGCAAAAATTGTTGGCTTAAATACGAAAAGTATTTAAATCAACGGTGCTCGCTTTTGGACTAAAAAATTTTGCTGTTAATTCAAAAGCAAACACTGTTAACTTAAATGTAAAAGTATTTCATTCAACAGTTTCCGTTGTTAACTTAAATACGAAAAGTATTTGAATCAAAAACGCTCGCATCTTTGAAACAACAACGGAGCGTTGTTGGGCACATTTCAACTGCGGAAAGTTGTTAATTTAACTGCAAAAGTCTTTGTATTTACAACGTTTTTTTTTCAGAGTGTTATTCACAAAAACGATACACCAGACGAAAGAGGGCAATTAGGAGAGTTCAAAAAACATGGGTTGCCAATCGAAATCTGGGGCAAACTGGAGGGTTGCCAGCTTTGAAAAGTGCAAAAAAATAGGTTATCTCCCCTTTTCTGTTATTTACAAAAACGATACACCAGACGAAAGAGGGCAATGAGGAGAGTCCAAAAAACATGGGTTGCCTATCAAAATCTGGGGCAAACTGGAGGGTTGCCAGCTTTGAAAAGTGCAAAAAAATAGGTTGTCTCCCCTTTTCTGTTATTTAAAAAAACGATACACCAGACGAAAGAGGGCAATTAGAAGAGTTCAAAAAACATGGATTGCTTATCAAAATCTGGGGCAAACTGGAGGGTTGCCAGCTTTGAAAAGTGCAAAAAAATAGATTATCTCCCCTTTTCTGTTATTTACAAAAACGATACACTAGATGAAAGAGGGCAATGAGGAGAGTCCAAAAAACATGGGTTGCCTATCAAAATCTGGGGCAAACTGGAGGGTTGCCAGCTTTGAAAAGTGCAAAAAAATAGGTTATCTCCCCTTTTCTGTTATTTACAAAAACGATACACCAGACGAAAGAGGGCAATGTGGAGAGTCCAAAAAACATGGGTTGCCTGTCAAAATCTGGGGCAAACTGGAGGGTTGCCAGCTTTGAAAAGTGCAAAAAAATAGGTTATCTCCCCTTTTCTGTTATTTAAGAAAACGATACATCAGACGAAAGAGGGCAATTAGGAGAGTCCAAAAAACATGGGTTGCCTATCAAAATCTGGGGCAAACTGGAGGGTTGCCAGCTTTGAAAAGTGCCTGAGTGATTTCTAAATAAAGGAAAAAAAGGGTTAAATACATGTCGTATAGAAATATGTTGTTAGGAAACATATAGTAAAATTTCACGAACTTTAATTTCGTGGAATACTTTAACCCGCTAACACCTCCACGAAAGGGTCGTTTTGACCCCCCTTTTTTTAAAGACCGAAAAAAAACCATTTTGAAGGTCGATAGAGGGTTGAAACATTCTAGAAAATTATTGGCCATAAAATTTCACTAGGGGTCCCCTCAGACAAAATCTCTGTATAAATAACCCAAAAGTCCACAGAAAGCAAAAACATATTCCTTTGTTTTTACTTGAAATAATACAAAGGAATATGTTTTTTGCTTTCTGTGGTCTTTTGGGTTATGTATACAAAGATTTTGTCTGAGGGGACCCCTAGTGAAATTTTATGGCCAATAATTTTCTAGAATGTTTCAACCCCCTATCGACCTTCAAATGGTTTTTTTTTCGGTCTTTAAAAAAAGGGGGGTCAAAACGACCCTTTCGTGGAGGTTTTAGCGGGTTAAAGTATTCCACGAAATTAAAGTTCGTGAAATTTTACTATATGTTTCCTAACAACATATTTCTATACGACATGTATTTAACCCTTTTTTTCCTTTATTTAGAAATCACTCAGGCACTTTTCAAAGCTGGCAACCCTCCAGTTTGCCCCAGATTTTGATAGGCAACCCATGTTTTTTGGACTCTCCTAATTGCCCTCTTTCGTCTGGTGTATCGTTTTTGTAAATAACAGAAAAGGGGAGATAACCTATTTTTTTGCACTTTTCAAAGCTGGCAACCCTCCAGTTTGCCCCAGATTTTGATAGGCAACCCATGTTTTTTGAACTCTTCTAATTGCCCTCTTTTGTCTGGTGTATCGTTTTTTTAAATAACAGAAAAGGGGAGACAACCTATTTTTTTGCACTTTTCAAAGCTGGCAACCCTCCAGTTTGCCCCAGATTTTGATAGGCAACCCATGTTTTTTGGACTCTCCTAATTGCCCTCTTTCGTCTGGTGTATCGTTTTTGTAAATAACAGAAAAGGGGAGATAACCTATTTTTTTGCACTTTTCAAAGCTGGCAACCCTCCAGTTTGCCCCAGATTTCGATAGGCAACCCATGTTTTTTGAACTCTCCTAATTGCCCTCTTTCGTCTGGTGTATCGTTTTTGTAAATAACAGAAAAGGGGAGTATACCTAAAAATTTTAGTTTTTGTTTTAAATATTTAGTACCTTTCGTACGCGTTTTAGCTAGGCAACCCATGTGCGATGTGTTAATATGCTTACGATCTGTCAGTTACCACTGTCCATTGGTAAATAACAGATGAGGGGATATATTTGTTCTGTCGTATCTCGGACTATTGGTAGGCGTGATTTACTTACTTAGACAAACGTTTGGAGTGAAAATTGTCAAAATCGGTTAACGACCACGCCCACTTTTATATATGGGTATTATAAAGTGACCTAGTAAAAACATTTTAAGCGATATCTCTGTCAAATATAAAGGTATATTATTGAAATTTTATGGCAGGAGTCCAACTGCGGCTATAAAACGAAAAGCACAAAAAATTTGGAAAATGTGCGTGGCACCGCCTCTTTTTAGAAGCAGGAATATACGAGATTTCTGAGCCCATAACTCGACAAATAATTTAAATATAATGACGAAACTTGGTGTGTACACTTTTATTAGTTGTGGTAATATATGTTCAAAATTTTAGCGAAATCGGTTGGCGACCACGCCCACTTTTATATATGGGAACTATAAAGGGGCCTAATAAAAATATTTTAAGCGATATCTTTGTCAAATATAAAGATAATTCATTCAAATTTTGTGGCATGAGTTCCACAATAGACCGGAAACAAAAAATAGAAAAATTTGGAAAATGGGCGTGGCACCGCCTCTTCTTAGACAAAGGAAATTACGAAATTTCGGAGCCCATAACTCGACAAATAATTGACACATTAAGACGAAACTTGGTTTATACACTTTTATAACTTGTGCTAATAGACACGCAAAAATTTATTCAAATCGGTTTATGACCACGCCTACTTTTTAACAAAGATATTTCTGGAACACCCTTTGGAAATTTGTAACGTGACATCTTTGTAATTAGAAGTCATAAAGGAATGAAATTTTGCACAAAGAATAATATTCATATGCTTAGTTGGATGACTGATAAAAATGTTGAAAATGGGCGTGGCTACGCCCACTTTATGCAGCACTCGCTTTATATAAAATACACCGTGTTTTCATCAAACGCAAACAAACAATGAAAGCATACAGCTGAGTATCTAATGTTCGATTCCACTCGAACTTAGGCTTCCTTACTTGTTTTTTTTGCAATCGCTAGAGATATGTGCTGTGTACCAGTTTATGAAAATAAAGATTTTTACACATCAAAATTCATATCAAAAATTTTGAGTTATGTCACTTTATGATTTGACGTGCGATATGTAAAACTACCTTATACCCGTGGATTTAACGCCACGTTTCTATAAAGATATGCAAAACAAATGAAAAAATCAAGCTAGTGTTACATATTGGCGCCTGAGTAAAAGATCATCCTATTTCAAAAATTGTTCCAATAACTTCCTGTTTCAGATTTTGCTTCAATAACGCCCTAAGTATTTCAGAATTTGTTTCAATAACGTTCTATTTCAGAAAATTATTCAAAAACGCCCTATTTCAGAGAAAATTCCATATATATGTATTTCTCTTTTTTTCCTTAATTTAAAAATCACTGACAAAATTTCGTAAATTTAAAATAACAATAAAAATTGACCTCAAGGAGCAAACCGGGCTATGGGTTTTACTATATGGATAGTGGTCTTTCATTCTGTGTGGGAATTATTCCGCCTCCAGTCAACATCCTTCAGTTTGTGTTAAAGTGAAACTATTGCCTTTAATTCAACAAAAAATCACTCATCCGCTAAATGGTTATGAACGCCGTTGGCACGTCCGCACACAGAAGCGACCTTACTTGCCGTTTTGTTTACATATTGTGGTCAAGATTATGTGTGTGTGTGCATATACTCTTTTAAAATTCTAAATTCTGTGAATTATATTCTAATCTATATCTAAATACATATACCTACATAAGTAGTCGTTTTAAATAATAGCTTGCCTTCTGCGAATTGTGTGTAATGAATTGCTTCTGAAATTTTAAGTGGCACTCATGAAATTATTTTGACATGCAATATACATACATACATACATATGTATGTATGTATGTATGTTAGGGTGGGGGTATCGCGCGATTGAAATTTGGATTCCTCTCATTTTTCTGAGTAGAAAACTCCTCCACGACATTTGTCTAAAATTAATTTTGATGTTCCGGAATTTGGTTTTTATGAACCAAGACGAATTTTTGAAAATAAAAATTGGGCAAAAATCGACAAAAAAATATTCAGGCCAATATGCACATCGGCTTGAAGCAGAATTTTATGCTGAATCCAGATATGAAATCCGAATTAAAATCGGATGATCCGTTTTCGAGATATAACCTGATTTCCGGTTATGGAGGCTGAATGCCCAAAATCGCATATTTTCGCGATTATCTCTTGTTGTGTACAATATATCTTAATTTTTTTTGCAAACTTCTTAAAGATAAGTCATTACAATATATGAACAGTATTTTAAAATATTAATTTATCTTCCGGTATAGGAAAACTAGAATGCACTCTTTTTTCCTTGGCCCAAAATCGCTGTATGGGTTCTCTATGTTATAATCATCCGATACCGATGATTTTCGCCCATCGCGCTTTGTGTACAATAAATGCTCTAAATAAAATAAGTAGGCAACTGAAAAGTAAAGTCCTCTCTCGACAAACAAAAATCACACTCTACAGGACGCTCATCGTTCCAGTCCTCATGTACGGCGCAGAAGCATGGACAATTTCAAAATCAGATGAGATGGCACTTGGAGTATTCGAGAGAAAAGTTCTTCGTAAGATTTATGGACCTTTGCGCGTTGGCGTGGGCGAGTATCGACGGAGATTTAACGATGAGCTGTACGAGCTTTACACAGACATCGACATTGTTCAGCGAATAAAGATCCAGCGGCTGCGTTGGGCAGGTCATGTCGTGAGAATGGACGAAGGCGCTCCGGCCAAGAAAGCATTTCTATCGAAACCCGCTGAACGCAAAAGGAAAGGGAGACCTCCACTGCGTTGGGAAAATCAGGTGGACAGCGATGCTGCCTCCCTAGGTGTTCCCAAGTGGCGCCATGCTGCACGAAACAGAAGCAATTGGCGCGCTCTGTTGGACTCGGCCAGAATCGTCTAGACGGTTAAGCGCCAATCAAGAAGAAGAAATAAAAAAATTCAGAATTTTAGCTGCAAGAATTGAAGAGTTATTCCCTAAAACGTATACTTATGCTTCTGAAATTTGTTTTTTGCTTCCAATAGTACGCTATGGCGTATGGGTAACCTTGAGTTTTTTTTAGAGTTGAGTAAAGTAAAAAAACAAGTCCCAAACAGTATACGTCTACGTTTTGGGTTATAACTCCTTAATTTTTGCAGATAAAATTCTGAATTTTGTATTTAGAGCATTTATTGTACACAAGGCGCTGTCGGCGAAAATCATCGGTATCGGATGACTATAATATGGAGATCACATACCGCGAAAAAAGAGTGCATTCTAGTTTTCCTATACCGGAAGATAAATTAATATTTTAAAATACTGTTCATATATTGTATTGACTTATCTTTAAGAAGTTTGCAAAAAAAATTAAGATGTATTGTACACAACAAGAGACAATCGCGAAAATATGCGATTTTGGGCATTCAGCCTCCATAACCGGAAATCAGGCTATATCTCGAAAACGGATCATCCGATTTTAGTTTCGATTTAATATCTGGATTCAGCATAAAATTCTGCTTCAATTCGATGTGCATATTGGCCTGGATATTTTTTTGTCGATTTTTGCCCAATTTTTATTTTCAAAAATTCGTCTTGGTTCATAAAAACCAAATTCCGGAACATCAATATTAATTTTAGACAAATGTCGTGGAGGAGTTTTCTACTCAGAAAAATGAGAGGAATCCGAATTTCGATGGCGCGGTATCGATTAATTTCCCTCCATACAAATCGCCCCACCCTAATGTATGTACCAATGTACAAATGTACTTATCGGCGTACGTTACAAAAACTAGCACTTTCAAATTTTCTCACAAAAATTGGCAATTTAAAAATCCTGTACGATAAGTAGCTGACGAAAACTATTACTTTCGACTATTGGCTCACGAAAAGTGGCAATAAGTATACGGTCCGGTTCACCCCCAACGAAGGCTAGCACGGTTCGTTGTTCGCGTGGAAGACTAGCACGCTTCAGTTCTCTGCGTGGAAGACTAACATGTTTCACTGGGGTGGCCCCAAACGTAATAAGGTCGCTTCCTGGCAAGCCTATTCCAGGCTGGAGTGGAATGGCGCGTTTTTGCAAACAATAACAGCATCGCCGACTTGGTTACCCATTTCGCACCATCTCTGTAACATAGTACAATTACATACATATTTTACAGTAGAAATACTTAACAAAGTAAATTTGATACTTCGAAAGTACATTTGACGCATTCTAAAATCAAAATGATGACTTCGAAAATACTGCTGGAAAAGGTGTAGTCTTCCACGCGAACAACGAACCGTGCTAGTCTTGGTTGGGAGCGACGATATGATATTGTGCTTGATTTATTGGTTGACTTGAATAGAGGCACAAAGGAAATGATGACAAAAAGAAATATAGAACATTTTTTTTTGCTTTTTACATTTGTTATTTGAGGATGAATATTTTATGCTGCCACCTTGTTTATAAATTATGTACTTCAAAAATACGTTGAGGAATGGATTTATACAAATTCTCTACATAGATAGCCCAATTGAATTTCAAAACTTAATTATTCTTCATCATCTTCATTTTCTTGATTTATTCCAATACATTCAGTTTCATACGGTATGAATATAAACCAATGCAAACAGAATTTAATCAAAGTCAATGACGGAACGCAATCAGTCTTTCAGATAATACAACAAAGAAAACGACATAAATTGCTAATGGCCATGTTTCATACATAGGCTTGCCCAGACAATTTATGCCAGGCCCGCCACTGATGCGTACGTATGTATGTAAGTACATATGTTTAGCGATAAGCGAATCTATTTATAAATGTAATAAATTATACATATGTACATATGTATGCTTAATACATAATTAAATTTGGGTGGATATCGATCGACATATGTATGTATGTATTTATTTATGTACCTTTATAACATGGTAATGCCGCCATAAGCGCCACAATTCGATTTTTAATTAGCTTCAAGCACTATTATTGTTGAAGCTTATTTCAAATGATGAAGTTGATAATATTTTCATATTTTTTAAGGTTTAAGTATGCACATGTGTACGTAATTTCATTAATATTTATAAAAGAAAAACACGTATAGAAAGATTCGCGCAATTTTGTACTTTCTTGTTTCACTATACTAATATCCAACACAAAAATATTGCCACGAAGCTGATTTGGTATTGTTTAGACACATGTATGTATGTATACACCTCATAGTACATATACTTGTGTACATACTATACATATATATGTATGTATATGTGAATATATATCTACCACTAAATTAACTTTATTTTATTTGCTTTTATTGATAATAAAAAATAGCCAAAAGCGTCACTAAGTATTTATTTGTAAAGTAATCGTTTTATTTGTTGCTTTTTTGTTTTCAATTTTATTTCAGTTATCTATGTATGTTTGCACAAACAACTGTAGATAAGAATTTATAATTTTTTTTATTTCCATTTGCCATAATTATAACCGATAAACAATTATTTTTTAAATATTTTTTAAACGTTTATGAAGCTTTAGCTAACAACTAAATCTGACTGAACCGAACGCGAGCTAAAATACGAATAAAAGCCTGCAATGTTTTTATCATTTTCATTGGACAGCGAAATAAAGTGTACTCAATTCGTATCTTACTCTCGCGTATACGAACAGTGCTGTCAAAGCGAAAATTGAATAATGCCACCAATTACACAGTGCAACAAATTTGAACTTTTTCTTTGCAACAGAGTAACCATGGTATTTTCCTCAAAGAGGGCGTCATCCCGATTACTCTGAATGAAAAAAAGTCTAATTCGAGCACAACTAAGATTAGTTAAATCAGCCAAGTATAATGAAAATACTTGCATTATCGGTTCTGGTGAGCATACCCATTTTGATACCATGGTTAGTACCTAATAAGATACAAATTATGATTTTATTGAATAATTTTTGTAAACAAATGTTATTTGAAATAAAATGTCGTTTTAATTTTTACTTACTACTGTGTATAAATTTAAAAATAAAACTATAACACAAATTAAGGGCTCTTGTCTGGGGCTGAAATATTCCTACACAGGGCCAAGGCCGTAGCCAGGATTTTTTTTCGGGGGGGGGGGGGGGGGGGGTTACACTCGGCCAAAATCGTCCAGACGGTTAAGTGCAAATTAAGTAAGTAAGTACACATTTTAAAATGAGGCTTTGCTTAGTTTCCGTTGGCATTTATTGCAAATAAGAATTCATAGATACACATGTATGTAAAAATTAAAACTTAAAAATAATTCATCAATAAAAGCTACGACTAGTAAAACATAGGAAAGTTTCAGTGTACATACAAACAGCAAAATGAAAACAAAAATATTATATTTTAATTTACGTTACAAACTTCGTTGTTATCTACTTATGCTGAAAAGCTAATTGCTCGAACATGTAAGTCATAAATTCGGTAGGTAAATGCCTTCATTTAAAATTTAATTTAATATTAATTTGAGTCGCCTGGTCACTGGTCGGCATGCGAGAACCTTCATTATTGAATCATGGTACCAGTGTTGCCGATTTTAGGATTTTATCAAAGAACGTAAATTTACAATTTACGTTCTTTGATTTTATCGTCATTTTGACGACTTTTTTACGCAATGACGATTTGATGATTTTTCCTAACAAATGACGATTTTTATCGTTCATCTCTTTTTTTATTAACTAGTGAAAGTGGCATTATTAAAAACTTCAAACTATCTCAGTACAATAAGTAAATGATTGTCTTCATGAAATAAATCCTTATATTTTGTAAATTATTTTTTAATGTAAAATGTTATGAATTAGTATTAAGGAACAATGAATGTGATTTTTATATTATATAAGCGCAATGTTTAGATAATTGTGAACGCTTTCTTTTCTAAATATGATTTCATTTATATACGAATTTGTATGAATCCTCTTTAAAATTGTTTTTGAGAAAATTTTTTGCTTAAGGATGTACGCCCCGAAAAAATGACTTTTTTAGGGGGGTAGGGGGCTCTCACAGATCTTGGAACTTAAATTAAAAGTAGCTGGAGCCTTATAGTTTGCGAGAGTTTTGTTGTTAAAGTTGTAAAATTTACCAAAGAAAACACCAAAACTATGCACTTTTGTTGAGGAAAAGCACGTATAAAAACGCACATCATAAATTTCAAGAAACGTTCTTTTCCTCAAGATGAAGACGCAAATAAACGATAAAAGTCTTCACTTTTGAGAAAACGATCATTCTGAGCATTTCGGACAATGAAATTAGCCGTCCCTAACGTCGCAAGCGAGCAAGCTATATTGAAAAAAACCAAACTAAATACCAACAATATACCATCTAGGCGGTTAAAAACAAACGAGTCAGCTTGTATTTCGATAGGTTTTTTGGCATTCGGTGGTTTTTTCTGACATTTTTTTTCGAGAACTATAAAATAAATTATATTTGAAATTAAAAATGAATGGAAATACAAATTTTAAATTTGCCTCTTATAAGCTTCTGCTTTGGCCGTAAGGGAAAACAAGAAGTCCGGAAGAAAAATTATATGGCGCAATGGCTTCTCTTTATAACATGCCATTTGAGTTTCATAATTTTTTTTTATTTCAGTAATCTAAATTCAAATTTCCAAAAAAATTAATTTTTGAAATAAATATTAATTTCATTTTTTTTTTTTGAAGTTTAATTCCGTCAAATTCTTTTTGAGGAAGTAATTGTCTCTTTTCAACCTACGGAGAATTGTTTTTGTATTTTGACTTTCGGTGGGTTTTACAAACTAAAACTACCAGAAAAATACAGAGAGCGTAGCCAGAGCAAAAAAAATCTTTTGCTCCAAAGCCCTGGTGTAAACACAAATCAGCTGATCATTAGTGTTCTCTAGTAGTGTGGATAGGCACTGTTACACGATCAATGGGTAAGTTTCTAAGACAAAGCTGCTCCACAACTGTTGAGCTCAACAGTTGGGTAGCAGTTGAGTTAAACAGCTACGTCTTACAAATGGCTTGATGAATTTATCAGCTGTTTGGCTTTACAAAACATATTGAGCTCAAGTAGCGAACAAAATTTCTGGTGGAAAAAATGGCGAAAATTTGCCAACTGTTGAGCTGAGCGGAAGTATTCAACAGTGCGTTTCTAAGACAAATACTCAACAATTGCGGAGCAGCTTTATCTTAGAAACTCAACCAATAAATACAAAATTGGATTGATTTTAGAGATGAGCGAAATTCATATATGTAACGCAAAAAAATAATAATCATCATAGTTAACTTTTCATTTTTATTTATTTTTAGTCTCCACATAACTTAATTCGCATTCGAATAATCACGCGAATAATCTCTCTAAATTTTCATCGCTTTGGTTAAGTTTCAACCTATGGCTTTGAATAAAAATTTAGCTAACATTTCGGGGGGGGGGGGGGTCCGAACCCCCAAACCCCCTCCCCCCCTAAATACGGCCATGCACAGGGCGAAATACCACTATCCATATATTGTTAAACTCCCAAACCATTTTTCTCCCTGACGTAAATTTTTTTTATTGCTATTTTAAATTTGGATAAAGATGCTAAGAAAATGCGTTTGGCGGTTAACGACGACAAGAGGAAGTATCTACTGACATCACACAAAGTAACATCACGTCTTGGCAGCCACGTCACTTTTGATAGCTACAAATTCGAAACTATTAAGGACATCGTTCTTCTATTTGGGAGCCAGCATTAACACCAAAAAACAAGGTCATCACGGAAATCCAACGAAGAATAACTCTTGCCAATAAATACTACCTTGAACTATTTAGGTAATTGAAAAGTAAAGTTCTCTCTCGACGAACAAAAATCACACTCTACAGGACGCTCATCATTACAGTCCTCATGTACGGCGCAGATGTCAAAATCAGATGAGATGGCACGTGGAGTATTCGAGAGAAAAATTATTTTGGAATATTTATGGAACTTTGCGCGTATCGACGGAGATTTAATGATGAGCTGTACGATACTTTACGCTAGACATAGACATCGTTCAACAAATGAAGATCCAGCGGCTACGTTGGGCAGGTCATATCCTGAGAATGGATGAAGGTGCTCCGGCTCAGAAAGTATTTTTATCGTAACCAGCTAAAGGTAGCAGAAAAGCGCGACCTCCACTGCGGTGGAAAGATCAGGTGGACAGCGACGCTGCCTTCTTTGGAATTTTCAATTGGCGCCATGTTGCACGAAGAATTTTACTATACATATGCTTTCTAACAAGATATTTCTATACGATATGTATTTTAACCCTTTTTCATTTATTTAAAAATCGCTCGGACAAAATTTCGGAAATTTAAAATGGGAATAGAAGAAACTTTTACCTCAAGGAGCAAAACGGTTTGGGGGTTTTAGTATATAGATAGTATGTGTACTGTGTGGGAATTATTCTGACCACCGACAACAACCCTCAGTTTGATGCACAGTGTAATAAATTCTGAAAAAGTTGTACCTACTAAGTATGTATACATATAAAACAAAAAATAACTTAACCATTTGTGCAAGTTCTGTCGCTCAGTTATTATGATTGCGTCGCCATTGGGGCATATTGTTTTTGGTATTGCTTGTTGTTTTGCTCACGCCGAGCATCCGGTGAAAGTGTATTTGTTTTTGTTCCTACGTTCGTTCGTATGCATACCTACATACATATATTTTGGGACTCGGTAGAAGTACATACATATGTATAAGTATAACTATTAGTCTGACATTCGTTTCAATTAAATTCCTGACTGCTTAAATTTTTCGTCCATCCAGAATCGTCAGTCAAAAGTCAAACTTGTTACTTTTCGTCAGCCACAAAAAATCGTATGCTAGTTTTCGAATGGTACGACGATATATAATACATTGGCGCTGTTATAAATCTGACGAGTTTTTAGGCCGACCTCCTCTCCCAACTGGAGATGTGCTCCTCAGCTTTGGTTTTTACTACTAATTGAGTGGACCTACAGTTTTATGCCGGCTCCAAACGGCGAATGCATTTTTTGTGAGAAGCTTTTTCATGGCAGAAATACACTCGGAGGGTATGCCGCCCACTGCCGAGAGGTGACCGCTGTTTTTAAAAACTCAGTAATTGGGGTTTAATTAATTAGAAAAAATATTTTGGTATTTGTCCAGGGGGGTTAGAACTCGCGATCTCTGGTATGGCAGGCGAACACTTTACTCACTACACCACATATATACTTACATATGTACATACATATGTATGTATTAGACATATACGCCGCCGATTGACGCCGCCGCCGCTGCGCCGATTACCTTCATAATCGGCCGCCGCCGCCATAATCCGTGAAATCGGCGAATCGGCGCGGCGGCGTGCTATACCCGTATGGAGCGAGATGTGTACATATTTTCCTAGTTTTGCTAACTGCTAAAGTTCCTCAAAATTAAAAAAAAAAAGGAACCAATCGACGTGTTTTGACCTCAGGAACACGAAGCTGAATGCGGAAATGTTTTGTTTTTTGCCGGTTAAAAGTTATTAACAAAAACTTTGGCTGTTCCCTACTTTACTAGCCTCAGTCCTAAAGAATTTAAGCTACTGGAAAATTTCAACCCTCCTTGATATCATTAGATGCCGAAAATGATCCCAAACATGCCTCCAGAATCGAAAACTCATAGTTTGAACGTAAGAAAGTTGCTGTTTTTGAGTAGCCCTCACAGTTGTCGAACCTCAGCCCTATAGGGAATATTAAAGAAGACGATGGGGGATCAAAAATGGAAAAATAAGCAAGAGTTATGGAAAAAAATTAAAGAATCATATAATCATTATCATACAAAATAAGCAAAGGAATTTAAATTTACTCTTACATATGGATTTGTGTATATTCTTTAATATTTATTTTCTTTATTTTATATTTTAGTTTATGTAACAATTGTTTTTTGCTGTTAATAAAAAAGTTTCAACAATTTAAGGTGGAAATTAGTTTATTTATTCCATTCAGCCGGCGCTATTAACGTAACTAAATAAAATTAATATTTGAATAAGGATTGTGATTTGGGGCAGGCGCGCCGGCGCGAAAAAGCACGCCGGCGTCACCGCCGCCGCCGAAATGTTTTTGGAATAGCGCCGCCGCCGCCGCCGGAATCACTGTCGGCGTATATGTCTAGTATGTATACAAGATTACAGACTGCCTGTCTGATTCGCACTATACACTTTACACCATTGCTACATCATACAAAAGTACTTGGCGGTAATGAAAATATTTAATAAATTTTAATTTATTTTTTTTATGTTTATTATATATGTAAATACCAGTGGCGGACCTAGCATAAATTGTCTGGGCAAGCCTATGTGTGAAGCATAACCATTAGTCATTTATGTAATTTTCTTTGCTGTATTATCTAGAAGTCTGATTGCGTTCCGTTATTGAATTTGATTAGAGCTCTCGCTTTTTTTAACATTTTCGAGTAGCCCGAATAAATGCTTTTCAAATTCTCGAACACTCCCTTGTTTGCTTATTACCCGTATGTTTGTACGGGCATTCGAACAATTCGGGTATTTGAAGTTTGTGTTTTCTCGTTTATTTTTTTTTTTGTTTTCCTGATACACATTTTTTTGTTTGTACACTCAGAGAAAAGGAATTAAAAATAAAATTTTTATTTTTATAATGCCCGATTTAAACCAAGTAATTTTTATTTTAAAAATGAAAAATTTTTAAATTACAAATTGTATTTTTGAAATTAAAATATATTTAGGATTTAAAAAGAAACATGTTTAAATTAAAAATGAAAATTAATGGGATATAAACGAAAGTTTTTGATTCAAAATCTCATAGCGCTTAAAATAAAAATAAATATTTTTAAACTTAAGATATTTTTTCTTGATAGATATAAAAACGTGTTTAAAAATAATGTAAATACAATACATTTTTAAATTTAAAAATCTTTATTTTTATTTTAAGCACTATGAGATTTTGAACCAAAAACTTTCACTTTTATTCCATTAATTTTAATTTTTAATTTAAAAAATTTTTCTTTTTAAATCGTAAACACATTTAATTTCAAAAATTTTATTTTTTAAATAAAAATGACAGTTTAAAACGTGCATTATAAAAATAAAAATTTTATTTTTGATTCCTTTTCTCTGAGTATAAGCTGGAATGTTGGTACGGAAATTTGAACAACGGGCTTCAAACAAACACGATCTGTTCGAATTGCTCGATACCCGGGTATCTAGAGCTCTACTTTGATTATATTCGGTTTGCATATTTGGTTTGTTGTTTATATTCATAACATATGAAACTAAATGTATTGCATTAAATCGAGAAAATGAGGATGACAAAGAATTTTTAAGTTTTTATATACAATGAATATTATGTAGGTACATATGTTTTTGACTTTTGGTATTTTAGCTGTAGCTACTTTTGGTCAGCATATCAACAAGCCTGGCTAAGTCGAAAGTAAATTCAAGTTTTTTACCATCAGAATTATCTTCAAAAGCAGAGGAGAAATTATTAGAATAAATTGGGAAGAACTCAATTGAATTGATTGATGACGCCAAACTTATAGGGAAATCTCACACGAAAGCGCAGAGGTATTTTTAGTTTCCTTATACCGACGGAAATTTTAGTAGTAGCAAGTGTATTTGCTTATTATCTAATATATAAAAAAATGGGTGCTTTAGTGTTTGAAAAACTGAGGTCCAATTACCAAAAGTCGTGAAATTTTATTTGATTTTGATTTCCGTCGCTTTTTAAAATTATCTTGATATTTTGCCAATAGTCGCCAAATATCACAATCAACGCTTTTATAATCTGGTATTTGATATTTATATTTGCGTATACCTGCACATGTAAGAAATTACGTGCATAAGTATGTATGTACATGCAAACGAAAATCAAATCAAATATGCATATGGCTGTGAATACTGAATGCCGAAGCCAGCTTCACATTCGCATACAAATTTAATGTGAAAAATAAAAAAAGTGCTTTGCTAGTTTTTTTTTCAATTTAAGTCTGAAAATAAGCAATTGATTTCTCCTTAGAGAAAGCGAGAAAACAAGCTATGTTATTCTGTTTTGAAAGCCAGGTAAAAGCTAATGTGTGGAAACGTTAAAGCATGCTAACTGTGCTGTGATTGGCTGTGCAAACAAAATACACATTGTGAGGTCAAAGAACGTAAATCTATTTATGTTCTTTGGTGAGGTGGATTGGTGGTGTATTTGCGCTATTTTCTTAGAATACTTTTAGGCACCGTATGTTACAGTGGGGGCTATATTATTGAGAACTTAAATAGTAAACACATTTAAAACGTAAAATAACCAGATTTTAAAGAAATTCGTAAAATGAAATGAAGGAAAATATGTACGCAAGCCGGGCTTCTCGGCTTGTATGAAGCGCCCGCCTCTGGTAAATACATCCATCTGACTAGGCCTATTTGTAGGGTGAAGCGATTGCTATTCATACCAGGATACTTCTTTTGTTAGATATACCGCAGATACTCCTAAAGTATGTTAACAGTCACGTACAAATTGAGCACAGATCATTTCACCACTGACTAAAGTAGGAGTTAAGAAGAGTAACCCGAAACAGAAAAATTTATACGAATGAAGTACATATGTACATACATAACAAAGTTAGATGGTAGGCAGCTGTATATTCAGCACTACAATAATTCATATATGGGTGATTCCAGAATGGCGAACGTGACATTCGTACGCCTGCAAAGCTCAATAAAGTATGCATAGCGTTGAATATTTTTCTTCTTATTTTGGCTTTTAGAGAGTACTTGAGCATCATTATATTGGCGAACGTGACGAAACGGTGCTATCGGAAAAGTGCAAATACATATCTGTGAATTTTAGTCCACCATTTCAAAAGTAATGTTTAGCGATCAAAGTAGAATAATGCAGTTCTTCATCGAAGGTTTTAACATGAAAATATATGCAGTAGATTAATTTTTATAAGCTTAGGAAAGAATTTGTAACGTGACATGGCGAACGCGACAAAATATCCCAACCGGGGTCACAGCGATTAGTTCAAGTAATTTAAAGTAAGAATAACTTAAATTAACAAAATTTGTATTTTTTCGATCAAGATGATTGCATACTAGCACATATAGTGAATATACATAAGTACAAAAGGTAAGAGGAACGCGTAAAATCGTAAAATCTTTATTGAGCTTTGAAGGCGTACGTCACGTTCGCATTCTGGAATCGCCCATATGTAAATATATGTACATATAATAGACAAAAATACGTGCATACTTATGTATATGTATGAATTTCCTCACACTCCCCAAAACCTTTATAGAAAACATCTGCTATTCAATTGAAAAAGAAAAACCAAATAGGTAGATATAAAATAAAAAGCTTTAAGGCTATAAATATCCACTATACTGCTTGTATGTATGTATGTATGTACATACATATCTAAAATAGCTACCCACTAGGTCCATTTGTGAGGTGATGCAATTTTTTTTTCATGCCAGGTTACTTGTTTTTGTTAGATATACCGCAGGTGCTCTTAAAAAATGTTGACCGGCACGTACAAATTGAGCACAGATCATTTCTTCACTGACTAAAGAAGGAGTTAAGAAGAGTAGTTAAGCCGAAACAGAAAAATTTATACGAATGAACTAGATAACAAGGTTAGGTGTTAGGCAGATGTACATATATTCAGCACTACAATACTGCTACAATTCATGCTGAATACCTAACAAGATTATAATAACGACTATATGAAAAAAGCATGCGGTTTGGAATGAAAGCCCGAAGCTTTCGCTGCATTGCTTCATTCATGCCAAGGCAAATTCATTCTTATGGTAATGGTACGTGAACAGCTGACTTCTTCTTCTTCTCGTTTTTAATTCACCGTGTACAGAAGAATACAGGAGAATGTCAAACAAGGAAAAATTTTACTTTGAGTTTGACATTTTGATGGACAAAAATTTAAAGCGAATCGAGGCGAATTTTGCCGAATTCGCCGTGCCACTACCATAAAGAATTTGCCTTGATTCATGCGAAGGCAGCCATCGCCGAGCGATAGTCATGGGGCATAGTCATGGAAGTTGTTATCTTCCCTAAATGAAATGTAATGAAGAAAGTATTGATGATTTGTAGATCTTTGGGTCTACTGGGTATTTTATGACTTATCAGCCCAAGACAGTAAGGCTGTGGCAAAGTGAAATTGAATTAAGTTGAAGTAAAAACAAGTAAGGAAGCCTAAGTTCGAGTGGAATCGAACATTAGATACTCAGCTGTATGCTTTCATTGTTTGTTTGCGTTTGATGAAAACACGTTGTATTTTATATAAAGCGAGTGCTGCATAAAGTGGGCGTAGCCACGCCCATTTTCAACATTTTTATCAGTCATCCAACTAAGCATATGAATATTATTCTTTGTGCAAAATTTCATTCCTTTATGACTTCTAGTTACAAAGAAGTCTTGTTACAAATTCCCAAAGGGTGTTCCAGAAATATCTTTGTTAAAAAGTAGGCGTGGTCATAAACCGATTTCAATAAATTTTTGCGTGTCTATTAACACAAGTTATAAAAGTGTATAAACCAAGTTTCGTCATAATATCTCAATTATTTGTCGAGTTGTGGGCTCTGAAATCTCGTTGATTCCTTTGTCTGAAAAGAGGCGGTGCCACGCCCATTTTCCGAAATTTTTCTATTTTTTGTTTCCGATCTATTGTAGAACTCATGCCACAAAATTTCAATGAATTATCTTTATATTTGACAAAGATATCGCTTAAAATGTTTTTATTAGGCCACTTTATGATACCCATATATAAAAGTGGGCGTGGTCGTCAACCGATTTCGCTAAAATTTCGAACATGTATTACTACAAGTAGTGAAAGTGTATAGACCAAGTTTCGTCATAATATATCGATTATTTGTCGAGTTATGGGCTCAGAAATCTCGTATATTCCTGCTTCTAAAAGGAGGCGGTGCCACGCCCATTTTCTAAAATTTTTGTATTTTTTGTTTTATGTCCATAATTGGACACCTTCCATAAAATTTCAATGATATATCTTTATATTTGACAGAGATATCGCTTAAAATGCTTTTATTAGGTCACTTTATAATACCCATATATAAAAGTGGGCGTGGTCGTCAACCGATTTTGGCAATTTTTCGTCCAAACATTTGCCTAAGTAAGTATATCACGCCTATCAAATTTCATCGATATATCTTCAACGGTTTCTGAGTTATGACTCATAAAACTTTCAATGTTTGCCCCTTAATAAGTGGGCGTGGCACCGCCCATTTTCCAAAATTTCACCATATTTCTTCATAAGGGCCTGAGCTCAATACGTGTGTGAAATTTTATCACTCTAGCTCTATTAGTGACCGAGATAAAAAATTTCCGATTTTTACTATATAGGGGAGGTGGGCGTGGTCATGGTCCGATTTCACCCATTTTCAATACCATCCGTTCCTGTCTTGATACCAACTTACATTTCAAATTTCATCAAAATATCTCAATTTTTGCGCGAGTTATCGTGCTCACAGACGGACAGACGGACAGACGGACAGACGGACAGACGGACAGACGGACAGACGGACAGACGGACGGACATGGCTCAATCGATTTCTCTTTTCACCCTGATCATTTTGATATATATAAGTCTATATCTATCTCGATTATTTCATTCTGTTACAATCCACCGTTAGGAAATCAAAACTATAATACTCTGTGTACTAGTACAGCTGAGTATAATAAATGTCAAAGACAAATATGTATAGGTACGATACATGTAAAAATACAATATGTGAATAAGTATTGTACATACATACAGCCATTTGTACATATCGACGCTTCCAAACAATACTGTACTATGTCGACTTAGTACGTTTTCCCGTTTTTTAAGTTTTCAAGTATTACGTGTGTTAATTTGGATGCCGTCAAATTTTGGTATCAATCGGACAATACAATCAAAAGTTAAAAGCAAAAGTGTACAAATAATACAATTCGAGATTTTACAGAATAAGAACATTGAAAGCTTGCCATGAAAATCGAGTTTTGGCAATGACCTTTTAATCCAAATAGAAGTCACAAGCGAAGATATAGGTACTGAGTATACCACTGAGGTTTCATATCGAATTTAAACTTTGAAAGATTCGCCTGCAAAACACAGTTTTCAGACTTAGTGCAGTATTGTTTGGAAGCGCCGATATGTACATATGTAAGTAAGTACGAATGTACTTTGTCGGGTGTTTGAATAGGCCGTGACCCGCTGTTCTATTTTTAGCCTCGTTTGTGAATCGTGCACAGCTACGAATCGTATATTTAGAAACAGAAACAAGTAATTAAAAAACCAACAATAAAGCACTGCCGTTGTCATACATATACATGTACGAATATAGAGAACCAAAAACAGAAACTTGCTATTACATACATATGGGCGAATCCAGAATGACAAACGTGATGTTCGAACGCCTTCAAAGCTAAATAAAATATGAATAGCGTTAAATATTTTTCAAAAGTAATGACTAGCAATCAAAGTAGAATAATGTAGCTCTCCATTGATAGTTTTAGGGTGAAAATATATGTATGCATTCGTTCGATTTTTATAAGCTTAGGAAAAAATTTGTGACGGACATCCGCGAACCTGACATAATGTCACAACCGGGGTCATATCGATTAGCTCAAGTAATTTAAACCCAGAATAACTTAAATTAACAATTTTTTTTTATTTATTAAAATCTGAATTTATAATATACAATTATAAAATAGCTGTATAGCCATAGCGTCAAAGGCCTTAGGCTAAATAACAAAATTTTGTATTTTTTCGATCAAGATTCGTAATTGCATACTAGAGAGAATATATGTAATTAGGTATAATAGTTAAAATAACAAGTAAAATCGCGGGAAAAATCTAACATGAGGTATGTATTTATTAATATGAATTGTCAAAATACAAACTCCTCGCTATATCTGAACAATCGGTTGTATGGCAGCTATATGTTATAATGGTTAGATTTAGCTGATTCCGACAAATGATCAGCTATACATAAAACGATGCCCAAATTTCCCGAGTTTCTCTAATATACATACATATGTTGAGAAAAATCTCTTGTTTATTAACATTTAATTTGGTTGACGTGGTACCATTTTTACCGGATTTACCCGTATTAATACATACATATGTACATAACATTACGAGCGGTGTTTGACAGAGAGAAAATGTGAGAGATATCAAAACACAAAATCCACAAAGAATTGCAATAAGAAAATACCTACAGAGAAAAAAAACCTATATGAAAGGGTGGTCAGCAGGAGACCGTTTCACTCCCTACGGTAATACAAGCAAAATGAGCAAAGTTACGAAAAGGTGAAAAATACAAAATAAAAAGTTAATATTATTGCGCTCCAAAGCGCCGTGTGCGTGTGAGCCAAGTCAACCAAGTCAGCCAGTTGCGACAGCATGTGCATGTGAGCGTGTATGTGGGAGGCTGATATATACATACATATGTATATAATTCATACCCTGTAGGGAAAATCTCTAGTTCCGAACTAGGTCGCTTCTAGTGCATTTTTCGACACTACTAGTGCGAGCTAAATCTCTTTTGCATGTTATCAACTGGCGAATTTAACACGGCGATATCCTAGGCGGTGTCAATTGTCGCCCTCTGCACTACATTTTCGATAGTTCCGAACTAGTACTAAATTCTACAGTTTTCACTAGTTCGTTTATTGGCACAATTTCGATAGTTCTGAACTAGCTGCAAGTACCTACAAATTCTACAGTTTTACATCTGCCGCTTAAGTGCAGCATTTGACACACTTCATGCAAGTGGCGCGATGGCCGATTGGCTAACGCATGTGCCTTTCAATCTGAGGGTCGAGGGTTCGAATCCTATCGGTGTCAAGGTGGATGATAATTTTTCTCAATTTTTTTTTAACTAATATTTTTTTATTTATTTATTTAATAAAAAATTTACAATAATATTTAAAAAGTAATAAAATAAAAAAAAATACAAAAATAAAAAAAAAATACAAATCAAAGTGTGCTAATAATGGTCACTCGATTCACTCCTTCTGAACTGGTGAGGGTCTAGCTACAATTAATCTAGTTCGATTTTGACACCTTTTCGGAACTAGAAATTTTGCTCACTAGTTATTGAGTTCCCTGCAGGGTATGTACATACATACATACATTTATATGTACATTTGTGCGAGGCTAATATACATATGTATATATGTAAGGTATGTACATACATATGTACATATTTGCAAAATCATAACAAGCCAGCACAAGCTATGAAAATAGAAGAAACAAGTAAGGAATCCTAAGTTCGAGTGGGATTGAGCATTAGATACTCAGCTGTATACATTCATTGTTTGTTTGCGTTTGATGGAAGCACGGTGTATTTTTTATTTATAAAGTGGGTGCTGCATTAAGGGGCGTAGCCACCATTTTCAAAATTTGTATCAATCATCCGACTAAACATATATGTACATAGAGTAAGTGCGGGTAATGTGGAATACCCATTTTATTTTCCTCTGTAAAATCATGAATCTGCGTGCAATTTCAAAGAAAATTTACTAATAAGATACTTGAAGTATTACGAACAAAGGAAGCATAAAGCAGTAGTCGTACAGCCGAGAGTTTCAGAGATATTTAAGAAAATATCTTAAAAGTCATAATCAACCTATTGAAAAAATTGGCGGGTAATGTGGTTTACCATGTCGGGTAATGTGGTATATAGCATTTTCAGGTCAAATGAAACCTTTTTCAAGTCAAGTGAAACTTTTTTCAAGTCAAGTGAAACCTTTTTCAAATTAAGTGAAACCTTTTTCAAATAAAATGAAACCTTTTTCAATTTAAGTGAAACTTTTTCATTTCAAATGAAACCTTTTTCATTTCAAATGAAACTTTTTTTATTTCAAATGAAACTTTTTTCAAATTAAATGAAACCTTGTTTAGTTAGTACAATAACATTCTTATATAAATTTTTTGTACACGGCTTTTACACATCGAAAGTTATTGAACTTTGAATGTTAGTAGTGGTAACTATGTACAACAATATATATGTACCTATATATATATATATTTGCAAAATAATCACAACAACAATTTAATTGTTTAGTTTGTTATTGGTTTCATTATTTTTATATATGTACATGATATATTTATATATGTACTAAAATTAAGTAGATCAAGCTCTTTCAGCCCAGCAAACATTCTTGAAATTCTCATAATTTGGAGTCTGATATGAGTCCGAAATATATAGGTGTGACATATGTGGTATAAAATAATAATAATATAATACAATGGCGCTATTATAACTCTGACGAGTTTTATGGCCGAGCTTCTCTCCCAATTCGAGGTGTGCTCCTTTTGTTTTTCCTACCAATTGGGTGGACCTACAGTTTTATGCCGGCTCCGAACGGCGAATGCATTTTTTGTGAGAAGCTTTTTCATGGCAGGAATACATTTGGAGGATATGCCGCCCATTGCCGAGAGACTGCTGCTCTTACAAAATCCAATAATTGGATTTTTACTAATTAGAAAATTTTTTTGGTGTTTTCTCGGACTGTGGTTTGAACCCGAGACTTCTGGCATAGCAGGCGAGCACTCTACCCACAGCACCACAGCTGCTTATGTGGTATATAAGCTTAAGAAATGTTTACTGACGCTTATATGAGTCCGAATGTTTGCTGGGATACAAACAATAAAACAACAAAAACATTGAAATGCAAAAAGTTCTGAGGTGATGTCGAACTTTTATACATATTGCTAGCTTAGAGTGCAAATTGTGTAAAATATTTTGAATTGTTAACTTTCGAAAAAAAGCTGTGTTCAAAAAATTCATATAAGAATATTATTGTATTAACTAAACAAGGTTTCATTTAATTTGAAAAAGGTTTCATTTGAAATGAAAAAAGTTTCATTTGAAATGAAAAAAGTTTCATTTTAAATGAAAAAAGTTTCACTTAAATTGAAAAAGGTTTCATTTTATTTGAAAAAGGTTTCACTTAATTTGAAAAAGGTTTCACTTGACTTGAAAAAAGTTTCACTTGACTTGAAAAAGGTTTAATTTGACCTGAAAATGCTATAGTATACCACAGATCAATAGCTTCTATATTGCGAGTATGGCTATAATGTCCGTCAGCACAGGTTCAGATGCAGATGATTTTCTAACCCTTAAAAAATAGCTTAACCATTCTGTGGAGATGGGAATCTGAACCAACTGACAAATGACAAGCCTAGTCCGAGCCAGGTAGAGCGTTCTTCATGAGAAGAGGATGGTGGTTATTACGCGGAAATATAAAACCGGAGGAACAAATCAACAATTACAAGTGATTCTCGTTCAGCTGAAGTCATTATTCCAATTTGGTTTTTCCTTTTCTAGCGAATATTTGGGGTTATTGCGAAGGCACTACTGATTTCTGGTTTCGTCTACGTTCCAAATATAAGTTGGTGAGAAATTATGTTTTATGTATTCTTTTTCAAGTATTTTGAAAATTAGAGGTCATCCCAGTTTAATTTCTAATAGTTTGACGGTGGGTTTCTCACTCCTTGTCATACGCTGCAGCGTAGTACGAGTGACACAGACTTTTTTGGAAGCCAATAGAATACCCATTTCCCGTCTCCTTACTGTTTGTATAGGTTTTTCATAACCTCTGCTCTCCATTTTCGTATTTCACGTTTTTTTCGGCATGTTTTTAATTGAAAGAGTTATTAGGTATACTATACCACTTTACCCACATTTACCTATACCACAATAGCCGACATGGAGTTTTATCCCATTATTTTTAAATAACTAATTACACACAAATGTGCACAAAATATTGAAAATGCAGTTCACAGAAACAATAATCACATTATTAAGTATTAAATGTAGTTTAAAATTATTGGTATTTCTGCAAAAAATCGGTTTGTCTGAGCAAAAACAAAGTCAATCGCAATACCGCGCACCTTTATTACAACTGACTCACAGCATCGCGTACAAAGAACAAGTTCAATCCTGCTTTACTATTTTTCTGCGAACGCCGATCTCTTTGGATAGGTCCCATTATTTTCACGTTCATACTTTCCGAGAAAAGCAGGTGTACCACATTACCCGCACTTACTCTAAATTTTGTTGTTAGTGCAAAATTTCATCCTTTTATGACTTTTAGTTACAAATTCCAAAAGGGTGTTCCAGAAATATCGTTGTTAAAAAGTAGGCGTGGTTATAATTTCGCTAAAATTTTGCACGTGTATTACCACAAGTGATAAAAGTGTGTACACCAAGTTTCGTCAAAATATCTCAATTATTTGTCGAGTTAGGCGCTCCGAAATCTCGTAGATTCCTTTGTCTAAAAAGAGGCGCTGCAACGCCCATTTTAAAAAATGTTTGCGTCTTTTGTTTTATGTCTATAGTTGAACTCATGCCACAAAATTTCAATGAATTATATTTATTTTTGACAAAGATATCGCTTAAAATGTTTTTATTAGGCCACTTTATAGTTTCCATATATAAAAGTGGGCGTTTTACGTCCAAACATTTGCATAAGTAGATCATGCGTACCAGATTTCATTGATATATCTGCTATGGTTTATGAGTTATGGCACATAATACTTTCAATGTTTGTCCCTTATTAACCCTTTCGCCCCTGAGTTTTTTTCCCACAACAAGCGGATTTTTCTAAATTTTGACGGCACATACCGTAATAAGACAAAAATATAAGATGTTCGGCATTCAAAAAATGCCGGATATCCTTACGTTATCCTGGGATATATAATCCCAATAAGGGGTTTCCCTCTATAAAACTACAAAAAAATTATTAATTTAACGTTATATTGGGATAATATATCCCACTCTCAAAATTCTTATTGGGACAATATGTCCCATTGACAAAAAAAAACTTCCTAAAGTCTTACATTATCAGTTTTCGCCACATATTTTTCAGTTACCCCATAAGTAATGCCTAAAACTTTATTGGGATGGTTAATATGTAAAAATATTGAAGGAAGAAAAGAAGTTATATGAATGGAGTGTTGCTGGGACACATAATTCCAGTAGGGGCGAAAGGGTTAAGTGGGAGTGGCACCGCCCATTTTCGAAAATTTCACCATATTTCTTCGAAAGGGCCTGAGTTCAATACGTAGGCGAAATTTTATCACTCCAGCTATATTAGTAACTGAGATACTCCATTTCCGATTTTTACTACATATATCGAGAAAGTAGGTGTAGTCATGGTCCGATTTTGCCCGTTTTCAATATCAACCGTCCCAGTCTGGATACCAAATTGGATTCCAAATTTCATCAAAATATTTAAATTTTTGGACCATTTAGAGTGGCTTACTACGTGGAAAATTAAGGTCAACGAATCTAAATGTGTACAAGTAACTTTTAGCCTAAAAAAGACACATGCCCACCAGTCTCAATAAATGGAAAAATAATAACTCAGGAAGACTTCGGTACGTATCTTGGAGTCACATTGGATAGAAGAATGACTTGGAAAAATCACATTGACAAAAAGATTATGCAATCCAAGTTGAAAATAAGCCATTTGCAATGGTTAATTGTTCCAAGTTCCAGACTGGGTTTAGATAATAAGATCTTAATATTTACTATGGTTTTAAGACCAATTCGGATGTATTGAATTCAACTATGGCGCTCAGCATCGAAATCTAGCGTAGAAAGAATTCAAAGCTTACAGTCCAAGATATTAGTTTTCTAAATTATTGTTATTTTCTGCACAAGAAAGATTCAATAAAACAATTATGAAGAAAAAAAAAAGTTAGTGCGTACAGACGGACGGACGGACGGACATGGCTCAATCGATTTTTCTTTTCACCCTGATCATTTTGATATATATATACAATATAAGTCTATATCTGTCTCGATTATTTCATCACGTTATAATCCACCGTTTTGAAATCAAATGTATAATACTACTAGCTGATCCGGCAAACTTCGTTCTGCCCAAAATAGATTTTTTTATTAATTTCATTTCAAAAATTGTTATTATATCGGTATTATTTTTAATAGAAAATTAACGAATTTCACTACTTCATTGTGTATACAACTTTAAAAATATATAATTTTAGTATTCAGTTTAAGGCTGCACGATACACAACATTTTTACACCTTTTCCAGTTTAAGTTCAGAAAGTTACAATTGAAGTTCAGAAAATTACAATTGAAGTTCAGAAAGTTACAATTGAATTTCAGAAAATTACATTGAAGTTCAGAATTTCCAAATGAACTTCAATTGTAACTTTCTGAATTTCAATTGTAATTTTCTGAAATTCAATTGTAACTTTCTGAACTTCAATTGGAAATTCTGAACTTCAACTGTTATTTTCTGAAATTCAATTGTAACTTTCTGAACCTCAATTGTAATGTTCTGAACTTCAATTGTAACTTTCTGAACTTCAATTGCAATTTTCTGAAATTCAATTGTAACTTTCTGAACCTAAACTAGAAAAGGTGTAGTTTTCTGTTCCGGATATTTATTTTCACTGAGTATTGGGTATTTTAACTAAGTAAGAGTATTGATATAGTATACCTCCATAATGGTTTTCAGGCCCCTCCTCGAACCCCTTTAGATATATTCAGCCTCAAAAGTTTAGTACGTATGGGAGGTGCAATGCCCCATTTTTCGATAAATCTTTTTTTTTTTTGGGTGAACATGGTATTGATATCGTATATCTGCATAGTGATTTCTATGTACATGCCATGAACGCTTTTAGGGATATTTATCCTTAAAAATTAAGAACGCATGGGAGGTGCCACGCCCTTTTTTCCCAAAACTACTGTTTTTTCATAGGCATGCTATTGATATCGTTAATCTCCTGATCAATTTTCAGGTCCCAACCTTAAACGCTTTTATAGATATTCAGCTTGAAAAATTAAGTTTGTATGGGAGGTGCCACGCCCCCTTTTCCGATAATCTACACTTTTATACGCAAAAATTGCTTTGATATCATATAGCTCTGTACCAATTTCCAGGTCCCTGACTTAAATCCTTTTAAAGATATTCAGCTTAAAAAATTAAGTGTTGTTGGGAGGTGCCACGCCCCCTTTTGGTATAACTCCTATTATTTTGCGTTAATAGGGAATTGTTATCTTTTATCTCCATACCAATTTCCAAGTCCCTAGCGTAAACAATTTTAGAGATATTCAGCACGAAAAATTAAGTTTGTATGGGAGGTGCCACGCCCCTTTTTCCGATAACCCACACTTTTATGCGCGGGAATGGTTCTGATATCATTTAGATCTATACCAATTTTCAGCTCCCTACCTTGAACTGTTTTAGAGATAATCAGCTTTAAAAATTAAGGTTGTGTGGGAGGTTCCACGCCCCCTTTTCTGATAACCCCCACTTTTCTGAGTGAGAAGGGTTTTGATATCACCTACCTCTATTCCAATTTTCAGCTCCCTACCTTGAACTGTTTTAGAGATAATAAGCTTTAAAAATTAAGGTTGTATGGGAGGTGCCACGCCCCCCTAACATTTTTAAATTTTTTCTTCGACTAAACCTTCGCGGGGTAACAACAAACAAACCCCCCTAAGGAAGTATTTGATTTGGTTCAGCCGTTTTCAAGTTTTAGCGTTACAATTAAATGCCAAATCATTTTTATATATAGTACAGCTGAGTATAAAAACAAGGCATGTAAGAATAGAGCAGGAACAACAAAAGTCGCAAAAACCAATAAATATGTACATATGTATCTATAACTTTATGTATATATGTATGTAAACAAATACGTATGTATGCATGTATACATATTTGGCTATAAATAGAACATTGTTTATACAAACATAAAACTGTACATACATACCTACATACATACAAACACATGTACCCACCCAGCAAAAATGGGATTATCTAATCCGGGACGTGTCCGGGATCAAGCTCAAGGGAGCATGCGACTAATACAATTTTACCTTCCCTTATATGGGGCGAATTGATGGCATTTGTTGGAGCATGTCATATGAAGAGACTAATTGATCAGTTAGTCTACCCGAACGGATAAAAATGTAGATTAATAGCTTTCATCCAAAGTTGTAAGCCAAGGCTATTTTTTATGAACTTGTCTAAAAATTATAAATTGTTATATATATCAGAAGAAAGTTTATTCGATTAGCTTTCATCTTGTAGTGAAATCTTTTAAAAAATTCAGTACTTCCTCCAAATATTTTAAGTTTTGAGAATGCATTATGCGTTTGTAAAAGACATGTAAGGAATCTTTCAAATTGCCAAGGCAATTTTTTATAACAATCTTTAAAAATTATAAATTTTCATGTCTATTTATATAAAGATTATACAATAAGTTTTACTTTTGTAAAAAAATTAATTTTTTTTAAATAGTCAGTATTGTGTGTGTAATTATAATTGATTTTTCAATGGATATTTTTGGTAACATTTTTTTTTTTAATTATTATTCATCATTGTTATTAAAATAAGGGGTGTTCAGGTTTACCTATTTTTATAAAAAAATTTTAATATATATGTATGTATGTACATTGAATATTTTTTGTAAAATTTCTATATCTAATCAATCTAGATTTGTTCCCGTTCGGGATGAAAGAGATTAATCCACATTTATACCCATGCGGGAACAATCAGGGACTAATTGTGGACGGATTGTTCCCGAAAGAGGTCACCCCGGAACAAATCTATTTCGGGATTAATCGCAAAATTTTTTGCAGGGTTTTTATGCATATGCTTATTTCACAAACGCAACGTGTTATCGCATTAAATATGAACAAATTAGAAAATTTCTTCCTGGAGATTTTCTATACCATCCAGCTAGGTAATTTTGTAATTTCGAATTTAATTTTTAATATTTTTTAACATTGAACTTGATTTTATAACGGCAAAATTGTACATATGGCCGATTTTCTGGGAAAGTTTTTTTTTTTTGTCAAATATTGCAAACACTGGGGTCATATTATAGTAGCTGTTGAAAACAGTGGCATTCAATTTTAGTCGTTTTAAATTAAACTTTTCGCTCTTTTTATAAAACGTTGTGATTAAAAAAAAAATATGGTCGGAAGTAGTTCAGTAAACAAAAAGTTAAATATAACATGTTTGTTGCGACTAAATTTAGCCGTTCAAGTTTTATCTATTAGAAAATTAGTTATAATATCATAACACGTAAAGTTTTTAAAAAAGTTATGTTCCAACTAGGAGTTATGTGAAAAGTAAATGTGCCGCAAAAATCTTATGTAACGTTAGCAGTGCAAAACCAAAAAAGTTTTTGATGTGTAAACATCTTTGCTGTAGCTACGAGTGATTTCGATAAACAGGTAAAGTTTTCGCGTAAACGTAAATGACCTTTGTGTTAGTGCACTGCTGCGTCCGTGTGAATCGCTTGGCACTGTCAGTGGTAGGTAGGTAGATAGACATGTACTTACAAATGCTTGCATGCATAGTCGTGCAAATGCAAATATCAACAACAACAGCAACGAAGCGAAGTGAAAACCAAAACAAACAAAAACAACAAAATGTAGCAGTCACAATGACAACAAAAAATTACAAAAACGATAGTCGCCTTTTAATCCATAGAAAACCAGGAAAAAAGGAATAAGGAAAAGGGAATAAATATCCGATTTCGAAACAGTTTACACATCAATATGCATGAATACCCGTTATTCACGCTTTAATTTTTATTAAGACATGTTAAAATACGTTTTAAATTAATTTTTTTATATATTTTCTTAATACTATACGTATATCTCACGTTCCAATTAAAAAAGTTAAACTTCCAAAGATTTGAAGACATTGTTAGCTTAAATAATATGTAACGTTAGCAATGATTTTTTATCTATATAATACATATAAGCCGCTTTCGATTCACAATTTCTCTGCTGGCTACAAATTTCCCTCTGCCAAATTTATATGTGAATGATAGTGAGCAGAGGGAAATTTTTATCGACCAGTTAGCGAGTATGGCTACTACTCATTATGGGTTCAAACATTTTTGTTCGATCCGACCCCGCTTGTGTGATGGCGAATCGAAAACGACAATAATAAAATTGTAACAGGTCGATGTCTGTACATTGAAGATATTCAAGAAAAACTGATAGGTGAGGTCATTATTGGACCAGCTGAACCCAAATCTACAATTTTTAGAAGTCTATCTGTCTGTCTGTCCGTCTGTATGATTGTGCGCGCATCACGCAAAAACTACTGAATAGAATTGCATGAAACTTTCACCATTCTATCACTTAACGCCTAACTTAAAATTCAGGACAACTTTCATTTGGATATCTCATCCAGTTCCCGAGTTATTGACCACAATGTGGGGAAAAATGTGACCAAAATGTGTTTTTTTACCATAACGCCCGCGTCACACAAAAACGACTGCATAGAAATGAATGAAACTTTCACTAATCATTTTCTAGACGTCTCTCCTAAAATTTAAGATATCTTTCACTGCGATATCTCACCCGGTTCCTAATTTATTGACCTAAATGTGGACCCAGGGTGACTGTATGATGATAGGGATAGGGATTTCAAGGGTTGAACTTTCTTAACATAATTTTTTTTTTGCAAATTTTGTTATTTTCCCCGCTCAGGAATGGAACTGGAACACTTCGTATGTTAGCCGTGCACTTGCCCAAAATGTTATAGCGGTCTGCTTACATATAGACATGCATATGTATGTACATCAGTGTGGTCCCCAAATTTGTGGAGACTGTAGGGATATATACTTTAGTATATAATACCTTATGTTTAAAATATTTTATTTGTTTAAATGATTTTTTATTTGTTATTTGGAATATCAAAAATTTTCTTTGGAGATTTCATTAGAATTTTATCTATCAAAATATGTAAATATGTTAAATAAATTTTAACAAAATAAATTAATTATTTTATCTAAAATAAAATAATTGAATAATTACTATATATTGGCGATCCTGCGAACCTACTTACATATCAAGCATCATCATCATATTACGTTAAAATACCAGAATTTCAAGCAAAATATTTCAATTTTTCTGAGCGCTGATGAATTATACATACATACATGAATCATATCGTTGTCATTGAAAATCTCGACTACAATTAAATTTACAAAACAATAATTAATCTGACTAACTAAAAATTAAAAATAAAACAATAATTTAACAAGAATATATTTATAAAAATTAAACAAATCACAAAAAAGTTTGCTCGTCATATTTTAAAACCGTCGACATATCATTGATAACCTACCCAGCATTTTATCAACAACACAATCTATCACGCTTAATATCAATAATCACGATTTTTAATTTCATTATCAACAATCAAAAGGCATCAACATCATTGATAAAATACATATCAAAAAGAAGCATTAGAACTAATTGCATCGTTTCTCACAAAAACAATTGAACAACTTTGATTTGGTGAGCTGTATCATTCAATTTTATGTTTGTGTATTAGCATACATATTTATGTCTTTGTATATTTATTCGCTTATACATAGATATATGTACATTTATTTAATTTTCTTTCGAAAAAGTTTGTATCTTAAGTCTTTTGTTTGAATATACATACATATGTATATTAGTGATGGGCGAGTCCGAGATGTTTAGACAATCGAGAGAATCGCCATCGTTGCAAAATCACAATCGAGTCAAAAGTTGACTCGCTCCTCGACTACACAATCGAGATGTTTTTGCGATTGTTCCGAGTCAGCGAGTCGGAGGTTGCTTCGATGACATCTCGACTACACAACCGAGATGTTTTTGCGATTGTTCCGAGTCGGCGAGTCGGAGGTTGTTTCGATGACATCTCGACTACACAAGCGAGATGTTTTTGCGACTGTTCCGAGTCGGCGGGCCGGCTGTTGTTTTGATGATTTGTTTTAGTTGATAAAATAAACTGAATGAGTGTTGTTGATGAAGAAAGTAGGATTGTTAATGGAAGTGAGGCAAATACATATGTAAATAAATGAACCAAATTGAAAAATATGCTATATATAGACGCTGCATTTTTGCAATCACAATTAAAGAGTGTCGTGCTTAATAAATACAATTAATTATTTAAACATTAATACATTAATAAATTTTCTGAAGTGAGACGCTTACGAAACAAATTAATTTTGCGAGCAGTAACAACGGCAATAGATTTGTACCACTGTATACTTTTTTAAGCAATTTTGATATTCAAGCGGCAATAACAAATGTTATGTATTTTTTGCAGCGAGTCCGAAATGTAGGGTTGCTTTGAAAACGAGAGGAATCATTGGTGAGTCCGAGATGTTTTAGCGATTGTTTCGACTGACGGCCATTTACTACTTGACTCGAATACGAATGAAAACCATCGAGAGCATTCGAGATGTTTCAACAATCGAGAGAATCGAATAAAACATCTCGGACTCGCCCATCACTAATGTATATCATACTTAGTATATAAATACATTTATATGTACATTAGAGCGTATCACGGTGTATGGAGGAAAAAAAAGTTGAAAATGTTCCCCCCCAGTTTGAACACTTACCTTATGAGGTTTTCAAAAAAAAATTTTTTAATTTTTTTGTCACCCTGTAAAAACAGCGAAATTTGTTTTTTTTCTATAATTTCTATATTTTACGTTCGATTTTCAAAAGTGATACATTTTTAGAAAGGTATTCACCAAGGCAATATTTCATCCATAGAAACTTTTAGCCCATCATGCCATGTTCAGCTTTTATTCTATTTTTACTAAATCCAACACTCTGTATTTGAAAAAAAAAAATTGTTTCCTGAATACTAAGAAAAAACAAGTAAGAGCGCGGCTGACTTCGGACGTACCAAAGACTGCATACCTTTCATGAATGGGGAAATGAAAAGTTGCATAGTCTGATATTGTTTAATTTATACTTTCAATTCTCTGGGTAATTTATACAAAGATTCCTTAGAAAAAGAAGTGTCATTATTTAGATGGAGAAGTTATACCCTAAAATATATATATCTGAACAATCGGTTGTATGGCAGCTATATGATATAGTGGTCGGATTCGGCCGATTCCGACAAATGATAAGCTT
This sequence comes from Urophora cardui, assembly GCA_960531455.1. Classification (NCBI taxonomy): domain Eukaryota; kingdom Metazoa; phylum Arthropoda; class Insecta; order Diptera; family Tephritidae; genus Urophora; species Urophora cardui. The sequence continues at coordinate 115,601,568 of OY482671.1, forward strand.
CTCCTAAAAATACACTCACATTCCGAATTTCATGCAGATATCTCAAAAATTGAGGGACTAGTTTGCGATTAAACAGACAGACAGACAGACAGACGGACATGGCTTAATCGACTCAGCTCATGATCCTGATCATATTGGTATATATTTTCGTAGGTCTGCAACGCCTCGTTCTGGTACTTTCACCATTCGTGTTTCGGTACAAAGTTATAATACCATTTCATTCCCATGAATGGTATAAAAAGAATATTTACCTGCATATAATGAGGAAATAAATGTAATGCATTTATGCTAAATCTTTTCTTGGCTCTAATTTTCTGTAACGTTCTCGGCTACTTACTTTAGCGAGTATATAACCTAGGCGTTCCTCGTCGGCAACTTCTGTACAAGAATCACTTACTGTTCAAATCGCTCAGTATTTAGAGAATGGCATAGAAAATCTGAGTAAATTAATAGGTTATAATTAGTATAATTAGTTACAATCACTGCTGTTTGGAAATATTAATCAGGTATTTTTATAACATCATTAGAATTTTGTAATTCCTGCAAGTCCGTATCAGAATAAAATTGCAAGCATGGTGGCTCTGTAATTCTAAATGAGCTCCAATAGATCATTTGAGTGTACTATGTACTTCTTCATGGCATTTCTGCTCTGAGTTGTTCTATGTTGCTCTATTTCGACAGCTGCCCTACTTTGCTCTGCTCTAACCTGTAGTGAGTTTCTGTAAGAAATCGAGTGGATTTGTCTATTTTGATGACGTCACGTTGATTCTATCAAAACTTCTCTATTGATCGAAAGCGAGTGTTTCTACAAGCATTAATCGATAAAATTCGGAACAGTGATGGAAATGAAACGCAAATCGAGAACTTAAACGCCAAAATAAATGTAATGCTCTAAGCACATTCGAACCGGCGAGCGAAAAGCAGCCAGCTGTCAAAAGTAAAATGCACACGTTCTTATAGGCGCACACATTTTAACGCCAGCACGACTTCACGGCAGAAGGGTTGCATTTGTCGCTACCGCAAATATAGACCTATTTCTAATTTGACAAGCGACAATGCGCATGTACAGGCAGAAACGTGTGTATGTGTGCATTTTGGGAGTACAAATCCTTTAAATATATATTAAATATATTTAAATGTATATTCATTAATATATAGTATGTACATATATACATAAATAATTTGTTTTAATTAAAATATACTTACATTCTGGCTGAATTCGGCTGTTTTGTCCATTTTTTCGACCGGTGAAAGCTTTCTCACCGTTTAAAAAGTTGGCGAGTATATTGATAGATAATATATCGACTATTTTGCTTACAGAAACACCTTTAATCGATCATTCCTACTGAATTGGAATGGAACATATCAGCTGATTTGTCAGTTCTATCGATCCATTCGACTCATTTTCATACAGAAACGCATGCATCGAGAATGACGTCATGATGACGTCAAATCGACTATTTCAGTAGAGAACATTGATCGATATGAGTTACAGAAACTCACTACTGCTCCGAACTTTTTTTGTTCATTAAACAGAGCTAATATTAATAAGTAATAATCTTTTTTACTCATATAATGATGTCAAAACTAAATTCAAGGCTAAATTTACTTTATTCAAAAATTTTTTTTTAATACAGGGTGTTGGTTTTAAATAAATTTTAATAAAAGCTAAAGTTGGTGTCGCAGGTTAATGGCTTATATGGACGAAATATGACACGGGTTAAAACCTTTACAACAATATATTGCTCGTTAAAATCAAACACCAAATAGAAAAGTTATAAGCAAAAAACGAATTTCGCTGTTTTTACAGGGTGCCGAAAAAAAAAATTTTTCCATTTTTGAAATCTCCAAGGAGTAAACATTCGAACCAGAGGGGAACATTTTAAACTTTTTTTGGCGATACGCTCTAATGTACATACGCAAATTTTTAAACAAAAACTTAATTTAAATATTTTATATAATTTTCTTTAATTTGTTGTTTTAATCAATTTGTCCTACAATTTATTTTGTAAACTCTTCCTCCTAACAAATATTAATTGATATCAACATGTTTTCTCGTTTACCTATACGTACTCGAAACTATACATCCACAGATCCACAACAAGAAAATCAAAATCAATTTGAAGATTTAAATAATACACAGACTCTAAGTTAAAATCAATTAAGTCAACATGAAAATATTAATAGATCTAAATCCTTAAAACTTCCTCTATTCTTGGAAGAATGTCCTCAAGCGTGGTTTCTCTTAGTTGAAAGACAATTTGAAATTAATCAAATTTTTGATGATAATCTAAAATTTCAAAATGTACTTATTTCACTTCAACGTGATACAATTTCCAAAATTTTAGATGTAATTAATCCTCCACCTTTAATTAACAAATTTGAAACTATTAAAAAAGCTCTGTGCGAGAGATTTTCTCTTAATGAAGAAACACGTCTTGAACAATTACTTTCAAATACAGAAATTAATGATCGGTCACCATCTGAACTTTTCCGTTATATGAAATTACTTATTGGATCTAATTCAATTGTTAATAATGAATTACTTTTTAAATTGTGGATTAAAAAATTACCACAACAAATTCATATTCATTTAATTTCATATAATAATTCAAATAAAGATGAAATTATTATTTTAGCAGATAAACTTTTCGATTTATTAAATCAAGCAAATTCTTCTAAATCTTCTATTAACAGTATTAAAAAAATTAATAAATTAGAACAATGCATTAGAAATTTAACTGAATTAACTTCAACAATTTTTCAGAACTTAAATAAAATTACAAGTGACATTAATGAATTACGAATTAGATCTAATTTTAATGAGAAATCCAGATCAATGTCTAAAGATTATTTAAATGAAAGACATTTTAATTCTTTAAACATTACTTGTTGGTATCATAGAAATTTCAAAACTAACGCTCTTAAATGTATACCACCATGTAATTTCAATAAATGTAATAGTATTAATTCAGAACAAAATTTAAGTAAATTAAAGAATTCCATTATGAAAATGAAGAATAATGGAAACTTTCCCAAACCAACTCGTCGCCTATTTATTTTCGATAAGTTCAATAATCTTAATTTTCTTATTGATACTGGTGCAGTAGTATCAATTATTCCATTTTCAAAATTCAAAATTTATAAAAGAGATTCAGATCTTAAATTATCAGCTGCTAACGGTTCCTCTATTGAAACGTTTGGTACAAAACTTTTAAAAATTGATTTAGGTTTGAGAAGAGATTTTGAATTTCCATTCATTATAGCAAATATAACTACACCAATTTTAGGTGCAAACTAGCAAATACCCGTTGCTTCGCAATGACGAATAATAGGTAAACCAAGTCAAGTTAAGTCAATTCAAGTCAAGTCAAGTGCAGTCAAGTCAAGTCAAGTCAAGTTAGGTCACGTTAAGTCAAGTCAAGTCAAGTCAAATCAAATCAAGTCAAGTCAAGTCAATTCAATTCAATTCAAGTCAAGTCAATTCAATTCAAGTCAAGTCAAGTCAAGCCAAGTCAACCCAAGTTAAGTTAAGATATTCCGTGTTTATCTGGGTCCACTTGATGACCTTGTCTAGCCATCGCTACAGCTCTATATTGAAGCCGTTCCCAACACTCAAAAACATCCGGGTCCGCATTTTGACCGATATCTGGGGACCCGGCCTAGGATTCATTATAAATAGAACTCCACGTAAAAGCCTTGTTCAAAACCTTTCATTTCATACCAATATTGCTCCGAAATATTCCGGGTTAATTCGGGGTCACATTTTGACCCATATTTGGGGTCCCGGCCCAGGCATTACAAATAACATAATTCTACGTCGAAGTCCTCATTTGGTAGCAATATCGCTCAGAAATATTCGAGGGTCATCCGGTCCACCTGTTGACCCTTATCTGGAGACTCGGCCTAGGCATCACTATTAAAATAGCTCTATATTGAAGTCCAGATCAAAACCTTTCATTCGATACCAATATCGCTCAGACACATCCCGACGTCATCCAGATCCACCTTTTGACCCATATCAGGAGACCCGGCATGGAAATCACAAAGAAAATAGGTCTGTGTTAAAGTCCTGCTCAATACCTTTAATTTCATACCACTATCGTTCAAAAACATTCCGGAGTCATCCGGGTCCACATTTTAACCCATATCTGGGGAGGATGTCTAGGCATCACAATGAAAATAACTCTATGTAGAAGTCCTGCTCAACACCTTTCATGTGATGCCAATATCGTAGGTGTAGGTGCAGGCGTTCTTGAGTTATAGCATATTATGCACGTGTAAACAGGTTTTTGATTGCCACGGAGACAAACAACAAACCGTGCAAAAACAAACATATGTCTCGCATGCGCTGCACTGCCTGGCACGACTGCGACGCGTCCACTGAACATGGCAATTGACCAACCGAATCTGTCTATGCTTGCGCTTTTTTGAGTTTTTCGAAATTTAAAACCGGGAAAAAGGTATTAAAGTCTCAGAAATGCGCAAAAAAAAATACATGGTTGTCGAGAATTCACCATTTATGACATTTTAAAAAAAAATTATTAAAATCGGTCCAGTACTTTTTGAGTTATCGCGTTACATACATTTTCCATACAATCAATTTTATATAATTAGTATAGATTTCTTAGAAAAATTTGGTATAATAGTTAATATTAAAAATAAAGAAATTATAGATTCTACTACTAATTTAAAAGTTTCTGGGTCATCTGGTTTTTGCGATATTTTCTCTCTTAAAATACCAATTCTTGAAAATAAATTTACCAAACTATTAAATGATTTTCCTTCTATTACCTGTGAACCAGATTACACTAAAGAAGTTAAACATCATACAGTTCACAGGATTGAAACAAAAGGTGTTTTACCATTTTCAAAACCACGACGTCTTGACCCAATCAAACTCAAAATTGCCAAAGCTGAATTTGAATTTTTAGTTAACAGGTATTTGCAGACCATCAAGTTCTCCAATTGCATCCCCACTTCATCTCGTTCCTAAGAAAGAACCAAATGATTGGAAACCTTGCGGAGATTATAGAAGATTGAATTTTATTACTACACCGGATCGATATCCTCTACCACATATTCACGATTTAACTATAGATTTAAAAAACAAACATATTTTTTTCAAAAATTGATCTTGTACTTGCTTATCATCAAATTCCTATGGCAGAAGAAGACATACATAAAACTGCTATAACTACTCCATTTGGAATGTTTGAGTTTATTCGTATGCCATTCGGTTTAAGAAATAGTGCTCAAACATTTCAACGTTTTATTAATGAAGTATTTTCTGATTTTAATTTTGTTTTCACTTACATAGATGATATTTTAATTGCTAGTGATGACGAAAAACAACATTTAGAACATTTGAAAATGATATTTAAAAGACTCGAAGAATATAATTTAAATATTAAACCTTCTAAATGTATTTTCGGTGTAGATAAATTAGATTTCCTAAGTTACGAAATTTCTTGTAATGGCATAAAGCCCTCTTTAAATAAAATAGAAGCTATAACCAATTTTGAGAAACCAATTTCAGTTAATAAATTACAAAAATTTTTAGGCATGGTAAACTATTATCACAGATATATTAAAATGTTAGCAGCAGAACTTAGTCCTTTGCACGAAATGCTAACATTTTCAATCAAAAATAAACTTAAACAATTAAATTGGACAGATAAAACTATTAATGCATTTGAAAATGTTAAGAAACTTTTTACTAAAAATACTTTACCTACACATTTTGATAAAAATGGTAATTTATCATTAGCTGTAGATGCATCAAACGTAGCAATTGGCGCTGTTTTACAACAAATTAGTAACAATCAATTAGAACCTTTAGCATATTTTTCAAGAAAATTATCAACAACAAAAATTAATTACTCAACATTTGATAGAGAACTTTTAGCAATTTATAACTCAATAAAACATTTCAAACACTTTCTTGAAGGTAGAACTTTTACAATTTATACCGATCATAAACCTTTAACTCATGTTCTATATTCCAAAGCCGATAGATCACCTCGTCAGTTACGTCATCTTGAATATATTGCGCAATTTACTAATGATATACAATATATATGTGGAAAAGACAACATTGTTGCTGACACACTTTCCCGTATTCCAGAAATTGATACAATTTCAATTCAAGACATTAATTTTGAAACTTTATTTAAGGAACAACAATCTGATAAAACTTTACAAGAAATCATTTGTGATTCAAATTATAAGAATAATTTAAAAGAAATCAATATTCCAATTATTAATTTAAATATTTGGTGTGACATTTCTCAGCAACCTTTTCGACCATATGTTCCATTTTCTATGAGAAAAATTATATTTGACAAAATTCGCTCTCTTTCGCATCCAAGTATTCGTACAACAAGAAAATTAATTCAAAATAAATACTTTTGGCCTAATATGCGTAAAGAAATTAGTGACTGGGCAGCATCTTGTATTAACTGTCAAAAATCTAAAATTTCTAAGTATACTAAGACATCAATTCAAAAAATTGAAATTCCTTCTGGACGATTTGAACACATACATATGGATCTTGTAGGACCATTACCTGTGTCAAAAGGAAATCGATACATTTTAACCATAATTGATAGATATTCCCATTGGCCCAAAGCATATCCTCTTAAAGATATTACAACAAACACAATAGCAAAAACTTTTGTTCAAAATTATATTCCTCGTTTTGGCATTCCTTTAAATATAACTGTTGATCAAGGTTCACAATTTACTTCAAAATTCTTCACAGAATTAACAAAACTATTAGGTACACACAAAACTCATACATCTCCATATCACCCACAGTCTAATGGAATGATTGAGAGATTTCATAGAACATTAAAAACTTCTATTACAGCATCAGATGATTCTACACATTGGTCTGAAATTCTTCCCTGGATTCTATTAGGCGTAAGAACTTCTATTAAAGAAGATTTAAAATGTTCCTCAGCAGAACTAGTATATGGTCAAACTCTTCGTCTACCAGGTGAACTTATTATTTCTAATAATAATAACGATGAAAATTATTGTTCAGATGAATTTCTTCAAAAACTAAGAAAACATTTCTCAATAGTACGCTCAAAAGTTTTACATCACAATAAAGAAAATAATTTTGTTCCAAAATCTCTAAATACTTGTGAATATGTTTTCGTTAAAGTTATCCATAAATCAAATTTAAAACCACCGTTTGAAGGGCCTTATAAAGTTATTTCAAAGCATGATAAAACTTTTAAAATACAATATGGAAATACAATTAAAACCTTTTCAATTGATTTACTAAAATCTGCACAAATTACTTACGACACATCCTCTACTTCCAATATTTCAACAAACAAAAAAAATAAAAAAGTTACATTTAATATTAATTAATTATTATACATATATATATATATATTAAATTTGTTTTCGTTAACACTGGAGGGGGAGTAAATGTAGGGATATATACTTTAGTATATATAATACCGTTGTGGTGCAGTGGGAAGAGTGCTCGCCTGCTATGCCAGAGGTCTCGGGTTCAAACCACGGTCCGAGCAAAACACCAAAACAATTTTTCTAATTAGTAAAAATCCAATTATTGGGGTTTTTAAGAGCAGCGGTCACCTCTCGGCAGTGGGCGGCATACCCTCCGAGTGTTTTTCTGCCATGAAAAAGCTTCTCACAAAAAATGCATTCGCCGTTCGGAGCCGGCATAAAACTGTAGGTCCAACCAATTAGTAGGAAAAACAAAAAGGAGCACACCTCGAATTGGAAGAGAAGCTCGGCCATAAAACTCGTCAAGAGTTATAATAGCGCCATTGTATTATATTATTATTATATAATACCTTATGTTTAAAATATTTTATTTGTTTAAATGATTTTGTTTATTTGTTATTTGAAATATCAAAAATTTTCTTTGGAGATTTCATTAGAATTTTATCTATCAAAATATGTAAATGTGTTAAATAAATTTTAACAAAATAAATTAATTATTTTATCTAAAATAAAATAATTGAATAATTACTATAGAGACAAATTTTATAACATACTTATTTCCTCAACCTCACCCCCTAGGTCGATTCCAAATAGTCGAACATACCACATATGTATGTATAAATTTTTGTCTCGGTTGTAGACAGATCAGTGGTATTGCAGAGGGGTTAAAGTTAAGATTTACATGTGATAGGTTAGGTTAGGTTAGGTTGAGGTGGCTGTCCCGCAATTCATGAAAGCGGGGACACACTTAGGCCGAGGTGGCCCATTGTGATACCACACGGGAGCCCTAGCTTCCTTATCCCTGTTTACAAACCTTTCCGGAAAAATTAGATTCAAAAGTATGATAAGATTAGATGCCCGTGAAGCTAAACCAGCGCGTTTGTTTCATGAAGCGCAGAAAATCTAGTGTCCTTGCATTTTCCATCTCCGCCAGGCACTCGAAAAAGTGTTTATGGAGAAAGCGGTACCTGGATAGCGACAGTGCGGGGCAGTGGCATAGATAGTGCTCAACACTCTCTATTTCCTCCACGTCCCTGCAGCTGCGGCAGAAGTCGTTTTTATATAGGCCCATGCGAGAGGCGTGAGTGCCCATAAGACAATGGCCTGTTAGAAGTCCCACCAGCGGACCTATAGAGAGCCGATTCAGATGCAGCACCGATACAGACCTAGCCTCATCCAGTCTAGGCCAGATTTGCCTAGAAATCACACAAGTTGGCCCATCTAGCGTTAGCCTGTTCAATGGAGCGAGATCTCAACCAATGCTTGCATGAGTTAAGCGGGGGGCCAACCCATGTCGCAGATGTGATATCCTGCAAGCTTGTGCCTTCCCTTGCCAACTCATCTGCAATGCAGTTGCCCCGAACGTTGCTATGGCCTAGAACCCAAATGACGTTCAGGTCGCACCTTTCGGCTAGTTTGTTCAAAGACTCCCTACATTTCATTGCAACTATAGATGTAGCATTGTTACTCTGTAAGGATTTTATGGGAGCTTGGCTGTCAGAGAAGATTTTGATAGAATTTATGTCTGCAGATCTGTCAGGCGACGAGCTGCTTCCCATATGCCTATGAGCTCAGCCTGATAGACGCTGCAGTGATCAGGTAGGCGCAAACTTACTTTCAGATGAAGCTTTTCGCAGAAAAACCCACTTCCAACTCTATTGTTCAATTTAGAGCCGTCCGTGTAAAGGTGCAGTGTATTAGGGTCGGGATCCACCAAGTTCTTCCACTCGCTCCTCTCCGGGATTCTTGTGGAGAATTTGTTATCCCAACAGAAGGCTGGTATTGCATAGTCCAGCTTTAGAAAATTGGCAGGGACGTTACTACGAATTTGAGCGTGCCCGAATCTGGTGTCCCTCCAGGGTTGGGTTGCATTGAGCCTTGCCGCGTTGCAACTGGCAATGAGTTTCCCCTGTATATCCGTGGGGAGAAGAAATAGGATGGTTTCGAGAGCTTTAGTTGGGGTGGAGGGAAGGGCTCCGCTAATAAGCATGGAAGCCATCCGCTGCACTCTAGTTAATTTGCTCTTGTTGGTTTCGAATTCCAGTGCTGGCCACCATATGGTGACTGCATAGAAGAGAATAGGTCGCACTACCGCTGTGTACAGCCAATGGACGATTTGGGGATAAGTCCCCATCTCTTGCCTATCGCTGATTTACATGCGTAGAGTGCTAACATGGCTTTTTGGGAACGTACTTCTACGTTCCGTTTCCAGTTTAGTTTCCTGTCTAGAATAACACCAAGGTATTTAACCTCGGTAGAGAGTTTAATCTCCTTCCCATTTAGGGACGGAGGTTTGAATTCAGGTATCTTATGTTTGCGGGTAAACAGAACCATTTCCGTTTTCTCAGAGCTGACACTGAGCCCGCATTTTATAGACCAGGTTTTTACAATGTTGAGTGCATTTTGCAAAAGGTCGCTCAGCACCGGTATATGCTTGCCAGTCGCTGTCAGGGCGATGTCATCGGCGTACGCAATTACCTGGCAGCCCGTTTGCTGAAGTTAAGAGAGGAGGGTATTCACCGTTAGGTTCCAAAGCAGAGGAGACAAAACTCCACCCTGGGGTGTTCCCCTGTTGGCATACCTAGTTATCGATGAATTACCCATTTCAGAAATGATGGCTCTTCTACTAAGAAGAAGTTCGACAAACCTCACGAGAGGCTCCTCTACCTCCAAGTCCCGTAGGGCGGTGGTAACGGCTCCCGGGAGAACATTGTTGAATGCTCCTTCTATGTCGAGAAAGATGCCCAGTGTGAATTCCTTAATGGCTAGCCCCTTTTCTATCTTGGAAGTGATAGCGTGTAGAGCAGTCTCTACGGACTTGCCTTTGGAATAAGCGTGTTGAAAAGGAGATACAGTATTCGCACGGAGCCTGATATAGACATCCAGCAATCTCTCAAGAACTTTGAGTAGAAAAGAGGTCAGGCTTATCGGCCTGAAATCCTTTGGGCTGCTGTAGGAGGCTCTGCCTCCTTTAGGAATAAAGATCACCTTCGCCTTGGTCCATTCCAGAGGAATGTACGACAGGTTGAGGCAGGCTTTATAGATAGGAACAAGTAGAGGGATTAGAATATCACTTGCTGCCTGTAATTCAGCAGGAAAGATTCCATCTATTCCCGGAGATTTGAAGGGTTTGAAGGATTTAATAGCCCATTTTACCCTTGTGTTAGTAATTATGTGCTCCAAGTCATTAGATGCCCTGGGGTTAGAGTAGGTTCTATAAGGTTCCAAGGTGCACCCTGGGAAGTGTGTGGTGACCAGGGTGTTCAGAATATCAGTACTAGATGTGGCCCAGTCCCCATTTTGCATTCGGATACAGCTTGGGGGAACTGGGTTAGTAGAGAGGACCTTTCGTAATCGATTGGCCTCAGAGATTTCTTCTATGTCGCTAGCGAAGTTTTTCCATGAGTCTCTTTTAGCTCTTTGGATCGACTTCTTGAAAATTTTTAAGGCATCCTTGTAGGCTTACCAGTTGCCAGTTGTTTTCGCCTGGTTGAAGAGTTTTCTGCTGTTAAGCCGAAGCTGGGAGATCTCGAGGTTCCACCAATAAGGTTTCTTTTTACCCCGAACTTTGACCTCCGGGCAGGCACTCTTGAAAGCAGCGTTACAGGATTTAGTAACAAAGTCAACTGCTTCATCGATTTTTGACGATGTGTCCAGCACACCGAGAGAAACAGACCCGTTATTCGAGACAGGCGCTTCATCAGTTGTTAACGGTAGGCTTAATGAATGTGATATCTTTGGACGTACTTTAACCGATTTAGGGGCTGAGATTAAAAAAATGCTAATTTTATGTAATTTTAGCAATTTTTAGGCCATTATTTTGAATTCATTAATATGCTTTTCAGAGCTTTTTGGCCGGTGAATTATAAAGCAAAACACAAAGTTTTCTTTTTTTCTCCTACGCGTTTCGGCGCATACTTGCGTCTTCCTCAGGGAGTCTATATACGTCTTTTTATATATTTGTGGAAAATAAATAGACTCCCTGAGGAAGACGCAAGTATGCGCCGAAACGCGTAGGAGAAAAAAAGAAAACTTTGTGTTTTGCTTTATAATTCACCGGCCAAAAAGCTCTGAAAAGCATATTAATGCTAATTTTATTTTTTAAGGGCCACCCTAATGTACATATACTTACTATATCGACCCCTTTGTGCGACTTTATCGTAACGGACAAAAGCAAATTTTACAGGAGAGCATTTTTTTCGTTTTTTTACTACTTTTTATTGGAATTTTGACACGAAATTGAACAAGTGATTAGGTAATTAATTAATATACTGAACCTGATAATTTTTTTTTTGAAAAAATGTGCAGTTTGCGAAAAAATCATAATTTTGTCCCTTACGATAATTTTCGCTCTCAATTTTTTATGAGTTTGTTTGAATAAATGTCCCTTACGATAATATTTAAAAAAGAGTTTGTATGAAAAATTCAAATGTTTTATTCCATACTTTTGTGTTTTTAATGATGGGATAATGGTAATATAGTGAGTATTGTACTCGTCTTCTATTCTTAAGTTTCCAAGTTCGATTTCCGGCAGACCAGGGACCGATATATTGGGAAAATTGGTTTTTATAATATGTAAGATTGTTGGAAATTTGGTAAATAGGTAGATATTTCCTGCATTGTGACGGAGCAATGGAACGAGTGTGGGGAGTAAGAGAAAGGGGAGAGGTAAATGAGCAGGGAGAAGGAGAGGTAAATCGACATATAAACTTCTACATTATTCCGATAAATCAATGATTGGACAGAGCAAAATCTGTCGGCGTTTCTAGTCTACAATATAAAACTACGCAACGAACGCGAATTTGAACCAGCGACTCCCAATCAGTAAATGACAGAAAACTCTCCAAAAACAAATTACATTAGCAGATGCCGCTAAAAAGGCGCCACAAGAACAGAGAATAATATTGCTTTTTTTCTAAATAAGTAAGTATTTTTAATAGCTAGTTTTCATTATTTTACATGCAAGTGGGGCATTCTGTTATTTCCATAAATTACTAGAACCTGGGTGGTCGAGCTCAGACATAATTCTTTGCCTTAGAAAGTATTCTATTTCCCCGTATAGAAATATACAAATATTTAATCAAGTAAATGAGCCAAAAATAGTTGTATAAAATTTAATTCAACTCAGTCAAACAGTTTTCGCGATAGTTTACAAAGGAATTAATGAAATTAGGTTATATAAAAATTCCACTGAGTAATATTTTAATTGAAATACGTCGTAAAATACCATTCATTTGATGCCCATATTAGCACATGTAATTTTTTTTAGTTCCAAGAAGGTGGCAGCGTTGGAAAAACATCCCCAGGGGCAGCACGTGGATAGAATATCTTAAAATTAGGCATACTATCTGTAAAACGAATTTCATCCAAATCGGTTCAGCCCTTCCCGAGATAGTAGTGGATATAGAAATATATAAATAAACTAATATACATACAACTATACATTCAAGAAAAACTCGTTTAAGGTTATAAGATAATCCAAACATAATCATGGTACCATGGCTACATTACGCTTACAATCCCCTTCATATTCTATTTTAAATTTCAGAATAAATAGTACATAAAATTACTTGCTAGCTATATTCAAAATATTTTTTATATGGGCGATACGATAAATTCGAGCTCAAGAAAAAAGTGTGGATTGTCCCTTACGATAAAAAATAAAGCCAATTTTTGGCACAACTATAAGGATTTCAGCTATAATATTTTGCCAGGTGATGCGCTGACAGATGTAGATTAAGCTTGCATCAAAAAGTGAAATTCCAGAAAATGACCGTTACGATAAAATCGCGCAAAGGGGTCGATATATGTATGTATTTATGCTTTCTCCATTTCACTTTTCCTCTGAAAATAGTACTCTACTCAAAGCATGTGTAATAGTGCTGGAAAAACATCGATGTTTACGAGTATCGATATTTTCGATATTTTTGAAAAAAAAAACATCGATATTATCGATATATCGACCTTTATATTAGAGCTCTAGATACCCGGGTATCAAACAATTCGAAAAGATCGAATTTGTCTGAGGCTCGTTTGTTGTTCAAATGCCCGTACAAACATTCGAGCATTCGAGCTTACAGACAAAAAAAATTTGTATCAGGAAAACAAAAATAAAAAAATACATATGAAGACAACAAAAAAAAAAAATAAACAAACGAAAAATACAAACTTCAAATGCCCGTGCAAACATACGGGTAATAAACAAACAAACAAGTGTTCGAGAATTTGAACAGCATTTGTTCGGGCTACTCGAAAATGTTCAAAAACAATCGAGAGCTCTACTTTATATAAACCTTAATTTAACATTATATTAGGCAAAATCTGGATGAAAACCACGTAACATTTCTGACACTCCTGGATCACTCCAAAGCCTTTGATACTGTTGACCGTCGCCTGTTGTGTCTAAAGCTTGAAAATTTGTTCAATTTCTCAGCCTCTGCTGTAAATTTAGTGCAATCTTACCTCTCACAGATGTGTCAAGCAGTATGCGTGGGTAACTCTCTATCTCGACTGCTTCCTGTAGTCAAAGGAGTGCCCCAAGGTTCAGTTCTTGGTCCCTTGTTCTTTGTTCTCTATATCAACGACTTGCCTAAAAGACTTGAGCACTGCAGCATTCACATATATGCCGATGATGTGCAGCTGTATCTCAGCTGTCCAAGCGATTCAATCAAGGTGTGCGTTGACTATCTTAACAGCGATTTAGAACGTGTTAATGAATGGGCTAGTAACAATGGTCTAGTTATTAACCCCTGCAAATCTCATTGCTTAGTAATATCGAAGAAGCGATTCCAAATCGAATTATATGACAATGTTATTATAAACAACTCTCTGATACGCTACGTTGATTCTGCAAAAAACCTTGGTGTTATTTTCAACAGGAGTTTAACCTGGAACAATCATATCCATTGTGCTATTGGTAAGGTCTATGGTATGCTTCGGTCATTATGGGTAACCCAATATTTTACTCCAGTAAAAATTCGTCTGCTCCTTGCCAAAACTTATCTGATACCAACACTGTTATACGGCTCAGAACTGTTCGCTAACTGTGACAATGCATGCAACAAAAAACTCAATGTGCTATACAATAATATTGCAAGGTACATATACGGTATTGGACGACGTGACCATATATCGCACTATGCTGCACAAATTTTCTCTATATCGTTCAACAATCTTTTAAAAGCAAGGTGTCTTGTGATGCTGCATAAAATTCTTTATACAAATGAGCCCCAATATTTGAAGCGCAGACTACACTTTATCCGGTCAAATACATCTCCTCAGCTTTTATATTCCAGATTCAATTCCCTAATATCTGAGCGCCAATTTTTTATTTATGCCATTCGGCTTTGGAACAGTCTCCCATTGACTGCGGCTAATTGTAAGCACCAGGCGTTTTAAATTCGAGCTTTATGGATTTTATGAATAATTTAATATTGGTATAACTAAATATATATATATTTCTATATGTATACACATATCTACACAACCAGCTCTTTTTACCTATCCTTTACTTTTCTACCCTTCCCTTCTTTATTCCTATTTCATACTATCTTAGTTTAAGTTATATAGCTTTCTGTCATTTAATTTGTAATTAAACTAAATTAAGTGAATTATGTAATTGTATATTCACACATCAACGCTGAAATATAACCTATGGTTGTTGCGTTGAACTATTATTATTAAATAAATATCTATATATAACAGCTTTATTTTTCGAAATGTCTGCATTCATTATTATGCCCTGAATTGAACGAGAGTGACAGTCATTTATATTACTCTAAAAATTAACTAAATAAACATTTAAACTAAATATTTCAATTTATTATCAACAGAAATCTTTTTTTAAAAGGGAATTCAATAATAAAAAAAAAAAAAAACAAAAAAGGTAAATTCTGTTCCAGCCAGAAAGAGTAGGTATCAATTACAGTGGTTCACTGAAATATTTCGCATTTAAGTTATTTAAAAAACAATGTTAAAGACTAAAAGGTTTGAAATAGACAAATTAATAACGCATTCTAAATACCTTTTACACTCAGAGAAAATAAATCAAAAATAAAATTTTTATTTTTATAATGCACGTTTTCAACCAAGTCATTTTATTTTAGAAATGAATTTTTTAAATTAAAAATGAAATTTTTGGAATTAAAATGTATTTGGGATTTAAAAAGAAAATGTTTAAATTAAAAATAAAAATGAATGGAAAAAAACATAAGTTTTTGGTTCAAAATCTCATAGTGCTTAAAATAGAAATAAAAATTTTTAATTTAAAATGTTTTTTCTTGATTTTGCAATTCTACAATGAACATTTAAAAAAAAATGTTCGTATTTACATTACTTTTAAACACAGGAATTTCTACATAGGAATCAAATTTTAAAAAAATCTCCAAATTTGGGGAATTACCCACAAAACGGCAATGCTGCCTTTTACCAGCTTCTTTCCGCTTTTATCAGTGATGGATCCATGACCGTCGATATATCGAATATCGGAAAAAAATATCGATATATCGAAAAAGTTCAAAAACATCGATGAATCGATATTATATCGATATCGCTTCCAGCACTAATGTGTAAGTAGTCGAGCTTTGAACAATAGGAAGGCGAGTATCGTTGTTGGGGACCGCGCCTAGGCAGGTGTGTAGGTTGGGTGCATCCCTATTACACAGATTCGCATGTACAGTATACTGTACACAAGTGTATGCATGTGTTTACATACATATATGTACATATGTACATATGTAAGGATGTGTGTATATGTATATACTCTTGCTTTTAAATATTCGTTGGTAAAGGTACTGCCGGTTGGATTTTATTTATGGGTTAGAGGTATGAATGCTCTTGGCCTTGTTGTACGGTCTTGACTTTTTTCTACTACATACATATGTATTTCTTTTCTAGTTGGTAAAGTTGCAGAATATTTACATACATACATATTTAATGATAAACTGTTGTGAAGGCAAGTAATTTCTAAAAATAACTAAAATCAATAAACGTAGTTGTCCTTTGCCGCTATTCTGTTGATGTATTTTCCACCTTTTTTGTTTTTTTACTTTGTCAATAAAGTCGCTTTTTTCTTTTTGTAAAAATCCCTATTTATGTTTATTAAAATGTACATATGTAAGTATGTATGTATGTATCATCGTACCATACGACAACTAGCATACGATTTTTTGTGGCTGACGAATACAAGCACATTCGACTTTTGGCTGGAGAAAACTATCAATTTCGTAAAAACAACAGCAGTTTTAATGTAAAAACAGTAGGTATATAATTCTGTGGCAATTTGCAATAATCGCTTAAGTCTTAAAAAATGATTTCGAGATAAATTGATTTCTTAACAAATCATAAAAGTCGATTAAAAACTATGGACGCAATCTCAGTGAAACATCCACAATGTTACGATCAAATTTTGTAAATAAAACCAAATGTCATGAAGAAATTTGATTAAGTATATACGTCTACTTTGGCTGTTATAGCAAGTTTAATAGCTAAGAAAATGGGTTTGGCGGTCAACGAGGACAAGACGAAGTACCTCCTGTCATCACACAAAGAAACAGCACGCCTTGGCAGCCACGTCAATGTTGATAGCTACAAATTCGAAACTGTTAAAGACTTCGTCTATCTGGGAACCAGCATTAACACCAAGAATGATGTCAGCACGGAGATCCAACGAAGAATCACGCTTGCCAATAAATGCTACTTCGGACTAAGTAGGCAACTGAAAAGTAAAGTCCTCTCTCGACAAACAAAAATCACACTCTACAGGACGCTCATCGTTCCAGTCCTCATGTACGGCGCAGAAGCATGGACAATTTCAAAATCAGATGAGATGGCACTTGGAGTATTCGAGAGAAAAGTTCTTTATGGACCTTTGCGCGTTGGCGTGGGCGAGTATCGACGGAGATTTAACGATGAGCTGTACGAGCTTTACACAGACATCGACATTGTTCAGCGAATAAAGATCCAGCGGCTGCGTTGGGCAGGTCATGTCGTGAGAATGGACGAAGGCGCTCCGGCCAAGAAAGCATTTCTATCGAAACCCGCTGAACGCAAAAGAAAAGGGAGACCTCCACTGCGTTGGGAAAATCAGGTGGACAGCGATGCTGCCTCCCTAGGTGTTCCCAAGTGGCGCCATGCTGCACGAAACAGAAGCAATTGGCGCGCTCTGTTGAACTCGGACAGAATCGTCTAGACGGTTAAGCGCCAATCAAGAAGAAGAAGCAAGTTTAATATCTCTCTATTGTAAGTTAAGCCTAAATGTTTGTATTTATATCTTTTTATTGAATTAAGTTATAAGCATGGGGGTTTTACAGAAATATAGTGTTTTAAAAGGAGAATAACGTGGTATATATAACTCGAAATCTTCCTAAGTCGACTTAAGCGATTATTGCTTGTGACCACAGAATTATTGCTACTTTTCGTCAGCCAAAAATTGAAAGTCCTACTTTTCGTCAGCCAAAAGTCTAACCTGCTTCTTTTCGCACAGAATTTTTTAATTTCCAGCTTTCGTCAGAAATTTTAAAGGTACGACGGTATGTAGTGCAAGTGCTTGTAAAGGTTGGTTTTTTTCGCAATTCTTCCAATCGAAATATTCAAATGGATTTTTTTTTTATCAATCAACTTTACAACGAAGGTATCGATATCGAAAAAATGCAAAACCGTCCATTTACCAAAACCCAAATTTTACAGGAGAACGAATATATGTGCTTGCTTTGCCATAGAGATGGTGGGATAGTTGGTATTTCATCAACCGTATTTTAAAAACTTGGGGCTCAGGGGTTCCAAATCTCATTTTTGCCACAAATGTCAAATATGCGGTTTTGCAAGTGTTCGATCGGTGGTTTTGCATAAGCATTGACGATATGGATGCATATATGTATGTATATGTATGTATGTACATATCGTCGTACCATACGAAAACTAACATCATAGTTTTTATGGCTGACGAAAAGTAACAAGTTCGACTTTTGGCTGACGAAAAATAACAAAATCAACTTTTGGCCGACGAAAAGTAACAAAATCGACTTTTGGCTGAAGAAAACTATCAATTTTGTTTAAACAACAAAAATTTTAATGTAAAAACAGTATATAATTGCTGATACTTTTCGTCGGCCAAAAGTCGATTTTGTTACTTTTCGTCGGCCAAAAGTTGATTTTGTTATTTTTCGTCGGCCAAAAGTCGAACTTGTTACTTTTCGTACAGAATTTTTTTATTGATAGCTTTCGCCAGAAATTTTAAATATGCTAGTTTTCGTGTGGTACGACGATATATGAATGTGTCGATATTTCCATAAACATATATGTATGTATACATACATATACATACATATATATGTACATATACAAGAAACTGCCCCGCGCTGAATTTGTTTAAAGCTACTTTAAAATTAGTTGAATATAACATCACTTTTTAATATATTTATTTTTGCAACTAACTTTTTTTTCCGTGAGGGTAGGTACATATCGAATCCTCAGCAACACATATCACAGCTTTGAAATTTTGGAAGTTGATTATTGATTTTGGTTACACGAAAATTGCGGTTAGGGCTCGATATGTATGTATGTATGTACATACATAGTTACATGTATGTAGGTCTCCACTACATCACTTACCTTGATTTGTTATTCTATCCTCTGGACTAGTCATAATGAGTAATCTATAAAAAAGAAGAAAGAAGGTTAACAATGCCCATTGACGGATTGTGCTATTATTGTTTATATGGAAGAAAATACCAAGCACACTTCAGAACAAAATATTGTCGAAAAAGTGCATACTAAATTTTTTTTTTATTAATTCATGATTTCAATTACATATTTTTATTTTAGAATTCTATGAAGATATTTTTTTTGTTATATCATAAAGGTATAAATAACAAGTAAGGAAGCCTAAGTTCGAGTGGAATCGAACATTAGATACTCAGCTGTATGCTTTCATTGTTTGCTTGCGTTTGATGTAAACACGGTGTACTTTATATAAAGCGAGTGCTGCATAAAGTGGGCGTAGCCACGCCCATTTTCAACATTTTTATCAGTCATCCAACTAAGCATATGAATATTATTCTTTGTGCAACATTTCATTCCTTTATGACTTCTAGTTACAAAGATGTCACGTTACAAATTCCCAAAGGATGTTCCAGAAATATCTTTGTTAAAAAGTAGGCGTGGTCACAAACCGATTTGAATAAATTTTTGCATGTCTATTAACACAAGTTATAAAAGTGTATAAACCAAGTTTCGTCATAATATCTCAATTATTTGCCGAGTTATAGGCTCAGAAATCTCGTATATTCCTGCTTCTAAAAAGAGGCGGTGCCACGCCCATTTTCCAAACTTTTTGTGTTTTTCGTTTTATGTCCGCAGTTGGACTCCTGCCATAAAATTTCAATGATATATCTTTATATTTGACAGAGATATAGCTTAAAATGTTTTTATTGGGACACTTTATAATACCCATATATAAAAGTAGGCGTGGCCGTCAACCGATTTTGACAATTTTCACTCCAAACGTTTGTCTAAGTAAGTAAATCACGCATACCAAATTTCATCGATATATCTTCAATGGTTTCTGAGTTATGACATATAAAACTTTCCATGTTTGACCCTTAATAAGTGGGCGTGGCACCGCCCATTTTCCAAAGTTTCATCAAATTTCTTCATAGGGGCCTGAGCTCAACACGTGGGTAAAATCTCATCGCTCCAGCTATATTAGTGACTGAGATACCAAATTTCCGATTTTTTCTATATAGGAAAAGTGGGCGTAGTCATGGTCCGATTTCGCCCATTTTCAATACCAACCGTCCCAGTCTCGATACCAACTTGCATTTCAAATTTCATTAAAATATCTCAATTTTTGCGCGAGTTAGAGTGTTTACAGACGGACGGACGGACGGACGATTTCTCTTTTCACCCTGATCATTTTGATATATATAAGTCTATATCTATCTCGATTATTTCATTCTGTTACAATCCACCGTTATGTGATTAAAACTATAATACTCTGTGTACTAGTACAGCTGAGTATAAAAAGATGTACCTACATTTGTATAACTGTATAGGAGAGTTGTTAGAGCCTATACATACACACTTGCGATTCAATCGATTTAATCGAATTGGGCTGTTGTATGCAAATCCAACTGTTTCAGTTGTTCGACTAATTGAATGTAGTGTGAACCCTGCAAGAACTGTGCAGGTCATTTGACAGGTCATATGACCAGCAGGCATGACCTAAAGTTTTGGGATATTTCCTATCACATTCTTAAGGGCATCGGGAACTTTTGTGACCGTTTCATTCATCACGTTCCCGTATGTTATTTTCAAATTACATTCTATCCTTATCTATCTCATTGGTTTTGAACTTGGCTAGAAACACATACGAGTGCAAATGGGTTGGTAATATTATATTTTTGTAATAGTGTTCGTACTTTCGGTCACACAATTCTAGCAGGGAATGCTTCCATACATTCCCATGCAAATTAAAGCCCGACTAAATCGATTGAGTCGCAAGTGTGTATAGGCTCTTAAGTAATGCATTCGTTTCGTAATTATCATTCCTCAGAATTGAGCCCAGAGGAATGCAATTCCTTTTTACAATTCCGGAATGGGGTATTGAAATTTGAATTAATTATTCCGAAAAAAGGAATTGCTGCATTTCCAATTCCTTTTTCCAATTCCATGAATGAATTCCGATTCCATTCTAATTCCTTCGCTTTGGTACGGAAGAAGACTGTTGCTGCGAGGAGACTAACATTTTGCAGTCCCTAAAGATGTGATTCGTGGATTCAAAAAATTTTGAGTTGTGCAATTTTTTTGATTTTTTCAAATTCAACAAAAATTTTTGTAAATGTATTCTGTTTCTCCTTTCAATACGAGAGCGTTGGGCACCCTTGCTATATAGGGATGTAGATACCAGAGGCGGTCGCTTCATACAAGCCGAGAAGCCCGGCTTGCGTACACGTTTTCGTTCATTTCATACGAAATTCTTTAAAATCTGGTTATTTTACGTTTTAAATGTGTTTACTATTTAAGTTCTCAATAATATAGCCCCCACTGTAACATGCCCCTAAAAGCCTGCTAAGAAAATAGCACAAATACACCACCAATCCACCTCACAATGTTTATTTTGTTTGTACAGCCAATCACAGCACAGTGAGCATGCTTCAACGTTTCCACACATTAGCTTTTACGTGGCTTTCAAAACAGAATAACATAGCTTGTTTTCTCGCTTTCGCTAAGGAGAAACCAATTGCTTATTTTCAGACTTAAATTGAAAAAAACTAGCAAAGCACTTTTTGTATATTTCACATCAAATTTGTATGCGAATATGAAGCTGGCTTCGGCATTCAAAAGTTCAGTATTCACAGCCATATGCATATTTGATTTGATTTTCGTTTGCATGTAGGTACATACTTATGCACATAATTTCTTACATCTGCATGTGCATGCAAACATAAATATCAAATACCAGATTATAAAAGGGTTGATTGTGATTTTTGGCGACTATTGGCACAATATCAAGATAATTTTAAAAAACGGTGGAAATCAAATTGGACCTCAGTTTTCAAACACTAAAGCACCCATTTTTTAGGCAATAAGCAAATACACTTGCTACTGCTGAAATTTCCGTCGGTATAAGGAAACTAAAAATACCTCTGCGCATTCGTGTAAGATTTCCCTGGAGCACGTTTTTATATTTAAGAATTACAGCTCCGGTCAACTAATTAGCAACGCTTCGGCACTGATATTTCTTCCTTCAATAGTACCGAAATTCCATCGAAATTTTTTGCTCTTTTTTGGTATAGATCTCACTTTAAATGTAATTTAATAGATTCTACTTGATTTTCTAGCATACCTCAAATATATCGTATTTTATTAAGACTTAAGCCAAAAATGCACTTTTTTAGTCGGTCACATAATTAGCAACGCTCTTATTTTATGGTCAAAAATCAAATTTTTTATTAATAATATTTAATATTTTGTTGTCAAACCATTATTTATAATCACAGCTTCCAACCTACGAGGCATTGATTCAAAAAAATTTTCGCAGACATCCTTTGGAATACTTTCCCACTCCCACTGCGCTTTTATCAACAAATCAGCGAAATTTCTTATTTTATGCTAGCGGGCTTTCTTTTTCAAGTGCTCCCCCACATTCTTGATACGTTTTAGGTCCGGATTGCATGAAGTCCAGTCGAGAAATCTAACAATTTTTCCCTCCATCAACCGTTTTGTTGATCTTGCGGTAGGTGTCGGATCGTTATCTTGCTGAAAGATCCATGTCACCGGCATGTTGTCATCTTAAATAGGGTGCATTGTGTCACTTGATATCGAAATATACTAATGATGATCCATGCTACTTTCAATTTTTGTTAATGGCGAAATCCCACGCCAGGACATTGCGCACTTGAAAAAGAAAGTCCGCTAGCATAAAATAAGAAATTTCGCTGATTTGTTGATAAAAGCGCAGTGGGGGTGGGAAAGTATTCCAAGGGATGTCTGCGCAAATTTTTTTGAGTCAATGCCTCGTAGGTTGGAAGCTGTGATTATAAATAATGGTTTGACAACAAAATATTAAATATTACACTGCTCTACAGCCAAAAAATACTCTGAACGCGACCATCCTATTTATATGTAAAATCGGTCGCTGATTCCGAAAATCGGGTTCATTTTTAATTCTATGGGAAGGTTTTTGAGATATCGGCAATTTACCGTTATTTGGCTAATTGCTCCACTTAATCCTTTATACCTCTTTAACGCAGTAAGCTATCTTCCTTGGAGTGACACCAAACGAAAGAAAATTAAATTTCCTTTTCATGGCTGCTATAACATTTTTCCCTAACTCTTATAGTTTCTGAAATATTAACGATTCAATTTGAATTTTTTCGATTTTTTACGATTTTTTGAAGAAAAAATTGACTTTGTCAGGCAATATCTTTAAAACCAATGTTTTCACCTTCGGTTTTACTCCTTGACGTGAAGCTCCATTCTATTGGGAAAAAGATAAGCTATCAACGAAGAAAATCCATGGTAAAATGGAAAAGTTATAGGCGATCAAGTAAATACAGCCAGGTTGCGCAATGCCTCTGCACGGGTATATTCTATGCATGTTATACCCGTAAATGCGCTGTTACCTACTGCGCTGCCAATGTGCTGCTACTGCAGATGTGTAGGTATTGGTATAATATGCATAGAATATACCCGTGCAGAGGCATTGCGCGACTTGGGTGTATTTACTTGATCGCCTATAACTTTTCCATTTTACCATGGATTTTCTTCGTTGATAGCTTATCTTTTTCCCAATAGAATGGAGCTTCACGTAAAGGAGTAAAACCGAAGGTGAAAACATTGGTTTTAAAGATATTGCCTGACAAAGTCAATTTTTTCTTCAAAAAATCGTAAAAAATCGAAAAAAAAATCAAATTGAATCGTTAATATTTCAGAGACTATAAGAGTTAGGGAAAAATGTTATAGCAGCCATGAAAAGGAAATTTAATTTTCTTTCGTATGGTGTCACTCCAAAGAAGATAGCTCACTGCGTTAAAGAGGTATACAGGATTAAGTGGAGCAATTGGCCAAATAACGGTAAATTGCCGACCGAAAAAACCTTCCCATAGAATTAAAAATGAACCCGATTTTCGGAATCAGCGACCGATTTTACATATAGGTAGGATAGTCACGTTGAAAGTACAGACAAAAAATTTCATTTTGTGATCCAGTGTTATTAATAAAAAAATTTGATTTTTGACCATAAAATAAGAGCGTTGCTAATTATGTGACCGACTAAAAAAGTGCATTTTTGGCTTAAGTCTTAATAAAATGCGATATATTTGAGGTATAATAGAAAAGCAAGTAGAATCTATTAAATTACATTTAAAGTGATCTATACCGAAAAAGAACAAAAAATTTCGATGGAATTTCGATATTATTGAAGTAAGAAGTATCAGTGCCGAATCGGTGCTAATTAGTTGACCGGAGCTGTATGTAAATACGAAATTTTTTATTTTAAAAATGTTCAGAGTAAAATTGCAAAATCAAGAAAAAACAATTTTAATTTAAAAATGTTTATTTTTATTTTAAGCACTATGAGATTTTGAAGGAAAAACTTTCGTTTTTATTCCATTAATTTAAATTTTTAATTTAAACATGTTTCTTTCTAAATCTTAAATACATTTTGATTTAAAAAATTTAATTTTTAATTTAAAAATTTTCATTTATAAAATAAAAATGACTTGGTTTAAAACGTGCATAATAAAAATAAAAATTTTATTTTTGATTCCTTTTCTCTGAGTATACAAACAAAAAAATATGTATCAGGAAAACAAAAATAAAAAATACATATGAAAAAAAAAATAAATAAAATAAAATAAAATAAACGAGAGAAAACGATCTTCAAATACCCGAATTGTTCAAATGCCCGTACAAACATACGCGTAATAAACAAACAAACTAGCGTTCGAGCATTGAAAAGCATTTATTCGGGCCACTCGAAAATGTTAAAAAGAAATCGAGAACTCTAAATCAAAGTCAATGACGGAACGCAATCAGACTTTTAAATAATACAGCAAAGGAAATTACATAAATGGCTAATGGTTATGCTTCACACATAGGTTTGCCCAGGCAATTTATGCTAGGTCCGCCACTGGTAGATACATATTTAGTAAGTATGCAAGAACTTACCTTTTTAATTGCACAGCTTTTCATATGTTACAAATTCAGCGGCTAAGTTACCGTATTAATAGCAATAGTATAAATTCAACCTGAATAGTTCACAACAACTGGCAACTGAATTAATTTTTTTGTATAAAGTTTCTGTTGATTAAATTTTTTTTCTCACGAATCTTCAACTTCCTGTCCTATACTCTTCCCGAAGGCGGAAATTATTTTTTAATTAAATCACACGATAGGCTGCGTTATTTAATACGTCTTCCGGAAAAGTATAGCTACATATTAAAAATATAATAAAATTTGGATGAGTTCATCAAGTTTAAGTGAAGTAAAGTTGGGTATAAAAGGGCTAAAAAATTTTAACAATTTTGTTCTTGAGGGCGGTATATCGATATATCTTTTGTTATCGCATTTATTTAAAAAATCATCGCCGACCGGTCGAAATTCGACCAACCCTATTTTTGAATTCAATTACAACATAAAAATTTCACTTTAAGTATTTGTACCACATCTACATTTTCTATACTGACAGTTTTTATACATTCAGTATATACTTACTCCTATATCAGTTTGGTACGAAATGCCCACAAACTGCATCACCACAAAAAAAAAAAAGTCGGGAGCTAAGAGCGGAGCCAGGGCAAAAAAAATGTTTGCGAACGGACCTAACGAAAAAAAAACTTTCGCTCCGATGCCCTGATCGGAAAGAAATGCAAGATCGCTGTAGACCTGTAGGCAAGGTTAGGTGAAAAGGAAAAAATGAAAGTGAATATAGTGGACAGTTGCATATCAGTTGCTCTAAAAAACTTTAGGGCCCGGTTTCACCAACCGGTCTCAACTTAGTTAAGCCGATTTTTTTACGTTTTCAGTTCCACCATGCAGCTGAGCTACGTCACAAGTTAGTCAGCTTTTGTCTTGACTAAAATTTATATTTAATATAAACTAAGAATTTGAGTCGCTTTAGCAAATTCAACAACCAAAAGAGCGAATATGACAAAAAAAAATGAGCAAATACAGCAACCAAAACAACCAAAAAGCCCAGTATTTGCCATAAAAGGTTGGTTGCAGAACTACTTTCTTAGACTATTTGGTGAAACCCAAAAGTAAGTTAACCCCAAATCTGGGCTAACTTAAGTCAAAACTTAGTTTTAGCTTTAGTCACAAGAAAACTATCGTATTTGTAATAAAGTAGTGAGGTCAAAGAGCATTTTCTAATTATGCAAATGAATACATACATACTTTCTATATTATTCAAATCTACCACCATTCTACAACGATCTTAAAATATTTAAATACGTATTTAAATTTTTGGTAAACCGTCTTATTTTTTAAGAATGGGCATAAATATAAATTTATTTAGAGTCTTATATGACTCCGATAAGAGTCAAATAATAGCCCTTTCAGAGTCGAAAAGAGGGGAAAAGAGTCATGTAGGAGTCTCAACAGATGGTTTTCTGAGTCAAAAAGCCTTATAAGTGTGTCATAAACGAAAGAAAAAAGAGTCATATATGGATCTGATAAGTCTTTTATGAATCCAAAAAGACTCTTAAAAGAGCAAAAAATTTGTGCAAAATGTGAGTCCAATAAGAGTCACATATGACTCTTATTCAACCTCCCACGATATATGAAATTAGGCTCATACCGTGCGACCAAACCAAAAACGGAAATACATTCATTTGTGACTCATAAATGAGCTCATTATTTATTTATTTATTTATTTATTTATTCTTACAGCTAAAAATTAAGCCTAGTTTTCACAAATTATGTAAAATATTTCGAAATATAAAATTTCTTATAATCTAAGTCCTATCCCAAACATAGTAAAGCATGTAAGGATAGGTAAACTGTAATGAAGAACAGTAAGCTCCATTCGGAATACATTTTTCACTCAGTAGGGAGTGTTTAATTGATATAGTTTAAGTTTAATGAAATTTACCCAGTAAGGGGCCAGCGTGTCATTAAGGACACTTGAGCCAGAAAGGACTCTGTCGTTTACATTATTTTTTATATATATTTTTTATATATATTAGATAGGAAGGGACTTGCAATAGTTATACAATTTTCTTTTGAATTCATTTATATTACTAGCTTTGACATCATTTGGCAGTTCATTATAACATTTCAATCCCTTGTAGTACAAGTTACATTTATCTGCTTCTGTTTTGTAAGCAGGCAGATTGAAATCATTTCTATTTCTAGTATTTACGGAATGTATATTATTCACATATTTAATGTTACTTTTAAGATAATCAGGTAAATTACCGTTTATAATATTTTTGATAAATTTCATTGTATGATAAAACAATTGTTGTTTAATACTCAACCAGTTCAGACTTGATAGCATAGCTCTTATTGGCGTGTCATACCGTTTTTTAAGAATGAATCTCATTGCACGGTTTTGTTGCTTTTGCAATTTATGGATTTGACTATCTCTCATAATAAAGAACACAGTGGACAGTAAATGAAATGCGGTTCAATTATAGACCTATAAACCAAAATTTTGTACCTTCTACTTAAGTATTTGCAGGTGCGTTGCATAAAGTATATTTTTTTAGCTATCTTGCTTACAGTGTAATCAATATGCTCGTTGAAGGTCAGTTTATGATCAATTTTAATACCGAGATATTTCATTATGCTAACCCTTTCAATTGGATCATTATTTATACACAGATTCTGAAGCTGCGTATTCTCGAAATTGCGTCTTGATATAACCATAAATTTGGTTTTATCGACGTTCAATTTCAAACGGTTCAAACATAACCAGTTGTAGACCTCATTTAAATCATGCTGTAACTTATTGGATATTTCGGAGATATTGTCTCCACTTAGCATAAGCAGCGTATCATCGGCAAATAACTTTATGTTAGAATATTTGA
The DNA here is from genome assembly GCA_960531455.1 of Urophora cardui. Classification (NCBI taxonomy): domain Eukaryota; kingdom Metazoa; phylum Arthropoda; class Insecta; order Diptera; family Tephritidae; genus Urophora; species Urophora cardui. The sequence continues at coordinate 115,629,587 of OY482671.1, forward strand.
TACAATCTTGTATATCATTGATGTAGATGTTAAACAAGATGGGAGCAAGTACGGAACCTTGCGGCAGACCGACTGATACCTGTCTACTATGGGATAGAGAGGATCCGATCGCTGTTCGTTGGTTCCTATTCATAATAAAACTTTCAAACCATTTGATCTCCATACCATTAATACCAATGTTAAACAATTTTTTTAGTAACAAGTTCTGATCAATGGTTTCGAAAGCGCGTTTTAGATCTAAGAAAACCGCTATAATATGTTTATTTCTACTCAAATCTTCCTTCCAGTTAGCAATAACCAAATTTAGTGCACTTTCACAAGAATGCTTTCTACGAAACCCTGATTGCTGTGGAATAATGACCTTATTATCTTCTAAGAATTGTGTAAGCTGATTTTTTACCACTGTTTCTAGTATTTTTTCATCGCTTGGTAACGTATTAATAGGTCTTATCTCATCGGCTCTGATAGTATTTTTCACTTTTTCTATAGGTACGATAGTAGAAGTTTTCCAGAAATTAGGAAAAGTCTCATTATGTAAACTTTAATTTACTATTAGCGCATAGAAATATCCCGTATAAGTAATCGAGTCCTTGAAGACTCCTTCGGATAAGAGTTTCTTACCACCAATTTTATTTTTAAATTTGCTTACTATGTTTAATATTTCAGCTGTTGAAATTTGCTGAAATTGAAACATAGGCAAGCCACTATTTCTGAATATAATATCGCCTCTTCCAGCGCTGATGTTACTAGTAATTTCCATCACACTGTCTACAAAATAATCATTTAATGAATCAGCTATTTCTTCCTCACATGTAAGTAGCTGATCTTTGTTTAGTATCTTATTAAAAACGTTGCTTTCATTTGACATGGATATGCAATTCCTTAGTTGCTTCCACATTGCTTTACTATCTCCAAGGTTGACAGTAATCTTTTGTTCCATATATTTAGTCTTTTTGATTTTAATTAACCTTTTATATTTACGCTTGGTAATATTATAGTCACTCCAATCACCCGTTTGCAGAGATATATTGTAAAGCTGTAGTTTAAGTTTATTCAGATTTGCGAGATCAAAATCATACCATTTATTCATTAACTTGACGGTAATTTCTTTGGTGTATGTAAGAGAGCTCATAACGATTGAAATACTATTGTTAAGAAATGTAATCTTATCTTCTATGCTCATCTTTAAAAATTCGCTATAGTTAAACTGTCGCAATAGGTTCACAACGTTATCGCTTGAATAGCATTCCCAGCAAGTTACAATTTTTCTTGCTCTCATCTGAAACAATTTCTCCAATATTATTTTGAAGTGAATGGTTTCATGATCTGTGATTTGATAGTCTTTCAGTGTATCGCAAGAAATAGATTCACTGTTTGTGAAAAGTAAATCAATCATTGTCTCAGTTTCCCCGTTTTTCCTAGTATAGAAATCAATTTTTTGATCCATAGCAAAAGACCGAAACAGATCAAGTAGCTGTTTACTAGAAGTCGTGTTTTTATATAAATTTATATTAAAATCACCTATGAAAACTATATTATCTTGTGTTAAGCACCTATTGTTTAATACTTCTTGTAAGTAGCATATAAAGTCTGCATCGCTAGAACTAGGTGAATGGTAGACAAGACCTATTTGGTATTTAGGAAATATACCTTTGATTTTTATTATTATACACCACAAGTTTTTCCTAAACGAGTGGTTATAGCTTGTTGTAAACTCAATAGAATCATGCACATAAGCTAGGACACCACCCGTGTGTCTACTGTGTGAATCACAGCGTATAAGTTTATACGAAATAATATTTAATTCCTCATTTGATATGTCTTCAGTGGAACAACTCTCTGAACAGAGAACCAGGTGTGGTTTCTGAGTTACAATGAGTCTTTCTAATTCATTTTTATTAGCGATAATACTACTGATATTTAAATAAATACAAACTAGTTCATTTAGTGTTCGTTGCTAGTATCGTTTATGATTTTTAGATTGGGCATGCTTTTTGTATGCTGGACAATCTAAACTAAAAGCATAATGGTTAGTATCAACATCAATAACTTTCTTCCTGACCATTTCACTACAGTTTACACATTTAATTACGTTTGAGGTACAATCTTTACTGTCATGGTTTCCAGCACATTTGCTACATGCTATTTTATTAGTACATTCGCTGGCTTTGTGCCTGTATCCCGAGCACTTAAAGCAATGATGCCCAAACACATCTTACGGGCGAGCAATGTCATAATTTAAAGAAAAAAAAATTTTTTTTTCTATATGTTTGTTTTTGTAGTTTTTTACAACTTCATTGACATCTCGATAACCCAGTAGAAAAATTAGGACACAAACCAGACTGATGATCGAAATTAACTAAAAATCCAACTTTGTATTTATGTTATGCAAACAAAGCTATCGAATATGCATTGGAATATATATATACATTTTTAATTAATAAAATTAATATTAATATTTATAAATAAATAATTAATTAATATTGAAAAGTGGATTGGTTTTAGAAAGCTTAAAAAACATCTTTAATACGAGATTTATGGACTTTGGCTACAATTACTGAATTTATTAATTAATTTTCAATGCCCTCTAAATTTTTCAAAATATATAAATAAATAATTAATTAATTATTAGTGTGACAAAATTATTATATATATTTTCGTCAATGTTTTTAGTACATATAATTGCGAAAGTGTATTTTCAAAATTAAAAATTGTAAAATCAAAACACAGAAACCGGATGTCAGACAAACACCTCGAGTCGCTTTTGCAACTATCAACCACAAATGTTGAAATAGACATGGATAACATTATCGAAAATATGAACGAATCAAATTAGTATATATATGTCGTCCCCTCAATATAACAATAGCGTATAATTTTTTTTGGGTTTTGAGAAAATCGAGTTTAAAGTTTTTGTCAAATCAAATATCTATTAAATTTTTGAACAAGAAATTATACACCATTTTTTCCAATGACATTTTGACCCACTTTGTGGAAGTAGAATTTGACGAAATTTTTACCAGACATAGAATCAATGATGGAGATTCTAAATATGCAATAAAAAAATAATGGCGTATGAGCACATACGCTATTGTTATATTGAGGGGACGATGTATATATCTACGGCTGAGAATAAGATCGCCCTGTTTCAAAATTTGTTTCAAAAACTCCCTATTCCAAAAATTGTTTGAATAACGTCCTATTACAAATTTTGCTTCAAAAACGCCCTATTTCAGACAATTATTCAAAAACGCCCTATTTCAGAGAAACATATATGGAATTTTCTCTGAAATAGGGCGTTTTTGAAGCAAAATCTGAAATAGGACGTTATTCAAACAATTTTTGGAATAGGGCGTTTTTGAAACAATTTTTGAAATAGGGCGATCTTATTCTCAGCCGTCTATATGTACATACATGCATATATGTATGTCCCACATTTCATTCTTTTCATTGCTGGGTTGTATCTGTTCGAATCAAAATAAAAAATTGTTTTTTTATTTCCATAGAAACGTTTCGGGAGTATACAAATTTTTTTCCTATGCTCGCCTATGCTCGCCATATACACAAATTTCTTATGGAAGTGTATAGGCGAGTAAAATCCTATACTTACGAGCATTACAAAAACAAAATGTGTATGCGAGCATAGGGCTTGGGCATCTATGACTTAAAGCATCGTAAGACATTCAAATGCTCATATACTATACAAGAATCCCACTCAATAAAAACTCTCTTCTGTTGTAGTACTTTTTCTAAGGTAACAGCATCTGTTTCTATCAACGCGTTATACCTTTCCTCTCTACTATTAGCATTATCATACATTTTAAGGACTTTAAAAATTTTCCCGGAGCATACATCATTTTGCTTTATTAAGCATTCGATAAGGCGGTCGTTAGTTATTTTTTCTGTCAACCCAACAACCTTAAATATCTTTTTCATCTCACTTTTGTCCTTTGTTTTCTTTGCTTCATATTCGTTACCCATAGTCTCTTTTAATTTCTGCTGAACTTTCTCGCAGGCATCTTTATCACTGCATTCTACAATTATCCCTCCACTATTTATTTCTTTTACTTTTTTAACAAGGCCTTCAGTCGGCTCAACTACTTTTTTCAATGCTTGTTTGGTTTCTTTAGATTTTTTATTTTTGTTCAACGGCTTAATAACAATTTTATTCTGAGTCGACTTAGCGAATTCAGCATACGATGTAGAGGCAGTACTATTTTCTTTCGTTGTATTTATATTTTTTAGTAAGTCGTTACTTTTCTTGAACTCCTTTGACATATCGTTCAGAATCTCATTTTTCATCTGGTTTATTTTGACTTCAATGTTGTGCTCCAGAAAGGAGTTAAAGTCAGACATGAGACTACTCTTTATTTGCGAGCATTTATTGCTCAGAACTTGCTCCACAATATGCTTAACGTCCGAAGCCTTAACGAAGCTTATGAGTGCTCATGCTCCGATTTAGGACTCATATCTGACTCTTTTATGGGTCCGAATGTTTGCTGGGTATGCACATATGTATGTATGTCAGGGATGGGCACACAAACACATTAAAACAATCTCTGAAAATTAGTGTGTGTTGGTGCACCTACTGTAGGCCAAAGTGGAAAACGACTAACAATAATCAGTCTGCATGCAGATCATTGTGAATGGATCCAAGTGAAATGACTCTGAGATGTGTTTAAAACAGGTCAAACAGCTGTGCTCAGCTGATTTTGAAGTTGTTGTTATGGCCCAATGACGATCGTGAATGCAATATAAGTTGCTCTTCTTCTTTCTGTTTTGTAGGTTGTTGATTTTACATTCTTACACATGTTATTCGTGAAATGGCTGACGTTTACGCCCTCTCTGGGAATTGCGTTTTAGCAACTCGGCCTTAATTTCTTTTCGGAATGATGAATTGGTTTTTTCAATTCCCAATTCTAGAATTGCGTTTCTGTCCTGCTTGCTACGACCATGTCATTATGGTCCCTTTTCATACAACAAACACATCCGGCCGCCATGCTGAACTGCCCTTCAAAAATTGACGCCATGCTGGTCTGCCCGTCAATGGCGATGGCACATCGACCATATATCGACTTTTTTTACTCGATTTTCGATGAGCTAAGTCACTGTATGTTATACACCATGATGCAGATGTTGAGCGAGCAGTGTCATGTTGCGCACGCTTTGCGAAATTATGAAACAACGTACGTATACAAATATATACGTATGTTATATGGAAACTCTTCATAGTTTGTTTGTTGTCTGGCATCTGCAAGTTAAAGAAAAGAATTTCAAGCGACGATCACCTAGCGACCACTTGCTTTCACGACAGTCGAAAAGTGCAGACATTGGTGACTTATCTGTAACCTTATAAAACAGCTGATTCAACCAACCTTACGACAAGCTGTGTTACTAGTCATTGGCAGCGTTGCCACTCTAGCTTTTTTCAAGCTAGATTTAGCTTTTTTTCTTGTCTTTTAGCTGCAAAATTTCTGATTTAGCTTTGGCTTTTTTTTTAGCTTTTTTATTTGCTAAAACTCACCAAAAAATTAGCGCTGCTCATATAAATTTGTACATACATACAGTTGCCATTATTTGAATGTAAAACATTTTTTCAACATTTCGTTATTTTTATTGACACTGAATTGCAAATTTACATATAGTATATGAAAATAAAAAACTTATGCAGGCTCCACTAAACAAGTCGGTTCTTCAGATCAGCTGACTTCTTGTTCTTCTTCGACAGCTATCCAATTTCTTTACTTCTGCATATTCTATACATGCATTCGTGTTTACTATTCGTCAAATTCTTCATTCTCTGAGTTTATCCATCATTCGCCCGTGAGCTGACTGTCAAATTATTTCGTTTTCTTTACAGTTTTGACATCTCGGTCACGAGAGTTCGACACTGCGTGTATGTGTGTATGTATGTTTAACCGACCTGTTAAATTGACCTTGCCTTTATGTGTTTTTTGAACACACTTTAGGCGAGCTCCCCTGGCTGTGATCCAGATCCGCATAAAAATTTTGCATGCAAATGGAACAACAATTTTGTGATCCTGATGTTTATCTGGATCCATTTCGGGTCCGTATAGATTGTAATAGATTTTTTGATCCAGATAAACATCAGGATCAAAAAATTGTTGTTGCAGTTGCTTGCAAATTTTTGTCCGGATCACTGCCACGGGAAATCACCTATTAATAAAGCATTAAAATACGCAGTAGGACTTGGGATCATCGTTTTATTAATCCGGGAGTACTTGTCAATAATACTCTATTACTCCCTATACTTCGTGTATAAGCATACAATTTTGTATACTCGCTTTTAACATTGTGTGTCCTAGGAAGGGAAATAATAAACACAAAATAAAACAAAACTGACAAAATTGTGATATTGCTCGGAAAGTACTCTTCTGCTCTCGCTTGGGGAGATCTAGCTCCAAGTTCTACTGGGTAATTTCGTAATTTTTTTAGCTTCTTTTTTTAGCTTTACATTTTTTTTTTGATGTGTGAAACATTTTTTTTTAGCTTTTTCTAGCTTTTTTTTCTGAGAATCTAGCTGGAACTCTGGAAACGTTCTGGCAACACTGGTCATTGGTGCCTTATCGTAATTCTGTAGCTGTATCGTTAACTCACAGACCAATTGGATTTTGGTTAGCAACCCTAAGGCCCGGTTTCACCAACGTGACTAAAGCTAAAACTAAGTTTTGACTTAGTTTAGCGCAGATTTGAGGCTAACTTACTTTTGGGTTTCACCAAATAGTCTAAGAAAATAGCTTTGTAACCAACCTTTTATGGCGAATACTGGGTTTTTTGGTTGTTTTGGTTGCTGTATTTGCTCATTTTTTTGTCATATTCGCTCTGTTGGTAGTTGAATTTGCTAAAGCGACTCAAATTCTTAGTTTAGTTTTAGTCAAGGCAAAAGCTGACTAACTTGTGACTTAGCTTAGTTGCATGGTGAAACTGAAAACGTAAAAAAATCGGCTTAACTAAGTTGAGACCGGTTGGTGAAACCGGGCCTAAATCCGTAAACAGCCGACACTTGTGAAAGCAGTTATAGGAAGGTAGGCGCATAGGAGAATTCAGAAACTTCTTTTTTTATTTACAAAGGTAGATTATATTATCAAAATCAAAGCGAATTCACATCATGGCCAATAGTAATGGGAGAGTCCCAAGCGAATTCAGATTTTAACCAAGAAACATATTAAGGTTGTTCTCCCTCTGTGATTTTGGCCTGGCAAATTTGCCGAGATGACATAAGTGTGATAAATTTGCCGAGCACAACAACAAAATACACGTCTTGTCAAATTTGGAGGTTCGGCAAATTTCTCATACCCCAACCCGTGATATTTGATATCATGAGAAAAATATCACGGGAAATGCAACCATGTTATTACTTTCACAATAGTCTTCTATGAGCGACAACAGTCGTATAAAGAGTGGAAAGAATATGACGAACATGCTAGTTCACAATGAAGTCAGTTAGGATTTTATTTTCTTAAAGGTGCGCTCTCTCTGTGTGGCAAATTTCTCAAGATATCATGATATCTCGGCAAAAATATTAGACACAGAGAACAACCTTATTATTTTTACATTACAATCTACCAATTACAATAACAAAATACATGGGAAATTTCTGAATTCGCCTACGCGCCTACCTTCCAAGATCTGCCTCGACAAGTGTCAGCTGTTTATAGATTTACGGCACCACTAACAGCTCACATGGATAACGATAAAGTTACAATAAGGTTAACGATACAGAAATACTTATGTCACCAATGTCTGAACCTGAAGGCAAATTAATTATTTTTGCTAAGCGACGATTGCCTGGTTCCATCGTAAGCGCTCGTTTTACGCTCTTTATTTGTCTGTATTAGTGACAATCGGTGTGTATACGTGTGAATCACAAACAGCTGGTCTGCCCGCGGGCAAGAGGCTGCGAATGGCTGATGTATTTACTTTGTAAGGACACTTGTTTGTGGATATTGGATTTGGCTGCTGTCACTCACATACATATGTATGTATGTAGGTATGTAGTGTGGATTTTCTTAAATAAATTCATATAAAAGAAAGTCGACAAATTATAACGAAATTGGCATGGCAAGAAAAGAAAAATAGTATAAAAAGATTCAAATGACAGTTCACACACACACTAGGTATCTGAATTGTCGATGATTAATCGTTTTTTCCTGCAGAGTAATTTCGTGATTGCAGAGTAATTTAGCCGAAATACGCATTTCAAGGGTAATTTCGGCTGGCATTCTTGTATGGCGAAACTACGTTATTTAAGGGTAATTAACGCCGAAACAACGATTTTTGCCGAAATAACTCTTAAATCACGCCAATCTGAACATGCTTTTAAGTCTATGAAATAATAGGCGAGTTCCCGTGGCAGTGATCTAGATCCGGATACAAATTTTACAAGCAAATGCAACAACAATTTGGTGATCCTGGTATTTATATGGATCAAAAAAATCTATTACAATCTATACGGATCCGAAATTGATACAGATAAACACCAGTGCTGGAATTCTGTAACTTACTTTGCGACCGAAAATCGCAAAATCTACCGACACAAAAATTTCACTCGATACCTCTGCGATGATTATCGGAAATATACTATAGAATGCGACCGAAAATCGTACAGAATAACATAATCGCAAAAATGATCGCAAATTTACGATACCGATCCGAAAATTGTCGCAAATTGGTTACAGAATAGGCCCACAGGATCACAAAATTCTTGTTGGATTTGCATGCAAACTTCTTATCCCGATCTGGATCACTGCCACGGGAACTCGGCAAATGCGTGTTTCTTTCGAGTCTCATATTTGTTAATTCTAATTTGATAGATTTAGAAAGCATTAAGAAATTTCAAATATAGCCAGTTGTATAATCATATACAAAGATAACATTATATACATGGATACATATGAGGTACATATTATCTACGTATGAATGTATACATATATACATACATATGTACATATATACTACATTCAGATTCAAGATCTATCCATCCACTTTATAGATATGTACATATATGAACCATTATGTGGTAATCACTCGCTTGCTTGCTCCGCGATTCGTACTTTTTTATACTTAGCTGTACTAGTACCATGATTCAATAATAGAGGTTTTCGCATGCCGACATACAAAGTGGGGCCAGATGTGTCATGCAAAGAGGAATACATAGTTCCTTCATGACTAATACACAGAGTATTATAATTTTGGTTTCATCAGGGTGGATTGTAACAGAATGAAATAATCGAGATAGATATGGACTTATATAGTACCTATATCAAAATGATCACGTTGAAAAGAGCCATGTCCGTCCGTCCGTCCGTACGCACTCTAACTCGCGCAAAAACTGAGATATTTTGATGAAATTTTAAATGTAAGTTGGTATCCAGACTAGGAGGTTGGTATTGAAAATGGGCGAAATTGGACCATGACCACGCCCACTTTTCCTATATAGAAAAAATCGGAAATTCGGTATCTCAGTAACTAATATAGCTGGAGCGATCAAATTTCACCCACATATTGAGCTCAGGCTCTTATGAACAAATTTGGTGAAATTTTGGAAAATGGGCGGAGCCACGCTCACTTTTTAAGGGCCAAACATTGAAAGTTGTATAACCCATAACTCAGAAACCGTAGCAGATATATCGATGAAATTTGATATGCGTGATTTGCTTACTTAGGCAAATGTTTGGACGGAAAATTGTCAAAATCGGTTGACGGCCACGCCTACTTTTATATGTTGATATTATAAATTGGCCTAATAAAAACATTTTAAGCGATATCTCTGTCAAATACAAGGACATATCATTGAAAATTTGTGGCAGGAGTCCAACTACGCACGCAAAACAAAAAATACAAAAAATTTGGAAAATGGGCGTAACACCGCCTCCTTTTAGAAGCAGGTATATACGAGATTTCTGAGCCTATAACTCGACAAATTAGTGCGATATTATGACGAAACTTGGTGCATACACTTTTATAACGTGTGGTAATATATGTTAAAAATTTTTGTGAAATCGGTTGACGACCACACCAAATTTTATATATGGAAATTATAAAGGGCCTAATAAAAACATTTTAACAGATATCTCTGTCAAATATAAAGATAATTCATTGAAATTTTATGGCTTGAGTCCCACAATAGACCGGAAACAAAAAATATAAAAATTTTGGAAAATGGGCGTGGCACCGCCTCTTTTTAGACAAAGGAATCTACGAGATTTCGAAGCCCATAACGGGGAAAATTTGATATAATGCGCCAGGACTGAATTTTTTTGTTATTTTCGGGGTGTAGGAGGGGGAGGGGGGTCGTATAGATCACTAAAATTTAAATCATAGGGCGCGAAAATGTATAGTTTATTAATAAATAAATCCGTAAAGGTGAAAAGGGCACCTACTGAAAAGCTAAAATACCCGTATACCGCAAAGTTCACCCGCCACATTGATGTTGTTGTTGTAGCGGTACCAAGCCCTGCTTAGTCGACGAGTTCTGCACACACATTGTCATCAATTTCGCTTAACGGAAGGCCCAAGAATGTTGCAGCTTCTTTTGGGCTTGTCCAGAGGGACAAGGGTGTTAAGTTGGTTGGTTTGAGGCGGCATGCAAAGAGGTGCTGTGTGTCATGCGGCGTCTCTCCACATGCCGGACATACGTTAGGTGTGTTTGGATCCATTCTGGCCCTGTCGGAATTGAGCCTACTACAGAAGGCCGACCTTAAGCTTAAATTAGTTATGCATTAACTTTATTTCCATAATAGTAACAGTATCGGTATTAATTTGGTCGATTATTGGTGCAGTAACAGTAAACAGCTGAACAGTGATCATGGCCCAATAAAGGTGACCATAGCAATAGAGTCGCTCTTCTTCTTTTGGTTTTTTAGGTTGCGAAATTATCATATTTTGTATTAATGCTAATTGTGTGTTCTCTTTTGATTGCTACGACCATATTATTATTGGGTCATGACAGTGAACAACTGAAACAAACAATCGATCAGCTGGTTAGCGTTACGGCTGAAAACCAAAATTCATTTGGTTGTTACCGATAGCGTTACCGACTAGCGAATCACTAATCAAATACATTGTTTCCCATAAGGTTGGTTGATCAGCTGTTTTATAACGATACTGTTACTGCATAACTAATTTGAGCTTAAATTGTGATAATGTAACTCGGGTTTCTCTGGGCAACTCCAGTTCTTCTGCAGCTATTGGTAGTGGTTGGTCTCTAATTATTACGTACGCGGGGCGGGTTGAAACGAGGGTGGAGACTGTGTCATTGTGTATCTCCTTCAGTGCCTGCCTGTATGTTGGGGGGTCTAGCGGTTGACTTATGTATTTTTCAATCTCTAGCTTGAGATTGAAGAGATGTTTTTTGATGTGCCGGGGGAGAGGTTCGGGCTCCAGTAGATGGTTGTTTGGATGCCCTCTGCGGTAGCATCCCAACTGGGAGCACCTGTGCCTCGTGGTGTAGGTGATGTTCCGGCGACATGAGTAGACTACCCGTGGCTGTACGTAATGCCGAATTTTGGCAGGCTTGGAGTTTCTTCCATTGTGTCCTGCAAGTCCCCGGCGACCATATTGGCGATGCATAGTTCAAGACCGGCCGGCCGATTGCTTTGTCTGTTGCGATAAGGGTTTCTTTGTCTTTTCCCCAGGTGCTGCCGGCTAGCGATTTGAGGATTTTGTTGCGACTTTGAACCTTATTCGCGAACGCGGTCGTATGCGCGGAGAAGGAAGCTAGGCTGTCGAAGGTAACACCCAATATTTTTGGGTTGTTTACGGTAGGGATGGGTATATTCCCTATTCGTATGCCAAGTTCTAGCCTAACCTCCTTCGTCCATGTCGTAAACAGGGTCGCGGAGGACTTAGAGGGCTGCAGTTCAAGGGAGCGCGATGTGAAGAAGTAGGAAAGGTCGGAGAGATAACCGTTTATTCTCGAGCATAAGTTGTTGTTGTTGTTGTAGCCACCAAGACACTCCCCGAAGGTTTTGGGGAGTGTTGGGGATGTGACAGTCCTTTGCCGGATAAATCCGGTACGCTCGAGTACTAGTCCCTTCTGACACTAGCCCGACTGTCCTGCGAGCGATTTTTTTGGCCATAATCAACCTTCTAGGCCGGTGGATTTTAGTCGCCTCTTACGACAGGCATTCCTTACCACGGGTATATTCTAAGCCCCCTAACCCGCTGGGGGAGCATAAGTCATTTATGTCGGTGCCTGACGCCATAATCGAGCAGTCATCGGCGTAGGATATGATACTAACTCCATCAGGTGGAGGTGGGAGTGTGGAGATGTATAGGTTGAATAGCAACGGGGACAGGACACCACCCTGTGGAACTCCCTGTTTTATTCTCCAGTAATGTCCTTCTGCGTAGTACACCCTTCAGCGTAGGCGGCCTTCGCCTTTATTTATTCATTTCATTTATTTAGATGAACATACATATTTCTTATAAAATATGGAATTTCTTAGATACCCCGTAGGGCGCAAAAAATTGAGATATTATGATGAAACTTTGTGTAGAAACTTTTGTCACTTGTGGTAATTGACGTGCAAAAATTTAGCGAAATTGGTTTATGACCACGCCTACTTTTTAACAAAGATACTTATTGCTGGAAAACCCTTTGGGAATTTGTTACGTGATATCTTTGCAACTAGAAGTCAAAAAGGAATGAAACTTTGCACTAACAGCATTTATATACTTAGTTGGATGATTGAAAAAATTTTGAAAATGGGCGTGGCTACACCCACTTTATGCGGCACTCGTTTTATATAAAATACACCGTGTTTCCATCAAACGCAAACAAACTATGAAAGCATACAGCTGAGTATCTAATGTTCGATTCCACTCGAGCTTATGCTACCTTACTTGTTTTAATTGGAAACGTAGCCTCGGTAATCTCTCGCGAATCTAATTAAGCACAAGTTTAAAATTTTATTATTGGGAATTGTTGTTATTTGACCACAATGTACACAAATTGAATGTTATACATGCACTTTTTTGTTTTCTGTTGTAGGAAAATAAAACACTTTTTTATGTATTTTCACGGTCAATGTTTTCACTTGAAATTTTTCATTCCAATCAGAACTTATTTACCAACTTTTGCTTTCGCCCTATGGAATTTTTTCACTTCGACTGATTTGGTTTTTTTCTTTAGTTCTCAGTTCTTCTCATGTTCTTCTTTGTGTTGTTCCTTTACCATTTATCATTTTTGAAATCACGTTCCACATCGAATGCTGCCAAATGTTAGCTTTTTTAAGTAGTTCCATGATTCAACAATAAGGTTTTCGCATGACAACATACCTTCATACATAGTGGGGCCAGAAGTGTCATGCAAAGAGGAATGTAGAAGAATTTGAGAGTTTCGGCCCCTATGGAAATGCTAGGGTGCGTGTGTGTGTGGCATATGTCAACAAAAAAAATGCTTGTATTCGTGTGTTTATGAAGATTGAAGAAGAAGTCAGCTGATCTTATGCATTCTCCATTTGTTGCTCCATGAGTAGTTCCATGAAGAACAATGGGTACATTCAGAAGGCGCAACGGTGGAGCCAAGACCAATCCATACAGGTCGTCTGATGTGAAGCAGAATAGGTGATTACAGTGAGACGGCCTTTTCAAGAATGTCAAAAGCAGAGAAAACGCCAGCGAACACACAACCGAACATACAAACAGACAACCGAACACACAAGCTCTTTCCAAGAAAAACACGTGCAAGAATGCAAAATCAAAACAAAAGACGATAGTTTGACATAAGCTACAAACTCGCTGAAGAAGAGCTGCTCTCCCTTGCATGGACTTCTATAGTTAGGTTATGGGTGGAGCACAACTGTTGTGTAGATATCAGTAATCGGAAAGTGTGTGAATAATAAATGAAATGAAAATGAAAAAAATGAAATTATACAATTTTCGCCTTCTGAACGAGCTGATACATTAAATAAACCAATTAGTATTTTAATTATCCCCAACGTAATTGCCAATAATTTCGCGGCTTTGAAACATTTTTATTACATTCCAAAATTCATAAACACTATTTATATTTTTGTACATATGTCAAAATCGTAAGCTCAACCATGGTATAAGTATACCAGGTAAAACAAACGTCAAGTTTTCGTCGCCATATTAACCACCTGACAATTAAGCAGATTATGACATTTCGTGCTGCCATACTCAATGATAAAAATCCTCCATTAATGGCATTTTTCACTGCTTTGTTTTAAAAATAAATTGTAACCATGGTATTCATAGTGTTACGTATTTGTCGATAGCTGGATTATTTCTATAGGGTTCGTATTGCTGAATTGTTAAATAAAAGTCTTTATTTACTTCTTAATTCACACTGCTTTATTTCACGACTAAAAAGTCTACACTTGTTTTACTTCACTTGATGTTAACACTTCTACGGTTAAATTACGACTGACTCTGGAGCGCCTGCTCGCCGCCTTATATAGTCTGTCAAACGCAATCTGGAAAATTCTGGCAACACTGGAAATTATCTGGTATCTTCTTCTAGTTCTGGCACTTTCCCTAGAGATGTGTTCAATCATTTTAGTGATGTAAGTGGAGAACCGATTATATTCGCCACACTGCCCTCCACCTAAGTCTGATCGTCCCGATCTGACACATTACTTGTCCCAAATGCTGCTAGCCTTTCCAGATGAACCACTTTCATTTTATTCCTTGGTCTTCCAATCGTTTGTATGCGATACACAACATCGTTGAGCCGTTTAATCACTTTGTAGGGCCCTTCCCAAGTACACTGCAATTTCGGGGACAAACCTTTCTTTCGCTGCGGGTTGTATAGCAAAACTAGATCTCCCTCAACAAAACCTTCTGAGTTCATTGCCTTGTCGTATCTGGCCTTCATCTTGTCACTCATGATCTTTGTTCGCTGTCTTACAAGTTCATGTATTTCTCTCATTTCCTCTTCCAGAACGTTGTTAGATTGTCTGGCATTTATTCCCGCATCAGCACTTATCCCAAATTTCAAGTCAGCTGGCAGTCGAAGATCACTACCAAAGATTACTTTTGCAGGAGTCTGACCTGTTGTATCGTGTACGGCCGATCGATATGCCATCAGGAACAGAGGAATATGAGTGTCCCAATCTCTCTGGAACTTGTCCACCACTTTTCGTAAATGTTCCTCTAATGTTCTGTTAAATCTTTCTACCATGCCGTCTGATTGTAGATGCAACGCAGTTGTTCGGGTTTTCCTAATACCCAGTGTTTTGCACAGCTCCTGAAACACAACTGATTCGAAGTTCCTTCCTTGGTCAGAATGTAGCTCTATAGGTGCACCATATCTCGCCACCCAATTGTTGGTGAATACTTCGGCTATAGTTTCTGCTTCTTGATTTGGAATCGGGTACACCTCCGGCTGAAGTAATCCATGACTACCAGTACATATTTGTTTCCAAGTTTGCTAGTAGGAAATGGCCCAGCTACATCCATGGCAATTCTCTCAAATGGTGCTCCTGAGTTGTATTGTTTCATCAGCCCATGACTCCTGGATTTGGGACCCTTAGCCTTTATGCACACGTCGCAGTTCGCAATCCACTCAACAACTGTCTGACGGCAGCCGACCCAATAAAACCTCTTCTTGATTTTCTCTACCGTCTTTGTTACTCCAAGATGACCTCCACTTGGACCATTGTGTAGTTCATTTAACACATCCGGTATTCTTTTCCTTGGAACAACTATCAATGTTTTAGAACTTTGACCATCTTCACTCTCCCAAACACGATGTAGGCAACCATTTACCAATTGCAAACTATTCCACTGTGCCCAATATGATTTGGCAACAGGACTTTCTGCTGACATCTCTTCTTTTGATGGTCGTTCGTTTTGCTCCAAACCAATCATTACACGTGCCAGATCTGGATCTTCTATCTGACACTTCCTTAATTGTTCCGCATTCCATTCGTCTGTAGATGTTATTGTCATTAGCCGAACATCTATGATGTCTTCCTTCTCCTCAGCTTTAGAGCAATGCTTGCATTCAAGATTACATGGTCGCCGCGACATTGCATCAGCATTTCCATGGGTACTGCCTTTGCGATGGTCTATAGAAAAGTCATAATTTTGTAGTCGCTCAATCCACCTTGCTAACTGACCCTCCGGATTTCGGAATTTCAAAAGCCATTTTAACGCTGCATGATCAGTCCTGACGTGGAATCGTTGACCATAGAGGTACTTATGGAAGTGTTTGATGCATTCTACCAATGCCAATAGTTCTCTTCGTGTTACACAGTAATTTCTTTCCGGTTTCCCAATTGATCGGCTGTAGTATGCGATAACCTTCTCCTGTCCGTCGATTTCCTGTGACAAAACACCTCCTATAGCATAACCACTCGCATCAGTATCCAAAATAAACCTCGCTCCTGGAACCGGGTATGCTAGCATTGGAGCAGTACAAAGCCGATCTTTTAACGTTTGGAAAGCCATTTCTTGTTCCTTCCTCCACTCAAAAGTCTTATTTTTCCTCATAAGCTCCGTGAGACTATTTGCTACGCTGGCAAAATTTGGTACAAATCGGCGATAGTATGTGCACAGCCCAAGAAAGCTTCGCAATTCATGTAGATTCCGAGGTCTTGGCCAATCTTTTACTGCTTCTATTTTTTCGTTATCAGTGCAGATGCCCTTTGTAGTCACTTTATGTCCCAAGTATTTTACTTCTTTCTTGAATAATGCACATTTCTTAGGACTTAACTTGAGACCAGCGCCAGCTATTCTTCGGAAAACTTCCTCCAAATTTTTGAGATGTTCATCAAAGCCTTTTCCCAATACAATGATATCGTCCAGGTACACAAGACATGTTTTCCAGTGCAATCCTTTCAGTACCTGATCCATAAGTCTCTCAAAGGTAGCTGGAGCATTACATAATCCAAATGGCATCACCGTAAATTGCCAAAGACCATCGCCAACACTGAAGGCTGTTTTCTCCTTGTCTTCCTCTTTTACTTCGACTTGCCAATAGCCGCTTTTCAAGTCCAGTGTTGAAAACCATTCCGTTCCAGATAGCGAGTCCAAAGTGTCGTCAATTCTTGGCAATGGGTAACTATCCTTTTTCGTTACATCATTCAGTTTCCGGTAGTCAACGCAGAATCTCATCTTGCCATCTTTCTTTTTAACAAGTACTACCGGAGAACTCCATGGACTGACTGATGGTTCAACTACCCCACTGTCGCTCATTTCTTGTATAATCTGGCTCACCATTTGACGTTTCGCTAATGGAACGCTGCGAGGAGCCTGACGGATTGGCCTTGCATCACCGGTGTCAATGTGATGCTTCACAATATTTGTCCTGCCTGGTTTTGTACCATCCTTATCAAATATGCTAGAATACTTGGCAAGTAATTCTTTCGCCTTTCTTTTGTGATTCTCCTGCAGTTCTTCTGTCCAAGCATTTATTTCATTTGAAAGATCTGTATTGCTAGTAGAAACTTCTCCTTGGGATTGTTCGCAATTCATGATGATGTCAACCTCTTCGCATTTTCCCAATATAGCACCTTTGGAGAGTTTGATTGGTGACTTGAACTCATTAAGTACTCTTACTGGTAGTCGTCCATCTTCTTTTGTCATAGCCAGGGTTTTTCCAACAAGTACATCGGATTTAGTTTCTGTTTCTGCTTCGACAACCCACAATTTGTTTGTCCCACAATCTCCATCAATCTTTGCCCAAATAATTGCCTCGGACTTTGGCGGTATCTGCTGATTCTCTTCCACGAGCACTTTCTTACTGCTGCATCTCTTATCGTAGCCAAAATTTAGCGGCACCTCCAAGTTTTTGTAACTCATAACCTTGTTTTTCATGTCAATCTTAATGCCTTGGTCGATTAGGAAGTCCACACCAATTATGACTTCATCAACAATTTCCGCCACTATGAAGGTGTGTAGTACGACAACATTTCCAATTACAACTTCGCATGTAACTTCCCCTAGGACTTGGGTATCCTCGCCTGTTGCCGTACGCAATTTTGCTCCATACAATGGCCTTATTTCCTTCTTTACCAAGTCAGATCGAATGATGGAATGAGATGCTCCCGTATCCACAGTCAACATTCGCTCCATTCCGTCCACCAAACCACCAATAGTAACATTACTCGTGCTTCTTCCCAACTGAGAGACAGAGATTATGGGGCATTCCATTGTGGGGACCAGCCCACGCCCCTTTTGGCTGGCCCGCTTTAGTTTAACGACTCAGTTGATTTGGGCGCTTGTTCATACCCATCAATATTCCGCTTGCGCCCATCGGCAGTGCTGAACTTACTGGAACTATTGCTGCAGTGGCGTGCTATATGTCCTATTTTTCCGCATCTGAAGCATTTCACAGCATTACTTTTCTTTTTCTGCATTTCATTCAACGCCTCCCATATTTTGCTTAGTAAGTCTGGCGTTTCCACTTCCACACGATGAGCCTTGTAAGTGGGCTTGCTTAATAGAGATGCCGTTTCCTGTGTCAAAGCATATGAGACCGTTTCAGCGAAAGTTCCTTTTGGGTTTGCATAGGTAGCCCGCTTCGTTTCAATATCTCGTATTCCATTGATGAAGCTTTGAATTTTCATTCTTTCGATGAATTCTTGAGGTGCTCCTGCGTTTGCCAAATGAGCTAGCCTCTCAATCTCAGAAGAAAATTCTTGTAACGTCTCATTTGGTTTCTGGAAGCGATTCTGCAACTCCATTTGATATATCTGCTTCCTGTGCTCGCTACCATAACGTCTTTCAATGGCACCCATAATTGCGTCATAGCTGTTCCTTTCGCCCTCGCTAACAGTCTGTAATATTTCTGCTGCAGGTCCTTTCAATGCTACGAACAGGGCAGCGACTTTGTCCTCCGCACTCCAATTATTTACAACTGCCGTTTTCTCAAATTGTAGCTTGAATACTTGAAATGGACCACTTCCATCAAACGACGGAGGTTTTATCTTCTGTGTAGCAGTTGAAGCGACTGGACGACTTAGTTGAATATCCTGGAGACGGGCTTTCAATGCTTTTACATCGTCCTCTAATTTTTCTTGTCTTTCTTCAAGGACCTCCTTAACTTGTATAATTTTTGCATCCTGTGCCTTGAATTGTAAGGACATGCGTTCTTCTTGTGCCTCCAACTGAGCCGCAATGCCGGACACCTGTGATGAAAGTACTGACTGTTGCAATTCCATTTTTGACGTTATCTGTGCCTGTTGTTCTTCGATTTTTGTCGACATCTGTGCCTGTTGATCTTCCATTTTTGCCGATATCTGTGCCTGTTGTTCTTCGATTTTTGTCGACATCTGTGCCTGTTGATCTTCCATTTTTGCCGATATCTGTGCCTGTTGTTCTTCCATTTTTTTCGACATTTGTGTCAGCACAGCCAATATCGAGTTCATGTCTACGTTTGCTACTGACTGTGGAGCATCTTCCTTCTGGGTTTCTTCCTTTTGCACCTCTTCCACATCATCGTTGAAATCAAACTCATCTACATTAATGTTATATGCTTCCATAGCTACTCTTAACCTTGCCTGTAGTTCAATTTTATTGCCGGTGGTACTCAGGTTTCTCTTTTCTAACTCCCTTTTAAGTTCTTGGATTTTCAGATCATTTAACTTTGCCATTATTCTTATTTCGTTATCCTTGTCTCGTTATCCTTGTTTCCTTATCCTTGATTCGTTATCCTTGCTTCGTTATCCTTGGTCCTGGAATTTATTTAACAATTCCAATTCTGACACCAATTGTTACGTATTTGTCGATAGCTCGATTATTTCTATAGGGTTCGTATCGCTGAATTGTTAAATAAAAGTCTTTATTTACTTCTTAATTCACACTGCTTTATTTCACGACTAAAAAGTCTACACTTGTTTTACTTCACTTGATGTTAACACTTCTACGGTTAAATTACGACTGACTCTGGAGCGCCTGCTCGCCGCCTTATATAGTCTGTCAAACGCAATCTGGAAAATTCTGGCAACACTGGAAATTATCTGGTATCTTCTTCTAGTTCTGGCACTTTCCCTAGAGATGTGTTCAATCATTTTAGTGATGTAAGTGGAGAACCGATTATATTCGCCACAATAGTAACGAATTTTTTCAATTTGAATTGAAAGAAATTTTTCAATTTGAAAAAATTACACATCCTGCAGTAAATTTATTTCACTGCTGAATGATCATTGATGATTCTTCTGAGTACAATTTTTATTATTATAATTTTTTTTTTTTTGAAAAAAAGCAAACTATTTATATGAAAAATTCAGCAGTCTTTATTTGAAAGTACTAGATGAATTTCATCAGTGATTCATAAAAGATTCATTTCGGATTTTTACTTCGCATAATATCAGTTTGGCCGTACTACAAAGTAGCCCCTTTCCGGTATTCTCGGTGAGTTTTTAATTTAGTTTAGTAGTTACGCTCACTTTTAATTTAGGCTTTGTGATCACTTTGGTATTTAGTTTGGGGAGGTTTTGGAGATTGATTTATTATAACTCCATATCGTCGCATAAAGTGCAATACCGCGTATCCGCTACCACCCAAATTTTACAGGAGACAGTAAAAACTGTTTTAATTCAAAACGGTTCGGAATTTTGCAAACCCACATCCAAACCAAGGTAGATTTTTGGATTATATTCTTAATCCAAATATCTTTTTGGCGAAAAACAGTTAAATGTGCAGTTATTGGCTTACTTATGTATTTATAAGCGGTTTTGCGTCTTTTATTTTGTTCAATAGTGACGTATAGGCGGTTTTGAAGGCGTACGTAAAAACTTTTCTTCAATGAAGCAAAGTTATAATCCATTTCGTGCTTATGAAAGTATAATCAACTTTAGTACATTACAGTACAGTTATAAAGCAATAACACCTATTATTCGCGGTATTGGTTCGAAAAATTTCCTTAAAAAAGCGGTTTTGAAACTGTGTCATTATTTGGAATTGCGTTGTGTGAATCTCAAAATTGTTGCATGAATGGATGGGGACGGACGCCAGGAATGTATTTTTGATGAAATCTCATTTTTGGCAAAAATGTCACGCGGTTTTGCACTTTAAACGACGATATGCATGTACACCACCATACCAAGTGAGCATTCCAGTCTATATATGTATGTATGTACATATGTCCAATCCAATTACAAAAAAATATGTACCCTAGATTTTAACAATATGAGTTGCTTATTTCCGTGGTGAAATAATACCAAATATGGCTGCAAAGACGGTGATATAAAATTTTTCCAATTTCCGACGATACCCTTTATTCGCGGAGAGTGGATGAAGATTTGTGGAGAGAGCGAAGAGGAGCTACCGGAAGTTCCATAAATCTGCTCACTAGTGCCCTTTCTCTTTCTGTCCTTTGAATCCTGAAATACCCAAACTTTCAAACAAAAATCTACGCATTCAAAAAATAAAAGTCTGGCATCGCTATACTCCAAAACTGACATAAGATCAAACTTCAAAATTTGCTTTTTAATCAAAAAGACAGCGTCAAAATGACAATGCACATACCTGTATTTTTTATACCATGAAGCTCAACATGTTGTGTAAAGTGAGCGTAAAAAACATAAGGGGCATTCGCTATCCATAGCATAACCCTAGCACGTAGCACGGATTGCAAAGTTTTCCAACGCACAACAACAAAATACAGGCGCACAGAAATATGCTAGACGTCAAAAATATGCTACACCAAAACCTATGTATATTTATTTGCTATGAAGTGTAGGAAATTAATTGCGACCCTGCGTCAGCTGACATTTGCCAATTGCTAATTTCAATTTCAATTTGAGCATTCGAATTTTGTTTAAAATTTTATTTTTTGTGTGTATTTATTAAATTTACTAAAATAAAATGATTTATTTATTAAAAAGTGAGTGATGAACGCGTCCCTTTGGCTAAAAAGAAAAGCTGCTTTTTAAAATTTCCTACGACTATGCAATGGGGTGCTCTCTATGTGTAGCATATTTTGGTCTAGGATATTTGCAATCCGTGCTATCTTGCTAGTGAGCCAGCTCATCGAAAAATCGATTAAAAAAAGTAGATATATGGTCGATGTGCCATCGCCAAATGTGAAAATGATGGGCAGACCAGCATGGCGGCCAGTTTTGAAGGGCAGTTCAGCATGGCGGCCGGATGTGGTTGTTGTATGAAAAGGGACCATAATGACATGGTCGTAGAAAGCAGGACAGAAACGCAATTCTGGAATTGGGAATTGAAAAAACCAATTCATAATTCCGAAAAGAAATTAAGGCCGAGTTGCTAAAACGCAATTCCCAGAGAGGGCGTAAACGCCAGCCATTTCACGAATAACATATGTAAGAATGTAAAATCAACAACCTACAAAACAGAAAGAAGAAGAGCAACTAATATTGCATTCACGATCGTTATTGGGCCATAACAACTTCAAAATCAGCTGAGCACAGCTCTTCGACCTGTTTTAAACACATCCCAGAGTCATTTCACTGTTCTCCTTACACAATGGTAAAAAATTTATGATGGAAAAAAGTCTTCAAAATCACAACATGTTGTGTTGATCAGAAATACTCAACGTTGCGTTCAGAAGATAAAACACAACAGTTGCGCAACTGTTGCGCCACGGTTGCGCCTTCTGAACGTAGCCAATGAAGAAGAATGCAGGCGATCAGCTGACTTCTTCTTCAATCTTCATAAACACACGAACACAAGCATTTTGTTTTTGTTGACATATGCCACACAGACACGCACCCTAGCATTTCCATAGGGGCCGGTTCTGTCAAATTCTTCTACATTCTGTTTGCATGACACTTCTGGCCCCACTATGTATGTCGTCATGCGAAAACCTTTATTATTGAATCATGAGTAGTTCGCAAAGTTTATTCTTGGTAGTTCGTCAGAATCACGTTCCTGCAATCCGGCTCCGTTTAAAGCTAATTCACACGAACACAAAAATGCATCTTATTTATTTATTAATTAACATTGGATAACACGTACATATATATTAACTATATACTCTCACATCGATCAAATTTGCTGGGTGAAACCAGCACGCCGAGAAACATGATTGACGATACGGAAACAGAAACAAAATGCCAGTAATAAAGACGGTTTTCTCCGCATATATTGTTTTTTTTTTTTTTTTTGAAGGCCATGATTTTTTAGGGGAAAGGTATCTGGCAACCCTATTTAATAAGGTTGTTCTCCCTGTGTGATTTTGGCCTGGCAAATTTGCCGACATGACGTTAGTGTGATATATTTGCAGAGCACAACAAAATACACATGTTGTCAAGGTAGGCCCGGTGGCGAATTCAGAAACTACTTTTTTTAAATACAAGGGTAGAGTGTAATGTCAAAATCCAAGCGAATTCACATCATGTCCAATCGGAATGTGCGAGCCGCAAGCGAATTCAGATTTTAACCACGGCGAAATATCATTTTGACATTCGAATCTACCAATTACAATAACAAAATACATGGGGATTTTCTGAATTCGCCTATGCGCCTACCTTCGTAGATCAGCCTTCACAAGTGTCAGCTGTTTACGGATTTACGACACCACTCACATGGATAGCGATAAAGTTACGATAAGGTTAACGATACTGAAATATTTATTAAAGTGCAGACATTGGTGACTTATCTGTAACCTTATAAAACAGCTGATTCAACCAACCTTACGACAAGCTGTGTTACTAGTTATTGGTGCCTTATCGTAATTCTGTAGCTGTATCGTTAACTTACAGACCAATTGGATTTTGGTTAGCAACCCTAAATCCGTAAACAGCTGACGCTTGTGAAAGCAGATATAGGAAGGTAGGCGCATAGGCGAATGCAAAAACTTATTTTTTATTTGCAAAGGTAGATTAATAATATAATACAATGGCGCTATTATAACTCTGACGAGTTTTATGGCCGAGCTTCTCTCCCAATTCGAGGTGTGCTCCTTTTTGTTTTTCCTACTAATTGGGTGGACCTACAGTTTTATGCCGGCTCCGAACGGCGAATGCATTTTTTGTGAGAAGCTTTTTCATGGCAGAAATACACTCGAAGGGTATGCCGCCCACTGCCGAGAGGTGACCGCTGCTCTTGAAAAACCCAATAATTGGATTTTTACTAATTAGAAAAATTGTTTTGGTGTTTGGCTCGGACCGTGGTTTGAACCCGAGACCTCTGGCATAGCAGGCGAGCACTCTACCCACTGCACCACAGCGGCCACAGATTATAATATCAAAATCAAAGCGAATTCACATCTTGGCCAATAGTAATGGGCGAGTCCCAAGCGAATTCAGATTTTAACAAGGAGAAATATTATTTTGACATTACAATCTACCAATTACAATAACAAAATACATGGGAAATTTCTTAATTCGCCTATGCGCCTACCTTCCAAGATCTGCCTCGACAAGTGTCAGCTGTTTACAGATTTACGGCACCACTAACAGCTCACATGGATAGCGATAAAGTTACAATAAGGTTAACGATACTGAAATACTTACAAGTCACCAATGTCTGAACCTTTAGTCACCAATACTTTATGATCAACCTAACCCAACTTGACTTAAATTAGATTAACTATTATTCGTCTTTGCGAAGCAACAGGCATATGCTAGTTAAGGAAATAAAGAAAACCAGAAAAGTGGTTGGGCGAAGGTGAAAGTGAGTGAGTGTGAGTGACTGCGACACAACAGCCGTGTTTCACATACGGTGATCCTAACCCAGATAAAAAATTTTGCATGTAAATGCAACAACAAAGATTTCAGCTCGATTAAACCAGATAAATTGCTGGTTCAATTTTTGATCCGCCCTGTTCGATTTGTTTTTTCCGTGCTGATTTGGCAGCACGGTGCTTTTTTGATTTGGCAGAACTGAAAAGTGACATTTGTGTATGTATACATATATATACATATACCCTGCAGTAAATTTGTTTCTCTGCTAAATGATCATTCTTTGTTGAATATTCATCACTATCGTTTTGCGTTGGTGCAAGCGTGCAAGTTATACTGAAAAAACCAAACGAAATATCATCTAGGCGGTTATAAACCCACGAGCCAGCTTGTATTTCGGTAGGTTTTTTGACATTCGGCAGCTTTTCTGACAAATTTTTCAATTTGACAACTATAAAACAAATTATATTTAAAATAAAAAATATATGGAAATACAAATTTCAAATTTGCCTCTTGTAAGCTTCTACTTTGGCCGTAAGGGGAAAGAAGAAGTCCGGAAGAAAAATTATAGTGCGCACTAGCTTCTCCTTATAACATGGAATACATAGCTATCCCGCCATTTGAGTTTCATAATTTATTTCAGTAATTTTAAATACAAATTTCCAAAAAAATAATTTTTGAAATAGTTATTTTCATTTAGTTTGAAGTTTAAAGTCAATCAAATTGTTTTTGAGGGAGTATTTGTCTCTTTTCAACGTACAGAAGAATTGTTTTTGCGCTATTATAACTCTGACGAGTTTTATGGCCGAGCTTCTCTCCCAATTCGAGGTGTGCTCCTTTTGTTTTTCCTACCATTGGACAGTTTTATGCCGGCTCCGAACGGAGTCATATAGGCATGAGGAAAGCAAACCATTTATTTGAAAAAAATTCAGCAGCCTTTATATGAAAGCATTCACTGATGCCTTCTCATGATGAATTTCATCAGTGATTCATAAAGGATTCATTTCAGATTTTTACTGCTGGGTATATGTTGTGTATGTTTCTTCTTCTTTTTAGTTCTGTTCAAGTGCAGCCAATTTTCATTATGAGCCGGATTGTTTCAGTAAAAATTTATCTTAACCCAGACCCAGATGTAATGACTGAAATGCCCCTAACGAGTCACCGCATTTTGTATAATAAATCCAGATAAATATCAGGATCACAAAAATGTTGTTGCATTTGCTTGCAAAATGTTTATCCGGATCCGGATCACTGCCGCGGGAACTCACATGTAATGATTTGTTAATTTCCTGGTTAATTTAAACATTTTAAAAATGCAACTCTGATTGACGTGAAATTATAGGCTGGTGTCGACCTCTCAAGAATCAGCTCAAGAAATTTTTGGATTTATTTCTTGAGTAAAAAATAGTAGTAGGCAAGAAATTTTGACGTTTAGTAATCCACCGTGAATACCAAGTGAAATGAAGAAGAGCATAAAAACGTAAACAAAATAAACCTTTTTGTAAACATAAGCAATTAGTAAGTTCTTAAAAAATATTAAATAAAAGCTTTAAATATATGCTTTCAATATTTTTATTTTGTTGTTATTTTAGGAAATCATCGAAAGCGACGAGGATGACCTTATATTACTGGTAAACTGTGGTATATTGATGGCCGGAATGGAATAAAATATGAGAAATCGATGCCAACTATGCCCTTGCATCATTAGAAAAATTGTGCATTCTATTTTTCGTTTCTTTTTTGCAATTTTCACTAACGATTTTCACGATTTTTTTTCAACACGCAACAAACGTCAAAATTTCTTTAAGAAATAAATGCTCGATGATATATTTCTTGGCAAAACCTGTGTTGCTGTGGTCGCATAACGTTGAGAAAATAAAAGTTATTTCTTAAGTTTTATTTTTCCCTCAGAAAATAAAAGTTATTTCTTGAGTTTTATTTTTCCATCAGAAAATAAAAGATATTTTTTGAGTTTTATTTTTCCCTCAGAAAATAAAAGTTATTTTTTGAGTTTTATTTTTCGATCAGAAAATAAAAGTTATTTTTTGAGTTTTATTTTTCCCTCAGAAAATAAAAGTTATTTTTTGAGTTTTATTTTTCGATCAGAAAATAAAAGTTATTTCTTGAGTTTTATTTTTCCATCAGAAAATAAAAGTTATTTTCTGAGTTTTATTTTTCCCTCAGAAAATAAGTTATTTTTTGAGTTTTATTTTTCGATCAGAAAATAAAAGTTATTTTTTGAGTTTTATTTTTTGCTCAGAGAATAAAAGTTTCTTCAGTTTAATTTTAGCTGCAGCTGTCGATTTTGCTACATTAACACGTAGTTAAAGTTTATAAATAAAAATTTATTTATCTACTTTACCTATTTATGTGGCAAAATCTACAATTACAGCCAAATTAAACTGAAAAACTTTTATTCTCTGAGCAAAAAAATAAAGCTCAGAAAATAACTTTTATTTTCTGATCGAAAAATAAAACTCAAGAAATAACTTTTATTTTCTGAAGGAAAAATAAAACTCAAAAAATAACTTTTATTTTCTGATCGAAAAATAAAACTCAAAAAATAACTTTTATTTTCTGATGGAAAAATAAAACTCAAAAAATAACTTTTATTTTCTGATCGAAAAATAAAACTCAAAAAATAACTTATTTTCTGAAGGAAAAATAAAACTCAAAAAATTACTTTTATTTTCTGATCGAAAAATAAAACTCAAAAAATAACTTTTATTTTCTGATGGAAAAATAAAACTCAAGAAATAACTTTTATTTTCTGGGGGAAAAATAAAACTCAAGAAATAACTTTTATTTTCTGATGGAAAAATAAAACTCAAGAAATAACTTTTATTTTGTGAGCAGAAAATAAAACTCAGGAAATAATGATTAAAAATCAACTTTTTGGATATAACTCATAACCGTTACAGTCCCTGGTTTTAACATTACGACATACGTACATACATAAATATACACTCCGTGAAAATTGTTTCTGTATTCTGTGGTGCTGCTGTCAAAATCATAGTCCGCCATTGTAGAAATCATGTTGCGTCATGCATAACATTGACATAAGTTTGACATAAGCTCCACAATATGGATAAAAAAGTAGAAAAAAGTTAGTAATGGGCTGTTTAGTAAGTTAACCTGTATAAATTAGCCTTGCATTGGAGCGATATTTATCACGTATTCTACTTTGTGTCTTCTTTATGCTTATTTTGTTGTTGTACTAATTGCGTTTATCTAAATCTGTTGTGAATTTTAAGATTTCTATCCAAGAAATACTTTCCGATATTTTCCAAAGAAATTTTTAGTGCGATAAACTGTGAAAATTCAGGGTAAGATGATTAAAAGCCGAAATGAAAAGCAGAGATCAAGATAAACCTTGGCAGAGATTATGTATTATAAAAGCAATAGCCATAACCCAGGATATATATGTATTGTGGGTAATGGAAAAGACAAGATACGGTCAGAGGACAAAGGTGTTAAATGAATAACAAAACTTATATAGAGATTAGCGATAATTGTCTCAATGCTGAGTCTGCTCTTGCATACTCCCTTAATTGTTACCCTTCGCACCATTCAAAAAAAAGTGAAGAATTAATAGATTCCATCACAAGTTTTTTTCTAACTTATTGCAGACACCGCAACTATATAATGGATATAAGCGAAAACTTTGAACATCAGGAACCGCAACAACAACAAACGCCTGATAATGGCCAAAATCAACACCAGCAAATGCAATGCGAGCCACCTATATTTCAGGGGCCACTTTTAGCACCATCAGGCGTGCCTCTAACACAACCATTTGCTTTGCATACAACTACAAATGGATTTGATACAACAACGACGATAAATCAATCACCATCGCCGCCATTTGTATCAGCTGGGCAAGTCATTCCGCTTCCGGCACCACCACAAATGAAATCAGCGCTTTTAATGTCTCAACCATCAACAACCGCCATCACGGTGGAGCAACAGCAGCAGCACTGCCTATTGCAACAACAACAACAAAATCATTTAAGAAATGATGTTGATATTGATTCATTCTTATTACAGCAATTCAGTTGTTTAGGCACAACCGATCACGAAGATCTCGTTAGACAATTTCAAAGTCTCATGAATAATCAAATTGATCAGGATGCTGCTAAATTTTATTTAGAAATGAGTAATTGGTAAATATACGATATAAAACCCGGCAATCTTACTTGTATCACATTTTATTCATTTTTTAGGAATTTACAAACCGCCGTGGGTTGCTATTTAGACATTCATACCTATCAAGCTATACCTTCGATGAAGATCATACGCCAATCACGCCCAAGCGAACATCAGCAAGGATTTAGATTGCAAAATAATGGCACCATTGACTGGCCGAATGGCTGTTACTTAACAGCACACAGTCAGAAACAGCGCGTCGAAGTGCCTCCACTAAAGCCAGGAGAAACATGTGATATTTTAGCCGATATTCCCCCAAATCAACCAGCGCTTATGTGGAAATTATGTACACCAAATGGCTGGAATGTAGGAGGTAAGAGAGGGATTGTGTTAATGTTTTAAGCCGCTGGGGCTCGAAAACAGCTGAGTCAGAGTCTGTAAAGAGTCGAATTAAGATTCGTTCAAGGAATGTCTACTCTTAAATGTGAAATCACGGTTACAAGTTTTGATATTGCGGGATATGCTGTCTAAAAAAATAACAAATCTTGGTCGAATAAAAATCATGACGTTTCGGCGCTAAGAGCCGGCATTTACATAGCACAATATTTATTTTAGCATACATAGATTGTATTATTACTGTATTTTTTTTTTTTTTGTTGCTTACAGAGCCCATTTGGATGGTTCCACCGGGCATGGCGGATACACAAGCTGAACTCAGTGAGCGTATGTCACACTTGATGTCAGCCGATGCGTCCAATAGTGAAAATTGTCCACAAGTAAATGTTGTGATATCCGTAAATATGGAATAAGACACGCACAGTCGAGTGGTGTACTGAATGCAGCGTTTTTGATGTTAGATATACAATGTAATATATCTATATATGTATATGTATGTATACCCAGTTGGAATCTTATGCATACAACATAAATTTTGGAAGCATGAATTGGAGCTGTGTATGCATGCCAGTATAAATGCTCGTCTATTTCATTTTTACACGTATGGTTTCTCAGAGAGCATGCATACTCTAACCCCTCATATGTATCATATTGTATGCATACTCTTGAAAAAATGCTGAAAGCATGCAGAATCACTCATACAGCATATATCGGATGTATAGATTGTTTATACATACAAAGGTACTAATTCTGCATTAATAGGGTAGTATGAATGTTGCATTAATACAGTTTCAGTAACATTCTCATAGAATTATTAAAATTCCTATTAAAAATAATAATTAATTTCATTTAGCCACAGATATTATAACCATTGCAATTTGATTGAAGGTCATATTATGGTGGGGAGTCACCCTGAAAGATGTTTTAACACGAATAGCCATATTGTTAATCAATGTCTATGAAACTGAAGATTGGATACATCTCGGAATATAATAAAACGGTTAGATACAATCTACTGAAAATAAATTTGGTGGTTTTGTCCCACTAAACAGAGATAGAACTAACCCTGGATCATCTCGTTATATTTCTTTAACAATGCACGTCCACAATGCGTACGTTTTCTTACCAAAATCGATATGGTCAGCCCGTTAAGTTGCGAAAATATGCAAAGGAGGATATCAAAGGGACGGTACAAACTGCTAACGCTAGAGGTTTTGCAAAAGATTAATCGGGTAAATCTCTACGTATAAGCAGAAAGTGGTGATGACGATGATGATCGTTGAAATTTTTTCAAATAAATATTTTTGACAAAATGAAAATTTTCAAGACAAAACGTAAAATAAAAAAAGGAGCTCTCAGTATATTGAAAGAAAAATATCATAAAGTAGATAAAAAATTTATAATGCATACGCATGCATATCGCATGGATATTTCATGTATATATACAAATTATACACACCCAAAACTCATAAATTATTCATATTTTTCATGCATACAGCATTCATAATTTTATGTGAACAAAATTTATTTATTTTCACAAATCATGCTCTGTACGCACTTTTCCATGCACACAGCATGCATGATTCGTGTATCAATACATCTGATTTCAACTGGGTACATACATACATATACATACATATATGTGTATATATGATTTCTTTGTTTAACGGTTTTAATCGAGTTTTGTAGTTTCCGTTAATTTTTATTTGTGCAACACATATACATTATATAATTATATATATATTCATATGTATATACCCAGCCAGCAAGTTACCGTACATTTTACGAACATTTCGATTTACGAGCTATTCTCGAATCAGAAAACAATAACAAAAGAAACTTTTTTCTATCATGTCAAAAACAAAAAAGAAAACGAAAAATTTCAAACTCAATATTTTAAAAGTAAGTATGTATGTTTGTAAAATTTCTACATTTACGATAAAAAAACGGACGTAAAAAGATTCATAAACGAGTGCTTTTTCGATACATTTACGACACTCGTAGGCCCTGAACATTTTAAAGCGAAACAGTATTCGTAGGCGAATCGTAAACGGATTTCATAAACGATATTTTATTAGAGTTTTCTTCGAGAAAACATCAGTTTACGAGCTCGTTTACGATGATTTTGCTGGCTGGGTATATATCCATATAATATACATACATACATATGTATATAAAAATATACGAAAATTTTTTCTGCAATATGTCATAAAAAATTAGAGAAGAAAGAAATACTACATTGTTAGTAATAAAATTGAAAAGGAGTTGAATGTTTTACATTGTCGTAGGCCTTTAAGTATGAATAAACATACATACGTACAATGTAGAGGAGTTATATACATTTACATAGGTGCATTGAAACATAAAGTTATAAGTACATGAACACATTATTATATGCTTGCGTAAGAGAATGTCCTTACATACATACATATATTCATTAATCCAGAATTTTACAGGTGTATACATTTATGTTTAAAAACTGTTTTTATGCTCAATAAATAATAACGCATCTTTATTAATTTGAAATTTAGTAAACATGGAATTTTTTGGAGCTGGCATTACTCTTTTTTAATTATAAAAAGCGATTGCGCAGTTATGGTACCATATAAAATCAGAAGTGGAATACAACTCTGCAAACCGTGACCAAAAGTTTTGGGAAAGTTTCAGTCACATTTTTAAGGGCATTGGTAACTCTTGTGAACGTTTCATTTTTTCGTATTCCCAACTGTGTACTTTCAAACCCCATTCTGTCTATTCTATCTCATACACGAACGAGTAAGAGTTCGATGGTAACATTCAATTTCTTTTAGAGTTTCGGTCACACAAGTTTTGCAGTGAATATTGATGAGAATTTTAAAAGTATTTAAAAGACATATAAGTCGGAAAAGTTAAAATTAATAGGATTAACATCACAGAAGTTCTGTGACAAAACACAGAGTATTTCTTGAAGGTTTCATTGAAAAATGTTTAGTGGTTTGAAAATAAATATGACGGGCGCATTATACCGAAGCTGACCCTTGCACCCGGGTGCGCCAAGAATTACATCGTTACTTACCTTACTTACACATAACAAAAGCAATACCACATTAGTGTATTCAACCATTTGCTACCGGGTGAAGTACAAATTAATTCGCCACTTATCTGTAAATAGGTGTATGGATGTACAAAACATATTACACAAACATAAGCACAGTATACACTTCCTATATTATTTATTTGCCTTTTTCAATTTTGAATTCAATAATTTAAAAATCTTTCAATTTATTTACACTTTTTTTATAATTTCTTCCTCTTCTGATCTTAACACTTTATAGGAAACTGGTCACCAATTCTGTATGCGGGTTCCTACAAAAAGCTAGAAGTGAGAGTGACATTTTGCTCTCTCACATCTTCATATCCGCTCTTTTGTGGTAAATTCCTACGGTTCCTGCACTTCTCTCGACTCAACGAACGCTATTTATTGTGACACTACCTTAAGCATTAGGTCTGTTTGGTGAGATTTTGGGTAGAATGCTATTTTATGTCAAACTGAAGATAATAGGAAAAGTTCAACAAACGCATTTGTGCGAAATGCTATTTAGAGCCTATACAGGCTATGTTCAGAAACGCAGCATGAAACGCAACAGCGGCAGTGATTATTTTTTTGATGATTGTGATGAGCGCCGCTTCATGCAAAATTTACGTTTATGAACGCTCTGCTTCTACTACAAAAGCAGGTTGCGCTTCAAACTGAGTTTCTGAACAAAGCCACACACTTGCGATTCAATCGCTTCAGTCGAATTGGGCTGTTGTATGCAAATCCAACTGTTTCAGTTGTTCGACTAATTGAATGTAGTGTGAATTAGTGATGGGCGAGTCCGAGATGTTTTATTCGATTCTCTCGATTGTTGAAACATCTCGAATGCTCTCGATGGTTTTCATTCGTATTCGAGTCAAGTCGTAAATGGCCGTCAGTCGAAACAATCGCTAAAACATCTCGGACTCGCCAACGATTCCTCTCGTTTTCAAAGCAACCCTACAACATCTCGGACTCGCTGCAGAATATACATAATAATTGTTGTTGCCGCTTGAATATTAAAATTGCTTTACAAAACATACAGAGTGGTACAAATCTATTGCCGTTGTTGCTACTCGTAAAATTCATTTGTTTCATAAGCGTCTCACTTCAGAAAATTTATTAATGTTTAAATAATTAATTATTATTATTATGCACGACACTGTTTAGTTGTGATTGCAATAATGCAGCGTCTATGTATAGCATATTTTTCAATTTGGTTAATTTATTTATGTATTTGCCTCACTTCCATTAAAAATCCTACTTTCTTTATCAACAAACCTCATTCAGTTTATTTTATCAACTAAAACATATCAAAACAACATCCGGCCCGCCGACTCGGAACAATCGCAAAAACATCTCGCTTGTGTAGTCGAGATGTCATCGAAACAACCTACGACTCGCCGACTCGCCGACTCGGAACAATCGCAAAAACATCTCGCTTGTGTAGTCGAGATGTCATCGAAACAACCTCCGACTCGCCGACTCGGAACAATCGCAAAAACATCTCGATTGTGTAGTCGAGGAGCGAGTCAACTTTTGACTCGATTGTGATTTTGCATCGATGGCGATTCTCTCGATTGTCTAAACATCTCGGACTCGCCCATCACTAGTGTGAATGCTTCCATACATTCCCATGCAAATCAAAGCCCGACTAAGGGCCTTTTCACATTAGGGCCTTTTCACATTACTCGGTACGACATCGGATCGACATTTTTTGCTCGGTATTTTCGGCTTACCGAAACGATTCCGCGTTGCTGTGTTTTTCACACTTGTGGGAATACTTTCGGTGCGTAATCGGCAGAAAATAGGAAAACAAACATCGAAATTTGCAAAACAAAATTTTTAACTTCAACAAATCACTCAATAATAACAATGTCTTCTAGCGAAGACGAAGACATTATAACTTGCTACATTTACTACCGAAACGAGTTTTTTACTGACTTTGTTCTTCTTGTTTTATCACGCCGCAAAAATGTATGCAGTAATTCCTCAAATTTTACTGACCGGTCTTACCGCGTTGCGGTATACCGAAATTAATCCGCTCCGATTTCATGTATGCAACACTAATGTGAAAGTGCCAATTGAAATACATGTGGTCAGTAAGGTTTCGGTATACTTTCGGTAAAAACCAAAAATGTCGATCCGATACCGCACCGAGTAATGTGAAAGCGCTCTAAATCGATTGAGTCGCAAGTGTGTATAGGCTCTTAGTGTCAAAAATGACGCTTAGGAACAGTGTTGCCAGAACCTCAAAAATTTTGGTATCACAAATTGATGCCTTCATGGATCGTCACGCTTTCCTTTACCGATCCAGGGGGTGTAAAAACTGTTTATAAAAGGGGCGTTGCACCGCCCTCTGATCCTATGTCTGAAGTCGGAATAGTCCGGAGGCCGATAGTTTTCGAAATATAAATATTTGTATTTTCAAAATATCTTTATTTTGGTGCATAACTGGTTGAAAAGACCACATAATCCTCTTTCTGGGGCAAAATCTACGTACCCATCCACAGTAATTCTACGTGGAACACCTTTATTTTTTATCAAACTTTTGGTAGGACCACTGCCCATAGCAGGCATTTTGATTTAAAGGAGGACAGCGCGATAAATATTTAAGAACTGATTCAATGACTCCAAATAAATTCCACCCAGCTCGTTTGGCACATTGCATTTTATAGAACTTTTATATTACTCGGTACAGTACCCAAGTATTCATATTTATTTGCATTTTTTTATATTTTTATATTATAAAAAAACGATATCGTTAAAACCACGAAAGTAGCTTATTTTATTATTTTTAATTTTTTTCTGAAAAATTTTTCGGTGATACGAAAAAAACATGTAGGTATCAAATTGTGAAACGGGTTAGAACCCCAAAAGCAGCATATTCTATTAATTTTAATTTTTTTTTCACATATTTTTCGGTGATACGAAAAAACGATGAATGTATCAATTTGTGATACCAAATTTTTTGAGGCTGTGGTAACACTGTTCACAATTTGACACATTCTAGGAAATTACCCACACAAATTCTGTGTGCGGATTCCTACAAATAGCTAGACTTTTTTCTCGCTCACATCCTCTGATCCTCTTAGAGCCTATACACACTTGCGACTCAATCGATTTAGTCGAATGTTGATTTGCATGGGAATGTATGGAAGCATTCACACTACATTCAATTAGTTGTACAACTGAAACTGTTGGATTTGCAGCCCAATTTCATTCCAACTGAAACAGTTGTACAACTGCTTGATCAGCAAGGCGCCCTTCTACGTATTCACACTTGAGACAATTTAGTCGAACGACTACAACAACAACAGTGATATTCGTAGTGGAAAGAGTTGCCATGCTGACAGCACTACTTTTATTTCACTTTTGGTAAATTGTAGAGATTGAATATTTCAATTAATATTTTCAAAATGTTTAAAAACAAAAGGTTCGTTTCTTATTAACTACACCATTTCCAGATGGATTTTAGAAAGCGTTAACTGGATTTTAGAAAGGGGAAATTGGATTTTAGAAATGTCAATTGGATTTTAGAAAGGGGAAATTGGATTTTAGAAATGTCAATTGGATTTTAGAAAGCGTTAAAAGGATTTTAGAAAACAAAATTGGATTTTTGAAAGCGTGAATTGGATTTCAGAATGTGCGTTTAAAATAAATTTTACACAGAATTTTTCGAATAGAAATTCTTTATTGCGTATGAAAGTATAAATTAATAATTATATAAATTTTCGAAAATCCAATTTACAGTTTCTAAAGCCCAATTTCCCTTTTCTAAAATCAAATCGACATTTCTAAAATCCAATTTTCCCTTTCTAAAATCCATTTGGCTATTCTAAAATCTAATTTCCCCTTTCTAAAATCCAATTGACATTTCTAAAATCTAATTTCCCCTTTCTAAAATCCAATTGACATTTCTAAATTCCAATTTCCCCTTTCTAAAATCCAATTGACATTTCTAAGATCCAATTTCCCCTTTCTAAAATCCAGTTGACGCTTTCTAAAATCCATCTGGAAATGGTGTAGTTATAGACAAGAATTATCTAACTAAGGATATTTACTTCCGTTTTCATATGTTTCTTGATATTGTTGTTCTCTTCAAGTGTCATTAATCGCATTTTAAAATAGAAATAATGAAAATGAAATTTCATGAAAATTATTAATGGCTGATTTTTACTATTTTTCCGTTTCTTGTACTTCTGTTCGTTTCGCCTTTATGAGCGTAATTCCTTCCGTTTTTCTCTTTTAATTTACTTGACAGCTAGTTGCTAGTTTAATAAGAAACAAAGCCAAACAATGTATGCACTTTTTGTTTATTTTATTGTTTTTTATTTATTAATCAAGTTGACAGCTGACAAGAAGGTGCTTTCATGTAAGAATGCAGATAAACTTTAACAATTTAATACTTCATCACTTTATATGAAGACCACTAATGTAAAATTTGCTGAGTAAAATGTGAACATTGGCAACACTATGTCATTGTCAATCGCACGACTATTTAGTCTCAAGTGTGAATAGCTGCCACCGATTCGACTAAATAGTTGGAGTAGTGTGAATACAACAGTCCAATTCGACCAAATCGATTGAGTCGCAAGTGTGTATAGGCTCTTACTCTTTTGTGTTAAAATTCCCACAACTCATTCACTTTCATAGTGTAAAACGTACAGTGACTTAGCTCATCGAAAATCGATTAAAAAAGTCGATATATGGTCGATCTGCCATCGCAATTGAAGGGCAGACCAGCATGGCGTCAATTTTTGAAGGGCAGTTCAGCATGGCGGCCGGAGGTGGTTGTTGTAAAAATACATATATATTTCTCAAAAATTTAGGGTTGCTGCTCTCGTTTTTGTCTAATTCAGGGTTTCGTGGAGATTCTGCACCTCATAAACCCTGATGAAATCTGAGGAAGTGTTACCGTGTTTCAAAACTTTCGCAAATTTTTTTTCCATATTATTGTATTACAATATGAACAAATATTGAAATAAATAAAGTTGCTTTTAATATCAAAACGCCACAACTCTTTAAGCTTTATTTTAGTTTATAGTAATTTTGAACATCGAACAAAATTTTTGAGTGAGTTTGTTCATGCTAAGTATTTATTTCTCAAGCTTTGCTTGAATACAAACTGTTTTTATTACCAAATTATTTTTCTAATGAATTTTATGTAATATATTTTATTTTGTAAACAATAGCTGTAAGTTCGATTGATAAAAGTAAATTTTTTGCACATATATAATTAGATTTAATTGTATTTAATAAAAATTTTAGTTATAAAAAATTAATATGATACGTTTGCTTCCACATTATGGGCCTGTGTAAATCGGTAGCAAAGTTCCTTGGAATGGAAATTTTTGACAGATGTGAGGTGAATAAAATTTAACAACCCGGCAGGGCTAGTAAAAAATTTGACAAGTAACTGAAAATTTTTGAAGTCCAACAAAGGGTTTGACATACATACATAAGTAAAAAAGAAAAACAAAATATTGCCGAATTCGCCCTGCCATTACCATAATGAATTTGCCTTGACGCAAATCAAATCAAATTAACAATATGCTTATATTTAAAAAAAAAGGTGAAAATGGAAGCAGTAAGCCAATTTATCACAAAACATGGAAAACTGGCAAATTTTGATAACTTCGTGTATCCTTACTTTTTTGCTAACATTTCTCATTGAGAGCAAATATCACTTTACTCTCACAAACCTCGTTTATTACAAAACATGTAAAACTAGCAAATTTTGATAACTTCGTGTATCCTTACTTTTTTGCTAACATTTCTCATTGAGAGCAAATATCACTTTACTCTCACAAACCTCGTTGCTTGAGACTAGTAACTTTTAGTTTTGACAAGGGATGACGGAAAATCGTTCCACAATACATCGTAATTGATGTTCTTTAGGCCCACTGACTTGTTTAATTTATTATATGAAAAATCTGAAAAATTTCGGCTCGTAGACTTAGGTGATTTTAATATGTTTTGACAATCGACTCATTTATCAGTATAAAATTTTTAAAGTTGTGTCAAAAGGGTGCTTCTAATAATAATAACAATCGAACCGACATAAATTTCATTATAATTACAACCCATTATATTGATGATTGCAAAATGGACAACTTTAAATTATTTTGTGTGAAAAACCTATTTAATGCAACCCTGAGTGCATTTTTTTCCAGTGAAGATCTTCGTGAAATGTTCGTGAAAAATTTTTGAAAGATAAGTATTGTTCCAATAAATATATTATTAATTACATTATTAAATAATATTTTATCTTTATTTTCAGATAATGAGGCGATGCATCTGTGGCTGTGATATGGGAGCACCTTTCTATCCATTTCCTCCAGTGATAGATTCCAGGTAAGAATTATTTCATATACATATGTATGTATGTACATTCAAAACAATAATTAAAAGTGAAGTTAAAATTATATTTTTGCTTATCGGTTTAAACTTTATAATCGCCTAGGTGAGGCTTTCATAACCACCAAACGTGCGATATCTGCTGCGACTTCTGAGTTATGACTATATAGGAAAAGTGGACATGGTCATGGTCCCAATTAGCGATACCAACCGTCTCAGTCTGTATACCAACTTGCATTCCAAATTTCATCAAAATATTAAATTTTTTGGGCGAGTTATCAACTTTCCATGGCAGCATGTTTACCTTTAATTTCATACCAATATTTAATTAGAAAGTAACAATTTATATTTATTTATTTATATTTATATATAAAATCTTACAACTAAGGTACAATAACGTTTTTTATTGCCACTGCTTCAATTAACAATGTAGGCGCAGTTTCATATATGTAATTGCATTTAATATTAAATTAGTACAATAACACTGTTATAAAAATATTGAATCATTCCTGCTAGCATTTGGATTCTTTTGCAAGACGAATATGATTCAAGGGAACATCTATGATGTGGATTTTGTTCAACGGCTTCATCAACATCGCATGAATACGCTATACGAGCAGATCACTGCGATAAAATCCGCTTATTTTAATCTCAATCCTCAATTGGAGTATTTTCGCTAAGATCTGTAAATTTGCCTTGATATTAATCACGCAGAAGCTTAATAGCACGTTTACCATAGCCCATCTGTAAAGGAGATTGGGAAACTTAGGATTTGCTACAAACAAAGGCAAAAATGATAACGAAAATTGATAGTTTACCCTTTGATAATTGGGATGTGTCGCTATTCTAACCACTCGTACACCGGCCAACTTAGGAAACTCCTTATCGCCAAATTGTTCGGCAACATTCCTTGGTATCAGATCACCACTTGCCTTCTTACCGCGACCCAGTGATTCGCTTATAGTTTTTGAAGAAATTTCACCTTCAAGTGCCACCTGTAGAACGACAAGTATTTCCGGTAGTTGATCTTTGCGTTGTATGGGTCCCAGCAAACAGAAGAGATGATGTGCCGGCGCATCACTCATCATTTGCAAATCATTTGGACTGTTTTTGTAATGTGAGGCGACGTAAATCGACTCTAAACGATGCAGAAATGATTCGGCTGCTTTGTTGTATGAAAATAAAGCATCACGATCGATATAATAGAGTTCGCAAACATCTGGCGTTGGACACTCCGAACTAATATGCGGCACTGTAGTGGCATCCAAACAAAGCAAATTGATTAACCAAGATTCGATGTCATCACCTTCACTATAACGTATGGATTCCTCTAGTTTTATCTAAAAGAAAATAACAAATAGATAAGAAACTATTTAAAAACAATTGTTTTTTTTTAACAAAATAAAAAAGTACACACCGGCGGTGGAGCATTATTGTCTTTCTGCAGCTGCGACATCAATTTCAAACAGCGATCGTCCCGTACCCTCGTAACCATTTATTGTCGAAGCCATAAATATTAAATACGGACCCATCATTTTCTTTACCAAAGGTAATGGTATAGCAGCCGCTTCGTCTATCACCAACAAATCGGCCGCATTTAGTAAATGTGTATCGGAGTGTGCTATGTATTGAATAGTTTGGCGATTGGAACGTGTTATGTTTATGCGAATTATAGCCTTTTTGTAGTCGGGATTGGTGGAACGTATTATTGTATAATCGGGGGAAACTTTCCAATAATGTCACACGCCCCCAAAAAAACGACTTCTACCGGGTGGTAGGGGAAGGGAAGGGTGTTCTGAATCCGTAAATTTTAGGCGCCGGACGTACCTCGTTTTCGAGGAGTTTATGGTTAAAGTTTAGTAACTCCATATAAATTCAATAGATAAAGAAACAACTTTTGCGCAGAACACTTTTCTGCGTTGGCGGCCTTCGGCCGCGCTTATAAAAAATAACCCTGGGCTACGCCATCCGTCCGGACGTGTGCCCTAACCGTGGCTACCGCCACGGTGATGTCCTTCTGCGTAGTACACCCTGTGAAGTCGCTATTAGCAACATTTTTAATAAAAGTGATTTTAACGCAATATTGTAAAATTTATTAAATATATTAGTAATATACGTGTTGTGACTAAAATAAAGAGTGAAATTTGTTTTGTAAATGAGGAAATGGAGTTGTTATTGGTAAAAATTTAACAACTTTAACAAATTCCGGGAAAACTAGGTACGTCCGGCGCCTAAATTTAACTGATTCAGAACCTACTCCACCTCCCCTACAACCCAGTAAAAGTCGTTTTTCTCGGGGCGTGTGACATTATTGGAAAGCCAACCCTATAATCGGCATGTTCTTGATAATCGAGTGCGTCGAAACCTTTTCGGTTGTTTATTATTGTTTGCCACAATATAATATGTTTGAGCGATGCCAGTAGGACAAATATGAAACCGAGTGCATTAAACTGTGCTGATGCGTAGGTAAACATCAATATACCGATTGCAATTAGACCCACAATAAAAACAAGGAATAAGCTCTGCAATTTAAAAGCGAACTTTTAATTTTTCTACATTATTCATTAAATAATACGTGTATATGTACATACGTACCTTTTTTCCAATCGCAGTATTATTGAAAATATCAATAAAAAGGCAATAGATGATTTGGTCATTGTATACAAAGATATGGACACCAATGCTGCAGTATTCACCCACATAATAATTTTAAAACTTGTAGCTGAATTGCAAATTCCAGTGCCAATCTACACACGTACACACATACATACATACGTTAATATACTATTTTTATACCCGCAGTAATTCAATGCAACTTCTGTGTTGACGCTTATGTATTGCATATACTTTAAAGAAATTGGATGTTCTTATAATTTCAAATAGGAAATTTCTCTTTTAATGAATTTTACTGGCACATAAAGGAAATTATTGGCCCAATTACAATTGTAATATTATGTTGCTGACCATCATAAAAAATGGCTGCGTAGTAATAATACCCGAAGATGCTTGCATGGTTGCATATTTTAGCACATGGTTGCATTTCGATGTACTTTTTAGAAACTTTTAAAACTATTATTTTGTTTACAAAATTTTCGCAAAATAAATATAAACCTGTACACAAAACAAACTCTTATTACTAGAAATATGGTTTTATTTAACAATAGTCAATGAAAAGGTATTTTTTATACAACTTTTTTTTTGTTAATGATACTATTTAATTCTAAATTTTGTGACACTATCGAATGCAACTCAGCCAGAAATTGGGACCCTTGATACCAAATAAGCAACTCTTAAAATCAGCTGAGCACAGCTGTTTGACCTGTTTTAAACACATCTCAGAGTCATTTCACTTGT
Organism: Urophora cardui; assembly: GCA_960531455.1. Taxonomy (NCBI): domain Eukaryota; kingdom Metazoa; phylum Arthropoda; class Insecta; order Diptera; family Tephritidae; genus Urophora; species Urophora cardui. The sequence goes on from OY482671.1 coordinate 115,671,485, forward strand.
ATCCATTCACAATGTTCACTTTCCTACCGTCAAAAAACGCTATTATTTTGACAATTCGCCGCCGAAAGATGGGTAACAGAATGAACAAAAAACAAGGCAAATTTATTGAAAAACAAAAAATATCTGTCAATACGCCATGAGAATTGACGTTTTTAATACATTTGCAATATTTTGTTTAGTTTTATTTATACTCACTCTATAATTTCTTTGCTCTCCTAGTAGAAGAGGTTAGTCAATTATTATATTGATAAGAAATATTGAATAAATCTCAATTGAAAACATGCTTGGCTCGTGTTGGAAAGTAGCGAAGAAAAAAATTTTATAAGAAAATCGTGGCTGAATTAGTTTTATTTAGGTTTTAAATTAATTTGTTAGAAGCGAGCGAAATCCATTATGTAAAGTTGTGGGACTGTGATAACAAAAGAATTGTAAGTGAAAGATTTCGATTGATAGCAGATCAAGTTTTATCTACATATGTCGACATATGCATTTATTTAGTATATATGTATTTAGTAGATTCCCTGCAAAAAGTGGGACCACGTAATATGGTAGTACAGGACCAGGTTACGTTGTGACAGTTCCTAGTTACAGAGGTGGTTATACATATATGTATGTATATGGATTTGTATATTTCTACGTTCAATGAATGGAATGACCAAAGAATATAGTATTCTTTGGGAATGGCCTAGTCAAATTAATGAAGCCCTGGGATTGAGGGGAACTGGAATTACTGTGTATTCGTGAATTTTACTGATGTATATTAAAAAAAAATACTCATTAAAACTTAGCAAAGTTTCGTGGATGTTATACATTTTCATTATCCTCTATTTTTAATCTTATAGACACATTAGTTTAAATAAAACAATCAAATAATAAAACAAACGGGGTGAGCTAAATAAAACCGTTTAAAAAACGTGGTAATGCAAAGCCAAACTCAGAGTAATGCCGGTGTGGAATCGCCACCACCACCGCCGCCGGCGACAACACCTTCCACACGCAATCAATTACGTCCGGTCAAATACGATTATGCAGATTCTTTTGCATGCACTTATGCAGTATCAGTGGTGGCCGCTTCAATTGCCGAATTGGCTACATATCCTTTGGATCTAACTAAAACACGTTTGCAAATTCAAGGCGAAGCAGCGGCCGTGCAATTGAAGAAGGGTGTCCAAACAACTAAGGTGATAAAAATACATGTGTACTTTAAACCTTGTGATTAAATGTTTGTTGTCTGTATGTATGTATGTACGTATGAAAGTGAACTTTCGACGACCTTCACTACACACAGCTACCTTTTTTATTTCAAACGTATAATACATATACATATGTACATAGGTATCTTTAATACATCTTCGAAACCATTTAGAAGAACAACATCCATATATATATGTACATATATATGATGTGTTATTCATTTGTTCTTATTATTCGTTTGTTTGTTTGTAACTTCTAATTGCCACCTGGCGCACAGTGCATTCATTCTACTCCTCTTACTTTCGTTCTCTCTACCTGCCATTCATGGGCTAAAACTGCAGTATCGCGGCATGCTAGCGACAGCATACGGCATCGTTAAGGAGGAAGGCACAATGAAGTTGTGGCAGGGTGTTACGCCAGCACTATATCGCCATGTTGTTTACAGGTAATATAACTTCTAAACAATGGACAAAAAATGGTGTATTTCGAATTACCTGCCACGTATGTATGTATGCACACATAGAACATTAAAAACATATGTATGTACATATGTCCACCTTAAATTTTCCAGCGGCATACGCATATGCAGCTATGATTTTCTGCGTCGTAAATTGGGTAGCGATGAAAATGGCGTTTTTACTTTGCCTCTATGGAAATCGGCCGTATGCGGTGTAACCGCTGGCGCAGTGGCTCAATGGTTGGCCTCACCAGCCGATCTGGTCAAAGTACAAATTCAAATGGAGGGCAAGCGTCGCTTAATGGGCGAACCGGCGCGCGTTCATGGCGCTGCACACGCCTTTAAGGAGATTGTGCGACGCGGTGGCATAGCTGGCCTGTGGAAGGGCAGTATACCGAATGTACAGCGTGCGGCGCTTGTCAATCTTGGCGATCTCACAACATACGACACCATTAAACGTATGATAATGGTCAAATTGAGTATGCCCGATTGTCATACGGTGCATGTGCTCTCTTCGATTTGTGCTGGTTTTGTGGCTGCCATAATGGGTACACCGGCCGATGTGGTGAAAACTCGGATTATGAATCAGCCAACGGATGATAAGGGCAGGTGAGTTGGTTAATTTTTGATGTGTAAACATCTTTGCTGTAGCTACGAGTGATTTCGAAAAACAGTTAAAGTTTACGCGTAAACATAAATGACCTTTGTGTTAGTGCACTGCTGCGTCCGTGTGAATCGCTTGGCACTGTCAGTGGTAGGTAGGTAGATAGACATGTACTTACAAATGCTTGCATGCATAGTCGTGCAAATGCAAATATCAACAACAACAGCAACGAAGCGAAGTGAAGTTGTTATTGTTGTTTTTTTCTGCAACAATGCGACAAATAGGCAAAATAAAAAGGACCAACCTGTTTGAACATGTATGCAAATGTTTGGATATGCACACCTACATCTAGCTATCTAATTTTCTATGCAATATTGGTATTAAATGAAAGGTTTTGAGCAGGACTTCGATATGAAGCTCTCTTCATTGTGACCCCCAGGCCGGGTCTCCAGATATGGGTCAAAAGGAGCACCCGGAAGATCCTTGAATGTTTCTGAGCAATATTGGTATCAAATGAAAGGTTTTGAGCAGGACTTCGATATGAAGCTCTTTTCATTGTGACCCCTAGGCCGGGTCTCCAGATATGGGTCAAACGATGACTCGGATGATCTTGCATGTTTCTGAGCAATAAAAAACAAAACAACATAAAAAATCAAAAGTCAAAAACCAAAAACCAAACAAACAAAAACAACAAAATAGTAGCAGTCACAATGACAACAAAAAATTATAAAAACGATAGTCGGAATAAATATCCGATTTGGAAACAGTTTACACATCAATATTCATGAATACCCGTTATTCACGCTTTAATTTTTTTTTATGAAATTGAAGGTACATAATATGTATATATATGAATATGTAGTACATTATGTATACATATGTTAATTTTATAAAATTAAATGCTTTCAGAGGCCTACTATACAAGGGCTCAGTTGATTGTTTGCGTCAAACAGTGAATAAGGAAGGATTTGCAGCACTTTATAAAGGTTTTTTGCCGTGCTGGATACGTATGGCGCCATGGTCATTAACATTTTGGCTATCGTTCGAGCAAATTCGCAGCATGATTGGTGCATCTGGTTATTAGTTATAACTATAGAATGTTAGTTTACTCATGTTAAGTGTTTTATAGGCGTTGCTGGTGTTATTTCAAGCATTCGTGCGTATCTGAAATGAATGGAGTCGTAAAATCTGCCTACTCCTGATAGAACAAACGTACATGTGATTAATTAGAGTTGGTCAACTATACATAAGTACGAACTAAAAATGTGTTACTTTTGCTTGATGTACATTTGCATACATATGTACATATACCCAGTGTTTAAAAAACTGGCATAAGTTTCATTTCTGTTGATTTTGATTTTGATTCCGCTTTTAAAAAATCAGAAGTCGCAGTTAATCAATATGAAAAAATATGAAAATGAACGATTTTGCCTGATTTTGATTTTGCGCTGATTTCATATTGCTCAAAATCAAAAGCAGCCAAATATCAAAATTAGCGAATTTGCCTGATTTTTATTTTGCGCTGATTTCATATTGCTCAAAATCAAAAGCGGCCTGATTTCAAAATGAACAATTTTGCCTGATTTTGATTTTGTGCTGATTTCATATTGCTCAAAATCAAAAGCGGCCTGATTGCAAAATGAACGATTTTGCCTGATTTTGATTTTGCGTTGATTTCATATTGCTCAAAATGAAAAGCAGCCAAATATCAAAATTAGCGATTTTGCCTGATTTTCATTTTCTGCTAATTTTGTTTTTGTGCTAATTTCATATTGCTAAAATCAAAAGCAGCCAAATATCAAAATCAATGCTTTCACAGTTTTGCTATTTACGCTTACATGCGCATACATACATATGTATGTGTACAAACGTAATACAGAGGGTAAGAAATTACGTACATACACACATGTGTTCATGTAAGCGTAAATAGCAAAACTGTGAAAGCATTGGTTTTGATATTTGGCTGATTTTGATTTTAGCAATATGAAATTAGCACAAAATCAAAATTAGCAGAAAATGAAAATCAGGCAAAATCGCTAATTTTGATATTTGGCTGCTTTTCATTTTGAGCAATATGAAATCAGCGCAAAATCAAAATCAGGCAAAATCGTTCATTTTAAAATCAGGCCGCTTTTGATTTTGAGCAATATGAAATCAGCGCAAAATCAAAATCAGGCAAAATCGTTCATTTTGAAATCAGGCCGCTTTTGATTTTGAGCAATATGAAATCAGCACAAAATGAAAATCAGGCAAATTCGCTAATTTTGATATTTGGCTGCTTTTGATTTTGAGCAATATGAAATCAGCGCAAAATCAAAATCAGGCAAATTCGTCATTTTAAAAAGCGACGAATATCAAAATCAAATAAAATCAAACATTTCACGACTTTTGCTAATTCCGACTGCAGTTTTTTAAACACTGCATATACCCTTAAGTGTGTATTTGGCTGCTAACAATATTCTGTCTACTTTTTATTTCATTTATTTTTATATTCACGCATGCATAATCAGCGATAAGAGATGAAATTGAATTAAAGAAATGTTTAAACAACTAATTAAAACATAATTTGGAAGCAGTAACGATACGAAATATGTATATATACATACATGCATGCATACATAATTGTTTGTTGTTGAAAATCTAAAAAAAAAAAATGCTTATACACTCATTAGAAGCAACAGGATATGTATCTGCGTACATATTTATGGATATGAAAGACCATATAAGGCAATTTGTATACAAATTTATAAAAGCTAAATAAGAAATAATCTATTAATCAAGTGAAGCCTTATGTATTGCAGCAGTATATACACATATATGTACATACCTACATACACACTCATATAGTGAGTGTCGACTGAGATACATACATAATCGACTGTAGATCGACCAAAGAGCATAGAAATATAATGCGCTTTGGTTGATTAACAGTCAATTATCTAACTCACTCGAGACTCGCAATAGGGGTGATAGTATACATATAAGTAGTTAGGTCGACAATATTGTACATATACAATGTAAATATGTAATAAAAAGTAATTTTTTACATGCAAACACTATCACCCTTATTACGGTTGTCGTCGTCGACACTCGCTCGACGCTGTCGGCGACGACCTATCAAAATCGGTATTACGTATGGTAAAGTCGATAACTTGTGACAACTATCGAAACATATTTGGTATCAGCCAAGTCGACGTCGACGGTCACTCGTTGCCATTTTCGTCGACGCGGTGTTTAATGGTGACAAGAAGAAAATTTAGTATGTATGCATTTTTGTTTTTAAAATTTTATTACGGGAGTGTTAAAATTAGTAGAACTAACATCTGCAGAATATTTCCTGCTCGTTTTATTGAAAAATTCCCACTAATTTAAAAATAAATTCGGTGAGCGCACATACCGGAGCCGACACATACACCCTTATTACGGTTGTCGTCGTCGACGTCGTTGTCACTTTTCAGTCGACATCACGTCGTCTCGACGTCGTCGTCACATCGACGCAAAATCGGTATTAGCTAAGCGTATTGAGACGACGTCGACTGTTTATCGGTAAACCGAATGACGAAAGTACCATCCCTATAATTTCTGCACTAGCTGCTTGATTTTATTTAGAATCTGTGCGCAATTTTTTCCGTATTTTTAATCTGTGCTATTTAGATAATTTCACCCTTATTACGGTTGGCGTCGTCGACGTCGTTGTCACTTTTCAGTCGACATCACGTCGTCTCGACGTCGTCGTCACATCGACGCAAAATCGGTATTAGCTAAGCGTATTGAGACGACGTCGACTGTTTATCGGTAAACCGAATGACGAAAGTACCATCCCTATAATTTCTGCACTAGCAGTTTGATTTTATTTACAATCTGTGCGCAATTTTTTCCGTATTTTTAATCTGTGCTATTTAGATAATTTATTTCTTTATAATAAATGTATTTTGCATATGATTCATCAAGTTTTAGCGATGAACATAGCAATGAAGTGCTCGAGTAATTAATAAATAAAAGAATATACATATGTATGTATGTACATAAATATTTAATAAATTAGTTTTCTCCTCAATCTTTCTTAAAGGAGGTGCCAAGGCATTCAATTTAATGGTGATTGCTTCTCAATGTTGTAAAAAATTAGTTGGTATCGTACCCGATTGAAAACCTTTCACCCTTATTACGGTTGTCGTCGTCGACACTCACTCGACGCTGTCGGCGACGACCTATCAAAATCGGTATTACGTATGGTAAAGTCGATAACTTGTGACAACTATCGAAACATATTTGGTATCAGCTAAGTCGACGTCGACGGTCACTCGTTGCCATTTTCGTCGACGCGGTGTTTAATGGTGACAAGAAGAAAATTTAGTATGTATGCATTTTTGTTTTTAAAATTTTATTACGGGAGTGTTAAAATTAGTAGAACTAACATCCGCAGAATATTTCCTGCTAGTTTTATTGAAAAATTCCCACTAGTTTAAAAATAAATTCGGTGAGCGCACATACCGAAGGCGACCCAAAGGTTTTCAATGGGGTACGATACCAACTAATTTTTTACAACATTGAGAAGCAATCACCATTAAATTGAATGCCTTGGCACCTCCTTTAAGAAAGATTGAGGAGAAAACTAATTTATTAAATATTTATGTACATACATACATACATATGTATATATGTATTTCAACTAAAATATTTTTTCTTTTATTTATTAATTACTCGAGCACTTCATTGCTATGTTCATCGCTAAAACTTGATGTATCATATGCAAAATACATTTATTATAAAGAAATAAACACCCTTATTACGGTTGTCGTCGTCGACACTCGCTCGACGCTGTCGGCGACGACCTATCAAAATCGGTATTACGTATGGTAAAGTCGATAACTTGTGACAACTATCGAAACATATTTGGTATCAGCCAAGTCGACGTCGACGGTCACTCGTTGCCATTTTCGTCGACGCGGTGTTTAATGGTGACAAGAAGAAAATTTAGTATGTATGCATTTTTGTTTTTAAAATTTTATTACGGGAGTGTTAAAATTAGTAGAACTAACATCTGCAGAATATTTCCTGCTCGTTTTATTGAAAAATTCCCACTAATTTAAAAATAAATTCGGTGAGCGCACATACCGGAGCCGACACATACACCCTTATTACGGTTGTCGTCGTCGACGTCGTTGTCACTTTTCAGTCGACATCACGTCGTCTCGACGTCGTCGTCACATCGACGCAAAATCGGTATTAGCTAAGCGTATTGAGACGACGTCGACTGTTTATCGGTAAACCGAATGACGAAAGTACCATCCCTATAATTTCTGCACTAGCTGCTTGATTTTATTTAGAATCTGTGCGCAATTTTTTCCGTATTTTTAATCTGTGCTATTTAGATAATTTCACCCTTATTACGGTTGGCGTCGTCGACGTCGTTGTCACTTTTCAGTCGACATCACGTCGTCTCGACGTCGTCGTCACATCGACGCAAAATCGGTATTAGCTAAGCGTATTGAGACGACGTCGACTGTTTATCGGTAAACCGAATGACGAAAGTACCATCCCTATAATTTCTGCACTAGCAGTTTGATTTTATTTACAATCTGTGCGCAATTTTTTCCGTATTTTTAATCTGTGCTATTTAGATAATTTATTTCTTTATAATAAATGTATTTTGCATATGATTCATCAAGTTTTAGCGATGAACATAGCAATGAAGTGCTCGAGTAATTAATAAATAAAAGAATATACATATGTATGTATGTACATAAATATTTAATAAATTAGTTTTCTCCTCAATCTTTCTTAAAGGAGGTGCCAAGGCATTCAATTTAATGGTGATTGCTTCTCAATGTTGTAAAAAATTAGTTGGTATCGTACCCGATTGAAAACCTTTCACCCTTATTACGGTTGTCGTCGTCGACACTCACTCGACGCTGTCGGCGACGACCTATCAAAATCGGTATTACGTATGGTAAAGTCGATAACTTGTGACAACTATCGAAACATATTTGGTATCAGCTAAGTCGACGTCGACGGTCACTCGTTGCCATTTTCGTCGACGCGGTGTTTAATGGTGACAAGAAGAAAATTTAGTATGTATGCATTTTTGTTTTTAAAATTTTATTACGGGAGTGTTAAAATTAGTAGAACTAACATCCGCAGAATATTTCCTGCTAGTTTTATTGAAAAATTCCCACTAGTTTAAAAATAAATTCGGTGAGCGCACATACCGGAGCCGACACATACACCCTTATTACGGTTGTCGTCGTCGACGTCGTTGTCACTTTTCAGTCGACATCACGTCGTCTCGACGTCGTCGTCACATCGACGCAAAATCGGTATTAGCTAAGCGTATTGAGACGACGTCGACTGTTTATCGGTAAACCGAATGACGAAAGTACCATCCCTATAATTTCTGCACTAGCTGCTTGATTTTATTTAGAATCTGTGCGCAATTTTTTCCGTATTTTTAATCTGTGCTATTTAGATAATTTCACCCTTATTACGGTTGGCGTCGTCGACGTCGTTGTCACTTTTCAGTCGACATCACGTCGTCTCGACGTCGTCGTCACATCGACGCAAAATCGGTATTAGCTAAGCGTATTGAGACGACGTCGACTGTTTATCGGTGAACCGAATGACGAAAGTACCATCCCTATAATTTCTGCACTAGCTGCTTGATTTTATTTAGAATCTGTGCGCAATTTTTTCCGTATTTTTAATCTGTGCTATTTAGATAATTTATTTCTTTATAATAAATGTATTTTGTATATGATACATCAAGTTTTAGCGATGAACATAGCAATGAAGTGCTCGAGTAATTAATAAATAAAAGAAAAAATATTTTAGTTGAAATACATATATACATATGTATGTATGTATGTACATAAATATTTAATAAATTAGTTTTCTCCTCAATCTTTCTTAAAGGAGGTGCCAAGGCATTCAATTTAATGGTGATTGCTTCTCAATGTTGTAAAAAATTAGTTGGTATCGTACCCCATTGAAAACCTTTGGGTCGCCTTCGGTATGTGCGCTCACCGAATTTATTTTTAAACTAGTGGGAATTTTTCAATAAAACTAGCAGGAAATATTCTGCGGATGTTAGTTCTACTAATTTTAACACTCCCGTAATAAAATTTTAAAAACAAAAATGCATACATACTAAATTTTCTTCTTGTCACCATTAAACACCGCGTCGACGAAAATGGCAACGAGTGACCGTCGACGTCGACTTAGCTGATACCAAATATGTTTCGATAGTTGTCACAAGTTATCGACTTTACCATACGTAATACCGATTTTGATAGGTCGTCGCCGACAGCGTCGAGTGAGTGTCGACGACGACAACCGTAATAAGGGTGAAAGGTTTTCAATCGGGTACGATACCAACTAATTTTTTACAACATTGAGAAGCAATCACCATTAAATTGAATGCCTTGGCACCTCCTTTAAGAAAGATTGAGGAGAAAACTAATTTATTAAATATTTATGTACATACATACATATGTATATTCTTTTATTTATTAATTACTCGAGCACTTCATTGCTATGTTCATCGCTAAAACTTGATGAATCATATGCAAAATACATTTATTATAAAGAAATAAATTATCTAAATAGCACAGATTAAAAATACGGAAAAAATTGCGCACAGATTGTAAATAAAATCAAACTGCTAGTGCAGAAATTATAGGGATGGTACTTTCGTCATTCGGTTTACCGATAAACAGTCGACGTCGTCTCAATACGCTTAGCTAATACCGATTTTGCGTCGATGTGACGACGACGTCGAGACGACGTGATGTCGACTGAAAAGTGACAACGACGTCGACGACGCCAACCGTAATAAGGGTGTATTTGTTTTCTTTTATATTCAGCAAATTAGTTGCTACATACACACATACTATTTAACTTAAATAAATACTTTTTTTTTGGCATAGCAGATTAAGCGGCATAGTTTTTTTTTATATTAACAAAACCCAACTTTAGCGGAAAGTGACATAAATAAAAATGGTATTGTTACAATTTTCTAAAGGAATTTGTACAATTATTTATCCCGCCAGTGTAACATACAAAATTTGAAAGTTCTGTAATTTTAATTAGTTAAACCTTAAAAATTATAAAGCCACAATCTATTTTCCGTGCTTACAACATTTTTTTTAATGACTAGAATGCTTGACTATTACTATTCTAAACCTAATGCGTAATTGATGCCTTGTACTATGAAGAAAATAAGTGGCTGCCAAGCCACTAGCCATCTTATCCAATCCAGTAAACGTCCAAAGAGTAGATGTGGTCGTTCCCAGCTGTAAATAAATTAGAGTATATATACGAGTTTAATATAGCATTTTCAGGTCAAATGAAACCTTTTTCAAGTCAAGTGAAACTTTTTTCAAGTCAAGGGAAACCTTTTTCAATTTAAGTGAAACTTTTTTCATTTAAAATGAAACCTTTTCCATTTCAAATGAAACTTTTTTCATATAAAATTAAACTTTTTTCATTTCAAATGAAACCTTATTTGGTTAATGCAATAATATTCCTATATAAAGATTTTGTACACGGCTTTTATAAGTCGAAAGTTATTGAACTTTGAATGTTAATAGTGGTAACTAAGTATGTACAACAATATATATGTTGTATAGATATTTGCAAAATAATCACAACAATTTAGTTGTTTAATTTTCGTTTCGTTATTTTTATATACATTGTACATATATACATATGTTTTAAAATTAGATCAAGATTTTTCAGCAGACATTCTTGAAGTTATCATAAATTTGGAGTCTGATATGATTCCGAAATATATAGGTGTGAAATATGGTGGATTAGGTTCATGCGACCAACGCAAGGATGGAAATACTTTCATTTCTGATCCCTAAATGAGCTCATAATGAGTGTAAGCGCTTCGATTTAGGAATCTTTACTGACGCCTATATGAGTCCAGTTTGCTGGGATATTAAGCTCTCCTAATTCGGAGTGTGATAGAAACTCCGTAAAGTCCTGAAAATAGTTGGGTGGTTAACTGAGCTTACATTTCAATGTTTTTGTTGTTGTTAGTTACTACTACTGTATATAACGGTGGATCCACTACCTACCAACCTTCAGAGAACATGGAACAAATCAAATTAATATATTCCTTTATTCTATGTTCTCTTTCTTTCATAAATATTTCACTTTTTAATGCCTTCGAAAAAAAGAATAAAAAAATTTAGCAAAAATATTTTGAACTTTTCTGCGTTCACATTTATTTATTTAGATCAACTAGCGTTGAAGAACTTATGCCAATAGTCGCGGCATTAAAGAATAAGTATGGTGGAAAAAAGCTCCTAACGGAAGGCGTATGGAAAGACAGCATGGAGTATCTGGGATACACTTATACGTGTATAGTTAATGAAAGCTTCAGTAATGGCATATTTCCACAATATTGGAAAACGTCGACCATAGTACCTGTACAAAAAGTCAAATGAACAGATAAACCAGAAGAGATACGACCAATAAATACACTCCCTAGCGATGAAAAAATGATCGAAATGATCGCTAAAGAACAATTAAATGAGTATGTTATCAAACACGATATTATAATAGGTGAGCAATCGGGGTTTAGATCACGACACTCTTGTGAAACAGCACTTAACCTAGTAATAGCAGAGTGGAAGGAGAGCAAGCCTAAAAAACTATTAACAATAGCAGTTTTTCTGGATCTGAAAAGAGCCTTTGAGACTGTAGACAGGGACATCCTATTGATAAAGTTGGGTAATATTGGAGTAGGAGAACTGGCATTGAAATGGTTTAAGAGCTACCTTAGCGAAAGGAAACAGAGAACAATAATAGGGAATGCATTATCACCAGAAATAAACGTCGAAATAGGCCTACCTCAAGGATCAGTCTTAGCAGCTCTTCTGTTTATCATATATATAAATGATATAAAAAGTTGTCTTGAGCATTGTAAAATAAGGCTATTTGCGGATGATGCATTGTTGACAGTAAGCAGCTTATCTCTAGACGAAGCGATATCAAAAATGCAAGAAGACTTAGAGTCGATTTATAAGTGGCTATGCCGCAACAAACTTAAAATTAATATCGAAAAAACAAAGTGGATGATAATGAGAAAAAAATCAACTGATGTTAGTAATGTTTCATTGGAAATATCGAATACACCTATAGAGAGAATAAACAAATATAAATATTTAGGGGTTATAATAGATGATGAACTAAACTTCGATGAGCATCTAAAGTTTATAGAAGGGAAATTATCTAAAAATGTTGGATTTATGTTCAGAGCATGCAAGCATATCAGCAAATACTATAAAACAATTGTTTATAAATCCATTGTCATGCCACACCTTACGTACTGCCCCACTGTATTATTTATGCTAGCAGACTCGCAGATATCAAAACTTCAGAAAAAGCAGAACAAAGTAATGCGATTCATAACAAAGAAGAGATATGACACTCCAATTCAGGAGCTACTGGATACTTTGAACTGGCTCAGCGTTAAGCAAATGATAAAATACTACACCCTTAAATTTATACATAATATAAAGCTAGGAAATCTGCCGACTTATTTAAATGATCGTCTGACTTACAACAATGAGATTCACACCTATGAAACAAGAAAAAGGTACGATTTTCATTTACCAGCGGTACGAAGTGAATTCGATAAAAAAAAGTATATACTATGAAGGGGTAAGAGAGTACAATGAATTGCCAAGCAATATAAAAACCTGTATTAACTTAGATGAGTTCAAAAAATTACTAACCATATATTGCAAATCATTACCAATTCGATAACTAATTCCGTGATATTCCTATCTTTTTTCTTTCTTTTTCTCTATCTTTTCGTGTCGGCCGGGTGACGGCTCGTGGTGGAGTTAAAGCCTGTATGGAGAAATGACGTTCCCTCATGAACGTCGAATTCACGTCCCTTCTGACGAATTAATACATGAGACGTTCTCTTGCGAACGATAAAAAATCCGTCCCTTATGACGGCAGGAAATGGAAATATCTTGTGAAGGACAGCAACACCCGTCCCTAATGACGGGAAGGCATGTAAATGTACCTTATATATATATATATATATATATATATATATATATATATATATATATATATATATATATATATATATGAATTGTATTCTCGATCTAGGCTAAATAAGCCGTAACAAATAAATAAATAAATAAATAAATAAATAAATAAAAATTACCATTTGACATAATTTTGTAATGCACAATGCCATCGATTATTTTGCAAATATCTATACATACATGTATATTATTGTACATAGTTACCACTATTAACATTCAGAGGTGAATAACTTTCAATGTTTAAAAGCCGTGTATAAAAACTTCATATAAGAATAGTATTGTATTAACTAAACAAGGTTTCGTTTAATTTGAAAAAGTTTAATTTGTAATGAAAAAAGTTTCATTTGAAATGAAAAACGTTTCATTTTAAATTAAAAAGGTTTCACTTAAATTGAAAAACGGTTTTATTTTATTTGAAAAACGTTTCACTTAATTTGAAAAAGGTTTCACTTGACTTGAAAAGAGTTTCACTTGACTTGAGAAAGGTTTCATTTGACCTGAAAATGCTATATAAGTTATTTATAATCATCAGGCGTGGTTATTGTGATATTTGTAGTTAGTAAACTTACGGATGACGAAACATTAGTTTAAGATCGACTTTCTCCTTGCAATAAGGACAGGTTTGTTTTTTGCCCACTATACACCAACCACGTATACATGGCTCATGGAATTTGTGAGCACATGACAGCTTATAAATTTTCTCTAAGGATGCATCGCTTGTTTTCAGAGGATTGCCGCAAACTGCGCATACGTTATCGTCTAAGTGGCGAGTGGGTATTCCTTGTGGAGTATAATACTGAAATATAGAAGTAAATTAATATGACATAGTATGTATATGTATGTACTTTTGTTGCACTTACTCCAATGTGAGCTGCCATTTTTTCTGTACAAATTTCTGATACATCACGTCCTAATACACCAAAGTACGCACCATAGAACATTACTATCATGCCAAAATCCATCCAAACATTTGGTGCTTGATTGAATATAAAATTGAAGCCCAAAAATGTTGCCATTACAAGCAGATAACCGCCAATTCCAAAAAACAAACTTGCCATGTGAATTGTCAAAAGCCATTTATAGACTAATCTGTGAAGTTCCAAAGTACATAGAACGTATGTGATAAAACGCGTGTCGTGAATAATATACTCAATCCGTATTTTCTAAGTTTTTTTTTTACCTGGGAGTTGTACCTGCTATCGGCTTACTAACTGCTTTTTTCATAACAACAGCAGTTATACATGTAAATATTGACCACACTATAATAAATCGTATAAAGTTGTAAAATGACGATATCACCATTGGTACTAACCACATTGCAATTAGGGTAACGGCCTGAAATTTGAACAACCTTGATTTATTAAAAAAAAACTACTTTTTTTAAGAATGTCCATATGTATGCTTAGGGAGTTGTGGCCCTACATTTTAATGGAAACATAATAGGCGAGTTCCCGTGGCAGTGATCCAGATCCGGATAAGAAGTTTGCATGCAAATGCAACAAGAATTCTGTGATCCTGGCGTTTATCTGTATCAATTTCGTATAGATTGTAATAGGTTGTTTTGATCCAGATAAATACCAGGATCAGAAAACTGTCGCATTTGCTTGCAAAATTTGTATCCGGATCTGGATCACTGCCACGGGAACTCAGCTAATAGAAGCGTGAACTTCCGTACACATATATGTATATGAATAAAAGAAAAGTGGCATACCGAGTAGGATTTATAATGTCGCTTCTTCCATTGAACCAGTATCACTTGTGCCACCGTCAGCGTTATGAATAGAATCAATACCATTTCGGAATGCATCGATTCATGACCTTTGTGCTTTTCATGCATCAATTGATGTTCTGCTCGCATTCGTTCCTCCGGTGTCATTTCGTCCAAAGACTTCAAATACATAAATCAATTTATTGGTGTTGTCTGACAAAATTTTTCTTCCAGCTGATTAATAACAATAAAACATAAGTACATACCTTGTTAAAGTCCACGGGAGCATGTAAGTGCACCGGCTCCATTTCTTCCAGCTGTATCAGGTCTTTTACATTCACTAACAAGATTTAATTAATATTTTTTCATCAAAAATTTACACTTTTAATTCTCATTGCAGAAAGAAACGTGTCAAATGCAGATTAGTAAATGCCATAGAGATTTAAAAAAATTTCGATATATCGATGATGTATCATCGATTTCATGACCAACATTGCCACTTAAAAAATTTAAAATTTACCAACATACAAAATAAAAGTAACCAAAACCAGAAACAGGTAACCAATATATATATATATAAACAATATATACGGTTACCAAAAACTAAAATATATCAAATGTTTTACATTTTTAAGCCTTAACAGATCCAACATCGAGTGAAATATCGCCCGGTCGTAGCGTTCTATCAACATTTAAAAACACGGTGAGATATGAGAACCAAAAAGCTGACGAAAATCGCTCGACGAAAATTCGCTATAATACATTTCTTTCTCATGTTGTCGCTGGCTCCTGTCAAATAAATTATTTGGACTTAAAAGCTTTTTGTGCTTAGCACGAAAATAATTTAATTAAATTTTTTATTATTTTGTATGTTAGTGTCTAGCACGAAATTATTATTTTTTAATTTTAATTTTTATTGGGGAAACTTTCCAATGTCACACGCCCCCAAAAAAACGACTTCTGCCGGGTGGTAGGGGAGGGGAAGGGTGTTCTGAATCCGTAAAATTTAGGCGCCGGACGTACCCCGTTTTCGAGGAATTTATGGTTAAAGTTTAGTAACTCCATATAAATTCGATATATAAAGAAACAACTTTTGCGCAGAACACTTTTCTGCGTTGGCGGCCTTCGGCCGCGCTTATAAAAAATAACCCTGGGCTACGCCATCCGTCTGGACGTGTGCCCTAACCGTGGCTACCACCACGGTGATGTCCTTCTGCGTAGTACACCCTGTGAAGTCGCTATTACCAACATTTTTAATAAAAGTGATTTTAACGCAATATTGTAAAATTTATTAAATATATTAGTAATATACGTGTTTTGACTAAAATAAAGAGTGAAATTTGTTTTGTAAATGAGGAATTGGGGTTGTTATTGGTAAAAATTTAACAACTTTAACAAATTCCGGGAAAACTAGGTACGTCCGGCGCCTAAATTTAACTGATTCAGAACTTACTCCTCCTCCTCTACAACCCAGTAAAAGTCGTTTTTCTCGGGGCGTGTGACATTATTGGAAAGCCAACCCATGGAGCGAAAATTCATGAAATGATTTCATGAATTTGCCAACGTATAAACGTAGTAATTAATTTATTTTGGTTACTTGTTTCTAGTTTTGGTTACTTTTATTTTGTATTTTGGTAAATTTAAAATTTTTGAAGTGGCAACGATTGTTTCCATCACACGGTTCCTGCTGGGTGGTTGCTTTATGAGTTGAGAGATTACAAGGCTTATCCAATACAGGTTAAGTTACTTGCGTTTGCTTTATCTTGTTTCTTCTTTAAAAATGTCAATGTGAAAGAGGAGAGAAATGAATTTCAATGTAAAATTTTTCCCAATTCGTTTTGTCTGACATTCACACTTTTTAGTATACATACACAATTCCAATCAGCTTATCTACTACGATATCCTTCTTTAGATAATTCTTGAGAGATTACAAAATTGTAAATAAGGTGACCATGGAGGAACAATAATTATTGTTGAATCATGAAGGTGACTGAAAGTGACTGCTTTCACAGTTTCGTTCAGCATGTGCTTTTCAAAGGGACATGTTCACAATTGAGGTGAAGCGAGTAAAGCAAGGTATAAAGTTAGCCATGTTTCAACTTTTTTACACTTTGACAAACATCTTCACTTGTGTGTGTGTGTGTATGTTTGTATAGCTACACTTATTTTAGCGATTTCGCGCAATTTCGTGAGAAGTGAACAGAGAAAAGTAAAACATAACATTCGAATAAGCAGAAAAAAACAAATTCCCCAAATATTTTACCAAAAATCAGGTTTATAAATTAAAGCAAAGAAGTGAAGTGGAAATTGTCAAAGTGTTAATTGTAGCAAGGATCTGGAATTTCGCTTTGCTTTAAGGTTTTTTCTATCAAAGTTGGAGCAGACAAAGCCAATTGTGCAAGGGCTCTAAGTGACTCGAAGTGAATGTGTTACGTTTTTTGGTGAGTATGTTGCGTTTTTGGTATTTTATAAAACGCAAAGTGACGAAAACGGTCACTTTAACTGTCAAAAGACTCACTTCCTTTTGCTCGAGTGAGCATTCGATATAGTTTAATTTGCAACGGCTAAAATTAGCCAATTTAAAAAAAAAAAAACGGGGTATCAATCGACGCGTTTCAATCTCGCGAACCCGAATATGATGCTGAACTAATTTTTTCTTTGATTTTAATAAAAAGTTATTAATAAAAACGTTTTAACTTTTGTCTTTCTTCTTGCACACACAAATGCATCTTATTTTTTAACATAGGATAACACGTACATATGTGTATATTAATTGCATTACACACACATTTTTTTAATTTGTTGCACATAAATAATATATGTATTTTATTCAAAAAAAATAAAACTAAACAAAACACGTATGTACATATGTATTTACATACAATGTCAACAAATACTTTTTTTTTATTTTTGTTGACTTCCCATTAAACACTGAAAAAGAAATTCTCAAACGTTTGAGAAAATATTGTTTCTAAATTCCAGAATCAGCATATATGTATACATATATAATTTGAAAATAAGCATACTTTCAAGTGTTAATCAAACATTGTTTATCAATTTTAGAATAACTTACAACACATTTGAAAAAAAAAAAAAACTTGTTTCCATTTTGTACCATTTCACGAATTTCATCATGTCAAGGTTTCAAGGAACGAAGAAATTTTGTATGTTTGCAAATTTCAATCAGCGTTCGTTGTTTTAATTTGAGCAATCTCTTAACGGTTGAAATGATGATGGTTGAAAATGATTGTGTGTAATAATGATTCTGTATTTCTTACTATTATTTTATTTGTTTGTTGCTTTTTGTGAAGTTACACAAACTTTATTAAAAACATAGTTTGTTTCTCATATGTGTGTATGCATATTAAAATAGATATTAACATACTCATGTAACTGTACAAAAGGCACCGGCAAAATTCACCCGCACGGGTAAATGAAAAAAATCACATCAGAGTACAAATATGTAATACATATGTAGGTACATACATCTATTTATTCCATTCCATTTCTGCGCTCACAATACAAACTCTCTCACTATCCCTCAATTTTTCTGTACTCTAGAGTACAAATATGTAATAAATATCGACGCTTCCAAACAAAACTGTACTAAGTCTGAAAACTGTTTTTTGCAGGAGAAGCCCTCAAAGTTTAAACTCGATATGAAACTTCGGTTGTATGCTGAGTATATTTTCACTTATAACTTCTGTTTGGATTGAACGATCAACACCAAAACTCGACAATATCAAAGTCAGGGTGCGCTTTATATAAAACCGTTAGAAAAAATGAAAATTTGCTACGTGGTTTTTCATGGCAAGCTCTCAAAGTTTTTATTCTGTAAAAATCTCGAGTTGTATTATATGTACACTTTTGCTTATAACTTCTGATTGGATTGTCCGATTGATACCAAAGTTAGACAGCAATCTAAATTAAGAACCGCTCTACGTGAAAACGCCAAAAAAGGGAAAATGTACTAAGTCGACTTAGTACAGTATTGTTTGGAAGCGTCGATATGTACATACATCTATTGATTGCATTCCATTTCGTACCAACTTTGAAATTGATTTGAGAAAATAAAATTTATCAAATTGAGAATCAGCCCAAAATCCCATTCTGAAAATGCGCCTTTTTGTTTGAGAACACTATCAAGAGAAATTTGAGGTGCATTTGATAACTCACGTTTGATATTTGACAATAGGGTTACTTCTCAAATGAACCTCAAATTGAAAATGAGGTTTGTTTACTGAGCTGCTCTAGGTTACTCCAGTTTGAACTAGATCACAAAATTGTGTTTCATGAAAATTTTTTGTACTCTAACTTACTCTGATTTACTCTACATCTTGTTTCATGAGCCTGCTCTAAACAGATCTAGAGCACAATTTTTTGCTCTGCCTTTTTTTGTGGAGTAAGTTAGAGCAGTAAATTTTGACAACTGTCAACAAAATAAATAAATGAAATTTGAAAAAAAAAAAAAACAAAAAAATGGAAAATCTGCATTTTCAAAATAAAAAAGGGAAAATTGTGGACAAGGAGTGTTGTTGTTGTCTCAATTTTTTGCTGCATTTATGTAAAGTATTGAAATGTCAATCAGATAAGTGTTTTCATAATTGCTGCCTATAAAGTGTTTCATGAGATGTTTTCTCTGAGTTGCTCTAACTTGCTCTATTTGTTTTTCGACAGCTGCTCTATTTTGATCTAACTTGAGCTGCTCTACTCTATTTTTGGTCTCATTAAACAAACCTATTAAGGGCATAAAAGCATGGTAGAAAAATAGAAGGTAAAATCACTTATTAACGTAGGCAGCCATCTTAGCCATTTGACTTTTATTGAATTTATATAATTTATACAGCTGATTCAACCAACCTTACGACAAGCTGTGTTACTAGTTATTGGTGCCTTGTCGTAATTCTGTAGCTGTATCGTTAACTTACAGACCAATTGGATTTTGGTTAGCAACCCTAAATCCGTAAACAGCTGACGCTTGTGAAAGCAGATATAGGAAGGTAGGCGCATAGGCGAATGCAAAAACTTATTTTTTATTTACAAAGGTAGATTAATAATATAATACAATGGCGCTATTATAACTCTGACGAGTTTTATGGCCGAGCTTCTCTCCCAATTCGAGGTGTGCTCCTTTTTGTTTTTCCTACTAATTGGGTGGACCTACAGTTTTATGCCGGCTCCGAACGGCGAATGCATTTTTTGTGAGAAGCTTTTTCATGGCAGAAATACACTCGGAGGGTATGCCACCCACAGCCGAGAGGTGACCGCTGCTCTTAAAAAACCCAATAATTGGATTTTTACTAATTAGAAAAAATTTTTTTGATTTTTTTGCTCTTGAGATTTGAACCCGAGACCTCTGGCATAGCAGGCGAGCACTCTACCCACATATAGGCATGAGGAAAGCAAACCATTTATTTGAAAAAATTCAGCAGCCTTTATATGAAAGTATTCACTGATGCCTCCTCATGATGAATTTCATCAGTGATTCATAAAGGATTCATTTCAGATTTTTACTGCGGGGTATATGTTTGTATATGTATATACACAAGCAGCTGTCGGCCATATTTTTCATTCAGACGCCGTGAAAAAAAAAACAAATTATGGAAGTAACACATAAAATATGAGTATAAAGGTCATATATTTAAATTATATATAAATTTGCCTAAAATAATTCTTGATCCATGATTTTTTATTTTGTTTTTTTTTACTTTCTCAAATCACAATTCGCCCGTTTTATGCAATAGGGATTTAACTCGAAATTTTTGATTTCTGGGATTTTGCCATATATTTCAATAACTGGTTAGTGCTTTTGAGTCTAGTCTTATAAAATACTCAAAAAGATAAAAATGGCGGAAATAGAAGTGATTTTGTAGTTAGCCGTAGAAGGAAACTATTTGAAATTATAAAACTTTATTTGCGTTTTCCCAAAAAAAAATTTTTTTGAGTTAAATCCCTATTGCATAAAACGTGCGAAATGGTTTGTTGATATTTCTTCTTCTTTTTACTTCTTTTCAAGTGCAGCCAAATTTCATTATGATCCGGATTGTTTCAGTAAAAATTTATCTTGACTCAAACCCAGATGTAATAACTGAAATGCGCCTTATAGGCCCGTCACATAGCATACGTCAATCCGTCTACGTCGACGTATGTGACTGACAGCTCAGTAAACTGTGGGCATTTAAATGCACATCGGTACGAGTACGACGGATCCGTCGCCGCAACGTACCAAAGTTGCCCAACATTCAACTTTTGGTATACGTCAATCCGTCGCTATATCAGCTGATTGCTTTTGATTGTTAACCTTTAGCTACTGTTGAATTTCACTTTTTTTGCAATTTGCTTTTCGAGTTTTTTCTCATTTGTAAAACATTCCTCCATAAAACCAAAATGGTCAATAATTATCAGGAGATGAGAAGTTACTGAAAACTGGATTTCAAAAATGCAACTTAAAAGAGAAATTACAAAATATTCTAAAGAGTTAAATTTTTGACACCACCTCTGTAGTTAAAGGTTAATCAAACAGCTGATTTATGTATATCCGTCAACGTTTCCTATGTGGCGACCTCTCCGTCAAGTACGTGAGCTGTCAGTCACATACGTCGACGTAGACGGATTGACGTATGCTATGTGTTGGGGCTATTATGACATTTCATTGAAATCGTGCTACCAGAGTAAACAGCAGCAAATGTTTTTTTGGGCCGAAATCTGAAGTTTGTGAAAATAAATTAATTTAAAAAAAAAAAAACAATTGCTTCGAAAGCTGTGTGATTTGTACAAAATTAATAAATAAACAAATTTACTTTCATACGCGTAATTTGTGAAAAAAGATTTAAAAAAAATGAGCTGCCTCTTCAGGGGATGCGAAAATACCGTGAACTTTTACAAAGGCTCAGCGGTGAAGTTTTTTAGGTTTCCAGCAATTCCGTTTATAAGAAATCAATGGCTTCAAGCGTGCCAAATAGAGGAAGTTGATCTTCCAAAGAACTCGTTGATGTGCTCAGTACATTTCGGTGCTAGCGATATTAGGAGCACAAACAACAAAACTTTATTATCAAAATGTCAGTGCTAAGTTATAATGCGAAAACAAATTATGGACGCAATAATTAAAATGTCTATAAATCTTAATAAAATATGTATATATTTTTTATAGTGCAATTAGTGGGTATCAAAGAATTTGGACATAGAACGTGTGAGGAAAAGCATCAAAATTATTCGTTTGTAAATTGTTTAGGAGGCTTATACAAGCCAAACTGAACTTTTATAAATATTTTGGGACATCTAAATTCGACAAAATGTAAACAAAAAATTTATTCGGACATAACGATGACTCCAGCCTTACTTCTTTGTTAAACGCTCTGTCTGCTGTATTGCGTAAGGCTTTGTATTAAATATTCGAGCCAAATACTTCCCACTTTTCACATCCCTTTTAATAATATATGACTTTCTTTGTTAATTACTGAGCTTTCTTCAACTAAAACTAAAATTACCAAAATTTTCTTCAAAAATCCCCATTTTTATATTTGTCCAATATGGCAGCCTCACTCATAATGTTTACAAAAAATATACTTCAGAAAAATTCAATAGCCGTCAAAAAGTTTGAAGTGAAGTTACCTTCTGAATTATTATACCATGAATAAAAGTAAATGTTTAAAAAAAATTATGCCGAGACATCTTTGGGGTAAAATAAATGAAAATTCTGCAAAAGAAAATGACCTTGAAAAAATGGTGCCAGTGGCAGCTAAGCGGACTAAGCTTGAAGAAATGCAAGATCGAGTTCCACGCAGCGACAACAAAAAGTAACATAAATTGATTTTTTGTAGTTTCCACATAGCATGAATCATGTCAAATAGTATAAATGTTGGAAAAATTTGTGTATAATGAACCAGGACCCTGTAAAAATTAGCTTTTCCGGTGGGTAGGGGGTCTCACAGAGCGCAAAAATAAAAGTTGCCTGTCGTACGCTTATAGTTCAGGACATACATACATATTTCTTGCTAAAGTAGTAGACCACCATTTAGTGTTGGGGGGCCTTCGGCCGCACTTTAAAAAATAACCGTCAACCGGCAGAATTATCCAACTGGAGAACTTTATTATCTCCTGAAAGTTTCAATAAAAACTTCCCCGTAGTTTGTAAACAAATAAAATTTGTTTAATTTACATATATGTACATACAAGCCCAAATGTGCATACTTTTTCATATCCCTTCCTTTTTAGTGTCAAATTAAGAGTGCAGAATCCTTTGGTGACCCAAACAATTGAAGTAATGAAGCAAACAGAAATGTTGCAATCTCTCATTGATACATACTCTAACAAATCGGTAATATTAATATTGATTTTAGCGGTATACTGCTTAACATGTGATTCTGCATCCACAGGGTACCTCCAATTATCTACTCAATCCTTGCCAAATGATACCCGAAGTTGATTTTCCACCTGAGAATGCTGCCGACTTCATAAATGGTGATAAATTCGCCAAACCTATATGGTTTATACCACCTATTGACACACCCTTTGCGCGCGGGTCTCCACAAGCATATCCGCAAATAAATCCACAAATTTGCCGTGCCGCAATACGAAAAGCAGTTTGTGGACAGCTGCGTGTTTGCGGGTTCACTGATATCTCAGAATCGGCTCTGGTGCTATTTGCCGATGCATCTCAAGAGTTTGTGCGGAATTTCATGCAACGACTACGTGAAGTTCACGATAATAATCCACAACTGGAACTACAAAATGAAGTGGAAGTAAAAAATCTCGAGAAAGCCTACTATTCTTTTACGAATACCTCATTGACACAAGTACATAATTATTTTAAGCATCAGCTGGTCGCTCGCAATCGTAGCGAAATTGCAGAATTTAATGGAGTACTGCAGGAATATGATAAGCTCATGAAAGAGAGTCAGAGTATGCACAAGGAGGAGTTTCAGGAGGGTGACTTTTTAAATATACTAGAAATGCCGTCGTCAAATGAACAAAATATGGGAATGCAGAGCGGCAGCAGTATTCATGAGCTGACAAGTGGTAATTCTGGAAATTCCCATAATGGTGTAGCAATGTTGAGTATGCTTGAGGGACAGAGCCACATGTCCGTAACACACTCAGGAGAGTATATTGCCGGCACAGTAGATCCATAATGAATAGTTTGCATTCATAAATGTTTCAAAAAAAACTGTTGCCTAAGGGCCTTTTCACGCGCTCTAAAATAATAAAAATAAAAATTAATGTAATCGCTAGCCGTAAAATGAAGCAGTAATTTATGTATTCACTTTGCCGCAGAATTTCTTTTTTGTTTTATTTTGGTTTCATTCCACTGATTTTTATTTCGTAATTTTGTGAATTCGTTTTCTGTTCGTTTCAAATGCAACTTTCCCTGCGCGTCGGTTTTATAATGAGTGACCTTTTCCTTACATTCGCGTTTCGGTGCCCAACCCCGTGTTAACTTGCCAGTGATAATGTCTTCACCACTCACTGCTACCAGTCGACAGAGATGTTCTTGCGCTGTCTCCTCTCCTTGTTCATCATCCACTTTGCGCCTTTTTATTATTGGCCTTTTTTTTGAACCCTCTGTTTCGAACACAAATTCTTCATACGGCTTAACATAACTATCTACACCTGCAAAAAGTTTAATACGACTTCTTGTCGTTTTGGTTCCTCCAGATGTGTGCATGGGTATGTTAATATCACAAAATTCTATATTCTTCGCTATTATTTGTGTAAGCTTTTTAGCGATATGCTTCCTTACCGCCTCAGTTGTAATGAAATCTATATCAGTTCTATGCTCATCCTCCAAAATATAGCGGTTGGATTTTGGCGCTGTGGAGCAGTTCGATAGTTTAAATTTGCTTGTACATTTGAGTTTGTGTACCTCGTTCATACATACCTTTCTGTTCGCAGATAGAATCAGTTATGTGTTCTATTGTGTCCTTAGCAGCTTCCTTGGTTTGTTTTGGTTTGGTTAATGGCTTTTTGTACATTTCATTTGTAAGAAATGTGTTGTCGGCAGCCTCCAGAAATTGCCGCATTGTCTGGTCGCTTTCATCGTCAGAGGAGGAATCGCTTGATGCAGAAAACTCGTTTTTTGGTTTCATTTTTCTTTTAATTGTTATATCGCACACTAAATCAAAAAGCGTTACAACTCAAATTCAAAAATTTTCAGGAGAGGCAAAAAACTTTAATTTTTATATGCAATGATATGGGAAAAGGCTACGAATAATAGTTATTTCCAAGGCTAATTTATAGTTAACCTACTAAACAGCTGATTACAAACTTTTTTCTATTTTTTTTATTCATATAGGCTACGTTCAGAAGGCGCAACCGTGGCGCAACAGTTGCGCAACTTTTGTGTTTTATCTTCTGAACGCAACGTTGAGTATTTCTGATCAACACAACATGTTGTGATTTTGGAGACTTTTTTCCATCATAAATTTTTTACGCTCACTTTACACAACATGTTGAGCTTACGATTTTGACATATGTACAAAAATATAAATAGTGTTTATGAATTTTGGAATGTAATAAAAATGTTTCAAAGCCGCGAAATTATTGGCAATTACGTTGGGGATAATTAAAATAATAATTTGTTTATTTAATGGATCAGCTCGTTCAGAAGGCGCAAATTGTACCACTTTCCGATTACTGATATCTACACAACAGTTGTGTTTATCTTCTGAACGCAACGTTGAGTATTTGTGATCAACACAACATGTTGTGATTTTGGAGACTTTTTTCCATCATAAATTTGTTACGCTCACTTTAGACAACATGTTGAGCTTACGATTTTGACATATGTACAAAAATATAAATAGTGTTTATGAATTGTGGAATGTAATAAAAATGTTTCAAAGCCGCGAAATTATTGGCGATTACGTTGGGGATAATTAAAATAATAATTTGTTTATTTAATGTATCAGCTCGTTCAGAAGGCGCAAATTGTATCACTTTCCGATTACTGATATCTACCCAACAGTTGTGCTCCACCGTCGCGCCTTCTGAACGTACCCATTGTGATGCTTATGTCAAACTGATGTCAATTTTGATCTTGACGCAATATGATTTCTACAATGGCGGGCTATGATTTTGACAGAAGCATCACAGAATACACAAACAATTTACATGGAGTGTGTATGTATGTATGTACGTATATCGTACTGCAAAAACCTTCTATAATTGAACCATGGTTATTTCTCAGCAAAGATGACTTGATACCATGATCCAATTACCAGGTCGGTCCATGGTACATACACACAAACATGCCGTGAGCTGAATGTCAAACGGAATGTCAAAACTGAAATGAGAACGAAATAATTTGACATTCAGCTCACGAGCGAATGATGGAGAAACTCAGAGAACGAAGAATTTGACCAATAGTAAACACGAATGTATGTATAGAATATGCAGAAGCAAAGAAATTGGATAGCTGTTGAAGAAAAAGAAGAAGTCAGCTGATCTGAAGAGCCGACCTGTATTGGTGGATCCTGCTTGATACGAAACTCTTTTTTACTTTCTCACTTTTACGATTTTCCCACGGGTCTAATGTGGCTTTGTTGCCAGCATCAACACAACATAAAACCCGGCCGATCAGCTGTTTGTGCAAATTGCAGGTGCCAGAAAGGAAAACGCGCCAAAATAAATTGTCACTTTCGGTGGATTTTAATGTTTTGTTTTATGTGCCCAATTTTGTTGAAATAATAAAGAATTATAAAAAATACAGAGGTAATTGTATTGCTTGTGTGTAATATTCAGTGAAGTTTATTGTTTTAAGTGGAAAAAATTGTGTTTTAGTTAAAATTATAAAAAATATGTTAATGAGATGGAACGCGGGCAGCGTTGTTCAGTAAATTTATATATATATATCCTGTTAAAAATTATTATATTTCAATTCTAATATATTCACATTTTAATAGAATTGCAAAATAGAGTAAAATATTTCTTAAAAAATACCACCCAACTACACCCAACTATGTATGTTCACCACTTTTTGTGCGTTATTCTTAATTTGTCTGAGATTGGGTTTCGAACACGAATATTCGGAATGTGGGAAAATCATACTATCCTGTGTATCACTTTTGTGGTTATATCCTTATCTTATTTTGGTATAAACAAAATTTTATTATTGCTATAGTCTTCAATAACATAAGGAAGCCGAAAAACTCCCAGAAATAATATATAAAATACCCATTTTCAGTTTTCGAACAGAGTGGCACCAATGAAAAATGTTATAAAAAATGCGCATTTTGACAGCGCTCTCACGAAATGAAGAGTTTCGTATCTAGTTATCTATGTTTCTCAGTTAAAAAAGACTCTGATGGAAAAGATTTTTTGGCAGCCGCTAGAGATATATTCTGTGTACCAATTTATGGAAGAAACCCGATTTCGAAAAATTTTGAGTTGTGACGCTTTTTGATTTAAGCTCAAATTAGTTATGCAGTAACAGTATCGTTATAAAACAGCTGATCAACCAACCTTATGGGAAACAATGTATTTGATTAGTGATTCGCTAGTCGGTAACGCTATCGGTAACAACCAAATGAATTTTGGTTTTCAGCAGTAACCCTAACCAGCTGATCGATTGTTTGTTTCAGTTGTTCACTGTCATGACCCAATAATAATATGGTCGTAGCAATCAAAAGAGAACACGCAATTAGCATTAATACAAAATATGATAATTTCGCAACCTAAAAAACCAGAAGAAGAAGAGCGACTCTATTGCTATGGTCACCTTTATTGGGCTATGATCACTGTTCAGCTGTTTACTGATACTGCACCAATAATCGACCAAATTAATACCGATACTGTTACTATTATGGAAATAAAGTTAATGCATGACTAATTTAAGCTTTAGTGTCCGATATGTTGTTTTTAATACCAACACCGTTCTTACTCAACCTAGAGATGGGCGAGTCCGAGATGTTTTATTCGATTCTCTCGATCATTGTGAATCGATCCAAGTGGTTTCACACTGGTATGTGTGTCAAAGAGGTCGAACAGCTGTGCTCAGCTGATTTTGAAGTTGTTATGGCCCATTGACGATCGTGAATGTAATATAAGTTGCTCTTCTTCTTTCTGTTTTGTAGGTTGTTGACTTTAAATTCTTGCACTTGTTATTCGTGAAATAGCTGGCGTTAACGCCCCCTCCGGAAATTGCGATTTAGGAACTCAGCCTTAGAGCGCTTTCACATTACTCGGTGCGGTATCGGATCGACATTTTTGGCTTTTACCGAAAGTATACCGAAACCTTACCGACCACATATATTTCAATTGGCACTTTCACATTAGTGTTGCATACATGAAATCGGAGCGGATTAATTTCGGTAGACCGCAACGCGGTAAGACCGGTCAGTAAAATTTGAGGAATTACTGCGGACATTTTTGCGGCGTAATAAAAGAAGAAGAACAAAGTCAGTAAAAAAGTCGTTTCGGCTATAAATGTAGCAAGTTATAATGTCTTCGTCCTCGCTAGAAGACATTATTGTTATTATTGAGTGATTAGTTGAAGTTAAAAATTTTGTTTTGCAAATTTCGATGTTTGTTTTCCTATTTTCTGCCGATTACGCACCGAAAGCATTCCCACAAGTGTGAAAAACATTTTTTGATGTGGAAAAAATTGAAAATATGGATAGAAGAGAAGGGTCAATGGAAGAAGTAAGGAAACATCGTAACTATAAAAATATGCATATGGCAATTTCGCCTTGATTCTGTTTTACTGGGCGATATTCGCAAACATATGTTCTCGTCGCACCACGCGAAAACACGCCCGGCGATTAGTTCTGTTTAAGCTATAAGTCTATTCTGACGAATTTTCGCCAGCGTTTTCGTTCTGATCATTCTCATATACTGCCGTGTATTTTAATCGTTTGACATATGAAGGAATTAGGAAGGAGTATGCAGGCGATCAGCTGACTTCTTCGTCAATCTTCAATAACACACGAACACAAGCATTTTGTTTTTGTCAACATATGCCACACACACACGCACACTAGCATTTCCATAGGGGGCTCGAACTGTCAAATTCTTTAACATTCCTGTTTCCATGACATTTTATCCCCATGCGATAACCTTCATTATTGAATCATGCCGGGGCCGACGAAAATTCTTCCGACGCTGATTCTGTTTCTACCATAAGTCTTCGACTTTAATCGATTATCGACTTTTTGCTAAAAAAATCGACTTCTACAATCGATTGTTATGCGTGAAAGTTAGTCGGAAATCGACACGACTAATCGACTTTTTTTACTATATACAGCGTTGCCACTTTGGTTACTTTTTACCAAAATTGTTTAAATTTTTTTCTTTGGTTACGTGGTTACTTTCGGCCGATTTTGGTTACAGTCAAGGTCCATGTATTAAGTACAGCATCGTTACATTAAATTTTTAGGAATACACTTCTAATTTTTCCAAACTATAAAATATTTGTTATGCCCACTGCGTGGTATTCTACAAGGTTTTTTGTGTGAAGGAGATGGTCAAATACAGTTTTGCGTTGGTGCAAGCGAGCAAGCTATATTAAATAATAAGCACATCTCACACTGAAAAACTCCCACTCAGTGTATGAATACACACGCTTTTGCTTTAACTTATGTAATGGAAAACGGACTAGGCTATATAAATACATACATATTGTACATATTGTTTTGCTTCCAAATAAATAGCCCTAACGTTAATGGCACATATGCCTATATTATTAATTTATTTTGGTTACTTGTATTTAGTTTTGGTAACTTTATTTTGTATTTTGCTAAATTTAAAATTTTTGAAGTGGCAATGCTGTAACGGAGCAACGTGAAAAATTCCTTTGCTACAGGGCCCTGAGGAAAACAAAAGAGATTAGAAAAAAAACAAAGCTGCCAATTCGCAAATGTAGTATACAATAATAAAAATAAAAAAGAAAATAACATATATAACAAAATTAATTGCTAAACAAACACAATTCACAAGTAAATCATTACTAAATTTTTCAGTACTATGGAGGTTAGTCCGATTGTAATATTTTTATTAAGTAACAATATTAATCCAAATTCCATACATTAATTCGTGTAGGACGAATTAGTGCCCCGATTGCCGGTGGATAGCGAAACGATAGACTTTCAAAATTGGCACATAAGCTACTTTAAGTCGCACATATTGAAGAGTATCTGCCAGAAGGGCCAAGACAACAACTGCCAGGAAGGAGATGCGGACTGTTGCGAGCTATGCACATATCGATATGCTCTTGAAATGCCACACTTGCCTGATATGGTATTCCACAAGAACAAATTGTCGCTGAAGCATAAAGATGGTGCTGAATTAGAGTTTCTGCCAATGGATTCACTGCGTGTGGTCGAAAATGGGAAGCAGTTGCTGCAAGTGGCCTGCGCACAGGAATGGAAAGAGAGTCGGCCGGATTGTCATATGGAGGAAAAATTCAAACCATTTGATTGGACATTCACAAGTGACTATCAAGGCACGTTAAATGATAAATTTCGTGTAGAAGTGTCAGATCAAACGCTAAATAAATTTAAATTAATGCAACGTGAGAAGATTTTATTCTATCATGATTTAACATTATTCGAAGATGAACTACATGATAATGGCATTTCTTCGTGTTCGGTGAAAATTGTAAGTAATAATGAATTTGCACTTTAGTATGTTATATTTAACTTGGAATATATTTTTTTAGCGCGTTATGCCCTCCGGTTTCTATATACTGCTTAGACATTTCCTGCGCATCGATAATGTGCTACTTAAAATGCACGATACTCGTTTTCACTATGAAATTGAAAATGATTACATATTTAAGGAGTATACTAAACGTGAAGCTACGTACAACGAGCTGAAAAATGTAAGTACGGATAGTAGAGTTCATTTAACTACTTTGGGGGCATTTTAAAGATCACTGCACGGAGAAAACTATATGGATGTCACATAAATAATAATATAATATAATAATACAATGGCGCTATTATAACTCTGACGAGTTTTATGGCCGAGCTTCTCTCCCAATTCGAGGTGTGCTCCTTTTTGTTTTTCCTACTAATTAGGTGGACCTACAGTTTTATGCCGGCTCCGAACGGCGAATGCATTTTTTTGTGAGAAGCTTTTTCATGGCAGAAATACTCTCGGAGGGTATGCCGCCCACTGCCGAGAGGTGACCGCTGCTCTTAAAAAACCCAATAATTGGATTTTTACTAATTAGAAAAATTGTTTTAGTGTTTTGCTCGCACCGTGATTTGAACCCGAGACCTCTGGCATAGCAGGCGAGCACTCTACCCACTGCACCACAGCGGTCACATATGTAAATATATATTGATAATCCTGTCTGATCCATGAACTATGGATATCATATAAATATAATGGGTATCATATAAAAAAAAAGTGTAATATATAAAGAAATGTGGATATGGAATACATTATATGGATGTGACATCCATAGTTTATGGATGAGACAGGATTATCCATATATGTATATGAATGTGCATCAATATAGCTTTTCCGTGTAGAGTTAAGATCCTTATGGGTTTTACCTGTTACAAAAAGGCGTCAGTCAGATCGACAAGATAAATTGCAGCAACGTTAATCGAAAGAAACAACAACACTAGCACCATTTGAAATTTATTCTTTTAATAAGGGAACTTTATTTTAAAATCACAATCTTTTGTTTTCCGTTTGTTGCAGGTACCACCGCCATTTTTCACAGTACCCAATGAAATTGAAAACTATTTACCAATTAAGGACAAGAAAGCTTATAAATTATACTTCAAATAAAGAGTTTGTAAATATGTAAAATGTTTAAAATTAACAATAATAAGAAATATAACCAGCCAGTCTTTAATAATGTATGACGGATGTAAATTTATTGTAAATTAATGTTTGCAAGTAAAAAATTCACATTATCTACTTAATAGAGTATAGTTTCAGAAACTGTTATCTATCAAAATGTTTGCGTTTATTTGTTTACATTAAATGGCTAAACTCCAGGTTGATTTTTCTATAGTCCACAATATGTTTTGTAGATATGTTAATATGCAAGTACTATAAAGTCATTTCCAGTTAGTCTAAGCAATTATTTGTTTTAGTAAATGAAAGGTAAAGAAATAATAAATATACTTATTTAGAGAAAATAAAAGCTATCTGCAATTATTTCAAGCATAACTATATCAAAGACAATGTTATTGATGCTCGCTGTCGAGTATCAAAGGCTGCAAAACCTAAACCTCGATCAATAAATAGGGCAATGTCCATATAAAAATGTGCATTTTTCTTTTTGAAATAAAATAATGTGTGAGTGCAAAAATACAATTTGCTAATTTTCTAAATATGTAAATATCAATTACAAGGTACGATTCTTTGATAAAATGTTCAATATTGACAATAACACATTCGACATATGTGTGTATGTAACTCATGAATTCCACTATACAGCTTAAGCTCCACCCAAAAGGGCCGTCAGGGCATTTTTGTAGTCACCAGAAGTCTCGGACTAGAAATATTAGAAAAAGAAAAGAAAATTATATGTTGTGGTTATAAAATCGTATATGTATGTACATATGTATGTATATGAGTGCACATGCAATAAGTGGAAATGTTTTTTTCCTAGATTCCAATAATTTTTGAGGTTATGTATGAATACATAATAATAGCCGTTTTTATTCAAGCGCATATACATCTGCGCTTAAATTTTGTATGGACAACTAAGCGTGGATAGAGATGTGCGCTTAGAAATCCATACAAAGTTTAAGCGCAGTTGTATATGCGCTTAAAAAAAAACAGGGCTAATATACATATATGTACATCGGTGATGGCCAACTTCAACAGAGCAACCAATATCCAATAAAATTTTTTTCTTAATTTTCAACTTAAGAAAAGATTTTCGAGTCAAATATATTTATTTATATCACCGCTTAAGCCCATATGACACTACGTTTTTTTTCTGGTATTCTACCAGGTTTTTTGTGTGAAGGAGATGGTCAAATACAGTTTTGCGTTGGTGTAAGCGAGCAAGCTATATTGAAAAAAACCAAACAAAATACCATCTAGGCGATTAAAAAAGCCTATATGACACTACATTTTTTCCCTGGTTTTTTTGGTTTGGAAAACCCACCGAAAGTCAAAAAACAAAAACAATTCTTCCACAGGTTGAAAAGAGACAAAAACTCCCTCGAAAACAATTTGATTGACATTAAACTTCAAACTAAATGAAAATAGTATTTATTTCAAAAATTATTTTTTTTTGGAAATTTGAATTTTAATTACTGAAATAAAAAAGTTATGAAACCCAAAGGGCAGGAGAGCTGTGCATTCCATGTTATAAAGGGAAGCCAGTACGCAATATAATTTTTCTTCCGGACTTCTTCTTTACCCTTACGGCCAAAGTAGAAGCTTATAAGAGGCAAATTTAAAATTTGTATTTCCATTCATTTTTAATTTCAAATATAATTTATTTTATAGTTCTCGAAAAAAAATGTCAGAAAAAACCACCGAATGCCAAAAAACCTATCGAAATACAAGCTGACTCGTTTGCTTTTAACCGCCTAGATGGTATTTTGTTTGGTTTTTTTCAATATAGCTTGCTCGCTTGCACCAACGCAAAACTGTATTTGACCATCTCCTTCACACAAAAAACCTGGTAGAATACCAGAAAAAAAATGTAGTGTCATATGGGCTTAAATGAAAATTAATTTTACAGGAGAGCATAAAACTGCTTCATATCAAACTGATTTCTGCGTATAAACTTAAATTTAAATAGTTACATATGTATGTAGATCATTTTGTTAACATAAGCACAAACTTCGTATAAAAGTAAAAATTAATTGGCAACTTTTATTTGTGGCGCAAGTGCCGCTTAGGCGGTTGTGAAATTTCACTTAGGCGGTTGTGAAATTTAAACGACGACATGTACACATGTATGTACATATGTCCATTAGAGCGCGTTTAATATTCAAATTAACGACATTTTACTGTATCGCCCCCTCAATCGTTAGTAACATGGTTAAAGATATCACACATAAATTTGGGTCCCGATTGGTGGCGGTTAATGATTAAAAAAATATTTTAATTTTTTGACCCTTCATAGAGTTTTCTGAATTTTGATCTCATTGCGCCACGCCTTAACCGCCACCAATCGGGACCAAAAATTATGTTACAACCGATTGAGAGGGCGATACATTCTTATTATGAATATAAAATTTTTTCATACAAATTAAACGCACTCTAATGGGCCGTATTAATAAAAACCAAGCAATTGCTTTTACTCAAGATTTAAAAAAATTTGACAATAATTTGTATAAACCAAATTTCAAAATTTGGGTAAAAGGTCTGAAATCTTAAGCAAAAGCAAATGCTTTATTAATATGACCCAATGTATGTACATAATATCGTCCCCTCAATATAACAATAGCGTATAATTTTTTTTGGGTTTTGAAAAAATCGAGTTTAAAATTTTTGTCAAATCAGATATCTATTAAATTTTTGAACAAGAAATTATACACAATTTTTTCCAATGACATTTTGACCCACTTTGTGGAAGTAGAATTTGACGAAATTTTGACCAGACATAGAATCAATGATGGAGATTCTAAATATGCAATAAAAAAAAATAATGGCGTATGAGCACATACGCTATTGTTATATTGAGGGGACGATATTATGTATTTTAGTATGAAGTTAATTGATTTTCTCATTGTGTAATTTTGATCGATGCGAATTTTTTTAGTTTGGTTATTTTACATTAAATAAAACATGTAGATATGTATGTATGTACATATAATTTTACAATTCCAATACTTACATCCTATTTATGTATGTATATAACGGTACATCACAAAACAACACAACAATATGTTTAAATAAAAGAGGGAAATGAAAGGAAAAGCAAATATTTGTTTTTGTTTTTAGCGAGTTGATTACAAATTCGGCTACTTGAGTTGCAGTTTTATATCCAGTTTCGGAAAGCATATAAAAAAAGCACATGAATCAGTTAAATATGTACATATGTATGTACCATATCGGCGATATATTTGCAAAGCACCAAATTACCACTTGCAAAACTGCCAATCTGGCACTTATTGCAAAAATTTGATTTGGAAACCCTGAGCAGCAGAAAACGATGGCAAAACATACAAATAGTGAAAAACCAACCATCTCACCAGCTCTATGGCAAAGCAAGAACATCTTTTCGCTCTCCTGTAGAATTTGGATTTAGTTAAATGGGCGGTTTTTCAAAGGTATCGACGATATGTACATTAGGCCGTCTCGCTTTATAGGAACGCAAAATTAAAGTTCGCCGTACGCCCCCGCATATGATGTCTTTTTCGAAAACATTTCCGGAAAAGTTTTTTTATTTTTGGACGCCGCTAGATGTCGCTAAAATTTATTTTCCTCATATCTTCGGTGTTTATAGTCCGATCTCTAAGTTTAATACACCAATGTCCTTGGCTTGAAAGGGTGGCTTATACTATAGAATAATTAACCCTATGTGCGCCATTGGGGTCACTTCCACCCAGTACTTAGTTTATACCACCCTAATATACCTTTTTTATGTCTGCATGTTAAACGTAGTCAAAACCAATTAATCTTTTGCAAAATAATGATTTCGATCGCTTGAGCAGAACCCGAAATAAAACACGTTCAACATTCCGTACGGCGAACTTTATTTTTTGCGATACGGTCTAATGTACATATCTTCTGGACCATAAATTTTCACTTGAGCATGATTCACTACACCTTTTTTAGTTGATATTCAGAAAGTTCCAATTGATATTCAGAATTTCCATTTGAAATTCAGAAAATTACAATTGAAATTCAGAATTTCCATTTGAAATTCAGAAAGTTACAATTGAAATTCAGAAATTCCATTTGAAATTCAGAAAATTGCATTTGAAATTCAGAAAATTACAATTGAAATTCAGAAAATTACATTTGAAATTCAGAAAATTCCATTTGAAATTCGGAAAATTACATTTGAAATTCAGAAACCTCCTCACAGTACTCAAGAAGTTTTCTGAATTTCAATTTTTATTTTCTGAATTTCAAATGTAACTTTCTGAATTTCAAATGGAAATTCTGAATTTCAATTGTAATTTTCTGAATATAAATTGGAAGTTTCTGAATTTAAACTGAAA
Source organism: Urophora cardui (assembly GCA_960531455.1). Taxonomy (NCBI): domain Eukaryota; kingdom Metazoa; phylum Arthropoda; class Insecta; order Diptera; family Tephritidae; genus Urophora; species Urophora cardui. Next base: position 115,707,609 of record OY482671.1, read on the forward strand.
AAGGTGTAGTAGTAGTTGCTTCATGAACTTGAGAAAAGCTCTTTATATTCTCAAAAATATCTATACAAAATGTGTAAATTAATTTTTTATAATTAACTAGTAAATTCCCGTCCCACATTGCTGCGACAAATCACACTATGCCACTGCCTATAAATCTCCCTATCACTCTCCATCTCCCGTTCCCTCTATCTCTTTCTCCACCTTACTATTCTTTCCTGTCCTTGTTGCCTATCAACAACATTCGGATTTAATATGGTCTAAATTCTCTAGCGGGTTAATTTTTTGTAAAAGAGTTCTCATTAGATAAGAAACATACGTGATAAAAATTAACAAAAACGGACCTTCTGAATAACTCGACTCCAGCACCACCTAGCGGGTTCATATTTTTTAACCGAGTTATTTAAAAAACATACCTGCCGAAAACGAACAGAATCGGATCATAAATACGGATTTTGCAAATAGAGCGACTGCAGAGCCATCTACCGAGAAAAAAACATAGCCTATGTCGAGAGGACGTATCCAAAGGATAAACTGTCAAAATTTCGCAAAAATTCGTTCCGTAGTTTTCGAATCATTTCGTCACATATAAACCCCTGCATTTTATATATGTATATAGAAGATGTATGTATACATACATATATACCCTGCAGTAAATTTGTTTCACTGCTGAATGATCATGTATGATTCTTTGTTGAATATTCATCCATGTCGTCATAACTGAGTACAATTTTTATTTTTTTGTTTTTTCTGAGGAAAGCAAACCATTTATATGAAAAATTCAGAAGTCTTTATATGAAAGTATTCACTGATGCCTCCTCAGTCACAGGTGAATTTCATCAATGATTCATAAAAGATTCATTTCGGATTTTTACTGCAGGGTTGATATATCTATGCATGTATGTATATGTGTATATATGTACATATACCTACATACTTAGATAGATTTTAAATCCTTTGAATCCGAAAGAATGATTTTAACTTATGGCTTAGAGAAGGGGAAGATCTTACTTAAAGTCTGCTGGATATACCGAAACCAGATATAAAATTCGCAAAATATGTATGCACGTAAATAAAATTTCATTAAAAAATATAAACACTTACCACAACGGCGCTAAACAATGTACGATTATAGATACGCTCAAATTCATCCTTAATGGTGCGCAAATCAATTTCTGAACGACTTACAATTATGCGAATGAGCGCAGCATCATTTGTACCCGCGCCATTCATGGCTTTGTATAAGCGATTGGCAAAGAAAGCAGCCGGCGATTGAACGCATTCAACTGTTGTGTAAAGATTTAAATTAGTCATGATTAATTCTACGAAACACACTACTACTCACCAATAGCAATCATTGCATCGTGCAATGCACCATCCATTTCATGTTTGATCGCCTGTTCAATAGTTTGGCCCGATAGCTCTTTGTACTCATCGAATATGAGTCGCAATTGTGCGAAACTGCTGTGTGACATAATCCGATTGAAGACCTCTTCATCGGTGCCGAGTTTAGCCTCACCTGCTGCATACAAAGCTTCTGCATCTTCGCGCGCTTTAACAGCATCAATACTACCCGCTTGATCACGCACGCCGGTTACAATCAATGTGAGTAAACGTCGAAAGTATCCATCGGTTTCACTGCACATTTGCTCTGCCAATGGACGATCATATTTCGCTTCATATGCTGCGACGATTTCATGCATTTCCTCATTCGTTTTGGTGCAAAGTATTTCGACGAGAGTCTCCTCATCCGTACCCATACCAGCCATGGCCTCATGCAGTTGCTTACACAAGTATTCGACGGGTGGTATCATTAGAGCGACAATAACATCTTCAAATTTACCACCCAATTCACTCTTCAAATCATCGACTAAGTCACGCCCGAATTCTGTTTCGTAATGCGCCTTAATTTCTTGTCTTTGGGCATTTGAACGTGAGGTAAGTAAATTGATGATTTCCTCTTCATCGGTGCCGAAACCTTTCATGGCGGCACGTAATGCCTGCGCATCGGCGGCGGCATCGAATCGGGCGGCTGGTACTACAGTGGGTGTGGGCTGGTTGGTAGATGGAGGGCGGCAATGTATGAATTGTATTGTGTTGTGTTGATGACGCATCAGACAAACCAGACAAGATAGTGTAGATGACGAACATAAAAACAAGGAAAAGTACAAGGGAAAATATATGTATGTAGGTATGTCATTATGTTTGTTACAAAATCGATATAAAAAGATTATTACATGCACTTGAAAAGATTTTTATTACTGCACCCACCGTATAATCCATTTTCTTATTCTGTTTGTAGTGAATTAATAAAAAATTTAGTTTGTCGAAGATTTGAAAATACGAATTTCTATGTATGTAAGTCTGTATGTGCTTCAGTCTCCCAAAGCAAGTTATCTTCTTAATAAACCCGCTTTGTGTTTTCTACTGCTCAAGCGATATAAAACGACTGAGAGAAGCGTTAAACACTTTCACTCAACAACACGTTCAATGGAATTCTCTTAAATACACATAATATAATTTTTTTGTTGTTGTAACGGCAAAATACATCTATAATATAATAATTGACATTTATGTATGAGGTCGCTAAAGCATAGTGAATTCGCGCTCACCTAACTTACGAAAGGGGCCGAGTTCGCACCCGGATCTGGGCAAACATAAAAGTTAAAAACGCTTCACATACATAATTGGTTTTTAACGTGCTTTTATTAGATTCACCTGTATGAATGTGTGTATGTAAGCATTGCATACATTAAGGCGAAAGCGCGTGTACGCATACATAGAAGCATAGTTCTTTAGTGTGAGATGTGCTTATTAAAAAATAATGACTTTTATCCTTTCGAATGCATGTCTGCTGCTCACAAAGATCCGTCTGCCTTAGCAGATGCGTTAGATGAGAAGCTCGGCCCAATACTCGTTTTTGTCGCATCCATTCACGCCAACCTCTTATTATTACTATCGCATATATACATGCCAGAGTTGTTAAGTAATGCATTCCTTTCGGAATTATAATTCCTCGGAATTGAGCCCAGAGGAATGCAATTACTTTTTGCAATTCCGGAATGGGCAATTGAAATTTTAATTCATAATTCCGAAAAAAGGAAATGCTGCATTCTCAATTCATTTTCAATTCCTTTTTCCAATTCCATGAATGAATTCCGATGAAATGCATTCCTTTTACCATTCCGAAAAAGGAATTAAGGGCTGCATTCCAAAAACGTAATTCCAGGAACGGTAATTGCATGGAATGCATTCCAAAAAGAATGTATTCCTTAACAACTCTGATACGTACATACAACCATCCAACGTTTCTACAAATATACGTATGCACGAGTGTGTACTATCCCAATAAGCATTTTTGTTGGAAATGCATTTGAATTCCATTTGAGATCAAATCCATTTTCCAATTTTCAACATTAATTTTCAACTTGAATTCAATTGGAGAAACAGCCAATTCTTCAGAAAAAGGGCCCTTTTTATTAAACGGTTTTATTTAGCTCACCCCGTTTTTTTATTATTTATTCTTTATTCTTGGGTCAAATTTAGTAATTCAAATTTCACCCTCTTCCTGTCAACCGATTAATCTGAAATTTTGCACGCATGTATAACCCCGATGACAATGCAATATTATGAAAAAAAAATTCCGCTAGGTGGCGCGTGGGTCGCTATATTTACAAAAATCGCATTTATGGTCCGATTTGGCTGAAATTCGGAACATGTATTACTACCTTGAAAAGAAATATTTTCTTAAAAAAAAATTCCGCTAGGTGGCGCGTGGGTCGCTATATTTACAAAAATCGCATTTATGGTCCGATTTGGCTGAAATTCGGAACATGTATTACTACCTTGAAAAGAAATATTTTCTTAAAAAAAAAATTCCGCTAGGTGGCGCGTGGGTCGCTATATTTACAAAAATCGCATTTATGGTCCGATTTGGCTGAAATTCGGAACATGTATTACTACCTTGAAAAGAAATATTTTCTTAAAAAAAAATTCCGCTAGGTGGCGCGTGGGTCGCTATATTTACAAAAATCGCATTTATGGTCCGATTTGGCTGAAATTCGGAACATGTATTACTACCTTGAAAGGAAATATTTTCCTAAAAAAAACTTCCGATAGGTGGCGCGTGGGTCGCTATAGAGGCGTTGGACTGCAATAAACTAACGGACAAGAAACCTTGCAATAATGAAGCACTAAATGAATTAAACAGAATGCGAAATAAAAACTAAAAACTAGAAAATAAAAATAGGTAAAAAAACTTTTTAAGTTAAACGGTTTTATGTTATACATACATTGCAATGTTTAAGATAAATGTACTAAAAACCAAAAAATAATAAAATAGATACAGTCGTGGGAATTATAAACATTTGCATAGACTAGACTAAAATAAAACCGGGGGGCACGTCAATTGTCTACAAATTATCGACTTAATGTGCGATAGAAGAATCGTTTAATTCGTCGTTAGGCAGTTGGCCCGCAGACGGTGAGGAAAATACTTACTATTTTCTTGCTCATGGAAATTCCAATAGTTATACACTCCATGTTAATAAAAGAGATGTTTCAACTAGTTTATCGTTGGACATTCACACGAGGAATCGTTTCACTGCTCGTAGTTTGTCTTTAATCGACAAAACATATGATAAAAGTACTACTCGCTCACCACTATGAAACCCTAAAACTCGCTTATAATCGAGCTTGCTAGCTTTTTTCCACATTCTAGCCCTACTTATCACACGTCCATCGTTGTCGGTTGAACAACTGCCTAATTATAGTGTAACATTACAAAACAAACATTTTAATCAACGATTGTAGACAATTGACGTGCCCCACGGTTTTATTTTAGTCTAGTCTATGCAAATGTTTATAATTCCCACGACTGTATCTATTTTATTATTTTTTGGTTTTTAGTACATTTATCTTAAACATTGCAATGTATGTATAACATAAAACCGTTTAACTTAAAAAGTTTTTTTACCTATTTTTATTTGATATGAAAATATATGCCTGTTCTTTCACTTGAAAAAATACTGGAATCCGACTTGAATTGCATCGATATTCTCCAATATCAAACGTCAGAACAAAGCTTTTACGCAACAAAAGCTCCCCCGATTGAAATATTCAAAGGATAAAATGTAACAATTATGATTGTCTGTCTTAACTTCTTTTTTCACTTTTTTATTAGGCATTTAACAATTATAACAACATTTATGTATACACAAAATTTAATTAAATTATACATTCCTTTTTATATTTTCTTCTTCACTCACTTTTTAATTCACTTCTTGCTAATATGACTGAATATTAATTATGCTCTCAGCTCTGGCAAAAACACAAAAAAAAAAAAAGAAGAAAAAAATGTATACCTTAACTTCACAAACATGTGGGATATAAACTTGAGAATTGAGGCTTTTCTCCATCATTGGTTTCGTGCTTATTGGCATGTAACATGTAGTGGGTGTTCGTTTAGAGCGCTATGTGACTATGGAGCACAAGTGATTACAAATCTAATGCTGATTAGCTAAACCAAATGTGATTTGAATCCTTCTACAGAAAGCTTTGCTTCTATACGACTTTTGGTTGCAAAAGACTAATCTTTTTTAAGTGGCCGACATTTGGTCCAAGCACTTGCATTATTTCCTATAATTTCAGCAGCTATTTTTTTTTGGTGTCTTTGTTTTTCCAATCATATAATTTTTAGCTATATTCTAAGCTAGTTTTACAGCATATTTCCGTCGCGTATACGCAACATTTTTGTAACAATTTTAAAGCAAATTAAATATGTACGTACTTTGGCACCATCTTTCCACCATTTATAATAAAATTTCCAACGATTTCTCTTCGGAAGTAGTTAGAGCAGACCAGAAGGTGTTAAGCCAAAAACCTTATGGTTTAGGTTGTAGGACGCTTTGAGTTTTATTTTATGAAAAATAAAATAAAAATCAGGCTGTAATTTTTATTCTTGAGTAAAGAAATAAAAATTACACATAATCATTACGCTCTGAGGGAAAAAATAAAAATCAGGTGTAATAATTATTTCTGATGGAACATTGGATGGAAAAATTAAGAAATAATAATTATGCTTGAGTAAAAAATTAAAATCCAAGCATAATACTTATGTATTTGTGATCGAAAAAATAAAACTCTGTAATTATTACTTTCGATTTTTATGGATAAAAGATAAAAGTCATTGCAGATAACCACAGAGTATACGAAGATAAATATAGCGGTGCATATTCAAAATTATTTTGTTGTAGTGGGAACATACTGATTTTTTTTTTTTTGGTCAAAATTTTAAAAATAATTATTATTTTCCATCCTTGGTTTTATGTCTACAGTGGAACTTATGGAATCTTCAATGAATTGCCTTTATGTTTTACAAAGATATCGCAAAAAAAGTTTTTATTATATCTATATACATAGGTCGGCCGCTGTGGTGCAGTGGGTAGAGTGCTCGCCTGCTATGCCAGAGGTCTCGGGTTCAAACCACGGTCCGAGCAAAACACCAAAAAAATTTTCTAATTAGTAAAAATCCAATTATTGGATTTTTTAAGAGCAGCGGTCACCTCTCGGCAGTGGGCGGCATACCCTCCGAGAGTATTTCTGCCATGAAAAAAGCTTCTCACAAAAAAATGCATTCGCCGTTCGGAGCCGGCATAAAACTGTAGGTCCACCCAATTAGTAGGAAAAACAAAAAGGAGCACACCTCGAATTGGGAGAGAAGCTCGGCCATAAAACTCGTCAGAGTTATAATAGCGCCATTGTATTATATTATATTATATATACATAGGTGTATTATATCGAGCCCTAACCGCTATAAAAGTGTATCCATCAAAAAGTAATTTTTTAGGAGAAGGTTTTTTTTTAATTTTCTCTTCATACAGTTTGTATGCAGCCTTGAAATTTATTTAGTTTCTAACTTAAAAACGGCACATTTCACCGCTATGAAATTTTTTTTGGCGGTTAGGGCTCGACATAAAAGTGCATGTAGTCCCTGCCGACTTGGGCAATTTTTTTTCCAAACCTTTGCCTTGGCAAGCAAACCATGTGCACCAATCTAAATAGATTTATCTGCTCCGGTTCCTGGGTTTTGACTTATAGATCTTTGAAAATTTATTCCTTTGTAAGTGTGCTCATTTTAAAAATATCAGCATATTTCCTTATAACGGCATAAGCTCATTGCATGGATGAAATTTCATCACTTGGGCTATGTATATTAGTGACTGGATTATCACGTTTTGTGTGCTATTCGAAATACATATGCCGTATTTTCAACACCAACCTTATCTGTTCCCATTGGAATCTGTGTACCAAATTTCATCAAGATATGTGTTTTTGCTGGGAAAATGCCGTGTTTGCGGACTACTGCTCCAAAAGGGACACCCGTTATGTTAATATGAATTAATGTAGTTTTTATAAAAACAAAATAGAATGTAGATACATATGTATATATGTATATACGTATATACATACATATATCCATTTGCAGATACGTGCGGAAGTATGTTTGTATGCACATAAATTTGCGTGCATGGAAAAATTTACAAGGCAGTAGCTTCTTCATAATTTGGATTGAGCACTTTTAAGGCAGAGCTCAAGTATGTATAATATACATTGTATATATACATACCTACCAGTGATCTGCACAAGCAGCTTGTTTGCCCTTTCAAGCGCTTGAAATTTTTTCCAATCTCTCCCTTGCTTGGTTTGCTTTTAAACCAATGGTGGGCATTTTGACTCATATGAGCGTTACTCTCAGCACACGTATTCTTACGCTCTTATTTCAGTTGCTGTTGAGAGCGAAAAATCAATTGAGTCACAGTGGTGTTAGAACAGAATTTTCATGTCAGTTGTGTTTCAGCAAGCAAAGGGGTGACACGTATCGTCGCTTTGCTTTTATTTTTTATGCAATAGTAAATTATGCGCTATTTAATGAATGAAAGCATTTAACAAGCAGTGAACAAACACATATACATATGTAGGTACGCACATAAATAGTATCATAAAACAATCAAGCGGTGCACGATGTTGCTTCGCTGTTGTTTGTTAATCAACTGACTGCAAATGTTCTTTGTCCCATGGTAGCCACTTTACGCTCGCGGTTACCAATACATGCTTACATTTCATTTGCCCACCAATGTTTTAAACAAACAAGCAATAGCTTGTTTACAATTTTTTCAATCTGCTTAAAAGCGAAACAAGCTGATTGAAAAATTTCCAAGCAAGCTCTTGCTTGTTTGTTTAAAAGCAAATCAAGCTAGCGGTTGCTTGAAAAAAAAAATTCAATCATTTTCAAGCAAATTTCAATCAAAAGCAAGCAGGCTGGAGGAGATTTTCAATCAGCGTTTATTTCGCTTTTTCAAAAGCAGATTTTTAAGAAGATCTTTCAATCATTGGATGTGAAGGAATAGGCGCACAGAAATGGAAGATGAACTCAATTCTACCAGTATTTTTCTGCAGATAATTGTAAGAAAATGAAGGACAAAGCCTTTTGTACATATTTAAGCATGCATATACCCTGCAAAAATTCCTGGTTGTTGACAAATCAGGTCTAAAAAAGGTGTATGCTGGCAGGACTGCTTCTGTTATGCACTCACTCTGTCTACTCCTAACTTTCTAATACATGACATCAACAAAAGAAAATCAGCCTTATTTCAAGCCTTACGCCAAACAAATTTGCTACCTTTATAATTTTTTGGCCTTATTTCAAAGCCTTTAAATGTGCTGTTTAATTCCTAAATAAGGCTAAAATAGTTTGATGGGTATGTCCGCAAATTTTGCGACCAGCAGTTTTTATATGTAAATCATTGGTGGGCAAATGAAATGTAAGCATGTATTGGTAACCGCGAGCGTAAAGTGGCTACCATGGGACAAAGAACATTTGCAGTCAGTTGATTAACAAACAACAGCGAAGCAACATCGTGCACCGCTTGATTGTTTTATGATACTATTTATGTGCGTACCTACATATGTATATGTGTTTGTTCACTGCTTGTTAAATGCTTTCATTCATTAAATAGCGCATAATTTACTATTGCATAAAAAATAAAAGCAAAGCGACGATACGTGTCACCCCTTTGCTTGCTGAAACACAACTGACATGAAAATTCTGTTCTAACACCACTGTGACTCAATTGATTTTTCGCTCTCAACAGCAACTGAAATAAGAGCGTAAGAATACGTGTGCTGAGAGTAACGCTCATATGAGTCAAAATGCCCACCATTGATGTAAATAGTCTTGTCGAAATGTTCAACATTCGACCCAAAAAAAAAAAGAAAATTTTTATGTATGCACATAAATGTATGTTTATGAGTACGACATTGAAATTCCCAAAGGAACTAAGAAATTATGGAAACAAATAACTAGCGGGAATGTGACAAAAATGCAAGTAGCTTAATTGTCATTAGATCCTCACCAGCTTGTAAGTGGTCAATTGAGTAATCATTCCAATGAAACTACTGCTGTATGTAGTATAGTATATATAAGCAAATTCACTTTTGAAACATGGAATTTAAAGAAAATCTGCCATCATTGTACCTGAAAGAGTAGGCGCACAGAAATGGAAGATTAACTCAAATCTGATCTAGTATTTTTCTGCAGATAATTGTAAGAAAATAAAGGACAAAACCTTTTGTACATATTTAAGCATACATATACCCTGCAAAAATGCTTGTTGTTGACAAATCAGGTCTAAAAAAGGTGTATGCTGGCAGCACTGCTTCTGCTATGCACTCACTCTGTCTACTCCTAACTTTCTAATACATAACATCAACAAAAGAAAATCAGCCTTATTTTAAGCCTTACGCCATACAAATTTGCTACCTTTATAATTTTTTGGCCTTATTTCGGAAGACTTTAAATGTGCTGTTTAATTCTTAAATAAGGCTAAAATATTTTAGTGGGTATGTCAGCAAATTTTGCGACCAGCAGTTTTTATATGTAAATGGTCTTGTCGTCGAAATGTTCCACATTCGACCCAAAAAAAAAGAAAATTTGTCTGTATGCACATGTATGTATGTACATATATACATTCTGTTTTCTATACGCATCAGTATTTTATCCTTTTGTCAAAGAAGGAAAATATTTTTGTATGTAAATATGTACATATGAATGGCCTTGTGTAATTACCTATCCTCTATTTGCAAAGGCGTCAATATTCTAACCTTTTTGTATTCTATACCTACTTTGTTAAAAAACCAAAATATACATATGTATGTATATACATGTATGGCATTCTACCTACTTTTGTAACAGACCAAAATACATATCCCGGAAAAAAAATGTGCGAATAATCCCGATAGAGATTTATCCCGGATTGATCTCTTTCGGGAACAATGAGTCCACAATTAGGCCTCGATTTTTCCCGAACGGGTATAAATGTAAATTAATCCCTTTCATACCGAACGGGAAAAATCAATTACAATTATACACTCAATACTGACTATTTAAAAAAATTTTAATTTATTGAATAGATTTTTTTACAAAAGTAAAACTTATTGTAAAATATTTAAATAGGCATGAACATTTATAATTTTTAAAGAAATTTTATAAGAAACAGCCTTGGCTAACAACTTTGAAAAATTCTTCACATGTCTTTTACACTCGCATAATGCATTCTCAAAACTTAAAATATTTTCAGAAAATACTTAATTTTTTTTAAAAGATTTCACTACACGATAAAAGCTAATTCTATAAACTTTCTTCTAATATACATATATAACAATTTATAAATTTTAGACATTTTCATAAAAAATAGCCTTGGCTTACTACTTTGGATGAAAGCGATTAATCTACATTTGTACCTGTTCGGGTATACAAATTGAACAATTAGTCTCTTCAAAGGACATGCTCGAATAAATACGATCAATTCGCTCCATATAAAGGGATGTAAACTTGTATTAGTCGCATGCTCCCTTGCGATTGATCCCGGACACGTCCCGGAGAAATCGCATTTTTTGCAGGTATATTTACGTTCGCCGGACATTCCACTTTGCTCATAAAAACTCATAAAAACACACTCATGCATATGTACATATGTGCATACATACAACTTTTCTTTTATTTGGAGACAAAAGGGTGGATTGTTGAATGTTTCGACAAGACCATTTACATCAAGGCTCGGCAAATTTGTAAATGCAAGTGTATAAGTGAGAGCGCTTTGATCGCTACCCTGCAAAAAATTCGATTAATACGGGACGTGTCCGGGATCAATCGCAAGGGAGCGTGCGACTAGTACAATTTTACATCCCTTTATATGGGGCGAATTGATTGCATTTTTTTTTCGAGAATATCCTGTGAAGAGACTAATTGTTCAATTTGTATACCCAAACAGGTACAAATGTAGATTAATCGCTTTCATCCAAAGTTGTAAGCCAAGGCTATTTTTTATGAAAATGTAAAAATTATTAATTGCTATAAATGTTAGAAGAAAGTTTATTCGATTAGCGCATTCACCAAATTGGTGTTATAAAATGAATATATTTTACGTAAATTAGGGGGGCAAGGGTATTAAAAATAAGGGGCGCAGTATTTATACATATAAATTATTGAATTTTTTAGAAAAAAAAGTTAATTGGCGGGAGTCGTAAAAATTAGAGGGGTAGTAATGTAAACAGAAATTCAATTATTCCATAAAAAAAATAGCGCGCATTCACAAATATGTTGTTTACTTGCTGCTGTCTAACAAGTGAATGACACGCAATTCAATTGGTTCGCGCGATCAAAGCGCTCTCACTTATACACTTGCATTTACAAATTTGCCGAGCCATGCTGTAGAGAAATCTTTTAAAAAAATTAAATATCTCCTCAAAATATTTTAAGTTTTGAGAATGCATTATGCGAGTGTAAAATACATGTGAGGAATTTTTCAAAATTAGCCAAGGCTATTTTTTATAACAATCTTTAAAATTTATAAATGTTCATGCCTATTTAAGTAAAGATTATACAATAAGTTTTACGTTTGTAAAAAATAATAATAATCAATAAATAAAATTTTTTTTACATAGTCAATATTGAGTTTATAATTGTAATTGATTTTCCAATAGGAATTTTTGGTAACATTTTGTTGAAATTATTATTCATCATTGTTATTAAAAGAAAGGGTGTTCAGTTTTACCTATTATTATAATTTTTTTTTTAATTCATACATTGAATATTTTTGTATAGTACATTTATACCCGTGCGGGAACAATCGGGGACTAATTGTGGACCGATTGTTCCCGAAAGAGATGAATCCGGGACAAATCTCTTTCGGGATTAATCGCAAATTTTTTTGCAGGGTATGGCGAACAAACATACATACATGCATATATCTACATACGCACATGCACATTTTTAACATTCGCTGCGCAAACATGCGATAGCCACACACGATGTTGTTTGGCCACTTGTTCAGCGACGACTAAATCATTTTTTAAACAAGGAGCGCAACCTGTCTGTGTGAAGAGCGTAACTTGTTTGTCTGATCTTAAGATCTATGAAACGCCGAGCCTTGATTTACATATAAAAAGTATTGGTTGCAAAATTTTCGGATATACCCCCCAATAACGAAATAAGGCCACAGAATTATAAGCATGGCAAATTTGTATGGCGTAAGGCTTAAAATAAGGCTGATTTTCTTTTGTTGATGTTATGTATTAGAAAGTTAGGAGTAGACAGAGTGAGTGCATGGCAGAAGCAGTGCTGCCTGCATTCTCCTTTTTTAGACCTGATTTGTCAACAACAAGCATTTTTGCAGGGTATATGTATGCTTAAATATGTACAAAAGGTTTTGTCCTTTATTTTCTTACAATTATCTGCAGAAAAATACTAGATCAGATTTGAGTTAATCTTCCATTTCTGTGCGCCTACTCTTTCAGGTACATTAAATTCCATGTTTCAAAAGTGAATTTGCTTATAATAATACTACATACAGCAGTAGTTTCATTGGAATGATTACTCAATTGACCACTTACAAGCTGGTGAGAATCTAATGACAATTAAGCTACTTGCATTTTTGTCACATTCCCGCTAGTTATTTGTTTCCATAATTTCTTAGTTCCTTTGGGAATTTCAATGTCGTACTCATAAACATACATTTATGTGCATACATACAAATTTTCTTTTTTTTTTGGGTCGAATGTTGAACATTTCGACAAGACTATTTACATATAAAAACTGCTGGTCGCAAAATTTGCGGACATACCCATCAAACTATTTTAGCCTTATTTAAGAATTAAACAGCACATTTAAAGGCTTTGAAATAAGGCCAAAAAATTATAAAGGTAGCAAATTTGTTTGGCGTAAGGCTTGAAATAAGGCTGATTTTCTTTTGTTGATGTCATGTATTAGAAAGTTAGGAGTAGACAGAGTGAGTGCATAACAGAAGCAGTCCTGCCAGCATACACCTTTTTTAGACCTGATTTGTCAACAACCAGGAATTTTTGCAGGGTATATGCATGCTTAAATATGTACAAAAGGCTTTGTCCCATGGAGGAACAATAAAGGAGAATGCATAAGATCAGCTGACTTCTTCTTCAATCTTCATAAACACACACGAACACGAGCATTTTTTTGTTGACATATTCCACACACACACGCACCCTAGCATTTGTGTGGCCCCTACATCTGTCAAATTCTTCTACATTCCTCTTTGCATGACACTTCTCGGCCCACTATGTATGAAGGTATGTCGTTATGCATTCTCCTTTATTGTTCCTCCATGCTTTGTCCTTCATTTTCTTACAATTATCTGCAGAAAAATACTGGTAGAATTGAGTTCATCTTCCATTTCTGTGCGCCTATTCCTTCACATCCAATGATTGAAAGATCTTCTTAAAAATCTGCTTTTGAAAAAGCGAAATAAACGCTGATTGAAAATCTCCTCCAGCCTGCTTGCTTTTGATTGAAATTTGCTTGAAAATGATTGAATTTTTTTTTTTTTCAAGCAACCGCTAGCTTGGTTTGCTTTTAAACAAACTAAGCAGTGCTTAGATTGAAAAAATGCAAACAATCCCAAGCGCGCTTGTGATTGTTAGGTTACAAGCGGCGCTTAGATTGTTTGTTTCGTTGCTTGCTTGTACAAAACAATCTGTTTGAAAATTCAATCTGCTTGTGCAGTTCACTGATACCTACATACCTACATATGTACATACATAAAATATTTGAAATTTCATCAATTAATTATTGTTGTGATTACATTAGCGTTAGGTGCCAAGTATAACTGACTAATGATTGTTAAAATTTTAAGCATAATGATATAATAAAAAAAAATAAGCGCTATGAAGTTTACTAAGCCAGGCCGCTGCTAAAATTTTGTTTTTTTCATCTTCTTTCTATACCATTTACGAATATGAAAATTATATCAATGCGATTACATAATTTCCAGTTGGATCTTAGAAAGAGTCAATTGGAATTCAGAAGTGGAAAATTGGATTTTAAATAGGCAATTGGATTTCCGGCAATTTGGTTTTGCGATGAAGGATTTCCGGAATCCGTGTACAGGAACAGCAATAACAAGAACCTGTTCGGCATAATAACAACAACAATAAAACAATAACAAGAAAATGAATTATAACAACAACACGAACAACGGCTCTACTTTGCACGGTGGGCAGGAAGCGACGATAGGTTGCATGAAAATGTCGACAAAAAAGGAAAGTGGGGTTGTGTTATGTGAAGTTTATAGACGAAACATCCGTTAAAATTAAAATCCGAGCTGCTCCTTTTTCAAAGTGCTAAATCTAAACTCCCGATTAGGGGTTGATTTTTTATTTTGTAAAACGCAACTGAAGACCGCCAACGCAGAAAGGTGCTCTAGGCATAAATACTGTGGATCGATTCGTAGATCAGGATGAACATTTGTTAATGAATTTTAATTCAAATAAAGAATAAATTTTTATTCACGTTATTCAATTATTTTTGCTAGTCACACAAGTAAATGGTTTCTTCTTTTTGAAAAAATGATTTTTCGAATATTTTCCAAAATAATAATACAATACTAGGAGTCCCACTTCTGACAAAAATCGACAGTTTTCTAGTATTTGAATTAGCTACTCCAGAATGCAAAAATATTTTTAAATTTATGATATTTTTTATTAAAATTTATCTTTATTTGATTCCAACCCCATTTGTAGTTCAAGCACAACCCTTTTCCATTTTTAATTAATTAAAATTTTTTATACAAAATTATTTTTTACCTTAGTTTGGATGGCACTGTTTTTTATACTCAGCTGTACTAGTACACAGAGTATTATAGTTTTAATCACATAACGGTGGATTGTAACAGAATGAAATAATCGAGATAGATATAGACTTATATATATCAAAATGATCTGGGTGAAAAGAGAAATCGATTGAGCCAAGTCCGTCTGTCCGTCCGTCTGTAAACACTCTAACTCGCGCAAAAATGGAGATATTTTGATGAAATTTGGAATGCAAGTTGGTATCGAGACTGGGACGGTTGGTGTTGAAAATGGGCGAAATCGGACCATGACCACGTCCACTTTTCCTATATATAAAAAATCGGAAATTTGGTATCTCAGCCACTAATATAGCTGGAGCGATGAAATTTTACCCACATGTTGAGCACAGGTCCCTATGAAGAAATTTGATGAAATTTTGGAAAATGGGCGGTGCCACGCCCACTTATTGAGGGTCAAACATTGAAAGTTTTATATATCATAACTCAGAAACTGTTGAAGATATATCAATGAAATTTGGTACATGTGATTTACGTACTTACGCAAACGTTTTGGACGGAAAATTGTTAAAATCGGTTGACGGCCACGCCCACTTTTATATATGTGTATTATAAAGTGACCTAATAAAAACATTTTAAGCCATATCTCTGTCAAATAAAAAGATATATCACTGAAATTTTGTGGCATGAATCCAACTACGGACATAAAACAAAAGCACACAAATTTTGGAAAATGGGCGGTGCCACGCCCACTTATTAAGGGGCAAACATTGAAAGTTTTATGAGTCATAGCTCAGAGACCATTGAAGATATATCAATAAAATTTGGTACGCGTGATATACATACCTACTTAGGCAAATGTTTGGACGAAAAATTTCCAAAATCGGTTGACGACCACGCCCACTTTTATATATGGGTCTTGTAAAGTGACCTAATAAAAACATTTTAAGTTATATCTCTGTCAAATATAAAGATATATCATTGAAATTTTATGGCAGGAGTCCAACTGCGGACGTAAAACGAAAAACGTAAAAATTTTGGAAAATGGGCGTGGCATAGCCTCTTTTTAGAAGCAGGAATATACGAGATTTCTTAGCTTTTAACTCGACAAATAATTGAGATATTATGACGAAACTTGGTTTATAAACTTTTATAACTTGTGTTAATAGACACGCAGAAATTTATTGAAATCGGTTTATGACCACGCCTACTTTTTAACAAAGATATTTCTGGAACACCCTTAGGAATTTGTAAAGTGACATCTTTGTAAGAAGTCAAAAAGGAATGAAATTTTGCACAAAGAATAATATTCATGTGCTTAGTTGGATGACTGATAAAAATTTTGAAAATGGGCGTGGCTACGCCCACTTTATGCAGCACTCGCTTTATATTAAGTACACCGTGTTTCCATCAAACGAAAACAATGAAAGCATACAGCTGAGTATCTAATGTTCGATTCCACTCGAACTTAGGCTTCCTTACTTGTTTTGTTTTAGTTTGGACACAGCACATTTATTAAGCACTAGCAAATACCCGTCCCGCTTCGCAGCGACGAACAAAAGCTTTAATGTTATAATGGGTCTTTTCCTTTACCTTTACTTTTACCTTTACCTTTACCTTTACCTTTACCTTTACCTTAACCTTTGCCTTTACCTTTACCTTTACCTTTACCGGGACCATCAATCACCATCCGGGCCCACTACTTGAACCATCTCTGGGAAACCAACATAAAAAATAACAATGAAAATATCTGTATGTTGAAGCACTGCTCGACACCTTTAATTTGATACCAATCTCGCTTAGAAACATTCGAGGGTCATCCGGGTCCACGTTTCGACCCATATTTGGGGACCCGGCCTAGGCATCGCAATGAAAATAACTCTATGTTGAAGGCCTGCTCAGCACCTTTCATTTGATACCCATATTGCTCAAACACTTGCTGGGTCACTCTGGGTCCACATTTGGGCCTATATTCCGGGAAGTTCCCACTTTTTCGAAATTCTATATACCCTATTATGTGCGCTAATACCATACGAATCTACTGTGAAAATTTCATAAAGATCGGTTGATTACTTTGGGAGTCCATAAAGGACACACACACACACACACACACACACACACACACACACACACACACACACACACACACACACACACACACACACATCCATTTTTATATAATAGATAAAAATATAAAAATTATTATAGGTAGTTATTGTGTTTTGCAAGAACAATAACATAGGAATTTTCCAACGGTGATTGTGCACGTATTTTCCAACCGATTTTAATGAAAATCAAAATGGACCTATTCTAGGGAATTCCCTTTCTAATGACGGTCTAACTTTTAAAATCGGTTCAGTAGAATCGCCAAAAGGTCGCGGAAAAAATTTATGTTACCGTATTAATATATAGAATAATAATAATACTCTGGCGCTATTATAACTCTGACGAGTCTTATGGCCGAGCTTCTCTCCCAATTCGGCGTATGCTCCTTAACTGCTCCTTGTTTTTCCTACTGTAAGTCCACAGTTTTATGCCGGCTCCGAACGGCGAACTAATTTTTTTGTGAGAAGCTTTTTCATGGCAGAAATACACTCGGAGGGTATGCCGCCCACTGTCGAGAGGCGACCACTATTTCTAAAAACCCAATAATTGGGTTTGAATTAATTAGAAAAAAATGTTTGCTATTTGTCCCGACTGGGATTAGAACCCGAGACCTCTGGTATAGTAGGCGATCACTCTACCGACCGCACCACATTTCCCAGAATACGAGACGAATATTTTCCTGAATCCGAGCCGAATATTTTACTGAATTTAATTTTTTCAGAATACTTTCCCGAATCCGATATGAAATTTTTCCCGAATCTGGACCGAATATTTCCCCGAATCCAAGCCAAATATTTTACCGAATCCGAAACCGAATATTTTTCCGAATACCAACCGAGTATTTTCTCGAATCTAACACGAATATTTTCCCCAATCCGAACCGAATATTTTTCCGAATACTTTACCGAATTCGAAACCAAACCCGAATACTTAACCGAATATTTTTCCGAACTTCAAGTAAATGAAAATATAAGCACGAGCGCAATTGCAAAATTTCGAAGCCTCAGCCAAAATTTTAGCCTCCCGCTAAGGGGAAGGTTCGTCAAAGCAAAGTAGTTTTATATACAAGCAATTTGGCTACTCTTCTGAGTAACAATAACAACAACAACAATAAGCAACGAAACGACTGCAGAGTTATGCTTTGCATATGGCTAATGGCTAACAAAAATCTAATAAGAAAAGTTAAACAATTACTTTATTTATACATTTTTTTTATTTTTAAATCAATATATTATTTTGTATCATAATTTTAATTATCGTATATATTATGTATAATGGCTCTATTAGGTATTATATAATGCTCATACCGTTACCTTAATCGCAAAAAACTAATGTTCTTTTCTTATTTAGCGGGAGGTGACAAAAGAAAACACAATCTGAAAATTGCATTAGATGGCGTTATATTTTAAATTGTTAAATGTGTCCTTTGATGAAATACAATTTTTGTTATGTAGAAATGAAAGTTGAACGCCTTTTAAACACTGGTCTACCACGTAATTTATTTGGAATTTCCAGCTAATAAAATTCCAAAGCTAAGCTTTTAATTAAACAATCTTTCAATTCAAGAATTTTTGTCCATTTCAACTAGAAAATACCAATTTAGAACGCACCCGAACGCTTTTTTGTGATCGAATGAAAATGTTTGACGTTTGCCATTTGTTGGCAGCTTCACCGAGCTCGTAATACCAAATAAGCACTTTTAAGTGACTTGTGTTCAGTTCACCGAATACGTAATGCGATGCCTGGTCTACTCTTCTGACGACAAAAAAAAAACATAGTGTTTACTTTCAAAAATTTCAACGCATGCGGAGAGATGTTTTTTAAATCGGTCCTAATGCCTGTAATAACTTTTACATTTTCAGCCATAAGGGGTTTTAATATCTAATATATTCAAAATCTAAAAAAAAAAAAAACAATTTCAAACAAGTGTTGCGTACGATCCATGTGTAAATTAAGGTAACGGTATTCATATAGAAGCATATAGTTTTAATTAATAGTACTCATTCCAGACCACATCCCTTTGTCGATACTAAGATTTGTTACAAAAATGAATACAAATGATTTAAACAGATCGTAAAGCTAAGAACATTTTTTTTTAATATTATAAGATTTAAGTTAAAGTTAATACTTGACTGACGCAATGCGTTTTGTAACTAAAGAAAATCTTAGTGCGAGCAGCTCGAATTTACGAAAAAAAGAAATAACAAAATTATGCTTCGAGTTTAGACAAAAATCTTTTAACTTATTCCATTATAAAACATAAATTAGATTTATCCATTAAATGAATGCTACATACGACGACGACTTTGCACGACTTTGCACGCCTCTTGACCTAGTGCAGCCTAAATAAAATAGTTGCTATTGCTGCTCCACTCACAATAAGTTGCCATAATATGTATGTAATACGTAGTAGAATATCAATTAAGTCTTTTTTTTCGAATTAAATATTATTTAACTTATGTAACTTAAACGCAATCAATTGTGAGTAAAATATTCATACATATCGTCGTTTAAGATGCATTTTTGCGTAAGAGGTATTTTCATTTTCGAGTAAGGGACATTTTTGTTTCCTTTTTTTTACACTAAGTTGATGTTTTAGCTAACAAACTGATCTACGTAACTATTTAAATTTAAGTTTGTACGCAGAAATAAGTAACGGTTTTGAAATGAAATAGTTTTTATGCTCTCCTGTAAAGTTCAACCAATGTCCGCTACGCGAAAATGAAAATACCTCTTACGCAAAAATGCACCTTAAACGACGATATATTCTTTTTGCTATTGTTGCTTTAAGCATCATCGCTTTGATTCAATTTTAGTTCATTGAGTGTCGCATTAAAACGCGAAAATTCATCACGACCCGGCTGCGCCAAATGTTCAGTGACATCGTAAACATACAATTTGCCTGCATCATCGCCAATGGTCACATGATAACCGGATGGCGTCCACGAGACACGATTTAGTGCTGGCGCACCCTCAACCAAAACCGATGCTGTGGGTACTTCGGTATCTTGATTGAGATTCCATAAGTCAAGACGACCGCTACCATCGACAGCAGCAAATAATGCCGGATGAATTGGCGACCATGCAACATCCATAACATAATCGGAATTATCTTCAAATGAATATAAAGGTTTTGTGTCCTAAAATTAAAGTAATTCAAGTTAACAAAGTTTATATTTCGTTATAGAGGTACATAAGTAAATATCGTATACGATATACAAATGTTACCTTTAACGACCACAATTTAATAGTCCAATCAATTGAGGAAGTGAGGAATAGATGACCAAAATCTGGCGAGGACTGATTGTAGTGCGTTGAAATGCCTGTTACGGGGCCCAAGTGCTTTTCGAAGACATCATTAACGCCAGTGCGTGAACCGTGACGACAAGCTGTGAAAATAGGTAGTACGAAAAACGGTTAAAGGCTTGTAATGCGCAATTAAAGAGAGGAAAAAAAAACACTAAATTTTAACTACTCTTTTGTACAGCAGTTAAATATAACTAGTGAACTAATTTCAATTTTACTTTTACTACCTGAGTATACATAACCATCCTCACTGCCCATCACCAAATTATTAATCTCATTCGCTGGAAATGCCATACAAGTTACGGCAATGGATTTTGACGGACGCTGCTGTTGCAATTCCAATGTGTCCTGCGGATGCGACAACATATCCAAACTCCACGAACACAATTTGCCATCCGATGATATCGATATGACATTGTGCGCATTTTGTGTACCAACCACCTGCAAACAATAAACGGGATGTGTGTGCGCAGCCGCACTCAATGGTGTACGCTGCATGGGTGTACGTTTCTGTACGCGATTATCCCACAAAACAATCTGTCCCGAATATGTACCACCCAATATTAGATTTGGATTGAATTTGGCAAAGCACGTAGACATAACGGCACTCTGACAATGAAATATATCCTCGGGTGTTTGTTTCTTGAATTTCGTATTCCAAACCATAACCACACCGTCCGGTTCGTTGGGACTCTCCTCGTTGTTGTGATATGAGGCGGCGACTAATTCGGGGAAATGCGTAGACCAGTCCATGCAGGTGATACAACGATTCTTCGACCAACGTTCATCGTAGAAAATGCGATTTAACGATAAACGTGCGTGGCAACGTTCATCGTTGGTATCCTCATTGTCGCCGGCGCCAATGTAATCGGTATAGATATCAACATTTTCAGATAGTGCACGCTCAATCACACGACCGGCACGTAAGACGAAACGTTGAAAGTCTTCCGAGAGTATGATCATTTGTTTTTGCTCCTCGGAAAGTTCTTTGACTGTTGATGTATTGGAAGAGTGTAAAATTACGTTTTTGACGTCGTTAAAAAAAAACTATTATTAGTAGAGCTCGGAAAAATAGGTGAAATCAAGCGTCTAAAAATATGCTACATTTTGTAAATTTTGTTTGTTTTCAGTGGCGGGATTACAATTTAAATATAAAGGGGTAGCATATTGGTATAGTGGGTGAAGATTTTATTAGAAAAGTTCTTAATCATGTTACACAAATTTGGAGTTTAATGTGTGATGAAATAAAGCCAGAATAGGAAGTGATTTTATTCGTAAAATATATTTATTTATGTGTTTTTAATAATTTTAATTTGTTATATAAAAAATCTATAACAGAAACAAATATATAAAGTTAAAAAGTTTGTGCAAAATTCTGGAAAATTCGCCAATTTTTCGGCAAAATTTGAGTTTTTGAGTAGAAATTTTATATTATATGCGTACTAGCAGTTTTTTCAACTTGTAAATTCGCATGAAAAAAATGCAGAGGACTGCTAGAAAAAAATTCACAAATAACAGCTATTAGTATTTTTTATAGTAAAATTCAACGATCTACAAAACTTGCGAAACACTGGGCCGTATTAATAAAAACGAAGCAAATGCTTTTACTCAAGATTTTTAAAATTTGACAATAATTTGTATGAACCAAATTTCAAATTTGAGTAAAAGGTCTGAAATTTTAAGCAAAAGCAAATGCTTGGCTTTTATTAATATGACCCATTGTAAACACTGAAATGGTCATAAGAAAAAATAGGTTCAAATCAAGTTTTTTTTACCTAAAATATGCAAATGTTTAAAGTCATACCACTATAAATTAAAAAGCTGTAATATATATTCCATTTGCTAATATGCACTTGCCTCATTTTCATTCAAAATATATTTGGTTTGAAACTGTAATTGTTTTTCCTTCACGTGCGGAGATTTTGTCTCAAATTTAAGCGAGTCACTACAAATTTTTAATTTTTTTTTAATTCTTTATAATTATATATTTATTTATTATTATTCTTTATTATTATATTTATTTATTGTAACTTTCTTTGCAATTTTTCACAAGCAACCCATAAAAAACCTTAATAATTTATTTTCTGGCATCCTAGTAATCAAAAAATCCAATTGCATTCACGGGGGGCTTAAACCCGAATGCACCCTACCCTTAAACTTACCACTGGATGTGCTCATAAACATTACGTAGCATAAGTTTAGGCGACTGAGTAAAAGATCACCATATTTCAAAACTTGTTTCAAAAACGTTTTATTTCAGAAAAATATGTATGAAATTTCTCTGAACTGGGGTTTTTTGAATAAAATTTTTGAATAGGTCGTCATTGAAGTAAATTCTGAAATAGGGTGTTTTTGGAACAAGTTTTTAAATCTTTTACTTAGCCAACGATATAATCTTTATAAAACAATAACTTACTCTCTTTTTTCTCTTCTTGTTCCTTTTTTTGTTCGAGTGGCGTTATGGCTGGCGCTACATCCTTAACCGTTGGCAGACCGTGCGTCAAATAGCCGGGTGGCAATTTCGATGTGAAACCATGATCCAAATGTGGTAGGGAACTCTCTTCGTCATCTCCTTGGGCATCAAATGCAAGCACTGTTTAATGTATAAAACTAACACAGCTAGAGGAACATGACAATCGACAGAACAGGAACAATTTTCTACTTTCTGGCTTTTAATATGGCTTATGGCTTTGTTTCGTTTTCAACTCTATTTTTTTTTTTGTTTTTTGTTTTTTCTTTTCTTTGTAGAACGGTAAATCATGGTAATATACAGAAATTAATTTTAAAAGAAATTAATTGGCTTCTCGGCGCAAACGTATACATACATATGTACAGATATGGTGTGTAGTTTTTATTGATTTGGTATTTGAGTTTCTTTGGGCCCTGACTATGTGCTGTGCGAAAGATGGAAGGTATGTATGTGATGTTCGAAAAAGAAAGCGTTTGCTCTTTAAGGCAACGTGCAATTGCGAAATATATATATGCACTCATGCTCATTTTTTTTTGGAATTTAATTGATTGTTGTAGATTTTATTTATTTATTAATTTATTATATTATTTAATTATTACATGCTCGAATGGGCAATTCCAGGTTTATTCGGCATTTGAAAATGCGAAAATCCGGTTTATTTGAAAGTAATTGTGATATTTTGATCGCTCTTTGATGCTGCGCAACGTTTCAGGTAAGTAATTTTATTTTTATCTTCATATTTATCAGACATGGGGGTAGTGCAGTAATGCATTACAGCTTTCACTACCACTAAATGTAATCGTATTGGAGCAACTATATTATTCAATAACACTGTAAAAAACTTTTCATATCAGTGGCCGCCGTGGTGCAGTGGCTAGAGTGCTCGCCTGCTATGCCAGAGGTCTCGGGTTCAAACTCCAGTCCGATCAAACACCGAAAAAAATTTTCTAATTAGTAAAGATCCAATTTTTGGGTTTTCTAAGAGCAGCGGTCACCTCTCGGCAGTGGGCGGCATACCCTACGAGTGTATTTCTGCCATGAAAAAGCTTCTCACAAAAAATGCATTCGCCGAATTGGGAGAGAAGCTCGGCCATAAAACTCGTCAGAGCTATAATAGCGCCACTGTACTATTATTATTATTAGTGGTAGTGGAAATAGCAAAATTTCCACTAATTAAAATTTAGTGGTAGTGGAGGCAAAAAATTTTTCACTACCACATTTTTTTATTTGGTAGAAAAATCTTTCACTACCGCTAATTAAATGTATTTAGTGGAAACAGATACCGCTTTCACTATTTGAATTAGTAGTAGTGGAAATTTTCTCTACTAAAGAGAAAAAAAAAAATTGTTATTACCATTTTTTCAAGTTCCACTAATTCAAAAATTAGTGCACCCATGTCTGATATTTATAAATATAAAGCAATAATTTTGGTGCAGATGATGATGATGAAGGATGATGGCATGGTGTGTAAGGAATGTGAAGGTTATAAACATTTATGTTAACAAAATAACATGTATGATGAGTTGAATAATATTACATACATATAAATGTACATAATAAGAGTCTTCATCTAAAGTAGTAAACTGCTGGTAAATGATAAGTGATAAAATAATAACTGTGATAAATTATCTGTTCAAATTTGTATGAAAATATATTTAAGCAAAGTTTATCACTTTACCGAACGATTTTGTTGCATAAATGTATACCTAAATTTCGATAAAATTTAAGTCTGACACATTGTCAGTTTTACTTTTTCAATTTAAAGGAAGAAATTGTGCTTTGCTTCGGCATTTTAGCACGATTTATTAAAATAATTTGTACAAAAATGTTATATGAATTTTTTGTTTATTTTATTTGTTTCCTTTTTATTTATTAGTCAAGTTGACACTGACAGCTGACAAGAGTTTAAACAATTATTTACCAAGGTGCGTTCATGTAAAAATGCGGATAGCTGATAAACTTTAACAATTTATTACTTTATCACTTTAGATGAAGACCACCAATGACTTACTGTTGTAAAAAAAATACCACTGCAACGAATATTTTGTTCTTTTTTTCAATTTAATTACAAATTTTTTCATTTTCAAATCTAAATAGAGGTATTGGCATTAATCGACTTTACAGTGTGAAAAGTTTAAAGTTTACACATCTATTAATAGATTTACACACATTTTGTGTTATTTTAAATACCTAAATGAGTTAAGTGCCAATAATTTTTGACTGAATTAAGAACAAATAAGCACAACAGTATTTAGTATACAGTAGGGGTATTCGCTATCCCTAGCAAGATAGCACGGATTGGAAATATCCTAGACCAAAATATGCTACACATCGAGAGCACCCCATTGCACAGTCGTAGGAAATTTTAAGAAGCAGCTTTTTTTAGCCAAAGGGACGCGTTCATCACTCACATATTAATAAATAAATCATTCTATTTTAGTAAATTTAATAAATACACAAAAATTCGAATGCTCAAATTGAAATTGAAATTAGCAATTGGCAAATGTCAGCTGACGCAATTGATTTCCTACACTTCATAGCATATTTTTGAGGTCTAGCATATTTCTGTGCGCCTGTATTTTGTTGTTGTGCGTTGTAAAACTTTGCAATCCGTGCTACGTGCTAGGGTTATGCTATGGATAGCGAATACCCCTAGTAAGTATTATTTTTTTTTTTGGCTACGTTTGCAGTTACTAAAATCATTTAGTAAGCGCATACAAATATTACAAAGAAAAAAAGCTATGTATGTATGTAAGTAACAATTGTGTATTTACAAGAAAATTTCTTCGCATTGTAAAATATTAGTTACCGACAATGAATGAATATATGTATATACATACATATGTAGTTTCGAAAGAGCCAATTTTGTAATTAACTGCCTAATAAGGTATGAAGACCAAGTGTTTGATATTCCAAGCACATTATAATTTATATATTTTTTTTTTTAAATATACACATATATATGTATTATCACGTACATACGTTTCTCCACCCAATTTATATTTCTTAGGACCTAACAAGTATTATGTATACATACATATGTGCCTGTATAAACCATAGACAATTTATGCCTAGTCTGTATATACTATGCGTATGTATATGCATACATACATATAAATAAATAAAGAATGCAGTGCACTTTTATATTTTTGCAATCAACAAAAACATTTTATATTGAAAAAAGATATGAGAGGTGAGCAGCGAAACGACAGAAATCATTGAATAATACTTGTATAAATATGTTTGCACAATGAATATGGAAAGGAGCAATTGATGTATGTACATAACGTACGTATTTCCAAAGCACCACAATATTTGCAGATATTTGAGGAAAAGTGTAAAGAAAAAATAAACCAATTTCCCTTTGATATGTAAATACATAAGTACAGCTTTGTTATTAGTGGAAAATAATTTAGGTAGAAAAGCATAGGAAATCGGAATTTCAAATGAGCTACAAACAATTTCAGCGTGGACTTCTAAAGGTAGCATAATTAATTATATTAAAGCCAGGTAGAAAGATATTATGTTGTTGTTGTTGTTGTTGTAGCAACCAATATACTCCCCGAAGGTTTTGGGGAGTGTAGGGGAAGTGACAGTCCTTTGCCGGATAAATCCGCTACGCTCGGGTACTAGTCTCTTCTGACATTAGCCCGACTGTCGTGCGAACGATTTTTTTGGCCATTATCAACCTTCTAGGCGGGAGGATTTTAGTCGCCCCTTACGACAGCCATTCCTTACCACGAGTATATTCTAAGCCCCCTAATCCGCTGGGGGCAAAGAGATTATGTCATTCGTTACCATGGCAGCGTGGTCCAAGTGTCAACACGAAACGAATTTATATACAATCGGCCAAGGGCGACCACTCCGCCTGCACTCTGCAGAATTTGTGAACAATATTTTTGCCGTTACAACAACAAGATATTTTGTCATAGAGAATTAAAAAAATTCGAACACTTCCAATTAAGTAAAAATAACTTTAGAGATCATTATGATATATGTACATACATAAAAAAGTGCGCGATAAAAGCAAAAGCGCAAAAAGGCGTTCTGGACTAAGCGGACAGATCTTAATCTTAACTTGGAATTTTTATTCTTTTAATCCCCAAAGCACACACATACAGATGTACATACATACATACTCAGATAATACTATTTTTTACACTATAAACTCAATTTCTAAAAAGGAACGAGAAAAAGAGAAATTTTTATTGCATGTTGGTTAAACTGTGTGTAGTTTTTAGCATGTTAAGAAATATGCGCAAGTTAAGGAGAGTTAAATTGTGTTTGTGACTATAAAAAGTTAAAGTTTGCAAGTTAATAACAATTATTAGAGATTTAGTTGGTTAATGACGCATATATATATGTATGTATGCTTATGTAAAAGTATACTATATATACAGATGTATGAATAGGCATGTTAGAAGAGAGCAAGAAAAAAAATATGCATATATACATTTCTTCAACGGATTGATGACAGGACATAATGGACAAATGGGAATACACATTTATACAAATATTTCTTAGAAGTTGGTTGTGGTTAACAACAGGCATTGCAGTAAAAACAAAAAATAATTGCCACAATGGCATTTCTAATTTATACATATGTATAACTTTTCTTTCAGAAAAAAAAAAAAATAAATTTCTTTTTCGATTTTTTTTTTCACAATTTTTGCGCGTAGAGAATTTTTGACGTTCCTATTTTGCTTCATGTCGATTCCGCTACTGTCATATGTATATTGGTGCAGATGTTACCTACCTGTGAACTCATCCTCCCACTCTAAACCCGGATTTAGATTGTATTCGTCTTGAAAAATATATAGAATATAGATCATTGAAGTAAATTTATTTATGTTCTCGATATTTATTTTACTTGTTTGTTTTAGTTTTATTTTTTTGTTTTTTTTATTGACTTTAGAGGAAAAATTAATTTATGTTGTGAAAATTCAAATTAAGTAGCTAGTTTTTTAATTTTACACAAAGAATATATGCATGTAATGTCTGTTTGGACATACATAAAAATTATTTCCAATATTAATGTTGACCAAAACACTATGTTGAGAATATATTTTGAAGCAAACAAACGTTCGTTGATTAAGAGAAAATTTGCTTTTCGTAATTTTTTTAGTAAGAAAATCTTCAACTAAAAAAAATATATACATATATATGTATGATAATAAAATAAGCATGCATGATATTTATTTTGAAATTACAAAAAAAAAAAAAAACGTAATTTGTTTATTATGTACACTTGTGTTTAAATGCAAACACAATCGATGAAAAGTAAGGAAACAAAAAAAAATTATTCGCGCTAATAGCAAATGTTAACATTAATTTTTTATTTTAATGAAATCTTTGTATGATTGGAATTTGAGCAAAAAAAAGAGGGGGAAAAAGAAAAACACTATGATAAAGAGCTAAAGCCGTACTGACAAGTATACCAATTGTTATAAAATCTTAAAATCTCTTCATATACATATGTACACATTTATATGTATATGTACATATATTTAAATTTGTTTATAAAAAATGCATTCTCTTACCAATAACTAAACTGAAGAAAAGTATATAAGGCAATTTTGTTTGACTACTTTCTTTTCAACTTATAAACAACCAATATTTCGTCGATTTACGAAATCGAAATAATAAAATGGGTGGAGAAAAAAAGTTATAATGTGAATTGTTTATACAGGCGAAAACTAAAAAAAAAAAAAAATATGATAAACTGAAGCACTAAACGCCCCACACTAATGGTCTTTCAAATTTTTACTATAAAAATGAGTAGAAAACAAAACGAAACAAAAGTCTACAAGTACAATTTAAATAGAGATTTCTAAGTACATAATATGAGATTTTTTAATTGCATAAATATGTATGTAGCTAAGAAATTGATTTCGTTAAAAACTGAAAATTCTATAAAAATATTAATATTATATTAAAAATATATATACTAGAGATCAGGGCTGGACAACTAATTATTATCTATTGAATATGTTATAGCACTTGCGCTGATGCATTAAATTTATGACACAAATATGTAAGCAGAATAGAAGAGTTATTTAATTCTCTCAAAATGCTTTCAATTAAAATTTAAAAAGTTATTCTTTGCCCACAATAAACATTTAATTTAATAAAAATTCAAGCGTTGTCCAATTTAATTTATTACTCACTTATTTTTAATTGTGTCTATGCAAGTTGCCCAACCCTGGTTTACGCGCATAAACACACACATTCGACGAACGTGCAAACTTAAATATACAGTCAAATTTTATATAAATAATTTTAATAGTATATATTAATACTCATGGTATATTAAATGAATTGTGGTACTCACCGTAATAGTCCGTAGCATGAGCTAAAAACATAAATTAAAGAAAACAGTTGTATAATTAGTCGAATGGATATATAAAACATACAAAGTGGTAAATATTGTAAATAAAATATTAAAATTAATACTAAAATAATCAAATTATGCTTGATGAAAAAATATTTCCTAATAAAAAAACGGCAAACGAAATATTTTTAGGAGGAAAATAAAAATGTGGCATAATTCTGATTGCTTTTTGTGCGTGTGCAATTTTATCTATGCGAAATCGCAGTGTTTGTTTGAGAAATAAAAGGTTTTGCTTTTGATTTTTTTTGCAAATAACTTAGGTTTTAATACTTGTTTTTTTTTTTTTTTTTTTGTTTTGGTGTAATAATAAATAACAGTACCTTTGCGTGGTCTCCACCAATCCTCCATGTATCCTGATAGAGGCGAGGAGTGGCAAGAAAGAACTGTATTTGTTATTTTATTTCACTATGATTTACTTATTAATTTCTTTTAAACATTCAGTACGTGGACAGAACTCCCAAGATACCTATATATATACGTACATACATACATATATATATCGTCGCTATAGAAGAAAAAAGACGCAAACTGTTTTGTTGAGGAAGAAAGACGCAAACTTATTTTCTTTCAAAGAAAGACGCATTAAAAATATTTTTCGAAAGAAACTCTTTATTTTTTTTTTTTGATAACGAAGAAAGACGCTTTATTTTTTTTTTTTACTATAAAGACGTATTTAAATATTTTTTAGGAAAGAAAGACGTATTCGATTTTTTATTTTTGTTTGTCAATATTAATGCTAATGCGTCTTTCTTCGCAGTTAATAATGCTAATGCGCCTTTCTTCGTCGAAATATTTTATAATGCGTCTATCTTCGTCGACATGTTTTTTAAAGCGTCTCTCTTCCCCGACATATTTTTAATGTGCCTTTTTTCGTCGACAAATTACTGACATGCGTCTTTCTTCTTCCGGAGCGACGATATGTATATGTAATGAAGACAATTGTGTATCGATATTGCATTTGTTAGCTTGGTATTTTCAAAACAAAAAAAAAGAAAAAAAAAACCTTGAAAGGTCCAGACATGGTATAAAAATTTTTCTACCATGGGTCCAGATATACTGCCAAGAAAGTGGAAGGAAATTTTACTTTTGAAGAATTGATTTCTATGTTTAGCGACAAATATATTTCCCCGAAGTATCAAGTGGCAATTCTGGTTATATGTATCCAAGTCCGAGACATTCGGCTACTTGACCTAAAGGTTGGATACCTTCTATACTTACAATTCCAAGCTAACTAACAAGCATATTAATATATTAATTTCAAAACCATGCAAAACATGCTTAGGAGTAAATAGACATACAAACTTCTTATAGCTTTAAAATTTGTGCTTCGTTATACATTTTTTTTTTATTAAATTGAAGCAGAGCAGGTATCCTTATACTTTGGGTTGCCTTCAGGGTTCTTAGCTATAACTATTAAATTAATTTTAAATTTTAAGGGATATATTATATAATTTTTGTAAGCGAATTTTAAGCGACCAAACATTTTTCTTGCCATAATCAACATTATTCAATATTCATATGTACAAGTAACATATGCAACTTTAAAGAAAACCAACTACGAAACATATTAATAGTACCCACCATCACGTTCGTGTCCACCAGTACTAGTAGTTTGAGTTGTCTTTGAATAGACCATAGTCTCTTTTGGTGGAATGTTGGTTGACTGCACACTGTACACGCTCAAATTCATAGGCTGTTTCTTAGCACCGCTGGCAAGTTAAAAGGTAAATAAATTTAATTATAAAATTTTATTTTATTTTCTTATAATGATTTAATTATGCATGTTTAGCTATAAATAAAGAAAAACAAAGCTTATCTTCAATTCATTCCATGTAAACTTACCCCAAACTGTTTGTATTCGCTTGCAAACTTGCGTCTGGCGTTTGTGTATTAGAATTATCAGAAGTAAGCGAATTCACAGATGACAACGATGATAAAACCTCAGAGACAGGAGCAACACCCAGCGAAGATAGCATCTCATCTAAATCCCTTTGAAATTTAAAATAATTTTAATATGCAGGCTTTGGAAAACAAATTGAAGGTATGTATGTAATGACTTACTTTCGTTGATCCTTATCAATGCCAACACCACCACCGATTCGTCCAGCCGCTTCTTCCATATCTTTCATTTCTTTTTCACGTCGTCGCCGGTCTTTTTCCTCGCGGAGAGCTGCCAATTTGGCCTTCTTGCGCTCCAATTCGGCTTTGCGATCCATATTGTTGCTAGTTTGTACTTGTTTTATGTTTGAAATAAGCAATTTAAATGTACTCTACTATTCTCTGAAAGGTAAAAATAAGTATGTAAAAACAAAACAGCCAATGAAAAGAATTAAAACTATGAGAAAATTGCAAATTTAATATGTACGTATGTATGTACCTCCATACATATGTATAGGGTATACTACAAATGGTTTGATGATGTCATTTCGCAATTTGCAAAGCCTTTTTACACCGATATTTTTAATCAACACCTCTCAAATATTTACAATAGATATATTGCTTAGTCTTACAAATAAAATATAAAGTTATTTATTCACGAATAAATATAATTTTCATTAGTGCAATATTAGATAAATGAGGTTAGCAGACGAATGGAAGGAAAATAAGCAATTTTCGCTACTCTAATTTCCGCTATAAAAATTATATTTAGTATATTCAATTCATGTAAAATATGCAAAAAATAACCTTACCTGATAGTTACAGTAATTTTCAATACAAAGCTGGTTCTTTAAGTACTTAATTTAACATTTTTTCAATGTGAAAATATTTCTGAAATTTTTTCCGTCTGAAAATTACTCACAGAACCAAGACCAATCTATATCCAGGTCGTCTTATGTGAAGCAAAATAGGTGATTACAGTTAAATGGCGTCTTTCAAGAATGTCAAACGCAGGGAAAACGCGAGCGAACACACAACCGAACACACAAACGCACAACCGAACACACAAGCTATTTCCACGAAAAACACGTGCAAGAATGCAAAATCAAGACAAAAGACAATAGTTTGACATAAGCTACAAACTCGCGTAAGAAGAGCTACTCTCCCTTGCATGGACCTTCTATAGTTAGGTTAAAATGTTTAATTCCAGTGTTGTAAAACGCGTGCGCACGATGTCAAAATTGTATACCCTTTGTAATAACTAATTAATGCTTCTTGCCTTGGCTTCTGTAATGTTTTCTTTGTTTTTATAAAAATATGTATGTATTGCTGACAAAGTACTAGAAACACCGATTGGCATTTTTCTTCATCCCTCACTTTTCGCACAATATTTTTAAAATATAAGCATTCAATTAGCTCTACTGTTCTATCAGAAATTATATTAATAATATTTAGGTATGGTTTCATCATCTTCGGTCCTCCAGTCCTTAATAAAATTAAACGCTGGCTAGTTTAACGCAAATTGTATGGCGAGCTCTCAAATAAATTGCTTAACCGGAGGATTTCTCCCGGTTAGGCAATTTATTTGACAGCTCGCCATACAATTTACGTCAAATTAACTACCGGTTAAATTAACCGGAGATGGTGAAAACGGCTCTTAGAGTACTATTCTACGTTTACATGTAACGAGATTATCTAATTTTTCGAGGTTAACTCCAAATCTTGAATCAAAGAACGATATTTTCCATACCACAATTTGCTCCCGTTAACCCGCGATTTAAACTAAATCTCGGAATATTTCGATACTTTTCTCGATATAATCCTGTAGTTTTCACGTTATCGATATTTTTTGGCGAATTTGGGAGAATCAGACTCAGGATCCCCTTATCAGATCCGTTCATTATACATACACAATTACACACTGTGAGCTGAATGTCAAACTCTCGTGACCGAAATGTCAAAACTGCAAGGTAAACGAAAAATTAAAGCGTGAATAACGGATATTCATGAATATTGATGTGTAAACTGTTTCAAAATCGGATATTTATTCCCTTTTCCTTATTCTTTTTTTCCTGGTTTTCTATGGATTAAAAGGCGACTATCGTTTTTGTAACTTTTTGTTGTCATTGTGACTGCTAATATTTTGTTGTTTTTGTTTGTTTTGGTTTTTGGTTTTTGACTTTTGATTTTTATGTTGTTTTGTTTTGTATTGCTCAGAAACATGCAAGATCATCCGAGTCCACGTTGGACCCATATCTGGAGACCCGGCCTAGGGGTCACAATGAAAAGAGCTTCATATCGAAGTCCTGCTCAAAACCTTTCATTTGATACCAATATTGCTCAGAAACATTCAAGGATCATCCGGGTCCTTCTTTTGACCCATATCTTGAGACCCGGCCTATGGTTCACAATGAAAAGAGTTTCATATCGAAGTCCTGCTCAAAACCTTTCATTTGATACCAATATTGCTTAGAAATATTCAAGGATCATCCGGGTCCTCCTTTTGACCCATATCTGGAGACCCGGCCTAGGGGTCAGAATGAAAAGAGTTTCATATCGAAGTCCTGCTCAAAACCTTTCATTTGATACCAATATTGCTCAGAAATATTCAAGGATCATCCGGGTCCTCCTTTTGACCCATATCTTGAGCCCCTGTCACAATGAAAATATGTAGCTTCATATCGAAGTCCTGCTCAAAACCTTTCATTTGATACCAATATTGCATAGAAAATTAGATAGGTAGATGTAGGTGTGCATATCCATACATTTGCATACATATTCAAACAGGTTGGTCCTTTTTATACTCAGCTGTACTAGTACACAGAGTATTATAGTTTTAATCACATAACGGTGGATTGTAACACCATGAAATAATCGAGATAGATATTGACTTATATATATGAAATTGATCAGGGTGAAAAAAGAAATCGATTGAGCCATGTCCGTCCGTCTGTCCGTCTGTCTGTCTGTACGCACGATAACTCGCGCAAAAATTTAAATATTTTGATGAAATTTGGAATGCAAGTTGGTATCAAGACTGGAACGGATGGTATTGAAAATGGGCGAAATCGGACCATGACCACGCCCACTTCCCCTATATAGTAAAAATCGGAAATTTTATATGTCAGTCACTAATAGAGCTAGAGTGATAAAATTTCACCCACGTGTGGAGCTCAGGCCCTTATGAAGAAATTTGGTGAGATTTTGAAAAATGGGCGGTGCCACGCCCACTTATTAAGGGCCAAACATTGAAAGTTTTATATGTCATAACTCAGAAACCGTTGAAGATATATCGCTGAAATTTGGTAGGCGTGATATACTTACTTAGGCAAATGTTTGGACGAAAAATTGCCAAAATCGGTTTACGACCACGCCCACTTTTATATATGGGTATTATAAAGTGGCCTAATAAAAACATTTTAAGCGATATCTCTGTCAAATATAAAGGTATATAATTGAAATTTTATGGAAGGAGTCCAACTGCGGATATAAAACGAAAAGCATAAAACTTTTGGAAAATGGGCGTGGCACCGCCTCTTTTTAGAAGCAGGAATATACGAGATTTCTGAGCCCATAACTCGACAAATAATTTAAATATAATGACGAAACTTGGTGTGTACACTTTTATTAGTTGTGGTAATACATGTTCAAAATTTTAGCGAAATCGGTTGGCGACCACGCCCACTTTTATATATGGGAACTATAAAGGGGCCTAATAAAAATATTTTAAGCGATATCTTTGTCAAATAGAAACAAAACATAGAAAAATTTGGAAAATGGGCGTGACACCGCCTCTTTTTAGACAAAGGAATATACGATATTTCGGAGCCCATAACTCGACAAATAATTGGGACATTAAGACGAAACTTGGTTTATACAATTTTATAACTTGTGCTAATAGACACGCAAAAATTTATTCAAATCGGTTTATGACCACGCCTATTTTTTATCAAAGATATTTCTGGAACACCCTTTGGGAATTTGTAACGTGACATCTTTGTAATTAGAAGTCATAAAGGTTTGAAATTTTGCACAAAGAATAATATTCATATGCTTAGTTGGATGACTGATAAAAATGTTGAAAATGGGCGTGGCTACGCCTACTTTATGCAGCACTCGCTTTATATAAAATACACCGTGTTTATCAAACGCAATCAAACAATGAAAGCATACAGCTGAGTATCTAATGTTCGATTCCACTCGAACTTAGGCTTCCTTACTTGTTATTTGTCGCATTGTTGCAGAAAACAACAACAACAACAACTTCACTTCGCTTCGTTGCTGTTGTTGTTGATATTTGCATTTGCACGGCTATGCCTGCAAGCATTTGTATGTACATGTCTATCTACCTACCTACCACTGACAGTGCCAAGCGATTCACACGGAGTCCGTGTCACGGACGCAGCAGTGCACTAACACAAATGTCATTTACCTTTACGCGTAAACTTTACCTGATTTTCGAAATCACTCGTAGCTAGTACAGCAAAGATGTTTACACATCAATAATTTGACATAAAGTTCACAACCGAATCATCAAGCGAATGATGGAGAAACTCAGAGAACGAAGAATTTGACCAATAGTAAACACGAATGCTTGTATACAATAAGGCCGTAGCCAGAATTTTTTTTCTGGGGGAAATTTCCATATTAGTTTTTTTTCTTTTTTTTGTGAAATATATATAACTTATTTCGTGCACTAAAAAATTTAAGTTTTTGAAGTGCTATTTTGAAGAAAAAATTTTTTATAAAAATTTCGATTTTCAAATTAAGTTTTTTATAAAAAGTTGTAAAAATCAGTAAAGTGTTATTCATTTAAAAATTAAATTCGATGAATACTTTATATTTGGCGATTTTTTTCCAACTGGAACTAAAGGATAGTTTATGGACGAAAAACTCGGTCTGAATTTGGTTTCCCTGCAAAAATTTAGGCACTCTGCACACGGAGCGTACTGCTATACGCGTAATAGATACAACAGAGGAAAGCTGTACGCTTTTATGTCGCGCACGAATATTTAAATTGAGAGCTGCACATGAGTCGTCATGCATGCATCAAAGTATCCCAGCAAGAACCGTGACCATCATTTGATCCATCAATTGATGGTCACTTGTGATGGATGTACTTATCAGCATTTTCTATCACATTCTTAAGAGCAATATGACAAATGTGATGGGATGAAATGTATACGTGTGAGTTTGCATCTCGCTCACACTCATGCATAATCATATGCTCTTTCTCTCTCATTTTATACCCATCAATGTTGATGTAAATACCAATCACATATGATCCATCAAGCGTGATATATTAACCCGTCAAATATGATCCGTCACACTTGATATACGAACCTATCACAACTGAGCCATCACATTTGATGCATGAACCCTTCACAAATGAGCCACAAACAAATCTATCATAGTCTATATTTATTATATTCATTGTTAACATACATGAAATAAAATTATATTTTTAATATGCGGAAAATACGAAAAAATATACTTTTTACTGCTCGCGGTGATGGCCAAGCAGGAAAGTCTTGCGTACGCCTCTCTCGAATTCTATGGAGTCGAAGACATCTGAAATTGATGTAAAATATATATACATATATATAAATGTACAGAATAAAGCTGGTTTGACTTAAATATGTATGTACCTATCTTTATTCTTTAAAAAACGATTATTAATTAGATTTTTTATTATCTTTAATCACTATTAAATTATATTTTAGCACAAGAAAGAACGCGTTCAACTGATACCTTCCACGAATTTGATTTCTTTAAAAGAATTATCAAAAAAGCAACCCTGTCCTCTCACAGCTGATAAAAAAGTGTGTCAATGTATTGGTGTGAAACTTTTGCATGTGTTAGTTTCCATCACACGAGTTTTGCAGGGATGCTAGCTACATGTCGCTTGGCGTAAAGCAGTGCTGGTAGCTAGGCGTACTACGCTTAGAAAACAGGAAGAAGAAGATGTTTGTCTACATTTTTCCACCTGGTGGAATTTATGAAAACAGTAAAATTTGTGTAAAGAATCGGAAAAACTGTGTATAATTAAAGAAAATGGAAGATTCCGTAACATTTTTCATCTTTTCTCAAGGCGACAGGAGATTATCGTCTCCTAGCTAATCTGGATTTCATGTTATATGAAAAGGGGAAGATTTTTCAAAGATACTAATCACGTTATATGTAAACATAATATTGATTAAGGACTATTCTGCTTTGGCTTTGCAGTTAAATTACAATCCAATATTTTAATTCATATAAAAATAAATATTTAGAGAGCCCAATAAGCATTTTTCTCAATCCTCAACTTTAAAGTGCAGACATTGGTGACTTATCTGTAACCTTATAAAACAGCTGATTCAACCAACCTTACGACAAGCTGTGTTACTAGTCATTGGTTCCTTATCGTAATTCTGTAGCTGTATCGTTAACTTACAGACCAATTGGATTTTGGTTAGCAGCCCTAAATCCGTAAACAGCTGACGCTTGTGAAAGCATAGGCGTATAGGCGAATTGAGAAACTTCTTTTTTTATTTACAAAGGTAGATTATAATATCAAAATCAAAGCGAATTCACATCATGGCCAATAGTAATGGGCGTGTCCCAAGCGAATTCAGATTTTAACAAGGAGAAATATTATTTTGACATTACAATCTACCAATAGCAATAACAAAATACATGGGAAATTTCTGAATTCGCCTATGCGCCTACCTTCCAAGATCTGCCTCGACAAGTGTCAGCTGTTTACAGATTTACGGCACCATTAACAGCTCACATGGATAGCGATAAAGTTACTATAAGGTTAGCGATACAGAAATACTTATAAGTC
This sequence comes from Urophora cardui, assembly GCA_960531455.1. Classification (NCBI taxonomy): domain Eukaryota; kingdom Metazoa; phylum Arthropoda; class Insecta; order Diptera; family Tephritidae; genus Urophora; species Urophora cardui. The sequence goes on from OY482671.1 coordinate 115,745,759, forward strand.
ACCAATGTCTGAAGCTTTAGGAGAATCTATATTATTAATACGCTAACATAAATTTTGTTCCTTCTTCTCCGTCGAAACTACTGAACCGATTTTAAAACTAACACACCATTAGAAAGGTATTGCTCTCAAATAGAACTGCGCCAATTTTCATGAAAATTGATTGGAAAAGGCGCCCACAATCGTCGTTGGAAAATTCCCGTGTGGTTGTTGTTGCATGCATTTGAACACAACAGAGCTGTCTCAATGCGCAAGCATATGTACCTGACTTTGTGCGTTTTCACCAAACTTAACATGCAATTCTGAACATGTTTGGCTGGATGTGGTGTGTAGTTTCAAAGAAGTAGAAACGTAAAAAGGTAGGAAAATTACTACAACAAAAACATAATGGCAAGGAATAAGTAGGATAAGAAATAATAAATAAAGAAAGTAGAAATAAAATGAGACAATTATGTACATATATTGAACATATGTATCTATGTATGTATGTAGTTAGAAGAATTAGTAGGACGAGTAACAACAACAACACCACACCAAATATAACAGCAACAACAACATCTACAAACAAAAAGCAATATCTACAAACAACAACAACAACAACATATTAGCAGTGACAATGAGAAGAAGCACTATAACAAAAAGAAATAGACGGAATAAGTAGAATAAAAAAGAAAAAGTAAGAAAGAAAGGGAGAAAAGGAACGTCGAGAAATAGAAAGAAGCAATTAAGAAGACTAGAAACAACGATAACAACAACAGTAAGGTTTTTTACCGTTATTTTAAGAAAATTCATTTACGTAGAGGAATTAATGATTATGGTTGCTATGCATATCTATATTATTAATACGCTAACATAAATTTTGTTCCATCTTCTCCGTCGAAACTACTGAACCGATTTTAAACTAAGCACACCATTAGAAAGGTATTGCTCTCAAATAAAACTGCGCCAATTTTCATGAAAATTGGTTAGGAAATGCGTCCACAATCGTCGTTGGAAAATTGCCGTGTGGTTGTTGTTGCATGCTTTTGTACACAACAGAGCTGTATCAATGCGCAAGCATACCTGACTTTCTGCGTTTACACCAAACTTATCATGCAATTTTGAACATGTTTGGCTGGATGTGGTGTGTGGTTTCAAAGAAGTAGAAACGTAAAAAGGTAGCAAAAGCACTGCAACAAAAACAGAAAGTCAAGGACTAAAAAGGATAAGAAAGAATAATTAGGAAATAATTTGAGTAAAGAAAAGAGCAGAAATATAAATAAAGCAGTAGGTAGGAGAATTTGGAAGACGAGTAACGACAATAACACCAACAACAAAATAGTAGCAGCGACAGTAGCAACAAAAGGAGCAGCATCAACAGGAACAAGAAGAAAATGGTGGATAACAGTGACAACAACAAACAATTATACAAAAACTATAGTTACACTTTAGTCATAAGAAAACATCTAGAAAGACTGTCGAGTTTCGACAGTAGGCAGCACTCTAGTTTCAATAATTTGCCTAAAATCCTTTTCTTATTGGAATCGCTTTATTTCATATACTCGATTGCATCGTCGTATAGTCCTCTTTCTTAGTGTAAACACCCCTGTATGTGTAAGATAAAATTTATGAGAATGTCAACACAAAAGAGAATTACTCAAAAACAGTATCACCAGGATCCACCAATACAGGTCGGCTCTTCAGATCAGCTGACTTCTTCTTTTTCTTCAAGACCAATCTATAAGGTCCTCTTATGTGAAGCAAAATAGGTGATTACAGTTAGATGGCGTCTTTCAAGAATGTCAAAAGCAGAGAAAACGCGAGCGAACACAACCGAACGCACAACCGAACACACAAGCTATTTCCACGAAAAACACGTGCAAGAATGCAAAATCAAAACAAAAGACGATAGTTTGACATAAGCTACAAACTCGCCGAAGAAGAGCTACTCTCCCTTGCATGGACTTCTATAGTTAGGTTATGTTTTTCTTCAACAGCTATCCAATTTCTCTGCTTCTGCATATTCTATACATACATTCGTGTTTACTATTGGTCAAATTCTTCGTTCTCTGAGTTTCTCCATCATTCGCTCGTGAGCTGAATGTCAAATTATTTCGTTCTCCTTTCAGTTTTGACATTCCGTTTGACATTCAGCTCACGGCATGTTTGTGTGTATGTACCATGGACCGACCTGGTAATTGGATCATGAGTATCACTTTGAATTATCTTATTGGAATTGGAATTTCCAATTGGTATTACAATCATAGCCAACTTCATGCCAACAAGAATACTGTTTTGTGTGGATGAGACATGCGTGGACTGTGGAACGCCCAGTTGAGTTGTGGATATTTTACGTATCAAAATTTGCAATGCTGTTACAGCACGACGCTTTTGGCCATATTAGTTCTGTTGACGCCGTCGTGAAAAAACGTTTATTGAATGCGGTTTTTTTGACCAAGTTTGTGAGAAAATAGACAAAGTGTTTAAATTGTGCTGGAAAGCAACGAATATTATATGTATATACCCTTGTAGGTATACAAGTGTAGAAAAACAGAAAATATGTGGTTAAATACTATACAAATACTATCAACATTCATCGTAGAAGTGGAAAAATAATTAAAATGTAATTTTAGTAGAAATTAAAATTTTTTTTCTAGTAATTGGTGTTCGGAAAAAATATCTAGCTACATACATAAGTATCTATACTTTGTTTGAATTGGAGATAACAGTGAAAAAAATTGCGGAAATCCAATAAGAAAAAAGTGTAATGTATAATTGGATAAAAAAACAAGCTCTTAAATTCGTTTTTCATTTTTCTTTTTGTTATACCACCACCAACTAGCACTAGTATTACCAAGAACAGTAGCTGCGAAAGCCGAGCAGCGCAGAAGCGGTCGCCAACGTCAACGCAGACAACGAAAGTCGCTGCTGCTTTTTTTTGAAGTACTTTATCACCTTTTTTCATAGCAGTGTATGCTAACAGTGTAGGTACATACATACCATATGTATGTAATGGATATCATAGAGGTTAAAAAAAGGTTTTACGAAAAAATAGATCAGGGCTGCTCAACGCTCTCGTATTGAAAGTACAAAACTCAATACATCTACAAATTTTGTATATGCACTGAAAAATATTTTCGCTCATTTAAATTTTTTTATGAATTCCAATAAAATATTATTTTAGAATTTATTTTCAAATGGTAGTATCACATACATACAAATTTTTTTTATTTTTTATATGAAAATTTTTTGAATACAAATTTTTTACAGTGCTTTCATTTTTTGAATTTTTTTTCATTACACATTTTTTATTGTAAATTTCGATTTCTTACGGCAGTGCTCGAGCTCCTATACAAAGTGCCTTTGCTCTGCACATTCAATATGATTCATAGGCACATACATATCAAATTTTGTAATATCTAATTGCTTATGGGAGTGCAAAGAAAATTTTATTTTCATATTTAGCATAGTACTGAGTTCGAGTTTTACGTGAAACTGCTGTCAAAATCCATACAAAAAAACTGGCTGTGAAACATGTGTGAAATTTCACAGATATTTCACGACAAAGTTGTACTGAGTTCCTGCCGTGAAAAGTTGCGACAACATGCTAGCAACACCATGCCAGCAACATTTTTTCACGCCAAATTAAATATACAATGCCATTTATTTTCGAGTGAAAAGTGACATATGTTGAAATTGAAATTTATATTTTGTATAAAATTTTTTTAGTGGCCAAAATTTGAAAGTTGGTTCTGAGGCGATGCTCCAAATTATTTTTTTTTACATTTGCTCAGTTTTCGTTTTGGCATTTATTCTCATTTGACAACAAATTTTTCTTGAAACATTTCACGGCAAAATAAATGCATGTTGCTGGTGAAATTTCACAGCGGTGAACTCAGTACTAGACTTTTGAAGTGAAAATATGTATATGTGCCTATGATTCGGAACAAAACAAAAACAATTGTGCTTTGAGTGCCTATGAGGTGAGCAGCCCTGAAATAGATATTCATGAATTTACACGTTGATATAAAACTAAACTGGCCAACACAGGAGAACTACATATGTACATATTTCTATACATAGGCAAATTTTTATGTATGTACATTTAACTGATTTTTAGTGAGTACGATACGCGTAGGAGCAGTTTCCAATTATTAAGCTGAATGAATCCTTTATGAATCACTGATGAAATTCACCTATGACTGAGGAGGCATCAGTGAATACTTTCATATAAGGACTGCTGAATTTCTCATATAAATGGTTTGCTTTCCCCTGAAAAAAAAAAACCAAAAAAATAAATTGTACTCAGTTATTACGACAGTGATGAATATTCAACCAATGATCATTCAGCAGTGAAACAAATTTACTGCAGGGTTATTTTGCCAACAAATACATATACCCAATGAACACAACGGATTCGCCTCGAATTCGAGGCGAGTTTGCTTCACTGATTATATTATCGCGGCGATACTTCGCGAAGATAGATTGGCGAATCCGAATTCCCAGGCCAGTCACCTCTATTACCCAACAAACACCGAGGTTAGTTATCGATTTGAGAATGACTCGAGAACTAGCCTTATTCTCAAACCTCTAACGTTAGAGGACGACTCGAAAATCTATCGAGAATCATAGCGTTCTCAAACAAAAGGGTACCTAATTCTCAAATCGAGAAAATTATAATTCTCGAATCGAATTCTAATGTAGTTCTCTAATGAGATTCTAATCAGAATTTGCAAATACTTCCAATTGAAATTAAAAACAAAGCTTTGTCTCCTTTTACATGATTTTTTCATTGTTTAGATTTTATTAGTGCCAAATTGCATATGATTATATGCATCTATTCGCATGTATGTATATGTTTATCACATTTATAAGAACTGAAATTTAAACTAAATTCAGTCTTGTTATTTAAATTAAAGGTACTTCTTGTACTTTTTAATGGAAAACATTGTACTACGGTAATACTAACTTTACCATTTTTTAGTATCTAATGTATATTCAATATATCACAGAAATATATTGAGAATTGATAAAAGGCGTGAGATTTGGCTCTTTCTCTAATCACTCGCTAATCGAATTCTAGTGTAGTTTTCAACCCTAGTTATCGATTTGAGAATATATAGGGAATTACACTAGTTATCTAAGGTAATCTCGACAAAATTTCTAACGTTAGAGACTGTTTGCTGGGTAGCGATTTGCGTATATTTATATTCTCGGATCGTTGGCGATTCGAGATTTAGGCTCATTGGCGAATACATTCTAGCAAATATTCTGCGAATCCGCATAGAGTTCGCCACGATAACATCTGAGCTTTTGTGTTTATTGGGTACATACCCTGCAAAAAAGTTTTGCTTATTGTTGACAAATCAGGTCTAAAAAAGGAGTATGTTAGCAGAAGGAGTATGTTGCACCCACTCTGTCGGCTCCTAACTCTCTAATACTTATCTAGGCCTTATTTCGCATGCCGAATAAGCCTTTGGAATAAGGTGTGCTCTCAGAGAGAGAGAGAGAGATAGAGTGAGTATTCCTTATGGCCTGATGACATCAACACAGGAAAATCTGCCTTATTTTAAGCCTTACACCATACAAATTTACTACCTTTATAATTTTCAGGCCTTATTTATTATGTCCTTCAATCTGCTGTTTTCATTCTTAAATAAGACTTAGATTTTTTGGTGGGTAGTTACATAAATTCATATATATGTACATATTACAGTGGTTCTGCTTTTTTGTGTGCAAACGTCGTCGACGCTGCTGCTACTGCTGCTGCTGCTGGAACGACATCCACTTGTGCTTTTGCTCTTTATATGCGTGTTGTTTTTGTTGTGGACGTTCATTGATTTTTCAATCTTCCATGCTCGTGGTAGGGCACAAAGCGCACACAAAATACGAACATACACATTTGTACCTACTGTGTGTTAAGCGCAATGACAACATTGTATCCACAAAGAATGCAAACGTTAAAGTTAATGACAAATAAAATATTCCATTTTTTATTTTCTAATTAGACAAATGCAATTTTGCATGCATATACATATGTACATATCTACCTACATACATACCTAATCAAAATAAGAAAATAAAATTTATTGTTCTTACCACATGCAATTAGCTGAGAGTGTAGAGTCTACACTGTAGACATGTATGTACATAGCATGTTGTACTTCTATGTAGTTGTGAGCCGGTAAAAAGGGTTCACCTGTTTAGCAGCATTTTAAAAACCAATGGACAAAAATAAAATGAATAAAATAAAAAATAAATATGTACATATGTATGTTTGTACATATGTATGTGATTTGAAATTGAGTTAAATAAATTGTGCTAAGCGAACAAGCTTATAACAATTGCCCATCGAAAGCTTATTGCAATACAGTTTTTATAAGCTTATTCACAAGCATGATTGTAATAATTGAGGAACACTTACTTTATATAACCCTTTCTCAATACTCCTTATGTTAAAAAGCTTGAAAACAATATTACAATAAGCTTACTTTACACTTGAAATGAAAGCTTGAAAAACTAGTAATAATAACATTGTTTTAAGCTTGCTGTAAGTTTTTTTTAAATTTTGGTTTTACAATGATTCATATAACACAGCTCTACAAAAAAAAGTTTGTTGCCCTGGATATTTTTGCAAATTCTTATGCCTTGGGGTACCCAAATAAAGACTGCATTCAAGAAATTCCTGGAAGTCCTCTAGTTTTTAAAATAGGGGTCAAAAACCCCTTTTCCATAGGTTCGGGCATATATTGGTCCATAACTTTTTTTCTGTTTGTCCTATCAACTTGATGTTGAAAAGATGTGATTTCACCGCTTCAACTGCGTATACAAGTTGTTAACGCATCTTCATAAATGTCCGAGATATTGTCAAAATAATTAAAAAAAAAATTTTTTTATAAAAACTCTAACTTTCAGTTACGTTTTTCTCTAATAATTTGTTAAGTAGTGTATACCCAATAAACACAAAAGCGAGGATGATATCCTGGCGAATTCGAGAAGAATTCGCGGAGGTGAATGTAATTTTTCGGACTCGTATCGAGTTCGAGATGGACTCGAGAAAAATCAATTATCGCAATAGCATTTATTAATTTTATTAAATCTTGCTTTACACGAAGAAATTCCCTGTTGGGCTTTAATTTACCATTTAAAACTCTACTCAAGAGATTGAAAAGCTCAGATGATATCGTGGCGAATTCGAGGTGGATTCGCAGAAGAAGATTTTCTAGAATGTATTCGCCAATGGGCATAAATCTCGAATAGCCAACGATCCGAGAATATAAAAATGCGCGAATCGCTAATGAGGGGTGACTCGCCTGGGAATTCGGATTCGCCGATCTATCGTCGCGAACTATCGCCGCGATAATATAATCAGAGAAGCGAATTCGTCTCGAATTCGAGGCGAATCCGTTGGGTTTATTGGGTATATAAACTATTTTGAAACGATCTCTACTTACATATTTCTCTTTTCAACGAAGCATAATTTGTCAATATCCAAGCACGTGTTCCTAGGATATTCCACTTTAATCAAAAAACGGGAAAATATGCGTACCAAAATTGCTTAGTTATGTAATGTTCATATGACAAAAAATTTTTTCTTTGTATATTTCCAGTAATTTTTTTGTGTTTTTATTGAACCACTAAAATCAAAAAAACGCAAAAGTTTTATTCAAAATCAGCCAATAATAACTTTTATTTGTATTGATTTTTTATAGTTTGTAAATTAAAATCTTAATTTCATTTTATATTATAAACATGGGAAAAGAAGAAACCAAATAACATATCGTCGCTGCGCCAACAAATTCAGTTATATGTTTTTTTTAGATTTTTTTTTTATTACATATTTATTTAGCGCTATCCGCTAGCCACATTTCTGCATTTCCCGTTTTCTGATATCCTTCTTTGGTTAGAAGTTATCAAACACAGTTATATGCTCTCAGTGGTAGAAATGCTCTGTAAAATCAGTTATACATCTATTTTCGTATAATTGTTTTTTGATTTCAGGTTATTTTGTGTAAAAAAATTATTTAAAAAAAGCGTATGTGGCCAATTTTCAAAATAGGAGGGGCACTGGTCAATTAAATAATGCATTTCCAAGCTATCGCTAATTGCATCGGACCCTAGCGAAGAATTGTATACACATCTTTCACGATTTCTTACCCCCACTAGCAAATTTAAACAATTTGTAAAAAGAGCTATGTGCTGTAAAACGGCGGAAATGCTTCATGCGAAGTGGTTGGTCAAAAAAAGTAAAAAAAAAAATGAAAGCGTGAGTAACGAGTACTCATGAACATTGATGTGTAAACAGTTTCGAAATCGGATTTTTATTCCCTTTCCCTTGTTCCTTTAATTAAAATGCGACTTTGTTTGTTTTGTTGTTTGGTTTTTGATTTTTGATTTTTGATTTCTGATTTTGATTTGTTTTGCTCAGAAACATGCAAAATCATTCGGGTCCACGTTTGACCCATATCTCGGGACTCCGTGTTGAAGTCCCGCTCAAAACGTTTCATTTGATACCAATATTGCTCAGAAATTTCAAGGATCATCCGGAGACCCGGCCTAGGAATCATAAAGAATAGAGCTCTATATGAAAGCCCCACTCAACACCTTTCATTTGATACCAATATTGCTTAGAAACATGCAAGAATATCCGGGTCCTCGTTTTGACCCATATCTCGGGACCCGACCTAGGAACCATAAAGAATAGAGCTCCCTGTAGAAGGCCTGCTCAAAACCTTTCATTTGATACCAATGTTGCTCAGAAACATGCAAGATCATCCGGGTCCTCGTTTTGACCCATATCTCGCGACCCGTCCTAGGGATCATAAAGAAAAGAGCTCCATGTAGAAGGGCTGCTCAAAACCTTTCATTTGATACCAATTTTGCTCAGAAACATTCAAGGATCATCCGGGTCCTCGTTTTGACCCATATCTGGAGACCCGGTCTAGGGGTCACAATGAAAAGAGCTTCATATCGAAGTCCTGCTCAAAACCTTTCATTTGATACCAATATTGCTCAGAAAAATAGATAGGATATTTGCATTTGCACGACTATGCATGCAAGCATTTGTAAGTACATGCCTAGCTACCTTCCTACCACTGACAATGCCAAGGTCATTTACGGTTTACGCATTTACATGTTTACGCATTTACATGTTTACGCATTTACATGTTTACGCGTAAACTTTACCTGTTTTTCTAAATCACTCGTAGCTACAGCAAAGATGTTTACACATCAAAAATTGCACAAGTCTATTACATATGTGTAGTATCATTAGTTAACAATTCAAACTAGAAAAAATATTCTCTAGGATCACCACAAAACGGTTTTTGCTCTCCTGAAAAGTAGCTGAAAAACGTATAGCTCTTTTTGTTGGCCCATCGACGATATATAGTACACACATATCTACATATTAAAAATGTTAATTTCATATGGCCATAAAATACATATCTTTTAAGAGCCTTTATATTATACGTTTTTATGGGGCCATCCCTTTTTAAGGTCCAGCAATAATCCGCCATCATATGAAAATCCCATCGACCCTTATCGCTCCTCCATTACTTTTAGATCCTGGTGGAACCGCTCTCCCTGTTCCTCGCTATAATCTCCTAAATTATCTGGAAACTTGTCGAGATGATTGTAAATATAGTGTAATTTTATACACATATTTGCTCCTAGAGTGTGAAAGTTTGCCATCATATTTTGTACAACTTCTTAATAATTTGATGTTTTGTGGTTCCCTAAGAAATTTTCAATTAATACTGCAAAACTTTCCCAAACCATACTTTCCGTAACAGTCATAACTTTAACAAAATTTGTGTCTTTCATCAATTGCCGTATTTGAGGACCATCAAAAATTCCACTCCTCAACTTTTCCATACTAAGCTTGGGAAATTTTCTGCAAATGTATATATGTTATTTGGTTTATTATTTTCCCATGTTTATAATATAAAATGAAATAAAGATTTTAATTTACCAACAATAAAAAATCAATACAAATAAAAGTTATTATTGGCTGATTTGGAATAAAACTTTTGCGGCTTTTGATTTTTCGCAGCATATGTACATATGTCCGTATTTATCTAACCTTTTCCTGGCCTTTTTTTTTGGAAATCGGTTTTGTGACTTTAGTGGTTCAATAAAAAACACAAAAAAATTACTGGAAATATACAAAGAAAAAATTTTGTGTCATATGAACATTACATAACTAAGCTATTTTGGTATGCATATCTTCCCGTTTTTTGATTAAACTGGAATATCCTAGGAACATGTGCTTGGATATTGACAAATTATGCTTCGTTGAAAAGAGAAATAAGTAGATATATAGTAGTATAGTTTATATATACACTACTTAACAAATTATTAGGGAAAAACGTAACTGAAAGTTAGAGTTTTTTATAAAAAAAATTTTTTTTGACATTATTTTGACAATATCTCGGACATTTATGAAGATGCGTTAACAACTTGTATACGCAGTTGAAGCGGTGAAATCACATCTTTTCAACATCAAGTTGATAGGACAAACAGAAAAAAAGTTATGGACCAATATATGCCCGAGCCTATGGAAAAGGGATTTTTGACCCCTATTTTAAAAACTAGAGTACTTCCAGGAATTTTTTGAATACTGTTTTTATTTGGGTAACCCAAGACATAAGAATTTGCAAAAATATCCAGGGCAACAAACTTTTTTTTTTTTTTGTAGAGCTGTGTAATTCATTGATTCATTTTTCGGAAAAGGGAAGTATAAAAGCCTAAATAAAATTCAATATTTGATACCGACGGATTGAATTTCAGGTTAATGTCATGTTTCGAAACAGGAGGAGAATATAAAAGAACATTGCAGTAAAGGTGAAGAAGGAAAGAAAATGAAAAGCAAATAATGCCTCAGATACACATGTGGTATGAATATTATAATATCAATACTATGATTTGGCTTTACTATGAAAATTTTCAATTAAACTGCAATATGAGAGTGACACATATGTGGTATAGATCGAAATATTTCGACTATTTATACTACGATGTGTGTCTCTAGCATAAGCTTACAACAAGCTTTCACATTACACTCCATCACACTCCATCCCACAGAGCATTTTATGAATTTTCTGATCATATTCCAGCCTTGTTTGATCCCTATGCACGTTTAAAATGATGGAAAATGGACTCATTTTCTGATCATAAAAGAGCCTCTCGTCTGTAGAAAATGGTACCCTATGTCCAACTCCTCTTGGAGAGTCGTTTTCCAGTCTTATTTAAATCGTATTTTAATCATTTTCGAGTTCCTTTCGATTTCATTTTTTTGATTTTGAATCTTATTTTGGTAATTTTTGAATCGTTTTCTGATCGTTTTGGAATCTTTTTGGGGTAATTTTTCTTTGTTTTTCTGATAAATTTCGTTTGGCTTTCCAATCTTTTTTGGGTAATTTTTCAATCGTTTTTCTGATCGTTTTCGAATCTTTTTTAGGTCGTTTTTCAGTAACTTTCTGATCAATTTCCAATCATTTTCTAATACTTTTCTACTCAATTTCCTATCATTTTTGGGTCAGTTTACAACCGCATTTCTTTCCCATCTTCTGTACTCTTACATATTCTACTCTTAGCCTTACTTTTACCAATATCGCAAAGAGAACATCCACAGTCAACCTCAGTTCACATTTTGGTTGAAACTTTTGAAACAGATTTTTAGCCTACAATAATATTAAGCAAATAAGGAGTTTAAGATCTATAAATTTCAATCCATAAATTAATTCCTATGAAAAGGCATATGCGCATTTTGGCACTCTCATATACGGCAACACGGAAGACATGCATCCATATGTTCCTGCTCTACAACATTCGGAACAATCAATACCGAATTCTAATATAAAATTCTCTGAAACTTTTTTTTTGAAAAATGATAGCTTTATGTACTAGGCTTGCCAACGAATATTTCTTCTTTTTTTTTCTAAAAAAGCAAAGTAATCGATCACATTTCGATCTCTAGCATGATCAATTTGTGATAAATTATTTTTTTAATCAGCAAAGAGGTTCGAAAAAGACTCAGCTAGGTGATTTTTATATGACAAAAAATAAAATCACTTTTCAATCGCTGGTGTGACTAATTTTCGAGTCTTATTCTAATCGCAGAGGTGGCTAATCAGTTTTTGATTATCAAAGGGGATCGAAAAACACTCGGTACAGTCATTTTTCATAAAACAATCTTCCAAATGCTATGTGGGTTATTGTCAGCTAAGTAATAAACTGAGTAGAATTTTACACTTCTTTATATCGTGTTCCATATTAACTAACGTACATATGCACATATGTACATACATACATATGTACCTGCATACATACATAGCAGGTACTCACGAAATGGCTATATTATGAGATAACAAAATGTAAACTGAGAAAAAAAATCGTTTTAATAAAAATAGGTGTTGCCGGCCAATTATACAAATACGAATATACATATGTAAATACATATCAGTGGCGGATTATCGAACAAATTTTGGGACCATTGCCCCAGGGCCCCGGACTCAAGGGGGCCCATGAAAAAAAATATTCATATGATAATATGATAGATTTTTATTTATTTGCCCAACAAAATTAAACCACAACTTTTCTGCACTTGAGTGTTACGAACTTATCAATAATTTCATCAAAGTTTAATTCATCCAACAAGTTATTTTCAATGGAAAGAACTGATAGACTGTTCAAACGATCATCTCCCATAGTGTTACGCAAACAATTTTTTATCAATTTCAATTTTGAAAATGATCTTTCATCTGTAACATTAGTGACAAACATGCATAAATAAATGCGTAATAAAATGTCTAAATGCCAATCACGTTTGGTCTGTGTTCCATTTGGTAAAACCCGATGCAAATGATATTCAGAAAAGTTTCTTTGTCCAGACTTCTTTGCGATCAAATCAATATTGCGACACGACGAGGGACCTAAATAAGAGTATTCTGTGTTAATTTTTTACTCTTATATTGAAATACCAACGATAGCATACCCTTCTTAATCCAATAAGTTTGAAAGATTGATTGATTGAATTGAATAGGCTACAAACCTGGGTCATTTGAAAACACATTGGTGGAACTTTCATCAATTTTTGATACATTCACCGAACTTACGACATCGTCTGGATTTTGCACACGTTCGATCGTGCTGTCAACATGTTGGAAATTAATCTCTTTTGACGTTGATGGAATTGAAAAAGTATCAGAAGTAGATTCACAAAACTCAGGATTGTCACAATTTGCTTCGTTTACAGTTGTCGTCGCATTAGCGAAGTGGCCTGTTAGTTTCGCTATTTTAGAAAGCAGTTGCTTATCGCGTTCGTCTTTATTTTTTTTGAATTTGCGCTTTTCAGCTCCAATCTTATATTTTCTAGACTTATCCATGTTTACGAAATGACTATAACCAGTGTTTAAAAAACTTGAGTCGAAGTAGCAAAAGTCGTGAAAATGTTGATTATTTTTGATTTTACTTATCGTCGCTTTTTAAAATGAGTAATTGCGTGTGCTGAAGTTTGATTTTCATATTTCACGACTGCAGCTGAATACAACTAGCAAAAGCAAACCTTACTTACTTTGACTTGTTGCGCTGACGAAATCAAAATCAAGTCAAAATCAAAATTTTTAAAAGGCACTACAAACACTACGACTGCTTTGTTGTTCAGAGCAGTAAGTTTAAGTGATAGCCAATGAAATCGACGCTTCCAAACAAAACTGTACTAAGTCTGAAAACTGTGTTTTGCAGGAGAAGCTCTCAAAGTTTAAACTTAGATATGAAACTTCAGTTATATGCTAAGTATATTTTCACTTGAAACTTCTGTTTGTATTGAGTGATCAACACCAAAACTCGACAATATCAAAGCTAGGGTACGCTTCATATAAAACCGTAAGAAAAAATAAAAATTTGCTGCGTGCTTTTTCATGGCAAGCTCTCAAAGTTTTTATTCTGTAAAAATCTCGAGTTGTATTATATGTACACTTTTGCTCATAACTTTTGATTGGATTGTCCGATTGATACCAAAATTAGACAGCATCTAAATTAAGACACGTAATACTTGTAAACGCCAAAAATGGGAAAATGTACTAAGTCGACTTAGTACAGTGTTGTTTGTAAGCATCGAAATTAAAGTTATTGCAGTTTTTTAAACACTGACTATAACAATAACCAAAAAATGTCAATATAAAATGACATCAATATTATGGAGTAGTGCGTTTAATGCACAGAGCAAAACAACGTCCAATGATCAAATATGTTACATGAACCGCAATTTAAATTTATAACGATCAAACTGTATTCTAATCGCAAAATATTTATATGGAAAAGGGCCCCCAAAAAAATTTCGCACCAGGGCCCACCAGATTGTTAATCCGCCACTGATACATATGTATGTACTTATGTACATATCTATAGATATATATATATATATTTGACAGTGTTGTGAGTGACTGAAAACCGCTGTTAATTAGGCTTTATCACTAAAAATTACATTATGCACGATCAAAAAATCAGCAGAGATGAGACGTATGTAAGTATCTAGTAGTGTCCGACCGAATATTCGGCCAAGCTTCGGTATTCGGCCTATTCGGCTGGTATTTTTTATTCGGCTTCGGCCTTCGGCTGAAAAGGCCGAATAGTCGAGGCCGAATAATAGATGTGTTTAATAACAAAAAAAAATTGACTGGATTTTACGAATTTTTGATTTTTTATAAGCGACAGAATATCGTAACTTCTAGTAATATATTTTTGTTATTGAACAGGCCTAAGATTCCGAACGATAACTTACGCTAATTATTAAATATCGTCACCTTAGTGTGTCGATCAATTCTTTTAAAGTGTCATTAAATTAAACATAGTTTATTACACGAAAAAGTGGTTTATTCACTTATTGGCCATAAAAACAAAGAGATCATAAGTAAAAATTCAATACAGTTTAAAAAAAAATTGTTTTATGTATGTATAATACTATGTTACAGCAAAAAAATAACCAAGAAATTCAAGTACTGCTATTGTTTTATGGTTAGGTTTTTGACATAATGGTAATTTTGTGTTTTCTTGGTTATCACTTCATTAAAAATTATTTTCGCGGAAGTCGCAGACCATGATTGGCGGAATACAATTTGAGTATACATACACAACCCCAACCAGCTGTTCGACTAACTTAACCTTAGTTGCTGGTCAACTATACACCGAAGCAGATAAACTCTTTTTTTGGCGTACAACATAAAGCTGTTGAACTTTAAGTATTGAATTTTATTTACCTACATAAAGACTGAATTTTTTTTATTTTTGTTTACAACTATGTATGTATTTTTGTAAGGTGTTTTGTTTATTCAAAAAACAAAAAAAAAGTTAATTGTTATGAATAGAGCTCGGAAAAATAGGTGAAATCAAGCGCCTAAAAAATGCTACATTTTGTAAATTTTGGTTGTTTTCAGTGGCGGGATTACAATTTAAATATAAAGGGGTAGCATATTGGTATGGTGAAGATTTTATTAGAAAAGTTCTTAATCATGTTACACAAATTTGCAGTTTGAATAAACATACAGTGGTGTGTGATGAAATAAAGCCAAAGAGGGATTTAGTTTCTTTGACATTTTTACTGAAAAAAAGTATGAAGAACACATTTTGTATTTTATATTTTTGTACATCGTCAAGCTTTTTGAAAGCAAAACAAAACTAGCTGTAATGAAAATAAAATTTGGGAAAAGTAAGTAAATTATGGCATAGTTAATGTTCCAATAACTCATAAACAAAAATGCAGAACGGTTTTTACCACGACAGAAATTTGCATTTTTACAGATATGGAATTATGCCGAGTATCCAATTGGAAAATTGTAAACCCTGAAATGGTCATAAGAAAAAATAGGAAAGTTCAAATCAAGTTTTTTTTACCTAAAATATGCAAATGTTTAAAGTCAGACCACTACAAATTAAAAAGCTGTATTATATATTCCATTTGCTAATATGCACTTGCCTCATTTTCATTCAAAATATATTTGGTTTGAAACTGTAATTGCTTTTCCTTCACGTGCGAAGATTTTGTCTCAAATTTAAGCGAGTCACTACAAATTTTTAATTTTTTTCTTTATTCTTTATAATTATATATTTATTTAATATACCTTATTTATTATTATTCTTTATTATTATATTTATTTATTGTAGCTTTCTTTGCAATTTTTCACGTGCAACCCATAAAAAACCTTAATAATTTATTTTTCTGGCATCCTAGAAAGCAAAAAATCCAATTGCATTCACGGGGGCTTAGACCTGAATGAACCCCACCCACCCTTAAACTTGCCACTGGATGTGCTCACAAACATTACGTAGCATAATTTTAGACGTTTGATTTTCACCTATTATCCGAGCTCTAGTTATGAAATAAAAAAAATCTCATACTTAAGTATATATTTTTCCTATTTTGGTATTCGGCTTCGGCTTCGGTTTTCGGCCGAATAAAGGATTATGCGGAATATTCGGCTACGGCTTCGGCTTCGGCCTAAAATTCCAGCTTCGGTCGGACACTAGTATCTAGTAAAGATAATTCGGGTACGCTGAGCACGATGTTGTTATTAATTTGTCTAGGTTGGGCTTTTGTTTATGCTGTGGTTATGGTACCAATCAACATTGCCAATCAAAATCGGAAACAGTTCGTGATTGGTGAGAGGTGGTTATGCTTGCATTGATGATTGGAGCGCACATACACAACATAACACCCCTCACGGAAAAAAAAATTTAGTTGCAAAAATAAATATATTAAAAAGTGATTTATATTCAACTAATTTTAAAGTAGCTTTAAACAAATGCAGCGCGGGACAGTTTCTTGTATATGTACATATTTATATGTAAACACATCTTTTCAGATCTAAGTATGCCAAGATTGTTTTTTCCTTTTTTTTGGTTACCGTTTTTCAGCTTCACTTCCCATTAAACACTGAAAACGAAATTCTCAAACGGAGAAAATATTGTTTCATATTTATCATTTGAAAATTAACATAAATTCTATTGTTTCTCAAATATTGTTTATCAACTTGAGAACAATTTGCGAAATTTGAGGAAAATTTGTTTCGCATTTTTACCATTTCTTGAATTTCGACATCAAATGCAGGATTAAGTTATTTATATTAAACTACAAGTAAAGTAGTTGAAAAGAAACTCAAGATAAAGTTATTTATTTTAAACTACTAGTAAAGTAGTTGAAAACAAATGCAGGATAGGGCAATTGACTGCTTGCTATGACATCGCCGTGTTAAAAAAGTCAGTTCATTGCAAAGGAAAAAGTCACATTTTCAATTAGTTGTTATTGAAAATAAAGTAGTTTATAAAGTGATTTAAAATTAATTAAATTTCCTACAGGGACATGATTATTACTGAACACATACACAACATAACACATTATTACCCCCGAAACCTCGACTGCTGGCTGCCTGTTTCACACAGCAGATTTGCTGGATGTGAGAGTCCGAAAATTCTCTCACCGTCGGAGTGCACAACAACAATTTCACGGTGCTCGACCAGCAAGATTGTAACCATAACCAGGCCCTTAGAAGATATTGGCATTTCAATGTGTTTTACTAAATATAAATATTCGCCGCTTAATATCTCTTACGTAATTTATTTCTTTTCAAAACTGATAATACCGTTTGAAAGCACAGTCATTTACCTTAAGCTTCATTAGTTTGGCAATATTTTCTTCAAAATGAAAATTTTTGTAGCATACATTTAGGCAGTTCATTATGTTATGGCTATACGTATGTATGTACTTACATATCGTCGCTATAGAAGAAAAGAGGCGAAAAGTGTTTTGTTGAAGAAGAAAGACGCAAAAAATTTTTTTTCAATGAATGACGCATTAAAAATATTTTTTCGAAAGAAAGACGCTTAATTTTTTTTTGATAACGAAGAAAGACGCTTTATTTT
The DNA here is from genome assembly GCA_960531455.1 of Urophora cardui. Taxonomy (NCBI): domain Eukaryota; kingdom Metazoa; phylum Arthropoda; class Insecta; order Diptera; family Tephritidae; genus Urophora; species Urophora cardui. The sequence continues at coordinate 115,763,654 of OY482671.1, forward strand.
TTTTTTTGAGTATAAAGAAAGATGCATTTAAATATTTTTTAGGAAAGAAAGACCTATTCGATTTTTTTTTCTTCGTCAATATTAATGCTAATGCGTCTTTCTTCCCAGTTAATAATGCTAATGCATCTCTGTTCGTCGAAATATTTTATAATGCGTCTCTGTTCGTCGAAATATTTTTTAATGCGTCTATCTTCGTCGACATGTTTTGTAAAGCGTATTTTTTCCCCGACATATTTTTAATGCGCCTTTTTTCGTCGACAAATTACTGGCATGCGTCTTTCTTGTTCCGGAGTGACGATATATAAGAGGCTTCATCAACCTTTGATATCATATCGAATATTTTCAGTTAAGTATATGAACTCTTCATTAGCCGAAATCAGACATTTAGTAAGATAGTTTCGAAGACCAATATCTCCTAAACACGTGCTAATCTAGAAAATTGAATAGTATTATCGTAGGTACTCAGCGTACTCAAATTATCTTTACTAGGTATACTAAGGAAAAAAAATTTACATATGCATGTATGTGACGTCAAAGCAGGGCCGTGCGCAGGAATTAGCCTTGGGGGGGTTTTAATTTTGGTTTGCATTCGCATACATTTTTCGCTAAGATAAACATATTTGCTGAAACAGATATCCAGACCCATACACAATAAATTTAAATGTTCCCTAACTTTTCTGAAACTCATTATGATTCATCAAAACCTAGTTAACCAGGTCCTGAATAGTACACGGAAAGAATTTTTTACTAGAATCAATGCCGAGACAAGAAAAATTAGACTTTATTTTGAACTTAGAAAATAATTTCTTAATATCAAGAAAATCCAAGAAAATTGGATTTTAAATAAATAAGTAAAAATTTTCTTGCTTCAAGTGAAATTGGATTTTAAATAAATAAGAAAACATTTTCTTGCTTCAAGTAAAATTGGATTTTAAATAAATAAGGAATAATTTACTTAGGGTAAGTGTTTTTTTTTTCTTGTTTTTTGAAATAAATAATTAAGAAATTATTTTTTGTTGCAAGTAAAACTTTTCTTATACGAGCTTAAGTAAGTAAGAAAATATTAAATATTAAATTAAGTAAATATTTTCTAAAAATATTAAAAACGTAAAAAATAAGGAAAATGAAAACTAATCATGAGGGATTAGAAAACCATAATTAGTGAACTAGTATTTTCCTAGGACTTGTTTAATGAAATGACATTTTATTTAATATAAATGAAGATGTAAATAGTGAACTCCTTATACCAAATGCTTCACTAACAATCTGAGAATTGCAAAAATATTCAGAAATATGCAAAGCGGATGGCAAATGAAAAAAATACATGTAACTTTGGAAATGCAAATTCAGCAAGAAAAATTTTACTTCGCTCAAGAAAACGTTTTCTTATTTATTTTACATTTTTTTTGCCGTAGTTTGCTGATATGCTCAAAGAACTTTGGTGTTCAAATTGAGCAAGAAATATTTTACTTCGGTCAAGAAAACGTTTTCTTATTTATTTTCAATTTTTTTTCGCTGTATTTTGTTGTTCCAATTCGTCGAAACACAATTTTCTTAAATTCTTCTTGATATTAGCAAAAAGATTTTCTTCATTTAAGTAAATTTAAGAAAAGATGTTCTTATTTATTTAAACATTTTTTTTCAACATTTTTTTTCTATAGATTTTGTTAGTGTTCTTGAATAAGAAAATAATTGTCTCATTTTTGCAAAATCATTGCAACTTAGATTTGGTCATGGGAGGGGGTTTAACCCCCAAAACCCCCCCCGTGCGCACGGCCCTGCGTCAAAGAAACTGTCTGTCTATTTTAAACAATATTTTTGTTTTGTTTTGAGTAAATTTTCCGTAAACATGTTAAAAGGATTATAAAATAAGCACATCTCACACTGAAAAACCCCCATTCAGTGTATGAATAGACACACTTTTGCGTTAACTTATGCTACATAATGCGTACAAGCAAACATACAGTGAACTACACTGCGTATACGTAACTTGTTTACATACATACATACATACATACATAAATACATACAGGTGAAACTAATAAAAGCGTGTTAAAAATGCGTTACCATAGTACTTTCATATACTTACTTTCTTGTTGTAAAGAACTTCATACATGAAAAGAAGGAAAACTTTTCTTAAGGTCCCATTTCCAACATGTCGCACGTTTTATGCAATAGGGATTTAACTCGAAATTTTCGATTTCTGGGATTTTGCCATATACTTATGTATTTCAATAACTGGGTCATGCCTTTGAGTCTAGTCTTATAAAATACTCAAAAAGATAAAAAATGGCGTAAATAAAAGTGATTTTGTAGTTAGCCCTAGAAGGAAACTATTTGGAATTATAAAAGTTTGTTTGCGTTTTCCCAACAAAAAAATTTTTTTGAGTTAAATCCCTATTGCATAAAACGTGCGATGTCCTTGTTTTGAAGATTGATTTATTTAATTTTGATAACTTGAATTATCATACAAATCACCATGTTAACGAAATTGGTTGAATGTTTTTTACACATTTTATGAGAAAATTTACTCAAAACAAAGAAAATAATGTATGGGAACGCATGTTCAAAATTAGGAACAATATGCCTTTGAACGTGAGAAGTTTTTTTTTCAGTGTATGTATCCTCCCTGTTGAAAAAAAGTTAATTTTTCGTGCACATATAAATTTTCGGAGACAGTTAAGAGGTGTCGCACAGGCGTCCCATATGGTTATCTCAACTTTGACCGCTCTGCGACACCACTTACCCCGTCTAAGATCGGGACCAAAATTTATATGTGGTATTATAGGCTTGACAGACGGCAGCAAAATAATCCCGATTACCGCAACACTTAATTCGATTCAAATTTTACCCTGACAGACGGCAAATATTGCGGATTAACAAAACAGCTGATAGAAGGTAGGCGCAGTGGAGGATTAAAAAACTTCTTTTTTTTCCAAAGGTAGGTAGGCCAATCGGAATGGGCGAGTCCCAAAAGAATTCAGATTACAACCAACGCGAAATATAATTTTAACATTACAATCTACAAATTACAATAACAAAATGCATTGGAAATTTCTGAATTCGCCTACGCGCTTACATTCCTAGATCTGCCTTAGAATCTTTTTTCTTTACTTTCATTCACAATAGAGATTTTTCGCCAGGGATGTCATAACAAAATGCCCTAATCAGCTAAAATTTTGAGGACTAACTCAAGAGATATTCCGGACATACCTGGGTAATACTGAGTAGTAATTGGACTATTACGTACTTAAATACATTATATTTTGATCTTGAAGTAATGAGTCCGTACAAAGTACTTTCAGAATATGCAAGTACTTTTACAAATACAAGTACAAGGAATTGAAAAAGAATTGAAGTTTTAGCAAATACTCCAAAGTAATTGAAAATAATTGAAAGTACTCGAAAAGAATTGAAAAATGTACTTGAATCGATTTTTCAAATCTTTTCAAGTACTTTCAATTACTTACAATCGACGAGAAACGTCAAGTTGAAACCAATATTAAAAAAAAACTAGAGTGCGCCTACTGTCGAATTTCGACAGTTTTTCTAGATATTTAGGATTAAGATACGTTATATTTTTTCTTATAATTTTATTTATGTTGAATTATTATTTTTTTTTAAATTAAATTTAATTATTTATTTATGTTAAATTTCAAATGCATTTAGTTAAATAAACATAATATTTACTACAAGCGACATGTAAAAAATATAAAATATCGTTTATTTTAGTAATTTTTTTTTTAAATATTGGTTTCAAGATTGTAAGTAATTGAAAGTACTTGAAAAGAATGGAAAAATCGGTTCAAGTACATTTTTCAATTCTTTTCAAGTACTTTCAATTCTTTTCAATTACTTGTACTTGTACTTGTACTAGTACTTCAAAATTTGGGAATACAAGTACCAGTACCAGTACAATTCTTTTAAAATGTACTTGTCACAGGGCTTACTGGTTCTTGATATTACCCAGGTCTGATTCCGGATTACCTCCAGTTAATTCTCAAGTTAACTCCGAATCAGCAAAATATTCCGGATTATCGCTGCCGTCTGTCAATGCTATTAGATATAAAAAAATCTAAATTAATTTTTTGAGTCTTCATAGGGTAATTTGATCTTGGACACCCTTTATCCACCGATTGAAACCTACCTGCGTTCGCGTTTTTTTTTTGTTTTATGGCGTTTTCTTTTCTACCAAAAAATGTTGCCCTCCTATATCCTAATTATCGAATTACGTAACGTGAATTTCTATAAAATGGCTAATTTTGTAGATAATGTTGCTCTCTTACTTAGTTAGAAGTAAATATTCGGTAAAATTACCAGACAGACATATAAAATGGCTAAGAAAGTCAAACAGGGCAACATTATTTCGAGAAAAGAAAAGCCATTAGTTTTCTGCCACTTACATTAGTATCCAAATTGTAAATAAATAATTTTTCTCTACACCATCCTTTTTCAGCACCTTATGTGGAAATACCTTTAAATAAAACTTTCATCAAACATAAGAATGCTATATAAAAATTGCAATAAATATGTGTTTTAATATTAAAAATTGATAAATGTAGAAAAAGTGTGTAACGAGTTTTCTAAAATACTTAAAGCTTACAATTAAAAAAATATATAAATATCCAAATTAAAGATTTCAAATAAACTATACAAACAAAAAATTACACATTCCATCCCGTTAAAAAGCAAAAAAAAAAAACAAAAAATAATAATAATAATGTCTAATAAAAAAGTAGATGTTGCTTCAATAACTTACATGCTTAGTATATAGATGCTTTCAAACTAAAATAAAAAAAAAAAAACAAAAAGAAAACACAACTCAGTTTTAAAGTTTATTATAAAAGTGAAAAAAGCAGAATTTAAGTAAAATCAAATATCTAACATTTAATGCTAAAATAGATAAACAAAACAAAATATTCTTGATGCAATCCAATAAGATAATCAACTAAAAACTTAACCGCCTAAGTAAAGGCATTTTAAAAATACGAAAATTAATTGAGTGTTATTACTTATACATAAATAAAATTTACAAGATATTCAAAAAATTGCTTGCTACTTACTAATAAATATAGTATCTATACACACATATGTATGTGCATGCAGCTAAAAATGCTTAAAAAATAAAGCTTTCAACTGAAAAGCCCGTCATTTTGTTGTGATTCTTCTAACCCACTCAGCCAACCACCAAACACCCAATGGTCCTTCAAAAACACCTAAATATGTGTAAATACAAATATGAAAATGTGCATGTTTGTGAATTGCGTTTTGTGCATTATGTGTAACCCAAATAAATGTGAAATGAAAAGTGTAACCTAGAAATCCAAATCGATTATTTTCTCCTGCTGTAAAAAAAATATTATAACTAAATCAATAAAAAAATTAAAAAAAAAACCAAAATTTATGCATGCAAAAATATATATTTAACATATTTAAATTTGTGCACAATTAAAACACGTATTTCTGTGTGACAACATTCCAAACCAAAAACAAAAAATTAATAAATAAACAACAAATAAATATACTTACTTCAAAAAACACGAAAAAACAACAACCTACAAATTTTAATAAAAAAAAAAACAAAATGGCGGACATAATACGTCCGCCGTTTAGTGAAATTAAACGGCCAGACGAAATCGTCAGGATGACCACCGCCGACAATTTGAAATTTGCCGTACTCATCGGACTGATCGAGGTTGGTCAGGTGACCAATCGGGAGGTCGTCAACACGGTTTTACATTTGGTAAGTAAAAGTATTTCGTTTAGTTTTTTAATTGAGGATGGTCGATTTCATACAAGTGGGTGATTTTTTTCCGAGCATTAGCTTATAACTGCACAGAAAACACAATCTCTAACGTTAGAGAATTTGTGGTGACTATATTAGATACTTACCTACTTATTTAGTGTAATTCTCAAACTATTCTCTAATCGAAAGCGAATAAGTATAGAAAACTAAACTAGAATCCAATTGCAAACTGATTAGAAAAAGAATTTGCAAATTCTCATTAGAATCTCATTAGAGAACTAAATTAACTAGATTTCGAGTCGAGAATTACAATTTCCTCGATTTGGGAATTATGTAACATTTTGTTTGAGATCGCTATGATTCTCGACAGCTTGTCGAATTGTCCCCTAACGTCCGACATTTGAGAAAAGGCCTAGTTCTCGAATCAGACTCAAATCGATATCTACTCTGAAAAAAAAAACATACATACTTAGTTAAATCAACAACTTTCCACAGTTGAATTGCCGTATTTGGTTCTACAGCAAAATTATTTGTTTTAACAGCAAAATTGTTCATCCAACAACTTTCCGTAGTTAATTCTAATGCGGGCAAAGTTAATACAAACATGAGTTTGTGAGAAATCAAACAAAACCAATTATGAGATTCATTTTTTTAAATTTGTTCTTAAAGTGATGAAAATAATGCATAGATAGACGGGGAGAATAAGCGGAGATGGATCTACATATGTACATATCTGTTGTTGGAAACCGGATGGAGAGCAAATGAAGAGAAAAGTGCAAAATAAAATAAAATTATTTTTAGGTGACACATTTTTCCAACAGTTTCCGTTGTTGACTTAAATACAGTAAAGTAAGTATTTGAATCAACAATGCTGGAACCTTTGCAACAAATACGGAACGTTGTTGGGCACATTTCTACTACGGAAAGTTGTTGATTTAAGCTGGGTATCCACATCATAAGAAATTGCTCAAGAAAAAATTGGCATTTATTTCTTAAGTAATTTTGACGTTTCATTTTTTCTTCAAGAAATATATACAATCGTATATATTTCTTGGCGAAACCAGCGTTGCCAACCCCATTTTTCGTCAAAATTTTTAATAGATTTTCTTGTGAAGTGGATACTGCCTAAAGAAAATTTGACACAAGAAAATTTCTTGACCATTTCTTAAGCTTTTTTTTATATGGAGTTTTAGCATTTCTTGTGATGTGGATACCCTGCTTTAAGTGCAAAAGTATACGGATTTACGCAGACCTGGGTAATATCAAGTACCAGTACGACTTGTGACAAGTACATTTGAAAGGAATTGTACTGGTACTGGTACTCGCATTCCCAAAATTTTCAATTACAAGTACAAGGACTTGAAAAAGAATTGAAGTTTTAGCAAATACTTTAAAGTATTTGAAAAGAATTGAAAAATGTACTTGAATCGATGTTTCAATTCTTTTCAAGTACTTTCAATTACTTACAATCTTGAAACCAATACTTAAAAAAAAATACAAAAATAAACGATCCCTGCAGTAAAAATCCGAAGTGAATCCTTTATGAATCACTGATGAAATTCTCCTCATACTGAGGAGGCATCAGTGAATACTTTCATATAAAGACTGATGAATTTTTCATGTAAATGGTCTGCCTTCCTCAGTGATTTTATTGAGGAGCACTGCATGACTGTTCAGCGCTGACTTCTGTATGAACTACTGATGAACGGTGTGCAGTAAACAAAAAAAATTGGGAGAGCTTCTTTTCGAATTTGAGAAAGAGATTTCGAAAACAGGAACGTTCACTGCTGAATGTGTGATGATTAAGTACTTAATGACTTCTAATGGAAGAGGGCTTGCTGATTCTTTAATGAATGGTTGATGAAATATCCGCAGTAAACCAAAATAAAATATATTTTTTTTTTGTCTTTTTTTATTGTTTTTTTTTTGTTAATTTGCAAGTTTAAAAATGTACATTGTATACATATGGTGGATATTTTAGTCTTTAATGTTACAGAAATACGTATATTTCTGTTCATATTTCTGAATTATTGAACAAAAGCTGAATATTTTTTATTTATTCTGTTAACTAACCCCAAGGGCTATATTTTATACCCATACACTTTTCTTCAATTCTTTGTTGTTTTCAAGATACAGCCACTTTTAAGTGGTCTTTAATGTTACAGTATTTGGAAGTGAGTTTCGTAGTAATGTCACACTTATGGAAAATTCAGCTCATCCTGCCAACTAAAAAAGTTATATGAAGCATTTTATTCAAGACCAAGGTTGAAAGAAACGGCTACTATTTTAACTTTTGGAAAAATAAATTTTCCGGCAAGTCTACGATTCAAAGTATACGGGTCTTTAACGCTACACAGAAAAAGTCTTTAACGTTACCATTCGATCTCCTTGGAGAATAAGTAGATAAAAAGATATAAAACAAAGTAAAATTATAGTAAGGTTGAAAACTAAAATATTAATTCAATTGAATTTAATTCAACGTACATATCACACATCTCGATCTAAAAGGAGCTAAGTAAAAAATCTTAAATATTGAAGTTATGCACTAGTTGTGCGGTATTTTATGTTACCGAAAAAAAGCACGAGACAAACTAAATATATATCCTTCCATAGACGTGTCAAAAGTAACTATTTTTCCATCGACTACATATATGTATATTACATGAGACAGTAACTAATTTTAATAACACATTTGATTTCATAGCCTCATTTGATAGCCTGGTTGGAAGAAATAATCATCCCCATCCTCATTATTGCCGAAAATTTAATCCACAGCGCCTACAGTGGTTTTGATTTTAGTTTCCATCTGGGTACTCGTTTTGTTGTTGCTGTTGTTGGTATGAGTATGCTTACGTTGACAGCTTAGTTATCACTAGTTTACTACCAGGGAAATCGTCCGATTCTTCAGTTGAGGGTGTCCTAAATAGGGATTTTGTCACAGGTTATGGTCTGGTTTTTGTTGCATTTTCACGTTATCAATGGCGATTGGCGGACTACTGATTCTTGTTAGACTTTTGTCTTTTTGGCTTGAATTGCGCGGGTCGTCGACGTTGATTGGACAATGTTACTCGATGCTAAATTACGCTTGCTCCGGAGTTGAAAATTCGCTATCGACAAATAAATTTGTTTCTTTGTTATTTTTTTCTGACGTGCTCAACAAAACGAAAGCAATTTGTTTTTCTTTAACTAAGTACCAATTTTTTCGAAAATGTGAGAGGAAAGAGCTTGAAATATTAAAACTGTGCTCAGTGGTGACCGTCTGATGAATATTCAACAAAGAATCATCAACGATCATTCAGTAGTGAAATACATTTACTGCAGGGATATTTTATATTTTTTACATGTCGCTTGTAGTCCATATTATGTTTATTTAACAAAATGCATTTGAAATTTAACATAAATAAATAAATAAATCTAATTTAAAACAAAAAAAAAATAATTCAACATAAATAAAATTCAAAAAAAAAAATATAACGTATCTTAATCCTAAATATCTAGAAAAACTGTCGAAATTCGACAGTAGGCGCACTCTAGTTTTTTTTATCACGCTTTTATTAGTTTCACCTGTACGTATGTATGCATGTATGTATGTATGTATGTAATTTCTTGCTGCTGTCTAAATATATGCTACATATTTACTAATGAGATTAGGTTATAACCACCGCTATGCTCCAAAAGATGGCGCGTGTGTGTACATTATTTGAACCGCTTAAGCTAATATACCCGAAAGAGGACAAAAGACCTAAAACCGACATAAACAAAACAACACACAAACGGACAATAACGGACTTTTACCTACTTGGTTAATGAGGGTACAATAATGAAAATATGACAAAAAAAATGGATTTGCATACCTAAACACACACACACGTCACCCGAACGCACGAATGCACGAACACATCACATGAACACGAAGTACCTGAACAAAACGACGGAAGTTAGTTACTATAAATGCTATCGAACTTACAGAAAATAACTCAGAACGAAAGAAGACACTGAAGATGGCGCATATTAGCCGAAACCGGTTTGTCTCCAAACCAAACTTGACAAGGGATGACGGAAAATCGTTCCACAATACATCATATTCCTACCCTGCCGGAAAAACAAGCAACCAAAAAGTTATTAGATGGCGCGTGTATTTATATTTTTAAAACATTCACTTATTTAAATATTGGTTTTAACTTGACGTTTCTCGTCGATTGTAAATAATCGAAAGTACTTGAAAAGAATTGAAAAATCAACTCAAGTACATTTTTCAATTCTTTTCAAGTGATTTCAATTCTTGTCAAGTACTTTGAAGTATTTGCTAAAACTTCAATTCTTTTTCAATTCCTTGTACTTGTAAGTACTTGTACTTGAATATTCTGAAAGTACTTAGTACGGACTAATTACTCCAAGATCAAAATATAAAGTATTTAAGTACGTAATAGGCCAATTACTACTCAGTATTACCCAGGTATGGATTAGGCATATAACTTTTTACAATTTTTGCAAATACGAAAAACGGCATACCATAGTCGAATAGAGCATAAAAAAGTATGAACCCCATTATTTTTTTTTGCGAAATTGCAAAAAAGTTTCCGCGCAAAATGAAATTACTTTTTTATCAGAACTGCTGAAAAAAACAAAAAAAGTTTTGTACATCTGCACAGAGCGTGCAATTAAAATTGTGCAAGACATTTTACCATTGTGTAAATCATCACATACTTTAAACTTAAAACCTATTTCATTTAACAATTGACAAAAATGCAAAAATAAAAATATTAAAAAAAATTAAAAAAAGTCTGACTTCTTTTAGAAATCCATTTTTGCGCGGAACGTTTTTGAACCGAAATCACCTAAAAAAGTGATATTCATTACTTGTACAATATTTGCCACCACGTGGTGGTATGCCAAATTTTTCGTCAAAATTTGTTATATGCCTAGTATGGATTTACGTTTGTTTTTTTTTTTTTTCAGAGTAAGCTTAGTATTTATTGGGTAGATACATATGTATGTATGGTAGGCTAAGGGAATTTGCTATTAAACATTATAAATATTTGATTCACAATTCGACAACGATTGGTATAGTGAATCTATGTATTTTTAAAATGTCACCTAATACGTTAATTCGATTCGAAAACTAACAAGGCTGTTGTGTAGCAAAATGGAATCTTCTTACAAAAATGTTGCGTATACGCCACGGCAATATGCTGTAAAACTAGCTTAGAATATTAAAGCAAATTACATGCATACTTTGACACAATTTTTCCACCATTTGTAATTAAATTTCCAACGATTTCTCTTCGGAAGTAGTTAGAGCCGACCAGAAGCTGTGTGCATGCAAACTTTTAAGCCAAAAACCCTTATGGCTGTAGGACATTTTGAGTTTTATTTTATGAAAAATAAAATAGAAATCAGACTGTAATTTTTATTCTTGAGTAAAAAAAGTTAAAATTACACATAATCATTAGGAGGACTCGCTAACCATAGCATAACCCTAGCACGTAGCACGGATTGCACGGATTGCAAAGTTTTACAACGCACAACAACAAAATACAGGCGCACAGAAATATGCTAGACTACACAAATATGCTACATCAAAACCTATGTATGTATGTATCATGGGATAAGTATACGAGGTAAAACAAACGTCAAGTTTTCGTCGCCATATTAACCACCTGACAATTAAGCAGATTATGACATTTCGTGCTGCCATATTCAATGATAAAAATCCTCCATTAATGGCATTTTCACTGCTTTGTTTTAAAAATAAATTGTAACCATGGTATTCATAGTAACGAATTTTTTCAATTTGAATTGAAAGAAATTTTTTCAATTTAAAAAATTACACATCCTGCAGTAAATTTGTTTCACTGCTGAATTATCATTGATGATTCTTCTGAGTACAATTTTTATTATTACTATTATTATTTTTTTTTGAAAAAAAAGCAAACCATTTATATGAAAAATTCAGCAGTCTTTATTTGAAAGTACTCACTGATGCCTCCTCAGTCATAGATGAATTTCATCAGTGATTCATAAAAGATTCATTTCGGAATTTTACTTCGCGGAATATCAGTTTGGCCGTACTACAAAGTAGCCCCTTTCCGGTATTCTCGGTGAGTTTTTAATTTAGTTTAGTAGTTACGATCACTTTTAATTTAGGCTTTGTGATCACTCTGGTATATAGTTTGGGGAGGTTTTGGAGATTGATCTATTATAACTCCATATCGTCGCATAAAGTGCAATACCGCGTATCCGCTACCACCCAAATTTTACAGGAGACAGTAAAAACTGTTTTAATTCAAAACGGTTCGGAATTTTGCAAACCCACATCCTAACCAAGGTAGATTTTTGGATTATATTCTTAATCCAAATATCATTTTGGCGAAAATCATTTAAATGTGCAGTTATTGGCTTACTTATGTATTTATAAGCGGTTTTGTGTCTTTTATTTTGTTCAATAGTGACGTATAGGTGGTTTTGCAGGCGTAGGTAAAAACTTTTCTTCAATAAAGCAAAGTTATAATCCATTTCGTGTTTATGAAAGTATAATCAACTTTATTACAGTACAGTTATAAAGCAATAACACCTATTATTCGCGGTATTGGTTCGAAAAAATTCCTTAAAAAACGGTTTTGAAACTGTGTCATTATTTGGAATTGCGTTGTGTGAATCTCAAAATTGTTGCATGAATGGATGGGGACGGACGCCAGGAATGTATTTTTGATGAAATCTCATTTTTGGCAAAAATGTCACGCGGTTTTGCACTTTAAACGACGATATGTATGTACACCACCATACCAAGTGAGCATTTCAGTCTATATATGTACATATGTATGTACATATGTCCAATCCAATTACAAAAAAATATGTACCCTAGATTTTAACAATATGAGTTGCTTATTTCCGCGGTGCACTAATACCAAATATGGCTGCAAAGACGGTGATATAAAATTTTTCCAATTTCCAAAGATACCCTTTATTCGCGGAGAGTGGATGAAGATTTGTGGAGTGAGCGAAGAGGAGCTACCGGAAGTTCCATAAATCTGCTCACTAGTGCCCTTTCTCTTTCTGTCCTTTGATTCCTGAAATACCCAAACTTTCAAACAAAAAACTACGCATTCAAAAAATAAAAGTCTGGCATCGCTATACTCCAAAACTGACATAAGATCAAACTTCAAAAATCTGATTTTTAATCAAAAAGACAGCGTCAAAATGACAATGCACATACCTGTATTTTTTATACCATGTGTATGTATATTTATTTGCTATGAAGTGTAGGAAATTAATTGCAACCCTGCCTTAGCTGACATTTGCCAATTGCTAATTTCAATTTCGATTTGAGCATCCGAATTTTTCTTAAAATGTTTTGTTTTGTGTTTATTTATTAAATTTACAAAAATAAAATTATTTATTTATTTGGCAAAAAAGAAAAGCTGCTTTTAAAAATTTTCTACGACTGTGCAATAGGATGCTCTCGATGTGTGGCATATTTTGGTCTAGGATATTTGCAGTCCGTGCTATCTTGCAATCGCGCTAGGGATAGTGTATACCCCTATTATGCTTTGAGGTAGAAAATCAAGTGTAATAATTATTTCTGATGGAAAAAAGTAAAAATCATGAAATAATAATTATGCGTGAGTAAAAAAATAAAAATCCGAGCATAATACTTATTTGTGATCGAACAAATAAAACTCAGGCTGTAATTATTACTTTCGATTTTTATGGATAAAACTCTAAAAAAAAATCATTGCAGATAACCACAGAGTATCTACCTATACAAAGATAAATACATAAAGTGGTATATTCAAAATTATTTTATGATAGTGGAAACATGCTGATTTTTTTGGTTAAGATTTAAAAAAAATAATATATATATATATATATCGCTAGCTTAGAGTGAAAATTGTGTAAGTCCTTTTTTAAAACTTTGTAGGAGAGACAAAAAAACAAAAAATAAAAAAAAAATCGAAATGAAAAAAAAAATTCTGTTCATATAAATATTTTGGACTTACACAATTTTCTTCGCTTTTTGGACTAGCACAATTTGCGTATCACTGAATAACAACGAGTAGAAATATGACAAGTATCACAGACTTGTTTAGCGCGGTGCGTATTTGATTTTTCTATCGTCCTACATAAAAATACACTTTTTCATAAAAGTGGACTTACACAGTTTGCACTCTAAGCTAGCGATATATATTTTTTTTTAATAATAATTATTATTTTCCATCCTTGATTTATAGTACTTATTTCAATGTCACCTTTAGATATCAAAGCATATTTTAACTTTTCGTATAAAATATACGAAAGAGCACCATGAGTAACAAATTGATGATAATTCTGCTGACACAACTTTTTCAGATAATATTGCAGATAACATTGGATATGTACATACATATGTATATATATATATATATATATATATATATATACCAGGGTTGGGCAAGCTGCATTCAATTTTGATTGCATTCAGCCTTGCAGCCACCAATCAATGATGAGTGGTAGTGCAAAATTGATTTGCATTACCATTCAGTAGTGAATGGGAATGCAAATGTGGCTTGCACTACCATTCAGTAGTGAATGGGAATGCAAATGTGGCTTGCACTACCATTCAATAGTGAATGCAAATGCAAAGGTGAATGCATTCCCATTCATTGCATTCCCACTGCAAATGTGATTTGGACTATTAATTAAAAATAAGTGCGAGTGATTTGGACAACCATTCATCATTTAATAGCAGTTAAAACATGTGACCATAGTTAAGGTATTAAGTGGCTAATCTATTTATTAACGGAAAGGAAGTTTATGGGATATTATAAATATGGAATTAGGCTTAGCAAAGTAAAGGGAAACCAACACGGCATGGTAATATGTACATATGTTCTATGTTATACCTGTAAGTAAAAGTATTTCTTTCAACTTCTGAGGTTATAATTACACAGTTCAACAAATTTACAAAAATTTTACTCAACACGAACAAACGCTAGTTATTATGAAAGAGGATGCCTCTCAGACCAACTTTTCCGAATAGAGTACTAGTCCAGTGCAAATCACATTTGCAGTGGGAATGTAATGAATGGGAATGCATTCACCTTTGCATTCGCATTCACTATTGAATGGTAGTGCAAATCACATTTGCATTACCATTCACTACTGAATGGTAATGCAAACCACATTTGCATTACCATTCACTACTGAATGGTAATGCAAACCACATTTGCATTCCCATTCACTACTGAATGGTAATGCGAACCACATTTGCATTCCCATTCACTACTGAATGGTAATGCAAACCAAATTTGCATTCCCATTCCCTACTGAATGGTAATGCAAACCAATTTTGCACTACCATTCACTATTGAATGGTAATGCACTTTGAATGGTAATGCAAAAATGCCCATCCTTGATATATACATACATACATACATACATACATACACACATATATCTACATACCTACCAAAAAATCTAAGCCTTATTTAAGAATTAAAATAGCACATTTAAAGGCTTCCGAAATAGGGCCTAAAAATTATAAGGGCAAGAAATTTGTATAGCGTAAACCTTTAAATAAGTCTGATTTTTCTGTGTTGACGTCATCAGGCAATAAGGAACACTCTCTATCTCTCTCTCTCTCTGAGAGCACACCTTATTCCAAAGGCTTATCCGCCATGCAAAATAAGGCCTAGATAAGTATTAGAGAGTTAGGAACAGACAGAGTGAGTGCATAACAGAAGCAGCGCTGCCAGCGTACTCCTTTTTATACCTTTCATGAGAATGAAATGGTATTATAACTTAGTGCCAAAAAATTTTTGTCGAAAGTACCAGAAGGAAGCGTGGGGGACCCACCAAAATATATACCGATATGATCAGAATCACGAGCTGAGTCGATTAAGCCATGTCCGTCTGTCCGTCTGTCCGTCCGTCCGTCTGTGTGAACGCAAACTAGTCCCTCAGTTTTTGAGATATCTTAATGAAATTCGGAATGCAGGTATGTTGTTATATGCAGCTGATCATTTGTCGGAACCGAAAATTCCGAGAAGCAGTTGAGGAAAAAATTTATTTGTGTGTCATTAATTAGGGATTAATTAGAGACAAATTATGCCACAAGTCCGATTTCGATATCACAAAATTTCATTAGGGTGTTTTGCTGAGGTGACATGGATATAAACGGGTACAAAAAATCCGTAAATATTTGAGGGAAAAAATTAATTTTTGCGGGATTAATTAGGGATTAATTAGTGACTAATTTTGCCACAAGTTCGATTTCGATATCTCAAAATTTTATTAGGGTGCCTCGCTAACTTGACACGGACATACTTGGGTACAAAAAAACCAAAAAAATTTCAGGGAAAAAAATAATTTTTGCGTCATTGTTTAGGGATTAATTAGGGATTAATTTAGCCACAAGCCCGATTTCGATATCTCATGTCTAAGGCGTTTTTACAGGGTGCCTCGCTAAGTTGACATGTCAAGTTAGCGAGGCACCCCAAAATTCCAAGAAGCAGTTGAGGAAAAAAATTAATTTTTGGGTCATTAATTAGGGATTAATTAGAGACAAATTATGCCACAAGTCCGATTTCGATATCACAAAATTTCATTAGGGTGTTTCGCTAAGGTGACACGGACATACTTGGGTACAAAAAAACCAAAAAAATTTCAGGGAAAAAATTAATTTTTGCGTCATTGTTTAGGGATTAATTAGGGATTAATTTAGCGACATGCCCGATTTCGATATCTCATGTCTAAGACGTTTTTATAGGGTGCCTCGCTAAGTTGACATGTCAAGTTAGCAAGTCACCCCAAAATTCCGAGAAGCAGTTGAGGAAAATATTTGAGCAAAAAAATTAAATTTTCCGGGATTAATTAGGGATTAATTAGTGACTAATTAAGCCACAAACCCGATTCCGATATCTCATGTCTAAGACAGTTTTTACAGGGTGCCTCGCTAACTTGATATCAAAATTTCGGGAAGCAGTTGAGGGAAAAAATTAAATTTTGCGGGATTAATTAGGGATTAAATAGGGACTAATTATGCACCCCCTCCGGATCCGATCTGCCAGCGGTGCCTCGCTAACTTGACACTCATTTACTAATTGGGTGGACCTACAGTTTTATGCCGGCTCCGAACGGCGAATGCATTTTTGGTGAGAAGCTTTTTCATGGCAGAAATACACTCGGAGGGTATGCCGCCCACTGCCGAGAGGTGACCGCTGCTCTTAAAAAACCCAATAATTGGATTTTTACTAATTAGAAAAATTGTTTTGGTGTTTTGCTCGGACCGTGGTTTTAACCCGAGACTTCTGGCATAGCAGGTGAGCACTGATATAAGTTGTACATAAACACCACAATTTGAATAAAAAAAGTAGAAAAAAGTTAGTAACCAGCTGTTTAGTACTTAAGTTAACCTATATAAATTAGCCTTGTTTTTGACACTTCACACTTCTACATCTATTGTGAACTAAGAGTGTGTTCCACAGGGTGGTTATTTGCAAAAAAACATTGTGAACTCGAAAACCAATTACGATACGATAGCTTTCGTATGTGATAATGCCATTTAGCATTATTTTTTAGGAATTATTTTTCGTATCCAATTCGATTCGTGATTGTATGTGAAATGCGACCCCTGGCATGAATAAAACTCGCATCACCTTACAAATGGGCCTAGTGGGAATAAGTATGGGTTTACGCTGTGTTGAAGTCATAGACCGAACAATTTTTTGTATGAAAAAATATGTATGTAAATATTTCGCGCACAGCCCAGACCGGTTAAGTGTGTTATTGTTATTCTTTTTTTTAATAAACATGCAAATTGTGCTGATAGAACAAATTTACTCTCGAGAAGACGAATGTTTAAAAAAAGGAGAAGATAAAGAAGCTATCATGATAATGACGCAAATAAGAGCGAATATGAAATTTTAGATACATATACATATGTATGTATGTACAACAGAACGGCCCTTATTTTATCAAATATTTTCCGATTTTACAACGCCGGGCTTAGAAAGTTTCCTTTTTACCTAAATACTCAATATATAAAATTTGGTAAAGATCGGATAAGATTTAGTGGCTGTACACAGCCCGTTTTTATTTCAAAAACCCTCTTTAAGTAGGCGTAATGCCGATGCCAGTTAAACCATTTTTATCTTCACGTTACGTAATGGGTTAAAATCCAAAAGTTGGGAAAAGTCATCTAGTTTCTCAATATCATAACCAAAATTACCGAAAAAAAAAAAACAAATACCACATACACCTCTCCATCCAAAAACAGGTTAACGTAGCATACGTAATTAAGCAATTTTCACAGTAGAAATTGTTTAAAGTAGAAAGTAGGAAGTACTTATACGCAGAAATGAAAAAGTTATATGTCGTTGAAAACAGAATTAACAGGAGATTTTTTCGAAATAGCTTCTTATATACACTGGTTAGCAAATTTTTCGAGGAAACCGTTATTAAAAATGATAAAAATTTAAAAAAATTTTAATTTCCGATATTATTTTTACAGTTTCTCTGCCAAAGATACTTAACAATTTTTTTTTTGTCACGCAGTGTAATTATTGCTTGACTTACATATCTATAATAACTACGATACTACAAACTTATGCATTTCACTGGTAACTTCTCTAATCTTCATCTGATTTTAGTGTCTGACAGCTTTTTAGAGAGGGAATTTCAATGCAAATAGTAATAAACTAATTGGAAACACAGAGTTGCATTTGATTAAGAGTAAGGCAAGCTATTAAATAATAATAATATAATACAATGGCGCTATTATAACTCTGAAGAGTTTTATGGCCGAGCTTCTCTCCCAATTCGAGGTGTTCTCCTTTTGTTTTTTCCTACTAATTGGGTGGACCTACAGTTTTATGCCGGCTCCGAACGGCGAATGCAATTTTTGTGAGAAGCCTTTTCATGGCAGAAATACTCTCGGAGGGTATGCCGCCCACTGCCGAGAGGTGACCGCTGCTCTTAAAAAACCCAATAATTGGATTTTTACTGATTAGAAAATTTTTTTTGGTGTTTGTCCGGACTGGGGCTTGAACCCGAGACCTCTGGTATAGTAGGCGAGCACTCTACCCACTGCACCACAGCGGCCGCTATTAAATAGCTATATTTTAAGTACTACAATATAAAATATTTCGCCGGATGTACGCGGCCACTAAAACTTATACGATCTTTACCAAATTTAATATTTTAAGTACTTAGGTAAAAAGGAAACTTTCTAAGCCCGGCGGTTTAAAATTTATTTTTTAAGGGCCGGTCTAATGTACACTAGATGCGTTTTTTTTCGGCAAAGTTTCTCAGATCTTCCCTCCGGCCACAGAATATGAAAATAGGATATTGTAGGATAATTAAGCTGATTTTTATTTTTTTTTTTTTTAGAAAAAAAAAACTGAGTGGGCTACTCCAAAACAGCGATTTTTTAAAAATTCCATGATAAGTTTAGATTAATATATGAAAAAAACCACAGAATTAAAAATAAAAAACAAAAGATACATATTCTCATGTAAAATTAGCGGCTTAATCGAATGGTGTACTCAGTTTTTTAGTTGCGAGCCATAGGTAGAAGGTACCAAGATCGCCTAAAGTGGAATTTTATTTTTTAGTCACGGAATTTCAAGTTTGCACCCGTGAATTTTCTAGATAGCTTAAATTTCTTTTTAATCAAAATATACAGGAATCAGCGCAAATTAATTCAGTTTTCAGAAAAGTTTATTTGATCGAGTTTTTTTATCTAAGCTACTTTGGTTTAAATGAAACATGCCAAAATCATTTTGATATTGAACACCAAATGGAAAGCGTATTAAATAATGCAGCCTACCGTTAAATAAAAAATAATGTCCGCTTTCAGGAAGGGTATAGGGCAAGAAGTTGAAGATTCATGAGAAAAAAAAAGAAAATGATCACTTTGGGCTGCGATATTACCTTCCCTTGGTAGTGTACCAAAAAAACTGAGTACGCCATTCGCTTTAACGGTTAATTCTACGTATGAGTAGATATCAATTTTTTTCTTGTGCGAAATCCTAACATTTTTCATACATAAATCTAAACATACCTTGAAATTCTGGGAATTTGCTCGGTTTTCGGTGTAGCTCCATCCAGTTTTTGGAAAAGTCACCTTTTTTTTCAGTTTACTTGCTTTAAAACACTCTATTTTCATATTCCGGTGACGGAGGGAATATCTAAAAAAAAAAACGCATCTAATGTACATATGTGGCGATGTGCGGAGATGTGCAGAAGCTGTTATACAGTGCTTGATCTTTTTTTTATCTTAAGTAGCTTTGTTTGTGTGCCTCTGGAATTTTGTTGCTAAACTTGTTTGTGCTGATCGTGTGTTTTTTTGTTTATTTAAAAGTGAAACTGCAAGCTTCATTAAGGTGGAGTGAAAACATATGGATATTTTTTTTGTTCTTTTTTTGAACGTACCAGCAATGACAAGTTGCCTTTACATGAGTTAATGAACCCCACAAAATTTTATGGCGATAGGATGACGTAATTACTTAAAAACTACTGAACCGATTTCGAATATTTTTATACAGTTCGATAGATATTTTGATTCCCTTTAATTTGATATACATTTTATATATGAAAAGTAAGGGTTAAAGGGGGGTTGACCCCCGCAGAGGGGTGTTATGGAAACCATATAAAATGTATATCAAGTTAAAGGGAATCAAAATACCTATCGAATGGTATAAAAATATTAGAAATCGTTTTAGTAGTTTTTAAGTAATTGCAATTTAAACAAGTAAGGAAGCCTAAGTTCGAGTGGAATCGAACATTAGATACTCAGCTGTATGCTTTCATTGTTTGTTTGCGTTTGTTCGATATAGGGTGTATTTTATATAAAGCGAGTGCCGCATAAAGTGGGCGTAGCCACGCCCATTTTCAACATTTTTATCAGTCATCCAACTAAGCATATGAATATTATTCTTTGTGCAAAATTTCATTCCTTTATGACTTCTAATTACGTCACGTTACAAATTCCCAAAGGGTGTTCCAGAAATATCTTTGTTAAAAAGTAGGCGTGGTCATAAACCGATTTCAATAAATTTTTGCGTGTCTATTAACACAAGTTATAAAAGTGTATAAACCAAGTTTCGTCATAATATCTCAATTATTTGTCGAGTTATGGGCTCCGAAATCTCGTTGATTCCTTTGTCTGAAAAGAGGCGGTGCCACGCCCATTTTCCGAAATTTTTCTATTTTTTGGTTCCGATCTATTGTAGAACTCATGCCACAAAATTTCAATGAATTATCTTTATATTTGACAAAGATATCGCTTAAAATGTTTTTATTAGTCCACTTTATAATACACATATATAAAAGTGGGCGCGGTCGTCAACCGATTTTGGTAAAATTTTGAACATGTATTACTACAAGTAGTGAAAGTGTATAGACCAAGTTTCGTCATAATATATCGATTATTTGTCGAGTTATGGGCTCAGAAATCTCGTATATTCCTGCTTCTAAAAGGAGGCGGTGGCCGCTGTGGTGCAGTGGGTAGAGTGCTCGCCTGCTATGCCAGAGGTCTCGGGTTCAAACCACGGTCCGAGCCAAACACCAAAAAATTTTTCTAATTAGTAAAAATCCGATTATTGGATTTTTTAAGAGCAGCGGTCACCTCTCGGCAGTGGGCGGCATACCCTCCGGGAGTATTTCTGCCATGAAAAAGCTTCTCACAAAAAATGCATTCGCCGTTCGGAGCCGGCATAAAACTGTAGGTCCACCCAATTAGTAGGAAAAACAAAAAGGAGCACACCTCGAATTGGGAGAGAAGCTCGGCCATAAAACTCGTCAGAGTTATAATAGCGCCATTGTATTATATATTAAAAGGAGGCGGTGCCACGCCCATTTTCCAACATTTTTTTATTTTTTGTTTTATGTCCATAGTTGAACACCTTCCATAAAATTTCAATGATATATCTTTATATTTGACAGAGATATCGCTTAAAATGCTTTTATTAGGTCACTTTATGATACCCATATATAAAAGTGGGCGTTGTCGTCAACCGATTTTGGCAATTTTTCGTCCAAACATTTGCCTAAGTAAGTATATCACGCCTACCAAATTTCATCGATATATCTTCAACGGTTTCTGAGTTATGACTCATAAAACTTTCAATGTTTGCCCCTTAATAAGTGGGCGTGGCACCGCCCATTTTCCAAAATTTCACCATATTTCTTCATAGGGGCCTGAGCTCAATACGTGTGTAAAATTTTATCACTCTAGCTCTATTAGTGACTGAGATACAAAATTTCCGATTTTTACCATATAGGGGAGGTGGGCGTGGTCATGGTCCGATTTCGCCCATTTTCAATACCATCCGTTCCTGTCTTGATACCAACTTACATTTCAAATTTCATCAAAATATCTCAATTTTTGCGCGAGTTATCGTGCTCACAGACGGACAGACGGACAGACGGACGGACATGGCTCAATCGATTTCTCTTTTCACCCTGATCATTTTGATATATATAAGTCTATATCTATCTCGATTATTTCATTCTGTTACAATCCACCGTTAGGAAATCAAAACTATAATACTCTGTGTACTAGTACAGCTAAGTATAAAAATGCATAATATAAACTCCGACCTTTAATAACTTTTGTTGTTGTTGTTTCCAAAAAATAAAAATTCACTTTAATACTCAGCTTAGCCATCTTTATCAATCCTCATACTTCGTTTTTGGTTTTATAATTTTAGAAATTTCACATTTGTACCAGATCGTGCTTGTTGCTTTCAACTTTGCGGGGCTGGGGGCACCTCTAAACATGCGAGTAGGTCAATAAAATTTTACAGGCTTATTTCTGGGCTAGAAAGGTGCCGTTCTGGCTTTGGAACAAATTGAATTTCCAAAAAAAAAAAATTTCACTCCACCTTAATGTACATATATACTGCTGCAAACAAACAAATGATGTACTACGCTCTAAGTAGTCCATTTAAAAATAAATGAGTATTTTAAAAATATAAAAAAACGTTTATAGCATTGACAGACGGCAGCGATAATCCCGATTACCGCTACACGTAGGTTAGGTTAGGTTGCGTTGGCTGGGGTCTGAAGACCACATATGGTCCTTATTGTTGCCAACATACAGGCATTATGTTATTATAGTACACTCGGAATGCAGGTCTTCGCAAGTTTTAATATTTTGTGAATTTCCCGGTTCGCAATGTTCTCTAGAGACGTGAAGTATGCAGAGCCGAGACAGTTAAATCGTAGTCTGCCGAAAGCTGGACATTGGCAGAGAAGGTGTTTCAGAGTGCCTACAGCATCGTCTTCATTGCAAGCCGTGCACGCCTGACTCTGCACCAATCCCATTTTGAACGCATGAGATGGTGTGAGACAGTGCCCTGTTAGTATGCCGACTGCCAGTCTGCAGTCCATCTTAGATTCATCTGTAAATAAGTTGAAGGAATGGCGATTAGCTCGTAGTCCTTTCTTCCACCCGTCCTGTTCTATTATTACATGTGGTCCCCTGCTGAAGTTGGTTATGGGAGTAACGTAGTCAGAGCTGCCGTTTAGTCCTCGTATGTTACTGTGTCCAAATGGCCGTTGATTAAAATGTTCTGTTACTCTAAGCCTTAGCATTGTCTTTTCAGCTACGCCTTTAGCCACAAGGTCCGCGGAGTACAGGTTGATTATCCTATTGAGCGCCGCTGAGGGGGTTGTGCGTAGCGCTCCCGTTGTGCACAGACTAGAAAGCCTCTGTACACCCTCTAGCTTTTTTGCATTCACCTTTTTATCAAGTGCCGTCCACAAGACGAGAACTCCGTAGTGCATTATTGGACGCACAACTGACATGAAGAGCCAGTGTGTTAGTTGAGTCGATAGGCCCCAAGTTTTGCCAAGTGCTCTGCTACAGGCATACAGCGCACAGTGGGCTGAAATTGACAAGTAGGGACATAGGACTTCAATTGTATATTTTCATATTCTATGATATTTTGCCATAATTTTATGTGATATATAAGTTTTTTTCGTAAAACCTTGTTTTAAGAAGATATCAGGCTTTTAGTAATAGATTTACATTAGATGCGTTTATTTGTATGCGATTGTTTAAAGCTTCTCAGATCCTCCCTCCGGCCCCAGAATATGAAAATAGATTGTTTTATAGTAAATAAAATGAAAAAACAAAATCACTTTTCTAAAAACTAGATGGAGCTACACCAAAAACCGCGCAATTTTCAAGAATTTCAAGGTATGTTTAGTTTTATGTATGAAATAAGTTGAGATTTTGCACAAGATAAAAAATTGTTATTTAGTCGTACGTAAAATTAACCGTTTAAACGAATGGCGTATTCAGTTTTTTGGTACACTACTCAGGGAAGGTAATATCGCGGCCTAAAGTGAACATTTTGTTTTTTTTCTCACGAATCTTTAACTTCATGTCCTATATTCTTCCTGATAGCTGAACATTTTTTAAAATTCAATTTCACATGAGGCCGTGTAATTTAATGCAGGTTTCAAAAATATATTCAGATTAAAAATCTAACAATATTTGGATGAGCTCTTGAAGTTTAAGTGAAGCAAAGTGGGGTATAATAAGGCATACCAGAATATTTTAAAGAATAGCAGCGACATTTGACTCTAATTTTAGGCTTATATGCATATGGCGAAACTGTTGACACGGCAAAATGGCTTCACATTGAAGCCCTAAATATTTTTTGGTTTCCACATTATACCCAGCAATGAAAACTGATGCGCAATACTGACATATGACCCAGTTAGTAATGGAATTCTTATTGAAATTGCAAAAAAAACGAAATTTTACGAACCACGAAAATTAATAAAATAGATAGTACGTTAGACCTTATGTATAAATAAATAAAATTAATTATGGGGAAACGTGAGGAAACTGAGTTAACGGCAAACAAAAAATCGAAAAAGATGAAAAAATTTTGAACTTTGACCAGCTGTCGCTCAACCAGGGTTGGCTCAATCACTAAAAGTTGTATGTCGTTAGAAGCGTATTTTAATCATCTACCGAACGAGGTACTGCTTGGTGTAGTCGTATTTCTCTCATCAGCGAAAAATAATAATATTGCCATAAGACCTAGTCATTAACTATGACTGAAATTGTAAACTTTTCCGAGCTTTTCCGAACCACGAGGACTAGTAAAATATATAGTAAATTAGACCTTATATATAAATATATGAAATTAATTTTGAGGAAATGTGAGGAAATTGAGTTAAGTGCAAAATTCTGAATTCTTCCATACATTTATTTTAAATTTGCTATAACTTTTAAATTAAAGACTTTATGAAAAGTTATTCAGATACAAAACCACATGTAATAAGGTTTAGAATCGAACTCCATAATTAGTTTTTTATTATTAACTAGCTTTTATTTCATGTCTCTATGTCCACTACCGACCAATTTCAGCCCACTGTGCAGCGCATTGGTGGCTTTCTTGACTCTTTCCTCGACATTGAGCCTCCACGCAAGCTTACTATCCCATATGACTCCCAGATAGTTTGTGAATGGTTTAACGTTTAGCGTGTGATTGCCTAGTTTAGGAGGAGTCCATTGTGGTAAGGTAAATGTACATAATTCCGTGATACTAAGGACTTTTCTGAATTGCAGGATTTTTGGAGCTTAAACTATAGACCGCAAACTGAAAAATAAATATGGTACAAATAAATTGATGCATTGAGGCTCATTCTCAATTGCTAAAAAATTAAAATAACTATAATTACTATTTATATTAATTAATATTTGATCTACATGCAAATGTCCCTAATTCCGTGACAAAAATTTTCGCATGTCCCTAATTCCGTGAATAAATGTACCTAATTCCGGCCTTGTAACAAAATGCACAGAAATAATTTTTCAAATCAATATATTACATATTAGACTTAAATATTTATTTTATAATTTTTTATGAAATTGAAATTTGTGTTTATTAACAAAATAAATTTAAATAAAGAAAAAAATTATTAAAAATTTAAATTTTTTTCTTTATAAAAATTTAGATACTTATTAAAAAAGGGCAAAATAATAATAAAATTAAATTTCATTAAAATTTATTTAATGTTAAAGAATTACATTTAGATACAAACTTAAACGAACGACAAAGAAAGTAAAAAAAACATAAAACGTAAATGTGCGATATACATATGTATCACGGAATAAGGAACAGTATGAAGACCCTAATTCCGTGATAGTATCGCCAGTCACTTATAAGTTGAATATTAGCGAATAGGTTCCAAAATCTATATCACGGAATTAGGTCAAGAACTTCTCTAGGATTTTATTTAATGGAAAAACATTTTATTACCATTGGTTCCTTTCAAAAAAGCTATTTAAAAGAAGAAAGAATTAAGTACTAAAATTTCCTAGGTCCGTGATAGTCACGGAATTATGTAGATGGGGAAATGAAAGATGTCCCTAATTCCGTGATAAAGAAAATTTACTTTTAAGAAAAAAATAACTATTGAAATAAGGTTGAAAGTTACAAAAACAAATGCCAGATGCCTATTGAATCATAAAATATAATAATATTGATGAAAATCTTAACCAGTAAAGTTTTATAGCCTTAAGAAAATTCTCGATGCTCCTTAACCATTCGCTTAAGAAATTTCCTGTATTATGCTAATTTTATGACCTGCCAGTTTTAAAGTGGTTTTGTTAAATCAGTAAGCTCTAAAATTACAACAAAATTATAAATGAATATACTTCGAAGTTAAAATAATATTATATAATATTTTGTTTGATTAAATATTGTACCAATTCCTTATTTTAACAAATATAAACGATTATCACGGAATAATGTACTATCACGGAATTATGTACACTTACCTTACCTTATATTTTTTCGTAATAAGCACAAAACTGCTACATGTATTCCGATCCAAATTTTACCCTTACAGGGGGCAAATATTGCGGATTAACAAACCAGATATTCCGGATTACCTCCAGTTAATTCTCAAGTTAACTCCGAATTAGCTAGATATTCCGGATTATCGCTGCCGTCTGTCAATGCTATAAGGGCTCTTTAATCAACTTCAGGTTAAGCACTTAACCACAGATTTTTGTCTGGTTAAGCGATTTATTTGACACGTCATCATACATTTTATGTCAAACTAACCAGGGATTTTTTTTAATTCCCACTGCTGTAAACATCAATATTAGTTAATATGATGCACACTTTTAGGCTGGGCTGAATTGCATACATATATACATACATACATATATACATACATACATATGTACATATATACATACATACATATGTACATATATACATACATACATATGTACATACTGGTGAAGCTAATAAAAGCATGTGAAAAAAAAACTATAAACTGGTTTTCAAGAAGTGCATTAGAATGTGTACATTAAGGTGGTCAAAAAAGAAAAAATTAAAACCCAACGAATCATTTCGGAACAAGCCTGTTTTTATGACATTACTACCTAAAACAATATTTTTTCCATTTGTTTTTACATGGCCGTTTAATGCATTCACTGATGTAAAATCAGAAGGAAACAGGCATTTGCGCGACCTCTAAATTTTAATATATGTATGTATGTATTAAATAATAATAATAATAATACAATGGCGCTATTATAACTCTGACGAGTTTTATGGCCGAGCTTCTCTCCCAATTCGAGGTGTGCTCCTTTTTGTTTTTCCTACTAATTGGGTGGACCTACAGTTTTATGCCGGCTCCGAACGGCGAATGCATTTTTTGTGAGAAGCTTTTTCACGGCAGAAATACACTCGGAGGGTATGCCGCCCACTGCCGAGAGGTGACCGCTGCTCTTAAAAAACCCAGTAATTGGATTTTACTAATTAGAAAATTTTTTTTTGGTGTTTGCTCGGACTGGGGTTTGAACCCGAGACCTCTGGTATAGTAGGCGAGCACTCTACCCACTGCACCACAGCGGCAAAAATTTCGGTATAGATTTCCGTAGTACAGTCGAATGAAATGCGGGTTGTTCCGCGGTTCTCGGTAGACATTTATTTTCTTCATACAGTTTTCGACCACCCTAATGTACATACGTAAATTAAATTCAAAATGTGCAATTAAACGTATTGTATTTTCGTAAAGTTATGAAATATCTTCCAAGTGCCAAGTTTCAATTTTTCTGTGAATTTCAACTTAAAAGCCATGGCGGGCTATGAGACAAAATTTTGTGATAAGCAAGAATGATAAGAACGCAGCTCATGTTAACAGTTTTTTTTTTAGTTGACAAATGTCGATGATATTTCACATATGTACATACATACATATTTAAAACAAACTTTGGCTAACTTTATTTATTTGTAGGTATGAACCAGCTTTTGGATACATAAATAGTGAAAGTTGATAAAAATGCAATTCGTTAAGTATTTTAGTGGACAGTAGAAGTTGAGTGCAGTAGTAGTTGATGCCAATTTAATCAACTTTTGATAGCTCGTTTAATTTAGTTCTTGATGTTCAACCATTCATGTATGTATGTCATGTAGGTACAATGACGCCATCATTTAAATTAATATGTTTTTATTTACGCATGCAACTACACGGCCATAAATACGTATACTTACATATTTTACTTTACTTCCACACATTCCACATTTAATAACACAGCTCAACAAAAAAGTCGATAGTTTGGTGCAGCCCTGCTTGTAACTGCAGTTGGTAGTATACGATGCACTGCTAAAAAAAATGATAACAACTTTTTTGAATCGTACGTGTAGTTTTTGAGATATGAGCCCTTAATAGGTTAAGGCATATTTGGCCCGATAACTTTTTTTATGCGGATCCTATCAACACACATTTGGTGTCGGTGAAAAGGCGACATTCCACCGCTTCTATCGGTGTAATCATTACCAATGTATCTTGATAAATGTCAGAGAAATTGTAAAAAAAATCTCAAAAATTCAATTTTTTGTTAAATTTTTTCATTTGTTTTTAATTTTTAATCGCGGTTTTTCCAAGATCGCCTAAAGTGGAATATTTTTTTTAGTCACGGATTTTCAAGTTTGGATCCGGGGATTTTCAAAATACCTTAAATTTCTTTTTAATCAAAATATACAGGAATCAGCGCAAATGAATTCAGTTTTCAGAAAAGTTTATTTGATCGAAATCGAGCTTTTTTATCTAAGCTACTTTGGATTAAATGAAACATGCCAAAATCATTTTGATATTGAACACCAAATGGAAAGCGTATTAAATAATGCAGCCTACCGTGTGATTTAAATAAAAAAAAATGTCCGCTTTCAGGAAGAGTATAGGGCAAGAAGTTGAAGATTCATGAGAAAAAAAAGAAAATGATCACTTTGGGCCGCGATATTACCTTCCCTGGGTAGTGTACCAAAAAACTGAGTACGCCATTCGCTTTAACGGTTAATTCTACGTATGAGTAGATATCAATTTTTTTCTTGTGCAAAATCCTAACATTTTTTGAGATATGAGCCCTTAATAGGTTAAGGCATATTTGGCCCGATAACTATATTTCTGCGTATCCTATCAACACACGTTTGATGTCGTTGAAAAGGCGACATTCCACCGCTTCTATCGGTGTAATCATTACCAATGTATCTTGATAAATGTCAGAGAAATTGTAAAAACAATCTCAAAAATTCAATTTTTTGTTAAATTTTTTCATTTGTTTTTCATTTTTAATCGCGGTTTTTCTAATAATTATTAAACCAGTGTATATGCAAAGTTATTTCGCTATAATCTCCTATTAATTCTGCTTTCAACGATGTATAACTTGTTCATATCCGCCTAGGCGTTCCTAAGATATTCTACTTTAATTAATTTCTGCTGTGAAATTTTTCATACAAAAATATCTACCTTAACCTGGGAGGTCCATACTTTAGTATGAAAAATTTCACAGTAGAAACTGATTACAGTAGAATATCATAGGAACACCTAAGCGGATGTAAAAAAGTTATACATCGTTGAAAGCAGAATTAATCAGAGATTATATCGAAATATCTTAGCATATATAATGGTTAACAAATTATTTGAGAAAACCGTGATTAAATATGAAAGAAATTGAAAAAATTGCACAAAAAAATAGAATTTTTGAGATTGTTTTTACAGTTTCTCTTGCATTTATCAAGATACATTAATAATTAATATACCGATAGAAGCGTTGGAACGCCTTTTCACCGACACCAAATGTGTGTTGATAGGATACGCATAAAAAAAGTTATCGGGCCAAATATGCCTTCACCTATTAAGGGCTCATATCTCAGAAACTACACGTACGATTCAAAAAAGTTATCATTTTTTTATCAGTGCATCGTATACTACCAACTGCAGTTACAAACAGGGCTGCACCAAAATATCGACTTTTTTGTTGAGCTGTGTAATTTGTTAAGCTCTTTGACACTAATGGCTGTAATCTGTTAGCACTTTCTATTGACTGAATACCTAAAAATTATACATATGTATCTGTGGTGAGACTGACTTTGAAACCATTCGGCATTCAGTAAGCCCAAAAAAAAAAACAACCATTAACTTTTCAGCTGATGTCGACACTTACACTGCTATTCCGAGCGTTACCGGAAAATTACTTTACTGGTAATTTATGTTGCTGAAAATTGTTACCATCTTTTCAATTGGTATTCTGGCACAAATGGTAACGCTGTCAAAGCATTTCCATACGAACGGAATGGAATCGGGCTGAAAATGGTAACAAAATGTTACCACGTATTGAGGTGGTAACTTAATTTTCTGCTGCCAGAATACGAAAAGAGTGTTTAAAGTACCAGATTCTTTATTTCACCAGTAAAGTAAATTATGTTACCACACCAGAATAAGGCCGTTAACTAAAAAATATTTTTCTGAGTAGTAAGCATTGCTACATCAGAACATCGGCAATGAGTGTGGCATACTTTTAGGGTCTGTTGGATGCTAACGGAAAACCACCAACGAAAGCTTGCCGAACTACGAACCGCATTCAACGCTTTGATAAATCCCAGCTTCTGTATGTACATACATACATACATACTATGTACGGCAATAAAATTTGCACGCGTTTCCGAGTCAAGATTATAAAATTCTATAACAATATGAAAATAAAGGATGACTGCGTAAAAGGCGAAACAAATAAGAGTAGACCAACAAACTTTGGCACATACATACATATGTACATCTCAAAAGGAAAAACTAACAAAAAGGAAGGAGGAAGGAAAATAATATCAAAGGAAACGGAAAAATGGCATGTAACGCTGTGTTGTTGTGTGAAAACGCAATAAACCAAACTACAAACACATGTATATACCCTGCAGGGAACTCAATAACTAGTGAGCAAAATTTCTAGTTCCGAACTAGCGAAAAGGTGTCAAAAGGGAACTAGATCAATTCTGGTTAGACCCTCACCAGTTCAGAAGGAGTGAATTGAGTGACCATTATTAGACACACTTTGATTTGTATGCAATTTCGAAGTGACAAAAATTCTATGAAAATTTTTCGTTCGTTCAATTGCCGTCGGCTTTGTACATTTCTGCAATTCTCAGATGTTTAGTGAAGCATTTTATATAAAGAGTTTTCAATTTGCTTCTTGTATGAAATGAAATGTTCCTCTCCCTCAGGCTTATTTTTAATTTTTTTTTATTACTTTTTAAATATTATTGTAAATTTTTATTAAATAAATAAATAAAAAATATTAGTTAAAAAAAAAAAAAAACGGTCATCCACCTTGACACCGACAGGATTCGAACCCGCGCCCCTCAGATTGAAAGGCACATGCGTTAGCCAGTCGGCCATCGCGCCACTTGCATGAAGTGTGTCAAATGCGGCACTTAAGCGGCAGATGTAAAACTGTGGAATTTGTAGGTACTTGTAGCTAGTTCAGAACTATCGAAATTGTGCCAATAAACGAACTAGTGTAAACTGTAGAATTTAGTACTAGTTCGGAACTATCGAAAATGTAGTGCAGAGAGTAACAATTGACCCCACCTAGGACATCGCCGTGTTAAATTCGCCAGTTGACAATATGGAAAAGACATTAAGCTCGCACTAGTAGTGTCGAAAAATGCACTATAAGCGACCTAGTTCGGAACTAGAGATTTTCCCTACAGGGTACATACATACAAAAGTATTTGTATAAGTCAAGGATGCACCGCAACGTTAATATTAACGATAACCGAAATGTTAAAGTCGTTTCTGTTGAAACGACTCAGTTTTTTAACGTTATAAAAATTATCAAAATAATTTCTGTTTCGTTATCAACGTTAACGAAACTCAAGCATTAACGCTGAAAGGTTGAAAAGTTGAGCGCTCTATATTACTGAGAGAATTGTCACTCAAACGAACCATCAAAGCGCTCTATGTTTATCATTGAGAGCATTGTTGCTCTACGCTCCTACTAAGCACTCTCAACTTATTGTGAGAACCGAAAAAACGCTCATTTCAATGATAATTTCAACGTTAATTTTCGATTCCACGAAACCGATTTCCTTTTTGTTGATTTTGTTTCGTTTAAAACGTTAACGCTTGCATTTTAGTTGCGTTAAAGCCCGTCTCCACATAACTTGTTTCACCAACAAAACATCTAGCAAAACATCTCGCTAAATAACCCGTCTCCACGTGGCTGATCGTGATTCAGTTTAACATTTCTCTTTCTTGCTCTTCTTAAATGTTTGTAAGTTTGCTTATATTTTGCGTTTTTGTTTTGGTTTGTGTGAGATTTCGATAGATTTTCGATACAAAATTAGAGAAGACATCGATATCATCGAGGTTGGCAAGATGATTCAGAATGAAACAGTGTTACAATCTTCACTCGCTCTCAGAAATTTTTATGGAAATTGGCGAGTTTCGGCACTGGTTTCCGTGTCGAAACAAGATTGAGAGAGAAAATGCAGAAAAAAAGAGCGAAACACGTTATGTGGAGACATGGTATTAGTATGAATGCCAACAGGAGCTATGGATAAATCAATAAAATATATGTACTAAGTATCAAAATAAAAACGCCGATGGCGACGATATTCCGACGTTGGCAGTAGCGTTGTTTTTGTTATTGTTGTTTAAATGCGAAATTTCATTATTAAGCATTGCTACACACATACAGACATTCAGTGCAAATTCATACATACATATTATGAGTAGACCACTTTTAAAAGTCTCTATGATGAATTTCATATCAAAGGCTGAAAAAAACGAACATTTTGAACCCGACCCCCTCAGAATTTGATCAAATTTTGCATAGAGGTACATCTTACCTACTCAAACACAACCTCATTTTTAGAAATTGCATTTTCGAAATATTGTGGGCGTGGCAAGGTATCGAAATATTCGAAAATACCCGAAAATAATCGAAAAATGACGATAATAGGTACCTACTTTTAAAGTGTGATTACTAGGGAAAGGCTTTATCGATTTCAAAGATCTTTACACCATTAGAAAGGTATTGAAATTAGCTTTCAAAAAAATACACTGTAAAAATTTTTTTTGTTTTAGTACACTGAAAAAAAATGTTTTCCAAAATAAAATTTGAAACTGAAAAAACACTTCAAAAGATCAAGCGATTTTGAAAAATACAAATTTTGTTTAGAAAGGCCTATTTAATATATATAACATATGTGAAAACTAAAATGGCCTTTTTCTTTATTTTTTTTTTTTTTAAATTTATTTAAGTAAATGCATCTCTTGGCTTTCTTGTATTTTGATATCACGCGTAAACTAATCAACCGATTTCAAAAACTTGTATACCATTTGAAAGGTATTAAAATCACCTTTTGAAAACACACACTGTAAAAATTCTATATTACATATTACACTGAAAAAAAATTTTCTAAATTTTTTTTTTTCAAACTGGGAGAACACTTCAAAGACCAAGCGATTTTGAAAAATAAGAATTTTTTTTTAGAAAGGTCTATTTAATATATATAACATATCTGAAAACTAAAATGGCCTTTTTTTAATTTTTTTTTTTAAATTTATTTAAGTAAATGCATCTCTTGGCTTTCTTGTATTTTGATATCACGCGTAAACTAATCAACCGATTTCAAAAATGTTTATGCTGTTAGAAAGGTATTAAAATCACCTTTTGAAAACATACACTGTAAAAATTCAGTATTACATATTACACTGAAAAAAAAATTTCAGTTCAGTTTGAAAAAAAAAAAATTTTGAAAATTTGTTTAGTGTATTTTTTTGAAAGCTAATTTCAATAACTTTCTAATGGTGTAAAGATCTTTGAAATCGGTAAAGCCGTTTCCTAGTAATCAAACTTTAAAAGTACCTATTATCGTAATTTTTAGATTATTTTCGAATATTTTTGAATATTTCGATACCTTGACAAGCCCACAATTTTTCGAAAATGCAATTTCTGAAAATGAGGTTGTGTTTGGGTAGGTAAGATGTACCTCTGTGCAAAATTTCATCAAATTCTGAGGGGGTCGGGTTCAACGCATATTGGGTTTGATATGAAATTCATCCTATGTGAATTTTTTTTCGATATTTAGTTTTTGATGGACCAGTATTGAAAGGTGTATTCTGAAAGAAGGCATTAAATAAAAAACTCTCTATGTATACCTACACTTTCAAAAGTCTGTCTCAAAACTGGCTATGTGAAAAAATACTGTCTCAAAACTACACTGAGAAAAAAATGATATGGAGGAGTCAGAGAAATTGATATACATATTGAACACGGTTTGCTTTGTTTTGAGTAAATTTTCTCTAAAACATACTAGGTATGTCGATGCTCAGGCCCCATTTCCCTTAAATCACATTTGCTTTTGTTTTTCCCCAGACATAGGCACAGACACAAATTTGCCAGGAGACTAACATTTTGCAGTCCCTAAAGATGTGATTCGTGGATTCAAAAAATTTTGAGTTGTGCAATTTTTGATTTCTTCAAATTTCACAAACACAAGTAAACAAGCACAAGTAAATTTTTGTAGATGTATTGTATTTCCCCCTTCAATACGAGAGCGTTGGGCGCCCTTGCTCTATAACATGTTTTAGAGCTTCTAAAATAAATTTTTTTACATGCGTTACCATTTTTTCATGTAAGTACCTGTTTTAAAGAAATTCATACATCAAAATAAGGAAAAATTTCTTGTCCTTAAGATTTGATTTCTTTAATTTTGATACTTAAACTAATCTCCCATATAAATCACCATGGCAACGAATTTTTTTGAATGTTTTTTCCACATTTTTGAGAAAATTTACTTAAAACAAAGAAAATTTTGTACTGGAACGCGTATTTAAAATGTCTATGATCGAGAGCAAGGATATTCAAATAAAATAGAGATTGAGGCCGTAATGGTTTCTTCTAATTTTTAGCTTCATATGAAAAATTCCGATAGCCACTTTTGAGAGCGGACTACTCATGTATGCTTGTACATATCGCACGTTTTCTGCAATAGGGATTTAACTAAAAAAAAATTTTTTTGGGAAAACGCAAATAAAGTTTTATAATTTCAAATAGTTTCCTTCTACGGCTAACTACAAAATCACTTTTATTTCCGCTATTTTTATCTTTTTGAGTATTTTATAAGACTAGACTCAAAGGAACTACCCAGTTATTGAAATATATGGCAAAATCCCAGAAATCGAAAATTTCGAGTTAAATCCCTATTGCATAAAACGGTCGATATATCATTTTATGAAAGTTCATGATGACGTTGTCGATACAAATCTTGGAAACTAGAGCACAAAGCAGAAAGCGCAAAAAGAAATAAAAGAAAAGAAAAAATGAAACAAAAGCAAAAGCAAATAAAACGATTAAAGGGAAATTGAGAACACAAATATGCACAGAGGAATACATATATGTATGTAATACCTAGTATGAGTAAACACATTCCCTGCAAAAATTCCGAGTACTCCATTCGCTAAACCATGGAGTGCTCGCTATGGACCAACAGATTACTCCATAACATGCCACATTTCATACAAAAAATATGGTCCATTTAACATTGCATGTCATTGAAATGGAGTATATACTCCAGTCCCGCATAACAATCAAATTAATCCATGGAGTACCTACATTGGATTAATTGATGGAGTACCTAACAGTTAGCCGAACATAACAACAAAAACCACATGTTTATCGCGACGACGACGAATGAAGTGTATACATTCAAACATATGTACATATGTATGTAGTTATGTATGTATAAACATATCGTCGTCGTCGCCATAAACATTTGGTTTTTGTTATGTTCGGCTAACTACGAACCGATGCAGAGACACGAATCGGTCGTTTGGGCTATGTTAGTGGTCACTTTGAAAGTACTCCAACCTACCACAAATGGAGCATATAATCCAATGATTTTTACAGGGTTTGTCACTTTTCAGTAGGTGTGGGTTGCGGTAGCGGCAGGGGTTGACTGGCATCGTCGGTGAACACTGTAATGCAGTGTTTATGTACATACATATGTATGTATGTATGTATGTTTTACTCGTGCATGCATATGGCTTGGTTTTGAGTCCTGCAAACTTATCACACACAAAATTGGGCGCACAGGTTCCACAGTGCAGATAAGGTATGTACATAATGTGACATACTGTAGCGCGAAACAAAAAATCGAAAAGGTTAGAAAAAAATAAAGAAATAGGTATGTATTTTGGGATAGGATGTAGATTAGGGTTGTCCTTAAAATCTAATTATCGATTTTCTTCGATCTCACCCCCATAGATCGGTAAAGCCGGATTCATCGTTCGAGTTCAGAACTCTTCTGCGTTGTTGTTGTTCTGTGGTTGTTGTTGTGTTTTCGGAGTGTGAGAGGAATTCCGAAAAATTCTGAACTCTTTTTATTAGTTAACCCAAATTCAACTTTAGTTCTGAACTCGAACGATGAATCCAGCTTAACAGCACAGCCAAAAATATCACAAATAAATTTTGGTCCCGATCGGAGACGATTAACGGGTGTCGCACAGAATTAAAAATTCAGAGCAAACAATTTCACAACATTTTTTTTTACATGTAATGCCCAGAATCGACAGTCAAATACTCGAGTATACCAAATATAACTTTTGGTCCCGCTTTGAGTTGGCCGAGGGCTGTCGCTCAATAGTCACATATGGTAATATGAACTTTGACGACCCCTGTACGACCCCCTCTTAACTGTCTCCGATCGCGACAAAAATTTACACGTGGTATTTTCGACTAAATTAGCATCGACCTAGGGGTGAGGTTCACGAAATATCGTATATAATTTGTTCCCATACATTTTGGACCACCCTAATGTACATATATACATACATACATACACACATATATGTATGTATCTAGCATGCATGCCAAATTAATTGAATTAATTTAAGTCTTAAATAGCGCCAACAAAATATTCCCAATCCCTATTTTGAGCATGGCTTTCACACCAGAAACCAAAAAAACTCCTCAGTAAAGTGGATATTAATTCGTAAATTTATATTGTGAGACTTATGTATTTTAATCGGAAAATCGTAAATATGCTAAATTACGGATTCCTCTCATTTATTTAAAAAACCGCAATATGTAATTCGTTACTTCCAGACTTGGAAATATAAAAAAACGTGACTGAAAAAGAACAAAGATAAATGTCCTGCTCATAACAGAAATTGACACCAAAGCACACGCACACGCATACAAAAGCTACCGAAAACATTCATATGGTGTCGTAAGAGCAATACAATAATTGAAAAACAAGCATAAGCAATAAATTATTTATGTACATATGTATGTGGGAGTATAATATCGAATGCAAAAAAAAAAACAACAAGAGAACGCAAAACCGAATATCTTCAAGTGCGACGAATAAAGTGAAATTGAAAATTGAAAGTGGCGAATGGACGACTGACCCACATATGTACATATGTACATATGTAAGTATTTTGGATTTCCTTTCCTAAACATACATTTATAGCATACATATAGGCGAAGATCCATGAAAAAATCTAGTAGAAACCTTTTTGTGTGTGTTTGTGTCTTTGTTTTCTGTGCGTTTGTGTCCCTGCAAAAAAATGTGCGATTAATCCCGAAAGAGATTTGTCCCGGATAGATCTCTTTCGAGAACAATCGGTCCACAATTAGTCCCCGATTGTTCCCGTACGGTTTTAAATGTAGACTAATTGTAGACCAATTGTTCCCTAATGGGTATAAGTGTAGATTAATCGCTTTCATTCCGAACGAGTACAAATCTAGATTCCTTAAATGTAGAAATTTTACAAAAATATGCAATGTATTTAAAAAATTGTAGAGCAACAGGTAAAACGAATTGAACACCCTTTCTTTTAATAACAATGATGAATAATAATTTTAACAAAATGTTGCCTAAAATATTCTATGAAAAAATCCTTTACATTACGCTCATATAATGCATACTCAAAACTTAAAATTTTTTTATTTATTTATTGAGATTTTTTTTCAAAAGTAAAACATTATATAATCTTTATTTATATATGCATTAACATTTGCAATTTTTTAAAGATTGTTATTAAAAATTGCCTTGGCTAACAACTTGGAAAAATCTACATTTGTACCCGTTCGTGCTGGAAGCGATTGATCTACGTTTGTACCCGTTGGGGATGAAAGCGATTAATCTACATTTGTACCCGTTCGGGGGGATGTAAGCGATTGATCTACATTTGTACCCGTTCGGGATGTAAGCGATTGATCTACATTGGTACCCGTTCGGGTATACAAGTTGAACAATTAGTCTCTTCATAGGACATGCTCGAACAAATGCGATCAATTCACTCCATATAAAGGGATGTAAAATTGTATTAGTCACATGCTCCCTTGCGATTGATCCCGGACACGTCCCGGATTAATCGCATTTTTTGCAGGGGTGTTTCAGCATCTCTTTGTGTGTGTTCTCTTGTTGTTGTTGCTTGTCCCTAACGGAAGTTTGTGCGTAAAACTAAAGGCGAATCTTCGAGTCAAAAGCAATTAAAATTGAGCGCAAAGCTGAAAGGAGGGGTAAGAGGCGAAACGAACTCACTGACTTTGCCAACTGCCAACATTTTTTTTTGTTGTTGAATGTTCTGGATTTTCCTATCCTTTTTTCGGTTACTCCATGGTTAAATAAAATAAAATATAATAAAATAAAATAAAATAATAAAAAATCAAATAAAATAAAATAAATTAAAATAAAATGAAATAAAATAAATAAAATAAAATAAAAACTTATTGCACATTTTTGGTTGCAAATACATGGTACATATACATATGTACCTATTTTTTAAAAACCTTTTGATTATAGTCGGCAAAGTAATAAGTGTTTTCCAGTGCATGTCTCAAAGTTAGGCCATTTTAACTAGACCTTTTTATATTGGGAGCTGTATTGGAAAAACTTCGAATTAATCTATGTACATATGTACCTAAATATTCAAGGAAAATGAAACCAACACACAGGAGTTGGTTTTGATTATACTTTAAAATGCAAATTTATATTTTTATTTTGCTTATAACCTTTGATTGGATTGTCCGATTGATACCAAAATTAGACAGCATCTAAATTAAGACACGCTCTACTTGAAAACGCCAAAAACGGGAAAACGTACTAAGTCGACTTAGTACAGTATTGTTTGGAAGCGTCTATATGTATGTACATATAATCGCAAGAATGCAGGATTGTTAAATAAAATCTACTTGATTGGAAATCCTTCTGGAAGTTCTTCTTCATTCTGAGGGGGCTCTGTTAATAAATAATAATAATTCACAAGGATATTGTCTAAAATAGAAATAGCTTGCCTGGAGAAGGACACTGCGCACAAGGATATATTGTTAAGTCAAAAAGAAAGAAAGCCTACATATTTTTTAAGTAAAATTGCAGACTTATGTAGGTATTGGTATTAGATTTTTTATGTAAAAAAAAAAAATATGCTGATGTTTGAGATTTCTCAAGCAAAGCAGAGAGTTCCTGCATTTTTACACGTTTAGCCATAATTTTCGTTAAAAGTTGCTATAAATAATATATTTCAAAATTTTGTATAAATAATCTCGTAAGATATTTTGAAAGTGCTAGTTTTCGTATGATACAACGATATGTATATACAAGAATTTTGAATTTAAATATTAATTGTGCGTTCATTATTATTACTTATCGGTGTTTTGTGATATGTTCCAGTTCCTCGTTCTGGAATTCATCAGCAATTCAAGCTCAAATTTCCCCCTTCTCCAGCAATAGTTGTGTGGCACGGCTGAAGCTAATATTTGAGTTTCTTTTATTCTTAATAAAAAAGTTGAAGAACGCTGTTTACTCAGGTGTTGATATGTATGTACATATGTATGTATGTATGTATGTATGTATGTATGTATGTATGTATGTATGCATGTAAGTACTGCTACGAATTTAGGTATAAAAGTGTGAAATGCCTAAATTTGATAACGCTTTTTATTTTTCCTATTAAAACAAGTAATAAGTACATGCTTTTAATTCAGTTCATTTAATACTCTAGTAAGTAGGTATGTGATGATTAGGGCAACCAAATATATGCAATGTCATATTTTTTCGGATTCGTTCTATTGAAAAACTTTTAATTTATAAATTTGTTTCTAGAGAAAAACAAGAGGTTGACGTATATCTTTTGGAGCATATTTTAGCATATTTTAATAATGACAGAATATTTTGGTTGGTTGGTTGCTGTGCTGCCCGGCTTTAGCCAGGCCCAATTAGCGCACCAGGCGCCATTTTGATGCACGTACTCATGGACCAAATAATCCCTGTCGTCACGGTTCTCCATCCGTACGAAACCATATTTGGTTCCCTCGGTAAACCTTCTGAGATCGGTTGTTGTTATTGCGGTTCATCATCCTGATCGAACCATTTGGTTCCTTCGATGAACCTGTTAAGGTCGGTTGGGGGGCAAACTGATAAGTCCTTTAGGCTTTGGAATTCAAACCTACCAAAGGCTTTATGCCTGATATGAGACAGTGCGGGACATTCGCACAGGAAATGTGTGATCGATTCCTCGCTGCCATCTTGGTTGCAGCTTCTGCATCTAGTGTTGAATGGGATTCCCATCCGTTCGGCTTGTTTGCCAAAAGGCCAGTGTCCCGTGATAGTGGCTGTAATTCTGAATATTTCCTTCCTTGATCTACTAAGGAGTTCCCTAGTTCTTTTTATGTTGTAGTCCGGCCAGGTTTGCTTCGTTATCTTGCATGTTGCTGCAGATTTCCACCGAAGTGTGGCCAGTTCCTTATGTTTGTCATGAATGTCTCTTTTAATGGCTGATAGGGGGCAGCTTAGCGTAACTGCTCTTGATAGGTCCATAGATGCCCCGGCTTTAGCCAGTTCATCTGCCATCTCGTTGCCCTCAATGTTCCTGTGACCAGGAACCCAGATTAGCGAGATGGCCACGCCTTCCGCCGCTATTGCTTCAACAGCATCTTTGCAGCTTCGGACTGTCTTGGATGTTGTTATGGGAGAGTTGAGCGCCATAAGCGCCGCTTGACTGTCTGTGTATATGTGCACCTCGCGTCCCCTGACTGTGCTTCCTAGCAAGAACTCGCAGGCCCGCTCTATGCCTTGTAACTCCGCTTGGAATATGCTGGCTGAGTCTGGCAGACGGAAAGAGAGTGAGATATTTGGTTGCTCAGAGAAAACTCCCGACCCCACACCTGTGTCCATTTTGGACCCGTCTGTGTAGATCGAGATTGTTTCCTTCTTCCGCACGCTATCCCTTCTCCATTCCCTTCTTGAGGGGAACCTCACCTTAAAGTTCCTGTTAAAGTCCAGTGTGGTTGGGAGGTAGTCTGATGTTTTCTGTAATCCGGGAAGCATGTTTAGGATATTACCGTGACCATATTGCCTGTCAGTCCAGCAGCCCGACTCAAGAAGTCGTATTGCCGACCTCGTTGCAGTTTCACGTATGTGAAGGTCAATTGGTAATTGATGCAGGATTATATTCAGTGCGTCAGTTGGACACGACTTCAATGCTCCTGTCACCCCAGCACATGCTGTTCGTTGTAAGCTGTTTAGTTTTCTGACGTTGTACTGCATGTCTAGGGCTGGCCACCATACTACCGCACCGTATGTTAGTGTTGGCCGTATGACGGCTGTGTATAGCCACAAGACAAGTTTGGGCGTGAGACCCCAGTTTCTGCTGAATATTCTTTTGCACGAGTAGTAGGCTATTTGTGCCTTTTCTGCTCTCTTTTCGATGTTTGTCTTCCAATTCAGTTTGCGATCTATTTCGACACCCAGGTACTTAACCTTTTCAGATAGTTCGAGAGTATTGCCGTCTATAGAGGGCATTCTGAATTGTGGTATTTTATATCTGTTGCTGAATAGCACCAGTTCGGTTTTGCTAGGGTTAATACTGAGTCCGCTTTTGGCGGCCCATGATTTCAGTTTGTTAAGGGCTGCATGGATTATTTCACTTAATGTCGACGGAAACGGGCCCGATACTATTATTGCTACATCGTCAGCATACGCGACTACCTTTACACCGTTTTTGTTGAGCTCGAGTAGTATTTCGTTCACAGCCACAACCCATAGTAGAGGAGAGAGAACGCCACCCTGTGGTGTGCCCCTCCTGACGTAGCGAGTAGCCGTGACCGAACCCATGCTGACTTGAATTATTCTGTTGTTCAACATAGATTGAACCCATCTGCAGATATGGTAGTTGATACCTAGACCTTTGAGGGATCCTACAATCTGGTTGATCTCGATGTTATTGAAAGCGCCTTCGATATCCAGGAAGGCCGCTAGGGAGAATTGTTTGTATTTTAGTGATTTTTCTATGGTGGTTACTAGCTCATGAAGAGCTGTGTCAGTGGACCTGCCTTTCATGTAAGCATGTTGAGCTTTGGATAGTTTAGGCCCTGTTATGATCGCTCTTATATGGATGTCAATGAGCCTTTCCAAGACCTTTAAGAGGAAGGAGGTTAGGCTAATGGGTCTGTAGTCTTTGGCCTGCTCGTGGGATCTTTTCCCTGCTTTAGGTAGGAAGATGACCTTGACCCTTCTCCAGCTTAATGGAATGTGGGTCATGGCTATACTAGCTTTATATACCCTTTCCAGCCAGAGTTTCAAGGGGTCTCCTAGCTTTTGTAGCATTATCGGATAGATACCATCTGGGCCTGGCGATTTGTATGGAGAGAAACTATTGATGGCGTACGCGATTTTTTCCCTGCTAATGATCGATTCTGACAGCCCCTCTGGTAGTACTAGTTGTACTGGTTGAGGTGCACTGGTCGATACCCTTTCACTACCAGGGAAATGCGCATTTATAAGAGTTTCTAGGGAGTCCTCCTCTGAGGTTGTCCGTTCACCGTCCCCACCTCTTACGAAATGGGGGCTATTGTGAACCTTGGACAGAATTTTGCTCAGTCTGCAGGATTCCCGGCTGTTTTCTATTGAAGAGCAAAAGGATTTCCAGGACTCGGCCTTGGCTTTCCTTAGTGCTTGCTTATATTTTTTTAGTGCCTCCTTATATGGGTTCCATATTTTAGTTTTGAAGCATTCATTGAAGGTTCTTCTTACTGTTGTTCTTAGATCCCTGAGTTCCCCATTCCACCAGGGGGGGATTTCTTTTTCTGAATACTAACTGGTGTGGATTTAGTGTACGCTTTTGTTAGCGTTTTCTCTAAGTTTTCAACTACTGCATCAAGCTCATCGGAGCTCTCTAGTTTAGTTTTGAGACCCTTGGAGAGAAATTTTTCTGATCTTCTTGTAAATGCATGTTGTATCTGCTGTGCTGTAATCTGAGCAAAGAAATGCATTAAAACCTTTTTTGATTAGTATGCAAGATCTAGGATTACCTGTGTTAGCCTTGTAGAAAAGCGTGTGTGTGTTGGTGTTTAGCCCTTTGATTGTTTGGTTGTGCACCCAGGGCTCTTGGACGAAACTGATATCGACGTCATCCTCCACCAGGAGAACCCTCAGATTATCCGTAGCACTTTTTGAGTGCTGCAGATTAATCTGAGCGCAGCTGACGAGTCTGTTATGTTGTGGGGTCATTGAT
The DNA here is from genome assembly GCA_960531455.1 of Urophora cardui. Taxonomy (NCBI): domain Eukaryota; kingdom Metazoa; phylum Arthropoda; class Insecta; order Diptera; family Tephritidae; genus Urophora; species Urophora cardui. The sequence goes on from OY482671.1 coordinate 115,807,224, forward strand.
GTTGACGCCCCTCAGCAGTTGACCTGCATCATCTACCTCTTCAGGGTCGTCTTCATCGGGAGTTTTGTCGCCAGTGAAGACCTTGACTTTGGCCATATGGATGCCGAAGGCAACCTTATGATTTGCCTTTGCCAAGGCTTCGAGCGACTCCTCGCAGATCGCCACGAGTATCGGTCTGCTGGTGTTTGTTGTTGTCTCCGCCTTAATGAGCTGCCACTCTGCAACGGCCGGTATGTGACTGTTGTACAGCTTCACGCATTTCAACAGCTCCTCCCCCGGGTTGTCCATGGGGGGTAACCAAATGCGCGCACGAGGCCTCCTTGGAACGTCCGCCGCTTGGATCAGCTTGAGCTCGATAGTCTCGAGCCCTTCGCTGACCCTAGCAACGCTGTTCCTTAGGAACTCCAAGGAAAACTCATCCGCACATTTGATCACCCTGTAACCCCTGAGCACCTCCGAGGAGTCAAAGACCGGATGGGGACCCGCCGGATTGTCAAGTACGCGACGCATCGCGAGCTTCGTCAACCCGATCTCGATCTCCATCCAGTTCTGCTGCATTGATGCTGGCGATCTGCTGTTCACGTCTACAATGGCCACTTGCAGATGGTCTCTGGCGACGTCGCTAAAGTGACGCTGTGTCGTGGCTGGCATGTCAGCCCGTTTGGCTTCTTTGTCGCCTCAGTGGTGTTGCTGTTGTTATCGTTGCCAGATCTATTTCTCTTTTGAGAATTTTCACTGGCGCCGGTTTTTGTTGTTGGAAGTGGTTTAGAAGCCTGAAACTCACGTTCGTAGATTTCAAACTCCTCAAACACCTCTTTGTATCTTGCCACATCCTTCGAACAGCCAGGAGAGTCGCCATTTTCTAGCTTTTTCAGCATGAATAGCGCCCTCTGGTATTTGTTCTTCCGGATCTGGCGGTCACTCTTCGTCCTTTTTTCTTGCCGTCCCCCGCGACAGCAGGTGCACTATGGTTGGTGCTTCCTACTGCTTTGGAGGATGTGCTCTGTTGTTGTGCTGTTTGTGCCGTGGGCGTACTGTGGTTGGTACTTCCCACGGCACTTATAATTGTATCCTGGCTCGATGCCAGGAGCGTCTCTTCCTCAGAATCCGTCACCAAAGGTTCAGGATTTCTGTAGAAAGTTGTAGTGGTCGTAGTCATAGGGTCCATTGTCGAGTCCGTATCTCTGTCCGTCGCTCTGTTGTCCTGTTCCGTTTCGTTCGTCATTGTCATTTGATTTTGGTTTGTTTGTTTTTCATTTTTTTTGTTTAATTTTTCCAGTTTTTGTTCCCACGAGTGTTCCGGAAAGGGTCGTCACTCGTCCGCAGAGCCGGAATGCGGGGAGAAGGCACTTATACAAGAATACAGAATATTTTACTTATAAATGTATATTTTGTCATATTTTACATCTTTGAGGAAAATCATAGGCCCGGTTTCACCAACCGGTCTCAACTTAGTTAAGCCGATTTTTTTAAGTTTTCAGTTTCACCATGCAACTGAGCTAAGCTTTTGTCTTGACTAAAAATAAACTAAGTATACGAGTCGCTTTAGCAAATTCAACAACCAATAGAGTGAATATGACAAAAAAATGAGCAAATACAGCAACCAAAACAACCAAAAAAAAAAAAAAAGTATTTGCCATAAAAGCTGGCAGGGTTGCTGGTTGCAAAACTATTTTCTTAGACTAGTTGGTGAAACCCAAAAGTAAGTTAGCCCCAAATCTGGGCTAACTTAAGTCAAAACTTAGTTTTAGCTTTAGTCACGTCGGTGAATCCGGGCCATATTATTTCTGCTAAGTTATAAAAAAAAATTCAGAATTAGTGCGCAAAAATGCAACCATGTCCTTGGATATCTTTCGATTTAATTATCGAACTATCGAAACATTTATGCAAATCTCATTTTATAACGGCACTTGAAAAATTTCAGTTGTTTTTGCATTCTCTGGTTTTGTTTTTTGCTAGCGTTTTCTTATTTTAAGAAACGGTAAGTGCTTGTTGAAATAAAGATTGAAAAATATATACATTTGTGTATGTACATATGCAAATTCTTACAGATAATGCCAAAAGCTAAACAAACTACTTATTTCGGGAAAGCTGAAGCAGATCGTTAAGGAATTTCCCGATCTTCAAACTGACGGTGAGGTGCTGATTTGCAAGTTATGCAGCAAGACCGTATCATTCAAGAAAACAATTCTTGTAAAGCAGCATGTACAGAGTGAAACGCACATCAAACTCAAACGATCACTAAATTTGCCACAATCACAAAGCTTTGTAGCGAATAGCTTGACACCGTCATATGTCGAATTCGCAAAGGATTTGTGTAAAGCATTTGTATGTGCAGATATACCCTTATATAAAATAAGTAACATAAATCAAGTGCAGTTTTTTGAAAAATGGGTTTCCCAGAAAATACCATGTGAGACAAGCCTTCGAACTACTTATGTTAAGCAACTATATAGCAATCAGGAGCGGATTTACATAGGGGCAACATGGGCAGCTGCCCAGGGCGCCGTTTCAATAGGGGCGCCAAAACTAAGCCAAAGAAAAAAATTTTTTTATTTACCAAAAAAGTTTTTTTTTCAATATTACAACAAGAATGAAAGATTTCTTCAATTTTTGCTGAGAAAAAATTAATCAAAGTACATTTCAGAACATTGCACTATGGTTCAAAATTCAGTTTTTGAGGAATAAAACAGTTAGAGTTAAGATATCGGTTTCATAGGGTATTTAAAGGTAAAAGTAATCTCTCATGACGAAAATGGGCGAGCCACGCCCTTTTTTTTGCTGCTGCTCCCATACATAGTGGAAACTGTAAATTTAGGCTGAATTTCAAATAGAGATAAAACTTTACTTTTCTAACGGTTTCCGATACGCTGAATCTGAATCTGAAGTCAGATCTTCGATGCTACGTGTAGTTTTAGAGATATTGTTATTTTAAATTCATTAACTTTGCGATAGTAAATTTTAAAGTTTTTTATTTTTTTTAGCAAGTTAATGAAATTAAAATAACAATATCTCAGGTAGTAAAGAAGTTATCCGAAAAAGTGTAACGTTATTTTCAAGGGAAATTATTAGGTTTTTAAACCCTATATATAAATGAGTTTTATATCTTTATTATCAATATAAAATTGTAAAGTATCACCATTTTCTAAGTTTACTTTGCTCTGAAAAAAGTGAAATTGTAGTCTCGCTTGCAAACTTCCGCAGATAAAATAAAATTTGCATTAAATAGGACACTATTAGCTGTAACTACATATATAATTTGTATTGCTCCTATTTGATCCAACTTATGTATTTATATTCCATTTAACACAGAAAAAACTCACAAAAATCAAAATACAACACGGCTTATTTAAACTCAAAATTATATTAATGATTATTATTGTTTCAGAAAAAAGTTTGTTCTTGATTTTACATACGTTTATTAATATTTTCCATTTTATAAACACACCTTATTCAAATTCGTTAGCTTTTTATCACCGCTTGGGATTTTTATATAATTTGAGTAAAATCTTTTTTACGAATACAAAAATCAAAATCAAGACTTTGAAAGCTTTCTGCCAAACAAGTGATGGCCAGCTGATTTTATTTTTATTTATTTTTTATTTACTACAGTAGTGTGTAATAAAAGGTAATTATTTTTTTTGGGCAAATCAAAAGTCGATAATTCGGTTTAATTCCTCAATATTTCGATTTTGAACCACAGTGCATTGGTGCAGTTCTTAACCTTCGCCCCAGTGGGACTTATATACTCGTATCGCTCATTTGCTGCATTTGCACTTTTCAAAATACACAACTTTTCAGAAAGGGCAAACTCCTCGAAAAGAAAATGACTCCGTTGTTGATCATAACCAAAAAGGTAAAAATGCATAAGTCAATTGATCGACAGCTAGGTTAGCCCTAGGTAGATTCTGGGCCAGAAAGCTAGATTTCGCTACCTGGGAGGCACCCCACTGTCAAAAATTGTGAGTTTAGTTTCAGGACGAAACATTTTCACTATAAAATTGTTTTTCAGATTCGTATGATAAACTGCAATTTAATGATATTGTGAAATCTGTGCCACCTAATAATGAGGGTTTAAGATCAGATCATTTTCAAGGTTAGAAAATGCAAAAAATGTGGTACCTATATAAGAATCGAATCAAAGTTTTTCAATCCGTAAAATATATCAGTAATGAAATATCACCACACGAAGGCAAGTACGGTTTTTTTTTTGGAAATATTGGGGCGCGGCTTGATTTGTTTGCCCAGGGCGCTTCTGGAGGTAAATCCGCCCCTGATAGCAATACTATGGAAAAGATAAAATCGCTATTAAAAGACCACTTTATTTGGATTGCGATTGATGAAATTACAGATTCTGCAGGTAAATATGTGGCAAATGTTATAGTCGGAATTTTACATGAAAATTTTGATATATCTGAGCAAAAGTTTCTTTTGAACTTTGCAGTATTGGAAGCTGCAAATCAAAAAACAATTGCTCGGCTTTTCGATGAATCTGTAAAGCTTTGGGAGAAGGCTTCAATAGAGATTATATTCTTTTATTTCTAACAGACGCCGCACCATATTTTTAGGTGGTGAAAAAGTATGGAGGATATTACTGTGGCGTCAATTTAACGAAAATTTTCCCGAATTTGTTACAGAACCGCACTTCCGATGTCTTGTGCATTTTTGCACTTTTTTGGGGCATATTTTTGATTTATATGTCATATTTTATTGGCATATTTTGCCTTTTTTGTGGCATGTTTTAATTTTTTTGAAGCATATTTTTGGTTGCCCTAGTGATGATGAAATAAAGAGGCAGAAAATACACACAAATTTGTTTATCACTCTGTACCTCGCTCTGTAAATATAATTTATGTTTTTATCTTCTTTATTTGAATAAACTTAATACATATGTACATACATATGTGTTATATAAGTGCAGCAAACTCGTATACATACATACATATGTACATACATACATGCTTATACATATGTACGTAAAAAGGTTGTAAATAATTGATAACGTTAACTGAAGTAACAATAAATTAATTGAAAAAGTGATTAAGAACACTTTTTCAAATTGATTCTAAATGTTTTTTATACTCAGCTGTACTAGTACACAGAGTATTATAATTTTGATTTCATAACGGTGGATTGTAACATAATGAAATAATCGAGATAGATATGGACTTATATATATCAAAATGATCAGGGTGAAAAGAGAAATCGATTGAGCCATGTCCGTCCGTCCGTCCGTACGCACGATAACTCGCGTAAAAATTGAGATATTTTGATGAAATTTGAAATGCAAGTTGGTATCGAGACTGGGACGGTTGTTATTGAAAATGGGCGAAATCGGACCATGACCACGCCCACTTTTCCTATATAGAAGAAATCGGAAATTTGGTATCTCAGCCAATAATATAGCTAGAGTGATAAAATTTTACCCACGTATTGAGCTCAGGCCCTTATGAAGAAATTTGATGAAGTTTTGGAAAATGGGCGGTGCCACGCCCACTTATTAAGGGTCAAACATTGAAAGTTTTATATGTCATAACTCAGAAACCGTTGAAGATATATCGATGAAATTTGGTATGCGTAATTTGCTTACCTAGACAAATGTTTTGGCGAAAAATTATCAAAATCGGTTGACGGCCACGCCTACTTTTATATATGGGAACTATAAAGGGGCCTAATAAAAACATTTTAAGCGATATCTCTGTCAAATATAAAGATCTATCACTGAAATTTTGTGGCAGGAGTCCAACTACGGACATAAAACAAAAAATATAAAAATTTTTGAAAATGGGCGGTGCCACGCCCCCTTATTAAGGGGCAAATATTGAAAGTTTTATATGTCATAACTCAGAAACCGTTGAAGATATATCGATGAAATTTGGTATGCGTAATTTGCTTACCTAGACAAATGTTTTGGCGAAAAATTATCAAAATCGGTTGACGGCCACGCCTACTTTCATATATGGGAACTATAAAGGGGCCTAATAAAAACATTTTAAGCGATATCTCTGTCAAATATAAAGATCTATCACTGAAATTTTGTGGCAGGAGTCCAACTACGGACATAAAACAAAAAATATAACAATTTTTGAAAATGGGCGGTGCCACGCCCCCTTATTAAGGGGCAAATATTGAAAGTTTTATAAGCCATAACTCAGAAACCGTTAAAGATATATCGATGAAATTTGGTACGCGTGATATACTTATTTAGTCAAATGTTTAGACGAAAAACTTCCAAAATCGGTTGACGGCCACGCCCACTTTTATATATGGGTATTATAAAGTGACCTAATAAAATCATTTTTAGCGATATCTTTGTCAAATATAAAGATAATTCATTGAAATTTTGTGACATGAGTTCTACAATAGACCGAAAACAAAAAATAAAAAAAGTTTATAAAATGGGCGTGGCACCGCCTCTTTTTATACAAAGAAATCTACGAGCCTATTACTCGACAAATAACTGAGATATTATGACGAAACTTGGTTTATACACTTTTATAACGTGTGTTAATAGACACGCAAAAATGTATTGAAAATCGGTTTATGACCACGCCTACTTTTTAACAAAGATATTTCTGGAACACCCTTTTGGAATTTGTAACGTGAAGTCTTTGTAACTAAAAGTCATAGAGGGATGAAATTTTGCACTAACAATAATATTTATATGCTTATTTGGATGATTGATACAAATTTTTAAATGGGCGTGGCTGCGCCCTGTTTATGCAGCACTCGTTTCATATAAAATACACCCTATATCGAAAAAACGCAAACAAACAATGAAAGCATACAGCTGAGTATCTAATGTTCGATTCCACTCGAACTTAGGCTTCCTTACTTGTTTTTTTTTAATTTTTTATACTTTTTAAGCATTTCAGTACCTTCTAACCTAAATAAAAAACACCATGCAATTCATCAAAATTTCACATTTTAACTAAATAATACATGTATATGTATGTATGTATGTATGTAGGGATGTATGTATGTATGTAATTGGCTACAGAGATTAGGGTTTTACTGTCGCTTGTTTTCACCCACGTTGCTCGTATTTCTGTCTCTTCAATCACCTTTTCACTACCTCTCTATCAACAATTGCCTACTGCCAGATTATGGCAGTAAATCGCAGCGTTTTGCTTTCATTATACATACGTATTTTAGTGCTACAATTTGGTTTTTTGCTTTCTGCCTGTTTATTTCATTGTTAAAATGTGAGTAGACTAAACTTCATTGTCGGCGTTGCAGTCGACGTGGCAGAGCGGCGCCTACCATTATGCCGTGGTTATGCTACCAATGTTGCTGGACATTAAAAATCGGAAACATTTAGCAAATTAGGCTTCAGCTTAGGCTTATGAGTCTGTTTGCTGGGTATGTACATATATCGAGACTGTATGTACTCACTAGGGATTCCGATTTTTACGATCCCGGGATTTTCGAGATTTTTTTTTATAATCCCGGGATCCCGGGATTTGAACATTAATTATACAGGCCGACAAAATTTTCTAACTCAAATAAAATTCTATTTTCTAAAAGATTTCGGTGCCCTGAATCTGAAGTCGGATTTTCGATAATACTTGTAGGTTTTGAGATAATTATGCGATTTTTTGCTATATTCACTGCTCAATCTGTTAAATTACTTACTTTCATTAAAAAATGATTGCAGCTATTGAAAGAACGATCAAATCTCTTGAAAACAGCGCTTTGCTTTCTCGGGTTTCTTATTTATATATCTAGAAATATATGTTTTGGTACAATAAGGTATTTTTCTTCGAAATCAACGGCAGTATTTGTAGCGCTGTTTTAATTGAAATCAAGTTTTGTAGCTGCTCTGCAGAACTATTTTTATTTCAGTATAGAAAATATATACATAGTAGGCCACTGATTGGAATTTTTGTTTCAGTCACGCAAAATTTAGTCGTATTTTCGATAAATTAATATAAATTAATTCACTTATTTCATTCTAACGCACAGTTTGTTGTTAATATAATAAACTGCCTAAAAGCGTGCTATAAAATTTTTATTTGCAATATTGGAAGTTACAAGCAAGATAACCGAAAAAGCAAAACATTGTCTTCAAGAGAAATGATCGTGCTTTCAATAGATTTAATCAGTTTTTAATGAAAGTGAGCAATTTTAAAGATATTGCGGAGTGAATATGGCCAAAAACATGGACATGAATATTTCAAAAAGTGCACCGAAATCCTTTTGAAACGTAGAATTTTATTTCTGTTAAAAAAATTTGTCGACCAGTATTATTTTCCCACATTTGAGGTTGAAAAATTAAATATGTATATTTTCGAGAAACGCTACAACTTTAATATGCAAAGAAAAAATAGATTTTTATTGCCATTTTTTATTATTTCATTACTAACAAAATAAAATAATAATAATAATAATACAATGGCGCTATTATAACTCTGACGAGTTTTATGGCCGAGCTTCTCTCCCAATTCGAGGTGTGCTCCTTTTTGTTTTTCCTACTAATTGGGCGGACCTACAGTTTTATGCCGGCTCCGAACGGCGAATGCATTTTTTGTGAGAAGCTTTTTCATGGCAGAAATACTCTCGAAGGGTATGCCGCCCACTGCCGAGAGGTGACCGCTGCTCTTAAAAAATCCAATAATCGGAAATTTACTAATTAGAAAAATTTTTTGGTGTTTGGCTCGGACCGTGGTTTGAACCCGAGACCTCTGGCATAGCAGGCGAGCACTCTACCCACTGCACCACAGCGGACCACAACAAAATAAAATAGGAACGTAAAATCATGCTTATTATTTAATAACACTTAAGAGTTACTTTAAAAAACACAATCAACAAAGAAAATTAAATACATTTGGTGAAAACATTTTCCTTTATAGTTGGTACTTTTAGGATATTAGGATAAAAAGGTTTGCGATCATTTGATAATTTCCAATAAAAATTTTTAGAATTTAACGACATATACAGCGAATATTTCCAAGCTTGCCGAAAAATTCTGAAAATTAATGCAACTTCCGAAAATGTTTAAAAATCGGAGGCACATATTTTGATATGAATTCCGAGGATGCAGCTGTGTATTCAATTTTAGTAGAGTAATGTAAAACTATCAAGTCTAATTAAAATTTTGTTTGCATTTTCTTCCATTATTTACTTTCCATATGGGAAAATTCCAAAAACCATTTGGGAAATAAATGACCAAAAATCAGGAAATAGAAATTATCAAATGAATTTTACCACAAGAATTCTAAAGGCTTTAAAAATACCTAACGTACGTTTCTTTACAACGCGTACTTCACGACAAAAAAATTTGATTATTAAAAAAACATCAAAAATATTAATCCTTACTTTAACTAATGGACTTTTTTATTCTGGCAAAAATGTCGCACTTTCTTCGGGCTGTGACATTTTTTGTTCTCTTCCACACAGACTCAACACTTTTTTAAGGCTGTTTGTCCTATTGACAAAATATAAAACTGGCCCGACTACGGGGCAACATCTTCTGCTCTTAGCACATTGCATTATTTTTGTTTCATTCATCACATGAACAATGCAACATTTATAGGGCACAGGGCACATGTTGATAATGGTGCAATGTAATAATGCAACATTTTCATACAGAATAGGAAATGCTATTAGTATACAGATCTGAGACCACTAAAAATTATATAAAATACAACTTTTCTTTGCTATAATAGGGGAATATTCTGTCTTTATCTTATCCCAAAAATCCCGGGATAAAATTCTAGCGATCCCGGGATTTTCGGGGTGTCCAAAAGGGCGGGATCCCGGGATCCCGAGATCCCGGGATTGGAATCCCTAGTACTCACTGACTTATCGGTATTTTATGCATCTGCTCTTTCAATTTTTTTTTAGTTAGCTGCTCATACTCGACCAGCTGGCAAATTATCTGCCTCACTGGCTGTTAATGTAAATTGAGCAAATGGCCATTTAAAAGTAGTAAAAAATAACAATAAACAGTTGACATGTGATATCTAAGAAAATATGAATTTTTACTACATAATAATATACTAATATAATACAATGGCGTTATTATAACTCTGACGAGTTTTATGGCCGAGCTTCTCTCCCAATTCGAGGTGTGCTCCTTTTTGTTTTTCCTACTAATTGGGTGGACCTACAGTTTTATGCCGGCTCCGAACGGCGAATGCATTTTTTGTGAGAAGCTTTTTCATGGCAGAAATACACTCGGAGGGTATGCCAGCCACTGCCGAGAGGTGACCGCTGTTCTTAAAAAACCCAATAATTGGATTTTTACTAATTAGAAAAATTGTTTTGGTGTTTTGCTCGGACCGTGATTTGAACCCGAGACCTCTGGCATAGCAGGCGAGCACTCTACCCACTGCACCACAGCAGCCACTAAACTACATACATATGTATAAGTGATTAGCGAGTCGTTTAATTTATTTTTTTTATTGAAATATAGTACATGTGTACATATACAAATATATATGCATGCATTGACATACAAAACGAGGCCCATTTAAAAGAATAATAATTCTACTATAATAAGGTTGTTGTGACTGCTGTGAAATACATATCTCTTTCTACTCGACTCGCACACTTAAGACATACATACATATTATGTACGTATCTACAAATTTGATTACACAAAATTCTTTTGGCATTTCCTTTCTAAAAAAATGGCTAATAATAAAATCGACCAGAAAATTACGTTAAAGCCACACACTACTTTATTCTTAAGCGAAGTATAAAGGGCTGTGCGCCTAAAAATAGGCTATAATTCATGTAATTCAGCCATAATTACATATGCGCAAATTTATGGTCAGTGCTTACATTAATATGAGTGTGTTTAGCAAGATTTGCCGGTCGGTTGATCGTCAACACGTTTTATTTTATATTGGAATACATAAGTACTTTGTTAGCTTAAAATTGTGATTATATTTTTGTATGTATATAAGCACAATGTAAATAAATGTATGACATTATTGCTTGTCGCCTTTGGCACCTAAAACGCCCACGCCGGCATACAATGTACATACCTACATGCCTACACTCAAAAAAAAAAATTTCTCTCGATCAAAGACATAATTTTCCTTATTTTGAACACGCGTCCCAATACAAAATTTTCTTTGTTTTGTGTAAATTTTCTGTGGAAATGTGGAAAAAACATAAAAAAACATTCAAACAAATTCGTTGCCATGGGGATTTGTATGGGAATTTAATTTCTCAAAATTAAAGAAATCAAGTCTTCAAAACAAGGAAAGTTGGGAATGGAATGGCGCTTAAAGAATTTTTCATTATTTTAATGTATGAATTTTTTCAAAACAAGTATATGAAACCATGGTAACGCATGTAACAACAATATTTTATAAACCTTTTAACATGTTTTAAGGAAAATTTACTCAAAACAAAGAAAGTAGTGTTCAAAATAGGTAAACAATTTCTTTGACCCCTCCATATATTTTTTTTCTCTCAGTGTATGTAGTATCTAACCTGCAAAAAAGTTTTGCTTATTGTTGGCAAATCAGGTCTAAAAGAGGAGTACGTTGGCAGCGCTGCTTCTATTATGCACTCACTCTGTCTGCTCCTAACTTTCTAATACTTATCTAGGCCTTATTTCGCATGGCGAATAAGCCTTTGGAATAAGGTGTGCTCTCAGAGAGAGAGGGAGAGATAGAGATAGAGAGGGTTCCTTATGGTCTGATGACATCAACACAGGTAAATAAGCCTTATTTTAAGCCTTACGCCATACAAATTTGCTTCCCTTAGAATTTTTAGGCCTTATTTCGTAAGACCGTAAATTATTTAATAAAAATTTTCAACTTGATTTCAATTAATCTGTAAATATTTGGTTGAAAATTGCTTATAAATTTCGCTACTCTTTTATGGAACGCCACTGTGTCTACATGTACATATGTACATACACAAATAGGTATATAGTAGGTACAAACACACAATTTTAGTGCGGGTCACTTATTGCTTTATACATCAAATTGACTTTTACTATGTTTGCTGTTTTTGTTGCTTGCTTCTGTCATATGTTGTGTGTACTTATGTCCAGCGCGGATGTGTCACAAGGAAATGTTAAAAAGGCGTACTGAGCAAAGCATTTCCCTTTTCGCACCCCATTTTTGTATGATTTGTCGAGTTAATTGTGTGAGTAAGTGTGTTTATGTATGTATGTCCATACAATTCCCAAATACTCTCGAAAGTTTATTGTTGGGCGCGTCAGCTGCTTTTGTAAGCACATAAAAATAACTATTTGTGTAGCTCTACATACATATGTACGAGTATGTTTTTATGTTTTCTGTTTTGTGTGCATGGATTTGTGTTGTTTTAAAGCCCGTCTCCACATAACTTGATTCGCCAGCGAAACATCTAGGGAAACATCTCGCTAAATAACCCGTCTCCACGTGGCTGATCGTTATTCAGTTTAACATTTCTCTTTCTTGTTCTTCTTAAATGTTTGTATGTTTGCTTATTTTCGCGTTTTTGTTTTATACCATGTCTCCACATAACATGTTTCGCTCTTTTTTCTGCATTTTCTCTCTCAATCTTGTTTCGACATGGAAACCAGTGCCGAAACTCGCCAATTTCCATACAAATTTCTGAGAGCGAGTGAAGATTGAAACACTGTTTCTTTCTGAATCATCTTGCCAAGCTCGATGATATCGATGTCTTCTCTAATTTTGTATCGAAAATCTATCGTATGAAAATTGGCTAGTTTCGGCACTCGTTTTGAGTTCGAAACAAGATTGAGAGAACGAGTGCAGAAAAAAAGAGCGAAACACGTTATGTGGAGACATGGTATTATTAAGGATGACTGTGCTTCTATTATTAATGTATGTATATACTTACATACATACATATGTTGTACATAGATATATTTTTGTGGTATAGCTAGCTATTTTCTGTTTTATAACATTTTTGGATAATATCTTTATGATTTCCCTTTGCTTTGAAAATCCATATAGTTTTTGCCATGCGTTATACTACAAAATACTATCTGACTGTTACTGACTTCATGAAAATGTCAAAAGTTTAAGGCAGTAGCTCTTGAGCAATGTCGCAGTTAAAAATTCATAAGTTCATTTCCCTGTCTATCACAGGATAAGCCTGAAGTGGCTATAAAAGGTCATTAACTTCGTTTTCGTAAGGAGAGATTAGGCTGAAAATTCATACACTGAAATAAATTTTGGTATAATTTTAAACTTTTTTGGTCGATATATAGGACACGGCCGAAAAATTATTAAAATTTAAACTTTGAAAGGTTTAAAGGATTTTTAAACTTTTAAGGTTTAGATTTTATTCCAAAACAAGATTTATTTTAAAACTTTCAAAAGTTTAAAATTTAAACCTTTTTTTGGTTTAAATTAAAAAAAAGAATGTCTGCTCCCAAAGAGGATGCTTTTCCCTATTATATCTTCTTTCCTATCCTCTTTTTCTCCTTTTCTTCCATATTGTTCTCCCCCCAACATTCCCTTAATCCTTTTCCATATTGTATCTTTTTCCTATCCTCTTTTTCACCTTTTCTTTCTTCTTCATTTTATCTGTTTCCATAATTATTTTGTGTTTGTTTGTTTCTCCATTCAAACAACGCCACACAGTCGTTCATTCAAATTGTCTAATAACTATAAGTGAGCCTTTTATATTGCTCATTTCTCGAAAAAGGAACTCGGAATTTCAAATCAAAAATTAAAAGTTTTTCGTTGAAATAAAGTCTTACGACCAATGAAAGTTTAAAATTTAAACCTTAAAAGTTTAAATGAGAAAAAATTGTAAGATTTAAACCAAAAAAGTATGAAATTTATTCCAAAAAATACTTAGAAATATCTAAAGTTTTGTAAGTTTGAATTTTAAACCAAAAAGGAATAAGAAACTTTTTTTTTTCGAAAGTTCAAAATTTAACCCAAAAAAAGTTTTAAATTGCTTTCAAACAAAATCAAAGTTTAAAAAATATTCCAATATTTATAACAGTGTACTTTATTTATTTGGTAAGGGTGATATGTATTCTTAATGAAATTATGTGGAGAAAGCTCTGGAAGGGTGGGTAAGTGTTTATTACAAAGTATGTAGGTATAAATAAATTTATACGTACATACATACATACATACATATGTATATTTATACCTACATAGGTACATAATTATATCAAGTGCATGTGACATGCAAGTCAATATGTATATATCGCACATTTTATTCAATAGGGACTTAACTCAAAAAATTTTTTTTTGGGAAAACACAAACAAACTTTTATAATTTCAAAGAGTTTCCTTCTACGGCTAACTACAAAATCACTTTTATTTCCGCCATTTTTATCGTTTTGAGTATTTTATAAGACTATACTCAAAGGCATGACCCAGTTATTGAAATATATGGCAAAATCCCAAAAATCGAAAATTTCGAGTTAAATCCCTATTGCATAAAACGTGCGATATGCGCATATGTATGTATAAATGTCCACACGTAGGTACTTAATTATTCTTAATTAGCCAGATTTTATTCTTCTGTTTAACGATTTTATTGCATTTAAACACATAATATATGCTTTGCTGTCTCGACCAGCTGACCTTTGTTGAACCAAAGATTGAGCAGACTTCATACATTTTAGAGAATGAATAACGGAAAAGGACATTTAGGTTCGAAAAAGTCATAAAAAACCGGAAAAATAAACTACTTTTCTTACTTTGTTATTTGGTATATTGTTCTTCTTCTCTTTCTTCTTTTTCTTCTTCAACTTCTTCTTCATCATATTCTTCTTAATTGCCGAGCCAATAAAGCGCGCCAGTCGCTTCTGCCTCGTGCTGGCTGTCGCCAATTGGAAATACATACCAATGGAGGACGAGTCATTCTTCACATGATCGATATCTAAAAAGTAAGTTTTCGAGACTTGGATTGCTGTTTTGCAGAAATTCTTATTCACTCGTCTTACCATTAACAAATGATACAATTCACTCGTTTTATTATTGTTGCATTATCGTGATTAGCATTTTTCTAATTACCGGCGTCACCATAATCCTCATCATCATCATCATCATCTGCAACAACATCACAGCTCTAATTTTTCACAAGTAATGGAAGAAAGTTTACAACATTCGCAACTTTGGTTAAACTTGGAATTGCTCGCTTTTTTTCTTAGCTTCAAACCGTAACAAAACCCTGCCAAAACAACACGCCCCTCACCTTACACCCAATGACTCATTACAATACACACGACAATGCGTCCTTAAAAAGCAAACAAAGGAGTTTCACATGGAAGTGGAAATGGAAGTGGAAGTATGTATGTAATGTTTATCTCTCGATCTTGCTTTTTCTCTTTCTGTAACACCATCTCCTCCCAATGGAGGACCTTTGTGAGCTTTTAATTGATTTCCAAGTCAAGTCAAGTTTAATTCATCACTGTCAACTATTTAAGCAAATATAAATGAGTGTAACAATTGAAATTGCAAAGAATAAGACGTGGCAATTGAGTGAAAGGGCTTGATAAATACATACATATATGTATAACTTAAAAATAGAACAAGTAAAAGTGTAAAGGACAGAATGAAAGTAACAAAATTGCGAAAACTTTGGTTAACCATTGCAAAAACAAAGCGCTTGAGCGAAAAGTTGTTTGAAAATCGTGGAATAAGTACATATGTATGTACCTATGTAAGTAGGAAGGATATGTATTTTTAGTGACGTACTGGCGATGTAATTGCATTATGGCGCTCGAAATGGCATAGAAAAAATATAATTTAGTTCTAAGAATTTGCCAATGACTTTCTTTACCTCTTTTTCTGTAAATAAAGTAAGACTTCCCAGCAGTATTTATCAGCTGGAAAACAGCACATATTTCCTACTGAATATTCAGTAGAGATGTAGTTCTAAAATCTGAACTTTCCCTTTCGTTTTTATATAGAGGTGGCGTCGAAAATCAACTACCTAAAAACTGCCGATCGAGAAGGGAGAGTTTCTGTAGGAAAAAAGGCCTGAATACGCAGGGAGAACTTCCATAGCATATATTTCAGTACACCTGATGTCTTCACTGCGTGTTCAGTTGTTTTTTCAGCAATGAATTTTCAACTCGGATTCAGGGTATTTTTCATATTGAATATCCTACTGAATATGCACCTCCTTACCTCAAATACTGCTGGGTTTACCAACGAATTAAAAACGTTTTTGGTTGCTTGTTTTTCCGACAGGGTAGGAATATGATATATTGTGGAACGATCCTCCGTCTCCCGTTCTCGAGAACGAAAAAAGATACTGAAGATGGCGCATATTAGCCGAAACCGGTTTGTCTCCAAACCAAACTTGACAAGGGATGACGGAGGATCGTTCCACAATATATCAATTAAAAACGTGATCGAAAGCATTTCGAGTGCTGTCATTCCTAGTAGGCATGTTTTTTTTTTTTTTTTTTTTTTTTTTTTTTTGTTTTTTTTTTTTTTTTTTGTTTTTACGAGGAGGAAGCATCGAAAGCCTTTACCCCGTCACTGTGGGACTCTAACCCGAACTAAACCTCCTACTGTGATCGTACCGAACCCCCCGGTACTACCGTCAAGCTACCGTCGGGAGGTGGGTTGAGCACTAGGCTCGCAGTCCGAAATCGTCGCGTTATTGCCCTCAGTCTGCCTTAGAAGGCTTCACCCATGTATTTTTGTATTTTTATAAAAGTGGTCAGTGTTAGGTGGTCTGCGGAGGCCGAAGCTCCGCACCACGCGCGATGACGGATGCAGGAGGCCCAGCTCCTGTACGTATCCGTAACGGATGCAAGAGGCCAAGCTCCTCTACGTATCCGTTCCACTCGAAGTGGTAATTGTTAGGCGTACCTATGTTTAGAAGGGAACATCTGACACAATTAGCGCTCTTTTAGTCGCCGCAGCTTCGCCGTATTCTCTCTAGGCTTCTCAGTGTTTTCATGGTGTCTGCTATTACGTCACTCGCTACAGTCCATTTTGCCTTGCTTTCTAGCATATGCTTCACGAACGACTCAGGTGTATAGTCTCCTCCAAATATTCTACGGAGCTTGTTTCTAGATTCGTAGAATCTTGCACACTCAAAGAATACGTGGTATTGCTGGGCCCCCGCAGTGATCGCACGTTGGATTCGACTCGTGCTTAAAGCTGTGTATCCACATCATAAGAAATTGCACAAGAAAAAATTGGCATTTATTTCTTAAGTAATTTTGACGTTTCATTTTTTCTTGAAGAAATATATACAATCGTATATATTTCTTGGCAAAACCAGCGTTGCCAACCCCATTTTTCGTCAAAATTTGTAAAAGATTTTCTTGTGAAGTGGATACTGCCTAAAGAAAATTTGACACAAGAAAATTTTTTGACTATTTCTTGAGCGTTTTTTTATATGGAGTTTTAGCATTTCTTGTGATGTGGATACCCTGCTTAAAGCGAAAGAGATAGGCCTTGAAACAACCGTGTCCAGTACTGAGTTTCTGTAACTGAACTCTATCAATGTTTTCGACTGAGTGACGTCATAATGACGTCAATAGATAGATTCTCACCTGCTTTTTAGGTGGTGACAAAGTGTGGAACGTATTAATGTGACGTCATTTTGATCGACAATTTCCCCGATTTTGTTACAGAAACTCACTTCTGATAGGGACTGCGTCAGGTAGAAATCGACTTCGACGTGTGCTCGTTCCAACCAACATTTCAAATCTGGTATGCATCGATGTGTCCAGCGTCCCTTCGTGGAGTTACTCCATCAAAGTTGCCAGTTATGCATGCTGGCCTCTCTCGCCTCGGAACGCTCGGCATCATTCTGTGCAATAATTGCAGCTTCTTTTGCTAGTATGTCTATAGGGTATAGACCAGCGTGACGATATCGTGGCTACCGCTTCTTATGAAAGTGTGCTCAACTTTTTTCCTGCTTGATATAGTCTGATAGCACTGATTCCGTCTTCTGTTCCGCAAGCTGCAAGCCATTTTTATCCAGCCATTTTTCCACGCCGATTATACTTCCGTTCGTTTTTGTGCGTATATCGTCTAGTTGCTTAGCAGTAACAACAAGGGCTACGTCCTCAGCAAAACCAAATATTTTTACGCCTTCCGGAAATCCAAGGCGTAAAACGCCGTCATACATTATGTTCCACAGCACGGGGCCAAGCACTGAACCTTGTGGTACGCCACCTGTAATCTTTAGTTTCTTAGTGCCGGCTGACGTTTCTTACTCCAGCGTTCGATTTTCGAAGTAGCTTCGTACAAGCCTTCTAAGGTAATTTGATATTCCGATTCGATCAAGCGCATCTAGGATTTTTGCCCAGTTGGCAGTGTTGAATGCATTCCTTATGTCCAGTGTTACTATAAGACAGTACTCTTTAGTACCTGAAAGCCATCGGGTGCCACTTATGGCGTCTTGGGCTACCTTTTTTACCGCGTCCACTGCGTGAACGGTAGATTTTCCTTTCCTAAAACCAATATTTTTGACAGCCATCGGGACCATCCAAGTTAAACTTTTTCTCATCGCTGAATATAACTTTTTGGAACTCTGTATCCCAGAACTTATATTTATCGGCGAAGGCCAAACGGGATGTCATATGTCTTTTTAAAAGCATAGGTTGAGATACTCGCGCAGTATATGTGACATTTCTGTTTTGGGATAATATTTGGTGGACTCGTCTTCTTGTTACCTTAAGATTAAGATGGGCTTGAATTTCACTGCAACACATACCTTTTTCAACGCCGAATTGTTCGCTTACAACGTTCATCAATCTCTGATTTTCTGCCACTGCGTTTGGTAGTCCCATATGCGTGGCAAGGAAACAGCACATACATAAATATGTACACAAGTACTATCGAGTAATACTTGCGGCAGTAACTTTAGGAGTGTTTTATTGGGCATTTCTCTGCTCGCTTATACTCGATTCTGCTCTCTTGGCTGACAGTTTCCATACAAAATGTTAGAGACTTTAAGAGACCTTTAGAGAGTATGCCAGCTACTCATTAAACTGATCTTTACTGATTATGCCAATTATCTTTACTGATTATGCCAATTTTTTCTATTGTCAATAAGTGAAATGGTTTCAAATTTTTGTCAATAGATGTCTCCCCTATCTTCGAATTCAACGCAATACCGTTCATTAGAAAATGTTTTCCAATTCCGTACCAAAGAACGTATATTGTACAATTTACGTTCTTTGTACGTACTTTAACGAACGGTGTTCGAAGATAAGGGAGACATCTATCGATAAAAAGTTGAAGAAATTTCATCAAATAAACACAACTTTTTTCCAATTCCTTTAGTTTAACGAACGGTTGTTTAATTTTCTCTTGTTTTTATACCAGTGGTTGTTTTTTTCGCAAGTCTCTAACTCTTGCCCAATCGAATACGGCTTTTGTCAACTTTGCCGCAAGTGTCAACGCAAAACAAAAGGAAAATTACCAAAAAGGAAAAATAAATAGTTACTCAATAAATAAATAAAATCTGTGAAACGCAGACAGTTGCAAGAAAAATAAAAACAACAAGTAGGAGCGCGGCTGTCTTCGGCCGTACCGAAGAATTCATACCATTAATGAATGGGGAAATGAAAAGTTACTTATGTGCATAGCCTGAATTACATAGTTTAATTTATAATTTCAATTCTGTGGTTATTTATGAAAAGATTTATTGGAAAAAAATAGTGGCTTAGCTATTTAAATATAGAAGTTATACCCTAAAATGCCTATATCTCAACAATCGGTTGTATGGCAGCTACATATATGTTATAGTGGTCCGATTCGGCCGATTCCGACAAATGATGAGCTTCTCCTAAAAATAAACTCGCATTCCAAATTTCAAGCAGATATCTCAAAAAACTGAGTGACTAAGTTGCGTTCACACAGGCGGAAGGACGGACAGACGGACATGGCTTAATCGATTCAGCTCGTGATTCTGATCATATATGTTGGTGGTTCTAACTCTTCTTCTTTTTGTACTTTCGACAAACATTTTTTGGCACAAAGTTATAATACCATTTCAGTTTCTTAAAAGGTATAAAAACAGCGAACTAAAACTTTTACGTCTGTAAAAATAATCTTAGATTAATTGCTGTTATTCTGGCTTCCTGTGTGTGTGTGTATTTTTTAGCACCTTGGAAGGTTTTGCTAAATCAAACTGAAATGCCAGTGGAGTGAAAAAGATCAATGTGTATATAAAATAAACGCAAAATGAAAATAGAAATGGAATTGCTGACAGCAACCGGAAAACTTGGCGAGTTAATTTCTTCGGGTTTTGGGTGCGTGTTGTTTGTCGATGACGTATGTATGTATGCAGCTAAGAAGTTGGCAACACTTAAAGGTTAGCCTCATTAAATACTTTTTGGTTGCTTGTTTTTCCGACAGGGTACACTCTAAAAACTTCGTGTAAATATGCTACCAAAATATATGTAATTTTTAGTTGAAAATTACATTTCTTTCGTAGATTTACACTACAACTGTGTAATTTACAGTTCTAAACGAAATTTTACGCACTTTTCAGCAAAAGTGAGCATATCATGCGATTTTACACGCATTTTGGATTAAAATTGCATACAGAAATTGTAATTTCAAATCTCGTGCGCGAAATTACAATTGAGTGGAGTAAAATTACATAGTGAATTTGTAATTTTGTTTAACTTATATGCGAAATTACAATTTATTACTCGATTGGTGTTTAGATTTAAAGTTTGTTTGTGTAGGCTTTACACTTTTATTGTTTAAATTTAAACAGCTTATCTGTTGAATTTTTCAGTGTGCGATTTTGCGCATAATAAGGTAGGAAAAAAGTAACCTACCTTTTTGTATGCAAAATTACACGAAAATTTCTAAGAGTGTAGGAATATGATGGTTTGTCTCCAAACCAAACTTGACAAGGGATGACGGAGGATCGTTCCACAATACATCGTTAGCCTCATTATTTTCGCTTAGTAAGTGCACAAACAACAACATCTGCAAATGCGTCAAAAAACTTTTTTATAAATAAAGTAATAAAAACTACATATCGTCGGTCCTCTGCC
Organism: Urophora cardui; assembly: GCA_960531455.1. Taxonomy (NCBI): domain Eukaryota; kingdom Metazoa; phylum Arthropoda; class Insecta; order Diptera; family Tephritidae; genus Urophora; species Urophora cardui. The sequence goes on from OY482671.1 coordinate 115,828,156, forward strand.
AGAAAAACGAATGTGAAATTTTTTTTAAGTGCGATGTCTGGTCTTTATCGGGTATATATTGATGTAATAAAGATTAATATTTGTATAATTGCTTGTGTAAACATACATACATAATATGTAAGTGTATGTACATAAGTATATATACAAGTATTAATTGTTATTATATCAATATATACCCGATAAAGAGCAGACATCGCACTTAAAAAATTTTTCACATTCGTGTTTCTGGCAGCAGGCCGACTATATATACATAGAACTTCCGCAGAAAGTCTGTCCGCGCCAACAGCTCAGTGAATGTAGAAATAGTATAAAATAAAAAACAAGTAAGGAAGCCAAGGCACTGGCTTTTTCTTTTTTTTAGTCTGGACACAGCCCATTTAGTACGCCTAAAAGCAGGCAACAAAAAATATTATAAAAATTATTATACGGAAAGTGATGGCAGTTATAGTGTTTTGCAATAACAATAACATAGGAAACAACCACAATTGCACAGAAATTTTCCAACGGCGATTGTGCACGTACATATTTTCCAACCGATTTTAATGAAAATCAAAATGGACCTATTCTAGGGAATTTCCTTTCTAATGATGGTCTAACTTTTAAAATCGGTTCAATATAATCGCCAAAAGGTCGCGGACAAAATTCTTGTTAGCGTATTAATATATAAATATGTATGTATGTATGTATAAGTATATAGTCAATAAATGGTTCGCTATTCAACGTAAGATTTATACTTCGTATAGTAATCGTAGACATAAAAAAACAATACTTACTACATATTTTTGTCAAAAATGGGTTGCACCTGTGTGTTTTTTTTTTTTGCTACATATGTACATACACACTTTATAAAAGGCAGCTAAAAAGTAAACAAAAGTTTCTTTGTCAACGTTCTTTGGAAACTAGTTCGTGCAAACAGATATGGAAAAAAGTTTGTTTTTAATTAAAAACAAGTAAGGAAGTCTAAGTTCCAATGCAGCGGTTCCCAAGCTTTTCTTGGCCATGAACCACTTTTATATTATTCTTGTTAGCAGCGACCGCTACGCGCGTATAATAAAAATGACTAGAGTGCTGCCTACTGTCGAAATTCGACAGTTTTCTAGATGTTTTCTTATGACTAAGGTGCAACTATAGTTTTTGTATAATTGTTTGTTGTTATTGTCACTGTTACTATATCATTGTTGTTCCTGTTGATGCTGCTCCTTTTGTTGCTAATGTTACTGCTACTATGTTGCTGTTGGTGTTGTTGTCGTTACTTGTCTTCACAATTCTCCTACATACTTATGTACTTCTATCTTTCTATTTCTGCTCTTTTCTTTCCTCAATTTCCTTCCTACTTATTCTTCCTTATTCTTTCTTATCTATATATTAATAGGCTAACATTTTTCCCATACAAATAATTGCCAGGCTGTTTAGCACATTTAACATACTCATATCCACATAAAATTGATATGGGTGAGTTCGTATGAGTCAGGAGCAGTGCATATGCATATAATTTTTTCTATAAATTATTTAATTTGTTTATAATTAATAAATAAAATTTTTAGTTAAGAGAAATAGATATCGTAAACGTGTTTACAAATATTGTAAACACAGTTGAAGAGTCGCTTTAATTTCAAAGCGCTCTCTCTATTTTATATGCATTGTTCCAGTTTACGCTCAGATCAAAATCAACGCGGCCAAATATCTCCTATTGGTTTTCCATTAAAGCGAAAAATGAGAGAGAGGGCGGGAGAGCACACTGAGTAATTTTAATTTTGACCAAGGCATATCTAACAGGTAGGCTCGGCGGCGAATTGAAAAACTTCTTTTTTTATTTACAAAGGTAGAGTGTAATGTCAAAATCAAAGTGAATTCACATCATGGCCAATAGGAATGGACGAGCCCCAAGCGAATTCAGATTTTAACCACGGAGAAATATCATTTTGACATTACACTCTACCAATTACACTAACAAAATACATGGGAAATTTCTGAATTCGCCACCGGGCCCACCTTCCTAGATCTGCCTTGTTTTTGACCATGATTTCGCGTCGGATCGTGATCAAAAGGGCAAATCAGTGTTGCGGTACAACTGGAATTTGGAAAGTGTTGCTTATCTCCGCGAAAAGGAATAATTTTTGTACCAATACAAATAAATTGCATGGTCGAATTTCGAGCACCGGCGATACTAGTCCTTCTTATTACTTGACCTTATGTTTTTGTTGTAGTGCTTTTGCTACCTTTTTACGTTTCTACCATAACCTAACTATAGAAGGTCCATGCAAGGGAGAGTAGATCTTCTTCCTCGTATTTGTAGGTTATGTCAAACTGTCGTATTTTGTTTTGATTTTGCATTCTTGCACGTGTTTTTCGTGGAAATAGCTTGTGTGTTCGGTTGTGTGTTCGCTGGCGTTTTCTCTGCTTTTGAAATTTTTGAAAAAGGCCGTCTAACTGTAATCACCCATTCTCCTTCACATAAAACGGCCTGTATAGATTGGTCTTGGTTTCTACTTCTTTGAAACTACACACCACATCCAGCCAAACATGTTCAGAATTGCATGGTAAGTTTGGTGAAAACGCACAAAGTCAGTCTTTTGGGCAAAAGCATGCAACAACAACCACACGGTAAATTTTCCAACGACGATTGTGGACACATTTTCCAACCAATTTTCATGAAAATTGGCGCAGTTCTATTTGAGAGCAATACCTTTCTAATGGTGTGCTTAGTTTTAAAATCGGTTCAGTAGTTTCGACGGAGAAGATGGAACAAAATTTATGTTAGCGTATTAATAATATAGATCTCTAATAAACAAACTGCGAATTGGACATCATTAAGAATAAAATTCGTAAACTTGATTTAGCAATATTTTAATATTGTCACATACAAGCATCTTTCACGATGTGTACATACCAGTGTTCTGCTTCGAGTAAGGTTTTCGGCTCATCGATCTGACACAGTGCAATGCAACTCATACACATGATGTTTACCCGAATAAGCGATACGAGTAACGCCGAAACTCCACAAAACAAAAATTATGTTAATTTTGTCTACCAGAATCATGTCTAAAATCCATGTTTGCATATGCGTGGGCACTTCATTATGTTAGACATAATTTGCAAAATGGCGCCGAATTGGCATGCCGTGTACGCAGAAGCACTTAGAAAGTTAAAAAAAATTGTTTAAAATTGGCGATGATGCTCGCAAACTGTATATATGCACTTAATGTTCTTTTTATTTATTTTTTAAGCCCAAACACTCAAGCCAAATGGACGCCGTGCGAAATTTCACGTTCAATGTGGAGATGTTGCCACTGTGAATTTTTCGTTGAAATGAAAAATTAGCTGTCAAATCACCAAACTGACAGCTCATGTTAAGGCAATCTTGTTAAAGCAATTGCCTTGGCATCTCTGTTATACCAGAAGACAGAGGCGGTCTCCATTTGAAATCTATGTTATAATGGTGCTTGTGATGACAGAATTCTGTTTTGAGGAGACGCCGGGTAAAGCTTTTGTACGTTCGATGTCAAACGAACAAATGTTTGGTTGGAAAGAAATGTACAAAACAATGATTTGTACATAAGTAGAAATTATCGTTTGATCGATCGGTGTATGAGTTGTACTTAAACAGAAATGATCGTTTGATCGTACACTGTACGATCATGTACATTTTTAATATGTGTGTCGTATAAATATATGTATGTACATACATATATATGTATGTATGTATGCTGGATTTAGTTTTAAAGCCGTTTTTCTTGCATTTTCAATTCTTTATTTTCTGTAATCTTTGTATGAGTGCGGATCAGCCGCTTTATTTTACATATCAAGAGTTTAAATAAACGTTTAAAAACTTTTCAAAGCGATAAAATGAAAAATCAATTTGTTTTATTTTCATTAGTAGATATTTTTTTATTTCATTTTTAATATAAAATTAGAAAAGCTATTATATAAAAGGAAAAAATTCGTGCATACAAATTAGGCATTATTTCATTTATTTATTCTTGTTTTCATCAATACTGTTTTATTTCATTTTTAATAGAAAATTAGAAGTTATTATATAAAAGGAAAAAAATCGTGCATACAAATTAGGCATTATTTCATTCTTTATTCTTGTTTTCATTAATACTTTTTATACTCAGCTGTACTAGTACACAGAGTATTATAGTTTTAATCACATAACGGTGGATTGTAAAAGAATGAAATAATCGAGATAGATATAGACTTATATATATCAAAATGATCAGGGTGAAAAGAGAAATCGATTGAGCCATGTCCGTCCATCCGTCCGTCTGTCTGTCCGTCTGTAAACACTCTAACTCGCGCAAAAATTAAGATATTTTGATGAAATTTGGAATGCAAGTTGATTTCGAGACTGGGACGGTTGGTATTGAAAATGGGTGAAATCGGACCATGAAAATGTGCGCTCACTTGCTGCACTGCTAGCTGGAATGGATAATATTTTAAGGGCAAAATTATAAAGAGTTGGAAACTCATTTTTATGATTTTCCCACCACTGCATGGCATCAAAATTATTTTCGAAGGCTGTTTGCCAATCGGTAACATTTTTCTCTATGGCAAAATGAGGTAGAAAATTTTTGCCATATTGAAAAAAAAAACCTATTTTGCTGTGCCAAACGGAAGGAAAATTTTGACAGTTACAAAGATACACATTTGGGCGAAAACGGGCAACGATACAATTTTAAACCGTAAAATACATATAATTGTTGATGGCAGTATTAATGGAACAGAAGAAATGTATTCATGAAACGATTTGATGTTATTTTGTATTTAAATATTTGTGTTACTTGTATGTGTATGTATTTACAAATGTGTATGTATTTCAAATCCACCACGAATACTTTCAAAATTTTACTCCCTTATGTCAAAATCTCATTTTTTCTACCAATTGGCACACGGCCGAATTGTACAAATTCATTAATTTGACACCCATTTTCGTCTTCAATTTCACAAAAAACTTCCCACACTTCACTACGGCCTTTTCTTTTATTAGATTTTTTGTAAACACCACTTTTAAGTTTTTCGTACAGTCGAATGATCGTATAAACTTGCAATGATCGCGATCGATCAACTGATCGATCGGTTCGTTATAGTATGTACATATGTATACTCGTGCGATCATACAGCGATCGTATCGTTCAACCTGTACATATGTTTGTTTCAAACCAAACCGTTCGATCGCTGTGTTGTTTAGTATGAAAGCATACAAACGAGCTGTAGCTCGTACGTTTACGGTTTGCCGGGTATCAAATGTACGTACACAATGAGTTGTATGCTATACCCGAACTTCAAACTGATCGAAGCAGAACTCTGGTACATACATATACATTAGATGGGTTTTTATATACCTTTCATGGGAATGAAATGGTATTATAACTTTCTGCCGAAACACGAATGGTGAAAGTACCAGAAGGAGGCATTGCAGACCTACCAAAATATATACCAATATGATCAGGATCATGAGCTGAGTCGATTAAGCCATGTCCGGATGTCTGTATGTCTGTCTGTCTGTTCAATCGCAAACTAGTCCCTCAGTTTTTGAGATATCTGCATGAAATTCAGAATGTGAGTATATTTTGAGGAGAATCTGATCATTTGTCGGAATCGGCCGAATCGGACCACTATAACATATAGCTGCCATACAACCGGTTGTTCAGATATGGATATTTTAGGGTATAACTTATCCTCATTTAAATAGCTAAGGACATGCATTTTTGAAGTATTTGTAGCCATATGGACCTAAATAATGTTTCCTTGCGCAAGATCTTAACTTTTCTCATACATAAAGCTAAACCTACTTGGAAATTTTGGGAATTTGCGCGATTTTTGGTGTAGCTCCATCCAGTTTTTGGAAAAGTGAAATTTTTTTTCAGTTTACTTACTCTAAAACATCCTATTTTCATATTTCGGTGCCGGAGCACAGTGGGCTGAAATTGGTCGGTAGTGGACATAGAGACATGAAATAAAAGCTAGTTAATAATAAAAAACTAATTATGGAGTTCGATTCTAAACCTTATTGCATGAGGTTTTTGTATCTGAATAACTTTTCATAAAGTCTTTAATTTAAAAGTTATAGCAAATTAAAAAAAAAATGTATGGCAAAATTCAGAATTTTACCCTTAACTCAATTTCCTCACATTTCCTCAAAATTAATTTCATATATTTATATATAAGATCTAATTTACTATATATTGTACTAGTCCTCGTGGTTCGGAAAAGCTCGGAAAAGTTTACAATTTCAGTCATAGTTCCATTAATGACTAGGTCTTATGGCAATATTATTATTTTCGCTGAAGAGAGAAATGCGACAACCCCAAGCAGTACCTCGTTCGGTAGATGATTAAAATACGCTTCTAACGACATACAACTTGTAGTGATTGAACCAACCCTGGTTGAGCGACAGCTGGTCAAAGTTAAAAATTTTTTGCATCTTTTTCGATTTTTTGTTTGCCGTTAACTCAGATTCCTCACGTTTCCTCATAATTAATTTTATTTATTTATACATAAGGTCTATTTTATTAATTTTCGTGGTTCGTAAAATTTCGGTTTTTTTGCAATTTCAATAAGAATTCCATTACTAACTGGGTCATATGCCAGATTGCGCATCGGTTTTCATTGCTGGGTATAATGTGGAAACCAAAAATATTTTAGGACTTCAGTGTGAAGTCATTTTTCGTTGTCAACCGTTTCGCCATATGCATATAAGCCTAAAATTAGAGTCAAATGTCGCTGCTATTCTTTAAAATATTCTGGTATGCCTTATTATACCCCACTTTTCTTCAATTAAACTTCAAGAGCTCATCCAAATATTGTTAGATTTTTAATCTGAATGTATTTTTGAAACCTGCATTAAATTACACAGCCCCATGTGTAATTGAATTTAAAAAAATTTTCAGCTATCAGGAAGAATATAAGACATGAAGTTGAAGATTCGTGAGAAAGAAAACAAAATGTTCACTTTAGGCCGCGATATTACCTTCCCTGAGTAGTGTACCAAAAAACTGAATACGCCATTCGTTTAAACGGTTAATTTTACGTACGACTAAATAACAATTTTTTATCTTGTGCAAAATCTCAACTTATTTCATACATAAAACTAAACATACCTTGAAATTCTTGAAAATTGCGCGGTTTTTGGTGTAGCTCCATCTAGTTTTTAGAAAAGTGATTTTGTTTTTTCATTTTATTTACTATAAAACAACCTATTTTCATATTCTGGGGCCGGAGGGAGGATCTGAGAAGCTTTAAACAATCGCATACAAATAAACGCATCTAATGTAAATCTATTACTAAAAGCCTGATAACTTCTTAAAACAAGGTTTTACCAAAAAAAATTATATAACTAAAAATTATGGCAAAATATCATAGAATATGAAAATATGCAATTGAAGTCCTATGTCCCCACTTGCAATTTTCAGCCCACTGTGCGGAGGGTGGACCTAAAAAAAAAACGCCTCTAATATACATATCGTCGCTATAGAAGAAAAAAGACCCAAATTGTTTTGTTGAGGAAGAAAGACGCAAACTTCTTTTCTTTCAAAGAAAGACGCATTAAAAATAGTTTTCGAAAGAATGACTCTTTGTTTTTTTTTGATAACGCAGAAAGACGCTTTATTTTTTTTGATAACGCAGAAAGACGCTTTATTTTTTTTTTACTATAAAGAAAGACGCATTTAAATATTTTTTAGGAAAGAAAGACGTATTCGATTTTTTATTTTTCTTTGTCAATATTAATGCTAATGCGTCTTTCTTCGCAGTTAATAATGCTAATGCGTCTTTCTTCGTCGAAATATTTTTTAATGCGTCTATCTTCGTCGACATGTTTTGTAAAGCGTCTTTCTTCCCCGACATATTTTTAATGAGCCTTTTTTCGTCGACAAATTACTGACATGCGTCTTTCTTCTTCCGGAGCGACGATATATCTATGTACGGAATTATTTGTTACTGCATGTTGGCACTTCTACTTACCTTTTATCTTGTGATAATCAACGAATTGATTACAAAAAAATGAACAAAGTGGGCTGTTAATTTTTTTAAGTGGTCAAACGCACTTCATTTTATGTCAAGAAATCAAAAAGACCTTCACACGACCCTTAATTGATTAATAATGCAGTATTACATTTAAATTTAGTTACATTTTGAAATTAATCAGTTTATGAAGTCTGTGTATGAATAGTCTGCGGAAGTTCTTGTGGAAAAGGACTAGGAGAAGACTTAAGTTCATATCGACGCTTCCAAACAATACTGTACTGAAACTCTGTTTGCAGGAGAAGCTCTCAAAGTTTAAATTCGATATGAAACTGCAGTTATGTGCTCAGTATATTTTCACTTTTAACTTCTATTTGGATTGAGAGGTCAATACCAAAACTCGATACCATCTAAGTTAGGGTATGCTTTGTATAAAACCATAAGAAAAAAAAACTTGCTACGTTGGTTTTCATGGCAAGCTTTCAATGTTTTTATTCTGTAAAAATCTCGAGTTGTTTTATAATTATGTACACTTTTACTTATAAATTTTGATTGGATTGTCCGATTGATACCAAAATTTGACAGCATCTAAATTAAGACACGTAATACTTGAACACGTAATAAACAAAAAGGGGAAAACGTACTAAATCGACTTGGTACTGTATTGCTTGGAAGCGTCGATATTTCCTATGCATTTTTGAAATATGGATCGAATCGCTTATACTTTTATATTCAGTCAACTATTTAATATGTAGTACATATGTACGTACATATTATGTATTTCCTTTACATATGTAAGTATGCATATAATTTCATGTTTCATAATACATTATCTGCAGTCATCAATATTATTACATACACATGTGTATGCACTATTTAACAGAAATTTTCGATTAAATTCGGCGAAAAAGTTATCTATGTACGTACGTGATTCTGATTAATGTCGACTTATGTACATATATGTATACGTACATATGTATGTACGCCCACCTGTCAGATGCATTTACAACAACGTAGAGAAATGCACGCGCAAATAGATATCATGTAATAGCAAATATGTACATAAGTATGTGTGTAATAGCACCCTGTAAAAATCATAGGATTATATGATCCATTTTGCGGTAGGTGGGAGTACTTTCAAAGTGATCATAAACATAGACCTAAGCGAGCGACTTGTTTATCTGCATCGGCTCGTAGTTAGCCGAACATTGCTACGAAAACGAAATGTATGTACATATATCGCGATAATGACGAAGCAACCCTGCAAAAAAATGTGCGATTAATCCCGAAAGATATTTGTCCCGGATTGATCTCTTTCGAGAACAATTGGTCCACAACTAGTCCCCGATTGTTCCCGAACGGGTATAAATGTAGACTAATTGTAGCCCAATTGTTCCCTAACGGGTATAAATGTAGATTAATCGCTTTCATCCCGAACGGGTATAAATGTAGATTAATCGCTTTCATCCCGAACGGGTATAAATGTAGATTAATCGCTTTCATCCCGAACAGGTATAAATGTAGATTAATCGCTTTCATTCCGAACGGGTACAAATCTAGATTCCTTAAATGTAGAAATTTTACAAAAATATGCAATGTATTTAAAAAATTGTAGGACAACCGGTAAAACGAATTGAACACCCTTTCTTTTGATAACAATGATGAATAATAATTTTAACAAAATGTTGTCTACAGTATCCTATGAAAAAATCCTTTACATTACGCTCATATAATGCATACTCAAAACTTACAATTTTTTTTAATTTATTGAGATTTTTTTACAAAAGTAAAACATTATATAATCTTTATTTAAATATGCATGAACATTTACAATTTTTTAAAGATAGTTATTAAAATTGCCTTGGCTAACAACTTGGAAAAATCTACATTTGTACCCGTTCGAGATGAAAAGCGATTGATCTACATTTGTACCCGTTCGGTATGAAAGCGATTGATCTACATTTGTACCCGTTCGGGATGAAAGCGATTAATCTACATTGGTACCCGTTCGGGTATACAAGTTGAACAATTAGTCTCTTCATAGGACATGCTCGAACAAATGCGATCAATTCGCTCCATACAAAGGGTTGTAAAATTGTATTAGTCGCATGCTCCCTTGCGATTGATCCCGGACACGTCCCGGATTAATCGCATTTTTTGCAGGGAAGTGCGTACATTTGTATGTATGTATATACGTATGCATGCTCGTTTGAACTTGCACGATTCAATAATAAAGGGACATTGAACGCGACACAACATGCTGGTGATTGCGCTAGAAAAATTTTATAATTTTATTTTTATTAAGGAAAAGCTTACTTATGAATGTATGTAATGCTAATAATCAAATTGAATTGGCAGTCTTTCAAAACTGTTGAGAGATTATTAAATTTCATTAATTTTAGTACCTACTCCGTAAATTAATCCCATGTAGGTAATCCTAGGATTACTCGGGTGTCATGCGGAAATGGGAGTATGTGATCCCTGCCTGGGACATCGCCATGTTAAATGGACCATATTTTTTATATGAAATGTGGCAGGTTGAGGAGTACTCGGTTGGTCCATAGCGAGTACTCTATACACGCGTGCATGGAGTACTCGGCTTTTTTGCAGGGCATGGGTAGCTGCTGAGAAAAACAGCAAAGCTGTCAACATGAGCTATCGCCTCTATAAGCTTAATTCGCTTTGTCAGCCGTGCATCAGCAGTAAAATTCTTATGTACATACCCTGCAGCGAAATCAACTAGTTGTAAACTAATTGACCATACAGCTCAGCTAGTCAGCCATCTATCTTTTTTCCATATTAGCAACTGGTATTTTTAACACGGCGATGACCTAGGAAATGGTAGACTAGTCAGTATCCACACCAGCATCATACCACTTGACTGACTAGTCAGTATACACACTAGAGGTCGGAAACTATCGATAGTCAGCACCATCGATAGTGTACGATAGTTTTTTGCAAACTATCGATAATATATCGATAGTTGATGATAGTTTCGGGTGATTTGGGAGAGTTTAGGGCTTCGCTCACACTGTAGCCGCCTTTTGCCATCCGGCAGCAAACACATCCACAAACACATCTGTTTTAAATGAGCTCACCCGATTTCACCCGAATGTAAACAAACTTTGCCCACCTGTCCTGGTCTTATTCTTACCAATACATGAAAGTAATAGAAGATGATCCAATAAAACTTTTTTCAGTACAATGTTTTGTTTTATTTATTTATTAGCCATTTATTCTTGTTCAAAAAAATTAATATATTAACCAGAGACCATAACAATTATTAGAAATAAATATAAAAATCACTTGATAACAATTATTGAGCAATCATCAATAACAATTACTTAAATATCGATATTTTTTCGATCAGATCATAATTGTTATGAGCAATTGATATTTTTTTCGATGTTCCATAACAATTTCTGGATGATGGATATTTTTTAGATCAGCTCATAATTAATTAAGACTCGACCAAATGATAGCCCTAGCCAAGCGCTTTCATTTGATATCCATTTTGCAGTGTTCGGTAGTCCAACCAACCTGGGGCCATCCCCTTTCGTTTGGTACACATATTGTAGGGTAATATTAAGGTTTTTGGGCCATCGCATTTTGACCGATAACTCAGTTATCGATAAATTTATCGAAATATATCGAAGTCCAAATGAAACCTGGGGTCATCCCCTTTCGTTTGATACCCATATTGTAGTGTAATTTTAATGTTTTTGGGCGATCACATTTTGACCGATAACTCAGTTATCGATAAATTTATCGAAACCTGGGGTCATGCCCTTTCGTTTGATACCCATATTGTAGTGTAATTTTAATGTTTTTGGGTAATCACATTTTAAACGACCATGCGACTAGAATGCATAGTCGTATTTATGTTGCTTTGACTACTTGCTAGTCAGCAATTCAAACCCTGCATGGAATAGTTACCGTTTGTTTGGTGCCTAGTGGTCACATTTCAAATTTTTAAATAAACTATCGATAGTTCAAACGATAGTCGAAAACCATCGATAGTGTAAACGATGTTCAGAAACCATCGATAGTGACGATAGTGCCATCGATAGTTTCCGACCACTAATACACACCAGCATCATACCAATTTGCCGACTAGTCAGTGTAGATATCAGAACTATACCAGTTGACTGACTAGTTTTACATGCTACTCCAATGAAAATAAAAATTGCAAAATAAAGTTTCTAATACATTTATTTAGTTATTAGAGTATGATAATTAAATTAAAGAATTCAGGCACATTAGATTGCGATCCTGCATATTAAATATTTAGGAAAATTAACATTAATATTGTGAATAAGTAACACGTTGACCATTCTAAGCTTGACATTTATATTGATGATTTTCTGACTTTATACAAACATATCATGTACTTTTTTCTATGGCTGAAATGGTATCTAATATACAGGGCTATATTAACATCTCAAACTATATTATATTTGTGGCATTCACCTGATTTAATGATCTAACAGTTTGCAACCAACTAAATCTACAAGGGGCCTACTACGCAGGGTTCGAATACTACAACAACAATAAAGAAGTTGCTTTACTTTTACTGCATACGTGTTCATTGCAACCTCCAGAAACCCCGGATACATTCGTTTTTAATTTAAAATCCTTTTTTTTTTGGCAAAACTTCTTGTTTCATAACTAATCTCAAATTGTCCCCTGTCAATCTAGTTGGGCAAATCCCATAATTTATCCATTCAGTTAACTGGTAGGTTTGCTGACTAGTTTGGACCTTCGCTGCAGGGTATGTACATATAATGTCACTTGCGAAATAGATATGTATGTATGCGTTGCATGCATTTTTATATGTACCTCTCATGAGAATGAAATGGTATTATAACTTTTTGTCGAAATACAAATCTTGAAAGTACCAGAAGGAGGCGTGACAGACCCACCAAATATACTTATACCAATATGAGCTGAGTCGATTAATCCATGCCAGTCTGTTTGAACGCAAACCAGTCCCTCAGTTTTTGAGATATCTGCTTGAAATTCGGAATGAGAGTGTATTTTTAGAAGAAGCTGATCGTTTGTCGGAATCGGCAGAATCGGAGCACATATATCTTCTCCATGTAAATGGCTAAGGATATACAATTTTGTAGTGTTTTTATCCATATCGGTCTAAACGATGTTACTGTGAACTGTCAGGGTTAAAATATGTATCAGACCCATTCATGAAAGGTATGAAGTCTTCGCTACGGCCGAAATAGCCGGATGTAACTTGTTCAATCTTAAATATTTGACACTTGTACGTAATGTGTGTTCACATATTGGCAAATTCTTGTGTGTAATAACTCTTGTAAGGAATTATTCAAGACAAATTCATTCATATGGTAATGGTAAGTGAACAGCTGACTTCTTCTTCTTCTCGTTTTTAATTCACCGTGTACAGAAGAATACAGAAGAATGTCATACAAAGAAATATTTGACTTTGAGTTTGACATTATGATGTACAAAAACTTAAAGCGAATCGAGGCGAATATTGCCGAATTCGCCCTGCCATTACCATATAATGAATTTGCCCTGGAATTAATAAAATGTTTTCGAGCTATATACATAATGGCAGAAACATTTTTAGTTGCATATGTATGTTCAGATTCAGTACTTCAGTAGTCTGGGTAGTCTTGCTATAAAGTCTCCATCTATATATGCACAGCAAAAAATGATAGTTTATTTCTAATATCATTTGGTACTTAATTTAATCATTCTTGGAATTAAATTTGAATTTGAATGCCAAAAAGTCTTATTTTTAAACTATGAGAAGTTTTACAATTTTATTTATTCCAAAATAGTTTCAAAATAAAGTCTTGAAAAGTATTAAAATTCTCTCTAAAGAAGTTTAATCATTTATGGTTTAAGAACTCCTGAAAAGTATAAAAAACTTTCTCTTTCTCAATTACATATGTATATTACCATCAAAGTATTCTTGGTTTGAAATCAAAACCAAAAAAAAATATTTAAAAAAAATATCAGAAAAAAGTAAAAAAAAAATCAAACAAAAGGTTTTAAAAACTGCAATTCGGAGGAGTAATTAAATCTACTCAAATAAATGGCCCGAATCGAATAATTGTATCAAGTAAGTAATGCAGGAGATTAAGGGCCTTATTTTGCAAAACGCAACGTGACGCAACGAGTCACCCAGAGTCACTTATTGTCGTGTTCGTATTTTGTATCTCTTTAGGTGACTGAAAGTGACTGTAAGTGACTCGAAGTGAATGTGTTACGTTTTTTGGTGAGTATATTACGTTTTTGATATTTTATGAAACGCAAAGTGATGAAAACGGTCACTTTAACTGTCAAAAGAGTCACTTCCTTTTGTTCGAGTGAGCATTCGATATAGTTTAATTTGCAACGGCTAAAATTAGTCAATTTAAAAAAAAAAACGGGGTATCAATCGATGCGTTTCAATCTCGCGAACCCGAATATGATGCTGAACTAATTTTTTCTTTGATTTAAATAAAACAGTTGTTAATAAAAACGTTTTAACCTTTGGCTTGCTTCTTGCACACACACGAACACACAAATGCATCTTATTTTTTAACATTGAATAACACGTACATATGTATATTTATATTAACACACACATTTTTTTATTATGTTGCATATAAATATTTTATTCAAAACAAAACACGTACATATGTATGTATTTACACACAATGTCAACAAATAATTTTTTTTATTTTTGTTGACTTCCCATTAAACACTGAAAAAGAAATTCTCAAACGTTGAGAAAATATTGTTTCTAAATTTGAGAATCAGCATATATTTAAGTTGAAAATAAACATATTTTCAAGTGTTCATCAAATATTGTTTATCAATTTTAGAATAACTTACAACACATTTGAAAAAAAAAACTTCTTTCACATTTTGTATCATTTCACGAATTTCATCATGTCAAGGCTTCAAGGAACGAAGAAATATTGTATGTTTGTAAATTTCAATCAGCGTTCGTTGTTTTACTTCAGCAGTTGCGGTTGAAATGAGTCTAGAGTCTAGAGTACAAATATGTAATACATACATACATCTATTGATTGCATTCCCTTTCGTACCAACTTTGAAATTGGAGAAAATGAAATCTATGAAATTGAGAATCAGCCCGAAATCCCAAACTAAAAATGTGCCTCAAATGAACCTCAAATTGAAAATGAAGAAAAATGTTTATTGGGTTGCAAGCTGCCAATTTTCCAGGGTTAACCACTCAATAAAACAGTTCAATAAAAAAAAAAACACACCAAAAATTACTAAGGAAATGAAGAAAATCAGAAAAGTGGTAAATAGGCTACGTAAAGCGTTTGACAATCGTCGTGACTACGCAGCAGAGCGAACGAGAAAACGTCAAAGCTTATAAAATACCAACTTTTAGGTGAAGGTGAAAGTGAGTGAATGTGAGTGATTGCGACGCAACGAGTCGCGGCGTTTTGTAAAATAAGGGCGTAATTAAATATCATGAGGGTAAATTTTGCTTTATTTTTTCAGTCATAAAGCAGTTGAGGGTCCCACTTTCAGTATCACTACAAGAACCGCGACTGTGCCGAAATTTCCCTGGATATCTCCAAAATATTAGTATAAAAGTGACAATATGAATGTATATATATCGAGCCCTAACCGCCATAAAAGTGTATCCAACAAAATTATCGATTTAAGCTTTTTTATGGAAATCAACAACTTATCTACTATCACACGCATCAACTCCCAAATTGCATAGCTGTGAAATGTGCAGTTTCGAAGTTAGAGACTAAATAAGTTTCAAGGTTGCATAAAAACTGTATGCAAAACAAATTAAAAAAACTGTGTCCTGTAAAATTTACTTTTTGTTGGATACACTTTTATAACGAGTAGGGCTCGATATATAAGGTACTTTAGTGATTGCTACTACTGTTTTGGATTTTTATGTAAATAAACTATGTTAACTTTATTCATTAATCTTTGGGATACTGGGTTGTTTGCGGTATATATACTGGAAATTTTATGGGGGTTTATTTTTAAATCCAAAAAAGTATAAAATTTATTTAAATTTTCGGATAGATCTAATACCATTTAAACTATTTTTATACTCAGCTGTACTAGTACACAGAGTATTATAGTTTTGATTTCCTAACGGTGGATTATAACAGAATGAAATAATAGAGATAGATATAGACTTATATATATCAAAATGATCAGCGTGAAAAGAGAAATCGATTGAGCCATGTCCGTCTGTCCGTCCGTCTGTAAACACT
Source organism: Urophora cardui (assembly GCA_960531455.1). Taxonomy (NCBI): domain Eukaryota; kingdom Metazoa; phylum Arthropoda; class Insecta; order Diptera; family Tephritidae; genus Urophora; species Urophora cardui. The sequence continues at coordinate 115,844,367 of OY482671.1, forward strand.
CTAACTCGCGCAAAAATTGAGATATTTTGATGAAATTTGAAATGCAAGTTGGTATCGAGACTGGGACGGTTGGTATTGAAAATGGGCGAAATCGGACCATGACCACGCCCACTTTTCCTATATAGAAAAAATCGGAAATTTGGTATCTCAGTCACTAATACAGCTGGAGCGATGAAATTTCACCCACGTGTTGAGCTCAGGCCCCTAGGAAGAAATTTGATGAAATTTTGGAAAATGGGCGGTGCCACGCCCACTTATTAAGGGGCAAACATTGAAAGTGTTATGAGTCATAACTCAGAAACCGTTGAAGATATATCATTGAAATTTGGTAGGCGTGATATACTTACTTAGGCAAATGTTTGGACGGAAAATTGCCCACCACGCCCACTTTTATATATGGGAACTATAAAGGGGCCTAATAAAAACATTTTAAGCGATATCTCTGTCAAATATAAAGATATATCATTGAAATTTTATGGAAGGTGTCCAACTATGGACGTAAAACAAAAAATATAAAAATTTTGGAAAATGGGCGTGGCACCGCCTCCTTTTAGAAGCAGGAATATACGAGATTTCTGAGCCCATAACTCGACAAATAATCGATATATTATGACGAAACTTGGTGTATACACTTTCACTACTTGTAGTAATACATGTTCAAAATTTTAACGAAATCGGTTAACGACCAGCGTAACTACCGTTTGAAAATGCTTCACAAATATGTATAACTAGTAAACCCGGCCACGCGATGCTGTGGCTTTCAATTACACTGTGCGACAATTTGAGGGAGGAAGAGCACTTATTGCTACATTTAACAATTTTTTTTATTGCCATTTTAAATTTGGCTTTCCTTAACGAAATTTGTAAGCCCATACACTGAGAGAAAAAAAATATATGGAGGGGTCAAAGAAATTGTTTACCTATATTGAACACTACTTTCTTTGTTTTGAGTAAATTTTCCTTAAAACATGTTCAAAGGTTTATAAAATATTGTTGTTACATGCGTTACCATGGTTTCATATACTTGTTTTGAAAAAATTCATACATTAAAATAATGAAAAATTCTTTAAGCGCCATTCCATTCCCAACTTTCCTTGTTTTGAAGACTTGATTTCTTTAATTTTGAGAAATTAAATTCCCATACAAATCCCCATGGCAACGAATTTGTTTGAAAGTTTTTTTATGTTTTTTCCACATTTTTGAGAAAATTTACACAAAACAAAGAAAATTTTGTATTGGGACGCGTGTTCAAAATAAGGAAAATTATGTCTTTGATCGAGAGAAATTTTTTTTTTGAGTGTAGATTCTTATTAATAAAATATAAAATTAAGCATATACATAATTACTGGTTATTTTTATTTTCCGTCGGCCTAGATTTTGTATGCAATGATTTTGTCCGAGGAGCCCCATATTGAAGTTTTAATGCGAATAATTTTCTACAATATTTTATCCATATAGCTACCTCCAAAAGGTCATTTGTCTTACTTCTCTTTATCTTTCTCTTCCCCTTTCCCTTTTATTTGCGCTTCCTCTTACTCTTCCCTTTATCCATTTTATTTTCTGTACTCTTCCGTCTTTATCTTCCTTTCCTTCGCCATTTCTGTTCCTTTCATTTTCCCCTTCCCTTTCTTTTTATTACAGGGCAAGACCTTTCATGACACTTAAAATTTGAAAACCGGACAAACTGTTGCGTAAAAATAAATTTTTTAACAGGTAGCAAATCGTTTTGTAAAAATCGTAATAAATGACTAATTTTCAGGCCAAGCATTTTCATATGCCCGGCAAAGCCATTTCATATGACACTTTAAATTTAAAAACTCAAACTGTGGAGTAAAAATAAATTTTGGAACAGGTGGCAACTCTCTTTGTAAAAATTATGATAAATTACTCATTTTGAGGCAAAGAACTTTCATATGACACCTCAAATCTAAAATTCAAACAGACTATAGCGTAAAAATTAGCTTTTGAACAGGTGGCAACCCTTTTTATAAAAATTACAATAAGTTACTTATTTTCATGCAGGGCCCTTTCATATGACACCTCAAATTTAAAAATCAAACAAACTATGGCGTAAAACTGAATTTTTGAACAGGTGGTAACCCTTTTTGTAAAAATGGTAATAAATTACTCATTTTCAGGCCAAGCATTTTCATATGCACGGCAAAGCCGTTTCATATGACACTTTAAATTTAAAAAATCAAACTGTGGAGTAAAAATAAATTTTGGAACAGGTGGCAACTCTCTTTGTAAAAATTATGATAAATTACTCATTTTGAGGCAAAGAACTTTCATATGACACCTCAAATCTAAAACTCAAAAAGACTATAGCGTAAAAATTAAATTGTGAAGAGGTGGCAACCCTTTTTATAAAAATTATAATAAATTACTTATGTTAGCACAGATCCCTTTCATATGACACCTGAAATTTAAAAATCACACAAACTATAGCGTAAAACTGAATTTTTGAACAGGTGGCAACTCGTTTTGTAAAAATGGTAATAAATTACTCATTTTCATGGCCAAGCATTTTCATATGCCCGGCAAAGCCATTTCATACACACTTTAAATTTAAAAATCAAACTGTAGAGTAAAAATAAATTTTGGAACAGGTAGCAACCCTCTTTGTAAATTTTTTATTAAATTACTTATTATCAGGTCAAGCCCTTTCACATGGTGCCAAAATATTTTTAAATCAAACAAACTATACAGTAAAATTAAATTTTCAAACATCTGGCAACCCTTTTCAAAAAAAAAATAAGTAAACCTTCCTGCACATCTACAGGTCAAGCCCTTTCATCTGACACCACATTTTCGAAAATCAGTATAACGGTGTAAAAGTTATGGTGCTTACAAAAAATCGCTTAGCGTAATATATGTATATAAAGATATCGAGACGGTCGAGTACTATTCATGATAGAGTTCTCAATGTCGGCTTCCCATTCATCTTCCTCGAGTCATTTTGTAAGAATTTCATCCCAGGATGCACTTAGAATATTAAAAGTTTCTAATTTTCTACATTTGCACACCATTTTAGTTGAATTCTGATATAAAAAATATAGTACGAAAATTACCAAAATAAAATTTTGTCACAAAAACCACCTCCATAAGGTCCCTGGACTGTGGTATTTAGGTTCTTTTGTCTGTGGATACCTAGTAAAATTCTATGGCAAAAAATTTTCTATAATTATATTTAACCCTCTAACGACCTTCGAAATAATATTTTTTGAGGACTTTCTAAAAAGGAGTAAAAGCGACCCCATTGTCGGGGTGTTAGAGGGTTAAAGTAGTCTACAAAGTTACAGCTATTGTAATTGTTTGGGGGTTTTACTATGTGGATATTGGTCTTTCATTCTGCGTGAGAATTAGCTTTCTCAAAGGTGCGGTTGCAGTGCTATAGAAAAAAAAAATTAAATTAATTAAAGTTCTGAATTGTATTTCTTATTTGTGTATGCATTTACGAGAATATACATACAATTACACTAATAGAGGGCACTTATTTTTAAAATTTCTCATATAAATATGTACATATTTATGAGTACATGAAAAATATACATTACAAATTTCAATTTTCTAAAATTGTTTGTACTATATATGAGTAAATAAATATCCATGACATTTCAATACTTAAATATATAGAATATCAGTATATTTTGTTTATAAATTTATTTATTTATATATATTTATTATTTATTTATTATTTATTTGTGGATTCTAATCAATGACAATCTTGTAATCTACTAAAAATATAAGAGAATTCGTCCAATATAAACGTCCACCGAACCATATAAACCTTGGTTCATTATTTCAACACATTGTCGCACGAGTTAACGTTGACCAATCGAGCAAATATTAAACGGGCCATATTTTCTTCGTACATGAAACCATTTCAGGGGGTAACGTCTAAAAAAAGTGGAAAAAAAATTTTTCCATAGGCATAAGGGCCACTCTAGTATGCATGTGCTATGTATATGGGCAACGGCTATATGTATGTAAAAGCAGCTATCAGCTACACCCTGCAAAAAAATGTGCGATTAATCCCGAAAGATATTTGTCCCGGATTGATCCCTTTCGAGAACAATTGGTCCACAATTAGTCCCCGATTGTTCCCGTACGGGTATAAATGTAGACTAATTGTAGTCCAATTGTTCCCGAACGGGTATAAATGTAGACTAATTGTAGCCCAATTGTTCCCTAACGGGTATAAATGTAGATTAATCGCTTTCATCCCGAACGGGTATAAATGTAGATTAATCGCTTTCATCCCGAACAGGTATAAATGTAGATTAATCGCTTTCATTCCGAACGGGTACCAATCTAGATTCCTTAAATGTAGAAATTTTACAAAAATATTCAATGTATTTAAAAAATTGTAGAACAACCGGTAAAACGAATTGAACACCCCTTCTTTTAATAACAAATATGAATAATAATTTTAACAAAATGTTGTCTACAATATCCTATGAAAAAATCCTTTACATTACGCTCATATAATGCATACTCAAAACATACAATTTTTTTTTAAATTATTGAGATTTTTTTACAAAAGTAAAACATTATATAATCTTTATTTAAATATGCATGAACATTTACAATTTTTTAAAGATTGTTATTAAAATTGCCTTGGCTAACAACTTGGAAAAATCTACATTTGTACCCGTTTGGGATGAAAGCGATTGATCTACATTTGTACCCGTTCGGGCTGAAAGCGATTGATCTACATTTGTACCCGTTTGGGATGAAAGCGATTGATCTACATTTGTAACCGTTCGGGATGAAAGCGATTGATCTACATTTGTACCCGTTCGGTATCAAAGCTATTGATCTACATTTGTACCCGTTCGGCGTGCTTGGTTTTAAAATCGGTTCAGTAGTTTCGACGGAGAAGATGGAACAAAATTTATGTTAGTGTATTAATAATATAGATACCATAGTATAAGGCGTCCTTTCAAGCCAAAGACATTGGTGTATTAAACTTAGAGGTCGGACTATAAATACCGAATATATGAGAAAAATAAATTTAAGCGACATCTAGCGGCGTCCAAAAAAAAAAAATTAAAAAATTTTCCGGAAATGTTTTCCAACAAGACATCAGGCGAGACGGCCTAGTGTGCATATCACGTTTATGTCTATGTACATACATATTTTTTCATATCTTCTATTTAACTCAGTTGCTTTCTTCGTTCGCTTGCTTTTATGGCTTCATTTTGCTTTGTCACACTCTTCTTAATGCAAACATGCCCTTTCTTTGTATTTCTTTTACTCTTTTTTGCCCTATTTTGCCCTATTTTGCTATCTTTCTGCTCTTTTTTTTCGTGTTGCCACTGCCAGTCAACGTTTAACCTGATTTGTTTCTTGTCTGTCGCGCAGTGTGTGAGCGATAAATTGTATTACTTAGCATTTGACATGATGTACATACATTCGCTTTATATTTTTTTGTTGCTATCACAAATACTTACTATCTTGCCTCTATTTTGCAGCTCCTTGTTGTCTTTTTCCTCTTCTTTGCTCCACTTTTCTTCTTTTTTGCTGCCATATTTTTCACAAGTTTTTTTTTATTGCACGCACGCTATTCAATCAGTGTTCGTTTTAATGCCCTGCTTTTCTGCGCTTTCAAAGTGATCTTAATGTCACATGATGGATGTCACTTTTTTTTGTATGAAGGGGGAAAATCGTATGATAACAGTACGCTACTGAGAATATGTACATATATGCGAAAAAATGTTGTTGAGCTTGAGCTTAGCAGTGGCGGACCTAGCATAAATTGTCTGGGCAAGCCCTTGTGTGAAGCATAACCATTAGTCATTTATGTAATTTTCTTTGCTGTATTATCTACTCTGAAAAAAATACCCGTAGTTAAATCAACAACTTTCCGCTGTTGAATCTCCGTATTTGATTCAACAGCAAAGGTATTTGTTTTAACGGCAAAGTTTTTGATTCAACAAATTTCCGTAGTTAATTCAAAGACGTGCGTTGTTGATTCAAAAACTTGCTTGCTGTTAAACATTTTTTAAGTAAAAAGAAAGAAGGATTTGAAAGAAAAAATAAAAAAATAAACAAAATTTTTCAAATTCGTTCAATTTGTTTCAATTTTAAAATAAAATAAAGAAAGTAATATACATACATACATGCATAAATAAAAAAGATTAATTAAGCAAAAACTAATATCTATTCATAAACTCAGCTTTTTTTGATGTCGTGAGAGTTGTCTGCAGATGTACTGATGCGTTTGGAAATGGTGAATGGATGAATGACTAAAGTTCGTTTGGTGACGGCGGGCCTTAGTATTAATATTACTACATATCGAGCCCTAACCGCCAAAAAGTGTATCCAACAAAAATTAAATTTTACAGGAGGTTTTTTTTATTTTCTTTTCATACAGTTGGTAATCAGCCTTGAAATTTATTTATGGCCGGTTTCACAATCTGCGGTTAATTTAATCGCTGGTTAGTTTGACGTAAATTGTATGGCGAGCTGTCAAATAAATTGGTTCACCGGGCAAAAATCTCTGGTTAAGTGGCCGCTGTGGTGCAGTGGGTAGAGTGCTCGCCTGCTATGCCAGAGGTCTCGGGTTCAAACCACGGTCCGAGCCAAACAAATTTTTCTAATTAGTAAAAATCCAATTATTGGGTTTTTTGAGAGCAGCGGTCACCTCTCGGCAGTGGGCGGCATACCCTCCGAGAGTATTTCTGCCATGAAAAAGCTTCTCACAAAAAATGCATTCGCCGTTCGGAGCCGGCATAAAACTGTAGGTCCACCCAATTAGTAGGAAAAACAAAAAGGAGCACACCTCGAATTGGGAGAGAAGCTCGGCCATAAAACTCGTCAGAGTTATAATAGCGCCATTGTATTATTATTATATTATTATTATTATTATTAAGGTGGTGAAACCGGCCCTAAGTCTATGAAATTGTGGGGGTGATTAAAAACGCTAAAATCGATAATTTTGTTGGATACACTTTATGGCGGTTAGGGCTCGATAAGTAAACATACATACATATATTATATGTATAAAAAAATAAAATAAAATAATATCTATTATATTAAAAAAAAATATTATTTTTACAATTTTCTTGAGGTTAACTTAAATGCGTAAGTGTTTGATTCAATGGTGCCCGTTTTTCGACCAAAAACTTTTGCGGTTAATTCAAAAGCAAAAGTTGTTAGCTTAAATACGAAAAGTATTTGAATCAACAGTGCTCGCTTTTGGACTAAAATTTTTTGCTGTTAATTCAAAAGCAAAAACTGTTAACTTAAATGTAAAAGTATTTCATTCAACAGTTTCCGTTGTTAACTTAAATACGAAAAGTATTTGAATCAAAAACGCTCGCATCTTTGAAACAACAACGGAGCGTTGTTGGGCACATTTCAACTGCGGAAACTTGTTCACTTAACTGCAAAAGTCTTTGTATTTACAACGTTTTTTTTTTTTTTTCAGAGTAGAAGTCTGATTGCGTTCCGTCATTGAAGTTGATTTAGAGCTCTCGCTTTTTTTTTTAACATTTTCGAGTAGCCCGAATAAATGCTTTTCAAATTCTCGAACACTCCTTTGTTTGCTTATTACCCGTATGTTTGTACGGGCATTCGAACAATTCGGGTATTTGAAGTTGGTTTTTTCTCGTCTATTTTTTTTTGTTGTCTTCATATGTATTTTTTTATCTTTGTTTTCCTGATACACATTTTTTTGTTTGTACACTCAGAGAAAAGGAATTAAAAATAAAATTTTTATTTTTATAATGCCCGATTTAAACCAAGTAATTTTTATATGATACATATTTTTTTGTTTGTACACTCAGAGAAAAGGAATTAAAAATAAAATTTTTATTTTTATAATGCCCGATTTAAACCAAGTCATTTTTATTTTAAAAATCAAAATTTTTAAATTACAAATTGAATTTTTGAAATTCAAATGTATTTAGGAATTAAAAAGAACATGTTTACATAAATTATTTGAATGTAGGCTCGTTTGATCTGGCTGATTAGGAGGTGCAAATAAAAACTAAATTCTATTCACCTGTTTGCCCAACGCTTCGCTGACAAATTCCAGCATCATCAGGGGCGTTTGTTTATTCACTTAAAAACAAAAAACAAAAACAACAATAAACATTTTTGACAAAAGAAAAATTACGTTTGTTTTTACATGACCGTTTTAATTCTAATAATTATTTTATGTGAATTTTATATGAGCTATTGGCCAGTTTATAATTAAGAAAAATTGAAAAAATTTTTTTGGTAGAAGTTATGGGTCCATTTCGGAGACCACCACATCCCCTCATCAGACTTCTGAAACATGTTTAAATTAAAAATTAAATTAAAAATTAATTAAATTAAAAATGAAAATTAATGGAATAAAAACGAAAGTTTTTTATTCAAAATCTCATAGTGCTTAAATTAAAAATAAATATTTTTAAAATTAAGATATTTTTTCTTGATAGATATAAAAACGTGTTTTAAAAATAATGTAAATACAATACATTTTTAAATTTAAAAATCTTTATTTTTATTTTAAGCACTATGAGATTTTGAACCAAAAACTTTCGCTTTTATTCCATTAATTTTAATTTTTAATTAAAAAATTTTTAATTGTTGGGGTAAGTGGAAAAAAATTCAACAACTATTTACAGCGAAGGTTGAAATTTTTATTTTTAAATCCTAAACACATTTAATTTAAAAAATTTTATTTTTTAAATAAAAATGACAGTTTAAAACGTGCATTATAAAAATAAAAATTTTATTTTTGATTCCTTTTCTCTGAGTATAAGCTCGAATGTTGGAACAGGAATTTGAACAACGGGCTTCAAACAAACACGATCTGTTCGAATTGCTCGATACCCGGGTATCTAGAGCTCTACTTTGATTAAATTCGGTTTAAATATTTGGTTTGTTGTTTATATTCATAACATATGAAACTGAATGTATTGTATTAAATCGAGAAAATGAGGATGATAAAGAATTTTTAAGTTTTTATATACAATGGATATTATGAAGATATGTAGGTACACATGTATGTAGGTACCTATATGGCTTTTGGTATTTTAGCTGTAGCTACTTTTGGTCAGCATATCAACAAGCCTGGCTAAGTCGAAAGTAAATTCAAGTTTTTTACCATCAGAATTATCTACAAAAGCAGAGGAGAAATTATTAGAATAAATTGGGAAGAACTCAATTGAATTGATTGATGACGCCAAACTTATAGGGAAATCACACACGAAAGCGGAGAGGTATTTTTAGTTTCCTTATACCGACGGAAATTTTAGTAGTAGCAAGTGTATTTGCTTATTATCTAATATCTAAAAAAATGGGTACTTTAGTGTTTGAAAAACTGAGGTCCAATTACCAAAAGTCGTGAAATTTTATTTGATTTTGATTTCCGTCGCTTTTTAAAATTATCTTGATATTGTGCCAATAGTCGCCAAATATCACAATCAGCGCTTTTATAATCTGGTATTTGATATTTATATTTGTATGTACATGCACATGTAAGAAATTACGTGCATAAGTATGTACCTACATGCAAACGAAAATCAAATCAAATATGCATATGGCTTTGAATACTGAATGCCGAAGCCAGCTTCACATTCGCATACAAAATTAATGTGAAAAATAAAAAAGTGCTTTGCTAGTTTTTTTTCAATTTAAGTCTGAAAATAAGCAATTGATTTCTCCTTAGAGAAAGCGAGAAAACAAGCTATGTTATCCTGTTTTGAAAGCCAGGTAAAAGCTAATGTGTTGAAACGTTAAAGCATGCTAACTGTGCTGTGATTGGCTGTGCAAACAAAATACATACACATTGTGAGGTCAAAGAACGTAAATCTATTTACGTTCTTTGGTGAGGTGGATTGGTGGTGTATTTGCGCTATTTTCTTAGAATACTTTTAGGCGCCGTATGTTACAGTGGGGGCTATATTATTGAGAATAAACACATTTAAAACGTAAAATAACCAGATTTTAAAGAAACTCGTAAAATGAAATGAACGAAAATATGTACGCAAGCCGGGCTTCTCTGCTTGTATGAAGCGCCCGCCTCTGGAGCTTAGTTACATACATCACTCAAATTAAGCTCTTTGGCAGGCGGATAGAGCGTGATTGAGGCTTGAAAATTTAATTATTTATGATTTTTTTTTAAAAGCTTCCTTTGCAATGATAGCATACAAAAAACCCCTAGGCTCAACAATTTAATTGCCGCTCCAAAAATTTGTCTCTAAAGATACATAAAATAATTATTTTTTTTAAATTTCTCTGGCAGACGACAACTATCAACAGCGCTAAATCCTTTGCCGACACTTCGCATCATCATATATACATACACTCTTAAATAAAAATTATACATATGTACATATACTATATCTACATTAAGTTCACTTCACCTCAGCTTTCTGCATCACTACACCTCAACTACTTAATCCCAAATGTAGCTACATTAATACACACATGCATCAGCGCATATGAACTCGGCCCATTTAATCACTGCCAGGGCACTTAACGCAAAGTACAATTAGCATTTATTTTGAAATTTCCCTTTGCGCTGTGCCGCTTTCCCATCGCATTTGAGTAGTGTTTTGTTTGCTATTTTTGTTTTTTTTTTTTTTGCTTTTTAAAACGGTTTCCCAACGGCCAAACTCACACACATATATACATACATATGTATACTAAAAAATTAACGACATACATATGTACATATACATATATGTGCATAATATGGTATGCATTTGCACTCACTGTGTACGCTCCACTGACATTCACTTTGATGCATACAAAAAAAATCTTAGTTATTGTGCCTTATTCCCACTTTAGTTGCCATTTTGTCGCTCATACGCCGTGTGGAACGCGCCAAAGTGCGCGCACGTATCAAATGCATGCTGTGTATGTATGTATGTATGTATGTATGTATGTATGTATGTATGTCTGTATGTAGCTTTTGAGTCGACTTATAGTCGCGCCATTGCGTCTACAGCAATTCCATCATTATGATGCTAAATTAATAGTTGTTGTTGTTCTTGTTGCCATTGCTGCTGCTGCTGCTGTGACGCTTTCAATTTCTGTCTTTTAATTTCTTTGATATTTTTTCTTATTTTCTCCACAGTCGCGTTTAGCTTCGTTCTGCCGACACCACATCTCAGTAAGTACATATGTGTAATTCTATGCGAATTCTTTCTACACATTTGTTTGTGTGTGATTGTGTTTCCTGCGTCGGCCGCCTCGTTGTCGTCAACTTAGTCTGTCTGTATATCTCGTATCGTATCGTATTTATATGGCGCGCAGTAGTTTTCTTCGCTAAGAATTTTTCGATTAAAAAATGTGGAACAGCGGAAAATTCAAATACCTATATCACGCTATTGGTATTAGTATGTATTTTTATTGGTATTGGTATTGCTATTTGTATTGGTATTGGTATTTGTATTGGTATTGGTATTGGCATTGGTATTGGTATTTGTATTGGTATTGGTATTGGTATTGGTATTGGTATTGGTATTGGTATTGGTATTGGTATTGGTATTGGTATTGGTATTGGTGTTGGTATTGGTGTTGGTATTGGTATTGGTATTGGTATTGGTATTGGTATTGGTATTGGTATTGGTATTGGTATTTGTATTGGTATTTGTATTGGCATTGGCATTGGTATTGGTATTGGTATTTGTATTGGTATTTGTATTGGTATTTGTATTGGTATTTGTATTGGTATTGGTATTGGTATTGGTATTCGTCTTGGTATTGGTATTGGTATTGGTATTGGTATTGGTATTTGTATTGGTATTGGTATTCGTGTTGGTATTGGTATTGGTATTCGTATTGGTATTGGTATTCGTGTTGGTATTGGTATTGGTATTGGTATTGGTATTGGTATTGGTATTGGTATTGGTATTGGTATTGGTGTTGGTATTGGTGTTGGTATTGGTATTGGTATTGGTATTGGTATTGGTATTGGTATTGGTATTGGTATTGGTATTGGTATTGGTATTGGTATTTGTATTGGTATTTGTATTGGCATTGGCATTGATATTGGTATTGGTATTGGTATTTGTATTGGTATTTGTATTGGTATGTATTGGTATTGGTATTCGTCTTGGTATTGGTATTGGTATTGGTATTGGTATTGGTATTGGTATTGGTATTGGTATTGGTATTCGTGTTGGTATTGGTATTGGTATTGGTATTGGTATTGGTATTGGTATTGGTATTGGTATTGGTATTGGTATTGGTATTCGTCTTGGTATTCGTGTTGGTATTGGTATTGGTATTGGTGTTGGTATTGGTGTTGGTGTTGGTATTGGTATTGGTATTGGTATTGATATTGGTATTGGTATTGGTATTGGTATTGGTATTGGTATTTGTATTGGTATTTGTATTGGCATTGGCATTGGTATTGGTATTGGTATTTGTATTGGTATTTGTATTGGTATTTGTATTGGTATTGGTATTGGTATTGGTATTCGTCTTGGTATTGGTATTGGTATTGGTATTGGTATTGGTATTGGTATTGGTATTGGTATTCGTCTTGGTATTCGTGTTGGTATTCGTGTTGGCATTGGTATTGGCAATGGTATTGGTATTGGTATTCGTGTTGGTATTGGTATTGGTATTTGTCTTGGTATTCGTGTTGGCATTGGTATTGGCATTGGTATTGGTATTGGTATTCGTGTTGGTATTGGTATTGGTATTGGTATTGGTATTGGTGTTGGTATTGGTATTGGTATTCGTATTGGTATTGGTATTCGTGTTGGTATTGGTATTGGCATTGGTATTGGTATTGGTATTGATATTGATATTGATATTGATATTGATATTGATATTGATATTGATATTGATATTGATATTGATATTGATATTAATATTGATATTGATATTGATATTGATATTGATATTGATATTGATATTGATATTGATATTGATATTGATATTGATATTGATATTGATATTGATATTGATATTGATATTGATATTGATATTGATATTGATATTGATATTGATATTGATATTGATATTGATATTGATATTGATATTGATATTGATATTGATATTGATATTGATATTGATATTGATATTGATATTGATATTGATATTGATATTGATATTGATATTGATATTGATATTGATATTGATATTGATATTGATATTGATATTGATATTGATATTGATATTGATATTGATATTGATATTGATATTGATATTGAGATTGAGATTGAGATTGATATTGAGATTGATATTGAGATTGATATTGAAATTGATATTGATATTGATATTGATATTGATATTGATATTGATATTGATATTGATATTGATATTGATATTGATATTGATATTGATATTGATATTGATATTGATATTGATATTGATATTGATATTGATATTGATATTGATATTGATATTGATATTGATATTGATATTGATATTGATATTGATATTGATATTGATATTGATATTGATATTGATATTGATATTGATATTGATATTGATATTGATATTGATATTGATATTGATATTGATATTGATATTGATATTGATATTGATATTGATATTGATATTGATATTGATATTGATATTGGTGTCGGAAAATGAATTTTTTCTGAGTTCTGATTCGTAGATATTCGTATTTGTATTTGTATTCGTTTTCGTATTCCTATTTGAAGATATTCTTATTCATATTTGTGTTCGTTTTCGTATTCCTATTTGAAGGTTTGTATTTACTACCTTAACATTCGTACTCGCGTTTCTATCAATATCACTGCCAAAAATTTGAAAGTATTTACATATAAACTACATTTATGTGTCTCATATGTACGCATGTTAGTGTGCATTTATGTAAATACCTATGGCCCCGGAAAATCTCTCGCCCAGATTTCTGTCATAAAAATTCCCAAACAATTTTTTTTTCTCCACATTTTATACAACCAAAAAAATCAGCGCACCCTTGTGGCTTGTTATCATAAACAATTTTAATTTTTCACTTCCTTTTTGTATAATAATTTTTTCCAACTCATACGCCTTATGCGCCACTTCATCACCGCGGGCCCCATTGCCCCAACCCTTTCTCCATACCAAAAACAAAAGCTCAATTGCACATTTCGTTCGGCGTGATTGCCTTGCCAACCTGCAACGTCCTGTTGGCGCCTCATTTGCAGCGCATTTATTTCGTTTATTTTTAATAATATTTTTCTTCATTTGTGAGTATGGCTATGTGTGTATATGTTAATCTGTATATGTTTAATTTTGTTGGTGGTTTTGTACATATGTACATACTAGGGATTCCAAATTTTCCGATTTTTACAATCCCGGGATTTTCGAGATTTTATTTTCTAATCCCGGGATCCCGGAATTTGTCCCGGGATTTTGACATTAATTATTTTCCCACACTTGGGGTTGAAAAAAGTAAATATATATTTCGAGGAACGCTACAACTTTAAAGAGCAAAGAAAAATTTGGTTTTTGTTGCCATTTTTATTATTTGATTAGTAACAAAATAAAATAGGAACGTAAAATCATACGTATTATTTAATAATAAGAGTTACTTTAAAAAACGCAACCAACAAAGGAAATTACATACATTTGGTGAACTAAACATTTGCCTTTACAGTTGGTGGTTCAAAGATATTAATAATAAAGCTTGTGATCTTTGATAATTTCCAATAAAAATTTTTAGCATTTAACGACGTACTTCGTTTAAGTGAATATTTCCAAGCTTGCCGAAAAATATTGAAAATTAGTGCAGCATTTGAAAAAAATTAAAAATCGGATGCACAAATTTTGAGATGAATTCCGAGTATACAGCTGCGTATATTATTTTAGTACGTAATGTGAAATCTCAAATAAAATTAAACTTTTACCTCGTTTTTGCTAGTTTCATTTTTTAATATTGTTTGTATTTTCTTCCATTATTTACTTTTTATGGGAGGAAATTGCAAAAACCTTTGAAAAATAAATGGCTAAAAATCAGGAAATAGAAATTATCAAATGAATTTTACCACAGGAATTCTAAACAAATTAGGAACTATTTTTTTTTAATGTGTTGTATTGCTAGGTTTTTGAGAGAACGGTAATTTGGTGTTTTTTTGGTTATCACTTCACTCAAAAATTATTTTTGGAAATCACAAATGCTATAACCACAATTAACCAGGCTAATTTTTAAAAGAATAAAACTTTGCTGAATTTTACAACTTCCTACAAAAAACTTAAGCTGATTCCACATACAACTTTTTCCGCTTTGCGTTACGCCGATTTCTATGTCAAACAACGCAAAACTGAAAAACTATGCCACAATGAACGCTGCATCACTCAAAAAATATTTATTTTCTGAAAAATCTCTCATTCTCCGTTTTATTTACAAAAAAGTAAATCTATATATATAAAAATGGTGTAAAAAATGTTACTAACCTCATCAGATGAGAACGGCTGGGCCGATTTCTGTAAAATTTTTTGTCAGTTGTTCGTATTCTCGAGGAGATGGTTCGTACGGAAGAAAATTTTGGAAAATCTCTCCGGAAAAGTCCGAAAATTGGAAAAATCGGTGTGTATGTGTGCATCTGTGGATGTGTGTCCTTTATAAACTCCCAAAGTAACCATCCGTTCTTTATGAAATATTCACAGTAGATTCATGTGGTGTTAGTGCACATAGTAGGGTATATAGAATTTCGAAAAAAAGGAAGCTTCTCGGAATACAGGCCTAAATGAAGACCCAGATCGATCCAGCAAGTCTTCGACCAATATTGATATCAAATGAAAGGTGTTGAACAGGCCTTCAACATAAAGTTATTTTCATTGCGATACCTAGGCCGGGTTCCCAGATATGGGTTAAAACGTGGGACCGAGTGACCCTGGAAAGTTTCTGGGCAATATTGGTAGCAAATGAAAAGCGTTGAGCAGGCTTCCACATACAGCTATTGTCATTGTGACAATTGTGACATTGTGGGCCCGGATGGTGATCGACGGTCCCAGTAAGGTAAAGGTAGGTAGCTATAGGGATAGATATAGGGATAAGGATAAGGATAGGGATAGGGATGGGGATGGGGATAGGGATAGAGATGGGGATGGGGATAGGGATAGGGATGGGGATAGGGATAGGGATAGGGATAGGGATAGGGATAGGGATAGGGATAGGGATAGGGATAGGGATAGGGATAGGGATAGGGATAGGGATAGGGATAGGGATAGGGATAGGGATAGGGATAGGGATTTTTTTTCTTTTTTTTTTTTTTTCTTTGGCCTCTATACGCTAGCCGCGTTTCGAGGGTATGTATTATTAGTTCTTGATAATTTTACATGTATTACGCTTAAGTATTGAAAATGCTTATGGTTTATACATTAATTTTGTTTAAATTTGAAATTACATGTGGTTCTTAATAGTACTGCCTGCAAATGGATACAGACGTAAAAATTCATAACAAAGTTAGTACATTAGCATTCAATGAAATAGATTTGTTAAATTAATGAATTAAATTGTTTTAGCGTACTGAATATTTTACATATAAATAAATTAAAGGACTCGATTAGTTTCTTATGTTTGGATAACTCCTTAATGTTGTATGGAGGTATTTGTAGCTCTTCGCAAATGGTTTCGTGAACTCTTCTAATATTTTGGTACCGGGGACACGAGTGTATTAAATGACTTACTGTTTGAAGTTCCTCCCCATTACATGGGCATCTATCTGTTTCAATTATATGAAAACGTTTCAAATAGAATTTGGAGAAGCTGTGACCTGTTAGGCATTGTGTCATTTCAAAGGAGACTCCAAGTTTTTGTGTATAGAGTGCTGCTTCTTTTGGAGAATGAAAGAAAAGTTTTGTTCCACTGCCTGTTGTTTCTTCTACATATTCTCGATGCCATGTTTCAATTGTTTCTTGCTCTATACGAGCTTTAGAATAGCTCATGTGGAACTTTGTATAATTAGGATCAATGTCCAGAATTGCTGCTTCTTTGGCTGCTGTATCTGCGAGCTCATTACCGTCAATTCCAATATGAGCTTTAACCCATGAAAAGTTTATGCAATATCTCTGCCGCAAAGAGTATAAGCTCCTATGTATTGCGGCTATCAATGGTGTTGTACTGCTTCTATTTTTAATGGCTTCCAGACACGCCTGACTGTCGCTAAAAATATGCAAGCTTTGTTGGGGTAAGTGGAAAAAAATTCAACAACTATTTACAGCGAAGGTTGAGTGTATAGCTATAATAATAATATAATACAATGGCGCTATTATAACTCTGACGAGTTTTATGGCCGAGCTTCTCTCCCAATGTGAGGTGTGCTCCTTTTTGTTTTTCCTACTAATTGGGTGGACCTACAGTTTTATGCCGGCTCCGAACGGCGAAAGCATTTTTTGTGAGAAGCTTTTTCATGGCAGAAATACACTCGGAGGGTATGCCGCCCACTGCCGAGAGGTGACCGCTGCTCTTAAAAAACCCAATAATTGGATTTTTACTAATTAGAAAAATTGTTTTGGTGTTTGGCTCGGACCGTGATTTGAACCCGAGACCCCTGGCATAGCAGGCGAGCACTCTACCCACTGCACCACAGCGGAGTGTATAGCTATTTCACGAAAAACCATTTTCGATCATCAGCACTCTTTTCGGAAGTGGATGCACCGGGGATTGAACCCGAGTCCATTCCAACTTCAGCCGCAATGACCCAACGGATAAACACACTCGGCCATTGAGACTCTGTGCAAGCTGTTGGATTTTCCCCACTTTTGCCTTTTTCATTTTCAACATTAACGTTAGTGTGTATATGCTTTTTTGTATATATTCTCCACAAACGTGCTGAATTTTTTGTTGTAGGCAGTTCGCAATGAACATTGTTGTTGGTATTTTATTTTATGTATATACCAAACAACGTTAACAATTTTACTTGAAAGAGTTTTTAGTGCTTAGCACGAAATTTTTATTTTAATTCAATTTTTAATTGTTGGGGTAAGTGGAAAAAAATTCAACAACTATTTACAGCGAAGGTTGAGTGTATAGCTATTTCACGAAAAACCATTTTCGATCATCAGCACTCTTTTCGGAAGTGGATGCACCGGGGATTGAACCCGAGTCCATTCCAACTTCAGCCGCAATGACCCAACGGATAAACACACTCGGCCATTGAGACTCTGTGCAAGCTGTTGGATTTTCCCCACTTTTGCCTTTTTCATTTTCAACATTAACGTTAGTGTGTATATGCTTTTGCATATATTCTCCACAAACGTGCTGAATTTTTGTTGTAGGCAGTTCGCAATGAACATTGTTGTTGGTATTTATTTTATGTATATACCAAACAACGTTAACAATTTTACTTGAAAGAGTTTTTAGTGCTTAGCACGAAATTTTTTTTTTTTTTTATTTTTTTTTTATTTTTAATTCAATTTTTAAATGTTGGGGTAAGTGGAAAAAAATTCAACAACTATTTACAGCGAAGGTTGAGTGTATAGCTATTTCACGAAAAACCATTTTCGATCATCAGCACTCTTTTCGGAAGTGGATGCACCGGGGATTGAACCCGAGTCCATTCCAACTTCAGCCGCAATGACCCAACGGATAAACACACTCGGCCATTGAGACTCTGTGCAAGCTGTTGGATTTTCCCCACTTTTGCCTTTTTCATTTTCAACATTAACGTTAGTGTGTATATGCTTTTGCATATATTCTCCACAAACGTGCTGAATTTTTGTTGTAGGCAGTTCGCAATGAACATTGTTGTCCAACAGCTTGCACAGAGTCTCAATGGCCGAGTGTGTTTATCCGTTGGGTCATTGCGGCTGAAGTTGGAATGGACTCGGGTTCAATCCCCGGTGCATCCACTTCCGAAAAGAGTGCTGATGATCGAAAATGGTTTTTCGTGAAATAGCTATACACTCAACCTTCGCTGTAAATAGTTGTTGAATTTTTTTCCACTTACCCCAACAATTAAAAATTGAATTAAAATAAAAATTTCGTGCTAAGCACTAAAAACTCTTTCAAGTAAAATTGTTAACGTTGTTTGGTATATACATAAAATAAAATACCAACAACAATGTTCATTGCGAACTGCCTACAACAAAAAATTCAGCACGTTTGTGGAGAATATATACAAAAAAGCATATACACACTAACGTTAATGTTGAAAATGAAAAAGGCAAAAGTGGGGAAAATCCAACAGCTTGCACAGAGTCTCAATGGCCGAGTGTGTTTATCCGTTGGGTCATTGCGGCTGAAGTTGGAATGGACTCGGGTTCAATCCCCGGTGCATCCACTTCCGAAAAGAGTGCTGATGATCGAAAATGGTTTTTCGTGAAATAGCTATACACTCAACCTTCGCTGTAAATAGTTGTTGAATTTTTTTTCCACTTACCCCAACAATTAAAAATTGAATTAAAATAAAAATTTCGTGCTAAGCACTAAAAACTCTTTCAAGTAAAATTGTTAACGTTGTTTGGTATATACATAAGATAAAATACCAACAACAATGTTCATTGCGAACTGCCTACAACAAAAAATTCAGCACGTTTGTGGAGAATATATACAAAAAAGCATATACACACTAACGTTAATGTTGAAAATGAAAAAGGCAAAAGTGGGGAAAATCCAACAGCTTGCACAGAGTCTCAATGGCCGAGTGTATTTATCCGTTGGGTCATTGCGGCTGAAGTTGGAATGGACTCGGGTTCAATCCCCGGTGCATCCACTTCCGAAAAGAGTGCTGATGATCGAAAATGGTTTTTCGTGAAATAGCTATACACTCAACCTTCGCTGTAAATAGTTGTTGAATTTTTTTCCACTTACCCCAACAATTAAAAATTGAATTAAAATAAAAATTTCGTGCTAAGCACTAAAAACTCTTTCAAGCAAGCTTTTTGTTTCCAGATACCTTTGTGCCCACTCTAACGCCGATTCGATAGCGTAAGCTTCAGCTTGAAACACGCTGCAGGAATTGTGTAATTTCAGTTTTTCCTTTTCAATGGTTCCATTTGGATGAATCACGATAAAGGCACACCCACATTCGCCCGTTTCCAATTTGCTGCCATCTGTAAAAATCTGTGTAGTGTTATGCGTAATAAGGGAATCCATTTCTGTCTGACTTTTTATCGCACCGTATTCGATAGTTTGCCGATCAGCAGGGTGAAGCAAGTTTTTCGGGTGTACGTTCTTGTCTAAAACAACTCCTTCAGGTAGCCCACTTTGAATGCCAGATATTTTGACCTCATATATTTTGCATAGTTCTGCTATTTTCAGATGCAGAGGTGTGAATCCAGCTAGCGCTAGAGCAGAAGTAGCAGATACGGTGTGAAAACCGCGTATCGCCCTTATGGCAAAACTTCTTTGAAAGGAGCGTAGAAGCTTCCGTACGTAGTAATACTTGATTGCACATCCCCATACGCTAGATGCGTATCCTAGGGATAGGGATGGGGATAGGGATACGGATAGGGATAGGGATAGGGATAGGTATAGGGATAGGGATAGGGATAGAGATAGAGATAGAGATAGAGATAGAGATAGAGATACAGATAGAGATAGAGATAGAGATAGAGATAGAGATAGAGATAGAGATAGAGATAGAGATAGAGATAGAGATAGAGATAGAGATAGAGATAGAGATAGAGATAGGGATAGGGATAGGGAAAGGGTAGGGATAGAGATAGAGATAGGGATAAGGATAAGGATAAGGATAAGGATAAGGATAAGGATAAGGATAGGGATAGGGATAGGGATAGAGATAGGGATAGGGATAGGGATAGGGATGGTGATAGGGATAAAGATTGAGATTGAGATTAAGATTGAGACCGAAATAGAGATATGGATTGAGATAGAGATAGGGATCGGGGGAAGTAGGTTTGTCGCGGCGAATATAACTATAACTTTTATTCAGAGAATAGACAATTTTTTGTTATCATTATGTAGTCATTAAGATGGACTCTAAGAAAATGGTTAGCAATACGGTAATCAAAGACTTTTCTTTAGGCTTCATGGGAATAAATTTTAGCAGAACAACGTCTGCCGGGTCAGCTAGTAAGAAAATAAAAATCTATTAAATTATTTTTCAATTGTGTGAAATTTAAATTTGTTTATTTACATTTGAATTAAAGTGAAACTGAAAAAAAATTTCAATGCCCCCAAAAGTTGAGATTTGTGCAACTTTGTGCTTTACGTAACTTAGGCGTTTTGTTACTTTTTGTTATGTGAGAAACTTCATATAGATACCCAATTTGCCACTGAGTGAAGTCGAGTTCGAATCGAGGTCGATTCGACGTCGTTTTGGGGAACTCGCCGGGGTGAACTCGAATCGAAGTCTTTATTTTATAAAAAAATCAAAGTCGTTCCGACTTCGATTTATAACATCGGATCAATTTCGCCACGATGTCGAATTCGTGGCGTGTATTTTGTAACAGAGCGGGAATGAATTCTCTTAGTCACAATTTAGGCTACTAACTGCACGATGAGCTTGAAGAGTGTTTCCGAAGTGGAAACAGACGGTAACCCACTGTGCGGCGCAGCGTTACAAAGGCCTACTTGATTTAATTTGTATACATATATGTATGTATATACATATTCACTTCAAACACTTGCAAAAAAAGTAACGTTGATGTACACGGCATGAAGTGCATTACCTACTTTCAAGAAAAATTTAAAGAAATCTAAGCAACATTTGACTTAGAAAATATATTGAACAAAAATATTTCATTTGTTTACAAATAATACAAAAAATATTATGAAAAGATTACGCATTGTGAGCAGCGATTTTTGCGATTCAGTCGATGTACATATGTGCTTCATCAGTCAGTAAGTAAACATAATTCAAGTATCCTGGCTTTAATTACGTCTGTCTCCTGCTTTCTATAGAAATAATATGTATATTATTCTTTACAGAAAGAAGTGCAGATCAAAAGCTAGATGTTGTTTTGGAAAAACTGGAAACCATTCAAGAAACCCAAAAGAAGATGGTGAATTGTATTTATGGCTTTAAAATAAACCTGCTTTCGTCCAATAAAACCATTATCGTAATAGTACCATGTTCTTTTTAACTAAATTTCTTGTATTGAAGAAGTGTTTTCTATGCTCACTGCATTAGCGACTCCCCGACGTTCCAATACTCCAAGAATTCGTTATGAAGCTTTATCAAGTCGTATTGTACTTCGTCAAAGATTCGGTTTTGCACGTCGCTATCTTGTAATTTTTGCACGTCGTCAACGAGTCGTTTTTGAACGTCGCTATCTAGTCGTTATTGTACGTCGTCTACGAGTCGTTTTGGCACGTCGTCAATGACTCGTTTATGTGGCTCGCTAGTGAACTGTTCTTTACATCCACTTACGACAGGCCGGCAGGTCGCACGCGATAGTCGCCGGCGAACGAATCTTTCACTAGACTGAGCCGGAATCGAATTCAATTCGAAGTCGTTTGGCAAATTGGGTTCATGTATTTTAATCTCAGCTTTCACGCAGAAAATGTCACGTAGCTTAACACAAAGTTCTATGTGGCATCAGCTTTAGTCTTACAATCAAAATGTTTTCAAAAATCGCAAGTAATTAACAAAAGTTTTATTTCGACCAGCTGTCACTCAGCGAGGTTATATCCAATTACTATAAGTTGTACATCGACAGTTTTAATTGTCTTTCGAACGAGGTGCTGCTTGTGATTATCGCATTTGTGACTCCCGCGAAAATAATTTTTCAATGAAGTGATAACCAAAAAAACCTAACCATAAAAAAAATTTAAAAAAAAACAATAGTTCCGAGCTCAGCAGGCCGATATCTATTCTCCCCCAAACTTGAATTTCTTGGTATTTTTTTAATTATTTGTAGCCTAGTGTTATTAAATCAAAAATATTAATCCTTACTTTGCCTTTTTTATTCTGGCAAAAATGTCAAACTTATTCTGCATTTTCTTCGGACTGTCAAATTTTTTTATTCTCTTCCACAAAGATTCCACACATTTTTTTGGACTGTTTGTCCTATTGACAAAATGTTAAACTGGCCCGACTAAGGGGTAACATTTTCCGTTCTTAGCACAAGTATAGGGTTGCATTACTTTTGTTTCATTTACCACATGAAAAATGCACCATTTTCATAGGGCACAGGGCACATGTTGATAATGCTGCCATGTAATAATGCAACATTTTCGTTCAGAATAAGAAACGATATTAGTATATAGATCTGAGACCAAAAAAATTATATAAAATACAATTTAATAGGGGAATGTTCTCTCTTTATTTTATCCCGAAAATCCCGGGATGAAATTCTAGCGGGATGTCAAAAAGGCCGGGATTGGAATCCCTAGTACATACATATTTGTTAAAGTTTGCTTGTGTTCGTATTTGTTCAAGCTTTCACTGTCATCGCAATTTGTATGAATTATTCATGGGTATTATGTTGCATGATAAATGGGCCGAGCTCAGTTAAGTGGTCAGATATGAGCATAACCGTTGCGAGCGAAATGGGCAAAAGTGCAACAGTGCAAATTTAAAATATCCACTCGCACACACACATACACATAATAGGGATTCAAATTTTTCCGATTTTATAATACCGGGATCCCAGGATTTGGACATAAATTATTTTCCGACAAAAATTATTTCATTAAAGTAATTCGGTATGTAGGTATATTTTTATGACTTGGTGGCCATTTGTCGGAATCGGCCGAATCGGACCACTATGTCATATAGCTCCCATACAACCGATTTTTCAGATATAGCCTTTTTGGGATATAGCTTCTCCATTTAATCTACTAGAACAATTCTAAATAATTCTTATCCACATAGCCAAACAATGAAAATTGGGTAAATATTTGACAATGTAAAATTAAATTTTTTTCTTATTAACTAACATTGTTATATTCACTATATGTACATATGTGGTATGTAGTATGCAATTATTCTCATCGAAAAATAAATAATATAAAAATAAAAAGAAGA
This sequence comes from Urophora cardui, assembly GCA_960531455.1. Lineage (NCBI taxonomy): Eukaryota > Metazoa > Arthropoda > Insecta > Diptera > Tephritidae > Urophora > Urophora cardui. The sequence continues at coordinate 115,868,216 of OY482671.1, forward strand.
ATATTTAACGCTATGCATTCTTTATTGAGATTTGAAGGCGTACGAACGTTACGTTCGCCATTCTGGAATCGCCCATATACATTTATTTAGGTAAAAGCGCATTTAAAGGCATGGCGAATAGTTGGCTTGTAAACTTTTGCTTTAAATGAAAATTGCACCAATAAATGAAGCAAAGGCAAAGCAAAAAGTCAAAAATCCAGCAACCGTAAATAGAAGTGTGATCAAAGAAAAAAGGGCAATAAAAACAATTACTTTTGAATGAAATTTCCGGTTCTTTTAAATTACTTGCGGTCTCTGAAAAGAGAGAGACACACACACACACAAAAATGTACGCAAGTAAATACAATAACGAATGTAAACCGAACGAACGAGCAGCGAACTGCCACGAGACGGCAACGACAGGCAAATAGACACCAAAACCAGGGTTGCCGGAGACAACTTTTTTTTCCTACCAAAAGTTGGTCGGCAACCCATCCAAATCCTACCAAATTTTTTTTCCACTTTTAAAATTTTTTTCTTCAATTTGAAGTTTATTGAACATATATTCATTTAGTACAATAAAAACAAAAAAATCAGTACATATAACAATTCATTTAGTGCATGTACCTACTCATACAAATCTATGTGTAATCACTAGGGAAGCTAAAAATATGCAAATGATATTGCATATGCAAAGGCATATTTAGACCTAAAATGCATATTTACGGTCAAAATGCATTTCGTGCTTATTTTGGCATATTTTGGCACTTAATCGAGCAATATCGATAGTTGCGTATACATACATACAAACAAGGCTATTTAACTATTGATCTGGGCCCCGGAGTGGAGCATTTTCCCTTATAAAAATTCACCACGACAAACACTAAGTTCTAGTATGCTGATCAGAGCCTCGAAGCAAACCCAGAGTAAAAAAAACTTTGCTCCGATGCCCTGTTATTGATAAAGAACAGCTTTAGTGTGAAATTTTGAAGGGAATAATAATATGCAATATGTATCGACATACATTGGCATACGCTACACTGTCAATATGAATCGCGATGGTCTGATGAATCGCAGACTAGTGCTACACGTTCAATATGAATATTGCGATATTTTTCTCGCTCTGGGGTTTAAAATATTTTACTTCCGTCCTTTTCACATTTTCACTTTTAATTCGCTTATTGCCAATATTTTGTTCTAGATCACATATTTCAAAATTTCTAAATATACACGCATTTTGATGGGTTGCAAAATTTTCATGCTACACAGTCTTGTCAATATTGTGATCCGGATCGCGGATTTCAAAATATTTTGCGATCCAGAATCGTGATCCATCAATACTCGATGTTACATGGTCAATATTAATCGTTTTCCCATACAAGAGTTTTTTCCCGGAAAACCGCCAAAAATTCACACTGGAAAATATAGTAAAACATACGATAGTTCAATGCAGCCCTGCGCAGTATTAATGGAATGGTTTCGTTTGCTTTGTAAAAAGATTTCATGTATTTACATGAATACAAACCTAAAATTAATTTAAAGTATTTTGTAGTATTTAACAACAAATTTTTTAAATGGGGAAAATGTGAATTGTACGTTTCAGTTCTTATATTATTATTTTGCAAAATTCGTTAAATAAAATTGTAAGCTTGAAATGAAATACATACATTTTTTGAGCATATTTCAGGTATTTTTTAGGCATATATGCATATAATGAGATTTTTTCGTGCATATTTACGAGCATATTTCAGTTATTTTTCGGGCATACTAGCATGCATATTTTGAAATTTTTCGTGCATATTTTTAGCTTCCCTAGTAATCACACATACAAAAAATTAGTTTATCACAACTTTACAGTTCAGTTCAATTTTAAATACATAAGTTAAAGGCACATAAAGTAAATAAATATATATTTATATGTATATTTTAATAAACATATAAAGTCTGTAAAAGACCTACTTCTATACTAACTACTTTGCCTTGCATTCACAGGTAATATTTTTCATATTAATATTTAAAAAAAAAAAAAAACAAGTAAGGAAGCCTAATTTCGAGTGGAATCGAACATTAGATACTCAACTGTATGCTTTCATTGTTTGTTTGCGTTTGATGGAAACACGGTGTAATTTATATAAAGCGAGTGCTGCATAAAGTGGGCGTAGCCACACCCATTTTCAAAATTTGTATCAATCATCCAACTAAGCATATGAATATTATTCTTTGTGCAAAATTTCATTCCTTTATGACTTCCAGTTACAAAGATGTCACGTTACAAATTTCCAAAGCGTGTTCCAGAAATATCTTTGCTAAAAAGTAGGCGTGGTCATAAACCGATTTCAATAAATTTTTGCGTGTATATTAACACAAGTTATAAAAGTGTATAAACCAAGTTTCGTCATAACATTTCAATTATTTGTCGAGTTATAGGCTAAGAAATCTCGTATATTCCTTTCTCTAAAAAGAGGCGGTGCCACACCCATTTTCCAAAATTTTTCTACTTTTTGTTTCCGGTCTATTGTGGAACTCATGCCACAAAATTTCAATGAATTACCTTTATATTTGACAAAGATATCGCTTAAAATGTGGTCGTCAACCGATTTTGGCAATTTTTAGTCCAAACATTTGCCAAAGTAAGTATATTACGTACATCAAATTTCATCGATATATCTTCAACGGTTTCTGAGTTAGGACTCATAAAACTTTCAATGTTTGCCCCTTAATAAGTGGCCGTGGCAACGCCCATTTTTCAAAATTTTTGTGTGTTCTGTTTTATGTCCATAGTTGGACTCATGCGACAAAATTTCAGTGATAAGTATATCTTTATATTTGACAGAGATATATCTTAAAATGTTTTTATTAGGTCACTTTATAATACACATATATAAAAGTGGGCGTGGCCGTCAACCGATTTTAACTATTTTCCGTCCAAATGTTTGCCTAATTAAATCACGCGTACCAAATTTCATCGATATATCTTCAATGGTTTCTGAGTTATGACATATAAAACTTTCCATGTTTGACCCTTAATAAGTCGGCGTGGCACCGCCCATTTTCCAAAATTTCATCAAATTTCTTCATAGGGGACTGAGCTCAACACGTGGGTAAAATTTCATCGCTCCAGCTATATTAGTGACTGAGATACCAAATTTCCGATTTTTTCTATATAGGAAAAGTGGGCGTGGTCATGGTCCGATTTCGCCTATTTTCAATACCAACCGTCCCAGTCTCGATACCAACTTGCATTTCAAATTTCATCAAAATATCTCAATTTTTGCGCGAGTTAGAGTGTTTACAGACGGTCGGACGGACGGTCATGGCTCAATCGATTTCTCTTTTCACCCTGATCATTTTGATATATATAAGTCTATATCTATCTCGATTATTTCATTCTGTTACAATCCACCGTTATGTGATTAAAACTATAATACTCTGTGTACTAGTACAGCTGAGTATAAAAATAGTGAAACGGAGTTGCTAGTATGTTTGAAAATACATATTTCCTCTTTTTCTCTTATTTTCGCAAAACCTACCAAAATTCGATCTAGCCTACCAGCCGACCAAATGAAAAAGGTCCTACCCGTTTTGGTCGGAACGGACCACGCCCGGCAACTCTGACCAAAACACCGCGTTGAAATAAAAAAGTTAAATAAAACCTTAACACACAACAACAACAACGAGCAAAAGCAATGAAAAGCAAGCACAAACAAAGTTATTCGTAACTTTTCGCCATTTGGCTGTTCGCCATCCGCTCGCTATGCTGACTAACAACGCTGGCATTCAGCGCATTCCCCTCGCTATCACTTCGTTCTACTGCCAAGCAGTTTAGTTTACTTTGTCGCCGCTGACTACAGAGAAACCTCTCCTAACGGACACCTCTCATAGGCGGACACCTCCCTTGAGCGGACATTTTTTCATGCACCAAGGTTTAGGTTCAATTTTTAGAACAAATTGCACTGAGAGAAAAAAAATATATGGAGGGGTCAAAGAAATTGTTTACCTATTTTGAACACTACTTTCTTTGTTTTGAGTAAATTTTCCTTAAAACGTGTTAAAAGGTTTATAAAATATTGTTGTTACATGCGTTACCATGGTTTCATATACTTGTTTTGAAAAAATTCATACATTAAAATAATGAAAAATTCTTTAAGCGCCATTCCATTCCCAACTTTCCTTGTTTTGAAGACTTGATTTCTTTAATTTTGAGAAATTAAATTCCCATACAAATCCCCATGGCAACGAATTTGTTTGAATGTTTTTTCCACATTTTTGCGAAAATTTACACAAAACAAAGAAAATTTTGTATTGGGACGCGTGTTCAAAATAAGGAAAATTATGTCTTTGATCGAGAGAAAATTTTTTTTGGGTGTGCGTGTCTTGGCCGGACGCGGACAGTTATTTACTATTGAATTGAATTAAAAACTTCTATTAAGCGGACACGAACCTCTCGTCAACGGACACTTTGGTTTTTTTTATAACGAATCACATAAAAACCTCTGTTAGGCGGACACGAACTTCTCTTATGCGGACAAAATATAAGTATGTATAGCAATATAAAAAAAGTTCGTGGAATGTTCGTTAGGTAAAAAGCGCTACGATGAAAGGGGAATTACCAACTAAAATAAATGTCCGCATGACTATTGGAATAGATATAACTACATTCACGGGTTTCCAGTTAGATGTTCTAACTGACCAGAATCTCGAAACCATTGAAGATGATAGTACCGATACTGAAAGTATTACCGCTGAAAGTAGGTAATGCAATCTCCTCGAACGAAATGGCTTTGTCTGCAGTTTCAAATTTGAAAAGATTTTGCACGGAAGACCTTATTGCATTTGCATTGTTGCAGAAATTTTATTTTAAATAAGCAAAAAACCCCTCGTCAATCGACAATTTCGCAATTTTTTAAATAATTTCAAAGATATCCCAACATTTCTAATTCTCAGCAACTTACTAATTGATATGTAATATGTATGTTAATACTTTATGTATATGTATACATATGTACATACATAAATATGTATATGTTTTTATGTATTTAAGTGAAATTTTGAAGACATAAGAATCCTTGTTTTTTTTCAGTGATATATGAATAAATAAATCCTTTAAAATTCAAAAAATTTCTAAAATAGCAACCCACTCCCTTAGGCGGACACCTCTCTTGGGCGGACAAAATTTGCCCAACGGTGAGTGTCCGCCCAAGGGAGGTTTCACTGTATATGTAAATGTATGTAGGTACGTTGCTGTTGCGCCAAAAAGTATGCTTGTGTTTGTATGCTTTTTGCGATGCATAAAACTGCCAACATGCCAAAAAGATTTCGTTATCGTTATTTTTTCGGTTTTGCGCGCTGGTACAAAAATTCGCTTGGCTTTGGCGCTATTCCTGATGCACTCACTACAATGCTTTGCGCATTCTCTTGCATACCTACTTGCATACTTCCTTCCTTGCTCATCGTCAATTTTGTTTTCATGTGTTTTTGGTTTCCTCGTTTTTTTGTTTTTTTTTGTTTTTTGGCAAATGGTATGATAGTGAAATAAAATAAATAGTTATTACATAGTGGCTGCTGCATGGCAAAACGAATTTTTTATTAAAGTACTTGTATACAGAGTGTTGTAAAAAATTTGCGTTATTCCATTGTGCTACAAAGTAGCTTCGCGCGTAAATTCATACATACATATACGATATACATATATGCATAGTTTATATACTTCGTAATTTTTTAGTATATTTAACTGTTCAAGAAAAATTTTGGCGAACGTTAGGAAAAAAAACTTCGATGTCTTACCGCTTACACTCGTGTTTCGTGGTTAGACATGACTTGCTGTACCGGCCAGAATCTGTTCCGTTCCGTTACGTTCCGCTTCGCTGCGACAAATCACATCATCCCACTGCCTATCAATCTCCTTACCACTCTCAATCTGCCGTTCCCTCACTCACTTACTCCACCTATACTACTCTCTCTCTCTCTCTCTCTCCTCCTCTGCCGTTCCCTATAAAAAACATTCCATCGCCATTTGGGTCCACATATCGGTCTTTATCATTTGAATCGGTGCAGATATCTCGCTAACCAATTGAGATATTCACATACATATCATGAACTATATATATATTACTTTAATTCCATACCAATATATTCTAAAATTATTTTGCGTGCGGTCCTCCTGGACCACGTTTTGGCCTCTATCTGCCGAATCAACTTGAAAGTTGGAATGGACTGAACTTTCTATTGAAACTCTGATTTGAATCTTTAATTTGATACTAATATTGCTTTAAAGCATTTCGCGGTCATCTGAGTCCTATGTCTGGGGAAGCTGTTGAGATACCGCAATTAACGACGGTCTATATTCCCTAGCGGGTTCATTTTTTTTAATCGAGTTCTTTATTACATAACAAACATACGTTTCCATAATCTGAGAAATTTTTTTTTTGAGTGAAAGTACGGATTTTCTGAATATATCGACTTCAGCGCCACCTAGCGAGTTAACCTTTTGTAACCGAGTTCTTCATTACATAAGAAACATACGTGCCAAAAACGAATCGAAGCGGATCATGAATATGGATTTGCACATATAGGGACTCTGGCGTTATCAAGCGAGAGAAAATATAACCTATGTCGAGAGGTCTTATCCAAAGAATAGATTTTAAAAATTCGACAAAAATGCGTTCAGTAGTTTTTGAGCCATTTCCTCACACAAAAGCCCCCACAGTTTTAAATATATAGTTAGATATATATAACACTTCAAATATTTAACCACTAACACTAATATTTTCTTTATTTTTTCTCTCTTTTGCAGGTATGGTGAACAAATTTTGAAGCAATCCATTCCAAAATGTAGTCTAATATCCATATGGCTAATACCCGTCCGGCCTCGCAATGACGATTAATAATTTTAATAAGTTAAGTCAAGTAAAGTCAAGTAAATTCCAGTCCAGTCCAGTTCAGTCGGGTCCAGTCCAATCCAATCAAATCAAGTCAAGTCAAGTCAAGTCAAGTCAAGTCAAGTGAAGTCCAGTCCAGTCCAGTTCAGTCTAATCCCATCCAGTCAAGTCAAGTCAAGTCAAATCAAGTCAAGTCAAGTCAAGTCAAGTCAAGTCAAGTCAAGTCAAGTCAAGTCAAGTCAAGTACAGTCCAGTCCAGTTCAGTCTAATCCCATCCAGTCAAGTCAAGTCTAGTCAAGTCAAGTCAAGTGAAGTCAAGTCAAATCAAGCCAAGACCAGTCCAGTCCAGTTCAGTCCAATCCAATCCAGTCAAGTCAAGTCCAGTCCAGTTCAGTTCAGTCCAATCCAGTCCAGTCAAGTCAAGTAAATTCAAGTCAAGTCAAGTCAAGTCAAGTTAAGTTAAACTAATAAGCATCATACGTATACACTTCTGTTTAGATATTTGATTGTGATTGATTTTTTTTTTTAAATTATACTAATAATAATAATAATACAATGGCGCTATTATAACTCTGGCGAGTTTTATGGCCGAGCTTCTCTCCCAATTCGAGGTGTGCTCCTTTTTGTTTTTCCTACTAATTGGGTGGACCTACAGTTTTATGCCGACTCCGAACGGCGAATGCATTTTTTGTGAGAAGCTTTTTCATGGCAGAAATACTCTCGGAGGGTATGCCAACGACTGCCGAGAGGTGACCGCTGCTCTTAAAAACCCAATAATTGGATTTTTACTAATTAGAAAAATTGTTTTGGTGTTTTGCTCGGACCGTGATTTGAACCCGAGAACTCTGGCATAGCAGGCGAGCACTCTACCCACTGCTCTCCTCAAAGATTTAACGAAAGTTATTCACTGACAACTGCGGCGTCTATTGGCTGGTCTTCATACGAATGCCTCATTGAAAGCAGCACCTGAAAATATTTACTACTTACGGTTCTCTCATTGCAAGCTAAACATAATTTTTCAGTTTATGTATATTAAGTTGTTTTTAATATATTTTTAAAACTAGCAAAAACTAAGCTTAAAGCACCAATTTAAAATTGCCATAAATTTTATTTAGATTTACAGTTTTTTGCTTTAAATATTTGTCATCAATAGGGCATGGAATTTCATGTACTAAAAAATAAAAAATATGCGCATAAAAAATGCAACAAAAACTGAGAAATATGCATGAAAAATAAAAAAAAAATGCATTAATTCAAATTTTTCAACTTCAGATAATTCATGTTTATTGAAGTTACAATAGTTAAATAAATTAGGTACAAACGTTTTTTAATTCAATTTTGCTCTTACGTTGTACGTTTATACATATGTATGTTTATATATATATATATATATATATATATATATAGATACATAAATTCAGTCTTGAACATTTCATAATTTGCAAAGGTTAATCCTTATTTTCATATTCTCAAAAAGAAAACTTTGCCGATTCGGTCGAAAAAAGCTCTTATACATAGAAAACGAACGTTCTGCATCCACAGAGGTAATAGGAGCATGTATGAAAACGGCTCTTTGTCGACAGGTATGCAGCGTATCGAAAATCTATATATTAATAGGCTAACATTTTTCCCATACAAACAATTGCCAGGCTGTTTAGCACATTTAACATACTCATATCCACATAAAATTTATATGGATGTGTTCGTATGAGTGAGGAGCAGTGCATAGGCATATAATTTTTTCTATAAATTATTTAATTTCTTTATAATTAATAAATAAAATTTTTAGTTAAGAGAAATAGATATCGTAAACGTGTTTACAAATATCGTAAACACAGTTGAAGAGTCGCTTTAATTTAAAAGCGCTCTCTCTATTTTATATGCATTGGCCCAGTTTACGCTCAGATCAAAATCAACGCGGCCAAATATCTCCTATTGCTTTTCCATTAAAGCGAAAAATGAGAGAGAGGGCGGGAGAGCACTGAGTAATTTTAATTTTGACCAAGGCATATCTAACAGGTAGGCTCGGCGGCGAATTGAAAAACTTCTTTTTTTATTTACAAAGGCAGAGTGTAATGTCAAAATCAAAGCGAATTCACATCATGGCCAATAGGAATGGACGAGCCCCAAGCGAATTCAGATTTTAACCACGGCGAAATATCATTTTGACATTACACTCTACCAATTACACTAACAAAATACATGGGAAATTTCTGAATTCGCCACCGGGACTACCTTCCTAGATCTGCCTTGATTTTGACCATGATTTCCGTGATCAAAAGGGCAAATCAGTGTTGCGGTACAACTCGAATTGTTGAATTGGAAAGTGTTGCTTATCTCCGCGAAAATGAATAATTTTTGTACCAATACAAAGTTGAAAAAAACAAATTGCATGGTCGAATTTCGAGCACCGGCGATACTAATACTAATAATTGATCGTCGTCCGATGGCTGTTATGCATAAATTTCGTTTGTATAAAACTGTCAACTAGCAACTTACAAAAATAGGCAATATAATGCGAAATATGTAATAAAAAAATGCAAACAACGCAAAATATGTAAAAATATGCATATATGACCAAAATATGCAAAAACATTTGAATGGCATTTTTAAGACAATTTCACGATTCGCAAAGATTGTTTATTTATTTGGCTCTACCTAAATCTAAGAAAAACATGTATTTGCATAGATTTCCATGCCCTAGTCATCAATGTTTATTCAACTGAAAGCTATTTTTATTTATAGTTATGTATGTATTAAAGGGCTGCAAAAGTGCTAAAAAAGTTAACTCTGAGCTACAATACAATGCAATGCAGGCCATGCACTCAAATGTTTGAGTAAAATAAATACGAGGCCTCTGAGTGAACACGACAGCAGTGTCCGCTCAACTCGTAGCACTCTCACAAGTAACGATCCACTCTTAGCAGAACACGTGTTGAAATGAACTTCATTGTTTCTGTGTGAATTAATGCTGCGCAGGCAAATTTGTGTGCGAGTGAATGAACTTTATGAGTTAACACTGTTTACTCTGCCGACTGCTATGACTAGACGTGCGTCATTGCGTGCACAAAAGCAGTGGCATACATACATACCCTGTAGGGAAAATCTCTAGTTCCGAACTAGGTCGCTTCTAGTGCATTTTTCGCCACTACTAGTGCGAGCTAAATCTCTTTTGCATGTTATTAACTGGCGAATTTAACACGGCGATGTCCTAGGCGGTGTCAATTGTCACCCTCTGCACTACATTTTCGATAGTTCCGAACTAGTACTAAATTCTACAGTTTTCACTAGTTCGTTTATTGGCACAATTTCGATAGTTCTGAACTAACTACAAGTACCTAAAAATTCTACAGTTTTACATCTGCCGCTTCATGCAAGTGGCGCGATGGCACACTGGCTAACGCGGATGACAATCAATCTGGCGAGCGCGGGTTCGTATCCTGTCGGTGTCGAGGCGGATGATAATTTTTGACTAATATTTTTTTGAAAGAGTTTTTAGTGCTTAGCACGAAATTTTTATTTTAATTCAATTTTTAATTGTTGGGGTAAGTGGAAAAAAATTAAACAACTATTTACAGCGAAGGTTGAGTGTATAGCTATTTCACGAAAAACCATTTTGAATTTTTTTATATGTATGAATGTGTTTTTCACAGACAAAAAATAAAACTTTATAATATAATAATACAATGGCGCTATTATAACTCTGACGAGTTTTATGGCCGAGCTTCTCTCCCAATTCGAGGTGTGCTCCTTTTTGTTTTTCCTACTAATTGGGTGGACCTACAGTTTTATGCCAGCTCCGAACGGCGAATGCATTTTTTGTGAGAAGCTTTTTCATGGCAGAAATACTCTCGGAGGGTATGCCGCCCACTGCCGAGAGGTGACCGCTGCTCTTAAAAAACCCAATAATTGGATTTTTACTAATTAGAAAAATTTGTTTGGCTCGGACCGTGGTTTGAACCCGAGACCTCTGGCATAGCAGGCGAGCACTCTACCCACTGCACCACAGCGGCCATACGTAAATAAAACTTTATGTCTGTGATAAAAAGGTGCTTTTGAAAACATTTATTTCTGCTTTTTGGTGACAAAGAATTTCGATTTGTCAAACAAGGCGTTTTCTGCCGTCATGTGTGGCTAGTCTAAATCACACTTGCATATAAACCGAACTCAATAACAAAAATTGATAGGTACTAAATTTTTTTTTCTACCACCAATTTTTTTTTTGTTATAAATAAAACTAAGTAGAACACGGAAAAAATTAAAATTACTCACTGTCGGAAAAAAATTTTGATATCAATTTTTCAATGGGTGTTTGGATTTTTGTTTCCAATTACCTAATTGCTATTTTAAAACCTTAAAATTTTCGATATCTGGTTTTTCAGTATCTTTTCAGGATAGCAAAAAAATTATTCCTGGGGTTCATTGGCAAACTTTTCTCAGAAATAAGTATTATGAATGTTATGTTTTTTGACCCATTGCAACTTGATAAATATTTGTGCCGTTTTAAATCACATAATACATACATTTTTGAAGTGTAGTTATTCACCCTTGCTAATAAATTGAGTACCATCAAGCGGCAGTACATGTTTGATCTCTGATCTGCGATCGGTTTTTTTTTTTATTAATTATACATTTGTAGATTTTTTCAAAATAAAACTAATATATACATACATGACCCAGCTAGTATCTTTGATAAAAAAATATACAAAGATATTCATGCCCAGATGATTAAAAACGATCAGATTAAAAATAATTTTCTATTTCTGTGTGAGGAAATTCAAATATGTATGTAAAAAGCGTCAAATACTACCTATTCGTCGTGCATTATTTCGCTAACATTCCCGTATAAAACATTTCATTTTCAGCTTGATCAAGATTATTTGCTTAATTTTTGCGCTGAATAAATCCTGAAAACAGTTGTTCTGTATTATTTGAGAGAGGTTTTGGTGAACTAATTTCATTATTGCTTTGATCCTGTTCAGTAATCATTTCTTCTAACCTATTTTTGCAATAGAGTTTTATGTCGATCTTTTTTCGCTTGTATATTGCAGTAATCTCTTGATTGGTGGAAACAAAAACAAAGCAAGTTTGTGAAAAATTGATTAGTTTTTAATTACCGCATCACCTATCAATTTGCTGAGATGAAGTTTAAATGATTTTATACACTCTAACTCATCATTACTATTTCCGTCACACTTTCGTTTTAAGAAGTAAACGTGCACAATCACTAAATTTAAAGTCGGGTACTTATCTCCTTCTAGTTCTTTAGATGATTTTTTTTTTGCAACGAATTACTTACATTCATTATTTTTATAAAAAATCCAAAGTCCGGTTAAAAAATTTAAGCGGTATGTATACGTGGTCAGGCCCGCACAGAGTCGAGTCGGGCCCCTGGGACAGTTCGCGTTTAAGGGCCTCCCTAAAAAATAAACTCAATCTAGCAAAAAATAACAAAAAAATTTATCAATTAAAAAGTAAATATTTCTGAGAAGCTTGGTTCACCGCCTTACCAATCGCGGTACTTTGGAAACTCTAAATCAAAGTCGATTCTCCTCAATTTCAACTCACTTTTCTAGGATTTGCCCATGTATAAAAAAAGGTAAATATTTGATTGGATGCTTATAATTTTAGTTTGGTGATTTGGTTAAGTTAATCAATCTCTGTTTTCACAATATAAATGAAATATTTAAATGTTTGCTAACTTTATACATATACGTATATGCATTTACATACATACATACATATGTATATACATTCATAAATACATAACTATCGGTTAATCATCCACGGCCGGTACAGTACAAGCAAACATACAGGCGGAAAAACCCTGCATTTTTCTTTGTTTGCCTAGCTGAAAAAAAATTAATGCACCCAATGAATGCACCATAACATTGAGTGATTATAACTCGCTGTTCAAGTTTTAAGTGAACAGTTAACGCCTTGCATTCATGTCTGGTTTATGGTGTTATTGCGAGTCGTGTTTATGTATGCGACGAATGAATTGAGTTCGGCGCCAGCGAATAACAATAACACACAACATCGTCTTTCTGTTTGTAGTCTATTTATTCGCACACATCGTCGCCGCTGAACACGAGTTAAGAGAACGATGAATGAATTCTGCTGTGCATTCATAGCGTATGTTAACTCTTGCAACCCTTTAGTATGTATATATTTTTTGGAATATGAACTGTTGCCTTATCTTCTTCTTATATTATAAATGTGAAATGGAAATTGTGTTTAAACTCAATTGGCGAGAAAACCGCTGAACGGATCCTTACGAAACTTTGCACACCTAGGTATTTTCACCCGGTTATTGCTATAGGCATATTTATACCTTTCATGAGAATGAAATGGTATTATAACTTAGTGCCAAAAAATTTTTGTCGAAAGTACCAGAAGGAAGCGTGGGGGACCCACCAAAATATATACCGATATGGTCAGAATCACGAGCTGAGTCGATTAAGCCATGTCCGTCTGTCCGTCTGTCCGTCCGTCTGTGTGAACGCAAACTAGTCCCTCAGTTTTTGAGATATCTGAATGAAATTCGGAATACAGGTATGTTGTTATATGCAGCTGATCATTTGTCGGAACCGGCCGAATCGGACCACTATAACATATAGAAAACAACCGATTATTCAGATATACATGAAATTTTTGGATGTAATTTGTGCATAACTTCCCCATTTATACAGCTAAGGACATGAAACTTTGAAGTAGACGTGCCCATTTTGGCCCAAACAAGGTTACCGAAAATTGTCAAGATCGGACCACTATAACATATAGTTCCACAACATCCGATTATTCAGATATACACATTTTGGTGACTCCTCCATTTTAACAGCTAACGGCCTGAAATTTTGAAGTATTTGTACCCATGTGGACCCAAACGAGATTGCAGAAAATTGTTAAGATCGGACCACTATAACCTATAGCTCCCCTACAACCGATTGTACAGATATACACATTTTGGTGTATAACTCCTCCACTTTAACAGCTAACGGCGTGAAATTTTGAAGTATTTGTACCCATATGGGCCCAAACGGGATTACCGAAAATTGTCAAGATCGGACCACTATAACATATAGCTCCCATACAACCGATTGTTCAGATATGCACATTTTGGTGTATAACTCCTCCATTTTAATAGCTAACGGTGTGAAATTTTGAAGTATTTGTACACATATGGGCCCAAACGGGATTACCGAAAATTGTTAAGATCGGACCACTATAACATATAGCTCCCATACAACCGATTGTTCAGATATGGACATTTTGGTGTATAACTCCTCCATTTTAACAGCTAACGGCGTGAAATTTTGAAGTATTTGTACCCATATGGGCCCAAACAGGGTTACCGAAAATTGTCAAGATCGGACCACTATAACATATAGCTCCCCTACAACCGATTGTTCAGATATGGACATTTTGGTGTATAACTCCTCCATTTTAACAGCTAACGGCGTGAAATTTTGAAGTATTTGTACCCATATGGGCCCAAACGGGATTACCGAAAATTGTCAAGATCGGACCACTATAACATATAGCCCCCATACAACCGATTGTTCAGATATACACATTTTGGTGTATAACTCCTCCATTTAAATAGCCAAGACACCATTTTTTCTAATAAATCTTTCCATAAATAACCCACAGAATTAAAATTATAAATTAAACTTAATCCGGCTATGTACATACATAGGTAACTTTTCATTTCCCCACTCATGAAAGGTATGAAGTCTTCGGTACGGCCGAAGACAGCCACGCTTTTACTTGTTTTAATCTGATTAAAAGTCAGGGATGGGCACCTCCCATACAAAATTTTCCTTTTTTTCGTAATATCTCTTGAAATATTTGTACTAGAATAATGAAAATTTTTGTGAAGGAATAATACAAAAATATATACTCAACGGATAAACAATTTAGTTCTTGGTAAAGCAGGGATGGGCACTTTCCTCCCATATAAACTGAAATTTTCACATCGAATATCTCTTTAAATATTTGTAGTAGGGTACTGAAAACTGGTGTGAGGGCATATGAGATAACTACGTATTAAACGGGAAAAACACTAGGTCTTGGTAAAGCAGGGATGGGCACCTCCCATACAAACTGAAACTTTCACAGCGAATATCTCTGGATATATTTGTAGTAGGGTACTGAAAACTGGTGTGAGGGCATGTGAGATAACTATGTATTAAACGGGTAAAAACGCTAGGTCTTGGTAAAGCAGGGATGGGCACCTGCCATACAAACTGAAATTTTCACATCGAATATCTCTGGAAATATTTGTAGTAGGGTACTGAAAATTGGTGTGAGGGCATGTGAGATAACTATGTATTAAACGGGTAAAAACGCTAGGTCTTGGTAAAGCAGGGATGGGCACCTGCCATACAAACTGAAATTTTCACATCGAATATCTCTGGAAATATTTGTAGTAGGGTACTGAAAATTGGTGTGAGGGCATGTGAGATAACTATGTATTAAACGGGTAAAAACGCTAGGTCTTGGTAAAGCAGGGATGGGCACCTCCCATACAAACTGAAACTTTCACAGCGAATATCTCTGGAAATATGTGTAGTAGGGTACTGAAAACTGGTGTGAGGGCATGTGAGATAACTATGTATTAAACGGGTAAAAACGCTAGGTCTTGGTAAAGCAGGGATGGGCACCTCCCATACAAACTGAAATTTTCACATCGAATATCTCTGGAAATATTTGTGGTAGGGTACTGAAAATTGGTGTGAGGGCATGTGAGAAAACTACATATGTATTAAACGGGTAAAAACGCTAGGTCTTGGTAAAGCAGGGATGGGCACCTCCCATACAAACTGAAACTTTCACAGCGAATATCTGTGGATATATTTGTAGTAGGGTACTGAAAACTGGTGTGAGGGCATGTGAGATAACTATGTATTAAACGGGTAAAACTGCTAGGTCTTGGTAAAGCAGGGATGGGCACCTCCCATACAAACTGAAATTTTCACATCGAATATCTCTGGAAATATTTGTAGTAGGGTACTGAAAATTGGTGTGAGGGCATGTGAGATAACTATGTATTAAACGGGTAAAAACGTTAGGTCTTGGTAAAGCAGGGATGGGCACCTCCCATACAGACTGAAATTTTTACAGCGAAAATCTCTTGAAATATTTATAGTAGGGTACTGAAAATTGGTGTTGGGCATATGAGATAATTACGTACTCAACGGACAAAAAAAAAAAAATAAGAAAACTATCTTTGACGTCAAGAATGATATTTTTCTATGTAACTTTTTTGGACTAACTCAATATGCTGATATTTTTAAAAGCACGTGGTGTGAAAGCCGCGGGTAACCTCTAGTTTACCCATGTAAATAGCGTCAAAGCATCCAAGCCAAAACTGAACTTAAATTCACATTAAAATACAGATTTGTAGTGGAAATTGTTTGTATGTATATTTGAAGAGCGTAAACTTACTTATTGAAATATATTTTTCATATTTCTCTTTTGCAAAAAAAAAAAACACAAACTGTAACAAAACCCTCACTTCGCAAACTTAAAAACTGACAGCATATTTGATTAAATTTTAATATAAAACGGAGTGTCTGTTACCTAAGTGAGTTGAACTGCCCGCATTTTTGCCTTTTCTTTGCTTTTACGCTTATTTTCACACCTAACGCTTCGAATAGTTGCAAGAACAACAAGAACAATACAAGTTAGGATACTCAGTAGATAGGGTTGGTCCCCATACGAAAAAAAAAAAGTTGTAAAAGTCCGCCCCTAAATTTGAAGCTTATGTTGAGAGGGTTAAGGGACACAAAAAAAAATTTGTTTTTGACCCCTCGAAATACCGCGGAAATTGTTTTTTTCTTGTAACTTTGTTATTTTTCATCCGATTTTTAAAATTGATACGTCATTATTTTCGTATTTTGCTGCTCTACACTTCCTTCTAATGCTCTTTTGAGCTCTGAAGTCGTTTTCACATAGTTGGGTAAGCTAAATTATTTGTATGTCCATGAATTATCCTCTTTGTTTTGCCAAATGAAAGTGCTTCAAAATTCATGACAATGTTGCCTTTTAAAGGTTTTACTAAATTAATAAACAAAGAAGTTACGCCACTACGAATATTTAATGTACCTACCAGTGGCGGATTAACAATCTGGTGGGCCCTGGGGCGAAATTTTTTGGGGGGCCCTTTTCCATATAAATATTTTGCGATTAGAATACAGTTTGATCGTTATAAATTTAAATTGCGGTTCATGTAACATAATTGATCATTGGACGTTGTTTTTCTCTGTGCATTAAACGCACTACTCCATAATATTGATGTCATTTTATATTGACATTTTTTGGTTATTGTTATAGTCAGTGTTTAAAAAATTGCAATAACTTTCATTTCGATGCTTACAAACAATACTGTACTAAGTCGACTTAGTACATTTTCC
Organism: Urophora cardui; assembly: GCA_960531455.1. NCBI lineage: Eukaryota > Metazoa > Arthropoda > Insecta > Diptera > Tephritidae > Urophora > Urophora cardui. Next base: position 115,885,491 of record OY482671.1, read on the forward strand.
CGTTTTTGGCGTTTACAAGTATTACGTGTCTTAATTTAGATGCTGTCTAATTTTGGTATCAATCGGACAATCCAATCAAAAGTTATGAGCAAAAGTGTACATATAATACAACTCGAGATTTTTACAGAATAAAAGCTTTGAGAGCTTGCCATGAAAAACCACGCAGCAAATTTTTATTTTTTCTTACGGTTTTATATGAAGCGTACCCTAGCTTTGATATTGTCGAGTTTTACAAGTGAAAATATACTTAGCATATAACTGAAGTTTCATATCTGAGTTTAAACTTTGAGAGCTTCTCCTGCAAAACACAGTTTTCAGACTTAGTACAGTTTTGTTTGGAAGCGTCGATTTCATTTGCTATCACTTAAACTTACTGCTCTGAACAACAAAGCAGTCGTAGTGTTTGTAGTGCCTTTTAAAAATTTTGATTTTGACTTGATTTTGATTTCGTCAGCGCAACAAGTCAAAGTAAGTAAGTAAGGTTTGCTTTTGCACGTTGTATTCAGAAGCAGTCGTGAAATATGAAAATCAAACTTCAGCACACGCAATTACTCATTTTAAAAAGCGACGATAAGTAAAATCAAAAATAATCAACATTTTCACGACTTTTGCTACTTCGACTCAAGTTTTTTAAACACTGGTTATAGTCATTTCGTAAACATGGATAAGTCTAGAAAATATAAGAGTGGAGCTGAAAAGCGCAAATAAAAAAAAAATAAAGACGAACGCGATAGGCAACTGCTTTCTAAAATACCGAAATTAACAAGCCACTTCGCTAATGCGACGACAACTGTAAACGAAGCAAATTGTGACAATCCTGAGTTTTGTGAATCTACTTCTGATACTTTTTCAATTCCATCAACGTGAAAGGAGGTTAATTTCCAACATGTTGACAGCACGATCGAAGGTGTGCAAAATCCAGACGATGTCGAAAGTTCGGTGAATGTATCAAAAATTGATGAAAGTTCCACCAATGTGTTTTCAAATGACCCAGGTTTGTGGCCTATTCAATTCAATCAATCAATCGTTCAAACTTATTGGATTAAGAAGGGTATGCTATCGTTGGTATTTCAATATAAGAGTAAAAAATTAACACAGAATACTCTTATTTAGGTCCCTCGTCGTGTCGCAATATTGATTTGATCGCAAAGAAATCTGGACAAAGAAACTTTTCTGAATATCATTTGCATCGGGTTTTACCAAATGGAACACAGACCGAACGTGATTGGCATTTAGACATTTTATAACGCATTTATTTATGCATGTTTGTCACTAATGTTACAGATGAAAGATCATTTTCAAAATTGAAATTGATAAAAAATTGTTTGCGTAACACTATGGGAGATGATCGTTTGAACAGTCTATCAGTTCTTTCCATTGAAAATAACTTGTTGGATGAATTAAACTTTGATGAAATTATTGATAAGTTCGTAACACTCAAGTGCAGAAAAGTTGTGGTTTAATTTTGTTGGGCAAATATGTAAATAAAAATCTATCATATTTACATATGAATATTTTTTTTCATGGGCCCCCTTGAGTCCGGGGCCCTGGGGCAATGGTCCCAAAATTTGTTCGATAATCCGCCACTGGTACCTACTATTTATCTCATTTAGGGATGGCAAAAATGAAATAACCGATTAACCGCTTTTTAGGTTAATCGAAAGCGTTCGATTATTAATCGCGAATAATTGTGGGGAACTAACCGATTATAACCGTTTTTCGATTACAATTATTCCTTAAAAAAATATATATAATAAACGAAAAAAATTGTCATTTATTAGGAAAAATCGTCAAATCGTCATTGCTTAGAAAAATCGTCAAAATGACGATAAAATCGTTTATTTGGCAACGCTGGCTGGAGGGAACATTTATTGCGGGTTTTTGGATATACTCACAAAACCGTAGGTAACCGAATTCGGACTCGGATGAAAAGGCGGAAATTTTAAACTTCGATTATTTTCGACTTGAGAGGAAAAAGGTTAATCGAAAAAATAATCAAAAGAAAAAAACCGATACATTTTAACCGTTAACCGAAAGAAATTAACCGATTATAATCGTTTTTCCGGTTATTGTTGCCATCCCTAATCTCATTTCTTTTAACCAATTCAGGATATCTAAAGTTGTGAAAGTTCACCCCTAAATTTGAAGCTTATATTGAGAGGATTAAGGGACAAACAAAATTTTTTTTTCTGATCCCGCGAAATTCCGCCGAAATGGTTGTTTTCTTGTAACTTTGTTATTTAACATCCGATTTTTAAAATTGATACGTCATTATTTTCGTATTTCGAAGCTCTATATTCTTCTAATGTCCTTTTGCACTCTGAAGTCAAATAACAAAGTTACAATAAAAAAACTATTTTTTCTTTAATCCTCTCAATATAAGCTTCAAAAGACTATAGCGTAAAAATTAAATTGGGAACAGGTGGCAACCCTTTTTACAAAAATTATAATAAATTACTTATTCACCGCCGCTGTGGTGCAGTGGGTAGAGTGCTCGCCTGCTATGCCAGAGGTCTCGGGTTCAAACCAAGGTCCGAGCAAAACACCAAAACAATTTTTGTAATTAGTAAAAATCCAATTATTAGGGGTTTTAAGAGCAGCGGTCACTTCTCGGCAGTGGGCGGCATACCCTCCGAGAGTATTTCTGCCATGAAAAACCTTCTCACAAAAAATGCATTCGCCGTTCGGAGCCGGCATAAAGCTGTAGGTCCACCCAATTAGTAGGAAAAACAAAAAGGAGCACACCTCGAATTGGGAGAGAAGCTCGGCCATAAAACTCGTCAGAGTTATAATAGCGCCATTGTATTATATTATATTACTTATTCCCACACAGATCACTTTCAAATGACACCTCAAATTTAAAAATCACACAAACTATAGCGTAAAACTGAATTTTTGAACAGGTGGCAACCCTTGTAAAAATTGTAATAAATTACTAATTTCCAGCCCAAGCCCTTTCATGTGGTACCTGAAATTTATAAGTCAAGCAAACTATACAGGACAATTAAATTTTTAAACAGGTGGCAACCCTTTTCGAAAAAATTAAACCTTCCTGCACATCTACAGGCCAAGCCCTTTCAAATGACACCCCATTTTCGAAAATCGGTATAACGGTGTAAAAGTTATGGTGCGTACAAAAAATCGCTTAGCGTAATATATATAAAGATATCTTGAGTTTTTTTTATATTTCATCAAAAATAATCATTATTTTTCATATATATAGTACTCCTATATTCGTAATACCTACGAGTTCCATCAGCCAACATTACAGTACAGACATATAAAAAAAGAAAGAGAAAACCGAGCAATCAAATTTGAAAAATGACATATGAATTCAAAATAAACCGCAGTGACGGCACATAAAAAAATTATAGGGAATTTACATATTTATTATTTGATTCTCGTATTAAAAAATTAAAAAATGTCGAAGCGGTGCTATATTTGTGACAATAAAAGGGATAAAATAAATAAAATATCTTTACATACGTAATAGATAGATAGATAGATTTCTTACATAAATATGTATGTATACATATATACTTTTAAAAATCATATAATAATACAAATAAAATTTTAATTCTAGTATTTTAGCTCTCTGGTATTTTTGGCTTTATAGTCAGCATCGGGTTCGATGCATGCCGTGTACGCCTGACTTTGCACCAGTCCCATCTTGAGATGGGATGACAGTGCCCTGTTAGTATGTGACCGCCAGTCTGCTCCAGGAAAAAAAACACTGCAGCTCCCACCCGTCCACCTTTTATCCGCTGTAAATATGTGGAACATATAGCGATTGGTTCGTAGTCCTTTCTTTCATCCGTCTTGTTATATTATTACTTGTAGTCCCCTGTTGAGGTCGGTTTGGAGAGTAACGTAGTCTGAACTGAGGTCCTCATATGTTGCTGTGTCCAAAAGTTCGTTGTCTAAATTGTCCTGTTATTCAGTTTAGAAATTCGCAGTACTTTTTCTTAGATCACCGTGCTGGCGGCCTTCGAACGTACATACTTTACAAACATAACCCTCAAACGGCAAAATTCTACTTTTTGATATAATGCTCATGGATCCGACTACAGTATTTTAACATGGAACGCTTTCCGCCGCGATTCATAAAAATATGAGTGCATAGAAAATAGATTTTTCTAGAACATTTCCACTAATTTTCATAAAAAAATTCACAAAAGTTTGCATCTCAAAATAAATGTGGCAAATTTCTTATATTAATTATAAACAAATTCAAAAACTAAAATCAAAGGGGTATAATAGCATTGACAGACGGCAGCGATAATCCCGATTACCGCAACACTTAATTCGATTAAAATTTTACCCTGACAGACGGCAAGTATTGCGGATTGACAAAACAGCTGAAGGAAGGTAGGCGCAGCGGCGAATTCAAAAACTTCTTGTTTTATTTCCAAAGGTAGGGTAATGTCAAAATCAAAACGAAATCACACCATGGACAATAGGAATGGGCGATTCCCAAACGAATTCAGATTTCAACCAAGGCGAAATATCGTTTTGACATTACGGATTACCTCCAGTTAATTCTCAAGTTAAGTCCGAATTTGCTAGATATTCCGGATTATCGCTGCCGTCTGTCAATGCTATAAGTCCCCTAGAACACAATTATGCCTTTCAATTTTTTTTTCAAACGCCTCTGAACTCAATTGAATGTATTTGTCACACATATTCACAGCTGACATTAAATGTAATTGAGGCGCATGCCCAGAACTGCACAAAATTTTTGGATGAATTCATACACATTGCATAGATAGAATACTATCAATACAGAAGTACTATATATATGTTATTTTTTGAGTTTTATTTTTTTTTGATCAGAAATAACACTTATTCCTTGAGCGATATTTAATCTTTCAGAAATAATCATTATTGTGCGAGTTTTATTTTTTTGATCAAAAATATCACTCATTCACGAAGTTATATCGATGGGAATTTTTTAGTAATTATGTTCCAGAGCACTTCAGAGAAAATTTGAGTTTTTCGACCTAAGCAAAAAAATAAAACTCAAAGAACAATTTTTATTTCTGAGCGATAAATATATCACTCAAGGAATAAGTGTTATTTTCGATCAAAAAAATAAAACTCAAAAAGTAATGATTATTTTTGATTTTTATGGATATCGCTTAAAATTTTTCGATCATAGTGGATTCGGATAGTGCTCTTTCAGACATGCACACATACAAACTCAATACTCTTCTACGATGTTTGCAAGTATTTGATTTTTTTTCACTCAAAATGTAACGAATAATGATTATTATGGGTCCCTGGAATATAATGTTGAATGTCCCACTATGTATATGATGCCGTTGGGCTGAATGTCGTGTTGATGTCATGTTTCGAATCCGGAGAAGAATAGAAATAATAGAGGAGAGAACACAATAAAAGTAAAGTGAATGTTTGAAAAATATAATAATTTAGTTAAACGTTGCAACTTTTAGGATGGGATGAAGTTACATACATACATACTGTGGCGAATATAATCGGTTCTCCACTTACATCACTAAAATGATTGAACACATCTCTAGGGAAAGTGCCAGAACTAGAAGAAGATACCAGATAATTTCCAGTGTTGCCAGAATTTTCCAGATTGCGTTTGACAGACTATATAAGGCGGCGAGCAGGCGCTCCAGAGTCAGTCGTAATTTAACCGTAGAAGTGTTAACATCAAGTCAAGTAAAACAAGTGTAGACTTTTTAGTCGTGAAATAAAGCAGTGTGAATTAAGAAGTAAATAAAGACTTTTATTTAACAATTCAGCGATACGAACCCTATAGAAATAATCGAGCTATCGACAAATACGTAACAATTGGTGTCAGAATTGGAATTGTTAAATAAATTCCAGGACCAAGGATAACGAAGCAAGGATAACGAATCAAGGATAACGAATCAAGGATAAGGAAACAAGGATAACGAGACAAGGATAACGAAATAAGAATAATGGCAAAGTTAAATGATCTGAAAATCCAAGAACTTAAAAGGGAGTTAGAAAAGAGAAACCTGAGTACCACCGGCAATAAAATTGAACTACAGGCAAGGTTAAGAGTAGCTATGGAAGCATATAACATTAATGTAGATGAGTTTGATTTCAACGATGATGTGGAAGAGGTGCAAAAGGAAGAAACCCAGAAGGAAGAGGCTCCACAGTCAGTAGCAAACGTAGACATGAACTCGATATTGGCTGTGCTGACACAAATGTCGAAAAAAATGGAAGAACAACAGGCACAGATATCGGCAAAAATGGAAGATCAACAGGCACAGATGTCGACAAAAATCGAAGAACAACAGGCACAGATATCGGCAAAAATGGAAGATCAACAGGCACAGATGTCGACAAAAATCGAAGAACAACAGGCACAGATAACGTCAAAAATGGAATTGCAAATGTCAGTACTTTCATCACAGGTGTCCGGCATTGCGGCTCAGTTGGAGGCACAAGAAGAACGCATGTCCTTACAATTCAAGGCACAGGATGCAAAAATTATACAAGTTAAGGAGGTCCTTGAAGAAAGACAAGAAAAATTAGAGGACGATGTAAAAGCATTGAAAGCCCGTCTTCAGGATATTCAACTAAGTCGTCCAGACGCTTCAACTGCTACACAGAAGATAAAACCTCCGTCGTTTGATGGAAGTGGTCCATTTCAAGTATTCAAGCTACAATTTGAGAAAACGGCAGTTGTAAATAATTGGAGTGCGGAGGACAAAGTCGCTGCCCTGTTCGTAGCATTGAAAGGACCTGCAGCAGAAATATTACAGACTGTTAGCGAGGGCGAAAGGAACAGCTATGACGCAATTATGGGTGCCATTGAAAGACGTTATGGTAGCGAGCACAGGAAGCAGATATATCAAATGGAGTTGCAGAATCGCTTCCAGAAACCAAATGAGACGTTACAAGAATTTTCTTCTGAGATTGAGAGGCTAGCTCATTTAGCAAACGCAGGAGCACCTCAAGAATTCATCGAAAGAATGAAAATTCAAAGCTTCATCAATGGAATACGAGATATTGAAACAAAGCGGGCTACCTATGCAAATCCAAAAGGAACTTTTGCTGAAACGGTATCATATGCCTTGATGCAGGAAACAGCATCTCTGTTGAGCAAGCCCACTTACAAGGCTCATCGGGTGGAAGTTGATCCGTCAGACTTGCTAACTAAGATATTGGAGGTGTTGAATGAATTGCAGAAAAAGAGGAATAGTGCTGTGAGATGCTTCAGGTGCAGGAAAACAGGACATATAGCACGTCATTGTAGCAAGGGCTCCAGTAATTTCAGCACTGTGGACGAGCGAAAGCGCAAGGCTGACGGGCATGAGCAGATGTCCAAATCAACAGATCGTCAAAAAGGAATCATACAAGGAAATACTGATGCAATATTGCGAAAACCATGTAACCTCGAACGAAAGAATTCCTCCAGAGCTGAGCGAAAGGAAGTCATTGTAAATGTTCGGCGAATGACAATAACATCTACAGACGAATGGAATGCGGAACAATTAAGGAAGTGTCAGATAGAAGATCCAGATCTGGCACGTGTAATGATTGGTTTGGAGCAAAACGAACGACCATCAAAAGAAGAGATGTCAGCAGAAAGTCCTGTTGCCAAATCATATTGGGCACAGTGGAATAGTTTGCAATTGGTAAATGGTTGCCTACATCGTGTTTGGGAGAGTGAAGATGGTCAAAGTTCTAAAACATTGATAGTTGTTCCAAGGAAAAGAATACCGGATGTGTTAAATGAACTACACAATGGTCCAAGTGGAGGTCATCTTGGAGTAACAAAGACGGTAGAGAAAATCAAGAAGAGGTTTTATTGGGTCGGGTGCCGTCAGACAGTTGTTGAGTGGATTGCGAACTGCGATGTGTGCATAAAGGCTAAGGGTCCCAAATCCAGGAGTCATGGGCTGATGAAACAATACAACTCAGGAGCACCATTTGAGAGAATTGCCATGGATGTAGCTGGGCCATTTCCTACTAGCAAACTTGGAAACAAATATGTACTGGTAGTCATGGATTACTTCAGCAAATGGCCAGAGGTGTACCCGATTCCAAATCAAGAAGCAGAAACTATAGCCGAAGTATTCACCAACAATTGGGTGGCGAGATATGGTGCACCTATAGAGCTACATTCTGACCAAGGAAGGAACTTCGAATCAGTTGTGTTTCAGGAGCTGTGCAAAACACTGGGTATTAGGAAAACCCGAACAACTGCGTTGCATCCACAATCAGACGGCATGGTAGAAAGATTTAACAGAACATTAGAGGAACATTTACGAAAAGTGGTGGACAAGTTCCAGAGAGATTGGGACACTCATATTCCTCTGTTCCTGATGGCATATCGATCGGCCGTACACGATACAACAGGTCAGACTCCTGCAAAAGTAATCTTTGGTAGTGATCTTCGACTGCCAGCTGACTTGAAATTTGGGATAAGTGCTGATGCGGGAATAAATGCCAGACAATCTAACAACGTTCTGGAAGAGGAAATGAGAGAAATACATGAACTTGTAAGACAGCGAACAAAGATCATGAGTGACAAGATGAAGGCCAGATACGACAAGGCAATGAACTCAGAAGGTTTTGTTGAGGGAGATCTAGTTTTGCTATACAACCCGCAGCGAAAGAAAGGTTTGTCCCCGAAATTGCAGTGTACTTGGGAAGGGCCCTACAAAGTGATTAAACGGCTCAACGATGTTGTGTATCGCATACAAACGATTGGAAGACCAAGGAATAAAATGAAAGTGGTTCATCTGGAAAGGCTAGCAGCATTTGGGACAAGTAATGTGTCAGATCGGGACGATCAGACTTAGGTGGAGGGCAGTGTGGCGAATATAATCGGTTCTCCACTTACATCACTAAAATGATTGAACACATCTCTAGGGAAAGTGCCAGAACTAGAAGAAGATACCAGATAATTTCCAGTGTTGCCAGAATTTTCCAGATTGCGTTTGACAGACTATATAAGGCGGCGAGCAGGCGCTCCAGAGTCAGTCGTAATTTAACCGTAGAAGTGTTAACATCAAGTCAAGTAAAACAAGTGTAGACTTTTTAGTCGTGAAATAAAGCAGTGTGAATTAAGAAGTAAATAAAGACTTTTATTTAACAATTCAGCGATACGAACCCTATAGAAATAATCGAGCTATCGACAAATACGTAACAATACATACATACAGGTGAAGCTAATAAAAGCGTGTTAAAAAGGGAAATACAAAAATAAAAAACCATAAATTGTGTTCAATTACCATTTATTCATTAACTTTATTGACGTACATTTCTGTGCCGTTAAATTAAAGTAGCTTAACTCAAAATATGGTGAACGGAGGAAAATCGATTTTTTGTCAAAACTTAAACTATTGGACCAATTCGGATTTTTAAAAGTGAAAACAATGGATTTTTTGGTGTTAGAGAAGGAATAGTTGTGAAAGAGAAATCTTAAATCAAAGTTTATGGCGAAAAAATTAACTTTTATAACTTTAGTGCTTTTATTGAATTCTAGTTAGGATGTTTTAATAAAATGAATTTCATACAATACTAGACTTAAGTGAAGATAAGCTACTTTAACTGATGCAAAATGTTTCTATTTGAGTTAAGATAATTTGTATATTTTAATAACTTTTTAACTATTACTACGATAAGACAGACCGATGAATTTTCCTCCAAAGATTAACACTATAACAATAACTCAATTTCGCACTATCTCGAGTTAGGCTACTTTAATTTGCGGGCACAGATTTGTACATACATATTTTTATATATTTATCTAAGAAATTCATATGTATATGTATATGTACTATCTACATACGTACTAGGGATTCCAATTTTTCCGATTTTTCCGATCCCGGGATTTCAACTTTAATTACACAGGCCGACCAAATTTCGAAAAAAATTTCGAACTCAAATAAAATTGTATTTTTCTAAAGGATTTCGGTGCGCTGATTCTGAATCTGATTGAGTCGGATTTTCGGTAATACGTGTAGGTTTTGAGATATTCATGTCCAAAGAGACGAAAAATGCGATTTTTTGCTATATTCACTGCTCACTCTGTTAAATTACTTAATAATAATAATAATAATACAATGCCGAGCTTCTCTCCCAATTCGAGGTGTGCTCCTTTTTGTTTTTCCTACTATTTGGGTGGACCTACAGTTTTATGCCGGCTCCGAACGGCGAATGCATTTTTTGTGAGAAGCTTTTTCATGGCAGAAATACACTCGGAGGGTATGCCGCCCACTGCCGAGAGGTGACCGCTGCTCTTAAAAAATCCAATGATTGGATTTATACTAATTAGAAAAATTGTTTTGGTGTTTTGCTCGGACCGTGGTTCGAACCCGAGACCTCTGGCATTGCAGGCGAGCACTCTACCCACTGCACCACAGCGGCCACCTGTTAAATTACTTACTTTGATTAAAAGATGATAGCAGCTATTGAAAGAACGATCATTTCTCTTGAAAACAGCGCTTTGCTTTTTCGGGTATCTTATTCAGATATCTACGTTGTCTTCAAAAAAAATGATCGTGCTTTCAATAGATGTAATCAGTTTTTAATGAAAGTGAGTAATTTTAAAAATATTGAGGAGTGAATATGGCCACAAACTGCATTTTTCGCCTCTTTGAACATGAATATCTCAAAAACTACACCGAAATCCTTTTGAAATGTAGAATTTTATTTCTGTTACAAAATTTTTCGACCAGTATTATTTTCCCACATTTGGGGTTGAAAAAAGTTAATACATTTTTAGAGAAACGCTACAAATTTAAAATGCAAAGAAAAAATAGATTTTTATTGCCATTTTTTTATTATTTCGTTAGTAACAAAATTAAATAGGAATGTAAAATCATTCGTATTATTTAATAATACATAAGAGTTACTTTAAAAAGCACAACCAACAACGAAAATTACATACATCTGGTGAACAAAACATTTGCCTTTGCAGTTGGTACTTTTAGGATATTAATAAAAAGGCTTGCAATCATTTGATAATTTCCAATAGAAATTTTTTTAGAATTTAACGACGCACTTTGTTTAAGCGAATATTTCCAAGCTTGCCGAAAAATTCAGAAAATTAATGCAATTTCTGAATAGAGAAATATCGGAGGCAAAATTTTGATATGAATTCCGAGTATGCAGCGGCGTATTTAATTTTAGTACAGTGTTGTAAGACTATCAAGTCTAATTAATTTTTTTTTCCATTTTCTTCCATTATTTAATTTCCATGTGGGAAAATTGCAAAAAAACATTTGAGAACTAAATGACCAAAAATCAGGAAATAGAAATTATTAAATTAAATTTGTCTCAAGCTAAAAGCTTTAAAAATACCTAACGTACGTTTCCTTACAACGCGTACTTCAACACAAAAAAATTTAATTATTAAAAAAAAATCAAAAATTTTGATCCTTACTTTGACTAATGGACTTTTTTATTCTAGCAAAAAGGTCGCACTTTCTTCCGGCTGTCACATTTTCTTGTTCTCTTCCACACAGACCTAACACTTTTTTTAGGGATGTTTGTTCTATTGACATAATATAAAAATGTCGGGCCAGTTTTATATTATGTCAATAGAACGGGCAACATTTTCTGTTCTTAGCACAAGTAAAAGGTTGCATTATTTTTGTTTCATTCATCACATGTAAAATGCAACACTTTAATAGGGCACAGGACACATGTTGATAATGCTGCAATGCAGTGGCGGATCCACGGGGGGTTTTGGGGGTTCAAACCCCCCCTTGTGGTTTATCATAGATCCCAAATTAATGCCTTTATAGATTTTGCGCCCAAATTTCTCAAACTGATCAAGGAAAACTCTATCATTCCAAAAGCAATGGTTGGATGGGTTTAGCTGTCCAAAGGCAAAACTCGACATTTATTTTCATTTATTTTCAGATTAGATTTTATATGCACATATCCACAAGGTGAAACAGGTACAATTGAATCAGTTCATTAAAATAGTTGTCCTTGTAGGCAATAATAACATACAATTACAACTTATAGTTAAATAGAAAATACCCGAAATTTAGAGGAATTAAATCTAATACAATAAGCGCGTACTATATTGTCGACTCTGTCAAACTTTCAATCATGTTTCAATTTTCAAGGCTTTTTGAAAAATTCTTGAAGGACAAGAGCTTCAATAAAGTAAAAATTCTATTAAAAATATAAATATAACCAAAAAGTACTACATACATATATTCTTATTTATTTTGACTTTAAATGCAAGGGTAAGTGAAATTGAAGATCAATTTGCCACCAATACCATACGATACTCATTCGCACGTACCAATGCAAAGCGATTCATGCATAAAATTGAAATGTTTCAAAAAAGGATAAAAAAAGTTTCAACAGAGCTTTTCATCAGATCAAGGTTTTTATAAAATTCTAAAATTTGCAGCCCGGCTCATTTTCAACCATCTTTGCATCTTTGCAGTGGCGGTAGAGTATGAATAGAAATAATAACTAAATGTCAAGCAAAAGAAATGTCAAAATGAATTTTTTAATTTTCGCCGCGAAAAAACAAACGGATTCGAGCTTGAAGAATGATGGGAGGCAACTCGCGAAGTCATCATCTTTTTTTGACTAAACGATTTCCACCTCGCTCGTCAAAAATACCGAATTTTCCCTTCTTATACAATATACGTTCTTTGGTTGCACGTTTGAAAATTTAGAACACGCAGTAGCGACCTCGCGCTTCAAATTATATCATATAATAACTGCTACCCTTCACTAGGTGTCGCGCAGTGGTCAAGTTTATAATAAAGTAGCTTCAGAGCCACCTGAAGGCGTAACACCCGCATATGCCGGCTTTTTTAATTTATGAATTTATTAAATACATGTACGTTATACATGTTACTTAGAACTTCAATTGAAATCTCCTGCACTTTATGTGATGACATACATACATATTGTTAATTTGGAGGGTTTTGTGTTTGGTGTTTTTAAGGTGCGGGAAATGGCGCAACTAGTATATAGAATAATAATAGTAGGTGGTATTAGTCCATATTTTCACCAGCGTCTGCCCTTAAAAAACATCTTCCAAAAAAAAGAAATTTTCAAAATCCCCCCCTTGCCGAAATCCTGGATCCGCGCCTGCTGCAATGTAATAATGCAACATTTTCATTCAGAATAGGAAATGCTATTAGTATATAGATCTGAGACCAATAAAAATTATATAAAATAACTTTTCTTTGCTATAATAGCGGAATATCGATGCCTTACTTTCTCAACCTCGTATCTTAAAAAAATGCGATTTTGAGATTTTCATATCAAACGATTCCTATTTTTCTGTTCTATAACTGCAACAAATTCCTATCTCAATAGATTGTGTCTATAGCAAAAAAAATAGGAATAAATATCTTGGTATCTCAATCAATGCTTTTTTCATAACTGCGTCAAACTCTTATCTTAATATACATGTATATTTAAAGGCGTATTAACCCTAATCACCGAATTTTAAGAAGTTACGTAAAACCGAATGTGAGACTCTGAGGCTCACCTATGGGGAAATTTTGAAACACATTATTTTGGTATTTGTTTTTTACTTTTATTTATTCAGTAATGAATTCAGAAGCATTTTCATCCATTATTATAATGTTTTAGGACAATTTTTTTAGTGTATAAAGATAAAAAAAATAATTGCATAAAATAGGGTATATTAGTGAACTGCAATTTTCGCACATTTTTATAGTTGTTGAATGTCCATTACAAACGTTTTCATTACATCTGTTATAATTTTTTTTTTGTGCACACAATGAGAAAAACTATGAATCAAATGAATATGAATAAATTTTTCTATGATCGCCCCTAATATATATTTTCCGCGATCAAATTTCAAATTTTTAAAACGCGACGTTCGTGGTGAAATTACTTACGCATAAACGCAGCATATCGTTCTTTTCTCTATTTGAACGCATCTTTTCCGTAATTTAGAATCTCAGTAAACAGAAAAATGATAAGATTTTAAAGGTTTTCCAATTGCTGACTTTATCAGTCTCCTTAATTTTATGACATCATATGATATAAAGATCTATGTTGAAATACGACGAATTCACCAAAATCCGGGGGAAGTATTGTGAGTTAATAATGTAAAAACCTCACTGGATAATCCTGGCAAACAACGGATTCAAAATTTAGTTGAATTCTAGAAATGTAAACTTATTACGATAAAGATACTCAAGGTGAGTCTTTGAGGCTCACTTTCGGTTTTTCGTAATTCGGTAATTTTATACGATTGCAAAAAAATGGTTAAAATTAATAAATAGCCCAAGGATCATAATTATTTCATAATTTATGAAAGCAAGTGGAGGAATACCCAAAATTTGAGACAAAAATCTTTTTTGGTTTAGGAATAATTCGCTTTTAAACTTTAAAGTGAGACTGAGAGGCTCACTTTAGAGGATTAGGGTTAATCGTTTTGTCATCCCCCGTCCGTTCGTCTGTAAACACTCTAACTCGCGCAAAAATTGAGATATTTTGATGAAATTTGGAATGCAAGTTGGTATCGAGACTGGGACGGTTGGTATTGAAAATGGGCGAAATTGGACCATGACCACGCCCACTTTTCCCATATAGAAAAAGTCGGAAATTTGGTATCTCAGCCACTAATATAGCTGGAACGATGAAATTTTACCCACGTATTGAGCTCAGGCCCCTATGAAGAAATTTGATGAAATTTTGGAAAATGAGCGGTGCCACGCCCACTTATTAAGTGGCAACTATTGAAAGTTTTACTGTAAAACTTTTACAAGCCCCAACTCGGAAACCGTAGCAGATATATCGATGAAATTTGGTATGCGTGATTTACTTACTTAGGTAAACGTTTGGAGGAAAAATTGTCAAAATCGGTTGACGGCCACGCCCACTTTTATATATGTGTATTGTAAAGTGACCTAATAAAAACATTTTAAGCGATATCTCTGTCAAATATAAAGATATATCATTGAAATTTTGTGGCAGGAGTCCAACTACGGACAAAAAACAAAAAATACAAAAATTTTGGAAAATGGGCGGTGCCACGCCCACTTATTAAGGGGAAAACATTGAAAGTTGTATGAGTCATAACTCAGAAACCGTAGAAGATATAGCGATGAAATTTATTACGCGTGATATACTTACTTAGGCAAATGTTTGGACGAAAAATTGCCTAAATCGGTTGACGACCACGCCCACTTATATATATGTGTATTATAAAGTGACCTGATAAAAACATTTTAAGCGATATCTCTGTCAAATATAAAGATATATCATTGAAATTTTGTGGCAGGAGTCCAACTACGGACATAAAACAAAAAACACAAAAATTTTGGAAAATGGGCGTGGCACCGCCTACTTTTAGAAGCAGGAATATACGAGATTTCTGAGCCTATAACCCCACAAATAATTGAGATGTTATGACGAAAATCAGTTTGTACACTTTAATAACTTGTGGTAATACATGCTCAAAAATTTAGTGAAATCGGTTTATGACCACACCTACTTTTCAACAAAGATATTTCTGGAACACCCTTTAGGAATTTGTAACGTGATATCTTTGTAACTAGAAGTCATAAAGGAATGAAATTTTGCACCATGAATAATATTCACTCGCTTGATATAAATCATACCGTATTTCCCTCAAACGCAAACAAACAATGAAAGCATACAGCTGAGTATCTAACGTTCGATTCCACTCGAACTTAGGCTTCCTTACTTGTTTTTTTTTTATAATATCCTCTACTAAATAAAACATTGAATTTAGGCAAAATATTGTTTTTATTTAATAGTTTTGAAGTATCTTCGTTGTATGCATATAAGTGCAGCAAACGAGTAACTTATAAATCAAGTTTCAAAAATGAAATTATCGTTAATGCAGAAAACTTGTATCTTACAAAATTCGTTTTATTCGTAAACTAACATAGATAAGTATATAATTTTTAATTGTGCACATAGTTATAATTCATGTCTTAATTATTGCATTAAAATTTTTACATAAAAAACGACGGTAAAAAAAATAAACAGTTTTTTTTTGTTTCCTGAAAAGTTTCCTTATTTAAGATACGAGGTTGAGAAAGTAAGGCATCGATATTCTCTCTTTATCTTATCCCGAAAATCCCGGGATAAAATTCTAGCTATCCCGGGATTTTCGGGGTGTCAAAAGGGGCGGGATCCCGGGATTGGAATCCCTAATACGTACATATCGCACGTTTTATTCAATAGGGATTTAACTCAAACATTTTTTTTTTCGGGAAAATGCAAACAAACTTTTATAATTTCCAAGAGTTTACTTCTACGGTTAACTACAAAATCACTTTTATTTCTGCCATTTTTATCTTTTTGAGTATGTTATATGACTAGACTCAAAGGCATGGCCCAGTTATTGAAATATATGGTAAAATCCCAGAAATCGAAAATTTCGAGTTAAATCCCTATTGCATAAAACGTGCGATATGTTTGAATACTTCTAATTGCCGCAATCCTTACAAGACCATGTCACTGGGCACAGCGGTTCGTCTTAAAATATCATCTATGAAAACTCGAACTCTGCTATTAGTCAAATCCATATATATGGGTGGATACTGAGTACTTTGGCAACGCTTACAAACCGATCCGACCGCACAAACCTCACCGTCCACAACGCCTGGCGTACCGGAATCGGCATAACAAGCGCCACCTGCGCCGTCTCCTGCACAAATATTCGCAGACGTTATTCTATACTGAGTATACTTGTATTTATTATGACAGTCCTCCCATTTGATTACCGGCTTATTAACAGTCCTCAGCTCACTCTCAATTACGGTAGAAATTTGGCTTGTCCTACCCCAACCACTCATATCCATCGGACTACCCGCCGTCAAAGGTTTACTGCAGAGTTTTATTGGTGCGACTGTTTCTCCACAGTAAAAGGCTTCACGTACTAATACTACACCAATATCCATATCCGGTTGATGAGGATTCCAAACAAATGTATTAGGATAAAAGAGATGCTGGGCTGTGCGAATTTGTCCTTCATTCGCCTCCATTAAATCACTGACTCCGGCAATAATTTCGACATTTTCCGCCGATTTATTAAACACACAATGCGCCGCTGTTAACACGTGACGCAGACTCACTAGTGAACCCCCACATAGTGACCTACCTCTCGAAACTATCATTTCTACCATATATGGGCGATATCTTATATCGATCTTCTCACCGCCTGTAATGCGAAAACTTGCGTTTGCTTTTATCGACACAAAGCCGAGCAGGAAGCAAAGTAGCAGAAAACCACAGCACGAATTCATTTAGACTGACTATTCTCACGGTTTGTAAAGTACTATTGAGAAATTTAATATTTTTGCGAAATATATTCATGACGTCTAGCGAACTAAGTTTAGGATGGGCAAAAGTGGCTGAGACTTTGTTGGTGAGGTGGCATTTCAAAACAAAGGGAGGTGCAAGAAAATTTGAGCGAAGCGAGTTGTGTCTGCATGATTGAGTATAATGAGAGAAAAATTATTAAGTCATTGACAGTTGAATTTTTTTTGTTGGGGTAAGTGGAAAAAAATTCAAAATGGTTTTTCGTGAAATAGCTATACACTCAACCTTCGCTGTAAATAGTTGTTGAATTTTTTTCCACTTACCCCAACAATTAAAAATTGAATTAAAATAAAAATTTCGTGCTAAGCACTAAAAACTCTTTCAAGTAAAATTGTTAACGTTGTTTGGTATATACATACATAAAATAAATACCAACAACAATGTTCATTGCGAACTGCCTACAACAAAAATTCAGCACGTTTGTGGAGAATATATGCAAAAGCATATACACACTACGTTAATGTTGAAAATGAAAAAGGCAAAAGTGGGGAAAATCCAACAGCTTGCACAGAGTCTCAATGGCCGAGTGTGTTTATCCGTTGGGTAATTGCGGCTGAAGATGGAATGGACTCGGGTTCAATCCCCGGTGCATCCACTTCCGAAAAGAGTGCTGATGATCGAAAATGGTTTTTCGTGAAATAGCTATACACTCAACCTTCGCTGTAAATAGTTGTTGAATTTTTTTCCACTTACCCCAACAATTAAAAATTGAATTAAAATAAAAATTTCGTGCTAAGCACTAAAAACTCTTTCAATTTTTTTTCTTTGCTACTAAAAAATTCGTTTGTATTAACCCTCGCGTCGCACCTTACTATTTGCTACAAAAGCTTTAAATATGTACATAAAAGTAGGTAACATAAATATGGATAAATGCATAGAAGGCATTCATTTTCGATTAGATTTTTACTAATGAATGAATTAATTTTTTACGATGTTTTTGCCTCTTTCCAACACGCTCTACTTACTCGTATTATAGAAACATGTCGAGAACTGTACGTAAGAAAGTTATGGTTAAATTCAATAGGATGTTTAAACTTCCAGCTATAGATAGAATGGATGTGTAGATTAATACCTTAAGTTATGATGGGAATCACTTGCTCTGAAAATACTTTTGAATGAATGGAAGAGAAAAACCGAACGACCTTCGTGATCTGCAAACCGCACACACGTACATAAATGTTGGGACACCTTCTTCGTTTTAATGGGTTAAATTGTTGTATCTCATGAATTTCAATTTAGCAATTTTTTCTGTGGATTTTGTTTAAATTTATTTGAAAATAACTTAACGCTTAAATTGCTTAGGAGATTTATTCTATCTAAGCAGTAAAATGTTCCAAAAACTTACGTAATACGAGTATTATGCATGTTTTAATAGCAAATTTATGTCTCTGGCATCTGGAGATATTCAAAGCTTGTGGCCTTGAAATTATTTTTATACTCAGCTGTACTAGTGCACAGAGTATTATAAGAAGTTTTAATCACATAACGGTGGATTGTAACAGAATGAAATAATCGAGATAGATATAGACTTATATATATCAAAATGATCAGGGTGAAAAGAGAAATCGATTGAGCCATGACCGTCCGTCCGTCCGTCCGTCTGTAAACACTCGACTCACTCGCGCAAAATTTGAGATATTTTGATGAAATTTGGAATGCAAGTTGGTATCGAGACTGGGACGGTTTTATATATGTGTATTATGAAGTGACCTAATAAAAACATTATAAGCGATATCTCTGTCAAATATAAAGATATATCATCGAAATTTTATGGCAGAAGTCCAACTACGGACATAAAACAAAAAACACAAATACGAGATTTCGGAGCCCATAACTCTAAAATAACACAGTCCAACAAATTTACAAAAATTTTACTCAACACGAATAAACGCTATTAATTATGAAAGAGGATGTCTCCCAGACCAACTTTGCCGAACAGAGTACTAGTCCAGAGGGTCTGAGATTTTTTTTAGAAGGGGTTAAAGTTTCATGGTTTTAGCTGGAGGTGAAATTACTTTATCGAAAATATCTTGCAAAAATTACGTCAAATGAAGTTTTGAGCTCTTCTACAGAATTGAATAAGGAATTTCTTTGTGGAAGACGTAAACCTTCTAACGCCCACGAAAATGGCTGTTTTTAACCCTTGTTCGGAAGCACATGTAGAAAATCTCAATTTACAATGCAGATAGAGGGTTAACATGTTATAGAGAATTATTCGCCATAAAATTTCACTAGGGGTCCCCTCAGACAAAATCTTTGTAAAAATAACGCAAAAGACCACTGGATATAATAATCACAAATTACGCCATGAAATATGCAACAACTTTTATATGTATATACATTAGATGCACTTTGGATCCTCCCTCCGGCACCGGAATATGAAAATGAGTTTTTGTAGAGTAAGTAAATTGAAAAAAAAAAGTTCACTTTTGTAAAAACTGAATGGGGCTACTACAAAAACCGCGCGATTTTGAAGAATTTCAAGGCAAGTTTAGATTTATGTATTTATGAAAAGTTATAACTGCACAAAAAAAAAAATTATATCTACCTATACGTAGAGTTAACCGCTAAAGCGAATAACGTATTCAGTTTTTAGTGCACTTCCCTGGGAGGGTAATATCGCGGCCTAAATAGAACATTTTGTTTGTTTTCTCGCGAACATAAAACTTCATGCCCTATATTCTTTCTGACAGCGGACATTTTTTTTATCTGAATCACGCAGGATGCTGCTTAATTTAATGCGATTTTCAAAAACTCATTCTGGTTAAAAATCTATTATAATTTGAATGAGCGCATCAAGTTTAAGTGAAGTAAAATATACCCTAATAGGGCTGACATGGATTAAAATTTCTAAAAAATGTTAAAAATTTTTGCTCTTCAAGGCGGTTTTATGATGGTGGACAACTCCACAAAAGTAAAAAAAAAGGTAGAAAGGTCGAGACCGATAGCGGAAAAAATGTGGACCCGGATGGCCCAAAATATTTTTGGGTAATCTATCTATATATATATAAAAATCAAGCCCATTTCTTTGTCGCCGGCTTTCGCCCAAACGCGTGGAGGGATTTTGACCAAATTTACACACCAGCTTAGTACCTTGCCCTAGATGGTTTATATACATATTTTTTTTCAAATCCGGAAGTCGGTTCCGGCTTTCCCCTGAATATTTTTGGACGATATTGGTATCAAATGAAAGGTATTGAGCAGAGAATTTACATAGAATAGTACTCATTGTGATTCCTAGGTCGGGTCTCCAGATATGGGTCAAAACGTGGACCCGGATGACCCTCGAATGTTTCTGAGCGATATTGGTATCAAATGAAAGGCATTGAGCAGAGAATTTACTTACATAGAATAGTACCCATTGTGATTCCTAGGTCGGGTCTCCAGATATGGGTCAAACGTGGGCCCGGATGATCCTCGAATGTTCCTGAGCGATATTGGTATCAAATGAAAAGTCTTGATGAGGACTTCAGCACAGAACTATTATAATTGTGATGCCTAGGACGGGTCCCCAAATATGGGTCAAAACGTGGACCCGGATGACCCCGGAAAATTCCTCAGTGATATTGGTATCCAATGAAGGGTTTTGGGCAGGGATTTTACAAAGAAATGAACTCATTACGATACCTAGGTCGGGTCCCAAGGTGTGGGTCAACACGCGGACCCGGATAACACCGGGATATTTCTCAGGTATATTAGTACCAAATGAAAAGTGCTGAGCAGGGCCTTTACACAGAGATGAACTGATTATGATTGCTAGGTCTGGTCCCTAAATGTGGGTCAAAACGTGGACCGGGGTGGCCCCGGAAAGTTTCTGAACGATATTGGTGTCAACTGAAAGGCAGGGCTTTTACATAGATATGAACACATTATGATTCTTAGCTCAGGTCCCCAGATGTGGGTGAAAATGTGGATCTGGATGGCCCCGGATAATTTCTCAGCGATATTGTTATTTAATCACGGCGCATGACGATTCCTAGGTTTGATCCCAAGATATGGGTAAATATGTGGACCCGGATAACAATGGGATATATCTTAGGGATATTGGTACCAAATGAAAGGACTGTCACGTAGGGCCGTACCCATTACGATTTCTTGGTCAAGTCTCCAGATACCGTAGCCATTATGGTTCCTAGGTCAAGTTCCCAGATGTGGGTGAATAAGTGGACCCGGATGAGCCCGGGATGCTTCTGAGCAATACTGATATAAAATGAAAGTGTTGACCGTTTCTGCTATATAGAGATATTGTCATAGTGATTCTTCGTCCCGATACCCAATTATGGGTAAAAGAGACGATTCGGATGCCACGGAATGTTTTTAAACAATGATGGTATCAAATGAGAAGTGGAATGCAGGGTATGTTATGCTAAACCCAGTTCCCTAGGGAAAGGGGAAGAGTAATGAGACTGGGAAAGACAAAGGCAAAGGGACGGAAAAGGAGAGGGAGAATATAATAAAAATGGAATGAAGAGGATGGGGAGACAGTAACACAGGGAATTAGAGAAGGAATAAGAGGGGGAAATAAAAAGGAGAAAGACAGAAAAGGAGAGGTAGGAGAGGGCGGTAGAGAAAGGGAAGCGGAAATGTGATGGGAAAGGAAAAAGGAAACGGAAATCAAAGGAAAGATAGAGGGAAAGAGAAAGAGAAAAGTAGAGGGAAAGGCAGTTGGAGACTAATATGAAGAAAAATAAGATAGGATAATGAAGAGGGCAAACTTTTGAAAATATCAATTTTTTCCTTCACTTTTTTGAACTTATCTGAATTGTGCTGAGCACTGCAGCCCGAGGTAATTTCGGTTTCTAGATACTTCCAACATATTTTAAAGTGTGCCGTTTTTCGCTTCAAGTACCTATAATAGGGGGTGGGCCAAAGCAAAGCTTGGCCGGGTACAGCTAGTATTGGCATAAAACTAGGGTTTGAATATTACCTTCACTGGGGAGTGTACCAAAAAACTGAATACGACATTCGCTTTAGCGGTTAACTCTACGTAGAGGTAGATGTACATTTTTTTCCTGTGCAAAATCATATCTTTTTTCATAAATAAATCTAAACTTGCCTTGAAAATCGCGCGGTTTTTGTAGTAGCCCCATTCAGTTTTTGCAAAAGTAAACTTTTTTTTTCAATTTACTTACTCTACAACAACTCATTTTCATATTCCGGTGCCGGAGGGAGGATCCAAAGAACAAAAAGTGCATCTAGTGTATATACATATAAAAGTTGTTGCATTGTTCATGGCGTAATTTGTGATTATTATATCCTGTGGTCTTTTGCGTTATTTGTACAAAGATTTTGTCTGAGGGGACCCCTAGTGAAATTTTATGGCGAATAATTTTCTAGAACATGTTAACCCTCTATCTGCATTGTAAATTGATATTTTCTACATGTGCTTCCAAACAACGGTTAATAACAGCCATTTGCGTGGGCGTTAGGGGGTTAACGTCTTCCACAAAGAAATTCCTTATTAAATTCTGTAGAAGAAGTCCGAGCTCAAAAATTTCATTTGAGGTCATTTTTTATAAGATATTTTCGATAAAGTAATTGCACCTCCAGCTAAAACCATAAAACTTCAACCACCTCTAAAAAAAACTCAGACCCTCTGGACTAGTACTATGTTCGGCAAAGTTGGTCTGGGAGACATCCTCTTTCATAATTAATAGCGTTTGTTCGTGTTGAGAAATCACTGTTGGACAGTGTAATTGATATATTATGACGAAACTTGGTGTATACATTTTTTTATGACTTGTGTTAATAGAGATGCAAAAATTTATTGAAATCGGTTTATGACCAGGGCCCTATTCCACAAAACAACTTATCAACTTTTCACTTTGCACTTTGCAAATTTTTCGTCAATTTGCAAAACTTTGTGTTCCACAGAATTGTAAAATTTGATAAGTTATAAGTTGATTTGAAAAGTGTAATTTGAAAAGTCTTTGCAGTTTTTGTACTCTCTTTTCGATTTCTGTTCCACGTACGTTCTCTTGTGCAAAGTGCAAAGCTACTATTGAAAAGTGTAATTTGCAAAGACTTTGCAAATAAATGCACTCTTTCGTTCCTCAAAAACTGTAAATTCTATGTTTGCAAAGCCGAAATAGATAAGTTTGTCAAAAATTTGCAAGGTAAACGATCGCTTTGCAAATTCACATTTTTATTACTATTTAGTGAAGTTTTTCAAAATGTTAAGACGTGAGTTTTTGTTCGACGTAGTGAAGACCCGGTTATAGGAAGAAATTATAGAGACCGCATTAATTTTTCAGAACTACAAAGCTTTAATTTTAATGAGTGCTTCCGTTTAAACCAAACACAAGTTGATTTCATTTTAAATAAAGTTGGTGAATATGAAAAAAAGCAAATATATGAAGTTCACTTAATGTTTATTTACGAAAATACTATATTATAATAATAATAAACAAAATAGCAAGTGATACCAATAAAATTATTTGCATGTATAGGCAATAAATTTTTTTACTTACGAATGTTCGACTCTTCCATTGCCCAAGCAATTTTGGAATAAATTTTAAACTTTCTTGGTCGATATATAGGACACGACCGATAAATTCTTAAAATTTAAACTTTGAAAAGTTTAAAAGATTTTTAAACTTTTAAGGTTAAATTTTATTCCAAATTAAGATTTATTTTAAGACTTTCAAAAGTTTAAAATGTAAACCTTTTTATACTCAGCTGTACTAGTACACAGAGTATTATAGTTTTAATCACATCAAACAGAATGAAATAATCGAGATAGATATACACTTCTATATATCAAAATGATCAGGGTGAAAAGAGAAATCGATTGAGCCATGTCCGTCCGTCCTTCCGTCCGTCTGTAAACACTCTAACTCCCGCAAAAATTTAGATATTTCGATGAAATTTGGAATGCAAGTTAGTATAGAGACTGGGACGGTTGGTATTGAAAATGGGCGAAATCGGACCATGACCACGCCCACTTTTGCTCTATATAAAAAATTGGAAATTTGGTATCTCAGCTACTAATATAGCTAGAGCGATGAAATTTCACCCACGTATTGAGCTCAGTCCCTTATGAAGAAATTTGGTGAAATTTTTGAAAATGGGCGGTGCCACGCCCACTTATTAAGCGTCAAACATTGAAAGTTTTATATGTCATAACTCAGAAACCATTGAAGATATATCGATGAAATTTGGTACGCGTGATTTACTTACTTAGGCAAACCTTTAGACAGAAAATTGTTAAAATCGGCTGACGGCCACGTCCACTTTTATATATGGGAACTATAGAGTGGCCTAATAAAAACATTTTAAGCCATAACTCTGTCAAATATAAAGATCTATCACTGAAATTTTGTCACATGAGTCCAACTATGGACATAAAACAAAAACCACAAAAATTTTGGAAAATGGGCGTGGCACCGCACTCCTTTTAGAAGTAGGAATATACGAGATTTCTTAGCCTATAACTCGACAAATAATTGATATATAATGACGAAACTTGATGTGTACACTTTTACTACTTGTAGTAATACACGTTCAAAATTTTAGCGAAATCGGTTTGACGACCACGCCCACTTTTATGTATGGGAACTATAGAGTGGCCTAATAAAAACATTTTAAGCGATATATAAAGATAATTCATTGAATTTAAAGATAATTAATTGAAATTTTGTGGCATAAGTTCTACAATAGACCGGAAACAAAAAATATAAAAATTTTGGAAAATGGGCGTGGCACCGCCTCATTTTATACAAAGGAATCTACGAGATTTCGGAGCCCATAACTCGACAAATAATTGAGATATTATGACGAAACTTGGTTTATACACTTTTACAACTTCTGTTAATAGACACGCAACAATTTATTGAAATCGGTTTATGACCACGCCTACTTTTTAATAGATATTTCTGGAACACTCTTTGGGAATGTGTAACGTGACATCTTTGTAACTATAAGTCATAAAGGAATGACATTTTGCACAAAGAATAATATTCATATGCTTGGTTGGATGACTGATAAAAAATTGACTGGGCTTTATTTAAAACTTCCTCCTAGGCTGTCTGCTTATCTAATTTATTAACCTTCAAAATGAAATATAAGCTTCAATATGTTCTAAATACTCACAATAATTTTATAAAAACATACTTACTTTATTGTTTTTGAAAGCAAGCAAATATCTTTTTTTCTTTAATTAGCTTTAGTACGGCTAATTTTTTCTCTATTTTTATTTTTCGGCTCATAACCACACAATGCAAAGTGAAAAGAATCAAAACAAATGCAAAGACGTTTCAATGCTTTGTGGAACACCTTGCACGCTGACTTTTCAATAGAACGCAAAGACTTTGCAGAGAGTGAAAAGTCTTTGCAAAAATATGTTCCGTTAGCAAAGACTTTGCAAAACTAAGCGCAACGCATAGTGAGATTTGCAAAGAATATTGTGGAACAGAAACACTTTTCACTTTGCAATAAAATCGATAGTGCAAAGTGCAAAGTTGATAAGTTTCTTTGTGGAATAGGGCCCAGGCCTATTTTTTAACAAAGATATTTCTGGAACACCCTTAGGGAATTTGTAATGTGACATCTTTGTAACTAGAAGTCATAAAGGAATGTAATTTTGCACAAAGAATAATATTCATATGCTTAGTTGGATGACTGATAAAAATTTTGAAAATGGGCGTGGCTGCGCCCTGTTTATGCAGCACTCGTTTCATATAAAATACACACTATATCGAACAAACGCAAACAAACAATGAGATCATACAGCTGAGTATCTAATGTTCGATTCCACTCGAACTTAGGCTTCCTTACTTGTTATTTTTTTCTGCTCTCCTCATTTATTTAGTTGAACAACAACTTGAAACATTTCATTTATTCAAGGACCGTAACGGTTATGAGTTATATCCAAATATTTGATTTTTAATAATTATTTTCTCAGTTTTATTTTTTGTTCAGAAAATAAAAGTAATTTTTGATTTTTATTTTTCGACCAGAAAATAAAAGTTATTTTTTGAGTTTTATTAATCTCCAGAAAATAAAATTTATTTTTTTAGCTTTATTTTTCGCTTAGAAAATAAAAGTTATTTTTTGATTTTTATTTTTCGATAAGAAAAAAGAGCAAAAAATAAAACTCGAAAATTAACTTATTTTCTGATCGTAAAATAAAACTGAGAAATTAACTTATTTTCTGATCGAAAAATAAAACTCAGAAAATAACTTTCCCTCTTACTGAGGGGAAAATATAACTCAAACAAGTAAGAGCGCGGCTGTTTTAGGTCGTATCGAAGACTTCACACCTTTCATGAATGGCGAAATGAAAAGTTACCTACATATGTATGTATATAGCCTGATTTAGTTTAATCTCAATTCTGTGTGTTATTTACAGAGACCAACTTTAACAGTTAACACTTATTTTCGTTCCATTTCAGTCTGACGGAAACACAAAAATGGTGAGCGGAAAGTGTTTCCCACTGACTGAAACAGAAAACTCTTTCACTCAAAGTGTTTCTCACCGTGGGCAACCTCTCTCAACGATCTTTTTAACACGCTTTTATTAGCTTCACCTGTATGTATGTAACTTCATCCCATCCTAAAAGTTGCAACATTTAACTAAATAATTATATCTTTCAAACATTCACTTTTTTGTGTTCTCTCTATTATTTCTATTCTCCTCCGGATTCGAAACATGCACTCAAAAAAAAAATTTCTCTCGATCAAAGACATAACTTTCCTTATTTTGAACACGCGCCCAATACAAAATTTTCTTTGTTTTGTGTAAATTTTCTCAAAAATGTGGAAAAAACATAAAAAACATTCAAACAAATTCGTTGCCATGGGGATTTGTATGGGAATTTAATTTCTCAAAATTAAAGAAATCAAGTCTTCAAAACAAGGAAAGTTGGGAATGGAATGGCGCTTAACGAATTTTGCATTATTTTAATGTATGAATTTTTTCAAAACAAGTATATGAAACCATGGTAACGCATGTAACAACAATATTTTATAAACCTTTTAACATGTTTTAAGAAAAATTTACTCAAAACAAAGAAAGTAGTGTTCAAAATAGGTAAACAATTTCTTTGACCCCTCCATATATTTTTTTTCTCTCAGTGTGACATCAACAGCCCAACGGCATCATATAGTAGGACATTCAACATTATATTTTATGCTTCATTGCGGCTTTTATGTTACCTTTCTTCAAAATAGCCTCTATGAATTTCAATTCACTCCCGTATACAAGCCAATAAGTAACAAGCTTGCAGGGTACGGAAAAACTCACTCACGAACGCTCAAAAATACATTCTTCTCAAATTAGAAACAAATGTTCAAAGAAGAACGTATAACCACTCAAATAGCGAGCGAACTAACGCACAACAGCCAGCGATCGCTCATAGCGATGGCAATAAACTCAATGCGTAAATTCACTCAAAAATAAAGCTTGAAGCTTTCTGTTTTGGGTTTGTTGTATTTGCAATGAAACCAACCGCATGTACAATGTACATACATACGTATGCAGAGCAAGAACTGGTTTTGTGTTTTGTGTAACAAGCTTTCTGTTTTGTCGTTGCTGTGTTTGCAATAAATACAATCGCATGTACATACACATGCATGCAAAGCAAGAACTGGTTTTGTTTGTAATTCATTTAATAGTAAGTGCTGAATCAACGAAAAGGAACCCTAATTACATTTTTATACAATGTTTTGTAAACGTGAGGTGAAAAAAATTTCTCTAAAAATAAAAAAATAAAAAATAAAAATAAAAATAAAAAAAAAAATAAAAAAAAAAATGCGTCACTCGGGACTCGAACCTGAGCCCCTTGGTCCTTAGGCAGCATACCTCACCATTACGCTACAAACGTATTCGCAGCTTTATTGTCTAAATTCGAATTTATTCAATCAGGTTTCTTTTTTTTTTGTTCTTTTCAAATGCTTCACCTCAACTCCTCTTCACTTTCTGATTGTAAAATATAACAAAACGTTTGGGAAATTTTGTATTTCCAAACTAGTTTGGAAAACCTTGAATAAAAGGGTTTGGAAATTATTGCATAATAAGCTAGTTTACTTCACTGCATATTGGGATTTTTGGTAGAAGTTATAAATACATATGTATGTAGATGTATTTCGGAGAACACCACATCCCATCAGACTTCTTTTTACTTTTATTCTTGCGTCCGCATAAAACATCCTTTAATGAAAAATTTCACTAAAAAGTCAAAAATAAATAATAGCTTAAAAAACTAAAAAACACGCTTTAATCTTAAAAATCGTACTAACAATTGAGAAATAATTTAATTAGAAACAAAATGATGAACGAAAATATAAGTATTTAAGGAAAAGCATGGGGGTGCTCAATGATATTTGAACATGAAAATATTCGATTCGTACAACTAGTACAAAAATATACCTAGTTGCGAAATTAAAGAGTACGATATATGAAATCTCAAAAAAGTCAAAATAAAATTATTAGTAAAAAACACCGATTTTAAATATTTTTTGACATACTGAGCACCCCACGCTTTTCCTTAAATACTTATATTTTCGTTCATCATTTTGTTTCTAATTAAATTATTTCTCAATTTTTAGTACGATTTTTAAGATTAAAGCGTGTTTTTTAGTTTTTTAAGCTATTATTTATTTCTGTTGCCATTTAAGAGTTATTTTTCAACACTCAAAAATATCCCTCAGCAAGTGACGGTTTCAATGAGACTTTTATTTTTTTCCGTCCTTTGATAACAGTTAAAAACAGAGGGATAAAGAAAAGTGTTGCTGAAAAATATGTTTGCATATGTAGATATGCATGTACGTTCGTGCGCATACGCATGTGTACAAATGGAAGAAAATTTGTGTTCGTAGTATGACTGTATTTAAAATAACCAATTTTGTAACTTAGCAGGTAGGTATGGACAAGAATTTTATTTTGAATTATTTAGTTAATACATAATATGTATATGTATTAAAATATGCGTTGATGTTAAATTCGTTACTTACATATTTATGTACATATTAATATAGGTATTTAATTATAAAGGCATGTAGCTGAATTTTTTTACATACTCTGCAGGAAGTTAATAAGTAACTAGAGAACAGAATTTCTGGTTCAGAACTAGCGAAAATGCGTCAAAGAGGCACCAGTTCATTTGCCGTCGGCTTTGCATATTTCTGCAATTCTTATACATGCATACATATGTATGTACTTACATACATATTAACATATCATAGTTAATCTTAGTAGTACCTAGGTACATACCTATGTCCATAACTATTTTATATTATTATTTTTAATACTTAGACTTCGGCTTTATTAAAAGTAACGAATTTATTGTTTTGGTATTAAGATTGTACAGCCTCTCACTTAAAATTAAATAAAAGGCGACTACCTAATCTATAAAAAGAATTCGTTACATGTGTACATATGTATATGCAAAAAAATGTTAAACAAAAGATTCAATAATGTATAATAAACATGGAAAATTGCAATACCTGCTTTCCATTCCACCAGATCGCAGGCATACGCCGTTCGCTTTAGCGGTTAATTCTACGTATGGGCAGTAGGCATATAACTTTTTACAATTTTTGCAAATACGAAAAACGGCACACCATAGTCGAATAGAGCATAAAAAAGTATGAACCCCACTATTTTTTTTTTTTTTTTGTGATATTGCAAAAAAGTTTCCGCGCAAAACGAAATTACTTTTTTTATCAGAACTGCTGAAAAAACCCAAAAGTTTTGTACAGTTTACACGTTTTTCTTCATAATAATAGATATTTATTTAACTAATAATATTCCTATTATTCCAAACGCCTTTTAATGGACCTAAGGGAAGAGCCCCACCCACCCCAAACTAATTTTTCTTCAGAAAATTCTGATTCAATATAATAATAACACAGCTGTGCGCGGAACGTTTTTGAACCGGAATCACCTAAAAAAGTGATATTCATTACTTGTACAATATTTGCCACCATGTGGTGGTATGCCAAATTTTTCGTCAACATTTGTTATATGCCTAGTGGGCAGGTATCATTTTTTTCCTTGTGTAAAATCCTAACTTGTTTCATACATAAATCTAAACATACCTTGAAATTCGGGGAATTTGCACGGTTTTCGGTGTAGCTCCATCCAGTTTTTGGAAAAGTGAAATTTTTTTTTTCAGTTTACTTACTCTAAAACATCCTATTTTCATATTCCGGTGCCGGAGGGAGGATATAAAAAAAACGTATCTAATGTACATATGTAAATGTATGTATATTTCTAATTTGATCTGAAAATATTCAAGCTCTTGCTTATCGTTTACAAATTTCTAACAATGTAACAATATGGCGCATACTGAAGACTGAAGACCGACTTTTGCAAATGTCTATATTGAGTGGATATGTTTCGGTCTATTTGTCTGTTTTGTCTTGCCGTTGGCAAGAATTGCAGACAAGTGAGCAAATTTCCCTGGAGTAATCACACTAGAGTCAAGCATAACAAATGCATAATTTTAAATACATATATGACTAGAATAATATATGTACATACATACATATAAAGGTATGTTGCAGGTGTGTAGAAGATGTAAGGTTAGGCGACAAAACGTCAACTAGGCATTCAATCATAAGTCAGTGGTGTGGAAGATAATAAATGACGTTCTCTGTAGTACTTTTCAATTTTTATTATGTATGTTTCATATTGCCTGCTGCGCGTCGAGCTATATAATACCTAATGTAGCATGCGTACATATCGCACCCTAAATCATAAAGTGGCACAAATCAAAATTCAAAAATTTCCAGGAGAACCAAAAAACCTTTTCTTTTTTATATAATAATTATTTTTCGTTAAAAAGGCTGTGATGGGAAAGATTTTATGGCATTCGCTAGAGATATATTCTATGTACCAATTTATGAAAGAATTCCGATTTCGAAAAATTTTGAGTTGTGTCACTTTATGATTTAGGGTGCGATATGTACATTAAAAAGTTCTAGAAAATTATTCGGCATAAAATTTCAGTAGGAGTCTCTTCAGAAAAAAATCTTTGTAAAATAAACCTAAAAGACCACAGATAGCGAACAACTTATATTCCTCGAAATGTTAAATGTATTTTATTTGCGGTTCTACTGAATCGATCGAAATACTTCTTTTGCCAAAGATTAATTTTTTTTTGACGACGCAAAAAAATTACATTAAGGTGGTATAAACTAAGTACTGGGTGGAAGTGACCGCAATGGCGCACATAGTATATATATATATATAGTAGGAACCCCCCACTCGAGCCAAAGAGATTGGTGTATCAAACTTAAGGATCGGACCATAAATACCAAAGATATGAAAAAAAATTAATTTTGGGGACATCTAGCGGCGTCCAAAATAATAAAAACAAATTTCCAGAAATGGGTGCGTAATAAGTGGTTGTTGTACGTATTTTCTAAAATTTCACAAAATTTCTTTATAAGGGCCTGAGATCATTACGCAGATAAAATTTTGTTACTCGGGTTATATTAGTAACTGCGATATCACATTTTCGATATACATATGCTATACATATCTACTTTCCCATAGGATTAAAAATGAACCCGATTTTCGAAATCAGCGACCGATTTTACATATAGATAGGATAGTGGCGTTCAAAGTATAGAGAACAAATTTCATTTTGTGATCCAGCGTAATCAAAAATGACGCTACGAAATAATCGGGCGACAACCTTAACAACAGAAATACTTACATACACCTCGGACTCCCAAATGAGCTCATAATGAGCGTAATTGCTTCGATTTAGTTCTGCTTACGAACTCTTTTATGAGTCCAAATGTTTGCTGGGTTGCGTCGTAAATTCTAATTCTCGTTCTCCTTTTCCTATACATCTATGAAACCAAAATCCATGAGCCAAGCTAAATAACCTTTTTTTTAATCTTATTAAGTATACTGTGGCTGTTATAGCAAGTTTAATAGACGTCTATTACACGGAAATAATTTTTTACTAGAATCAATGCCGAGACAAGAAAAATTAGACTTGATATTGAACTTGAACTGAATATAATTTCTTAATATCAAGAAAATCCAAGAAAATTGGATTTTAAATAAATAAGTAACAATTTCTTGCTTCAAGTGAAATTGGATTTTAAATAAATAAGAAAAAGTTTTCTTTCTTCAAGCAAAAATGGATTTTAAATAAATAAGAAATAATTTCCTTACAGTAAGTGTTTTTTTCTTGTTTTTAGCAATAAATAATTAAGAAATAATTTTTTTATTGCAAGTAAAACTTTTCTTATACGAGCTTAAGAAAATATGAAAATATTAAATATTAAATTAAGTAAAAAATTTCTAAAAATATTAAAAACGTAAAAAATAAGGAAAATGAAAATTACTCATGAGGGATTAGAAAACCATAATTAGTCAACTAGTACTTATTTTCCTAGGACTTGTTCACTGAAATGACAACATTTCAATTAATATAAATGAAGATGCAAATAGTGAACTCCTTATACCAAATGCTTCACTAACAATCTGAGAATTGCAGAAATATTCAGAAATATGCAAAGTGGATGGCAAATGAAAAAAAATACATGTTACTTTGGAAATGCAAATTCAGCAAGAAATATTTTACTTCACTCAATAAAACGTTTTCTTATTTATTTTGAATTTTTTTTGCTGTAGTTTGCTGATATGTTCAAAGAACTTTGGCGTTCAACTTGAGCAAGAAATATTTTACTTCGCTCAAGAAAACGTTTTATTAGATAGTTATTTTAAATTTTTTTTTTTGCTGTAGTTTGTTGATATGCTCAAAGAACTTAGGCGTTCAACTTCAGCAAGAAATATTTTACTTCGCTCGAGAAAACGTTTTCTTATTTATTTTCAATTTTTTTTTGCTGTAGTTTGTTGTAGGGGTGAGTAATGACACGATTTTTTGGGAGTTGACACATAAGCACTGACTCACTAAAAAGAGTCGACTCACTGAGTTGGCACGATTGTGCTACAACACTTTGTGTTACAGCACGATTGTACTACAGCACATATTACTTTCGTGCTATTGTCAACCAAAAAATGTTACTGTATCAGAGACTGTGTCAGTGAAAGAGTCGCTCCGATGATGAATTGATATTTGTACGAGAATGACATATAAATCAATAATAGAATTGAAGTGATAGGTGTGGGTGGGCAAATATATGGAAAATTAATTAGTTAATATTAATGTCGTTTTTGTTGTTGATTTAGACCTATGTAGCTCTGAGATATAGGGTATTTAGGGATTTTTGAGATGTTCATGAAGTACACATATTGGGCTATCTGATGGATAAATAAAATATACATATGTGTGCCAATATAAACTTAGTTGATAAGATCAATTACAAATTTCAAATGAATGTATCTTTTTATATATGCACGATATACGATAATGGGTTAAAGTCCAAAAGTTGGAAAAAATCATCTAGCTTCTGAATAGCATAACCAAATTTACCAAAATTAAGGGGAAAACCGAAAAAAACCCAAAATATGTGTCCATATAAAAACGGGTTAGTGTCCGAAAGTTAGTACAATTCATGCAGAATATACCTATATACACCAAATTTGCCTAAATCACCTGGAACAAATGAAAAAATGCATAAATAGGTGACCACCCCAATACCAAAAACCACCAAAATACACCAAGTGTCATATAAAGTAAGCATGCACAAGATGACACTTAAATAAGATGCGAAATCGAACGTGCCAGCGGAGTCGACTGTGCTAATGAGTTAACATGCTATAAACGTGCCAGCGGGGTTAAGTGTGCTACTGAGTTATAATTTTATCGTGAGGTGAGCTTGAGCGTGCGGCTCACTGATGGGAGTTGACACGGAGTCATGACTCAGTGCTGAGTTACCCAAGCCTAGTTTGTTGTTCCAATTCATCGAAACACAATTTACTTAAATTCTTCTTGATGTTAGCAAAACGATTTTCTTCATTTAAGAAAATTTATGAAAAGATGTTCTTATTTATTTAAACATTTTTTTTCAACTCTTTTTTCTATAGATTTTGTTAGTGTTCTTGAATAAGAAAAAAAATTGTCTTATTTTTGGAAAACTCAATTTCTTAATTCCAGTAATAAATAAGTCAATTTTCTTATTTCCCAAAAATTTTTCTAAATTGAGTTCAAGAAAGCATTTTTCTTGAATCAAGTATGCAAATTTCTTTCCGTGTATATGTCTAGCTGAAATGTTTTTATTAAGATATTGATAAAACGTAATTGTAAGCATATGGACCAGCACATAATATATATAGACCTTTTACAGAATTACTATATGCTAAAAGAATTCGTATTTAATAACCTAAGTACATGTAATTGGACATACTCGTGTATGTTCCCTTTGCAGTATTTTCATATTTTTTTGTGACTTTTATTATTATTTATTATTACATACATATGTTTTAAAAAATTATTTATAATTGCAATATCTAATTGAAAACAAAAAACCACATCATCAGCCTTTGTTCTTTTGACGACTAACAATAATGTTATATATTCTTGTTAAAATAATTATTAAATGTATTTTTGCGAAAATGTTTGTTGTATTTTAATATAATTTATTCAGAATGTAAATTATTTTCTTTCCTGTATTTGTTTGTAATGTCTTATTATTGATGTCTTCTTGTTTAAAATAAACATTTAGGCTCCTTGAAGAAGGCACAATAATGTGGCGAAACGCGTAGGAGTCATAAAAACAAAACTAAGGCCAAAGAAGCTCAATAAATATTGCAACTATAAACACAAACATTGATGTTGGTTTAACTAAAGAAAATTAAAAAAATATTTTTTGCAAATAATTGGTAACATTGGTTAAAATATGTCAAATGGTAGTAAACACATCCTTTAAACCGCAAATGTTTTCTTCAGTTCTATGCGTAGCAAAGGTTTAAAATTACGCATCTGCATTGTATACACATTTAGTCAATTTTAGCTACCAATTAACTAACATCCATTCACGAATTAGTAGTACAACATGGCAAACAAAAGTGATGCAATTATTACTACGATGCTGCTGAACAAAGTAAAAACTCTTTAATATCCTTATGCTGCACATTTACAAATACGCCTGGATACTCTGGTCGACCACAACGCAGACCTTGCGATATTACCGCGCAAAGCTCACCATTATCATTCACGCCAGGTCCACCGGAATCTCCCTGACAAATGCCCGTTCCGCCAACTCCAGCACACATCTTCGTTTGTGTTATATAAACTTGGGTATTTTCATACTTTTTGGCACAAAGTTTATTATCCAATACTTTCACGGAACCAGTCATCAGGTTATTCGACATTTTCTCTACATTTTCCTGTGTCTTACCCCAACCCCTTATATGGATCATATCGCCCGCCTTCGGAGAACTTGTGCAGAGCCCTATTACACCGACTAACGGCCCAGGAATAAAGGCCCTACGTACTTTAACCACAGCAATATCCTGTTCCCTTGCTTCCGGTTCAAATCCTTTCGGTATAAATACTTGTTTCCCAAAGCTACGTTGATTTACCTCATTCAAATATGTAATGCCGGCTTTAATGGTAATATTGCTTGCTGGAATATTGAGTACGCAATGCGCTGCTGTGACCACATGTTGCATACTAATTAATGAGCCCCCACAAGCTCTTATATTCATTTTCAACAATACCATATAATTAGCTTGACTTATATGAATTGGTGATCCTTGAACAATGCGGAAACTTGCTTCTGAATAGGTGTACACAAAGTTTAGATGGAGCGAAAGAAGCGCAAAAATCCAGCGCGAATTCATTTCGTGACTTTTATGACTTTCCTGGAAATATAATGGAGAAATTATCAGCTTGTACCACTATTTATACGGAGAATACAAAGCTGCTAAATATGCAATACAGAGCGTTTGCAAACAAATTGTTTGCAAAAAATTGTTTGCAATAGTTCTCCAAAGTCATCAAGACAGTATGTTGTTTAATCAGTAACACGAAGAGAGACGTTAAGCTCGTGCAAAGTTAGAGATATCAACAAGTGTTTTCTAAACAACAGCAAAGTAATGGCATGCAGCGTTGCCATTCTAGCTTTTTTCAAGCTAGATTTAGCATCTTTTTTTGTCTTTTAGCTGCAAAAATTCTGATTTAGCTTTGGCTTTTTTTAGCTTTTTTATTTGCTAAAACTCCCCAAAAAATGAGCGCTGCTCACTGCTCATATACATACATACAGTTATCATAGTTACCATTATTTGATTTTAAAACATTTTTTTTTAACATTTCGTTATTTTTATTGACACTGAAGTACAAATTTACATATTGTATATGAAAATAAATAACTTATGCATGCTCCACTAAACACGTCGGTTCTTCAGATCAGTTGACTTCTTGTTCCTCTTCAACAGCTATCAAATTTGTTTACTTCTGCATATTCTATACATGCATTCGTGTTTACAATTCATCAAATTCTTCATTCTCTGAGTTTATGCATCATTCGCCCGTGAGTTGAATGTCAAATTATTTCGTCTTCCTTTCAGGTTTGACATCTCGGTCACGAGAGTTCACGCTCACGGCGTGTATGTGTGTATGTATCTTGAACCGACCTGCCAAATTGACCATGAATTTATGTGTGTTTTGAAAACACATAAGGCGAGTTCACCTCGCTGTGATCCAGATCCGCATAAAAATTTTGCATGCAAATGGAACAATAATTTTGTGATCCTGATGTTTATCAGGGTCCATTTCGGGTCCGTATAGATTGTAATAGATTTTTTTTGATCCAGATAAACATCAGGATTAAAAAATTGTTGTTGCAGTTGCTTGCAAATTTTTTGTCCGGATCACTGCCACGGGAAATCACCTATTAATAAAGCACTAAAATACGCAGTAGTACTTGGGATCATCGTTTTATTGATCCGGGAGTACTTGTCAACAGATACTCTAATACTCCCTATACTTCGTGTATAAGCATACAATTTTGTATACTCGCTTTTAACATTGTATGTCCTAGGAGGGGAAGTAATAGACCCAAACAGAATAAAACAAAACTGACAAAATTTTGATATTGCTCGGAAAGGATATCAAATAGAGTACTCTTCTGCTCTCGCTTGGGGAGATTTCGCTCCAAGTTCTACTGGGTAATTTCGTAATTTTTTTTAGCTTCTTTTTTTAGCTTTAAATTTTTTTTTTTTTTTTGATGTGTGAAACAATTTTTTTTTTTCATTTTCTACCTTTTTTTTTTGAGAATCTAGCTGGAACTCTGGAAAAGTTCTGGCAACACTGAATAGCATGTGTCCACATAACGTGTTTCGCTCTCCTTATCTGCATTCGCTATTTCAATCGTCGTTCGGCTTCGAATCCAGTACCGAAGCCCGTTAATTTCCAAACAAAATTCTGAGAGCGAATAACGAATGAAACACGTCATTCGTTCTCAATACACTCGCCAAACCCGATAATATCGATGCCCTCACTAATTTTGTATCGCAACTCTGTGGAAATCTCATACAGACCAAAACGAAAACGCAAAAATAAGCAAACATACAAACATTTAACCCTAATCACCGAATTTTAAAAAGTTACGTAAAACCGAATGTGAGACTCTGAGGCTCACCTATGGGGAAATTTTGAAACACATTATTTTTGTATTTGTTTTTTACTTTTATTTATGCAGTAATGAATGCAGAAGCATTTTTATACATTCTTATAACGGTTTATGACAATTTTTTTAGTGTATAAAGATAAAAAAGGTAATTGAATAAAATAGGGTATATTAGTGAACTGCAATTTTCACACATTTTTATAGTTGTTGAATGTCCATTACAAACGTTTTTATTACATTTGTTATAATTTTTTTTTTGTGCACGCAATGAGAAAAACTATGAATCAAATGAATATGAATAAATTTTTCATATGATCGCCCCTAATATATATTTTCCGCGATCAAATTTCAAATTTTTAAAACGCGACGTTCGTGGTGAAATTACTTACGCATAAACGCAGCAGATCGTTCTTTTCTCTATTTGAACGCATCTTTTCCGTAATTTAGAATCTCAGTAAACAGAAAAATGATAAGATTTTAAAGGTTTTCCAATTGCTGACTTTATCAGTCTCCTTAATTTTATGACATCATCTATTATATAAAAATGAATGTGTGTGTGTGTGTGTGTGTGTGTGTGCAGACTTGTTAAATTCCGATTAAAATTAATAATGATTAATTTTTTTGGATTTTTTAATTTTAATGATTATTTTAATTGTCTTACATTAAGCGGGCAATTAATAATCGATTAAATTAAAAAAATTGTAAAAAAAATCATGATTACTAACCATTAAAAAAATAATCGGAAATAATCATATAATCACATAATTTTTTTTAATCGCATGATTATTTTTAATTGCCCAATTATTTTTAATTGTTTGATTATTTTTAATTGCCAAAATTTTTTTAATTGTATGATTATTTTTAATTGCTCGATTATTTTCAATTGTGCGATTATTTTCTTTAATATGATTATTTTAAATTATTTTTGAAAATAGGTATGTACATATATACATGTATGTGTGTTTGTATGTGTGCATGAATGTGTGTATGTATGTATGCATGTGCACATGTATGTATGTGTATACATATATATATATTTTTTTTTTTTAACGAGGAGGAAGCATCGAAAGCCTTTACCCTTTCAGTGCGGGACTCTAACCGCACTAAACGTTCTACTGTCATCGTACCGAACGCCCCGGTACTGCCGTCAGGCTACCATCGGGTGGTGGGTTGAGCACCAGGCTCGAAAGTCCGTAATGGTCGCGTTATTGCCCTCAGTATGCCTTAAAAGGCTTCACCCATTTATTTTTTACAAAAGTGGTCACTGTTACGTGGTCTGCGGAGGCCAAAGCTCCGTACCACGCGCAATGACGGATACAGGAGGCCGAGCTCCTGTACTTACGTATCCGTTCCACTTGAGGTGCCTATGATTAGAGGGATACAATTAGTGCTAATTTAGTCGCCACTGCTTCGCTGTATTCTCTCTAGGCTTCTTAGTGCTTTCATGGTGTGTGCTATTACATCACTCGCTGCAGTCCATTTTGGCTTGCTTTCTAGCATATGCTTCACGAACGACTCAGGTGTATAGTCTCCTCCAAATATTCTACGGAACTTGTTTCTATATTCGTAAAATCTTGCACACTCAAAGAATACGTGGTATGCATCGTCTATTGCTTGCCTCTCGCAGTGATCGCACGTTAGGTTCGACTCGTGCTTAAAGCGAAAGAGATGGGCCTTGAAACAACCGTGTAGAGATAGGAACTGTGTCAGCAGTATAGACTGGCAATTACTAGTGCGGCCTCATCCGAGACGGGTTTAAACGCACAGCATACTCTCAGCACATGTATGTATGCACGTGCATATGTATGTATGAATATATGTATGTATGTTTTGTTCACAAACAAATTTGAAAAGAAACAAAAAATTAAAAATAATTAATCGATTAATTAATTAATCATGCAATTAAAAAAATCATAGATAATTTGAAATAATCATATAATTGTATTAATCATGCAATTAAAAAAAATCAAAAATAATTGAAAATAATCAAGTAATTGCGTTAATCATGCAATTAAAAATAATTGAAAATAATCTAAATAATTGTGCAATTAAAAATAATTAATCGATTAATTATTTTTTTTATATAATTTAATTAACTTTTAATCATTAAAAAGGTGAAAATAATCGTAATTAATCATTAAATAGTTACAACAACAAAACATGCTTTAATTAATAATCATTAAAATTTTTAATCATTAAATAACAGGTCTGTGTGTGTGTGTGTCCTTTATGGACTCCCAAAGTAATCAACCGATCTTTTTGAAATTTTCACAGTAGATTCACGTGGTACTAGCGCACATAATAGGGTATATAGAATTTCGAAAAAGTGGGAACTTCCCGGAATATAGGCCCAAATGTGGACCCAGAGTGACCCAGCAAGTGTTTGAGCAATATGGGTATCAAACGAAAGGTGCTGAGCAGGCCTTCAACATAGAGTTATTTTCATTGTGATGCCTAGGCCGGGTGCCCAAGTATGGGTCAAAATGTGGACCCGGATGACACTCGAATGCTTCTAGGCGATATTGGTATCAAATGAAAGGTGTCGAGCAGGGCTTCAACATACAGACAGTTTCATTGTTATTTTTTGAGTCGGTTTCCCAGAAATGGTTCAAGTAGTGAGCTCGGATGGTGGTGGGTGGTCCCCATAAAGGTAAAGGTAAAGGTAAAGGTAAATGTAAAGGTAAAGGTAAAGGTAAAGGTAAAGGTAAAGGTAAAGGTAAAGGTAAAGGTAAAGGTAAAGGTAAAGGTAAATGTAAAGGTAAAGGTAAAGGTAAAGGTAAAGGTAAAGGTAAAGGTAAAGGTAAAGGTAAAGGTAAAGGTAAAGGTAAAGGTAAAGGGAGAGACCCATTATAACATAAAAGCTTTTGTTTGTCGCTGCGAAGCTGGACGGGTATTTGCTAGTATGATATAAAGATCTATGGTTAAATACGACGAATTCACCAAAATCCGGGATACGATAAAATACTCAAGGTGAGTCTTTGAGGCTCACTTTCGGTTTTTCGTTACAATTTTATACCATTGCAAAAAAAAGGTTAAAATTAATAAATAGCCCAAGGATCATAATTATTTCATAATTTATGAACGCAAGTGGAGGAATACCCAAAATTTGAGACAAAAAACTTTTTTGGTTTAGGAATAATTCGCTTTTAAACTTTAAAGTGAGACTGAGAGGCTCACTTTAGAGGATTAGGGTTAAGAAGAACCAGAATGAGAAATATCAAAGTGAAC
Source organism: Urophora cardui (assembly GCA_960531455.1). Classification (NCBI taxonomy): domain Eukaryota; kingdom Metazoa; phylum Arthropoda; class Insecta; order Diptera; family Tephritidae; genus Urophora; species Urophora cardui. The sequence continues at coordinate 115,926,543 of OY482671.1, forward strand.
AACAATCAGCTACGTGGAGACGTGTTATTTTGCGAGAAGTTTCGCTACAATATACTGATATACTGTACGAAAGGGAGGCAAAATCCCACGGGTGTGGTTAAATTTTTGTTTTGAAAACAAAAAAAAAAAAAAAAAACAAAAAAACACAAAAGAAAGAAGGAAACAGAAAAATGTTGATACTATTTCGCGTTCAATAAGTGCCACATAAGTTAATTACCTTGCGATGCCATTCACGTTCATAAAATTTATAAAATAGGCGTCAGAAATGGCATAAACGCAAAGCAAATGTGAGTAGCAGTGGTTTGATATTTTTATACAAAAGCTATTTGCCTGTAAACTACATTGAAATACGAGTAATAAATACATTCATATGTATATACATATTTGTGTTCGAAAGATTAGCATTTCATTGGTTAATCCACTACACTGCATATCTATCCTAGATACCTATGTAGTAAATATATAAATTCATAGATGCTGTTTCGAAAAAGGGGAAGTATAAAATTATCACTAGAGTTATAATGTTAAATCTGGCCTTGAATTGAATTTCAGGTTGAGTCCGGAGGAGAATACAAAATATTCTAAAGCAAGCAGTTAAGCCAAAGAAGGTCGCACAATGAGGGAACAGGAGAGCACAGGCGAAGGTGAAGCTACAAACTTGCAGTTGGAAACCGGATGGAGAGAGGATAAAGAGAATTGTGTCAGGGGACGGAAAATGCAAAAAAAAAAAAATAAATATTTTTTGGTTTTACTGGTCATAAATAAAGAAAAAAATAAAGAAAAAAAAGTCATAAAAAAGTACAATAAATCTCTTTTATGACTCTTATTCAGGCTCGTATAATGTATGAAATTAGGCTCATATCGAGCGACCACATACATTCGCGGCGACAAACCTAATTCCCCATATATTTCTATATGTATCTATCTCTATCTCTATCTCTATCTCTATCTCTATCTCTATCTCTATCTCTATCTCTATCTCTATCTCTATCTCTATCTCTATCTCTATCTCTATCTCTATCTCTATCTCTATCTCTATCTCTATCTCTATCTCTATCTCTATCTCTATCTCTATCTCTATCTCTATCTCTATCTCTATCTCTATATCTATATCTATATCTATATCTATATCTATATCTATAGATGCTGTTTCGAAAAAGGGGAAGTATAAAATTATCACTAGAGTTATAATGTTAAATCTGGCCTTGAATTGAATTTCAGGTTGAGTCCGGAGGAGAATACAAAATATTCTAAAGCAAGCAGTTAAGCCAAAGAAGGTCGCACAATGAGGGAACAGGAGAGCACAGGCGAAGGTGAAGCTACAAACTTGCAGTTGGAAACCGGATGGAGAGAGGATAAAGAGAATTGTGTCAGGGGACGGAAAATGCAAAAAAAAAAAAATAAATATTTTTTGGTTTTACTGGTCATAAATAAAGAAAAAAATAAAGAAAAAAAAGTCATAAAAAAGTACAATAAATCTCTTTTATGACTCTTATTCAGGCTCGTATAATGTATGAAATTAGGCTCATATCGAGCGACCACATACATTCGCGGCGACAAACCTAATTCCCCATATATTTCTATATGTATCTATCTCTATCTCTATCTCTATCTCTATCTCTATCTCTATCTCTATCTCTATCTCTATCTCTATCTCTATCTCTATCTCTATCTCTATCTCTATCTCTATCTCTATCTCTATCTCTATCTCTATCTCTATCTCTATCTCTATCTCTATCTCTATCTCTATCTCTATCTCTATCTCTATCTCTATCTCTATCTCTATCTCTATCTCTATCTCTATATCTATATCTATATCTATATCTATATCTATATCTATATCTATATCTATATCTATATCTATATCTATATCTATATCTATATCTATATCTATATCTATATCTATATCTATATCTATATCTATATCTATATTTATATCTATATCTATATCTATATTTATATCTATATCTATATCTATATCTATATCTATATCTATATCTATATCTATATCTATATCTATATCTATATCTATATCTATATCTATATCTATATCTATATCTATATCTATATCTATATCTATATTTATATCTATATCTATATCTATATCTATATCTATATCTATATCTATATCTATATCTATATCTATATCTATATCTATATCTATATCTATATCTATATCTATATCTATATCTATATCTATATCTATATCTATATCTATATCTATATCTATATCTATATCTATATCTATATCTATATCTATATCTATATCTATATCTATATCTATATCTATATCTATATCTATATCTATCTCTATCCCTAGCCCTGTCCCTATTGCTCTATACCCATCCCTACCTTCCAATTTTTGTATACTTTTAATGAAAATGAAATGGTATTATAACTTTCTGCCGAAACTCAAAGTAACAGAAGTAGGCGTGACAGACCCACCAATATATATATATCGATATGATCAGAATTATGGGATGTGTCATTTAAGCCAGTCCGTCCGTCTGTGTGAACGCAAACTATTCCCTGAGTTTTTGTGATATTTGATTGCAATTTGGTATACGGGTGAGTTCTGATGTTTAATTGATCATTTGTCGGAATCGGACCACTATATCCATAGTAAACAACCGATTGTTCAGATATAGCTGTTTTCATGTATAACTTCTCAAGGTCATAGCGATTTACTTATGTATATATATATAGATAAAACGCAATTATAAGTATATACAGGCCCGACGAGAGGGGGGGGGGATGAGGGGTCAATTGCCCCGGGCCCGGGCTTTAGAGGGCCCGGGAATCTCAAAATGATATCCAAGTTTTTGCTTACAGAAAATAAACGAACAACACCTTTAATCACCTTTCGTAGATAGCAATCATTTTAAATTTCAACAAATTTTATAAATCTCTTAAAGTGTCTGCACCCCACTTAAGGAATTGTTGGTTTTTGGCGTCGACTTTGCAGCATAAATTTGAATTCGTTTTCTGTTGCAACAGAAAAATTCGGTATGATGCAAATTCTTATACAGCGATATGGGTATATCCTGGGCGTTTCGGACGGTATGTTCGCACGATTTTTTGAACTTTTGAGGCAGAAATATCGCGAAATATTGTATCGTTTTATGATAAAAGGAAAGATTTAGGCCACAGCTAATGATTAAAGTATGTTAGCGACAGAAATTTAGTTTAATGCCTCTGTTTTAGCCACTTAAACTGCGTTCCGGACGCTACAAAAACACGTCCACTTTTTTTTTTTTTTGAGTGGCTAAAACAGAAGCCTGGCATAGCAGGCGAGCACTCTACCCACTGCACCACAGCGGCCATGTATAGATAAATTAAAGTTCGTAACTATATATTCATTGAATTTTGATTTTGAGAATTTGTTCATTTAGTATGGGGGCCCTTAGTTATTTTGACCCCGGGCCCGGATTTTCTCTCGGCGGCCCTGAGCATATACACCAGCATATAATATACATATGTATATAGAACTTTTACAGAAATACTATATGCTAGAAAAATATATATATCTTCCCTTTGCTTTATTTTTAATATTTTATAAATAATGTTTTCTTGTTAAAAATAAACAATTAGACTCCCTGAAGAAGGCACAATGATGTGTCGAAAGGTGTAGGAGGCATAAAAAAAACTAAGGTTTTTGTTTTCAATTCACCGGCCAAAGAAGCTGAATAAATATTGCAACTACATACACAAACCTTGATATTGGTCTAACTAAACAAAATTAAAACAAGTAAGGAAGCCTAAGTTCGAGTGGAATCGAACATTAGATACTCAGCTGTATGTTTTCATTGTTTGTTTGCGTTTGATGGATTTTATATAAAGCGAGTGCTGCATAAAGTGGGCGTAGCCACGCCCATTTTCAAAATTTGTATCAGTCATCCAACTAAACATATGAATATTATTCTTTGTGCAAAATTTCATTCCTTTATGACTTCCAGTTACAAAGATGTCACGTTACAAATTTCCAAAGCGTGTTCCAGAAATATCTTTGCTAAAAAGTAGGCGTGGTCATAAACCGATTTCAATAAATTTTTGCGTGTCTATTAATACAAGTTATAAAAGTGTATAAACCAAGTTTCATCATAATATCTCAATTATTTGTCGAGTTATGGGCTCCGAAATCTCGTAGATTCCTTTGTCTAAAAGGAGGCGGTGCCACGCCCATTTTCCAAAATTTTTTGTTTCCGGTCTATTGTAGAAATCATACCACAAAATTTCAATGAATTATCTTTACATTTGACAAAGATATCGCTTAAAATGTTTTTATTAGGTCACTTTATAAGAGCCATATATAAAAGTGGGCGTGGCCGTCAACCGATTTTAACAATTTTTCGTCCAAACATTTGCCTAAGTAAGTATATCACGCGTACCAAATTTCATCGATATATCTTCAATGATTTCTGAGTTATGGCTTATAAAATCCTCAATGTTTGACCCTTAATAAGTGGGCGTGGCACCGCCCATTTTCCAAAATTTCATCAAATTTCTTCCTAGGGGCCTGAGCTCAACACGTGGGTAAAATTTTATCGCTCTAGCTATATTAGTGGCTGAGATACCAAATTTCCGATTTTTTCTATATAGGAAAAGTGGGCGTGGTCATGGTCCGATTTCGCCCATTTTCAATACCAACCGTCCCAGTCTCGATACCAACTTGCATTCCAAATTTCATCAAAATATCTCAATTTTTGCGCGAGTTAGAGTGTTTACAGGCGGACAGACGGACAGACGGACGGACAGACGGATGGACGGACGGACGGACATGGCTCAATCGATTTCTCTTTTCACCCTGATCATTTTGATATATATAAGTCTATATCTATCTCGATTATTTCATTCTGTTACAATCCACCGTTATGTGATTAAAACTATAATGCTCTGTGTACTAGTACAGCTGAGTATAAAAAATATTTTTTGAAATGAATTAGTAACATTGGTTAAAATATATCAAACGGTAGTAAACACATCCTTTAAACCGCAAATATTTTCTTCTGTTCTATGCGTAGCAAAGGTTTAAAATTACGCATCTGCATTTCACACACACACTTTGCCAATGTTACTAATTAATATCCATTAATTAATTAGTAGTGCAACAGGGCAAGCAAAATTCATCGGTGGTGGCATACATGTTTAGGAACTCTGTAACACTTCTATGCGTCACATTTACAAATACGCATGGATACTCTGGTCGACCACAACCAAGACCTTGCGATATTACCGCACAAAGCTCACCAGCATCATTCATGCCAGGTCCACCGGAATCTCCATGACAAATGCCCGTTCCGCCAACTCCAGCACACATCTTCTTTTCCGTTATAAGAATTTGAGTATCTTTATATTTTTCGGCACAAAGTTTATTATCCAATACTTTCACAGAACCAGACATCAGGTTATTCGAAAGCGTGTTTGCATTTTCCAGTGTCTTACCCCAACCCCTTATATGGATCATATCACCCGCCTTCGGAGAACTTGTGCAGAGTGGTATTTTATCGACTAGCGGCCCAGGGATAAAGGCCGTAAGTACTCTGACAACAGCAATATCCATATCCCACTGCATGTTAAATCCTCCCGGTAAAATAACCTGTAGTGCAATACTACATTGATTTATCTCATTCAAAGAGGTAATTCCGGCTTTAATGGTGATATTACTCGCTGGAATATTGAGTACGCAATGCGCTGCTGTGACAACATGTTGCATACTAATTAATGAGCCCCCACACCTTGTTACACTACTTTCCACTAATACCGTATAATTAGCTTGACTTATATGGATCGGTGAACCTTGAACAATGCGGAAACTGGCTTGTGAATAGGTGTACACAAAGCTGAGCTGAAGCGAGAGAAGCAGAAAAATCCAGTGCGAATTCATTTCCTAACTTTTATGACTTTCTTCGAAATAGAGTGAAGAAATTCTCCGTTTGTACCACTATTTATACGGAGAATACAAAGCTGCTAAATATGCAATACAAAGTGTTTGCAAAATAATTGCTTACAAGCCATTAAGACATGTTGTTTAATCAGTACCAGACACTTTAAGGTCATTTAAAGTTCAAAATATCAACAAGTGGTTTCTAAATAACAGAAAATTAAATAAAACAAAGTAAACAAAACAATTTAAAAAAAAGCTTTTGTTTATCTAAAATTAACAAAAAACATTTACTAAAAAGGAAAATAATAATTTATTGGCGGTGCTCGAGGGTTAAAATGTTCTAGAAAATTATTCGCCATAAAATTTTGGTAGGGGTCTCCTAAGAAGAAATCCTTGTTGAATATATTCCACGGAATGTTGAACGTGTTTTATTTCGGGTTGTACTGAAGCGATCGAAATACTTCGTATGGAAAAGATTAATGATTTTAGACAAAATTTAACGTGCAGAGATAAAAAATTGCATTAGGGTGATATAAACTAAGTATTGGGTGGTAGTTACCCCAATGGCGCACATAAGTTTAATAATATTCCATAGTATAAGGCGTCCTTTCAGGCCAAAGACATTGGTGTATTAAACTTAGAGATTGGACTATAAATACCGAAGATATGAGAAAAATAAATTTTACCGACATCTAGCGGCGTGCAAAAAAAATTAAAAAACTTTTCCGGAAATATTTTCCAAAAATACATCATATGCGGTGGCGTACGGCAAACTTTATTTTTGCGTCCCTATAAGGCGAGAAGGCCTAATGTACATATGTACGTTAAGGCTATACTTAGATTTAAATTAAAATTCCAACGAACTAAGGATTAAAAATTTATACAAAAATGTTAAAAATTAATTTTTTTCTATTAATTAATTTTAGATAAATAAAAGGTTTTTTTTTTTTTTAATTTTTATGGCCTGATCTGGTTCCCCTTTATATAGATTTTGTATACACTTAGCACAAAATGTAAAATGTGAACTGTAAAAATATATAAGAGAAAAATAATAAGCGATGTTCTTGAGAGAAACTTTTAGTATTTAAATTGGAGTTGCCAGAAAGCTTACTTTGATTGTGACGCGTATACATATATGTGTATATTTTTGTTTTTCATCATTTTTGGCATGTTGTTGAAAGTTTTCCATTGCAAAAGAATTATGCAAGTCAAGTAATTGTTAACAAAGATATTTAATAATAAAAATTTGTGAATAAATGATGGCTCACTTTCACTCTGACTCACTGTATTCCCATCAAAACAAACTTCAACCATGGGAATTGTTGTTGCAAAAAGTGGCAGGCACATTAAGTGTCAATGGGAGGAGGGCAAATTAAATAAACAAAATGTGAAGAAAAAGCGACCACAGTGTTGTATTCAAACGTAGTAAAATCTTCTCAAGAAAATAGCCAAAATTCCTAATAAAATCATTTAAAACTCAAGAATATGTTAATTTTTTGTTATTATCGCTACGAATACAAATTCAATTCACACAATCATTTTAAAGATTTAAAGCAGGGCTGCTCACCTCATTGGCACTCAAAGCACAATTTTTTTTTTGTTTTGTTCCGAATCATAGGCACAGATACATATTTTCACTTCAAATATGAAAATAAAATTTTCTTTGCACTCCCATAAGCACTCAGATATAAAAAAAGTTTATATGAATGTGCCTATGATTCATATTGAATGTGCAGAGCAAAGGCACTTTGTATAGGAGCTCGAGCACTGCCGTAAGAAATCGAAATTTACAATAACAAATTTGTAATGAAAAAAAAAAAAAATTCAAAAAATGAAAGCACTGTAAAAAATTAGTATTCAAAAAGTTTTCATATAAAAAATAAAAAAAATTGTATGTATGTGATACTACCATTTGAAAATAAATTCTAATGCTGATTTCACACAGGCGGTTAATGGAGTAATTATCCACATTTTCTTCATTAAGTCAATAATGAAGTTCGATTTTCCATACAGAAGTTCAATTCTTAATGGATCCATTACTAGTTAATTGAATTTTTAATCGAATAGAAATCCAATACAACTCTGGGAGGTAAGTTCGTTTTTTTTAATTTTGAAATTTTCAGTGTCAACCGTCAATTAGTTTTGGCATGAATTTATTATCCCAGCAAACATTCTCAGAGCACTCATAATTTGGAGTCGGATATGAATCACAAACATGTGTGAAATATGTGTGAGCTTAAGCTTTAAACAGAACCGATCGCCGGACGTGTTTTCGCGTGGTGCGGCGATGACATTTGTTTGCGAATATCGCCCAGTAAAACAGAATCAATGCGAAATTGCCATATGCATATTTTTATAATTACGATGTGTCCTTACTTCTTCTGTACACATTTTAAATTTTTTCCACCTCAAAAAACATGTACTTTTGTTTTATTACATGTTTTTATCAAGTTGCAAATAATTTATTTGACAGGCGATTGCGTCCAAATTAGAAAGAAGTCTATTCTAACGAATTTTCGCCAGCGTTTTCGTTTTGTTCATTCTCATATACTGCCGTGTATTTTAATCGTTTGACAGAACGCCGCGACCGACGAAAATTCGTCCGACGCTGATTCTGTTTAAGCTATTTGTGAACTCGAATTGAGTCAGTCAAATTCGCCGTTCAAAAAGAGTTTCGATATTGAAGAGAAATAGAATTTATTAATTACAACTTACATATGTATCTACTACACAATAAGAAATGAGAAATAAGTACCTATTTAAGAAAAAATGTACAAAAAATATGAATAAAGAAAAAAATTATATATTTATGTAAATTGTATGTCTTGTTGCGCAACAGTTGTGTTTTTATCTTCTGTCCGCAAAGTTGAGTATTTCTGATCAACACAACATGATGTGAGTTTGGACACTTTTTTCCATCATACATTTTTTATGCTCACTTCGGAGAACATGTTGTGCTTACGATTTTGACATATGTACAAAAATATAAATACCTACATATATTTACGAATTTTTGAATGTAATAATAATGTTTCAAAGCAGCGAAGCTATTGCCGATTTTGTTGGGGATAGGTATTTATAATAATAATTTATTTTTTGTCTGTATCAGCTCGTTCAGAAGGCGCAAATTATATCACTTTCCGCACGGTGTTTTGCTCAACAGTTGCGACTTCTGAACGCAACCAATGAGATAAGAGGAGAATAATCTGGGATGAAGAGAGAGATAGGATGAAGAGAATTCGGTCGGGGGAAGGAAAATGCAAAAACAAAAGAATTTTTATGACCCGAATGTTTGCTGGGATTATTTATTCAAAAATTGTTGTCAATAACAACAAATCTATATATATAAAAATGGTGTAAAAAATGTTACTAACCTCATCAGATGAGAACGGCTGGGCCGATTTCTGTAAAATTTTTTGTCAGTTGTTCGTATTCTCGAGGAGATGGTTCGTACGCAAGAAAATTTTGGAAAATCCCTCCGGAAAAGTCCGAAAATTGGAAAAATCGGTGTGTATGTGTGTATGTGTGCATCTGTGGATGTGTGTCCTTTATAAACTCCCAAAGTAACCAACCGTTCTTTATGAAATTTTCACAGTAGATTCATGTGGTGTTAGTGCACATAGTAGGGTATATAGAATTTCGAAAAAAGGAAGCTTCCCGGAATACAGGCCTAAATGAGGACCCAGATCGATCCAGCAAGTCTTCGAGCAATATTGGTATCAAATGAAAGAAGTTGAACAGGCCTTCAACATAAAGTTATTTTCATTGCGATACCTAGGCCGCGTTCCCAGATATGGGTTAAAACGTGGGACCGAGTGACCCTGGAAAGTTTCTGAGCGATATTGGTATCAAATGAAAGCTGTTGAGGAGGACTTCAAAAAAGAGCTTTTTAAATAGTGATTCCTAGGCCGGGTTCCAAGATTTGGGTCAAAGCGTGGACTCGGATAACCCCTGAATGTTTTCGAGCAATATTGGTAGCAAATGAAAAGCGTTGAGCAGGCTTCCACATACATACAGTTATTGTCATTGTGATTTCTAAGGCTGTTTCCCAGAGATGGCTAAAGTAGTGGGCCCGGATGGTGATGAACGGTCCCAGTAAGGTAAAGGTAGGTAGCTATAGGGATAGGGGTAGGGATAGGGATAGGGATAGGGATAAGGATAGAGATAGGGATAGTGATAGGGATAGATATAGGGATAGGGATAGGGATAGGGATAAGGATAGAGATAGGGATAGTGATAGGGATAGATATAGGGATAGGGATAGGGATAGGGATAGGGATAGGGATAGGGATAGAGATAGAGGTAGAGGTAGAGATAGGGATAAGGATAGCGATAGCGATAGGGATAGGGATAGAGATAGGGATAGGGAGAGGGATAGGAATAGGGATAGCGATAGGGATAGGGATAGAGATAGAGATAGTGATAGGGATAAGGATAGGGATAGGGATAGGGATAGGGATAGGGATAGGGATAGAGATAGGGATAGGGATAGGGATAGGGATAGGGATAGGGATGGGATAGGGATAGGGATAGGGATAGGGATAGGGATAGGGATAGAGATAGTGATAGTGATAGGGATAGGGATAGGGATAGGGATAGTGATAGAGATAGAGATAGTGATAGAGATAGATATAGAGATAGAGATAGAGATAGAGATAGAGAAAGAGATAGAGATAGAGACAGAGATAGAGATAGAGATAGAGATAGGGATAGGGATAGTGATAGGGATGGGGTATTGGGATAGGGATAGGGATGGGGATAGGGATAGGGATGGTGATAGGGATAAAGATTGAGATTGAGATTAAGATTGAGATTGAGACCGAAATAGAGATAGGGATTGAGATAGGGATCGGGGGAAGTAGGTTTGTCTCGGCGAATATAACTATAACTTTTATTCAGAGAATAGACAAGAAATGGTTAGCAATACGGTAATCAAAGACTTTTCTTTAGGCTTCATAGGAATAAATTTTAGCAGAACAACGTCTGCCGGGTCATCTAGTTATTTTATGAAAATTGACATCTCCTCGTTAATTGAGTGTGTGTGAAACACAAAAAATTATTTTTAAATTATAAATGTAATGTACTACATTAATTTTCTGTCTGAAATCAGTATAAAATAATATTTTATTGAAATTCATAAAAAAATTAAATGAGCAAAAAAATTTTTCAGTGCATATACAAAATTTGTAGATGTATTGAGTTTTGTACTTTCAATACGAGAGCGTCAGCGTTGCCGTTTGGGCCACTAAAGTGGCAATTTGAACCTTTTTTAAAGCCAGGCCACCTGAACCCAACTTTTTGAAAATATGCAATATTTGAACCTTTTTAAGAATTTGGGCCACTTTTGGTCCTTTTTTACTTTCAAAACTATAATTATTAAATAATTTTTAGTTTTTTCTTAAATATTAGAACAAAAAACCCCTTTGTTACTATTTTACTTTGCATTGGCAACTCTCCGTTTCGAAAGGTTCTTTATTTAATTTGTTTGCCAACACTACCCTTGAATACTTTGAAATTTGGGCTGTTCGTTAAGATAATGACAACGCACGGAGCAGCCCAGACACACACAAACACATATAGCGTTCGTTGATCCGTACGAAAGTGCGAGAAATGTAGGAATTTTACCACAATTTACATTCTTTGCGCTCATTTTCGCATTATTGATAAAATTCCAACGATCCTTGCACTTTCCTACGGCTCAACGAAGCCTATAACAGTTTTTTTTTAATTCCTTGCTTTTCTCGGGTTATTCCGTCTGCTCAACGAACGATCATATTAACGCTCCGTTAGTGTAGAGAATATTTTAAATTCCATTTTCTTTAAGCATTAAATAAACCACAAAAAGATATGAAAATGTGTTTTAGCTAAAAAAAAATTAGGGCCACTTTTTTTAAATTTTTTGGGCCACCTTTTGAAATTTTTGAGCGGCAACACTGGAGAGCGTTGAGCAGCCCTGATTTAAAGATTTCAAAATTCATTTGATTTTTTTTTCTGTAACTTTTGCACAGCACTGCATAGTGACAGGCACAACATGCCAAGCGATCAACTGAGAGCGTCGTAACTTATAGATATGTATAAACTATGATTGCTAATTTCAATTTCAATTTGAGCATCCGAATTTTGCTTAAAATGTTATATTTTGTGTTTATCAAATTTACAAAAATGAAATGTTATATTTATTAAAAAGTGAGTGATGAACGCGTCCGTTTAGCAAAAAATGTTTAAATCAGTGTTTCCAAGCTTATGCAAAAATTCTGAAAATTCGAGAAATTTTTTTTGATATTTTGGAAATTTCCTCGAATTTTCAGAATTATTTTGAAATTTTGGAAATTTCCTCGAATTCTCAGAATTTTTGTATAAGCTTGAAGACACTGATTTAAATATATTTCATCGGAAAAGTGCGTATATTTTTAGGAGAAATTAGCAAATTAATTTTATCTATCAAATGAATTTTATGCATCTGGAGCATTTTGTAACCGTCCCTACGCTAACTGACTCGCGCTTGGTGGCTGCGCCGGCTTTTATACCCATTCTGTGCTGGCGCGACCATTGTTCTAACTCTGCGTGCGCCTGTACGTCTGAGTAGGTGCCCGTTATTCTTACATATCTATAACTTATGTACATAGTGTATGACATACTTATCTATTATATAAAAATGAATGTGTGTGTGTGTGTGTGTGTGTGTGTGTTATTTATGGACTCCCAAAGTAATCAACCGATCTTTATGAAATTTTCACAGTAGATTCATATGGTATATGCGCTGGTGATAGGGTATACAGACTTTCCGAAAAGTGGGAACTTCCCGGAATATAGGCCCAAATGTGGACCCAGAGTGACCCAGCAAGTCCATGAGCAATATTGGTATCAAATGAAAGGTGCTGAGCAGGCCTTCAACATAGAGTTATTTTCATTGCGATGCCTAGGCCGGGTCCCGAGATATGGGTCAAAACGTGGACCCGGATGACCCCTGAATATTTCCGAGCAATATTGGTATCAAATGAAAGGTGCTGAGCAGGCCTCCAACATAGAGTTATTGTCATTGTGATGCCGAGGCCGGGTCCCGAGTTATGGGTCAAAACGTGGACCCGGATGACCCCTGAATATTTCCGAGCGAAATTTTTTAGCAAATGAAAGGTGTCGAGCAGGGCTTCAACATACAGATATTTTCATTGTTATTTTTTAAGTCGGTTTCTCAGAGATGGTTCAAGTAGTGGGCCCGGAAGGTGATGGATGGTCCCGGTAAAGGTAAAGGTAAAGGTAAAGGTAAAGGTAAAGGTAAAGGTAAAGGTAAAGGTAAAGGTAAAGGTAAAGGTAAAGGTAAAGGTAAAGGTAAAGGTAAAGGTAAAGGTAAAGGTAAAGGTAAAGGTAAAGGTAAAGGTAAAGGTAAAGGTAAAGGTAAAGGTAAAGGTAAAGGTAAAGGTAAAGGTAAAGGTAAAGGTAAAGGTAAAGGTAAAGGTAAAGGTAAAGGTAAAGGTAAAGGTAAAGGTAAAGGTAAAGGTAAAGGTAAAGGTAAAGGTAAAGGTAAAGGTAAAGGTAAAGGTAAAGGTAAAGGTAAAGGTAAAGGTAAAGGTAAAGGTAAAGGTAAAGGTAAAGGTAAAGGTAAAGGTAAAGGTAAAGGTAAAGGTGAAGGTGAAGGTAAAGGTGAAGGTCAAGGTCAAGGTCAAGGTCAAAGTCAAGGTCAAGGTCAAGGTAAAGGTAAAGGTAAAGGTAAAGGTAAAGGTAAAGGTAAAGGTAAAGGTAAAGGTAAAGGTAAAGGTAAAGGTAAAGGTAAAGGTAAAGGTAAAGGTAAAGGTAAAGGTAAAGGAAAAAGAAAGAGAAAGAGAAAGGGAAATGTAGATGGAAACCTTCATTATAACATAAAAACATTTTTCGTCGCTGCGAAGCGGGACGGGTATTTGCTAGTTTCAAATAATGAACCAGAGCTTACATTTATGTAATTAATAAATAATGTAAAACTAAATGTTACATGTTTAATTCATTATATAAAACAATTCTTAATAAAATATATCCAATTCTTATAAACAAAAACAAAATTATAAATACCTTATATCTATAGTATATACATATATTATATATGTATTGCCTTGTGTTGTGGAGGCTCCAAAGGCTGATGCATTATTATTACATAAGTTTTAAAAAATTATTTATAATAGCTATATTTATTGAGCGTCTTTGGCCGATGAATTGAAAAGAAAACCAGATCACAAGTCTGTGGTATGTTGATGAGTAACAATAATGTTGTATATGTATTCTTGTTAAAATAATAATTATTATTGAAAGAGTTTTTAGTGCTTAGCACGAAATTTTTATTTTTAATTCAATTTTTAATTGTTGGGGTAAGTGGAAAAAATTAATAATTATTATTAATTTAAAGTTTAATATTTTTAAATATATATAGGCTCTCTGTGGAAGGCACAATAATGAAGGCACAAAACCAAGGTTTTTGTTTTCAATTCACCGACCAAAGAAGCTAAATAAATATTGCAACTAAGTATAAACACCCAGATTGATATTGGTCTAACTAAATAAAATAAAAAAAATATTTTTTAAATTAATTAGTAACATTAATTAAATATGTCATATGGTAGCAAACGCATCGTTTAAACCGCAAATGTTTTCTTCTATTCTATGCGTAGTTAGCAATGCATTTCAACAATTAATATCCAGTTACCCATTAATATCCATTAATCAACTAGTAGTGCAAAAAGGCAAACAAAAGTCCTGGGTGGGAACATGATGAGTTAAAAACTCTTTAATATCCTTATGATGTACATTTACAAATACGCATGGATACTCTGGTCGACCACAACGCAGACCTTGCGATATTACCGCACAAAGCTCACCATTATCATTCACGCCAGGTCCACCGGAATCTCCCTGACAAATGCCCGTACCGCCAACTCTAGCACACATCTTCTTGTCTGCTATAAGAACTTGGGTATTTTCATACTTTTTGGCACAAAGTTTATTATCCAATACTTGCACAGAACCAGATATCAAGTTATTCGAAAGAGTGTTTGCATTTTCCAGTGTCTTACCCCAACCCCTTATATGAATCGTATCGCCCACCTTCAGAGAACTTCTGCAGAGCGGTATTTCACCGACTAACGGTCCAGGGGTAAAGGCCGTACGTACTCTAACAACAGCAATATCCATATCCCACTGCATGTTAAATCCACCCGGTAAAATTACCTGTTGTCCAATGCTACGTTGATTTACCTGACCCAAACAGGTAATGCCGGCTTTAATGGTAATATTGCTTGCTGGAATATTGAGTACGCAATGCGCTGCTGTGACCACATGCTGCATACTAATTAATGAGCCACCACACTTTCCACTAATACCGAATAATTAGCTTGACTTATATGGATCGGGGAATAGGTGTACACAAAGCTGAGCTGGAGCGAGAGAAGCACAAAAATCCAGCGCGAATTCATTTCGTGACTTTTATGACTTTCTTCGAAATATAATGGAGAAATTGTCAGTTTGTATCACTATTTATACAGAAAATACAAAGCTGCTCCTCGCTCCGGAACCACGACTGCGTACCTACATACATATATACATAGAAAAGTTTTAATGAAGTTATGTTTTTTAAAGCAGACAAAAATTGTTTTTCTAGTTAAACTTTAACTGTTAGAGAGGTAAAAAAAAAGTATTTGTGCTTAGTTTCTCGCTCCCAAATCAAATCAGTACGTCTAGTTAAACTTTAACTGTTAAAGAGGTAAAAAATAGTATTTGTGCTTAGTTTCTCGCTCCCAAACCACACCTGCGTACATACTAGGGATTCCAATTTTTCCGATTTTTACGATCCCGGGATTTTCGAGATTTGTTTTTATAATCCCGGGATCCCGGGATTTGTCCCGGGATTTGGACCTTAATTATTTTCCCACATTTTGGGGTTGAAAAAAGTAAATATATATTTCGAGGAACGCTACAACTTTAAAGTGCAAAGAAAAAATTGATTTTTATTGCCATCTTTATTATTTCATTAGTAACAAAATAAAATAGGAACGTAAGATCATGCGTATTATTTAATAATAAGAGTTACTTTAAAAAACGCAACCAACAAAGAAAATTACATACAAAACATTTGCCTTTACAGTTGGTACTTTTAGGATATTAATAATAAAGCTTGTGATCTTTGATAATTTCCAATAAAAATTTTTAGAATTTAATGACGTACTTCGTTTAAGCGAATATTTCCAAGCTTGCCGAAAAATACTGAAAATTAATACAACATTCGGAAAAAAATTAAAAATCGGATGCAGAAATTTTGAGATTAATTCCGTTTATACAACTGCGTATTTTATTTTAGTACGTAATGTGAAATTCTCAAATAAAATTAAACTTTTCCTGGTAATTTTATTTTTGAAATTTTTTTTGCATTTTCTTCCATTATTTACTTTTCTTGGGAGGAAATTGCAAAAACCTTTGAGAAATAAATGGCCAAAAATCAGGAAATAGAAATTATCAAATGAATTTTACCACAAGAATTCTAACGATTTAAAAAATACCTAACGTACGTTTCCTTACAACGCGTATTTCACAACAAAAAAAATTTAACTACACTACTTTATAGCCAAAAAATATCTAAAATATCTGCTGTGCTCAGAACTATTTTTTATACTCAGCTGTACTAGTACACAGAGCATTATAGTTTTAATCACATAACGGTGGATTGTAACAGAATGAAATAATCGAGATAGATATAGACTTATATATATCAAAATGATCAGGGTGAAAAGAGAAATCGATTGAGCCATGTCCGTCCGTCCGTCAGTCCGTCCGTCCGTCTGTCCGTCCGTCCGTCTGTCCGTCTGTCCGTCCGTCTGTAAACACTCTAACTCGTGCAAAAATTGAGATATTTCGATGAAATTTGAAATGCAAGTTGGTATCGAGACTGGGACGGTTGGTATTGAAAATGGGCGAAATCGGACCATGACCACGCCCACTTTTCCTATATAGAAAAAATCGGAAATTTGGTATCTCAGCCACTAATATAGCTAGAGCGATGAAATTTTACCCACGTGTTGAGCTCAGCCCCTATGAAGAAATTTGGTGAAATTTTAGAAAATGGGCGGTGCCACGCCCACTTATTAAGGGTCAAGCATTGAGGGTTTTATAAGCCATAACTCAGAAACCATTGAGGATATATCGATGAAATTTGGTACGCGTGATATACTTACTTAGGTAAATGTTTGGACGAAAAATTGTTAAAATCGGTTGACGGCCACGCCCACTTTTATATATGGGTCTTATAAAGTGACCTAATAAAAACATTTTAAGCGATATCTCTGTAAAATATAAAGATCTATCACTGAAATTTTGTGGCATGAGTCCAACTATGGACATAAAACAAAAAACACAAAAATTTTGGAAAATGGGCGGTGCCACGCCCACTTATTAAGGGGCAAATATTGAAAGCTTTATGAATCATAACTCAGAAACCATTGAAGATATATCAATGAAATTTAGTACGCGTGATATACTTACTTAGGCAAATGTTTGAACTAAAATTTTCCAAAATCGGTTGACGACCACGCCCACTTTTATATATGGGTCTTATAAAGTGACCTAATAAAAACATTTTAAGCGATATCTCTGTCAAATATAAAGATATATCATTAAAATTTTATGGCAGGAGTCTAACTACGAACATAAGACAAAAACCGTAAAAATTTTGGAAAATGGGCGTGGCACCGCCTTCTTTTAGAAGCAGGAATATACGAGATTTCTTAGCCTATAACTCCAAAAATAATTGAGATATTATGACGAAACTTTGTTTATACGTTTTATAACTTGTGGTAATATACACGCAAAAATTTATTGAAATCGGTTTATGACCACGCCTACTTTTTAACAAAGATATTTCTGGAACACCCTTTTGGAATTTGTAACGTGAAGTCTTTGTAACTAGAAGTCAAAAAGGAATGAAATTTTGCACAAAGAATAATATTCATATGCTTAGTTGATCGACTGATAAAAATGTTGAAAATGGGCGTGGCTACGCCCACTTTATGCAGCACTCGCTTTATATAAAATACACCGTGTTTCCATCAAACGCAAACAAACAATGAAAGCATACAGCTGAGTATCTAATGTTCGATTCCACTCGAACTTAGGCTTCCTTACTTGTTTTTTAATGTTTTGTATGGTTAGGTTTTTGAGATAACGGTAATTTTGTGTTTCTTCGGTTATCACTTCACTCAAAAATTATTTTCGGAAATCACAAATGCGATAACCACAATTAAGGAGGCTAATTTTTAAAAGAATAAAACTTTCCTGAATTTTAAAACTTCCTACAAAAACTTAATTTTAAAACCAAATTTTTTTCAAAAATCGCAAGTAGTTAATAACATTTTGATTTCGACCAGCTGTCACTCAGCGAGGTAATGTCCAATTACTACAAGTTGTACATCGACAATTTTAATTGTCTTTCGAACGAGGTACTGTACTGCTTGTGATTATCGCATTTGTGACTCCCGCGAAAATAATTTTTCACTGAAGTGATAACAAAAAAAACCTAACCATACAAAAAATTAAAAAAAACAAGTAAGGAAGCCTAAGTTCGAGTGGAATCGAACATTAGATACTCAGCTGTATGCTTTCATTGTTTGTTTGCGTTTATTCGATATAGGGTGTATTTTATATGACACGAGTGCTGCATAAACAGGGCGCAGCCACGCCCATTTTCAAAATTTGTATCAATCATCCAAATAAGCATATAAATATTATTGTTAGTGCAAAATGACTTTTAGTTCCAAAGACTTACGTTACAAATTCCAAAAGGGTGTTCAAGAAATATCTTTGTTAAAAAGTAGGCGTGGTCATAAACCGATTTCAATAAATTTTTGCGTGTCTATTAACACATGTTATAAAAGTGTATAAACCAAGTTTCGTCATAATATCTCAGTTGTTTGTCGAGTAATAGGCTCGTAGATTCCTTTGTATAAAAAGAGGCGGTGCCACGCCCATTTTCCAAACTTTTTTTATTTTTTGTTTCCGGTCTATTGTAGAACTCATGTCACAAAATTTCAGTGATATATCTTTATATTTGACAGAGATATCGCTTAAAATGTTTTTATTAGGCCCCTTTATAGTTCCCATATATAAAAGTGGGCGTGGCCGTCAACCGATTTTGATAATTTTTCGCCGAAACATTTGTCTAAGCAAGCAAATTACGCATACCAAATTTCATCGATATATCTTCAACGGTTTCTGAGTTATGACATATAAAACTTTCAATGTTTGACCCTTAATAAGTGGGCGTGGCACCGCCCATTTTCCAAAATTTCACCAAATTTCTTCCTAGGGGCCTGAGCTCAATACTTGGGTAAAATTTCATCGCTCTACCTATATTAGTGGCTGAGATACCAAATTTTCGATTTTTTCTATATAGGAAAAGTGGGCGTGGTCATGGTCCGATTTCGCCCATTTTCAATACCAACCGTCCCAGTCTCGATACCAACTTGCATTTCAAATTTCATCAAAATATCTCAATTTTTACGCGAGTTATCCTGCGTACGGACGGACGGACGGACGGACGGACGGACGGACGGACGGACGGACGGACATGGCTCAATCGATTTCTCTTTTCACCCTGATCATTTTGATATATATAAGTCCATATCTATCTCGATTATTTCATTATGTTACAATCCACCGTTATGAAATCAAAATTATAATACTCTGTGTACTAGTACAGCTGAGTATAAAAAAATAGTTCCGAGCTCAGCAGGCCCATATCTATTCTACCCCAAACCTGAATTTCTTGGTATTTTTTTTTTATTATTTGTAGTGTTATTAAATCAAAAATATTAATCCTTACTTTGCTTTTTTAATTCTGGCAAACATGTCAAACTTATTCTGCATTTTCTTCGGACTGTCAAGTTTTTTTTATTCTCTTCAACAAAGATTCCACACATTTTTTAGGGCTGTTTGTTCTATAGACAAAATGTAAAACTGGCCCGACTAAGGGGCAACATTTTCTGTTCTTAGCACAAAAGGGTTGCATTATTTTTGTTTCATTTATCACAAGAAAAATGCACCATTTTCATAGGGCACAGGGCACATGTTGATAATGCTGCCATGTAATAATGCAACATTTTTTCGTTCAGAATAGGAAACGCTATTAGTATACAGATCTGAGACCAATAAAAATTATATAAAATACAATTTTTCATTGCTATAATAGGGGAATATTCTCTCTTTATTTTATCCCGAAAATCCCGGGATAAAATTCTAGTAATCCCGGGATTTCCGGGGAGTCAAAAAGGGCGGGATCCCGGGATCTCGGGATCCCGGGATCCCGGGATTGGAATCCCTAGTACATACATATCGTCGTTTAAAGTGCAAAACCGCGAAAATGGAATATAGGGTAGCCAGAGGTATCTGCCCGAAAAAATCAGTACATTGTCTTCAAAAAAAAAAAAAAAAAAAAAAAAAAACAATATATGCGGAGAAAATCGTCTTTATTAGTGGCATTTTGCTGTTGGTTCCGTATCGTTAACTGTCAATCATGTTTCTATGACATGTAAATTTTTAGTGTCGGCTAAAAATCAGTACATATCAGTACAAAATCCAAAAAATCAGTATTTCTTAAGGTTTTTAAAACCATCAGTACGAAAAATGAGTATTGTACTGATCAAATCAGTACGTCTGGCAACCCAAATGGAATAAGACGTCGATTTGCAGATCCATACACCCCACAGCAAAATGGTATAGCCGAGCGAAAAAATAGTACTCTGGTAGAAATGGCCAGGTATATGATGAAGCAATCGGCTACTTCTTCACCTTTTTGGGTTGAAGCAGGTAAGGGTGAAAACAGAATCAAAGCGTAACGATACGAAGTTACGACAACGACAGTTTCCTGAAGGGAAAATACCGCTTCGAAGCCAGCGACTGAAACATTTTAACATTTAAAAGCGGCAACTACAGCCCTTACAGAAAGCTCAATTTTTTCAAACTGCTTGCATTCTCGTTGCTACCGTATTACAATTTTTCATTCACAGTTAAAAAGTTCTTGGTTCAGATTGTAATTTTTTAAAGTAAAATAATAAAGTAAAAACAAAATATAAATGAAACAGTTTAATTAATATAATGGTATAGACCAGGGCTGCTCAACGCTCTTGTATTGAAAGTACAAAGCTCAATACATCTAAACATTTTGTATATGCACTGAAAAATTTTTTTGCTCATTTAAATTTTTTATGAATTCCAATAAAATATTATTTTAGAATTTATTTTCAAATGGTAGTATCACATACATACAAATTTTTTTATTTTTTATATGAAAATTTTTTGAATACTAATTTTTTACAGTGTTTTAATTTTTTGAATTTTTTTTTCATTACACATTTGTTATTGTAAATTTCGATTTCTTACGCCAGTGCTCGAGCTCCTATACAAAGTGCCTTTGCTCTGCACATTCAATATGAATCATAGGCACATACATATAAAATTTTTTTATATCTCAGTGCTTATGGCAGTGCAAAGAAAATTTTATTTTCATATTTGAAGTGAAAATATGTATCTGTGCCTATGATTCGGAACAAAACAAAAACAATTGTGCTTTGAGTGCCTATGAGGTGAGCAGCCCTGGTATAGACTGTTACATTTGGTTGTGTATAAATACATACTTCTGCTGTTTTGGTAAAGTTTCGTTAAATTTATTGAGTTGCCAGAATTTTCCTATTTCATAAATTTTTTAATTTTTTAATTTTTCTAATTTTTTTTTTAATTTTTTTTAAATTTTTTTTACTTTTATTATTATTTATTATTATAGAAGTTCTACAAAATTCTTTTGACTTGCAATATTTATGTGGCTACAAGCAATAACCGCTTAATTTCTACATTAATTTGAATAGTATGTGACAGAAATGCAACATGGCGCCGTAAAGTGTTAACTCGCCTTCGGAAGATTTCGAGTTATATGTATATACCACGTTATTCTTCTTTTCTGTAAAACCCTCATGCTTATAACTTAATTCAATGAAAAGATATAAATAAAAACATTTAGGCTTAACTTACAATAGAGGTATGTATATTTAACTTGCTATAACAGCCAAAGTAGATGTAAATATATACTTAATCAAATTTCTTCATGACATTTTGTTTATTTACAAAATTTGATCGTAACATTGTGGATGGTTCACTGCTTTTGCGTCCATACTTTTTAATCGACTTTTATAATTTGTTAAGAAACGCCTTCGAATGTAAAAATCAATTTATCTCGAAATCATATTTTTTGACCTAAACGATTATTGCAAATTGCCACAGATTTATTGAAAACAAAACCACATGACAAGCCTGATGTTTTCTTGTTAAATATAAACATTTACACTCCTTGAAGAAGGCATACGTAGGAGGCATAAAATCAAAATTAAGGTTTTTGTTTTCAATTCACCGGCCAACGAAGTTCAATAAATATTGCAACCATAAACACAAACATTGATATTGACTTAACTACGATGCCGCTGAACAAAGTAAAAACTCTTTAACACTGCTATGCTGCACATTTACAAATACGCATGGATACTCTGGTCGACCACAACCAAGACCTTGCGATATTACCGCACAAAGCTCACCAGCATCATTCACGCCAGGTCCACCGGAATCTCCATAACAAACGCCCGTGCCGCCAACTCCAGCACAGATCTTCGTTTGTGTTATATAAATTGAAGTCTCTTCATACTTTTCGGCACAAAGTTTATTATCCAATACTTTCACAGAACCAGACATCAGATTATTCGAAAAGTTGTCTGCATCTTCATCTGTCATACCCCAACCCCTTACATGGATCATATCACCCGCCTTCAGAGAACTTGTGCAGAGCGGTATTTCACCGACTAACGGTCCGGGGATAAAGGGCGTACATACTTTGACAACAGCAATATCCAATTCCCTTTTTGGCAGGTCAAATCCTTGCGGTAAAAATACTTGTTGTCCAATTCTACGTTGATTTACCTCCGTATAACGGGTAATGCCGGCGTTAATCATGAGATCACTCGCTGTAACATTGTACACGCAATGCGCTGCTGTGACCACATGTTGCATACTAATTAATGAGCCTCCACAAATTATGAAGTTAGTTTCCACTAATACCGTATAATTAGCTTGACTAATATGGATCGGTGATCCTTCAACAATGCGAAAACTTGCTTTTGAATAGGTGTACACGAAGTTGAGGTGGAGCGAAAGAAGCACAAATATCCAGCGCAAATTCATTTCGTGACTTTTATGACTTTCCTCGAAATATAATGGAGAAATTCGAAGTTGGTACCACTATTTATACGGAGAATACAAAGCTGCTAAATATTGTACTTGCAAAAAAAAATTGTTTACAATAGTTCTGCAAAGTCAAAAAGACAAAATGTTGTTTAATTAGTACTACGATCAGACACTTTAAGCTCATGCAAAGTGTAAAATATCAACAAGTATTTTCTAAACAACAGCAAAGTAAGAAAACAAGAAATTGCGCGTGTTTCTTATTTAATTGATCGTTCGTGTTCGCCTTCTTGAAAAAGACTTGCACTTAGTTAGTTATTATATGACAGACACAAAGGTTTGCTACAAAAATTGTTCACAATAATTCATGACGCAGATCACGGCAACGCACAGTGGGGTAAATGATAGCCATTTTGTAGATCAATTAAACCCATGGGTTTTATTTCCATTCAGAAAGGGAACGAACGCATGCACGCCCTATTCGGCGATTTGAATTTTTTTTAAATATGGTGTGGTATTGGAAAAGCGCCGCTGGCGAAAAATTGAAAATTTGGTTAAGTATATACGTACATCTACTTTGGCTGTTATAGCAAGTTTAATATACATACATACCTCTATTGTAAGTTAAGCCTAAATGTTTTTATTTATATCTTTTGATTGAATTAAGTTATAAGCATAGGGATTTTACAGAATTATAGAATTTTAAAGGGAGAATAACGTTGTATATGTATATAACTCGAAATCTTCTTATGTCGACTTAAGCGGCTATTGCTTGTGACCACAGATATATATCTGATGTTGAAAACCAATTTAACTGTTGAACGTTGATGAGCAACTTTCTTGCAAATTGTAATCTGCTCTCTGTTCCCATCTCACGTTTGCTGCTATACATATACATATACATACTATAAAACCATACCTGGGTAATACTCAGTAGTAATTGGACTATTACGTACTTAAATACTTTATATTTTGATCTTGAAGTAATTAGTCCGTACTAAGTACTATCAGAATATTCAAGTACAAGTACAACGAATTGAAAAATAATTGAAGTTTTAGCAAATACTTCAAAGTATTTGGAAAGAATTGAAAGTACTTGAACAGAATTGAAAAATGTACTTGAATCGATTTTTCAATTCTTTTCAAGTACTTTCAATTACTTACAATCGACGACGGAACGTCAAGTTGAAACCAATATTTAAAAAAACAAGTTCGAGTGGAATCGAACATTAGATACTCAGCTGTATGCTTTCATTGTTTGCTTGCGTTTGATGTAAACACGGTGTACTTTATATAAAGCAAGTGCTAAATAAAGTGGACGTAGCCACTCTCATTTTCAAAATTTTTATCAGTCATCCAACTAAGCATATGAATATTATTCTTTGTGCAACATTTCATTCCTTTATGACTTCTAGTTACAAAGATCTCACGTTACAAATTCCCAAAGGATGTTCCAGAAATATCTTTGTTAAAAAGTAGGCGTGGTCATAAACCGATTTGAATAAATTTTTGCGTGTCTATTAACACAAGTTATAAAAGTGTATAAACCAAGTTTCGTCATAATATCTCAATTATTTGTCGAGTTAAAGGCTAAGAAATCTCGTATATCCCTTTGTCCAAAAGGATGCGGTGCCACGCCCATTTTCCAAAATTTTTCTATTTTATGTTTCCGGTCTATTGTGGAACTCATGTCACAAAAGTTCAATGAATCTTTATATATATTACGCTAAGCGATTTTTTGTAAGCACCATAACTTTTACACCGTTATACCGATTTTGGAAAGTGTGGTATTAAATGAAAGGGATTGACCTGTAGTTGTGCAGGAAGGTTTAACTTTTTTAAAAAGGGTTGCCACCTGTTCAAAAATTCGTTTTTATGCTATAATTTGTTTGATTTTTAAATTTGAGATGTCATATGAAAGGACTTGGCATGGAAATGAGTAATTTATTAAAATTTTTACAAAAAGGGTGCCACCTGTTCAAAAATCCATTTTTACCCTACAGTTTATCTTATCTTTATATATATTACGCTAAGCGATTTTTTGTACGCACCATAACTTTTACACCGTTATACCGATTTTGGAAAATGTGGTATTAAATGAAAGGGATTGACCTGTAGTTGTGCAGGAAGGTTTAACTTTTTTAAAAAGGGTTGCCACCTGTTCAAAAATTCGTTTTTATGCTATAATTTGTTTGATTTTTAAATTTGAGATGTCATATGAAAGGACTTGGCATGGAAATGAGTAATTTATTAAAATTTTTACAAAAAGGGTGCCACCTGTTCAAAAATCCATTTTTACCCTACAGTTTATCTTATCTTTATATATATTACGCTAAGCGATTTTTTGTACGCACCATAACTTTTACACCGTTATACCGATTTTGGAAAATGTGGTATTAAATGAAAGGGATTGACCTGTAGTTGTGCAGGAAGGTTTAACTTTTTTAAAAAGAGTTGCCACCTGTTCAAAAATTCGTTTTTATGCTATAATTTGTTTGATTTTTAAATTTGAGGTCCCATATGAAAGGGCTTGGCCTGATGATTAGTAATTTATTATAATTTTTACAAAAAGGGTTGCCACCTTTTAAAAAATTCAAAAACACACTACAGTTTTTTTGATTTTTAAATTTAAAGTGTCATATGAAATGGCTTTGCCTGGAGATATGAAAGGGCTTTACTTTAAAATGAGTAATTTATTATAACTTCTACAAAAAGGGTTGCCACCTTTTCAAAAATTCAGTTTTACGTCATAGTTTGTTTGATTTTTAGATTTGAGTTGTCATTTGAAAGGGATTTGCATGAGATGAGTAATTTATTATAATTTTTACAAAAAGGGTTGCCACCTGTTAAAAAATTTATTTTTATGCTCCAGTTTGTTTGATTTATAAGTCTGAGGTGTTATATGAAAGGGCTTAACCAGAAAATTCGTAATTTATTATCATTTTTCCAAAAAGGGTTGCCACCTGTCAAAAAATTTAATATTCCGGTATAGTTTGTTTGATTTTTAAATTTAAAATGTCATCTGAAAGGGCTGCTCTCTAGATGGATAATAAAATTAAATTTCTACAAAACTGGTTGCCTCCTATTTGAAAAATTTTGTTGACATTTTTTCACTATAGGAAAGAAAGGAAGGAAAGAAAATTAATGTGAAGGAAAGCTAAGGAAAGGGGAAAAGGTAAGAGGAAAGAGGAAAGTGTACGGAAAGTAGAAAGGAAAAAAGCGAAAAGGAAACGCAAAAAGGACAGGATAAGAGCAAAAGGAAGGAAACTGGAAAGGGAAACAAGAGTCCGGGGAATGGAATTTTGGAGGTCGCTAGAGGTTTAGAATTTCACTATGTCTCCTCGGACAATATAACCAGTAACTATATGTTTTATTTTATAGACATTTTATTATAGAAATATTATATAAGAAATATGGTCTTTCCACTCTAAAATTGCTCCGCTTTCAATCTAATTGGTCGAATTTTCGACCACGGGAATACTAGTTATCTTTATATTTTACAAAGATATCGCTTAAAATGTTTTTATTAGGTCACTTTATAATACCCATATATAAAAGTGGGCGTGGTCGTCAACCGATTTTGGCAATTTTTCGTCCAAACATTTGCCTAAGTAAGTATATCACGCCTACCAAATTTCATCGATATATCTTCAACGGTTTCTGAGTTATGACTCATAAAACTTTCAATGTTTGCCCCTTAATAAGTGGGCGTGGCACCGCCCATTTTCAATACCATCCGTTCCTGTCTTGATACCAACTTACATTTCAAATTTCAACAAAATATCTCAATTTTTGCGCGAGTTATCGTGCGCACAGACGGACAGACCGACAGACGGACGGACATGGCTCAATCGATTTTTCTTTCCACGCTGATCGTTTTGATATATATAAGTCTATATCTATCTCGATTATTTCATTCTGTTACAATCCACCGTTAGGAAATCAAAACTATAATACTCTGTGTACTAGTACAGCTGAGTATAAAAACTAGAGTGCGCCTGCTGTCGAATTTCGACAGTTTTTCTAGATATTTAGGATTAAGATACGCTATATTTTTCTTACAATTTTATTTATGTTGAATTAGTTCTTTTGTTTTAAATTAAATTTAATTATTTATTTATGTTAACTTTCAAATGCATTTTGTTAAATAAAAATAATATGGACTACAAGCGACATGTAAAAAATATAAAATATCGTTTATTTTTGTAATTTTTTTTAAATATTGGTTTCAATATTGTAAGTAATTGAAAGTACTTGAAAAGAATTAAAAAATCGATTCAAGTACATTTTTCAATTCTTTTCAAGTACTTTCAATTCTTTTCAAATACTTTGAAGTATTTGCTAAAACTTCAATTCTTTTTAATTCCTTGTACTTGTACTTGAAAATTTGGGGAATGCCAGTACCAGTACCAGTACAATTCCTTTAAAATGTACTTGTCACAAGTCGTACTGGTACTCGATATTACCCAGGTCTGCGTAAAACATTTCATTTATGTATATCGAGAAACACACTTTCCATAATTTTTCAGCTTCTTTTGAATTTTTTGCGACAAATACATATTTTCGAATTTTTTGTTTGTTTTTTTTTTTTTGTTTTTTGATTTCTGGAATTGATAATATGTACTAAAATTTGTGTGCTAGCCACTTTGTTCGCATAAAATTATTTAACGAAATGCACAAACAAAATTTTCGATGATCTCCAACGCGTTATAGCGCAAAAAGGAAACTAAAATTTGTTGTTGTTTTTGTTTTTGAGCTGAAATGAAAGTTTTTTCAGTAACACGCAAACAACCAGCAACTGCCCACCAAAACAAAATTAGCAATTTTGTATTTAAATATTTTTTTGAATGTATTTGTTATATTTTTTTTTGTATTTGGGGGTTCACTTTAGTATTGTTATGCTCTACATATATATATATTTATTTATTGGCTTTGTTTTTGAGTTTGTTGGTGGTGTTGTGTATTTCAATTACCTGAGAATTTTCCTTTTTTTGCGATTGTGTTTTCGATGCCCACAAAAAAAAAAAACCGAATTTACATACACCCTGTAAGGAAAATCTCTAGTTCCGAACTAGGTCGCTTCTAGTGCATTTTTCGACACTACTAGTGCGAGCTAAATCTCTTTTGCATGTTATCAACTGGCGAATTTAACACGGCGATGTCCTAGGCGGTGTCAATTGTCCCTCTCTAAACTACATTTTCGATAGTTCCGAACTAGTACTAAATTCTACAGTTTACACTAGTTCGTTTATTGGCACCATTTCGATAGTTCTGAACTAGGTACAAGCAGTGATGCCGTTTTGATACAATCGTATCAAATGTGATACTTTTTTAAGCCGAAGATACGTAGATACTTTTTATTTTGCCGTAGAACAAATTTGTTACATTTTTAATCCGTATCAAATAATTTTGATACAATTTAATCAAAACCAAAGAATATTAACCGATTCTTTTCATTTTTAAGATTTTCTTAAAAATTTTAACAACCTGTGAATGCCACGAAAAACATGTATTGTGAAGGTCTTTGAAAATACAAAAAAGGGCAATATTTTTATCAAACTTTATAGTGGCCGCTGTGGTGCAGTGGGTAGAGTGCTCGCCTGCTATGCCAGAGGTCTCGGGTTCAAACCACGGTCCGAGCCAAACAAATTTTTCTAATTAGTAAAAATCCAATTATTGCGTTTTTTAAGAGCAGCGGTCACCTCTCGGCAGTGGGCGGCATACCCTCCGAGAGTATTTCTGCCATGAAAAAGCTTCTCACAAAAAATGCATTCGCCGTTCGGAGCCGGCATTAAACTGTAGGTCCACCCAAATAGTAGGAAAAACAAAAAGGAGCACACCTCGAATTGGGAGAGAAGCTCGGCCATAAAACTCGTCAGAGTTATAATAGCGCCATTGTATTATATTATAGTAGGCATCACTGCCCATGGAAGGAATGAGCACGGCTCACTAAAGCTAGCCACACATGACGGCAGAAAACGCGCGTCTTCATGTATGCACATTGCCCGAAATACAAGGAAATCAAAGGTTTATGTAAAAATTTTTCTAGTGATACGAAAAAAAATGGACGTATCAAATTGTTATACGGGTTAAAAGCTCGAAAACAGCTTGCTTGATTAATTGAAGTGTTTTTTCCAAAAAAATTTTCGGTGATACGAAAAAAACCATGAAGGTATCAATTTTTGATACCAAATTTTTTGAGGCTGCGGCAACACTGGCTACAAGTACCTTAAAATTCTGCAGTTTTACATCTGCAGCTTAAGAGCAGCATTTGACACACTTCATGCAAGTGGCGCGATGGCCGACTGGCTAACGCATGTGCCTTTCAATCTGCGGGACGCGGGTTCGAATCCTGTCGGTGTCAAGGTGAATGATCATTTTTTTTTATATTTTTTTAACAAATATTTTTTTATTTATTTATTTAATAAAAATTTACAATAATATTTAAAAAGTAATAAAATCAAAATAAGCATAAGGGATCGGAAAAGCATAATTAGGGGAACATTTCATTTTATACAAGATGCAAATTGAAAACTCTTTATATAAAATGCTTCACTAAACATCTGAGAATTGCAGAAATATACAAAGCCGACGGCAATTGAACCAACAAAAAATTTTCATAGAATTTTTGTCACTTCGAAATTGCATACAATCAAAGTGTGTTTTATAATGGTCACTCAATTCTCTCCTTCTGAACTGGTGAGGGTCTAACTACAATTGATCTAGTTCCCCTTTGACACATTTTCTCTAGTTCGGAACTAGAAATTTTGCTCACTAGTTATTGAGTTCCCTGCAGGGCATATACGAGTATGTATGTACCCTGCAGGCAAAATTAAACTAGTATGAAAATAAACTAGTTGATCAACTGGTATGTAAAGGAAAAAATTCAACTAGTTGGTTTTCTACTACTTGATCAACTGGTATGAAACGGACACAATTATACTAGTTAGCTATCTACTAGTTGATCAACCGCTTTTAAAAAGACAAAATCATACTAGTTGGTATTCTACTAGTAATATACCAATTTATTTATTAACTAAATATTGCAGTTTGTGCAATTCTATCACAAACTAAGCTTTATTGGCGATTTTGAAGTAAATTTACGCTATTATTTAACAAAAGGGTCAGAATAGTTGTTACCAATTTGCCAAAAAAAAAACAACCATTTCTCACAATATAAGTATTTTTAAGGCTTTTCTTTTATTTTTGTGTAAGGGTACACAAGAACAATTACATACATACATATATATTTGCAGCAGGTGGCAAGAAGAGTTTCAGAGAGCTTAGTTAATTGATTTGGTTTCATCCAAATCGGAGATTCTATCAGCCAACAGCCGCAGTAACACCAGACTTGGGCATTATTCGAATAAATTTTTATCTAGACAATTATTTGAATAAAAATTTATTTTTCAAATTTTATTCAGATAAATTCCCTACGAATAATTATTCTGAGGTTTATTCGTTATTTCAAATAATAAATAAAAACTTAGGGTACAACAAAAAAAAAAAACAACTGAGTAATAGTAAAAAAAAAATTGTTTATTTTTTTTGTTTGTATGTTTGTTTGTTTTTACATATCGTTGGCTTCGTGAGCAAATGTGCTAAGTCCAATTTTATCAAAACTGAGATTTTAATGCAGTAAGATAGTACAACTAAAAATACATCGTCTGCCAAAAAGAAGTTACCATAATGTCTGTTTTTAATGGTGTAATGCAGTGTTATGCAAATGTGCTAAGTCCATAAAATTTTTTTTTTTTCAAAAATCTACGTGCTAAGTCCAGGTGAAAATGAGAAATTATTGGTTTTTTTTAATTTGTTTTGTAGAATGATATAGAATTATTACTACATTGCTTTAATAAACATGGCTTGGGACTGTAAACGTTAATAATTTGAGGGAGTGGCTAGCTTTCCCACCAATTTGATATGGAAACTAGTTTGCGGTAGTTCTTACATTTTTATTATAATTGTATGCGTTTGCTCGAAAGGCGGTGCACCTATTTTATATAGAGAGGGTACAGCATAATGTGGGCCACACCCATTATCAACAGTTTTATCTCTCATCAGACCAAGCCTAAAATATTCTTATTAGTGCAAAATTTGATCCCTTTATGACTTTTAGTTACAAAGATGCCACGTCACACGTTTTTAAAGGGAGTTTTAAAATTTTTTTTTAAGTAGGCGTGGTCACAAACCGATTTTGCTAAAAATTTACTACAAGTAATTAAAGTACATATTATGTACCTACACCAAGTTCCGCCGTAATATCTCAATTATTTATCGAGTTATAGGCTCCGAAATGTCTTAGATTCACGATGCCACGCCCATTTTCAAAAATATTTATGGTTTCTGTTTTTCTCCAAAGTTGGACTCATGCCAAAAACTTTCAATGAATTGTCTATATATTTGACAAAGATGTCGCTTAAAATGTTTTTATTAGTTCCATTTATAGTTCCCATATATAAAAGTAGTTGTGGTCGTCTACCGATTTGGACAATTTTTAGGGGCACCCTTTGCCCTAGCAAGTAAATTACGCCTCCCACATTTCATCTATATATCTACTACAGTTTCTGAGTTATTTATTACTTATAAAACTTTTAGAATTTATCCTTTCATAAGTGGGTGTGGCACCGACCATTTTTGAGAATTTCAATTTATTTCTTTATAACGGCGTAAGCTCATTGCATGGATGAAATTTCATCCATTATCACTTTTTGCGTGTTTTTCTATATATACTATATAGGGAAAGTGGGCGTGGTTATCATCCAATTTCGCCTATTTTCAATACCAACCTTCCCTGTCTAGTTAGGAGCCTCTGTACCAAATTTCATCAAAATATTTCAATTTTACTACGTATAATAATTTGTGAGAAAATGTGCTAAGTCCACCTAAAAAACAAAATCATAGAAAGCAAATGTGCTAATTCCTAAAGAAGCTCATAACTTTGTACCAGCTTTATATTAAAATGTGCCTATAACTGGCATTTTAGCACGACCATCTGAGGAAGAAAACTGCATTTTCAGATTTTTAAAATAGTAACAACAAAAAAAGTTAGGAGGTTTTTTGCCTCTCCTGAAAAGTTACCATGAATGGACTTAGCACATTTGCTCACGAAGCCAACGATATATAAATGAAAATTATCTAATATTCGAATAATTTGGTTTCTGAATAAACAAAATTATTTATTATTCAAATAAAGATAAAAAAATTTATTCATCTATTATTCGTTATTCGAATAAATTTTGCCCAACTCTGAGTAACACGAAGCCATTATTCTACCTTACTATACATCTCTGCGTGTACTGTATATAATATGTAATAAATGTAACTTTAAAAAGTACTGAGCTAATGCTATTTTTTCACCTAGATGAACTGGCATTTTTCTAGTATTATTCTGACTGGTATTCTTCTAGTATACCCTTAACTGGTATTTTTCTAGTATGAAGCTTATGAAAGGAAAGACAATTGTCATCTCGTAGGCCATCGCCACGTTAAAACTACCAGTTGCTTTCAAGTAAATTGGATAGTTGGGCAACTATGTAGATGCCGACATTTTCAAACTGGTAGAATTGTAGTATGCAACTAGTTGTTTTGCCTGCAGGGTATGGATGTACCACATATGTATGTGTTTACACTCTTTCCAATGCATACCAATGAAAGTGGCTGCGGGTGTTCCCATCGTCGTTTCATTGGCTTGCTGCATTTCTGTTGGATTGTGGAATTGGCGCCAATTCAGAAATATTTTCACCGCAGTTGGGCAAATGGGATTCAACGTTTTTTGTTTTTTTTTTTTTTTTTTTTGTTTTCATATTGCAAATAACTTGGATAAAAAATATTTTCAATTTATTGAATTTTTCATGACATTCACGTTCATTTTGTATTTGTGGCGTATTTGCTTCCTTCTGTGTTTTTTTTTTTTTTTTTTTTTTTACGAGGAGGAAGCATCGAAAGCCTTTACCCCGTCAGTGTGGGACTCTAACCCGAACTAAACCTCCTACTGTCATCGTACCGAATCCCCCGGTACTACCGTCAAGCTACCGTCGGGAGGTGGGTTGAGCACTAGGCTCGCAGTCCGTAATGGTCGCGTTATTGCCCTCAGTCTGCCTTAGAAGGCTTCACCCATATGTTTTTTTTTTTTTTTTTCCTTTTTTTTTATAAAAGTGGTCAGTGTTAGGTGGTCTGCGGAGGCCAAAGCTCCGTATCACGCGCATTTACGGATGCAGGAGGCCTAGCTCCTGTACGTATCCGTAACGGATGCAAGAGGCTGAGCTCCTGTACGTATCCGTTTCATTCGAAGTTCACAATATTAGGTGGTCTGCGGAGGCCAAAGCTCCGCACCACGCGCGTTGACGGATGCAGGAGGCCTAGATCCTGTACGTATCCGTAACGGATGCAAGAGGCCGAGCTCCTGTACGTATCCGTTTCATTCAAAGTTCACAATATTAGGTGGTCTGCGGGGGCCAAAGCTCCGCACCACACGCGATGACGGATGCAGGAGGCTGAACTCCTATACGTATCCGTTCCACGCAGAGTATCTATGATTACCGGAATAATCTGACACGCCGCCGGTATATTTAGTCGCTGCTGGTGCGTCGTAGTCTCTCTAGACTCCTCAGTGTTTTCATCGTGCCTGCTATTATGTTAGTGTGTGTGTGTGTGTTTGCATTTGTAATATGAGAGCACACCAAATTGTTTATTTGAGAGAATTTTGAGGTAATTAATTATTAGGAAGAACTTCCTCTAGCCTTTCACTACGTATTTACATATTTTAGGCGGTAAAAAAAAACTTGAGCGAAATTGGAAATATTCCAAGTATTTTATGGTCTATTTATGTATATATACAATTATATGAGGTTGCTGCTGAGATTGCTGCTAAGAAATATTTGCCTATAAAGGTAGTCAAAGTTGATATAACGCTCATCTACACTTTTTCACGCATAATGCCAAGAACGTATAGGGGGTCGCAAATCTGTCAATAAAATACTAGCAGAGAATGAATAAGAAATATGCATTAGGCCGGGGCGATTTACCTACGTATCTTGCCATCGAAATTCAGATTCTTCTCATTTTTTCTGAGTAGAAAACTCTTACACGACATTGGCCTAAAATTAATTTTGTTTGTGGTTTTTATGGTTCAAGACGGATTTTTGAAAATAAAAATTGGACAAAAATCGCCAAAAAATTAACCATGCCAATATGCACATCTCAGATTCAACGAAAGTTGTATGCTAAATCAAAATATGAAATCAGAATTAAAATCGGATGTGTTAGTTATTTGCTTCAAATACAAATTTTCAGAATTTTAGCTGCAAAAAAATGAAGAGTTATACCCCAAAATCCATATGTATGCACAGAGCCAAAAAGTTCACCTATAATCAAAGAGATTGCCATCTAAAAAAGCTATTTGGCCAAGGAGAGCGAGAGGAGACAAAATTGAAGAAATTTTTGCTAGAAAATCTTCTAGATTTTAGCTTGAATTTCTTCTTAAATTTATTGAAAAGGATACCGTATGAAAACGAGGAGATAACTTCTTATTTATTAATTTTTTATGTCATTTTGTCAAAAAAATTAAATTGTTAGAAGAAATCTGCTTGTTTTTATGAGAAAATTTTTATAAAGCAAACCAATAAGGACATCCTCTAATTTTTACTAGAACCTTTTTGAATTTATTAAAAAGGAAAACTTTTTATTTTTAAAAGAGCCCTTATTAATTAAAATTTTGCTATAAACGTCTTAACGTACGTACATGTATGCAATAACATGTTCAAGAAATTAAAAGGGAGAACTTTTTATTTTTAAAAGAGCTCTGATGTGTTTCCTCCGTTCGTCAATTTCATTACGGCTTTGCACATTTCTACAATTCTCAAACGATTAGTGAAGCACTTGGTATAAAGTGTTTATTATGTCCATCTGCACTTATATGAAATGAAATGTTGCCCTTTGTCTGAATAAGTTCTAGGAAAATACTAGTTGACTAATTATGTTTTCCGATGAAAATCAAGATTATCTTCTTAATAATATTAAACAGGGTTTCTTTTTAATTTTACAGGTTATCTGCTAAATTTATGTGAAAAGGTTTCCATATTTATTCTAGGAGTCATCTTCTTAATTTTATATAAGAGGTTTTCATCTTAGTTTTATAGGTTATCCATTAAATTTTACTGCAAATGATTTCATCTAAAATTCACGGGTTATCTTCTTAATAATATTGAAAAGGTTTTCATATTAGTTTTACAGTATATCTACTTAGTTTTATTAACCCTAATCACCGAATTTTGAAAAGTTACGTAAAACCGAAAGTGAGACTCTGAGGCTCACCTATGGGGAAATTTTGAAACACATTATTTTGGTATTTGTTTTTTACTTTTATTTATGCAGTAATGAATGCAGAAGCATTTTTATACATTCTTATAACGGTTTATGACAATTTTTTTTAGTATATAAAGATAAAAAAGGTAATTTCATAAAATAGGGGATATTAATGAACTGCAATTTTCACAAATTTTTGTAGTTGTTGAATGTTCATTATAAATGGTTTTATTACATCTGTTATAATTTTTTTTTTGTGCACACAATGAGAAAAACTACGAATCAAATAAATATGAATAAATTTTTCATATCATCGCCCCTAATATATATTTTCCGCGATCAAATTTAAAAGATTTAAAACGCGACGTTCGTGGTGAAATTACTGACGCATAAAAGCAGACGATCGTTCGTTTCTCTACCTGAGCGCATCTTTTCCGTAATTTAGAATCTCAGTAAACAGAAAATGATAAGATTTTAATGGTTTTGATATTGCTCACTTTACCGTTCTCCATAATTTTATGACATCATATGATCTAAACATCTATGGTGAAATACGATGAATTCACCAAAATCCGGGGAAGTATGGTGAGTTAGCAATGCAAAAACCTCACTGGATAAACCTTGTAAACAACGGATTCAAAATTTAGTTGAATTCTAGAAATGTAAGCTTATTACGATAAAGATACTTAAGGTGAGTCTTTGAGGCTCACTTTCGGTTTTTCGTTACAATTTTATACGATTGCAAAAAAAAAAATGGTTAAAATAAATAAATAGCCCAAAAATCAACATTATTTCATAATTTATGAACACAAATGGAGGAATACCCAAAATTTCAAGCAAAAAGCTTTTTTGGTTTACGAATTATTCGCTTTTAGACTTTAAAGTGAGACTGAGAGGCTCACTTTAGAGGATTAGGGTTAAAATGAGATATCCAATCATAATAAGACGGGCATCTTATTGGAGAGAAAGCGTAGAGAAATCCGCTAAACTTTGTTCTGATTTACAGGGCATTTTAGGTGGTCTTTTGGCTCTGTGTGCTCTTTGGAATTTGCTTTTTACTTTATTCAACTCGAAGAAATCCCAAGGTTACTCATACGCCATGTGGTACGCCTGGAAGCAAAAAACAATTTTCAATTTTGATGGCACGATATCGATTAATTTCCCTCCATACAAATCGACCCGGCCTAGTATGCATATTCCTTGTTGGTCGCAAGTTCTCGTGAAATGACCGGAAAATATAATTTCCCTAAAATTTACGGTTAATTTCCAGCATACATATCTACATACATACATATTCATAGTAAATGCCACTGCATTACTACGACCCTGTATCTTAAAAAGGACATGAATAGAATTACAATAAAATAAAATGATGATAAATGTAAAAAATTCTGAAGAAAAATAAATTAAATAAAACTACAATACAACTAAATTTAACGGAATTGCAGTGGAACGCCTAACGTCGAGAGCTACAACAGCAAATCTGCATGCCGTAGCAAGTCATAGGCCCGCCTCACTTTAGCAAGCGGAAAGGAATGTGAATGTTGAAAAATGCCAAGCACTCAAAGCAAAGGAAACGAATTTATGTAATAAAATGAAATGCAATAAAAACAAAAAATAAAATACATAAAAAGCATAAAGTCTTGGAATGCATCTTACAAGTAGCACGCGGGCGGTTAATGTTGCCAAAAGCAGGAAAACTCAATTCAAATTGCTCGCTAAGCTGTGAACCTGGAAACGGAGACACACACTGCACTCCCGCATTCTGCTTTTCGCAATTTTTGCTCTTCTTATAAGTACATACATACATACAACAATGCTTGATTCTATATAAATATATAAATACTTTCAAATGTGTGTGTGTGTGCTTTTCAGGAAGTGAGTTCGCTGCGTTTGTTTGTCTTAGCCATTACTTATCCTTTTGAAAATTTACAGTTGTAAAGAAAATGTCATTAAAGATTTTCTTTTGTATAACGAAAAGAAAAGCAGCAAAAAAGTCGGCAATAACGAAACTGTGCACAGCAGCAACAGCTGAAAAATAAACAACAAAGCGACTAACGCCATGGCGACCTACTAACTAGTACCTACTACATACATACATACATACATACAGATCTGGGCAGACGTTAAGGATTTGACTTGACGTGGTGCACAAACAAAAATCATTCAACCGACTATCTTGGATAATGATTTCAAAAGGCATACAAATGTCTGTGTGTGTGTGTGTAAATCAAAAGGTCTATGCTGCAGTAGTTTCTGCTGATTTCTGTTAAATACCACACAAGATACGATATTTGAGACTGTCATATTCTTCTGCCGCGAAAGGGTCCAGAAAGGTGTTGTTGGAGAGGGGAATGAGTAAGAACTAAAATAGCAAAAAAGCTGAAAAGAAACTAAAGAAAATACCTACAACAAAAGCGTAACAGAAGATAAATAGAAAAGTTGAAAAGCGCCTATGTGGTATTAGATGAGATACCCAGATGTGGACTTTGTCTTTTTGGGAATCAGCATTAACTTTGGTGTTTTCGGGCAATTCGTCGCCCCCTTTTTACGAATATAGCAAAAGTTTTGCTCGCAAAATTTCTGACAACAAATAATGACACACCATTAAAGCTATTGTCCTGTTTTATTTGAAATGCTAATTAGCGTTGTATAAACACATGCGCTGGCGTAAATAAGTTCAATTGCATTGTCTTGGTAAATAAGAAAATATTAGCTAACAGTTGAGTCACCTCGTCAACTTTTGATGTGTAAACATCTTTATTTTAGCTGCAAGTAATTGCGAAAAAAAAAAGCGTAAATGACCTTTGTGTTAGTGCGCTGCTGTGTCCGTGTGGATCGCTTAACATTGTCAGTGGTAGGTACACATGTATGTACTTACATGCAAATGCAAATATTAATAACAACATCAATCATATCCCTTTCAGATGACACCTCAAATCTAAAAATCAAACAAACTACATAAAGCGTAAAAATTAATTTTTAAACAGGTGACAACCCTTTCCATAAAAAATTAAACCTTCTTGCACATCTAGGCAAGTCAAGTTAAAAAATCGATTAGCGGAATATATACGCGTTCTATCATACGAAAACTAGCACTTTCAAAATCTTTTACAAAGAAATTTTATGGAACGTCGCACACTGGGGCCACTTACTTATATACATATCGCACCCTAAATCAAAAAGTGGCACAACTCAAAATTTTTCGAAATCGAGTTTTTTTCATAAACGGGTATACGGAACATATCTCTAGCGATTGCCAAAAAAAAAAACTTTTGAATAACTGTCTCTTTCGACCGAAAAATACCCATAATACCTGGCCCTTTGCCATGTATGTATGTACGATTGCTTGTAATGAAAAAAAGTTTTTTGGCTCTACTGAAAATTTTTGAATTTTGAGTTGTGCCACTTTATGATTTAGGGTGCGATATGTATAAGGGGACGCTCAAAATTCTGAAATCAACTTTTTTACATCAGAATCGCTTTACCTGCACTAAAGAATCTTAACCCATTGACGGTCATGAGTTAACCCGTTGGTGACCTATGTTTTTTATTTTAGTTTTGAGTTTAATTTTCTTGAATCAGAATCGATATATCGATACTAAAATAGTAAATCCCAACAATTTTAACCCCTTAACGACCCATTTTTAACCCAAATTTTTTCACTTAATTCTTAGATCAAAATATTTACATCAATTAGTTGTATCTACACTAAAACGAGTAATCTTTAGAATCTTAACCCATTAACGGTCATGAATTAACCCATTGGTGACCAATTTTTTATCTGTAACCAAATTATTTAAAATCACAATTAGTATGTCTGTACAAAAATGGCCAATGGGTATTATATTAACCCATTGATCAAATATGCAGGTGCAGGTACATACATATGTATGTATAACTATAATAAAAATAGGTAAAAAACTTTTTAAGTTAAACGGTTTTATGTTATACATACATTGCAATGTTTAAGATAAATGTACTAAAAACCAAAAAATAATAAAATAGATACAGTCGTGGGAATTATAAACATTTGCATAGACTAGACTAAAATAAAACCGGGGGGCACGTCAATTGTCTACAAATTATCGACTTAATGTGCGATAGAAGAATCGTTTAATTCGTCGTTAGGCAGTTGGCCCGCAGACGGTGAGGAAATTACTTACTATTTTCTTGCTCATGGAAATTCCAATAGTTATACACTCCATGTTACACTAAAAATAAAATTTCGTAAAATAACTACGAAACACTTTCGTAGTCTAGAGATTCGTAATATGTACGAAAGTTTCGTATATATTACGAAAGCATTTTTCTCAACAAAATCTAATTTTACGAATCTTTCGTAAATATTACGAAAGGGCTTTCGTAAACCATTTTCTAATATTTTTTTCGTATATATTACGAAATATTTCGTAAATATTACGAAACACTTTCGTAAATTTTCTTAAAATTATCTTTACGAATAATTTTGTATATTGTACGAAAGTTTTCGTAACATTATCAAAGGATTAAAAGATTTAGGAAATACTTTCATAATATATACGAAATACTTTCGTACAATAATATTTTACTGTACAAGTCTTCTTTCATTGTAAAGTGTTGAGTCGGTGCAATAATATCAAAAATTATTTTAAGTAGTAAGTGCGTAATGAAATAATGCGTAAAAGAATAATGCATTGTATATAAAAAGACAATATTGATATACAAAATAAACTGTGATATTTTCCAACTTAATTAAACTTAAAGGTGAGTACATTAGTTGCATTTACTTTTTCCTTTTTTCGGTCTTATGTATTTTCCTAAATAAATACTCAATAAAATAATATAAAGAGATATTTCTACACTCAGAGAAAAAATTTTAAAAACATATGAAAATGTGCTTAAAATTGGCAAAAACGTATTTAAATGTGATGTAGATACGACCATTTTTATTTTAAAAAGGTTCATTGTAAAATTGTAAAATCAAGAAAACATTTTAATTTAAAAATATTTATTTTTAATTCAAGCCCTATGAGATTTTGAACCTGAAACTTCCGCTTTTATTCCCTTCATTTTAATTTTCAATTTAAAAATTATTCTATTTAATCCAAAATACATTTTTATTTCTAAAGTTTCATTTTAAATTTACAATTTTAATTTTTAAAATAAAAACGATCTGGTTTAAAACGTGCATTATAAAAATAAAATTTTTTTTCTCCGAGTGTAGGTGCTTGAATTTTAAGGTTTTAAGTAGTTTCCCTTTATCTTTATCTTTATCTTTATCTTTATCTTTATCTTTATCTTTATCTTTATCTTAGTCTTAATCTTAGTCTTAATTTTTAATTTTTATTTTTTTTTTGTTTTTTCATTTTCTTTTTTTTTTTCTTTTTCATTTTCTTTTTTCTTTTTCTTTTTCTTTTTCTTTTCCTTTTTCTATTCCTTTTTCTATTCCTTTTTTTTCTTACTTTTTCACAGGGGTATCTGTTTAAGTGGATCGGAACGACGTCCACATTTGCAAATTGCGATTTCCAAAGTTTCCTATGTTTGTAAGAACACGTATAGGCAATAAGTACCTCTTATTTTATTAGTTACTAAAATTAATATTAATATAAATATAAAATATTAAAATAAATAAAAAACTTTTAAATGAATTGAATAAATTAATTTCAGTAGATATTTAAAACTAAAATGAAATTATCTAAACTTATTTCTTATGCATATATAAAACATCTTTCTCTTAGCATTATTTTATTGATATACATATTTTGAAAAAGTTTTCAAATTTCCTTGAAATATACATCATATGTACATAAATATATGTATGTAATAATTAAGGTATTTTTAACTTTAAGCCAAAAAATAATTTGGTCAATTGTACAACAATTCGACAGCTCTAAGAGCCTTCGTAAATGTACGAAAGCGGTTTCGTAATATTTACGAAATCTTTCGTTGCTCAAAAGTACGAAAGTATTTCGTAAATAGTATGAAAGCCTTTGTAAATACTACGAAAGTATTTCGTAAATACTACGAAAGTATTTCGTAAATACTACGAAAGTATTTCGTAAATACTACGAAAGTCTTTCGTAAATAGGACGAAACCTTTCGTAAATACTACGAAAGTATTTCGTAAATAGTACGAAAGCCTTCGTAAATATACGAAAGTATTTCATAAATACTACGAAAGTATTTCGTAAATAGTACGAAATAGCTTTCGTACTATTTACGAAACCATTCGTTGCTCAATTTTACGAAAGAATTTCGTAATATGTACGAAAGATTTCGTAATATTTACGAAATATTATTTTGAGTGTAATAAAAGAGATGTTTCAACTAGTTTATCGTTGGACATTCACACGAGGAATCGTTTCACTGCTCGTAGTTTGTCTTTAATCGACAAAACACATGATAAAAGTACTACTCGCTCACCACTATGAAACCCTAAAACTCGCTTATAATCGAGCTTGCTAGCTTTTTTCCACATTCTAGCCCTACTTATCACACGTCCATCGTTGTCGGTTGAACAACTGCCTAATTATAGTGTAACATTACAAAACAAACATTTTAATCAACGATTGTAGACAATTGACGTGCCCCACGGTTTTATTTTAGTCTAGTCTATGCAAATGTTTATAATTCCCACGACTGTATCTATTTTATTATTTTTTGGTTTTTAGTACATTTATCTTAAACATTGCAATGTATGTATAACATAAAACCGTTTAACTTAAAAAGTTTTTTTTACCTATTTTTATTTTCTAGTTTTTAGTTTTTATTTCGCATTCTGTTTAATTCATTTAGTGCTTCATTATTGCAAGGTTTCTTGTCCGTTAGTTTATTGCAGTCCAACGCCTCTATACGTAGTCCCTGCAAAGTTCTTACTCTACTAAGAGCCACGTAGGCTTGACCTTATTCAAACAGTTTCGCACCTAAGATTTTCAGTTTTACTTACTCCGATCTCAGCTCCACCTAGCGGAATTTTTTTTTAAGAAAATATTTCTTTTCAAGGTAGTAATACATGTTCCGAATTTCAGCCAAATCGGACCATAAATGCGATTTTTGTAAATATAGCGACCCACGCGCCACCTAGCGGAATTTTTTTTAAAGAAAATATTTCTTTTCAAGGTAGTAATACATGTTCCGAATTTCAGCCAAATCGGACCATAAATGCGATTTTTGTAAATATAGCGACCCACACGCCACCTACCGGAATTTTTTTTTCATAATATTGCATTGTCATCGGGGTTATACATGCGTACAAAATTTCAGATTAATCGGTTGACAGGAAGAGGGTGAAATTTGAATTACTAAATTTGACCCAAGAATAAATAATAAATAAAAAAACAAACGGGGTGAGCTAAATAAAACCGTTTAATAAAAAGTTTTCTGTTGTCACAAGTATGTTTATATGGGAATTAGGAGTTTCACGTATTTCCCCACACAATTTCATGCCTAACATAAAAAAAAAAACAAAATTGGAGTAACACAACTTGTGCTTCAAAGAACTCATATTATAATACAACTTACAAGACTAAATTAAAGAAATCTGGCTTGTCAAGTAACCTTAATCACAATTTGTAATTAAAGTAACCGGTAAATAATGGATCAACTAAATTTAAGATGGAACAGAATCAAATTCAACCAGATATAGAAATTTTTTTTAACTAAAATTGGAATGCAATTTTTAAACTCACTTTTTTTTTAATGCGCACTTCGCTTTTGGTTCTGAACTCGGATTCCTTGTCACAAAGGAACATATTTTACTGCTGCATTTTTACATTTGCTACGTTTTTGCGCAAATAAAAAAACTCCATTTTGAAAAAAAAATATTAAAAAAAGAGGCACGTTTAGTTCTATACTAAAATTAATTTTTTAAACCATCTAGTTCCAAAACAAAAACACTAATCGATTATATAAGCTTCACTTAATGTTATGGAAAAAGCAGAATAATAAAATTTTATATCCGTCTCTTACACCAACTATTCCAAATACACATCAAAATTTCTCACATTGATAAAAAATATTTTTTGGAAAATTTGCCATGTTTGTGTATGGATAACTCCCAACTGAAAAACGATACAAAGCTTAAAATTGGGCCAGAAGTGTAGAATTTTATAGGGAACA
Source organism: Urophora cardui (assembly GCA_960531455.1). Taxonomy (NCBI): domain Eukaryota; kingdom Metazoa; phylum Arthropoda; class Insecta; order Diptera; family Tephritidae; genus Urophora; species Urophora cardui. Next base: position 115,970,062 of record OY482671.1, read on the forward strand.
ATACTGCGTTTTTATTTTTTTGAAAAACTCATTATTTAAAAACTGAATTTTGAGCACGCTCGGCCCCAGTGTGCGACGGCTGAGTAAAAGATCGCCCTATTTCAAAAAATGTTTCAAAAACGCCCCATTTCAGAAATTTTTTAAATAACGCCCTATTTCAAAAAAGGTTTCATATATATATTTCTCTGAAATAGGACGTTTTTGAATTATTTTCTGAAATAGGACGTTATTGAAACAAATTCTGAAATAGGGCGATCTTTTACTCAGGCGGCGATATGTAGATACATATATACACTCAGGGAAAAAAGTTATAAAAACATATGAAAACGTGCTTAAAATGGGCAAAAACGTATTTAAAAGTGATGTAAATACCAACATTTTTATTTTAAAAATGTTCATTGTAAAATTTTTAATAATCTAATACCTTTAAACGAGCAATTCTTGTATATATATATGTATATATATAATCAGGATCTCGAAAACGGCTCCAACGATTTTCATGAAATTTGGTATGCAGGGAGCTTCGGAGGTGTTCTCCCGAAAGATTTAATTTTTTTCCTAACTTTTATCCCGGGTCCCGAGATATGGGTCAAAACGTGGACCCGGATGAGCCTCGAATGTCTCTGAGCGATATGGGTATCAAATGAAAGGTCGTGATGAGGACTTCAACATAGAACTCTTTTAATTGTGGTGCCTAGGCCGGGTCCCGAGATATGGGTTAAAACGTGGACCCGGATGAACCTCGAATGTCTCTGAGCGATATGGGTATCAGGTGAAAGGTGTTGATGAGGACTTCAACATAGAACTCTTTTAATTGTGATGCTTAGGCCGGGTCCCGAGATATGGGTTAAAACGTGGACCCGGATGACCGTCGTATGTCTCTGAGCGAAATGGGTATCAATTGAAAAGTCGTGATGAGGACTTCAACATAGAATTCTTTTAATTGTGATGCTTAGGCCGGGTCCCGAGATATGGGTTAAAACGTGGACCCGGATGACCGTCGTATGTCTCTGAGCGAAATGGGTATCAATTGAAAAGTCGTGATGAGGACTTCAACATAGAACTCTTTTAATTGTGGTGCCTAGGCCGGGTCCCGAGATATGGGTTAAAATGTGGACCCGGATGAACCTCGAATGTCTCTGAGCGATATGGGTATCAGGTGAAAGGTGTTGATGAGGACTTCAACATAGAACTCTTTTAATTGTAATGCCTAGGCCGGGTCCCGAGATATGGATCAAAACGTGGACCCGGATGAGCCTCGAATGTCTCTGAGCGATATGGCTATCAAATGAAAGGTCTTGATGAGGACTTCAACATAGAACTCTTTTAATTGTGGTGCCTAGGCTAGGTCCCGATATATGGGTCAAAACGTGGACCCGGATGACCTCGAATTTCCCTGAGCGATATGGGTATCAAATGAAAGGTTTTGATGAGGACTTCAACAGAGAACTCTTTTAATTGTGATACCTAGGCCGGGTCCCGAGATATGGGTCAACACGTGGACCCGGATGACCCTCGAATGCCTCTGAGTGGTATGGGTATCAAATGAAAGGTCTTGATGAGGACTTCAACATAGAACTCTTTTAATTGTAGTACCTAGGCCGGGTTCCGTGATATGGGTTAAAACGTGGACCCGGATGAACCTCGAATGTCTCTGAGCGATATGGGTATCAGGTGAAAGGTGTTGATGAGGACTTCAACATAGAACTCTTTTAATTGTAATGCCTAGGCCGGGTCCCGAGATATGGGTCAAAACGTAGGCCCGGTTGAACCTCGAATGTTCTTGAGCGCCCTTGGTATCGAATCAAAGGTCTTGATGAGGACTTTGAAATAGAACTATTTTAATTGTAATGCCTAGGCCGGGTCCCCGGATATGGGTCAAGACGTGGACCCGGTTGACCCTCGAATATTTTTGAGCGATATTGGTATCAAATTAAAGGTCTTAGTGGGGACTTGAACCTAGATGACTCCGAAAATTGGGAATCATGGCTTCAATATAGAGATCTCTTCGATGTAATGCTCATCCTGGTTTCCTAAGTAAAGGGAACATGAAAAGTAAAAAGAAAGTCGAAATGTAATGGAAATGGGAAAGGGAGAAGAGAAGGAAACCAATATAGAACGGGAGAGGGAAGGGGTGAGAGAGAGATTGGGAGAGGGGAAGGGAGAGCGAATAGGAGGGTGAGAGAAAAGGAGGGGTTAGGGAGAGCGATTTGGAAAGGAAAGGAAAAGAAAAGGAAACGGAGATGAAAGATAAAGAGGAAGGGAAAAGAAAAGTAGAGGGCGAAGGACATGAAGAGGTAGAGGTATCACGGCCAAGCCAGTCGGATTTACTTTAGTTCTGGATCGCACAAAAGGCTTCAACAATTTTCATGAAATTTAGTATACCTACAAGGGGTTTAATTTTTTCACTTTTTATTTCGCTTGCGAGGACCTGCGAAAAAATGGCAGCCCGAGATAAGCTCGGTCATCCAGGTACTAATAATAATATAAGGGAAGTATAAATAGGATACTACAATTCAATATAATGTTTAATGTTCCACTATGTGATGGCGTTGGATTGAATTCCAGGTTGATGTCATGGTTCGAATCCGGAGGAGAATATAAAATAAGGAAGAAAAAGGAGAATAAGGAGAATAAGAAATAAAGATAGCAAACAGTTAAGGGGAAGTAGAAAAGAAGAGGAGAACAAGCGGAAGCTACATTTTTGTAGTTGGGACTCGGATTGAGAGAAGATGAAGAGAATGCCGTTGGATACAATTTCGAATCCGGAAGAGAAAATGATATAACACTGAGCGTTTTTTTTTTCTCATAGTGCTTAAAATAAAAATAAACATTTTTAAATTTAAAATTTTTTTTCTTGATTTAAAAATTTTGGTGCAGTGGGTAGAGTGCTCGCCTGCTATGCCAGAGGTCTCGGGTTCAAACCACGGTCCGAGCTAAACACCAAAAAAAAAAATAAACAATTTTTCTAATTAGTAAAAATCCAATTATTGGGTTTTTTAAGAGCAGCGGTCACCTCTCGGCAGTGGGCGGCACACCCTCCGAGTGTATTTCTGCCATGAAAAAGCATAAAACTGTAGGTCCACCCAATTAGTAGGAAAAACAAAAAGGAGCACACCTCGAATTGGGAGAGAAGCTCGGCCATAAAACTCGTCAGAGTTATAATAGCGCCATTGTATTATTATATTATTATAACCATGAGGTGTGTACATTAGGCCGTCTCGCCTTATATGGACCAAAAAAAGTCCACCGTACGCCCTCCCCCATATGATTTCTCTTCCCTTTTAGCGACATCTAGCAGTGTCCAAAAAAAAAAAAAATTTTTTTTTCCAGAAATGTTTTCGAAATAGAAATCATTGGGGGGGGGGGGGGCGTACGGCGAACTTTCTTTTCGCGATACGCTCTAGTGTACATTGTACATATGTATGCATGCATGCATACACATGTCTATAAATCTCGGCAAGCAAAACTTGCTGTTGAAAAGCAAGTTGTTAGCGTTTACTCAAATCTGCAGCAATATGCTTATATAATCTTATACATCAGCGCTTAAACAAACATACACAGGCACATTTACTTAAGAAATGAATGCACAAAAAAAATATGTATGAGTTAATATTTTTGAGCCTGAATCTCGACAAGAAAGTCATCACGCCAAGCATTTAAACGCGCTTAAAAGTAAAGTCACACACGAATACACGATTACATAAAGTCATCCTGGTGGTACCAAATAGCTGTGCCAAACAAGCCCTGCAAAAAAGTTTTGCTTATTGTTGACGAATCAGGTCTAAAACAAGAGTTCGGCAGCGCTGCTTCTGTTATGCACTCACTCTGTCTACTCCTAACTTTCTAATACTTATCTAGGCCTTATATCGCATGGTGGATAAGCCTTTGGAATAAGGTGTGCTCTCAGAGAGAGAGAGAGAGAGAGAGAGAGAGAGAGAGAGAGAGAGTACTCCTTATGGCCTGATGACATCAACACAGCAAAATCAGCCTTATTTTAAGCCTTTCGCCATACAAATTTGCTACCCTTATATTTTCCAGGCCTTATTTTGTAAGCCTTTAAATCTGCTGCTTTAATTCTTAAATAAGGCTTGGATTTTTTTTTTTGGGAGCGCGCGCATGCATTTACTATATATATATGTATATATGTACATTTACTTCTTCATGGCAGCCATGGCAGCTTAAATAACATACATAAACACATACATATGGTACATACATATATTCATAGTGCATACAGGATATGAATGGAGAATTGCATTTGAGATTCTTAAGGAAATGGTAAATAAAAAATGCTAAAGCAAATATGAATTGTGCTTTTGTCCTTTTATCCATGATGTGTGTCGTTTGTTCAGATTGACATGAAAGCTTATACTATTATGTATGTACATTAGGCCGACTCGCGTTATATAGACAAAAAAAAAGTCCACCGATAAACTTGATTAACTCATCCAACTATTATTAGATTTTTAATAGCTATACATTTCTGGAAATTGCATTAAATAACGCAGCCTACCGTGCGATTTTATTAAAAAATAATGTCCGCTTCCAGGAAGAGTATAGGGAAAGAAGTTGAAGATTCATGAGAAAAAAGAAAATTATCACTGTAGGCCCTTCCCTGAGGAGTGTACCAAAAAAATGAATACGCAATTCGCTTTAGCGGTTAATTCTACGTATGGGTAGATATAAATTTTTTTCTTGTGCAAAATCCTAACTTTTTTCATGCATAAATCTAGACTTACCTTGAAATTCTGGGAATTTCCGCGGTTTCCGCCAGTTTTTGGAAAAGTGAATTTTTTTTTCAGTTTACTTACTCTAAAACACCTTATTTTCATATTCCGGTGCCGGAGGGAGGATCTGAGAAGGTTTAAATAATCTCATACAAAAAAAAAAACGCATCTAATGTACATACATATGTACATTAGGCCAGGGCGATTTACTAACCTATATCATGTCATCAAAATTGGGATTCTACTCATTTTTCTGAGTAGAAAACTCTTCCACAAAATTTGCCTAAAATTAATTTTGATGTTCCGGAATTTGGTTTTTATAGACCAAGGCGGATTTTTGAAAATCAAAAAATGGTAAAAAATCGACAAAAAAGAGACGCAGCCCAATATACACATGAAATGCAACCAAAATTTGATGATGAATCCAGATATCAGAATTAAAAACCGATGAGCCGTTTTCGATATACATATGTATAGCCTGATTTCCGGTTTTGGATTCTGAATGCTCGCCTGCTATACCAGAGGTCTCGGGTTCAAACCACAGACCGAGCAAAACACCAAAAAAACAATTTCTAATTAGTAAAAATCCAATTATTGGGGTTTTTAAAAGCAGCGGTCACCTCTCGGCAGTGGGCGGCATACCCTTCGGGAGTATTTCTGCCATGAAAAAGCTTCTCACAAAAAATGCATTCGCCGTTCGGAGCCGGCATAAAACTGTAGGTCCACCCAATTAGTAGGAAAAACAAGAAGGAGCACACCTCTAATTGGGAGAGAAGCTCGGCCATAAAACACGTCAGAGTTATAATAACGCCATTGTATTATATTATTACTAGCTGACCCGGCAGACGTTGTTCTGCTAAAATTTATTCCTATGAAGCCCTAAAAAGTCTTTGATTACCGTATTGCTAACCATTATCTTAGAGTTCATCTTAATGACTGCGAATAATAAAAAATTTTCTATTCTCTGAATAAAAGTTATAGTTATATTCGCCGCGACAAACCTACTTCCCCCGATCCCTATCTCTATCTCTATCTCAATCCCTATCTCTATTTCAATCTCAATCTTATTCTTAATCTCAATCTCAATCTCAATCTCAATCTCAATCTAAATCTCAATCTCAATCTCTATCTCTATCTCCATCTCTATCTCTTTCTTTATCTCTATCTCTATCTCTATCTCTATCTTTATCTCTATCTCTATCTCTATCTCTATCTCTATCGCTAACCCTATCCCTATCCCTATTGCTATTCTTATCCCTATCTCTATCTCTATCCCTATCTCTATCTCTATCTCTACCTCTATCTCTATCTCTATCTCTATCTCTATCTCTATCTCTATCTCTATCTCTATCTCTATCTCTATCTCTATCTCTATCTCTATCTCTATCTCTATCTCTATCTCTATCTCTATCTCTATCTCTATCTCTATCTCTATCTCTATCTCTATCTCTATCTCTATCTCTATCTCTATCTCCATCTCCATCTCTATCTCTATCTATATCTCTATCTCCATCTCTATCTCTATATCTTCTAAATGTATATATAAACTTATGTATGTGTAATCAGCTGATGAATTTCTAATCTGTAGCTGAGCAGCATAAGAACTCGACGTTTAACAAACTCCAGCCACTGAACACATTGACAAAATTAAAAAAAATATATCCGTGCGTCATGCGGATTGCGCCCCTCGCGTCGGTCGGGCGGGAAATGAAGGGTAAACCTTTGGGTATTATTATTATTATTATTATTATTATTATTATTATTATTATTATTATTATTATTATTATTATTATTATTATTATTATTATTATTATTATTATTATTATTATTATTATTATTATTATTATTATTATTATTATTATCTCTATCTCTATCTCTATCTCTATCTCTATCTCTATCTCTATCTCTATCTCTATCTCTACCTCTATCTCTATCTCTATCTCTATCTCTATCTCTATCTCTATCTCTATCTCTATCTCTATCTCTATCTCTATCTCTATCTCTATCTCTATCTCTATCTCTATCTCTATCTCTATCCCTATCCCTATCCCTATCCCTATCCCTATCACTATCCCTATCCCTACACCTATCCCTTTCTACCTTTATTTTACCGGGACCGTTCATCACCATCCAGGCCCACTACTTTAGCCATTTCTGGGAAACAGCCTTAGAAATAACAACGAAAATAGCTGTATGTGAAAGCCCTGCTCAACGCCTTTAATTTGCTACCGATATCGCTCGAAAACCTTCAGGAGTTATTCGGGTCCACGCTTTGACCTAAATATTGGAACCCGGCCTAGGCATCACTATTTAAAGAGCTCTTTGTTGAAGTCCCCCTCAACAGCTTTCATTAGATACCAATATCGCTCAGAAACTTTCCAGGGCCACTCGGTCCCACGTTTTGACCTATATCTGGGGACCCGGCCTAGGCATCGCAATGAAAATAACTTTATGTTGAAAGCCTGTTCAACACCTATCATTTGATACCAACATTGCTCGAAGATTTGCTGGGTTGATCTGGGGCCTGTATTCCGCGAAGCTCCCACTTTTTCGAAATTCTATATAACCTATTATGTGCACACATGAATCTGCTGTGAAAATTTCATAAAGATCGGTTGATTACTTTGGGAGTATATAAAGGACACACATCCACACATGCACACATACACACATAAACACAGATTTTTCCAAGTTTCAGACTTCTCCGGAGGGATATTCCAAAATTTTCTTCCGTACGAACCTTCTCCTCAAGAATACGAACAACTAACAAAAAATTTTACAGAAATCGGCCCAGCCGTTCTCATCTGATGAGGTTAGTAACATTTTTTACACCATTTTTATATATATAGATTATGGTATGGGATCCCTATTGTAGAGTCATCCAATATTGATGACTTTCGCTGACAGCACTTAGTGTACAATAAATGCTCCAAATACAAAATTTCAGTATTTTAGCTGCAAAAAATGCTGTTTGCAATTTGTTTTTTACTTTATAGCTCCTGCCAGACGATGCACACGGTAGGCAGGAAGCGACGATAGGTTGCATGAAAATGTCGAGAAAAAAGGAAAGTGGGGTTGTGTTATGTGATGTTTATAGATGAAACATCCGTTGAAATTAAAATCCGAGCTGCTCCTTTTTCAAGGATATCCACATTTTTTGTTTTTTTTGAAAGGATCAAATATTGAGGAAATCGAAAATTCGCCACCGTCCAAATTTTTCCGATTTCAATACATTATTTGGTCGCTAAGGGATACAAAAAAAGGTATTAAAAAGAAAAAAGGACACCTGTAGTGGAAAAATCCAATGTGAACAGGACCTAAAGGATAAGCACTGAAATATAAAATAACACAAAAAGTACCCACTTTAATTTGCGTATAACTCCTAAAATGTTAACTCTACGTGAAAATTCCTTATTATATGTTTCATTCAGAATAAATAAGGGAATATTTCTTTGATATACAATTTTGATGTACCTGCAGTGGTTAATGCACTTTGGTCCATCTAAAGTGAAAATTTCAAAAAAAAAAGTACTTTTTTTATGGTGCTACTTTAAGTTCAAATATTTTTCTAGTTTATGTAAATATTTTAATCTAATGATCCAATTCTCATTCTTACATATCTATACGTTAATATTAAAAAGAATTAGAGCTGAAATACGTGCTAGCTGTGCACGGTGGGCGGTAAGCAAAAATAGGTTGCATGAAAATATCGAAAAAACGATCGCCGGCTAAAAACTTACGTAAAATGATATTCTAATATACTTCATAAACACACAGCAAGCGTGAATAAAATCTCCAACATTTTTTTTAAACGAAAATTAGTACCAGCACACAGCTAGGCACATATTCGTTGGGCCATCGTTTTTACGATATTCCCATGCAACCTATTGTTGCTTCCCGCCCACCGTGCACAGCTGGCGCGTATCTCAGCTCTAACTCTTTTTTAGTATTAACGTATAGATATGTAGGAATGAGAGTTGGATCATTAGATTAAAATATTTACATAAACTACAAAAATATTTGAACTTAAAATAGCACTATAAAAAAAACGTACTTTTTTTGAATTTTTCACTTTAGATGCACAAAAGTACATTAAGCACTGCAGGTACATCAAAATTGTATATTAAAGAAATATTTCTTTATTTATTCTGAATGAAACATATAATAAGGAATTTTCACGTAGAGTTAACATTTTAGGAGTTATACGCAAATTAAAGTGGGTACTTTTTGTGTTATTTTATATTTCAGTGGTTATCATTTAGGTCCTGTTCACATTGGATTTTTCCACTACAGGTGTCCTTTTTTCTTTTTAATACCTTTTTTTGTATCCCTTAGCGACCAAATAATGTATTGAAATCGGAAAAATTTGGACGGTGGCGAATTTTCGAATTCCTCAATATTTGATCCTTTCATAAAAAACAAAAAATATGGATATCCTTGAAAAAGGAGCAGCTCGGATTTTAATTTCAACGGATGTTTCATCTATAAACATCACATAACACAACCCCACTTTCCTTTTTTCTCGACATTTTCATGCAACCTATCGTCGCTTCCTGCCTACCGTGTGCAATGAAAGTGCTTTCAGAAAGTGAAAAAGTAAAATTTTCTCGTGTAGCCACCAAAAAAGTACTTTCTGAAAGTGTTTTCCGAAATTTCAGCAATTACTTTGTTACGAAAAACTTTCATCGTCTAGCTGCGAGAAAAATACTTTTCAGAAATACTTTTCACTTTCAATTGTTACATCTGAAAGTGTTTTACTTTCTGAAAGTTGCTAGCTGATACGAGTGTTGTCTAAATGATCGAACCGGCATGTAAATGTTTTCTTTATAAAAATACATATGTATAAACAAAATACAATTATTAAAATAATTAATTATCACATTATATTTTTCATATCAACACAAAAAACACAAAAGTCTCCACCATCACCATTCCACGCACAGCTGTTTGCTCTTACCGTAGCCATACACGGTGCGACCGTTGATCCAACTCGGTTGCAATCGAGTTGGACTGTTTGCCTACATACGGTGCAATTTATTGAACAACGATGTTGTACAATCTCATTTTGTAAAAAATTACTTTGAGTGAACATGGAATAGGATAATATTGCGCTTGTAGGAAAAAAAATTCAAAAAGTGGTTCCTGCAAGCTTTCCATTTTGCGTTATTTATTCTACAAATATTTATGTTTTTTGTGTTGAATTCGCTTATTTTTACTTATTTTAATTTGATGTGTTCACTTCAAGAATTCTCATAAAATGAAATGTTGAACAACATGCCCCCAAACGATGCAACCAAGTTGTACAACTTGCCAAAAAACTTGATTTTTCGTACACCCGATACACAACTTCATACAACAGCCCCAGCGCAACTTGCTCAAGTTGTATAAAAAATTGCAAGGTGTGTGGCTAGCATCATCACACTGTGTGAGTAACACAACAAGCTGTTTGCTCTCCTACATCTGTCTTGCTCTCACAGCTGTTTGAATTTAATTTGACAGCTGCCAGAAAGTACTTTCAAAAACTCATTTCCCTTTCACCGTGTGGACAAACGAAAAGTAATTCCTGAAAGTTTTCGGAAAGTGGAGGTAAAAAGTGCTTTCTGAAAGCACTTTCATTGCGTCGTGTGGATACCCATGAAAGTTCTTTCAATGATTTGACACTTTCGGAAAGCACTTTCATTGCATCGATTGGCAGTACCTTATTCAACGCGAAGAAATCTCAAGGTTACTCATACGCCATGGGGTACTGCTGCAAGCAAAAGCCAAATCGCGCCCCGGCCTAATCTGCATGTGTTTATAATTGTCTATGCGTCTGTGTTTGCTTTTGCCAATGTTCGAAAATGCGCTTTTCCTTCTCCACCGCATATTCGTTTAAAAAACTTTCTCTGAATTCACACATTTCACACGACATTTCATTGTTTACTTTCTCTTTATTTGCTTCTTCGTTTTATTTGGTTTGTGTTAAGCTTTGACTTTGATTTGCTTTGCTCTATAGTGATTTGGCGAATGTAATGCTGCAACCGTAATCTGTTCACGAATATTTACATATGTACATTCATGTTTGGCATTTTCTATAAAACTCTTTGCATTCTGACTTTGTGTTTGCACGGCAGCCACAAATTTTCAACAGGATTTCCCTTCAAGCGCATTACAAAAGCTGCCATTGACATTTTGAGCATTGCAAATGGATTGATGAATAAATAAATCGAATTTGTTTTGTTTTTTTTTTTCTAACTGGAAAATTTGCTATTCAATTTAGTTGAATACTCTTTGGAAATGCATTGAAGAGTGTCGCTATACACTTGACGCTTGAGTAGGGCCTATATATTTAGTTGAATTATATTCTGATGGTCTTAAAAGCTTCTATCGATTTTATTTCTTATGTTTTTTCCATTAAATTTCTTACTTAGCTTACTCTCTGGGCTGCTAATTGTCGGCTCTAATCGTTTCAAATTTTAACGGCCAACCGGCCCCACCTTTGCCTGAGAGTCATTTTTGCTTCTATTCTTCTAATCTTAATTTTATAAGTCATGATACCAGGGGCGTAGTTCTGCCCTTAAAGAGGCTAAGAAAATGTTTATGCGTATGTTGTACGTTTCGGCACTACTGTGCATAGGTTCTATTGTTCCACATAAACATATAACCTTCGTTTAGATCATATATCTACCTGACTGTTAGCTTTATAGCAAGGCTGCTCAACGAAATGAACAAAATAATTTTGTTGCAAAAAATATCAATAAAAAATATCCAAAAATTATTTTGTTTTGCTAATTATCAGAAACAAAATTTTTTCGTTTCAACAATTATCAATAAACCTTTAATCAAAATAATTTTGTTTCGTTGATATCAAAAAAATTAACAAAAATTGTATTTTTTTTATTCATGTACGTATGTACATACATACAAACATATGTAAAATTTCTTTTCTTCATAGAAAACGAAATTATCGAGAAGTCAATTTTTTCGTTTAAATTTGAAACTAGATTTTTTTGAAATAATTGTTTTGATAATTACACTGTAGGTAAATTTTTAACTTTTGAAATATCACAGAGAAACGCCGAAACACGTCAATTTAATTTCTGGCTCTAGAATACGATGGCATTTACAGAAAGTCAAAGTTAGCTCGCGTTTTCGAGATATTTGGGAAAAAAGTTTCAGAGCTCTGAAGGTAATTTTTTTTTCCGTCTAAAAACTTTACTCAGGCTTGGAACCCTTTTCCCGCATAAAAATTCTGACAGTTGTTCTTACTTAATTGGGACATTCTAAATTCGATGCCACCTTTAGTTTTCCAAAATTGGCTCCAGTTTTTGAGATAACGGTATTTAAAAATTACCATCAATTTGGACTTTTTTGTTAATAACTCAGTCAGTTTACGAGATAAATTGCCAAAACTTTGCACGTGACAATATTTTAGTATTACCTTCACTATTTCTGAAAATAATTGAAATCGGATCACTATAACATATAGTTGCCATACAACCGATTTTTCAGATATGGACATTTTGGGGTATAGCTTCGCTATTTAAACAGCTAAGGACATGCAACTTTGGAGAATTTGTACTCATATTGGCCTTAATCTATTCCCTGAAAATCGTCGAGATCGGGTCACTATAACATATAGCTGCCATACAGCTGATTGTTCAGATATGTGGTTTTGCACTTTTATTTTCTTATAACTCCGAAAATAGTCATTCTGCGTGAAAAGGCAACATAAACACTTTCATTCAAAATTAATAGGTGAACAATTTTCTCATATACGATTCCCACGTATCTGTATCAGTTATTGCAGTTTTATGCAACTAAGTTTGAAATTTCACCATAGGCATTTTTTTCAAGCCCGATAACACATATATCGTATTAAATTAATTAGATGATCTTTATATCGTCTTACAGAGAATTAAAAATACTTTTACGCAGTTTTTAAATGAAGAAAATATATGCATTTTTGAGGATTTTATACGCTTTTGAATAATTTTTTTTGTTAATTTTTCATAAAATTTTTTTTCAAATAATGCCTAAAAGTATGCTTCAATAGTTTTCGACCAATATTTTTGTAGGAAAATTTTACTATAAATGCATATAAAATCCTCAAACATGCATTAATTTTCTTCATTTAAAAACTGCGTAAAAGTATTTTTAATTCTCTGTAAGACGATATAAAGATCATCCAATTAATTTAATACGATATATGTGTTATTGGGCTAGAAAAAAATGCCTATGGTGATATTTTAACCTTGGTTGCACAAAACTGCAATAACTGATGCAGATACGTGGAAATCGTATATGAGAAAATTGTTCACCTATTCATTTTGAATGAAAGTGTTTATGTTGCATTTTCACGCAGAATGACTATTTTCGGAGTTATAAAGAAATAAAAGTGCAAAAACATATATCTGAACCATCAGTTGTATGGGAGCTATATGTTATAGTGACCCGATCTTGACAATTTTCAGGGAATAGATTAAGGCCAATATGAGTACAAATTTTCCAAAGTTGCATGTCCTTAGCTGTTTAAATAGCGAAGCTATATCCCAAAATGTCCATATCTGAAAAATCGGTTGTATGGCAGCTATATGTTATAGTGATCCGATTTCAATTATTTTCAGAAATAGTTAAGGTAATACTAAAATATTGTCACGTGCAAAGTTTTGGCAATTTATCTCGTAAACTGACTGAGTTATTAACAAAAAAGTCCAAATTGATGGTAATTTTTAAATACCGTTATCTCGAAAACTCGAGCCAATTTTGGAAAACTAAAGGTGGCATTGAATTTAGAATATCCCAATTACGTAAGAACAACTGTCAGAATTTTTATGCGGGAAAAGGGTTAGAAGCATGAGTAAAGTTTTTAGACGGAAAAAAAATTACCTTCAGAGCTCTGAAACTTTTTTCCTAAATATCTCGAAAACGCGAGCTAACTTTGACTTTCTGTAAATGCCATCGTATTCTACAGCCAAAAATTAAGTTGGGGTGTCTCGGCGTTTCGCTGTGATATTTTGACCTCCCTACAGTGTTATAAAAACAAAAAAAATTTTAATAATTTTTTTTTGGTAACAGTTGAAACGAAATGGATTTTGTTATGCTTTTTACGTTTATAAAATCGAATATTTCAACAAAAACTAAATTTTTTTTTGAAAGAGTTTTTAGTGCTTAGCACGAAATTTTTATTCTAATTCAATTTTTAATTGTTGGGGTAAGTGGAAAAAAATTCAACAACTATTTACAGCGAAGGTTGAGTGTATAGCTATTTCACGAAAAACCATTTTCGATCATCAGCACTCTTTTCGGAAGTGGATGCACCACTTGAATTAGAATAAAAATTTCGTGCTAAGCACTAAAAACTCTTTCAAGTAAAATTGTTAACGTTGTTTGGTATATACATACATAAAATAAATACCAATAACAATGTTCATTGCGAACTGCCTACAACAAAAATTCAGCACGTTGGTGGAGAATATATGCAAAAAGCATATACACACTAACGTTAATGTTGAAAATGAAAAAGGTAAAAGTGGGGAAAATCCAACAGCTTGCACAGAGTCTCAATGGCCGAGTGTGTTTATGCGTTGGGTCATTGCGGCTGAAGATGGAATGGACTCGGGTTCAATCCCCGGTGCATCCACTTCCGAAAAGAGTGCTGATGATCGAAAATGGTTTTTCGTGAAATAGCTATACACTCAACCTTCGCTGCAAATAGTTGTTGAATTTTTTTTCCACTTACCCCAACAAAAATTTTTTTTGTTTATTGTTAAAAATAACGTTATTTTGTAGCCTTGCTTTATAGCGATATTCTAGGAATTTCTTTCAGTTGTTGCGGTAAACAGCACAACAAACAAGTACAAACAATTATTTGCGTTATTGTGTTATATATTTTGAGAATGCCTGAAAAATTTGGCAATAGGATTAAAAAAAATCTGTATAAGTAACTTCCAAAGTATAGCCAGACACCTTTTTTTGTCACACAATAATATCAAAGTGAAAAAAGTTAATAAGCGATGGTTTTACTTAAAAACTTTTTAAAAAGAAAATAAAATAAAAAACACCATTCTACTTTTTATAAATGTTATATATATTAAATAGACCTTTCTAAAAAATTTTTTTTTTAAATCGCTTGGTTTTTGAAATGATTTCCCAGTTTGAAAAAAAATTTTGAATTTTTTTTTTCAATGTAATATAGAATTTTACAGTGTATGTTTTCTAAAGGTTATTTTAATACATTTCTAACGGTATAAACATCTTTGAAATCGGTTGATTAGTTTACGCGTGATATCAAAATATAAGAAAGTAACCAAGAGATGCATTTACTTAAATAAATTTAAAAAAAAAAAATATAAAAAAGGCCATTTCAGTTTCAGATATGTTACATATATATATTAAATAGACCTTTCTAAAAAAATTCTTATTTTTCAAAATAGCTTGATCTTTGAAGTTTTTTCAGTTTCAAATTTTATTTTGGAAAACATTTTTTTCAGTGTACTAAAAAATTTTTACAGTGTATTTTATTGGAAGCTAATTTCAATACCTGTCTAATGTTATGAAGATCTTTGAAATCGGTAAAGCCATTTCATAGTAATCACACTTTAAAAGTAGCTATTATCGTCATTTTTCGAATATTTTCGAATATTTCGATACCTTGCCACGCCCACAATTTTTTGAAAATGCAATTTCTAAAAATGAGGTCGTGTTTGGGTAGGTAAGATGTACCTCTATGCAAAATTTCATCAAATTCTGAGGGGGTCGCCTGCTGTGCCAGAGGTCTCGGGTTCAAACCACGGTCCGAGCCAAACATCAAACCAATTTTTCTAATTAGTAAAAATCCAATTATTGGGTTTTTTAAGAGCAGCGGTCACCTCTCGGCAGTGGGCGGCATACCCTCCGAGTGTATTTCTGCCATGAAAAAGCTTCTCACAAAAAATGCATTCGCCGTTCGGAGCCGGCATAAAACTGTAGGTCCACCCAATTAGTAGGAAAAACAAAAAGGAGCATACCTCGAATTGGGAGAGAAGCTCGGCCATAAAACTCGTCAGAGTTATAATAGCGCCATTGTATGATATATTATTATAATTTTAGACAATAATTAAAACTCAAAGACTTAGAGTTTTAATTCCCGTATTTACTCAGATATGTATGTATATCCACTTAGAGCGTTTCTGGTCGTATTCGACACTAACGTCGATCTACGGTTAATTGCACCTGCACAAGTGTGTGCAAATTAGCAAAACAAATGTGTCATTCCTCTTCATTAACGAGAGCTCTTGTTTGCTATTTTTTGTTGCCATTTTCTACTAATATTTGTTAAAAATTTAGCTAGCAAATAATTCCGCTTCACTAGCTAAAATTAGTAAGTAGTCTATTGTCATTATTTTTTCAATTCCCATTTCCATATTCATTTTGTATTTTTATATCTTTCATAAGAATGAAATGGTATTATAACTTTGTGCGAAAAAATTTGTGTTGAAAGTACCAGAAGCAAGCGTGGTGGACCCACCAAAATCTATACCCATATGATCAGAATCACGAGCTGAGTCGATTAAGCCATGTCCGTCTACGTGAACGAAAACTAGTCCCCAGTTTTTGAGATATCTGAATGAAATTTGGAACACCGAATCGGACTACTATAACATATAGCAAACAACCGATTGTTCAGATATACAAACACATTTTGGGGTGTAACTACTGTATAACTTCCCCATTTTAACAGCTAAGGACATGAAACTTTGAAGTGTTTGTACCCATATGGTCCCAAACAATGTTACCGAAAATTGTCAAGATCGGACCACTATAACATATAGCTCCCATACAACCGATTGTTCAGATAAAGACATTTTGGGGCATAACTTCTGCATTTAAACAGCTAACGGCCTGCATCTTCGAAGTTTTATTACCCATAATGGCCCAAACAAGGTTACCGAAAATTGTCAAGATCGTACCACTATAACATATAGCTCCCAAACAACCGATTGTTCAGATAAAGACATTTTTGGGTATAACTTCTCTATTTAAAAAGCGAAGACACCATTTTTTCTAATAAATCTTTTAATAAATAACACACAGAATTGAAATTATAAATTAAACTAAATCAGGCTACACAGAGCCAAAAGACCACCTAAAATGCCCTATAAATTAGAACAAAATTTAGCGGATTTCTCTACGCTTTCTCTCCAATAAGATGCCCGTCTTATTATGACTGGATATCCCATTTTAATAAAACTAAGTAGATATAATGTAAAACTAATATGAAAACCTTTTCAATATTATTTAGAAGATAACCCGTGGATTTTAGATGAAATCATTTTCAGTAAAATTTAATGGATAACCTATAAAACTAAGATGAAAACCTCTTATATAAAATTAAGAAGATGACTCCTAGAATAAATATCATATACCTTTTCACATAAATTTAGCAGATAACCTGTAAAATTAAGAAGAACCCCTGTTTAATATTATTAAGAAGAGAATCTTGATTTTCATCGGAAAACATAATTACTCAACTAGTATTTTCCTAGAAGTTATTCAGACAAAGGGCAACATTTTATTTCATATAAGTGCAGATGGACATAATAAACACTTTATACCAAGTGCTTCACTAATCGTTTGAGAATTGTAGAAATGTGCAAAGCCGTAGTGAAATTGACGAACGGAGGAAACACATAAGAGCTCTTTTAAAAATAAAAAGTTCTCCCTTTTAATTTCTTGAAAATGTTATTGCACACATACAAAAAAAGTGGCTGATGCAATAACTGTAATGCATATTTCTAGTATGTACGAGTATATCCATACATGTACGTACGTTAAGACGTTTATAGCAAAATTTTAATTAATAAGGGCTCTTTTAAAAATAAAAAGTTTTCCTTTTTAATAAATTCAAAAAGGTTCTAGTAAAAATTAGAGGATGTCCTTATTGATTTGCTTTATAAAAATTTTCTCATAAAAACAAGCAGATTTCTTCTAC
The DNA here is from genome assembly GCA_960531455.1 of Urophora cardui. Classification (NCBI taxonomy): domain Eukaryota; kingdom Metazoa; phylum Arthropoda; class Insecta; order Diptera; family Tephritidae; genus Urophora; species Urophora cardui. The sequence continues at coordinate 115,987,744 of OY482671.1, forward strand.
CAATTTAATTTTTTTGACAAAATTACATAAAAAATTAATAAATAAGAAGTTATCTCCTCGTTTTCAGACGGTATCCTTTTCAATAAATTTAAGAAGAAATTCAAGCTAAAATCTAGAAGATTTTCTAGCAAAAATTTCTTCAATTTTGTCTCCTCTCGCTCTCCTTGGCCAAATAGCTTTTTTAGATGGCAGTCTCTTTGATTATAGGTGAACTTTTTGGCTCTGTGTATGTATGTATATAGATAACTTTTCATTTCCACATTCATGAAAGGTATAAATTCTTCGGTACGGCCGAAGACAGCCGCGCTCTTACTTGTTTCATATAAATTGTCGTACAAACTGACAATTTCCCCATTACAAAGAAGAAGAAAGTAATATATAAAAGTCATAAAATGAGTTCGCGGTGTATTTTTTTACTTCTATCGCTCCACCTCAGCTTTGTGTATGCCAATTCAGAGGTAAGTTTTCGCATTGTTCTAGGATCACCGATCCATATAAGCGAAGTTAATTATATGGTATTGCTGAAAATTAATATAAGAGCTTGTGGGGGCTCATTAATTAGTATGCAAGATGTAGTCACAGCAGCGCATTGCGTAATCAAAATCCCAGCGAGTAATATCACCATTATGGCCGGCATTACCTCTTTGATGGAGAAAGGGCAACAAACTATTGGCCGACAGGTATTTATACCGCAAGAATATGACAACAAAACAAAGGAAATGGATATCGCCCTTGTTAGAGTACGTGACCCCTTTACCCGCGGCCCATTAGTCGGTACAATAGGCCTCTGCAGAAGTTGTCTGAAGGCGGGCGATCAGATTCGTATTAACGGTTGGGGTAAGACACATGAAAATGCAAACACCATTTCGACAAACTTGATGACTGGTTTTTTGGAAGTGTTGGATAAGGAGACTTGCAGCGAAAATTATAAAAAATTTGGAAATAAGATCAAAGACACGATGTTGTGTGCTGGAGTTGGCGGAACGGGCACTTGCATGGGAGATTCCGGTGGACCTGGCGTGTACAATGATCGTGAGCTTTGTGCGGTAATAACGGGAAGTAAGGGTTGCGGTCGACCAGAGTATCCATGTGTATTTGCAAATTTGATGCATAGCGATGTTAGTGATTTTTTGGCCAATATTAAATGTTAATAATAGCGGAAATAACGTAAAATACAATAATACAATATATTTGACAAAGATGTCGCTTAAAATGTTTTTATTAGGTTACTTTATAATACCCTTATCTAAAGGTGGGCGTGGTCGTCAACCGATTTTGGCAATATTCCGTCGAAACATTTGCCTAAGCAAGTACCTACATCACCCGTACCAAATTCCATCGAATATCTGCTACGGTTTCTGATTTATGACCTATAAAACATTCAATGTTTTTCCCTTAATAAGTGGGCGTGGCACCACCCATTTTCCTAAATCTGACCATATTTCTTCATAAGGGTGAGCTCAAGCACGTGGGTGAAATTTCATCGCTCCAGCTATATTAGTGACTGAGAATTTGCGATTTTTACTATATAGGGAAAGTGGGCGTGGTCATGGTCCGATTTCGCTCATTTTCAATACCAACCGTCCCAGTCTTGATACCAACTTGAATTCCAAATTTCATCAAAATATTTTAATTTTTGCGCGAGTTATCGTGCGTACAGACGGACAGACGTGGCTCAATCGATTTCTCTTTTCACCCTGATCATTTTGATATATATAAGTCCATATCTATCTCGATTACATATATTATAATACTCTGTGTGCTAGTACAGCTGAGTATAAAAATGGTGTAAAAATTGTATACATAGTACCTCAGCAAATGAGAACAGCTGGGCCGATTTCTGTAAAGTTTTTTGTTAGTTGTTCGTATTTTCGAGGAGAAGGTTCTTACGGAAGAAAATTTTGCAAAATCGCTCCGGAAAAGTCCGAAAATTTGTAAAATGTGTGTCCTTTAGAGACTCCCAAAGTAATCAACCGATCTTTTTGAAATTTTCACAGTAGATTCATGTGGTGTTAGCGCATATAATAGGGTATATATAGAATTTCGAAAAAGTGGGAGCTTCCCGGAATACAGGCCTAAATGTGGACCCGGATCGACCCAGCAAGTCTTCGAGCAATATTGGTATCAAATGAAAGGTGTTGAATAGGCCTTCAATATAAATTTATTTTCATTGTGATGCCTAGGCCGGATCCCCCGACATGGGTCAATATGTAGGACCGAGTGTGGAAAGTATCTGTACGATATTGGTATCAAATGAAAGCTGTTGAGGAGGACTTCAACAAAGAGCTCTTTACATAGTGATGCTATTTTCATTGATGATTTCTAAAGCTGTTTCCCAGAGATGGCTCAAGTAGTGAGCTTGTATGGTGATGGGCGGTCCCTGTTAGGTAAAGGTAAAGGTAAAGGTAAAGGTAAAGGTAAAGGTAAAGGTAAAGGTAAAGGTAAAGGTAAAGGTAAAGGTAAAGGTAAAGGTAAAGGTAAAGGTAAAGGTAAAGGTAAAGGTAAAGGTAAAGGTAAAGGTAAAGGTAAAGGTAAAGGTAAAGGTAAAGGTAAAGGTAAAGGTAAAGGTAAAGGTAAAGGTAAAGGTAAAGGTAAATGTAAAGGTAAAGGTAAAGGTAAAGGTAAAGGTAAAGGTAACGGTAACGGTAAAGGTAAAGGTAAAGGTAAAGGTAAAGGTAAAGGTAAAGGTAAAGGTAAAGGTAAAGGTAAAGGTAAAGGTAAAGGTAAAGGTAAATGTAAGGATAGGGATAGGGATCGGGGGAAGAAGGTTTGTCGTGGCGAATATAACTACATATAAAACTTTTATCTAGAGAATAAACAATTTTTTCTTATTATTCGCAGTCATTAAGCTGGACTCTAAGATAATGGTGAGCAATACGGTAATCAAAGACTTTTCTTAGGCTTCATTGGAATAAATTTTAGCAAAACAACGTCTGCCGGGTCAGATAGTTTGATATAATTTACATATCGACGCTTCCAAATAATACTGTACTAAGTCGACTTAGTACATTTTGCCGTTTGGCGGTTTCAAGTATTACGTGTCTTAAATTAGATGCTGTCTAATTTTGGTACCAATCGGACAATCCAATCAAAAGTTATAAGCAAAAGTGTACATATAATACAACTCAAGATTTTTACAGAATAAAAACTTTACGAGCTTGTCATGAAAAACCACGTAGCAAATTTTAATTTTTTCTTACGGTTTTATATAAAGCGTACCCTAACTTTGATATTGTCGAGTTTTGGTGTTGATCGTTCAATCCAAACAGAAGTTACAAGTGAAAATATACTTAGCATACAACAGAAGTTTCATATCGAGTTTAAATTTTGAGAGCTTCTCCTGCAAAACACAGTTTTCAGACTTAGTACAGTTTTGTTTGGAGGCGTCGATATGTACGTTTATTTAAGTACTGAATTCCTATACGTAATGCAGTGCCCTAAAAGTCACCTCGCCTATTTCCACTTAGCTGTGCATAAAAAAATAATTTGCTGGCAATCAATATTTGCCATCAACTAACACGACAACTTCCTACGAGACAAGCAATGTATGAGAGGTAAAGACGACAAGTTTATATACATAATTGCATATTTTTTACCACGTATACATATGTACATACATATAAAGCCACGAATATGTAACGTAGCCTGATTACTGCGACATTAACTATAAATGAGGTCAATAACAGATGGAATTACAGCGCAAAATTTACGCCATACCTCAGCTTTCGCTTTGGGCGCTCTATTCATCATTTCATTCATTCCGATTGAAGTCAACAGTGTGGCGCCATAATGCAAATGTCTATACATTTATACATATACATATACACATATATGTACCCTGTAGAGAAAATCTCTAGTTCCGAACTAGGTCGCTTCTAGTGCATTTTTCGCCACTACTAGTGCGAGCTAAATCTCTTTTGCATGTTATCAACTGGCGAATTTAACACGGCGGTGTCCTAGGCGGTGTCAATTGTCACTCTCTGCACTACATTTTCGATAGTTTCGAACTAGTACTAAATTCGACAGTTTACACTAGTTCGTTTATTGGCACAATTTCGATAGTTCTGAACTAGCTACAAGTACCTACAAATTCTACACTTTTACATCTTAACGCGTGTGACAATCAATCTGGCGAGCGCGGGTTCGAATCCTGTCGGTGTCGAGGCAGATGATAATTTTTTTTTTTTTATTTTTTTATTTAATTACACAGGCCGACAAAATGAGACCGATTTTTTTGACCACAAACCAGACCATACTTTCCTAAAGGTTTTCGATGCGCTGAATTCAAATCTGGACACAGAATTGCTCTATCACGTCAGGATTTTGAGATATCCTAACCTTAATGTGCAAAAAACACCGTTTTTGCCCATTTTTGAGGTTATATATAAACGACAAATTATTTAAAAAAAAAAAGCACACATAGCATCTTAAAGAAGAAGTCTTTCTCTTACGAATGGCGTTCAGTTTGCTTAAATATATTTTTTTCCGCTAAGATGGAGCAATTGAAATTTGCAGACTTATCGTAAGAGGTATGTGTTCTACTGCATCATACCTACGTTAATTCATATAAACTTTAAATTGCTCTATCTTAGCGAAAAAAAAAGATATTTGAGCAAACTTCTTTAAGATGCTATGTGTGAACTTTTTTTAAAAAATTATTTGTCGTTTATATATAACCTCAAAAATGGGCAAAAACGGTGTTTTTTGCACATTAAGGTTAGGATATCTCAAAATCCTGACGTGATAGAGCAATTCTGCGTCCAGATTTGAACTCAGCGCATCGAAAACCTTTAGGAAAGTATGGTCTGGTTTATGGTCAAATTTCTTGTCGGCCTGTGTTATTAAATAAAAATGTATAAAAATATTTAAAAGTAATAAAATAAAAAAAATAAGAAGATGCTAATTGTACTCTTTATACGATATGATTCAATAACAATCTGAGAATTGTATAAATATGCAAACCCGACGGTAAATGGATGAACGAAAAAAATACATGAAATTTTTGTAAATTCGAAATTGTATACAAATCAAAGTGTGTCTTATAATGGTGACTCAATTTACTCCTTCTGAACTGGTGAGAGTCTAAATACAATGGAGCTAGTTCCTCTTTGACACCTTTTCGCTAGTTCGGAACTAGAAATTTTGCTCACTAGTTATTGAGTTCCCTGCAGGGTATATTTATATACATTAGTATATGTATCCTCAATGCATTTGCTTTATGTAAGCATGAGCTTGCGACAGGCGCGGATCCAGGATTTCGGCAAGGGGGGGGTTTTGAAAATTTCTTTTTTTGGAAGATGTTTTTTAAGGGCAGACGCTGCACATAGGTAGATTTTACGAATTTATGCGGCCAAAATTGAAAATTTTAAAATTGGTGCAAATACAAAATCCAAAATCGCTCTACGTTTATAATAGACCGGGCGATAATAAACCGGTCTTCTCGGCTTTTATAGACAACGGGGGTGTCCCTGCCGCTAGTCGAAACTTATTATTCTCTCACTTTTTCGATTCTTTTTTTACGTATTTTAAGTAACCCATTTTTAAACGCCAATATTTTCAGTTTTAAGACAGTTATCAAAGTAAACATCATGGATTCGGGTGCTTCAGGTAAATATCATTATTTATTGAAGAAATCGTCAACCTAGCATAATAAAAGACTCACCATTTTGAAGCTTTTAAGCATATCGGCCTTTCTTGAAAAAATATTGTTAATTTTTTAATTCAAAAGCATTTTAGTTATATTATCGCCTCCGATCGATTACCCGTCAATTTCTCTACGGAAAAATGCAAAGCCAGAAATTATCAACAATGGATTAAAAATTGGCCTATTTGGAAAATTACCTGCTTTCGTATTTTTAGTGTTTCCAATTTTTCAAAGTCAAGGAAATACTTATCATAAAAAGGGGCTAAGAATCCTAAAGCTACATTTTTTAGAAGAGTTTTGAGTATGCAATTTTGCAGCTCATTCAATTTTAATATAACAATATGCAACATTCAACTTTTTGAAAATTTTCATTGGCTTTTCGGAAATTTTAATTGGAACGGTCTCACCCTACACCCTACAGAAAAAAACTTTTAAAATTGACGGAATTTTTCACAGCATTGAGAATTTCACTTTTTACACTAAAATGGGTTGTCTACATAACAGTACTCTTAGAAATCTCCTCAAAATCTTCTATAAATTATGGCTTGCTTTGAAATTTTTAATCCACTTTCAGAAATTTCTACGATTTTTCAGATTTTTTCTATAAGCTCAGAAATCCTGCTTAAAACGATTTTTATTGAAAAATTTTCTATATTTTTAAACTAAAATAAGAAAGTAAAATTTTCGACAGAACTCTTTGAAATAAATTTAAAAACTTGGGCGTATGATTTTTTTTTTGAGTCACTGTATATATTTTTCAATAAAATCGACTTTTAACTCAAATTATTAAAATTTTGCATTAAACAAGCAATTTGGAATAGATGTAGACAATAAAATATTTTTGGCCGCATAAAACTTGAAAATCTACCTATGTGCGCTGGTGAAAATATGGACTAATACCACCTACTATTATTATTCTATATACTAGTTGCGCCATTTCCCGCACCTTAAAAACACCAAACTCAAAACCCTCCAAATTAACAATATGTATGTCATCACATAAAGTGCAGGAAATTTCAATTGAAGTTCTAAATAACATGTATAACGTATGTATGTATATTTTTGCATTGGTACGTGCGAATGAGTATCGTATGGTATTGGTGGCAAATTGATCATCAATTTCACTTATCCTTGCATTTAAAGCCAAAATAAATAAGAATATATGTACGTAGTACTTTTTGGTTATATTTATATTTTTAATAGAATTTTTCTTGTTCTTGTTTTTATATACTCAAATTTTTAAAAGATTAATTTAAACACCGATATTTAAATCAGGTAATCGCAATAAAATCACTAACTATAGACCAATCGTGAAACAATGTACTCTTGCCAAATTATTCGATAATATACTTAATATTAAACTTTTTCAACATACCAAACATCTCGTTAGTCAGTTTCAGCATGGATTTCTTCCAGGAAGGTCTACATGCACGAATCTTCTAACCATAGTAAATAAAATTGTTAAAGCTTTCGAAGATAAATATCAACTTGACGTTGTTTACACCGACTTTTCCAAAGCCTTTGATAAGGTGAACCATTATATTCTTTTGCATAAACTTTATTTATATGGTATTCGAGGTACACTCTTGAAATTCTTTGAGAGTTTCTTAGTTGGTCGGAAAATGCTGGTAAAGATAGGGGAAACTACATCCGACATTGCTATCAATGCCTGGTCCGGAATACCACAAGGTACTCACTGTGGACCGCTATTATTCATCTTGTTCATTAACGACTTACCATTGCACTTCAAATTTGTAAATTGCTTGATGTTTGCGGATGATGTCAAAGTTTATATGCCAATACGTAACAATTCCGACAATACCAACTTTCAATCAGATCTGGAGGTATTTCAACATTGGTGCACCGCTAATAAGCTGTTTCTCAATACAAACAAATGTAGCGTTATTTCATATACCAAGTCTCCTAGCCTTATCAGATTTAACTATTCGCTAAATAATATTATATTAGACCGATTATCTGAAATAAAGGATCTTGGAGTGATTTTTGACTCCAAACTTACTTTTCATAAGCACGTAGATTACATTCTCTCTAAAGCATTATCTATGTTAGGATTTGTTAGAAGAAATGGAGCCGAATTCAAGGATCCGTGTACAATAAAATCACTTTACATCTCATTGGTGAGAAGTCATCTTGACTATTGTTGCTTGGTGTGGAATCCCTTTTATACATCACAAATTCATAAAATTGAACGAGTTCAGAGAACATTCACCAGAATGGCATTATATAGAATGAATTGGCCAAATGGTTTACCGCCCTATGAGGGCCGGAGGAAACTTCTTGGCTTACAATCGTTGCAAGATCGACGGACTTACTTTGCCCTAATTTTTGCATATAATTTAATTAATCATATCATAGACTGTGATGATTTGCGTTTACTGTTCAATTTCTATGATCCGTCGCGAGATTTAAGGCATAACCGTTTACTTGTCGAGCCTTATCATAAGACAAATTATGGTTATAATGAACCTGTCACTAGAATTATTCGACTTTGTAATAGCTATGTTAATAATATTGATCTCAACACTAACTTATATAGATTTAAGTTGAATTTATTTACAATATTCAACTGAAATTACTAATTTAATTTAATTTAATTGTCTGTAAGGATCTCCAGTAGACAGAAATAAATAAATAAATAAATAAATAAATAAACAAGAATTGCGGAATGCCTCTGAAAAAGGCAATTTCTCCAGCGATTCAGACATTTCTGACCAAATTAATTCTGTACAATCCCGATAAAAATAGGGATAAGAAAAAAAAGAAAATAAATTTGCGATTTGGCAATTTGCGAATAGAATTTGACAAATTTGATTTTATGCACGTGCGTCCAAAGGTACCTACATGAACTTTTTTCGCATGTAGGTACATATTTTGGATGTTATGTGGTCCAACCATTGCTTTTGGAATGATAGTTTTCCTTGACCAGTTTGGGAAATTTGGGCGCAGAATCTATAAGGGCATTAATTTGGGATCTATGATAAACCACAAGGGGGGGGGGTTTGAACCCCCAACCCCCCCCCCCCCCCCGTGGATCCGCCACTGGCTTGCGACCATATACCATGTACTTACCAAGTATCCACAAGCATGTTGCTATGTGTTTTGTATACATATTTGTATGTTAAATAGTAGTGACTGTGACACGAACTGAATAGGAATTTCCTTAATGCATGTCACCCGTTTTTTTTTACATATAAACATAATTACCATCAGAATTACTATTTTCATTAGCACCAACAACATCAACGCAACAACAGCGACATCGTTATCCTTTTGCTCATTTACGCATGTACATATGTATATATATACATACATACATACTCAGGTACACTGCAAATATTGGGATTAATATACATGTATAGCTTATAAGCATCAGCACTTAAATAGATGCGCACATACGCACATACATACATATGTACATATGTACTTACTTACATGCTGAACATACTTTTACACCATCCACGCCAAGTCATGCACTCACCTCTGACATTTATCGTCACTCACAAATACCACTTTTAAGTGCATTCATTGCCAAAGCCAGAGCTTCGTTCGTTCGGTGACTGTAAATAAGCGCCTAGGAAAACTGTATAGCTCATCTGTGACGGCTGCTGTGGTTTGTTCCCAAAGTGGGCGATTGTCATCAGGGGGATGTGTGTGTGATGGGTATCAACTTGCAAACGAATAACCCGTGTATTGCAATTAATGCATAAGTGCGTAAATGCATATGTATATATGTACACTTTTGTGTTTTTTTTTTGTTTAATTTTATTTTTGCTATGTATGTATGTATGTGTTGGCTTTATTTATTGTAGGCCTCAAGAGTAATCGTAATTTTGAATTTTTTTTTAATATTTAAATGCCAAGGGAATCATGTTGCGAGTAGTAAATGAGCTGGTTTTCTTTGAAAATTAAAATAGTATTTTTCTGCAATCTGAGTACTTCATTTTTTTTTTGAGTGTATAAAATATTTACTACTTATCTGTCCCGCATTCCGTTCTTTTCTCTATTGCCAAACGTCCAATTTTGCACTCCTCTAGTTTCTAAATTAGGTATGTTTATTTTAAAGGAATAATTGGGATTTTTAAATTCGTCAATTTTTCTCTGACTCTTTATCTCTCTCTCTCCTTTATATATTTGTGCTAAGATAGCCGCCGCGTTTTAGCTATTCGTGATTACTGAACTTATCGATAATATTCGAAATAATTTTCAATTTATGCTCGTTAATTTAGCCTTTTGATGGAGAAATTTTCAGCACATATTGAATAAGCCTTTGCTTTTATACTATTCAATTTGTACTCATATTGCACAAATGAGTCTAGTTTTACCAAGGTCTATGGTTGTTTGGTTGGTTGGCACAGACTCCAATTAGCGCCGAAACGACATTTTGTTACCACGACTCGTATCTAAAGAAACAGAAGAATAGAATAAATCAAAATATCAATAGCAGGGCAGGTCCTACGCTCTATATCCATCATGTTGAGTTTAGTTCACTGAGCAGCCTCCCAGGCCTGACATCCATGAGTTCTGCGTGATTGTCGAAGAAAGACTTGCCAAGAAATTTCATTCTGCATAGGCAGTGCGAAGGACACTCACATAGCAGGTGCTCCATTGCTTCCTCCGCTCTAGGAGAATTACAGCTGTGATTCTAGAGTGTTATAGTCCAATTGCAATTGCGCCGCGTGGCTACCAATAGCCCAATGTTCTACCGCAATTAAATGGGGAATGTCCCTCCTGTCCATCTTCCAATCTTCATCCAATTTTCATTGATATCTCTGACAACGTTTGAATCATCTTATTATAAGCAATCTTTTAACTTGATGTACATATTGGAAAAATATATTTTGAGATTATGCGAGTTACGCTTTTACTCGGAGACCAAAACAATCCACTATCTCTTTTTGTAGTAACATTTCACATTGACATACCGCTAACTCATCTGTTTTCCTTCCAGGTTCGTAATTTTTACACGTTGCTCTAACTCGCTCAGCTGCCCCCACTGATTCAAACTTACAACTTATCGCACAAACTACTGCTTGGCAGAGGCAATGAATTGGAAATAATTACGTGTAGTTTAATTCAATTAGTCAGAGCATTCATTAGTTATATACTTCTGCAATAACGTTTATATGTAAGCATGGATATGTGAGTGGTTGACACGTCGTGGTCGCCATGTTCGACACATATGTACACTCTCCCTGTCAATCCAGTATATCAAAAAAAAAAAACACACATTTTTCAACTTCTTCGTAACGTCATGTAATTGCTTGCAATGTTGTTCCTGATTGTTGGAGGAAATGTCCTTGAACGAAATTATACATCTGCTATTACACGCACATGAGCTACTTAATTTATTTGTATATGTATGTAAAATTACTTTTACTTATTACATATTAGGCGAGTTCCCGTGGCAGTGATCCAAATCCGGATAAGAAGTTTGCATGCAAATGCAACAAGAATTCTGGGATCCTGGCGTTTATCTGTATCAATTTCGGATCCGTATAGATTGTAATAGGTTGTTTCGATCCAGATAAATACCAGGATCACAAAATTGTTGTCGCATTTGCTTGCAAAATTTGTATCCGGATCTGGATCACTGCCACGGGAACTCAGCTAAACATTAAACAAGCTTTGCTAAGTTGAATGATTATTCGGGTTATTTATTGAACTTTTTTATTTTGGCAAATTTTAAACCACATAACTTGAGTAAACAAACCCACTTCATGGTTTATAGTATTGGAGAGAGAATTCTACTAATTAAAAGCTTTTATTTAACTTCATTTTTTGTATGTATCCGTGGCCGCTGTGGTGGTGTGGAGGGTAGAGTGCTCGTCTCAAAGGAAAACGAATTGAATCAATCACTGATTTCGAATTGCAAATGATTTGTATCCGTTACGGCATTATTATCTACAACACATTCTCTCTTCAGAGATATTAATTAGTGCCTAAAAATATGCAATATGAAGTAGCTTATAATTAAAAACTTCCGTTTATTAAAAGAAAAATAACAAAACTATGCAACATTTAATTTACTTAGTACTCTTTACATTTAATAAAGTATTTATCAACACTAATGCAGCATTTACATAACCTTTTTTGCATTTAATTAATTTCTCACTTTTTAACTTTTCATTCTTCTTCTATTTACAGGTAAGTTTGCATACGAATATGTACATAAGTGCGGCATCAAAATTTTCAACTAAACACATACAAGTATATATACATACATATGTAAGTAAGAATACGTAAGTAGAAGTTAACAAATCACGCAATTTCTATAACATAAAACGTGCAAAAAGCATTGCCAAGCAGCGTTGCCACCTAAAAAATTTTAAATTTACCAAAATACAAAAAAAAATGTAACCAAAACTAGAAACAAGTAAACAAAATTAATAATATAGGCACCCAATAAACACAGAGGCGAGGATGATATCGCGGCGAATTCGAGAAGAATTCGCGGAGGTGAATGTAATTTTTCGGACTCGTATCGAGTTCGACATGGACTCGAGAAAAATCAATTATCGCAATTGCATTTATTAATTTTATTAAATCTTGCTTTACACGAAGAAATTCCCTGTTGGGCTTTAATTTACCATTTAAAACTCTACTCAAGAGATTGAAAAGCTCAGATGATATCGTGGCGAATTCGAGGTGGATTCGCAGAAGAAGATTTTCTAGAATGTATTCGCCAATGTGCATAAATCTCGAATCGCCAACGATCCGAGAATATAAAAATGCGCGAATCGCTAATGAGGGGTGACTCGCCTGGGAATTCGGATTCGCCGATCTATCGTCGCGAACTATCGCCGCGATAATATAATCAGAGAAGCGAATTCGTCTCGAATTCGAGGCGAATCCGTTGTGTTTATTGGGCATATGTCCAATTAACGTTAGGGCTATTGTTTTTTTTTTTTTGGTAGCAAAATAATATATACGGTTAACTTAAACTAAAATATATCAATTGTTTTGCATCTTTAAGCCTTAAATAGATCCAATGTCGAGCGAAATATCGCCCCATCGCACAGTGGGGGCACCTCCATACAAACGCGTCCAAAAATAGTAATAATTGAGCCAGAATGTTGAAACTCGGAACTTAAGCTTTTTTGGTTGAAATTAGTATACTGTGAAAATTTGAACAAAATCCACTCACAAATACGCCCACCTCCCATATAATGGTATTTTTGAAATTTCAGAATTTTCCTAACTATTATAGCTAAAATGCTCAATTTTGATTAGTGTATACATTTTTGAAATATAAATCAAATGCAATAATCATTTTGGAAAAGGGCTAAAGCATTTCACAGTTTTTAAATTAAAAATATATGCACTTTTAAGTATTTTATAAGCATTTATCATAAAATTTTAATACAAAAAAATCAAATTTCAAAATGAATGAGAAATGAGATTACACTTTTCTAAAGGATTTCAGTGTGGCAAACATGAATCTGGAGTCAGAATTTCCAAATTGGTTCTAGTTTCTGAGATATTCATGCCCAAATAGGCAAAAAAAAAACACGTTTTTTGGCTCTATTCTCTGCTTAATATCTTTTACGTAATTACTTTCCATTCAAATTCGATTAAATCAGTTGAAAGCACAATCATTACCCTTGAAAACAGCGTTTAGTTTCTTCGAATATCTTAACTAGAATTGGAAATATCGGTATTTAAGTTTCATTAATTTGACAAATATTCCCCATACAAAAAATTAAAACTTTTTCAAGCATATGTATTTCTGGGCGTTTTGTATGGGAAAAATGCACGAAAACTTAAAAACACCTTCCATAAAAAACTTCATAAAACAAAATGGAGCAAACGATTTTTTACGATTTTTTCACCCGTTTAAAAAAGACATTTAGGACAATCGAATATTAAAAAATTGAGGAGGTCATATTTTTTGTTTTTTTTTTAATTTCATTTTAAAATTTCACAATTTTTACACATTTTTTTATATTCCAAAAGAAAAATCTGCCAAAGATATGAATTAACGCTGATAAAAAAAAATTACCTAATAATTTGAAAGTATGCACCATTTGCTGCAGGACGATAAAGAAATATTCGATTAGTCGCTCATAAATAAACGTTTTTCATAATGTCGAAACTAACATAATAAATGCGTTTACAAAAACGCATTTTTGGCAAATGGAAAAAATTATAAAAGCAAACGGAGCAAGTGGATTTTTAAAATGAAAATGTAGTTTGATTAAAGCTAAGATCACACGATTTGTACATTTGGCTAAAAATTTGCCAAATTCATAGGCAAACCGCGTGAACGGTAAATTTCATTTGACACAAATCACAAAAGCCAAATATTTAGCCTCTTGTGGCAAATCAAAAACAGCCATTATAGCCAAATCGTGTGAACACAAATGTGATACAGAAGGTAAATAAAAATGATGAAAATGGACAAATTTTGATTTGCCACTTTGATACAAATGATTGTGGCAAATATACAAATCTTTTTTGACAACTATAAAATAAATTATGTTTAAAATAAAAAATATATGGAAATACAAGTTTTAAATTGGCCTCTTATAAGCTTCTGCTTTGGCCGTAAGGGGAAAGAAGAAGTCCGGAAGAAACATTATACGGCGCACTGGCTTCTCTTTATAAAATGGAATACACAGATACCCTGCCAGTTGAGACGCATAATTTTTTTATTTCAGTAATTTGAATTCCAATTTCGAAAAAAATTAATTTTTGAAATAAACATTATTTTCATTTAGTTTGAAGTTTAATGTCAATCAAATTGTTTTTAATGGAGTACTTAGCTCTGTTCGTGGCCGCTGTAGTGCAGTGGGTAGAGTGCTCGCCTGCTATACCAGAGGTCTCGGGTTCAAACCCCAGTGCGAACAAACACCAAAAAAATTTTTTCTAATTAATTAAAACTCAATTGTTGGGGTTTTAGAAACAGCGGTCACCTCTCGGCATACCCTCCGAGTGTATTTCTGCCATGAAAAAGCTTCTCAAAAAAATGCATTCGCCGTTCGGAACCGGCATAAAACTGTAGGTCCACCCAATTAGTAGGACAAACAAAAGGAGCACACCTCGAATTGGGAGAGAAGCCCGGTCATAAAACTCGTCAGAGTTATATTAGCGCCATTGTATTATTATATTTTTAAAATAGTCGAGTTGGTGTTGTTGCTTTGAAGGTAATTTTATGAATAAGCGAGTATTCTTTTCATGCTTGGGTACGACAGAAATTCGCCTATTATTATTTAGCTCTGTTCAATAACAAAAAATTGTTACGAATTTTTCGTAAAAAATGACAGCTCTCCATATGAAAATGACAGTTTTTATGAAAAATAAGTTAAAAATTTTTAGTAATTGAACACAGGTTTTGTCTCTTTTCAAGAATTGTTTTTGTATTTTGACTTTCGGCGGGTTTTCCAAACCAAATATACCAGAGAAAAAACGTAGTGTCATATAGGCCGAAGAAGCATTTTTTAACGTTTAGCTAGAAAAAATTAGGAATAATTTTTTATTCCTTATTGAGATGATTTTGTATAATGAATACATTTTTGACGTTATTCAATTATTCTTGCTAGTCACACAAGTATACTTTTTCAAAAAGTGATTTTTCGAATACTTTCCCAAATTACGAAAGAATATTTGCCCGAATTTGAACCGAATGTTTTCCCGAAACTGAACCGAATAATTTTCCAAATACTTTCCGGATCCTAAACCGAACCCCACTACTTTCCCAAACCAGGAAAGAATATTTGCCCGAATCTGAACCGAATGTTTTCCCAAATGCTTTCCCGAATCTGAACCGAATATTTTTCCAAATACCGGATCCGAAACCGAACCCGAATACTTAACCTCTTATTTTTCTAATAATTTCCCGAATATAAATAAACATGAACCCCTGGCAATAACTCAGTCAGTTTCCGAACGAATTTAACAAAACTTTGCACGTGACTATATCCTACTATTACCCTAACCATTACTAAAAATAATCGAAATTGATATATGATTTTGATCCTTCATTTGTTTCTAACTCCGAAAATAGTCATTCCGAGCAAAAAAGTAACATAATCACTTTCATTCAAAATGAGTACATAAACAATTTCTTCATATACGATTTCGACGTATCTGTAACATTTCATTCACTTTTGTGCAACCAAAGTCGAAATTTCACAATGACCATTTTTTTGGAGCTCGTTAGCACACGCATTCTATTGAATGAATTAAATTAACTTTATATCATCTTACAGAGAATTAAAAGAAGTATTATCCAGTTTTGAAATCGTGAAAATACATGTACTTATAATGATTTAATACCTATTTGATTAATTTTTGTTTGTTAATTTTTCATAAAATTTTCTTCCAAATAATGCCCAAAAGTATGCTTCTATATTTTTCATACGACTGTTTTATCATGATTGGTTAAATCGTGTGAACGAATGTGAACAAATTTGCCACTTTACTTCTATGTACAAATGTGTGGCAAATCAAAAGCTAATAAATCGGGCAAATCGTGTGAACGCAAAGCAAATCATTTGCACATCGATATCAAAATGGGCAAATGTGGACAAATTTAAATTTGTCATTTTTTGTACAAATGCGTAAATCGTGTGATCTCGGCTTAAGAATATATTATTTCAAAGCATAAAAACAATTAAGGAGGTCATATTTTTTGTTTTTTTTTTTTTATTTCTTTATTCAAAGTCGAGCAAAATTTTTTTCTCATCGACATTTTTTGTCAATATTTGAAATTTCATATAAATTCAATAGTGAACGCTATATACAAGGTTATAATTTCCGAAAGAGAGAATAATTATCTATGTAATGATGTATTACTCGAGTTCGTATGTTAACAATTAAATGAGATAGAGTATGAGGTGTGTTCATTGAGAAATAAAAGAAGCTATTCTTTGCTCAACTTTAGTCACCCTATACGGCTAAACGAAGAGACTCAAAAATTTTTATATAAGCTTTTTTTATTACAAATTGATATACCTGTCGATCTCTATTTAAAAAAATGGTTTTACTGTGTAACCTAATAAAAACGCAAGTCGTCAATTAACGCACGCACGCAAATTTTTCATATGCGTTTAACCGAAATTGACTTGCGTGCGTGTACAGATAAAGAAATAGAAAAATATAGAAAATCAGAGAAAATCTTGTTGTTTTGTGGAATATGTATATAACACACACGATATCAAAAGCAAGTGTAAATTTTTTTGCAAACAATCACCCACAATGTTTAATTTCAACTGTCACGCAAAACAAAAATTGGGCGTCGAGTTTGCTTTTTACGCACGCCGTTCAATTTCGGTTACTCCCATACAAGTTGTATGGGCATGAGAAATTTTTGACAGTAAATTGAGGGCGTGCGTTTGTATTACGTTACACAGTTACTCATACTTTAATTTTGAATTTATTTTTGGCCGCAATCAGCATTTAAAAACACGGCCATATATGAGAATGAACAGAACCAAAAAGCTGACGAAAATCGTCCGACGAAAATTCGCCAGAATAGATTTATTTCTAATGTGGTCGCTGGCTTCTGTCAAATAAATTATTTGGACTTAAAAGCTTTTTAGTGCTTAGCACGAAAATTATTTTATTTAATATTTTATTGTTGGGGGCCATTTTCGATCATTAGCACCCTTTTCTCAAGTGGATGCTCCTCACAGGGATCGAACCCGTGATACATTCTATCTTCAGCCGCAATGTGCCAACGCTTTTACACGCTCGACCACAGAGTCTCTGTGAAAGCTGTTGAATGTTTTCCACTTTTGCCTTATTCATTTTCGTGAAACAGCTATACACTCAACATTCGCTGGAGATAATTGTTAAATTTTTTCCATTTAAATTAAAAATACTACAAAACAATTTGGATAACAAATATTTTATAGTTTGGAAAAATTAAGAGCGTATTCCCAAAAATTGAATGTAATAATGGTATGCTCAATACATGGACCTTGAATGTAACCAAAATCGGCCGAAAGTAACCACGTTACCAAACGAAAAATTTGTAACCAATTTTGGTAAAAAGTAACCAAAGTGGCAACGCTGTGTCTTACGCACATCTTATCGTTTTGTTTATGCGACAGCTTTTAATGTAAGCGCATACTTTTGCTTATTTTGTAAACTCGCATTTCTTTTACTTTTTGTCACAGTGAAGCTTAAAATGAATTGTATCCAAAATATCTTTTTACTCCTTATTCACTTATAATTGTACGGTCAGCATGATTTCGGGGTGCTGACATTTCAAATCTTTTGCGGTTGGCTTATTTTTACTTGTATATAATTGCTGTGGACATCAGTGATGGAAATGAAAATTTCCCAATTGTCCCAAATTTGTCCAAAAAATTGTGCATTTTTGAAGGTCATTGTGCAATCAATTTGAAAGTCGTCTATAGGTACCATCACCCTTAAAAAATAAATTTTCAGTACATACGAGTACTTCATAATAAAGATCTCATACAAAACCTTTAACAATAAATATGGATTTATTGAAATTATTTTATGTATTTTTTTAAAGCTCGCCAGTAGTTTTTATTTAAGAAAAATTGAAAAAAATGTATTTACTTGCTGAATATGGCAAGGCCAAGGATGATAGAAGAGGATCCCAGCAAATATTCGAAGTGATATAAGATTCAGAAATGAACCATAAACTGAAACATTCCCACACATTTCGAAGTCCGAAATATATGTATGTATTTCTGTTCTTAAGCTGGTTGCCCGATCTGAGCCTAATTTCTCATATGAGCCTAAATAAGTGTCATAATGCCTCAGACACACATGTGGTAGAAATATTATAATATCAATACTGTGATT
This sequence comes from Urophora cardui, assembly GCA_960531455.1. NCBI lineage: Eukaryota > Metazoa > Arthropoda > Insecta > Diptera > Tephritidae > Urophora > Urophora cardui. The sequence continues at coordinate 116,006,189 of OY482671.1, forward strand.
TGGCTTTACTATGAAAATTTTCAATTAAACTACAATATGAGAGTGACACATATGTGGTATAGATCGCAATATTTCTCCTATACTACGATGTGTGTCTCTAGCATAAGAGACTCCTATTGCACTCATATTTCATACATATTTCGGACTCATATGCGACTCCAAAATTATGAGGGATCCTAGAATGTTTGCTGTGATAGGAGAGGCTGTTGAAATACGGTTGGAAAATAAAGCAAAAAAAAAATATCGAAAACGATTACCAAATTATTCAAAAATACATTCGAAAGCGACTCGAAAATGATTAAAATACGGTTGAAATAATTCTCGAAATGACTCCCCAAGAAGAGCCGCACGCAGGGCACTATCTTCTATCGACAAATGATCAGAAAACAAGCGCATTTAAGATTACATATTTTAATCGTACAGTGGCGTCGAAAAAGGCTCAAATATGATCAATAATTTCATAAAATACTGTGGAATATTTGTTTTTGGTTTACTCTGTGGCAAAAAAAAAAAAATGGCATTGTGATGGTGGAAATATGTATTTACAAGTTTAACTGAGTTTCGCAAAATAGTGCCGAAAATCGGTCGATTGTGCATTAGTGCCAAGCTACTTCCGAAAGGGCCGAAAAGTGCACAGGCACGAGCCATTTTTGAACACTGGTGAACATCATAAGAAACCTAAACAACAAGCACAACAACAGCAATAATTTGTCGACCCAAAACGTAGTAGGTACATAACTTTCATTTTCATTTTGTGCTGCTTCACATACATATGTGTGTATGAGATCAAAAGAAGATTTTTTCTGGCGAATCATTAAAAGAAATGCGTTTAGTATCGAATTGTATCATTTTGAATAAGTACAAAGGGCGTGAATTTTTTTCTTTTTTTCTTTTTTTGCTGTCCGTACATGCGTGACCGGCCGCACATGACTTCATGACTTGACAAAACGGATATTAATATGGTCAACCTTCGAAAATGACACAAACAAGCACTTAATATTATAAAAGTGTAATAAATTTCTTTTAAGTAAAGTAGGTACTTTTATTTTATTGCATAGATTTACTTTCACTTTCACTTTTATAAAAAAAGTGTTGTGTGTGCCGCCATAATAAATATGTGTGTTCCTTTTTGTAACGCACTCGGCAAAATATATTGATTGTTCTTTTTTTTTTGTTATTGGCTGACCTCAAGTGTTATTAATAATTGTCATGGCATTATTGACGGTTTTATTGCTATAAAATGTGTGTACTTTTGCAGCAAGTTTGTGACTTAAATGATCTAAATTTTTTTTTGTTTTTCCTTCTTCGCACTTCTCTCACCTTTGTTTTCTATTTCTATTTGTTTTTTTTTTTATAATACTGGTCGGCAACGAAAGCCTCCTTTTTGGCTTGGTGATTGATTTTAATGGATTTTGGGGCGCTGATTACGAAAATCGTACTGAAAAAGTTCTATCACGTCAGGTTTTTAAGTTATTTAGCAAAATTCGGCTAGGTCTTCCTGGTTTTTAATTTATATTATTTTTTAATCGTCTCCTATTAAACAAAGGTGTTGACGAGTGCTTGAACATGGTGTAGTTATTGGTCCCATATAAGACCTCGTATTCGAGGTATTTTCCGAAATATGAACCAGGTGTGACCCCTGGTAGGTATTCTAAAAATGGGTATCAAATAAAAGGTGTTGGTGGGTATTTAAAAAAGAGGTGATTTTCAGAGCCCTATGCTACCCAGTTTACGAGAATTCGCCAAAAATGTGGACCAGGTGTGACCCTGGAATAATCTATATATATATATAAAAATTAGTCGTGGTTTGTTCGGTCCCTTAAAACTTGAAAACCACTCGACTAAACTGAATACTTTCTTCTGCAAATTTGTTCGTAATTACCTCGAATCGGTTTCGGGCTAAAAAAAGTTGAAAATATTGAGGGGGCGTGGCACCTCCCATACAAACTTAATTTTTCATGCTGAATATCTCTGGAAGTGTTTATGGTAGGACCCTGGGAATTGGTACGGCGATAAACAATAACTGTACCATACTTACGAGAAAAAAATAGGAGCTATTGGAAAAGCGGGCGTGGAACCTTCCATACAAGCTTAATCTTACCTGCTGAATATCTCTGGAAGTGTTTTCCGTAGAATATAAGAACTTGGCAGGATAAACGAAATAAATAGAGATGATATAGGGATAAGGATAAGAATAGGGATAGGGATAGGGATAGAGATAGGAATAGGGATAGGGATAGGGATAGGGATAGGAATAGGGATAGGGATAGGGATAGGGTTAGGGATAGGGATAGGGATAGGGATAGGGATAGGGATAGGGATAGGGATAGGGATAGGGATAGGGATAGGGATAGGGATAGGGATAGGGATAGGGATAGGGATAGGGGTAGGGATAAGGATAGGGATAAGGATAGGGATAAGGATAGGGATACGGATAGGGATAGGGATAGGGATAGGGATAGGGATAGGGATAGGGATAGGGATAGGGATAGGGATAGGAATAGGAATAGGGATAGGGATAGGGATAGGAATGGGGATAGGGATAGGGATTGGATTCTATGGATTCTAAGATAATGGTGAGCAACACGGTAAACACAGACTTTTTTAGGCTTTATAAACAATAATAAATAAATAAGTTTTAAGCAGAACAACGTCTGGCGGGTCAGCTAGTTCTTTCTAAATATAAAATAAAATAGATATACATATGTATGTATGTTAGTACGAGTACAATGCCCGAAATTTTAACTGCCTACAAATATGTAAAGGAAGAAAAATATAATTAAATTTATTTGAAATAACTTTCTCTGATTAATTTTCTCTTTTATTCGCTTAATTGTCATACCTCGAATTGGTAGAGAAGCTCGACCATAAAACTCGTCAGGGTTATAACAGCGTGATTGTATTATTATTATTATTAATTGTCATACCTGAGCCCAACTGCTTGCCTACGCATTAAGATTGTTTCTCTATGGAGTTACTTTGTTGAAAAAGACTCATACATAGATGTAGCAATAACTATTTTCTGAGAGCATTGAGAATGAAAAATGGAGAGCTCAAAGTTCAATGCGCTTTCATTAGAAATTTTTTTTTTGATCCCCCAGGTGTTCCTAAAGCAGTAGCAATACTTTTCAATTAGCAGGAGCTTTCTACAATTTCTCGACCTACGCTTAGGAATATATGTACAGATACATACTTACATTGTATGTAGTAAGGTTAGTAACAAGTATATATTAACCGTTGCGATATGATAATCGTTTGCTTTATGTGCTCACGAACATTTCCTTCATTCACAACGCGATTTTTGCCAATGTCAAGCTGTGCCGCCACATTGCCACCGTATAAAGAGGGAAATTAATTAAAACTTCATAAAACTTTGTTCATTCATTCATTCACTCACTTATTCATTCATTTGCATGCTCATTTTACCCTGCGCATGTTTAAGTAAGCGCTAAAGAGAGGTGGAGAGAAAAGGGATAAAAGTGCTAGTTGGTTGAAATGGCTCATACGATGCTTTAACCGTATTTGTGCCCGGGTGTGGAGGAGGGCTAAAGTATAACTCGCTGGTCTCTTCTTCATTCGGCGTGCACGTGCTAAAATTTTTCCGCCCACAATTTCATCTTAAATTGTAGAACCATCCGTTGTCAACACTTTTGTTATCTCTTGTGAAATGCGTGTGATTAGAAGAAGAAAATAAAGAAAAGGACCATAACAAACACAAGTTTAAGAAAACAAGAAAAGGAGGCTTAAATAGTGATGGGCGAGTCCGAGATGTTTTATTCGATTCTCTCGATTGTTGAAACATCTCGAATGCTCTCGATGGTTTTCATTCGTACTCGAGTCAAGTCGTAAATGGCCATCAGTCGAAACAATCGATAAAAAATCTCGGACTCGCCAACGATTCCTCTCGTTTTCAAAGCAACCCTACAACATCTTGGACTCGCTGCAAAAAATACACAATATTTGTTGTTGCCGCTTGAATATCAAAATTGCTTTAAAAAACATACAGAGTGGTACAAATCTATTGCCGTTGTTGCTACTCGTAAAATTCCTTTATTTCATAAGCGTCTCACTTCAGAAAATTTATTAATGTTTAAATAATTAGTTATTATTATTATGCACGACACTCTTTAGTTGTGATTTCAAAAATGCAGCGTCTATGTATAGCATATTTTTCAATTTGGTTCATTTATATATGTAGTTACCTCACTTCCATTAAAAATCCTACTTTCTTTATCAACAACCCTCATTCAGTTTATTTTATCAACTAAAACATATCATCAAAACAACAGCCGGCCCGCCGACTCGGAACAATCGCGAAAACATCTCGCTTGTGTAGTCGAGATGTCATCGAAACAACCTCCGACTCGCCGACTCGGAACAATCGCAAAAACATCTCGGTTGTGTAGTCGAGGAGCGAGTCAACTTTTGACTCGATTGTGATTTTGCAACGATGGCGATTCTCTCGATTGTCTAAACATCTCGGACTCGCCCATCACTAGGCTTAAATAACGGAGAGAAGGTAATGAAAATGGATAAGGGAGGTGCTTTCTTCGGATATGCAAAGCAATGGCTACGTACATTTCCTGAATTATGATTAATTATAGATTAGATTAGATTAGATTAGATTAGATTAGATTAGATTAGATTAGATTAGATTAGATTAGATTAGATTAGATTAGATTAGATTAGATTAGATTAGATTAAATTAGATTAGATTAGATTAGATTAGATTAGATTAGAGGTGAAAGGTTCAGATTGGATAAGATGAGATTACATTAAATTAGATTAGATTAGATTAAATTAGATTAGATTAGATTAAATTAGTTTGGATTAGATTAGATTAGATTAGATTAGATTAGATCAGATTAGATTAGATTACATTAGATTAGATTAGATTAGATTAGATTACATTAGATTAGATTAGATTAGATTACATTAGATTAGATTAGATTAGATTGGATTATATTAGATCAGATTGGATTAGATTAGATCAGATTAGATTAAATTAGATTAGGTTAGATTAAATTAGATTGCATTATATTAGATTATAATAATAATAATAATAATAATAATAATAATAATAATAATAATAATTCCCAACGGTTTACCCTCCATTTCCCGCCCGACCGACGCGAGGGGCGCAATCCGCATGACGCACGGATATATTTTTTAATTTTGCCAAGGTGTTGAGTGGCTTTGGAGTTTGTTAAACGTCGAGTTCTTATGCTGCTCAGCTACAGAATAGAAATTCATCAGCTGATTACACATACATAAGTTTATATATACACTTAGAAGCAATTACTCAGTTAACAATAAAATACATATTATACTAAATTAGTAGAAGGAAACTATATCTAGTAGACAATTTGTTATTTGTTAAGAATTGAAAGAAGAGTTTTCCTTATAATGGATAGAGAGTCAGAGATGTCAAAGTAGGTAGAGTATGTGTTAAAACTTTTGCATAGATATCGGAATGGCTCATTTAATTCAAAATTAGTTTTACATTGTTTTAAAAATATGGGCTGGTAATGTCTTGATGGACGGGCAGGCATGTTTAAGCTTATTTCAGAAAGAAGAAATGGGCTATTTATTGATCCCTTCAGCAGTTTCGTTACGAATATTACACCCAGAGTTTCCCTACGACTAGCTAAAGTTGGAAGGTTAATAAGCTTTAAGCGACTAGTATACGAGGGAAGATTGCAATGAGGGTTCCAATTCAAATTTCTTAATGCAAAAAGTAAAAATTGTTTTTGAATCGATTCAAGTCTATCAGAATGAATTTTATAACTCGGATTCCAGATTATAGATGCATATTCTAGTGTCGGTCTTAATAAAGTTGTGAAAAGGGCTTTAGTTACGTAGGGGTCACTAAATTCCTTAGACCAACGTTTTACAAACGCTAGAACACTTTTAGCTTTATTTATCATGACGTTGATGTGAAGGTTGAAATTAAGTTTATAATCGAATCTTACACCTAAGTCGGCAAACTCATAAACTCGCTCCAGATCATGATTATTAATGGCGTAAGCTATAGGCTCGACATTACTCCGCGAAAAGCACATAAATTTACATTTATTTAGATTTAGTGGCATAAGATTTATATTGCACCACGTAACCAAACCGTTTAAATCATTTTGAAGGAGCGATCTTTCCTCCGGTGAGGTGTAGGACTTGAAAAGTTACACATCATCTGCGTACATTAAAACTTTAGAATAATTTATAGCACATGAGATGTCATTAATGAACAACAAGAACAGAGTCGGTCCGAGATGGCTGCCCTGCGGAACCCCAGAGGACACATCAATAGTAAATGAATAGGCATTCTTAAAAACAACCCTTTGTGTTCTGTTAGAAATGTAAGAAGAGATCCAGTTTAGGAGGATAGGTTGAAAACCCAGTAGTTGAAGCTTGTGGATAAGTAAATTGTGATTAACCTTGTCAAAGGCTTTACTAAAGTCAGTATAAATAACATCCGTTTTAGCACTTTCCCTAAACCCATTAGAAACACTTGTTGTAAATTCCAGAAGGTTAGTGATGGTTGATTTACCCCTACAGAAACCATGCTGAGAGTTCCCAATCAATGACTCAATCGAGTTTTTTATCTGGTTGCTAATAATCGACTCAAACAGTTTTGGGATAACAGACAATTTTGCTATGCCTCGATAATTTTCAATTGAAGATCTAATACCACTTTTATGTAAAGGAATAATAAAGGATTCTTTCCAAGCAATAGGAAAAATGCCAGATTTCAATGACAAGTTGAATAGCTTTGACAAAGGTAGATAAATATGATACGCACATTTTTTAAGGAAACATGCGGGGATCATATCCGGACCATAACTAAAAGACTCTTTCAGTGATTTAAGGTGATCTAAAACTTCATCTGAATTTATATAGGCAACATTAATTGTATTATTTTGAGAAAGATGGTACGGGTATATGCTAAAAGTTAAGTTATATTTGGAATAATTAGATTCGAAAAATTGTGCAAAGAGATTGGCAATGCTTTGATTATCACTAGACACACAATCCCGAAAACTCATAGATGAGGGAAATCCGCTCACTCTGCGTTTTGAATTCACAAAACCATAAACGATTTAGGGTTGCGAAAAATATTCTTTTTCATTTTTCTCAGATAATCATTGTAGCACTTTTTGTTCAATGCAAAATATTTATGTCGTAAAGTTGAGTATTGAAGGTAGACTTTCTGCAAGCCTGTCTTCTTATATAATTTAAAAATGCGAGATTTCTTATTTTTTAAGGCTCTCAAGTCTTTAGTTTCCCACAAATGCAGGGGCTCAACATATATGTATTTCTGTTTAGGTACAAATTTATCAAACAGACAGTGGATCGTGTTAATAAAATGCAAAACATTTTGTTCAACGTTGCCGTCGTAGTTTGGCCAGACTAGTTGAGATAGTTCTCTATTAAGTTTTTTATAATTAGCCTTAGCAAAGTTAAAACGAAAACCCGATTCAGACGTTTTTGAGCTACAATGATCATCATCGCTTATAATTTCGTGGATTGACACCAATGATGGATGGTAAGCATCTTCAGGGAAAATAAGAGGGTCAGTTCTATTCACATAGAAATTAGAAACGTCATCTACAAATATCAAATCAAGTACCTTTCCGAATTTGTTTTTAAAAACGTTTACCTGATGAAGACAGAGATCTGACATTTCTTCTAAAAAGTCAGTACAATTTGCCTTAGATGTAATCGGCATGATTTCATTGATTAGTTTAGATTAGATTAGATTAGTTTAGATTAGATTAGATTAGTTTATATTAGATTAGATTATAATACAGTAGATTAGATTAGATTAAATTAGATTGGATTAGATGAGATGAGATTAGATTAGATTAAATCAGATTAGATTAGATTAGGTTAGATTAGATTAGTTTAGATCATATTAAATTAGATTACACATATATATATTACAGTAGATTACATTAATTTAGATTAGATTAAATTACATTACATTGGATCATACTAAATTAGATTAGTCTAGATTAGATTAGATTACTTGACATTACATTGTGGTCCATGGGAATTGGGAATTCTTTAAAAGAGCAAGGAACAGTGCTACCGCTGTTATTAGAAGGGAAAGCGGAAGTATTTTGTTGCGAAACTTGATACCACACTGCCGCCCAATGTGTTGTGGCGCAACATCAAACGGTTGCGGGTATGTGCCAGTGATAATAATACTTCAAATCCGCTGGACCCAAACATGCTTAATAGAGCGTTCGTTAACAACCCTACATCAGCTTCACAATCCCTCTCCTTTGTACCCTGTGAAAGAGCGTGCTTTTCGGGAAATCAACTAGAGTTTAGTACGGTGTCTGAAATTGATGTTGTAAGAAGCATCATGAGAATTAAAACTAAATCAACCGGTGTGGATGATATGCCCGTAAAATTTATTAAAATCCCTTTCATTATTGGTACTGTGACGCATATCATCAACCATTGCATTACCACGTCAAAATTCCCAAACCAGTGGAAAATCGCCCTAATTCGCCCTATCGCCAAAATAAAGTCTGCTTCAACACCCTCTGACTTTCGCCCCATTAGCATATTACCTGCTTTATCCAAAGCTTTTGAGTCCCTAATAGCTGAACAAGTTACCGCCCATGTCCAGTATTATAAATTACTGTCGCCTTTTCAGTCTGGATTTCGAGCTAAGCACGGTTGTAGCACTGCTATGTTGAAAATTGTTGACGACATACGCATACCCTTTGACAACTTACTTTGCCTTTTGGATTTTTCCAAGGCGTTCGACACTGTTGACCATAACCTACTGTGTTCAAAACTGAAATATTATTTTGGTTTTAGCAAACCATCATTGGCACTAATGAAAAGCTATCTATATAATCGCCACCAGCGAGTCATATCAGGGTCCCATATGTCTGATCTCTGTAAGATTTCCTCTGGTGTACCACAGGGTTCAATTCTCGGCCCGCTTCTATTTAGTCTGTTTATTAATGATATTTTTATGGTTTGCAAATATGTCAGCTTCCATGCCTATGCGGATGATATCCAGATGTATATGTCAGGCCATTTCGATGACGCCGACAATAGTTTTTGCAAGTTTAATGCTGATATATCCGCTATAGTGCGTTGGGCTGCCAATAACGGGCTCTGTCTTAACCCTAATAAAACATATGTTCTACCAATTACCAAGAAGAAGTTAGATACAGAAAAACTACCGTCTCTATGCATTAGTAACCAAAAAATAGCATAAAAACAAAAAACATAAAAATTTTGGAAAATGGGCGTGGCACCGCCTCTTTTTAGAAGCAGGAATATACGAGATTTCTGAGCCCATAACTCGACAAATAATTGATATATAATGACGAAACTTGGTGTGTACACTTTTATTACTTGTGGTAATACATGTTCAAAATTTTAGCGAAATCGGTTGACGACCACGCCCACTTTTATATATGGGTATTATAAAGTGACCTAATAAAAACATTTTAAGCGATATCTTTGTCAAATATAAAGATAATTCATTGAAATTTTGTGGCATGAGTTCCACAATAGACCGGAAACAAAAAACACAAAAATTTTGGAAAATGGGCGTGGCACCGCCTCCTTTTGGAAGCAGGAATATACGAGATTTCGGAGCCCATAACTCGACAAATAATTGAGATATTATGACGATATTTGGTTTATACACTTTTATAACTTGTGTTAATAGACACGCAAAAATTTATTGAAATCGATTACGACCACGCCTACTTTTTAACAAGAATATTTCTGGAACACCCTTTGGGAATTTGTAACGTGACAATTTGTAACTAAAAGTCAAAAAGGAATGAAATTTTGCACAAAGAATAATATTCATATGCTCAGTTGGATGACTGGTAAAAATGTTGAAAATGGGCGTGGCTACGCCCACTTTATGCGGCACTCGCTTTATATAAAATACGCCGTGTTTCCATCAAACGCAAACAAACAATGAAAACTTACAGCTGAGTATCTAATGTTCGATTCCACTCGAACTTAGGCTTCCTTGCTTGTTTTATTTATTATACAATCGCAAATGTAAGTAAGTTGAATGTACTCATTTTAAAATCTCAGTGCTATCTATCGACATTCCTGAAGTACTATTCTAAATATATACCTCGAGCACAACGCCATCTAGCGTACAAGTTTTATTTTGAATATTTCTTTTCGCTTGGGCATTGTATGTTTATAAGTATTTTGCCTATTTGTGGCTAATAGGGGATATTATGTGGGTATGGAATGGAATGAAATTGTGGTAGGCCGGGAAAACTATGTCTTTCCCAAACACTCAGGCAGATTTGCCCATTGTACTTAAGGCCTTTAGAAAGCATTAGAATGTGGGGTAGAAGTTGCGATAATGGAATCATAACTCCTCTGCTAACTTCCCAGATTCTTTTATAAATCCTAGAAGTTTTGTCGAATAGTAGTGTGGTAGAGAATGTACATACATCATTCTCAATACATCTTAGCGGAGAATGCACAATCTTGCTAAGGCCGGAGAGGTGCATTGAAAATGCTCTTTGCCGTCATCGTACTCCGCCAGACAAAATATACATAATGAGCTCTCGACAATGCCTATAGTGGGCCATGTGCTGTCCCCATGGATTGTGTCCTGTAACCAACCCCACAAGGGCGCGAAGATCCCTTCTTCTCTGCTTGAGGGGGAAGTTTGCTACCTCCCTGCAGATACAAATTTGGTGTCCCCGCCACCTCTCACCAATTATCCATTCTGTTGCTTTTATTAAGGCTTAGATCTCCGATTGAAAAACCGTAGCCATTGTACCTAAAGCATAATGGCCCCTGAAGTCGGCCTCCAGCTGCCAGCCGAATTATTATGTTAGTTATTGCTTCTAAGTTGGTGCTATACTACACGGTGGCGAATAAAATTATAATGGGTTTTAGGCCGAGCTTCGCTTCCAATTCGAGTCGTGCTCCTTAATTTGTTGCCCACCAGATTGGCGAATGCATTTTTTAAAAGCGGTTGCATTTCATTACGTTATCTCACAAAATTTAAAATACAATTGAAGCTTTAAGCTACGCACAAACTAATGCCACGTATGTTTGTATATAAAATTTAATTTGTTTAAACCAGGGACGTAACGGTTATAAGAGAAATGGGTTAAAAGTCATATTTAACCATTATCATGAGAAAAAAAATTTTTTTTGGTCCTTAATAACCATTATAAAAACCAAAAAACTGTTTTGGGCCTGAATAACCGTTATTCAGATTTTTATTTTTTTTTTTGGTCAACTATAAAAATCAAGCCTATTTATTTGTCAATATTTCTGGACGATATTGGTACCAAATGAAAGATGTTGAGCATTGATTGTAGCTCTGATTACCTCTTTTCATTTGATACCAATATTGCTTAAAACACTCCAGGGCATCCGGGTTCACTTTTCACCCATAACTGGGAACCCAACCTACGCATCTTAACAAATACACCTCTATGTAAAAGCCTGCTCAACACCTTTCATTCGATACCAATATCGTCCAGAAATATTGACAAATAAATAGGCTTGATTTTTATAGTTGACCAAAAAAAAATAAAAATCTGAATAACGGTTATTCAGGCCCAAAACACTATTTTGGTTGCCATAACGGTTATTCAGGCCCAAAATGGTTTTTTGGTTTTTATAATGGTTATTAAGGACCAAAACAAGATAAAGGTTATTTTTGCGTAAGCTTTTCACCACACTAGAAAAAGTAACCGTTATTTTCGGTCCCTGGTTTAAACTTTAAACACATTATCTCTCTGTCACATTAATTGCAGCATTAAAATTGCATTATTAAATTAGACTTATGTATAGTATGTATACATGTATATTTTTAATCTCTAATAAACGGTAGCAATAAAATTCGCAAAAACCATAAATGAGTACATGACATCTAAAATGAACGTCATTAGCATTTCTAATTAGTGGTAATTAAAAAAAATTATTGGGGTATTTTTTTTATTAAACAACGTTTAAACAAATTTAAAAAAAAAAAAAAACTAAACATGTTGCGTGAGTTGTATATTTTAAACTAATGGAAAAAATTATATATTTTTAGTGCAAATTTAATAATAAAAAAAAAAAAATAGCCGAAACATAATAAAATATAATTCGTTTTGCATATATTCACTAATTATGCACTATCTGTAGCCACTGAATGTTGCTTGCTGTGGTTTATAATTATATAAATAGAGATAAATTGATATGCATATGCGCATATGTAAGGTAAATGTACATAATTCCGTGATACTAAGGACTTTTCTGAATTCCAGGATTTTTGGAGCTTAAAATATAGACCGCAAACTGAGAAATAAATATGTTACAAATAAATTGATGCATTGAGGCTCATTCTCAATTTCTAAAAAATTTAAATAACTAGAATTACTATTTATTTTAATTAAAATTTGATTTATATGCAAATGTCCCGTGAATAAATGCACCTAATTCTGGCCTTGTAGCAAAATGCACAGAAATAATTTTTCAAATCAATATATTCTATACAAATTAGACTTAAATATTTATTTTATTATTTATATGAAATTGAAATTTGTATTTATTAACAAAATAAATTTAGATAAAGAAAAAAATTATTAAAAATTTAAATTTTTTCTTTATAAAAATTCAGATACTTATTAAAAATGTGCAAAATAATAATAAAATTAAATTTCATTAAAATTTTTTTAATGTTAAAGAATTACATTGAGATACAAACTTAAACGAAAAAATGAAAAATGAGAAAATACAAAAAAACATAAAACGTAAATGTGCGATATATCACGGAATAAGGAACAGTATGAAGACCCTAATTCCGTGATAGTATCGCCAGTCAGTTGATAAGTTGAATATTAGCGAAAAGTTTATATCATGGTTTTAGGTCAAGAACTTCTCTGGGATTTTATTTAATGGAAAAACGTTTTATTACCATTGGTTCTTTTCATAAAAGCTATTTAAAAGAAGAAAAAATTAAGTACTAAAATTTCCTAATTCCGTGATAGTCACGAAATTATGTACATGGGGAAATTAAAGATGTCCCTAATTGATAAAGAAAATTTACAATTTCTATTAGTGATAGGCCATAAATTTCAATATTAATTTGAATTTTGAAAAGAGCTTTTCGGCCGATGAAAAATAAAAGGCAAATTTATATTCCCTTCATTCTCCTGCGCGTTTCGGCGGTATTAATTTCGTTGTAATAATATGTTGTGTATATATTTTTTTTAATGTCTTTTCTAATAAAAAATTAGACTCCCCGATGAAGACGATTTTCCTTTTAAGAAAAAAATAACTATTGAAATAAGGTTGAAAGCTACAAAAACAAATGCCAGATGCCTATTGTATAATAAAATATAATAATATTGATAAAAATCTTAACCAGTAAATTTGTATAGCCTTAAGAAAAGACTCGATACTCCTTAACCATTCGCTTAAGAAATTTCCTGTATTATGCTAATTTTCTGACCTGTCAGTTTTAAAGTGGTTTTATTAAATCAGTAAGCTCTAAAATTACAACAAAGTTATAAATTAATATACTTTGAATTTAAAATAATATGATATAAGATTTTATTTGATTAAATATTGTACCAATTCCTTATTTTAACGAATATAAACGATTATCACGGAATTATGTACACTTACCTTATATATCTATTTATATACTATTTACATAATTATGTATATATGTACCTATGAGTTTATGCTTATATCATTTGCAACATATTTTTGAAATTATTTTCATTATTATTGTATTTGCATATTAAAACACAAAAGCCGTGTCACAAGTTAATGATATCAATTTTTTTTTTTGCATTGTTATTGGTTTATTACAACCAACCAGTGTTGCCATATTTTGCTTAATTTGTCAGTTTAATTTGCAATCTGTGTTGAATTAACATACATACCTACATATCACGCAAATAACATTTTTGAAAGTCATACATGCGTATAGGTATATACATAATTATTTGCGGAAAAAACAAAGAAAAAAACAAAAAAAAAAAACATTAAACAAAGAAAGTAAAAAAAAAAACGCAAACTGCCCATCATTGAATCCATCAACAACTACCATAAAAAAGTGCGAGTAAACTAGGGTTGCCAGACGTACTGATTTGATCAGTACAATACTGATTTTTCGTGCCCCGTACTGATGGTTTTAAAAACCTTAAGAAATACTGATTTTTTGGATTTTGTACTGACTTGTACTGATTTTTAGCCGACACTAAAAAATTTGACGTTTGTTACCATGAAACAATTAGGAAGGAGGCTGCAACGCGAACGTTACATGTCATTAAAACATGATTGACAGTTAACGATACGGAAACAAAAACAAAATGCCAGTAATAAAGATGATTTTCTCCGCAATATATTGTTTTGTTTTTTTTTTTTTTGAAGGCAATGTACTGATTTTTTCGGGAAAGGTATCTGGCAACCCTAGAGTAAACATACACATCTTACATAAATATCAGCGCAATGGCTGCCGCTAATAAGCGTAATCGTGTGACAACTTCAAAGGAGTGTCTGACAATGCTCAACACGTACGCACACGTGTGTGGTCACCATCGCAAATGTGCATAAATTGGGTTACGAATTGCTACCTAAACCAGCATATTCTCCAGATTTATCGCCCTCCGATTATTTTCTGTGTAAAAAGCTGAAGAAATGGCTGATTGTTAAGAGATTCGGGACAAATGAAGAGGTCATCACAGCCTTAAAAATCCTATTTTTGGGAATGTATGTAATTGCTGTTGTTCAGCTTTATTTACTACCGTAAGCTTGCTGGCGAATTGCTTTTACAATGCTTTTACTCAAACACTTCTTTCGCCCTTTTAGGCATTTCTACGTGTATTGTGTTTGTCTAGCAGTTGCTGTTTTTATGGCGCTATCTCACCTTACCCCTGTAGGGAGAATCTCTAGTTCCAAACTAGGTTGCTTCTAATCATACCAGGGTAATACTGAGTAGTAATTAGACTATTACGTACTTAAATACTTTATATTTTGATCTTGAAGTAATTAGTCTGTACTAAGTACTATCAGAATATTCCAGTACAAGTACAAGGAATTGAAAAATAATTGAGGTTTTAGCAAATACTTGAAAGTACTTGAAAAGAATTGAAATTACTTGAAAAGAATTGAAAAATTTACTTGAATCGATTTTTCAATTCTTTTCAAGTACTTTCAATTACTTACAATCGACGACGGAACGTCAAGTTGAAACCAATATTTAAAAAGAACTATGGTGCGCCTACTGTCGAATTTCGACAGTTTTTCTAGATATTTAGGATTAAGATACGTTATATTTTTTCTTATAATTTGATTTATGTTGAATTATTTTTTTTTTGTTTTAAATTAAATTTAATTATTTATTTATGTTAAATTTCCAATGCATTTTGTTAAATAAACATAATATGGACTACAAGCGACATGTAAAGAATATAAAATATCGTTTATTTTTGTAATTTTTTTTTTTAAATATTGGTTTCAAAATTGTAAGTAATTGAAAGTACTTGAAAAGAATTGAAAAATCGATTCAAGTACATTTTTCAATACTTTTCAAATACTTTCAATTCTTTTTCAATTTCTTGTACTTGTACTTGAAAATTTTGGGAATCCAAGTACCAGTACCAGTACCAGTACAATTCCTTTAAAATGTACTTGTCACAAGTCGTACTGGTACTCGATACCCAGGTCTGCTTCTAATGCATTTTTTGCGACTGTGCGAACTATATCTCTTTTACTGGCGAATTTAACACGGCGATGTCCTATGCGGTGTAAATTGTCACTCTCTGTACTACGCTGTCGATAGTTCCGAACTAGTACTAAATTCTACAGTTTGTACTAGTTCGTTTATTGTAAAAATTAGTAAACTAATATTTTTCTAGGGTAGCATTTCATTTCATACAAGTGAAGATGCAAATAGAATAATCTTTATATAAAATGCTCCACTAACCGTGTGAGAATTGCAGAAATATACAAAGACGACGCTAATTGAACGAACGAAAAATTTTCATGGATTTTTTGTCATTTCGAAATCGCATAAAAATCAAAGTGTGTCTTATAATGGTTCCTCAATTCACTCCTTCTGAACTGGTGAGAGTCTAACTACAATTGATCTAGTTCCATTTTGACACCTTTCCGCTAGTTCGGAACTAGATATTTTGCTCACTAGTTATTGAGCGCCCTGCAGAAACCTTAATTGTTGCTGTTTGTATCGTTGTTGCTGTTGGTTCATTGTTGGCGCACAATATGTCGACTTAAGTCATAAAAACCGGAAACCAATAACAGCCAAACGCTAATATGATACATACATACATATGTTGTTGGGGTTGTTGTTGCTTGGCAGGGCAATATGTTGCTGCATAAGCGAGTTTATAGCTGTATTTGTATTTTTATGTGTTTGCGTGCGGTTGCAATTGTGTTTCTGGGTTTTCAATTTCATTAAGAATTTCCCATTAAATATTTTAGTTGTGCTACTGACTCAATAAAAGCAACCAACTGGCAGCCTTTAGCGATTTGCTATCGAGAGCAACGCTGCTGTATATAATGTGCAACTAATGCTTTATACATATGTATGTATGTTTCCCTTTTAAGTCTTTTCGCATTATTTGCGGTTAAAATATCTCAATTAGTTTCTCTATTTTTGTTTCTTAAGTCGTGTTTTAATTTTTTTTTCATAAGTAAATAATACCACAGAGCTTTAAATAATGCTTGCACATCTGGAAAAAATAAATAAAAGATCTGTCGATCTAATCGAATTAACTTAACGGCCAATTGCTGAAATCGTGCCGTCTTGGCATTAAGGTGAAATATGCAGCTTTTTGGCTTGGGATGCGGTTGAATACAAAGCTTAAAGAAGTTGTTAAATCGAATGAAAATAAATTTAAATAATAATCTGTTTAATAGGATCAAACTATCTGACATTCATTGCATAAAGTTTAAAGAGCACAACGAGAATTGGCGAGAAATTCGGTCTAAAAGACCTTTAAGTCAAATTCACGACAGTGCACCAATGCACACTGGTCAGCCCCCATACACAAAAGTCAAAAACGTTGGTGCTTGAAAAAGAAACTTCTGTCATGCATTTCCGTGGGAAATATATTGAATTTTGTGGAAAACCTCCTTCTATACGCAATAGCCACCATTAAATGTTACTTTGGCTCATTTAAAGTCAACACATTTGAAAAAACAACACATCTGGAAAAAGTTTGTGTAAATAAGTGTATTATGATTTTTGCGATATTTCAAGTTTGAGTGCTAAAAAAAATGCGGATAACTATGGAAACGCATGAAAAACGCATTTTTCATGATTTAGCGAAAGAAAACAGTGAAAACAATTTATTTTTAGCAAAATACAAGATGAAGAAATCTTGGCTTTTCTATGAGCCTAATTTTCAAGCATTAGCATTTTTATTTAAACTTTTATCAATTAAGGATCACTCTGGACCAGGTCTTATAAGCAGATTTGAGTTGTTTCAAGTCTTGTCTTGAGAAGCCTGTTTATACATTTTTCCCTTTTTTTCCCTTTTTCTTAAAATATCATATTAAATGTAACTAGTCTATACAAAATATTGTTGCCCTTTTACGATTTTTATACATATTTACATCGACTGTTTTCGATAAAACTTTATTTTCGATAAAATCTGTGTAATTGAGTTTTGTCCCACTCTCCATACAGTTTTTTTTTTTTGATCCCGCGAAATATCGCCGAATAATTTTTTTTATTGTAACTTTGTTATCTGACATCGGATTTTTAAAATCGAAATGTCATTAGTTTAGTCTTTGGAAGTTCTATATTTTCTTCCAATGTCCTTTTGACCTATGAAGTCGTTTTCACATAGTTAAGTCACCTAACCAAGTTTTTCGTCCAAAATATCCTTTTTGTTTCACCAGAAAAAATCGCCGAAAAATAAAAGATTTATCGGATCTCTCTGATATTACGCTTAAAGTCTTTGCAATTAAGCGGGCAAATTTTTAAAGTAATAAAACTTTCCTGATTTTTACAAATTTTTATAAAAACTTAATTTGAAAATCAAAATTTTTTCAAAAATCGCAAAAAATCCACAAAATTGCTTGCGTTTATCGCATTTGTAACTCCAGAGAAAATAATTTTTGAATGAAGTGATAACAAAAAAACACAAAATTACCGTTATCTCAGAAAGCTAACTATACAAAAAATTAAAAAAAAAAAAATAGTTCCAAGCTCAGCAGGTCAATTCCTATCCTCCCCCATTCCTGGTTTTCTTGTTTTTTTTTTTTTTGGCTGTAAACTAGCGTTAGTGGTGGGCGTGGATTACAACATATATGCTTTTAATTTTTCTGAAAGATGAGTCGTATAGTGGGACACCAATGTGCCAAATTTGGTTTCGGTAGGTCCATCCGTTTCCAAGAAATTGAGTTTTGTCCCACTCTCCATACAAATGAGACCAGTGTGCAATGGAAAGATGTGGCCCTTCCAAACCGCTTTGTGGCAAATATTTCTTCAAAAATGTTTTGCAATGCAGAAAAAATTATTTACTCGCTATAATTATTCATAATATATATAAGTACATACTATGTATAATAAATACAAATAGACTTATGTATGTAAATTTTAGTGTTTAGCATGCAATTTTTATTTGTGTACCCTGGACGTGTTTTGCTTAATTGCTCACCTCGGAACCACACATGCTGGGCTTTTATTAGGATTTCAAAACATAATAACACAGCCTGCTTTTTCGCTTTCTCTAAGGAGAAGTCAATTACTTAATTTCATAGTTAAATTGAAAAAAAAAAAAAAAAAAATAGCAAACCACTTTTCTTATTTTTTCACATAAAATTTTTTATAGCAATGAGCAGCCGGCTTTGGCATTCGTGATTTGATATTCAACAGTGCTATTCACAATCCGATATTTGTTATTTACGTTTACTTATGTATGTGTATAATTTCTTACATATCAGACTGTGAGAACGTTAATTTTTATATTTGGCGACTTGTTGATTTTGAGTAATATGTAATCAGCACCATATCAACAAAATCTGGAAAAAGCGCCATTTTAAAAAGCGACGAAAATTAAAATCAAATAAAATCTAACATTTCACCACTTTGGCTACTTCAACTCCAATTTTTCAAACTTAAAGGTTAAGCTAAAGCACCCATGTTTTTAGATATTCTGTTATAGTGCTATAATGAGCAAATCCACTTGCTAGTGCTGAAATTGCCGTTGGTATAACTAAACTAAAAATACACAGAGCCAAAAAGTTCACCTATAATCAAAGAGACTGCCATCTAAAAAAGCTATTTGGCCAAGGAGAGCGAGAGGAGACAAAATTGAAGAAATTGTTGCTAGAAAATCTTCTAGATTTTAGATTGAATTTCTTCTTAAATTTATTGAAAACGATACCGTCTGAAAACGAGGAGATAACTTCTTATTTATTAATTTTTTATGTCATTTTGTCAAAAAAATTAAATTGTTAGAAGAAATTTGCTTGTTTTTATGAGAAAATTTTTATAAAGCAAATCAATAAGGACATCCTATATTTTTTATTAGAACCTTTTTGAATTTATTAAAAAGGAAAACTTTTTATTTTTAAAGGAGCCCTTATTAATTAAAACTAGTATCGCCGGTGGTCGAAATTCGACCATGCAATTTATTTTTTCAACTTTGTATTGGTACAAAAATTATTCCTTTTCGCGGAGATAAGCAACACTTTCCAAATTCCAGTTGTACCGCAACACTGATTTGCCCTTTTGATCACGGTCCGACGCGAAATCATGGTCAAAATCAAGGCAGATCTAGGAAGGTAGGCCCGGTGGTGAGCGCTTTTAAATTAAAGCGACTCCTCAACTGTGTTTACGATATCTATTTATCTTAACCAAAAATTTTATTTATTAATTATAAAGAAATTAAATAATTTATAGAAAAAATTATATGCCTATGCACTGCTCCTGACTCATACGAACACACCCATATCAATTTTATGTGGATATGAGTATGTTAAATGTGCAAAACAGCCTGGCAATTGTTTGTATTGAAAAAATGTTAGCCTATAGATAAACGTCTTAACGTACGTACATGTATGGATATACTCGTACATACTAGAAATATGCATAACAGTTATTGCATCAGCCACTTTTTATGTATGTGTGCAATAACATGTTCAAGAAATTAAAAGGGAGAACTTTTTATTTTTAAAAGAGCTCTTATGTGTTTCCTCCGTTCGTCAATTTCACTACGGCTTTGCACATTTCTACAATTCTCAAACGATTAGTGAAGCACTTGGTATAAAGTGTTTATTATGTCCATCTGCACTTATATGAAATAAAATGTTGCCCTTTGTCTGAATAACTCCTAGGAAAATACTAGTTGACTAATTATGTTTTCCGATGAAAATCAAGATTCTCTTCTTAATAATATTAAACAGGGTTTCTTCTTAATTTTACAGGTTATCTGCTAAATTTATGTGAAAAGGTTTCCATATTTATTCTAGGAGTCATCTTCTTAATTTTATATAAGAGGTTTTCATCTTAGTTTTATAGGTTATCCATTAAATTTTACTGCAAATGATTTCATCTAAAATTCACGGGTTATCTTCTTAATAATATTGAAAAGGTTTTCATATTAGTTTTACAGTATATCTACTTAGTTTTATTAAAATGAGATATCCAGTCATAATAAGACGGGCATCTTATTGGAGAGAAAGCGTAGAGAAATCCGCTAAACTTTGTTCTGATTTACAGGGCATTTTAGGTGGTCTTTTGGCTCTGTGTACCTCTGCGATTTTGTGTGGGATTCAGGAATTTCTCTGTATACATATTCAGGCGTCAGCAATTAATTCAGTGAATTCTTCCAAACTGGTCATTATTAACTTCTGCTCTGATTTTGTAGATAATTAACTTTGTGATGGTGAAAAACTAGAATTTACTTTCGACTGAGTCAGGCTTATCGATACAGTAGATACAGCTAAGACAACAATAGTCATATACTGTATATATATACATACACATATCTTCATATTATCCATTGTACATTACAGCGTATCGCGAAAAAAAGTTCGTCGTACGCCCCCCATATGTTTTCTTTTTCGAAAACATTTCTGGAAATTTTTTTAATTTTTTTTTTGACG
Source organism: Urophora cardui (assembly GCA_960531455.1). Lineage (NCBI taxonomy): Eukaryota > Metazoa > Arthropoda > Insecta > Diptera > Tephritidae > Urophora > Urophora cardui. The sequence continues at coordinate 116,027,291 of OY482671.1, forward strand.
CCGCTAGATGTCGCTAAAATTCATTTTTTTGATATCTTCGGTATTTATGGTCCGATCCCTAAGATTGATACACCAATCTCTTTGGGTGGAGAGGAGGGTTTCTACTTATACTTATAATTGTATTAACCCTATATGCGACATTGGGTTCATTTCCACCCAGTACTTAGTTTATACCACCTTAATGTAATTTTTTTTTGCCGGCATGTTAAACGTCATCAAAAAACATTAATCTTTTGTAAAAGAAGTATATCGATCGATTGAGTAGAACCGGAAATAAAAAAGATTTAACATTAGGTTAGGTTAGGTTGAGGTGGCTGTCTCCGCAATTCATGAAAGCGGGGACACACTTAGGCCGAGGTGGCCCATTGTGATACCACACGGGAGCCCTAGCTTCCTTATCCCTATTTACAAACCTTTCCGGAAAAATTAGATTCAAAAGTATGATAAGATTAGATGCCCGTGAAGCTAAACCAGCGCGTTTGTTTCATGAAGCGCAGAAAATCTAGTGTCCTTGCATTTTCCATCTCCGCCAGGCACTCGAAAAAGTGTTTATGGAGGAAGCGGTACCTGGATAGCGACAGTGCGGGGCAGCGGCATAGATAGTGCTCAACACTCTCTATTTCCTCCACGTCCCTACAGCTGCGGCAGAAGTCGTTTTTATATAGGCCCATGCGAGAGGCGTGAGTGCCCATAAGATGTCCTGTTAGAAGTCCCACCAGCGGACCTATAGAGAGCCGATTCAGATGCAGCACCGATACAGACCTAGCCTCATCCAGTCTAGGCCAGATTTGCCTAGAAATCACACAAGTTGACTCCTTGGCCCATCTAGCGTTAGCCTGTTCAATGGAGCGAGATCTCAACCAATGCTTGCATGAGTTAAGCGGGGGGCCAACCCATGTCGCAGATGTGATATCCTGCAAGCTTGTGCCTTCCCTTGCTAACTCATCTGCAATGCAGTTGCCCCGAACGTTGCTATGGCCTGGAACCCAAATGACGTTCAGGTCGCACCTTTCGGCTAGTTTGTTCAAAGACTCCCTACATTTCATTGCAACTATAGATGTAGTATTGTTACTCTGTAAGGATTTTATGGCAGCTTGGCTGTCAGAGAAGATTTTGATAGAATTTATGTCTGGCAGATCTGTCAGGCGACGAGCTGCTTCCCATATGGCTATGAGCTCAGCCTGATAGACGCTGCAGTGATCAGGTAGGCGCAAACTTACTTTCAGATGAAGCTTTTCGCAGAAAAACCCACTTCCAACTCTATTGTTCAATTTAGAGCCGTCCGTGTAAAGGTGCAGTGTATTAGGGTCGGGATCCCCTAAGTTCTTCCACTCGCTCCTCTCCGGGATTCTTGTGGAGAATTTGTTATCCCAACAAAAGGCTGGTATTGCATAGTCCAGCTTTAGAAAATTGGCAGGGACGTTACTAAGAATTTGAGCGTGCCCGAATCTGGTGTCCCTCCAGGGTTCGGTTGCATTGAGCCTTGCCGCGTTGCAGCTGGCAATGAGTTTCCCCTGTATATCCGTGGGGAGAAGAAATAGGATGGTTTCGAGAGCTTTAGTTGGGGTGGAGGGAAGGGCTCCGCTAATAAGCATGGAAGCCATTCGCTGCACTCTAGTTAATTTGCTCTTATTGGTTTCGAGTTCCAGTGCTGGCCACCATATGGTGACTGCATAGAAGAGAATAGGTCGCACTACCGCTGTGTACAGCCAATGGACGATTTGGGGGTTAAGTCCCCATCTCTTGCCTATCGCTGATTTACATGCGTAAAGTGCTAACATGGCTTTTTGGGATCGTACTTCTACGTTCCGTTTCCAGTTAAGTTTTCTGTCTAGAATAACACCAAGGTATTTAACCTCGGTAGAGAGTTTAATCTCCTTCCCATTTATGGACGGAGGTTTGAATTCAGGTATCTTATGTTTGCGGGTAAACAGAACCATTTCCGTTTTCTCAGAGCTGACACTGAGCCCGCATTTCAGAGACCAGGTTTTTACAATGTGAGTGCAAAAGGTCGCTCAGCACCGGTATATGCTTGCCAGTCGCTGTCAGGGCGATGTCATCGGCGTACGCAATGACCTGGCAGCCCGAGTGCTGAAGTTTAGAGAGCAGGGTGTTCACCGTTGGGTTCCAAAGCAGAGGAGACAAAACTCCACCCTGGGGTGTTCCCCTGTTGGCATACCTAGTTATCGATGAATTACCCATTTCAGAAATAATGGCTCTTCTACTAAGAAGAAGTTCGACAAACCTCACGAGAGCCTCTTCTACCTCCAAGTCCCGTAGGGCGGTGGTAACGGCTCCCGGTAGAACATTGCTGAAAGCTCCTTCTATGTCGAGAAAGATGCCCAGTGTGAATTCCTTAAAGGCTAGCCCCTTTTCTATCTTGGAAGTGATAGCGTGTAGAGCAGTCTCTACGGACTTGCCTTTGGAATAAGCGTGTTGAAAAGGAGATAGAGTATTCGCACGGAGCCTGATATAGACATCCAGCAATCTCTCAAGAACTTTGAGTAGAAAAGAGGTCAGGCTTATCGGCCTGAAATCCTTTGAGCTGCTGTAGGAGGCTCTGCCCCCTTTAGGAATAAAGATCACCTTCGCCTTAGTCCATTCTAGAGGAATGTATGACAGGTTGAGGCAGGCTTTATAGATAGGAACAAGTAGAGGGATTAGAGTATCACTTGCTGCCTGTAATTCAGCAGGAAAGATCCCATCTATTCCCGGAGATTTGAAGGGTTTGAAGGATTTAATTGCCCATTTTACCCTTCTGTTAGTAATTATGTGCTCCAGGTCATTAGATGTCCTGGGGTTAGAGTAGGTTCTATAAGGTTCCGAGGTGCACCCTGGGAAGTGTGTGGTGACCAGGGTGTTCAGAATATCAGTACTAGATGTGGCCCAGTCCCCATTTTGCATTCGGATACAGCTTGGGGGAAAAGATTTAACATTATGAGAAATATAAGTTTTTCGCTTCCTGTGGTCTTTTAGCTTCATTTTACAAAGATTTTTTTCTGCAGAGACTCCTACTGAAATTTTATGCCGAATAATTTTCTAGAACATTTTAATGATCTAGCACGCCTACAAAAGGGTTATTTTGACCCCTTTTTATACAGTCAGGAAATAGAGTGGACGGTGGACTTTTTTTTGGCCCATATAAGGCGAGACGGTCTATTGTACATATGATAACCTAATTATTCTTCATCATCATTTTCTCGATTTATTTCAATACATTCCGTTTCATACAGTATGAACGTAAACAACAACAAACCAAATCAAAGTCAATGACGGAACGAAATCATAATTTCAGATAATACAGCAAAGAAAATCACATATCGTCGCTCCCAACGAAGACTAGCACGGTTCAGTTAGCGTGGAAGACTAGCACGGTTCGTTGTTCGCGTGGAAGACTAGCACACTTCGTTGTTCGCGTGGAAGACTAGCATGCTTCAGTTCTCTGCGTGGAAGGCTAGCATGCTTCACTTGTTTGGGTGGAAACTAACATACTTCTGTTTGTTAGAAATAAGCTTAGGGGTTAAGCACATAAGGAGGATTGTCCGAGGAGTGAAAGATATTTTATAAGTAAGTGCAAGAACAATAATTCATACTGCAATAAAACTTTAAACAGGAACCTTCAGCCAAACTATATGAAAAGTATCGTTAGTTATTACTCGGAACTCTATATTTATATATCGTCGCTCTCAACGAAGACTAGCACGGTTCTATTTTTTTAAAAACATTGTGCACACTTTTTGTGTAGTACCAAAGCACTAGTCATATCTACATATATATAAAAATAGAGTTCCGAGCAATAACTAATGCGGTGTTTTATTTGATGCGAAATCCAGGTTTTATTTGCACAACATATGCACATACTTAAAAGTAGGCCTAGTACAAGTCTAGGAATATTTGAAACTCATATACTTTTCATATAGTTTGGTTCCTGTTTAAAGTTTTATTTCAGTATGAATTATTGTTCTTGCACTTACTTATAAAATATCTTTCACTCCTCGGACAATCCTCCTTATGTGCTTAACCCCTGAGCTTATTTCTAACAAACAGAAGTATGTTAGTTTCCACCCAAACAAGTGAAGCATGCTAGTCTTCCACGCAGAGAACTGAAGTATGCTAGTCTTCCACGCAGAGAACTGAAGCATGCTAGTCTTCCACGCAGAGAACTGAAGTATGCTAGTCTTCCACGCAGAGAACTGAAGCATGCTAGTCTTCCACGCGAACAACGAAGTGTGCTAGTCTTCCACGCAGAGAACTGAAGTATGCTAGTCTTCCACGCGAACAACGAAGTGTGCTAATCTTCCACGCAATCAACGAAGTGTGTTAGTCTTCCATGCGAACAATGAACCGTGCTAGTCTTCGTTGGGAGCGACGATATGTGGCTTCATACATTGGTTTGCCCAGTCAATTTATTTTAGGGCCGCCACTGATACATATATATGTACGTGCGTACATATGCATGTATGTTTTGATCACGAACTCGAAAATACGACAGTAATTTAGTAAGTAAGTATTTAATTAATTGCAATATGCTTAAAATAATTAATACATATGTATGTACATACATATATCTCACTTTATTAATAACAGCAATTTAAATTTATTTAAATATCTGATCCTATTTAACAATTAAATAATGTGTGCAGCTTAAATGCGAGACATTTCATTTGTTGCAATTGTTTGAAATCAGATACATTAATTAAAAGATTTAAAAACAGCGGTGTGGCTGCAGCATTTTGCATTTGCTGCTTCATTATCTAAGCAATTTATCCCATGTGAATGTTAAAATGTGAATTAGTTTATTGTGATGCAATGCAATGAGTCTAAATTATCAGTACGACTGCAGAATAACATAATTTATGATGGTACAGAGTAAATGTGCATCGCCAATGGGCAATGGTAAGCAATCCAAAATGCAGTTAAATGTTCGAAATATGTTGATGTATGCATAGACATATATAAGCATACCCTGTAAAAATCATAGGATTATATGACCCATTTTGTGGTAGTTAGGAGTACTTTCAAAGTGATCATAAACATAGACCCCAGCGAGCAACTCGTTTATCTGCATCGGCTCGTAGTTAGCCGAACATTGCTACGAAAACCAAATGTATGTACATATATCGCGATAACGACGAAGCAAGTGCGTACATTTGTATGTATGTATGTATGTATGTACATATGCCCTGCAAAAAAGCCGAGTACTCCATGCACGCGTGTATAGAGTACTCGCTATGGACCAGCCGAGTACTCCTCAACCTGCCACATTTCATATAAAAAATATGGTCGATTTAACATGGCGATGTCCTAGGCAGGGATCACATACTCCTATTTCCGCATGACACCCGAGTAATCCAAGGAGTAACTACATGGGATTAATACATGGAGTACCTACATGGGAGTAATTCATGGAGTAGGTACTAAAATTAATGAAATTTAATAATTTCTGAACAGATTTGAATGACTGCCAATTCAATTTGATTATTAGCATTACATACATACATAAGTAAGCTTTTCTTTAATAAAAATAAAATGATAGAATTTTTCTAGCGCAATCACCAGCATGTTGTGTCGCGTTCAATGTCTCATTATTACTAAATCGTGCACGTTCAAACGAGCATGCATATGTACATACATACATACATACATACAAATGTACGCACTTGCTTCGTCGTTATCGCGATATACATACATTCGGTTTTCGTAGCAATGTTCGGCTAACTACGAGCCGATGCAGATAAACGAGTCGCTCGCTTGGGTCACTTTGAAAGTACTCCTACCTACCACAAAATGGATCATATAATCCTATGATTTTTACAGGGTGCATGCTCGTTTGAAAGTGCACGATTCAGTAATAAAGGGACATTGAACGCGACAGAACATGCTGGTGATTGCGTTAGAAAAATTTTATTATTTTATTTTTATTAAAGAACAGCTTACTTATGTATGTATGTAATGCTAATAATCAAATTGAATTGGCAGTCTTTCAAAACTGTTCAGAGATTATTAAATCTCATTAATTTTCGTACCTACTCCATGAATTATTCCCATGTAGGTACTCCTTGGATTACTCGGGTGTCATGCGGAAATGGGAGTATGTGATCCCTGTCTAGGACATCGCCATGTTAAATGGACCATATTTTTTATATGAAATGTGGCAGGTTGAGGAGTACTCGGTTGGTCCATAGCGAGTACTCTATACACGCGTGCATGGAGTACTCGGCTTTTTTGCAGGGTATGCGCGTACATACATAAGTATGTGCAAAAACAAAGTGCACAATGGCTTCATACCTGCCCATTAGTGGGTATAAATTTTGTAATTTGCAGAGAGATAATGAGCAGCTGCAGCGGCAAGCAAATACAAATGAATTTGAATAAATTTGAATGGGATGGAGAGACGACAAAAGCGATAAACAAGAATTACATGCATGAGCTTTAAGTTAAAAATTTATTTAATGGTATGTATTTATGTCACTTTTTTTTTAAATACAAAGCCAAATCATCATATATATTATTTCTAATTGGTGTGTTTATGCAAATATCCCTTTTTCTGCTCACATAATTTACCAAAATTAATAAGTAAGGCATCGTTTTAAAGGTATAAATTCATGTGAAACGGTGTTTTATTGGGCGTGGTACTTTTTTTAATAGTATTTTGCAAAAATAAAATATTTAAATTTAAACTAAATGATTTGCGCCTAAAACTATGCCTTCAGAATTATTTTATTTTAAAAAGAGTGCAGAGTTAAATATAAATTTCAAATGTAGATGTCGCTCCAGTTGAACAGTCGTGTATATTTTAAAACACTTTTATAAGCCTCAGCTTTATGTTTGTATGTAAAGATCACATTCCCTGCAGTAAAAATCCGCAATGAATCCTTAATGAATCACTGATGCAATTCACCTATGACGAGGAGGCATCAGTGAATACTTTCATATAAAGACTGATGAATTTTTCATATAAATGGTTTGCTTTCCTCAGAAAAAAAAAAACAAGAACAAATAAAAATATACTGAGTTATGGCGACAGTGATGAATATTCAACAAAGAATCATCACTGATCCTTCAGCAGTGAAACAAATTTACTGCAGGGTTATTTTAGGCAAACACGTGTGTATTTTTACTTACGCCGAATGGGGGTTTTTCAGCATCGGAAGTGCTTATTTATACACAGCTATACGTAGTACAATATATGTACATATATGTATTTATACCTTTGATCAAATAACGGTTGTACGTAAGACCATAAAATAATTGAGATAGATATGGACTTACATAAATCAAAACGATCAGGATGAAAAAAAAAATTGATTGAACGGCCGGCCGTACATAATCTAACTGGCTCAAAAATAGAAATATTTTAATGAAATTTTGTACACGGATTCTAATGGGAATAGAGAAGGTTGGGGTTGAAAATAAGGCATATGCATGTATTTCGAAAACACGTAAAACATGATAATTAAGTCACTAATAAAGCCCGAGTGGTGGAATTTCATCCATGCAATGACTTTTTGCAGCTATGAGGAAATATTCTGAAATTTGAAAACATGGGCTAAGAGGCGCAAATTTTGAAAGATTTATAAGTCAAAACTCAGGAACTGTAGCAGATAAATCGATTTAGCTTCGGCCACTCATTTGCTTGGCTTACTGGGATGTTGTTTTCATTCATACATAATTCTTTTCAAAAATGTGTTTGCCTAATTTTAAGTATTGAAATCGGCTTTTAAAAGCCTTGTAAATTTACAGTCAAAAAACCTTGAGTGTGTTTTTTTGGAATGGGGAAAGGTATTCAATAGAGAATGTAAATGCAGCGGAAGCATTTGTAATCAAACATGAGTAGAAACTTAACTGAATGGAATCAGCTTTGTCATTCAATAAAACAACTGCTCGTTACTGTAGCAATAGGGTTGCTTTAAGCTATTTGTATTGAATGATTTGAGTTTTAAACAAAGAATTAAATAATTAGCGGACAGATTCACTGATGTCGAATCGCAAATGATTTGAAAGAATGCAAAAGTTAAGGAGCACACCTCGAATTGGGGGAGAAGCTCGGCCATAAGACTCGTCAGAGTTATAATAGCGCTAGTGTATTATTATTATTATTATATTAGTACATTATCTGGTAGCTAAAGGATACAAGAAAAGGTATTAAAAAGAAAGCAGTACACCTGTAGTGGAAAAATCTAATGTGAACAGGACCTAAATAATAACCACTGAAATATAAAATAACACAAAAAGTACCCACTTTAATTTGCGTATAACTCCTTAAATGTTACCTCTATGTGAAAATTCCTTATAATATGTTTCATTCAGAATAAATAAAGGAATATTTCTTTAATATACAATTTTGATGTACCTGCAGTGCTTAATGTACTTTGGTGCATCTAAAGTGAAAATTTCAATCCATTTTCCAAAAATATAACATTAATGCAGCATTTAAAACGAGGAACAATATGGGAAAATAATAATATAATGTACTGAAATGGGAAAAATTTGGACTTTGGCGAATTTTCGATTTCGTCAATATTTGATCCTTTCAAAAAAAAACAAAAAATGTGGATATCCTTGAAAAAGGAGCAGCTCGGATTTTAATTTCAACGGATGTTTCATCTATAAACATCACATAACACAATCACACTTTCCTTTTTTGTCGACATTTTCATGCAACCTATCGTCGCTTCCTGCCCACCGTGTGTACGAGTATGATATTTGTAATTGTTAATTGTTTTTGATGGTTTGTTAATGTTTAGATGTACATATAATTGTGTTTAATTGTTTGATTTTTTAATTTTATTATTTATATATAATATTTTAATTCTTTTTCCTGACAATAAATCATTCAATTAAATTAAACAATTACAAAAAATAACCATGATTAATAACCATTAAAAAATAATCATATGATCAAAATTCATCAAACATTTTTTAATTGTATGATTATTTTTAATTATTTCATTATTTTTATTCGTTTTTAATTGTTTGATAGTTTTTAATTGCTTGATTATTTTCAACTATGCGATTATTTCTCTTTATATGAATATTCTTAATTATTTTTGAAAACGGGTGAAACATTGCAATAATTTATTATTCACAAACTGAAATAAAATATAATTAAAAAAAAAAAAAACTGAAACGAAAAATAATGCATCGAATCATGCAATTAAAAAGAAATCTAAAATAATTTGAAAATATTAATGTATTAATAATGCAATTAAAATCAATTAATCGATTAATTAATGTACTTCTTTAATTTAATTAACTATTAATCATTGAAAAGGTGAAAGTAATCTTATTTAATTATTAAAGGGTTGCAAAAACAAAATATGTTTTACTTAATAATCATTAAATTTTTTAATCATAATTAAAATACAGGTTTAGTATATATTCATTTAATATTTTAGCGAGGGAACTAAATGCAATATACACACACTAAATTATTTCCAATTTCTATGCGCACTCACTGCTAGGAGTAGAATATGCGCCTATTATGTCGCTTTTATTCTTCTATTCTCAATCTGCACTAAAATTGATTATTTATGCATACATAATACGTATGTGTGTATGTAATTTACGGTCATGTGAATTTACAACAATGCAGCAATGATTAAAGCTTCAAAGCACACACAAAACGTGCAATTTGCGATGGCAAGTGCCAACAAAGGCTAGGAAGGCTGCGAGGCCTACAAAAATGTTTAAAGTTGCTGCTGTTGTTGAGAAAGAGGTGAATAAATATTTAAAGATATACTTACATACATACATATTTACATAACTATCTATGTATAGAGTTTCAAACGATATAACATTACTGTTTGCTTTTAGTGCGGATACATAAAATATTCTAATTGGTACGCCTAGGCGTATGAGTAACTTAAAGTATACAATGCTAGCGCAAAGAGTTTCAGTTTTCACAGTTATGTACCTATTTTAAATATTTAATATTTATAATAATGTAGCAAACATTAAATTTAGTTAACCTTATAATCCATGCAGGCGAGTATTCGTAACAAATTTCTGCTTTTCCAATAGTTTTTTCTGCCTATTCAGAATTTAATCATAATTCCCGCTAACGATTAAATATTTAATTGACAGCAAATTCGCGAGCGATTTTGCTTTAAATTGTTTTTGTTTTTGTTTAAAATACTTCAGCCGCACTTTAAGCCGATTATCGACTATTTATTTACAGATACATATTTATATTTGCAAATTCGTTTGGCTTGACGTTGAAGGCGTAAATAAGTTTTAAGTAAACATGTATCAGTTAAGAGTATTGCGCTGCTTTTGATTACCATTAATATATACAAATACATATATATGTATGTAGTGATGGGACAGGGGTAAATACCCAAATGGTAAATTGGGTATTTACCGGTAAATACCCAGGTATTTACCCAAGTACCTGGGTATTTACCCAAAATGTGGGTATAAACCAGAATTAAGAAAGAATTTAATTTTTTAGTATGAAATAGATTTTTAGTGGCAAATTAAATTATACATGAATTTGGTCATAATCGCTTTCGCTATCAGTATCCGATAAAAACTCATATCGAGTGGAGTGCGTGATTCCCGTTGAAGTTGAAGGGATGTCGTCTTGAATACTTTCTAACGAAGAATTAATGGCATTTTCGAATTAAGTGGAGTGCGTATTTTCTGCTGAAGGTGGTGAACAACTAATCTGCTTAATTGCGTGCTGCCACAAATTTCTTTCTACCAGGTTAATGGAGAAATCTCATGAAAACAGCTCCAGGCAAAAGTTTTTGCCCAGAAGTCAATTTTGGCGTTGTAATTGGCAAAATTTGTCATTCTATTTATGTTTAGCGCCTATGACGAGTGTTACTCCATCCATCACATTGAATATGTAAAAAATTTGCTGTTTTCAGTAGCAGAGTAATGCCCATGCTTATCTCGTTATAAATTGTATCTAAATATGTGAAGGAAATTTCTTTTCTAGTTGGATCCTTGAAATGTGGAGTAAGGTCTTTAAAAGAGTCTTCCACAATGGATGCTCACTATAGCCACAGGAGCGACGGTTACAAAAATAGCCTTAGCTAAGTTGTATTGTGCCGAGTTTGAAAGAATATGCGTATGTAAATCAGACGAAGGCGGATAATCACTTGCTGTCTGTATCTTGGTTATTGACGCATTGGTTGCAATAATGGACACTTGACGCATGTTGTTAAATGTTTTGCCATTTTATTCACATTTGGAAATTTTTACCGCTTTTCGCAATGTTGTCATGAAACTTCTTTGCTACTTCCGCTGCTATGAAAATGTTTCCAAATAGTTTCATTTTTGGTCTTCCCATCATTTAATTATTTAATATTAATATATATTATAAATTATCAACTCAAAATGCGCGTACTTTATTTCATTCACTAATCGCTTGGAACAAATCTTTACGAATGAATGAAACAAATTCTTTCTATGCACCTGAGGCTCAAGCTTAAGTTTCATAACTGTAAACTTTCTAGGTGATTCAGCATTGTTGTTGCCATTGCTCCCACTCATTACATTGAATTGCCATAAGCACGTTGCTAAGCTGTTCTTATTAAGAATTATTGTGTTTGCAGCAGCCCAAACCGCCTTTTCTGTGCAAAAAGCAGCAAGAAACGTATAAACAAAATACACTTAAACAACATATGTTCAAAATAAATTCGAAAATGTCCACATTTCTCTTATGCTACGTAACAACGACTATTCGTTATTCAAATGAGTATTTACCCACAATTAGCTAAATACCCGGGTATGAAAATGGGTATAAATGGGTAAAAACCCAGCATTGGTTAAATACCCAGGTGTAAACCCATCCCTATATGTATGTACATATGTACATTAGGACGTCTCGCCTTATAGGGACGCAAAAATAAAGTTCGCCGTACGCTCCCGCATATAACGTCTTTTTGGAAAACATTTCCGGAAATTTTTTTAATTTTTTTTGACACCGCTAGATGACGCTAAAATTTATTTTTCTCATATCTTCGGTATTTATAGTCCCATCTGTAAGTTTAATACACCAATGTCACCCCAATGGCGCACATATGGTTAATAATATTCCATAGTATAAGCCGCCCTTTCAAGCCAAAGACATTGGTGTTAAACTTAGAGATCGGACTACAAATACCAAAGATATGAGAAAAAAATGTTAGCGACATCTAGCGGCGTCCAAAAAAAAAATAAAACAATTTCCGGAAATGTTTTCCAAAAAGACAACATATGTGGGGGCGTACGGCGAATTTTATTTTTTGCGATACGGTCTAATGTACATGTGAATTAGATCAGACCAGCTTACAAGCATACAAAATTATCACACAGAAAAAACCATACATACATACATACATAGGTAGTTACCCTGCAAAAATCATTGGATTATATGCTCCATTTGTGGTAGGTTGGAGTACTTTCAAAGTGACCATTAACATAGCCCAAACGACCGATTCGTGTATCTGCATCGGTTCGTAGTTAGCCGAAAATACCAAAAACCAAATGTTTATGGCGACGACGACGATGTGTGTATACATACATAACTACATACATACATATGTTTGAATGTATACACGTCATTCGTCGTCGGTTTTGTTGTTATGTTCGGCTAACTGTTATGTACTCCATCAATTAATCCAATGTAGGTACTCCATGGATTAATTTGATTGTTATGCGGGACTGGAGTATATACTCCATTGCAATGACATGCAATGTTAAATGGACCATATTTTTTGTATGAAATGTGGCAAGTTATGGAGTAATCGGTTGGGCCATAGCGAGCACTCCATGGATTAGCGATTGCAGTACTCGGAATTTTTGCAGGGTATTTTTAAGCCGCCGCCTTGTATTTGTGCAAAATTCCCATTCTTTGCATCGTAGTCTAATAAATATGCAACAAATGCATAATTTACACCTAATTAGCCGCAACTGTTTACCTATAATGCATACGCAAGTGAGAACACGATTTTGTGTTTGTTTGTTTGATTTGTATTGACTGAAAGTCTAATTATAAGCCAAGTATTAATTGATATTTGTATGTATGTACATATGTATGTACTTTGACATTGGAGATTATTTGCTAATAAGCTTACAGTTGTAATTAGCAAGGGGGCAATTCCTTTTATGCAAATGGAAAATATGTATGTAAGCTCCAAAAGCTTTATTCTTATCAGCATTTATTTAAATAAAACTAAGATATAATTTTTATTTTATTTTCAGGTAAGTTTCCTCACACAGTTTCTGCGTTGTAACGCTTATAAAAAGTAATTAGCGTAAGTACTTAATAAAACATATGGATTGATGAGCTATACAATTTTAACTAAGTAAGTAATATTTCTCTGCCTATTACCTTGGTCTAGTATAATGTCGACAAAAGCAACTAGATATTTAAATGAAACTTGATTCCATTTCGATATATTAATCGATAACTGAGCTATCGATAAAAATGAAGTGCCATAAAAATTTTAATGTTTGCATAGGTAAAATATGGGTAGCAACTGAAGGGGGTTGAATAGGGCTTTCTGGTGTTAATTCTTCTCTGATTGCAAAATAACGGTTTACTTAAAAGAGTTCATAAAATATTTTCAACCCAGACGTGTTAAATTCCCGTTACAATCGGTAAAAAATAATTTTTTTTTTTTGATTTTTGTAATTTAAATCATTGTTTTAATTGTCTACATTAACCAATGAATTAATTTAAATTTTTTTTAAAAAATAATAACGATTAATAGCAATGAAATAAATAATCGGAAATAATCATATAATCAAAATGAATCAAATAATTTTTTTAATCGCCAGATTATTTTTCATTGCTTGATTGTTTTAGTCATTATATAATTATAAATAATCACAAAAGAGTAGTCAAAAGTACTTACTCACATCGCTCATTATTAAACGGTTTTATTTAGCTCACCCCGTTTGTTTTATTCTTGGGTCAAATTTAGTAATTCCAATTTCACCCTCTTCCTGTCAACCGATTAATCTGAAATTTTGTACGCATGTATAACCCCGATGACAATGCAATATTATGAAAAAAAAATTCCGATAGGTGGCGCGTGGGTCGCTATATTTACAAAAATCGCATTTATGGTCCGATTTGGCTGAAATTCGGAACATGTATTACTACCTTGAAAAGAAATATTTTCTTAAAAAAAAATTCCCCTAGGTGGCGCGTAGGTCGCTATATTTACAAAAATCGCATTTATGGTCCGATTTGGCTGAAATTCGGAACATGTATTACTACCTTGAAAAGAAATATTTTCTTAAAAAAAAATTCCCCTAGGTGGCGCGTAGGTCGCTATATTTACAAAAATCGCATTTATGGTCCGATTTGGCTGAAATTCGGAACATGTATTACTACCTTGAAAAGAAATATTTTCTTAAAAAAAAATTCCGCTAGGTGGCGCGTGGGTCGCTATATTTACAAAAATCGCATTTATGGTCCGATTTGGCTCTTAGTAGAGTAAGAACTTTGCAGGGACTACGTATAGAGGCGTTGGACTGCAATAAACTAACGGGCAAGAAACCTTGCAATAATGAAGCACTAAAAGAATTAAACAGAATGCGAAATAAAAACTAAAAACTAGAAAATAAAAATAGGTAAAAAAACTTTTTAAGTTAAACGGTTTTATGTTATACATACATTGCAATGTTTAAGATAAATGTACTAAAAACCAAAAAATAATAAAATAGATACAGTCGTGGGAATTATAAACATTTGTATAGACTAGACTAAAATAAAACCGTGGGGCACGTCAATTGTCTACAATCGTTGATTAAAATGTTTGTTTTGTAATGTTACATTATACTTAGGCAGTTGTTCAACCGACAACGATGGACGTGTGATAAGTAGGGCTAGAATGTGGAAAAAAGCTAGCAAGCTCGATTATAAGCGAGTTTTAGGGTTTCATAAGGCGCATTTCTGTCGTACCCAAGCATGAAAAGAATACTCGCTTATTCATAAAATTACCTTCAAAGCAACAACACCAACTCGACTATTTTTAAAATAGTCGAGTTGGTGTTGTTGCTTTCAAGGTAATTTGATGCATAAGCGAGTATTCTTTTCATGCTTGGGTACGACAGAAATGCGCCTATAGTGGTGAGCGAGTAGTACTTTTATCATATGTTTTGTCGATTAAAGACAAACTACGAGCAGTGAAACGATTCCTCGTGTGAATGTCCAACGATAAACTAGTTGAAACATCTCTTTTATTAACATGGAGTGTATAACTATTGGAATTTCCATGAGCAAGAAAATAGTAAGTAATTTCCTCACCGTCTGCGGGCCAACTGCCTAACGACGAATTAAACGATTCTTCTATCGCACATTAAGTCGATAATTTTTAGACAATTGACGTGCCCCCCGGTATTATTTTAGTCTAGTCTATGCAAATGTTTATAATTCCCACGACTGTATCTATTTTATTATTTTTTGGTTTTTAGTACATTTATCTTAAACATTGCAATGTATGTATAACATAAAACCGTTTAACTTAAAAAGATTTTTTACCTATTTTTATTTATCCTGTCCTTAAAATGGCGAAATGCAGATATTTTTTTATTCAATTAATTTTTTTCCTATTAATCGCTGTTTTGAGAGATATTGTGCACTTAAAAACACGTAATAAATGGAATGAAATAATCTTAAGTATTACTCCTTAATAAAGTTTTATGAATAGACCTAATTTTGTTGTTGAAATTTTACTCTTTCGGAAAATTTTTGGTTAAGGTCTTTCAATAAAAATAGGTAAATATAAAAAATGGTACATCCGATTATTGCACAATTAGTCTTAAAATGTTCACAATTAAATTTTCTATAGGATAGAGGGGCTAACTTTTTGTCCCTTATACAATTTTTCTGATTTTAGGACAGTGGAATCTTAAATTTCTTTAAAAAAATTCGATTTTTTTTTTCAAATTTTTTCATTATTTTTGCCATTGTGACCAAACTTCTTCACCAATTTTGGAGTGTAAAGGCAAAAAATGTTTGTTGGAGCTCCCTCTACCAGCACTTCCTAAATGTCAAATCGCCACAATGTCTAATAAAACTTTTTGATGCACTTATGTGATGCAATATCTTGCATATATGGATTTTTCCACATTTTTACCAATATCTCAAAAACTGGGTCTGCCACAAAAAAATGGAGATAATATTCGGAATCAGCATAAAATTTTGCTTTAGAAAAGTATTATTTCATTTTTGGTGGTTAAAGTTGATCAAAATTTGTCGAGTAGTGTTATTTGTAATTGTTTGATTATTTTTAATTGATTAATTATTTTTAATTACTTGATTGTTTTAGTCATTATATAATTATAAAAATAATTGTTATAAATAATAATACAATGGCGCTAATATAACTCTGACGAGTTTTATGGCCGAGCTTCTCTCCCAATTCGAGATGCGCTCCTTAACTTTAGATTTTCCTACTAATTGGGTGGACCTACAGTTTTAAGCCGGCTCCGAACGGCGAATGCATTTTTTGTGAGAAGCTTTTTCATGGCAGAAATACTCTCGGAGGTTATGCCGCCCACTGCCGAGAGGTGACCGCTGCTCTTAAAAAACGCAATAATTGGATTTTTACTAATTAGAAAAAAATTTTTGGTGTTTGCTCGGACTGGGGTTTGAACCCGAGACCGAGAGGCGAGCACTCTACCCACTTTATATATTATTTTATCGAATACTGAAAAGAGACATGGTTCTGTGGACATCGCCCCAATAAGCTTTGATAATCTGGAAATGAATTTTCCAAAATGTCACTATATTTCTTTATAAGGACCTGAGACCATTACGTCGATGAAATTTGGTTACTCGGGCAATATCAGTAACTGAGTTATAACATTTTCGATATATGCTAAATAGGGCAAGTGGGCGTGGCCGGCGACCGATTTTTCCCATTTGCAATACCAAGCGTTTCTGTCTAGACATAACCTGTATACCAAATTTCATAAAAATATTTCAATTTTTGCGCAAGTTAGAGTGTGTACTCTAAAAAAAAAAAAAAAACGTTGTAAATCTAAAGACTTTCGCTGTTAAATCAACTACTTTCCGCAGTTGAAATGTGCCCAACAACGCTCCGTAGTTGTTTCAAAGTTGCGAGCGTTGTTGATTTAAGTCAATAACGGAGATTGTTGGAAAAAATTTTCAGCTAAAAATAAATTTTTGTTTGCATTTTACTCTTCATCTTCTCTCCGCCCGGGTGCCAACTACAAATATGTAGCCTCCGCTTGTTCTCCTATTCTTCTCTCCTTCTTATCATTCACTGGTTGCTATCTTTATTTCTTAAGCTGGGGTTATAGATACTTAACGTAGCATGGAACAAGTTGAGAAACGGGACGCTTTATGCGCGCTCCGTAAAAATCTAAATTGATCTGACTTCTATGTTACGATAAGTGTGCGTAATCAAATGTACTCAAACCCCCTTGATCAGAAATTTTGAGTGAGTTTGTTCATGCTACGTTAAGTACCTATAACTCCAGCTTTATTCTGATTTTTCTTCTTTATTTAATATTCTCCTCCGGATTCGAACCATGACATCAACCTAAAACTCTATCCAATCATCAAATAGTGGATCATTCAACATTATATTGAATTGTAGTAACCTATTTATACTTCCATTTCCTAAAAAGGAATCCATGAATTATTTGAATCATTGTAAAACCAAATTTAAAAAAATTTGTTCTCATTAGTTTTGTTTACAACGGAAACTGTTGGATCAAATACTTCTGCCTTTAAATCAACAACGGGGAGAAAATTGTTGCTAAAAATAAACTTTTTTTTTGGATTTTTCTCTTCATTTTCTCTCCATCATTATTTTTTTTGTTGGTTTTCTCACAAAAAAATATTTTCTCACAAAAAATTGTTTAAAGGCAAGCAAGTTTTTGAAGCAACAACGGCCGTTTTTGAATAAATTGTTGGATCAACAACTTTGCTGTAAAAACAAATACTTTTGCTGTTGAATCAAATACGGAGATTCAACAGCCGAAAGTTGTTGGTTTAACTACGGGTATTTTTTTCAGAGTATAGACGGACGAACAGACGGAGGGACAGACGCAGTGACATGGCTCAATCGATTTCTCTTTTCAGCCTTATCATGTTTATATAAGTCCGTATCTACCTCGATTATTTCATGGCGTTACAATTCACCGTTATGTGATTACAGCTCGAATACTTTGTACTAGTATCGCCGGTGGTCGAAATTCGACCATGCAATTTATTTTTTCAACTTTGTATTGGTACAAAAATTATTCCTTTTCGCGGAGATAAGCAACACTTTCCAAATTCCAGTTGTACCGCAACACTGATTTGCCCTTTTGATCACGGTCCGACGCGAAATCATGGTCAAAATCAAGGCAGATCTAGGAAGGTAGGCCCGGTGGTGAGCGATTTTAAATTAAAGCGACTCTTCAACTGTGTTTACGATATTTGTAAACACGTTTACGATATCTATTTATCTTAACCAAAAATTTTATTTATTAATTATAAAGAAATTAAATAATTTTTAGAAAAAATTATATGCCTATGCACTGCTCCTGACTCATACGAACACATCCATATCAATTTTATGTGGATATGAGTATGTTAAATGTGCAAAACACATTTGTTTGTATGGAAAAAATGTTAGCCTATTAATATATAGACTAGAGTGCTGCCTACTGTCGAAACTCGACAGTTTTTCTAGATGTTTTCTTATGACTAAGGTGCAACTATAGTTTTTGTACAATTGTTTGTTGCTACTGTCACTGCTACTATTATGTTGTTGGTGTTCCAAATACTCATACCTACTTCTTTATTTCTATTTCTGCTCTTTTCTTTCCTCAATTTCTTTCCTACTTATTCTTTCTTATCCTTCTTATTACTTGACTTTGTGTTTTTGTTGTAGTGCTTTTGCTACCTGTTTACGTTTCTACTTCTTTGAAACTACACACCACATCCAGCCAAACATGTTCTGAATTGCATGATAAGTTTGGTGAAAACGCACAAAGTCAGGTATGCTTGCGCATTGATACAGCTGTGTTGTGTGCAAAGGCATGCAACAACAACCACACGGCAATTTTCCAACGACGATTGTGGACGCATTTTCCAACCAATTTTCATGAAAATTGGCGCAGTTCTATTTGAGAGCAATACCTTTCTAATGGTGTGCTTAGTTTTAAAATCGGTTCAGTAGTTTCGACGGAGAAGATGGAACAAAATTTATGTTAGCGTATTAATAATATAGATACTACGTACAGCGCAGTATAAAAACAGCTGAGTTGATTTATTTAATCTATTCAAATGTTTTACTCCCAAAAACTTTTGACGTAACCCCAGAGCAAGTATGTAGTTTAAACTCCACAATTTGACTGATCGCTTATCTTAATGCACATACTTACGTACAGACATATGAATCTGCGTAAAATACATGGGACATTCCATCGTGACTCCTGGGACATTTGACTCCAGAGCTTAGTCAACTTTGAATTATAAAACTGACATCGGGACTTAAATTGCTATGAAATATATTTATCGACATGGATAAATATCCAAAACAACAAATGCATTAAAAGAATTGGCTAAATAATAACAAATAGCTTTGTAACTACTCAGTAAATGAGTGTGACTCCTGGGGCACCGAAAAATCCCTTTGTTGCACCTTTACGAGCACGAATACGAATTTTAGTTCAACTATTCAACTTTCACCTACAATTTGTATATGGTCGAAAAAACATACTGCATAGTACCATATTCTATAAAAATATTTTATATATTCAAATTCAATTAACTATTTTCAATATTTAAAATTGTGACTCCTGGGACAAGTTTTTGTGACTCCTGGGACAAGTGCGAAATATGTAATATACTAGATTATTGAAATCAGTTTTATTATTGTTTTAGCCCTTTTTGACCAAGTTATTCATAAATCTCTCCCAGCAGAATTGAAACCAAGCCAATTAAATGAAAAAAATAAAGTGAATGCAAAATAATACTTATATTTACTTCAAAGTTCTGATTAAATACACTGGATCACAAAATGAAATTTTTTGTCTGTACTTTGGACGCGACTATCCTATCTATATGTAAAATCGGTCGCTGATTCCGAAAATCGGGTTCATTTTTAATTGTTTTTGAGATATCGGCAATTTACCGCTATTTGGCCAATGGCTCCACTTAATCCTGTATATCTCTTTAACGCAGAGAGCTATCTTCCTTGAGGTGGCACCGAACGAAAGAAAATTAAATTTACTTTTCGTGGCTCCCATAACATTTTTCTCTATATCTTACAGTTTCTGAAATTTTGATCCAATTTTAATTTTTTTTTCGATTTTTTACGATTTTTTTAAGAAAAAATTGATTTTGTCAGGCAATATCTTTAAAACCAATGTTTTTACCTTTACGTGAAGCTCCATTCCATTAGCAAAAAAATAAGCTATCAACGAAGAAAATCCATGGTAAAATGGAAAAGTTATAGGCGATCAAGTAAATACAGCCAAGTCGCGCATGATATTTTCTTTCGTTTGGTGTCACCACAAGGAAGATAGCTTACTGCTTTAAAGAGATATACAGGATTAAGTGGAACCATTGGCCAAATAACGGTAAATTGCCGATATCTCAAAAACCTTCCCATAGAATTAAAAATGAACCCGATTTTCGCAATCAGCGACCGATTTTACATATAGATAGGATGGTCGCGTTTAGAGTATTTTTTTGCTGTAGAGCAGTGATATTTATTTGAAACAAGTCGAATTCAACATCTCTAGAAACAATTATTTAAAACTATATAATAAAAACTAAAAACATTTCAAAATTTCGTTTCAGAATCTTCTAAGTACAGGTTTGCCCTAATACATTAGAGTTCAGAATCGTGTGACTCCTGGGACATATTTAAAAATAGTCTAGAAACCACAGTATGACCCTATTAACTTAAAAAATGTATTTAGACGGTGAACAGCCTTTTAATCCTTACTTTCATAAATGTCTGGTTTCATAGGGTCATACCTGAGGTTACCAGGCCAATTTTTATGCATTTTCGTGTGACTCCTGGGACACCCCATATTAATCAATTATATGAAGATATACGCAAAAATCACATCCAAAATCCTTTTTTAATTTTTTGTGATGCAATTATTTAAATTTTTCTCTGCTTTACTTGAATGACATGCAATTTTTTATTTACAAATGAAAATATAGCTAATATAGCAATGCAAACATGACCAAACTTCTTCCGCAAAATAGTTAGGTGTGAAGTCAAAGTTCTATGGACAAAATTTTTGGGTTTTTACATGTTTTTATATATTTCTGTTACCAGATTAGGAAAATATACACATTTAGTTACAGGTAACTGAATAAATAGGAATGATTAGTAGCATTTTAAATTTTATGTCGTTTTCCTCTTTTGGATGGAATGTCCCACATACAAAGTTCCGCACAAAGCAATATCCTTTCTGTCTTAAAATTAATTCCTTACGTTTTGACCGATTGCCAGTTTTGTATCTTCTTCTACGTAGATTTCTCTGCACACACACACACACACACACACACACACACACACACACACACACACACACACACACACACACACACACACACACACACACACACACACAATCGTAAATATTGTTTTTTTTTTTCATTTAGTTGAAATTGTGTTAAAAGAAGAAACTATAAATTTTTTCTGACACGAAATTGCTGCAGCTGAACATATTTGAAATCAGATATTTTTCATTTCCCAAAAACAAAAAAAAAGGAATGCCAAAAGTATGCAAGTTGAAAATGTCTGCCAGTCGTTTTTATGCTGCTTTGCTTTTGCTTTGTTTTTTTTTAATTTTTTTTTAATTTATTTTTTTTTGTTTTTTTTTTTTTTTTTTTTGGTTTTGCCAAATTTTCTCCACTTTTGTCACAGCTGCTTAGTGAATAATAGTTGCCATCATTTATCTTCTTTCACTTGCGAGTTTGAATTGTTCTCGAATGTGCGTGAGAGTTAAGAGATGAGAGTTGAGTGGATTTGTGCTTTGATAACTGCCAAGCTTATTGCATTTTTACTAAACATGTTATCTCCCGTAACAAATTCGTCTTTCGCCTAAGTTTTTTTGTTTTGCTTTTTTTTGTTTTGCTTTTTTTGTTTTTTTTTTTGGGTTAAGGAATCTTACGTAGCATATCTGTTCGCTGGCTTGTCTTTATCTTTATCTGGATGCAGAAGTATGTATGTGTTCAAGCTAAGTTTGAGTTTTTTTGTTTGCGCAAGAAACTTTACTTTATTACTCGTATTACATAGTTTACTATTACGGTTTATAACCAATTGCGCTCTGTGTTGTACGTAAAGTATTTTCTTAAATGCTATACAGTCTCTCAAACTAGTTATTATTTATACAACTTATTCTGTAACGCAGAAGTATGTTTCGCACCTTTCTTTAATTATCTCGGTGACAGTGGCTTTTAAACCTTAAATCCACTTTTTTATATATAGTAACTCTACATAAAGTGAAATAAAGAAACCAGCAGCTTGGTATTCGTATTTCCTTTACAATCAAGCTCATGCATTTCTATTCCTTTTATTTCGCTTCATTTATGTCATCTTAATAGTTTCTTTTGTATTTTACATTGGATTTACTAACATTTGCTTACTTGTCTTGTTGTCCTTCCTTGACATTTGATTTTACATACATACGTAGCTTCTAATGATACTTCTTTTTGCTTTCACTTGCTTCATTGGGTTTGTTTTTATACATAGTATGTATGTACTGAATATCTCTATATCAGGGATTATCACACTAATACTTTCAAACATTGTGCATGTGTTAAAAGCACAAAAGCTCTTGGCTACACCCAAAAGAAACTCAATCATTGTCGAAAACTAAAATTTTTAAATTGCAAATGGATAGTATTTTTATTATTAACTTCACAAAAAACCGCAAACAAAAAAAAAAAAAATAAAATAAAAAAATATGAGACGAAATGCAAAATCACGATTCCTAATAAAAATATTACGTAAAAAAATCCAAATAAAAAAACCACCCCCAACACACAATCATTTACAAGCATTCAGAGACTGCTCGAGCAACACAACCTGCTAGCTCAACAGCTCAATGCTGACTCGTCGGTGTGCGGCTGTCGGTGTGAAAGCTATAAAAAGCTCCCGCACGCGTACATAGGGAAATCAAACACTGCTCTATATGCATCGAAACCCCTTGTGGTATGCTACATACTAACTACTTTGTATTGCAGTCAAGGCAAATTTCCTCAACTTTTCTATTTTGTAACTTTTTTGCTTCTAGTAGTTATTGTTTATCACTTAAGCACAGCTGGAGTTTTACTTTTTATTTCGGTTTTATCATTTTGCGTGATTTTCTGCTTCTTTCCATTTTTCGTCTATTTTTTTACTAGAAACAATGTATGTACATGTAATTTCTGTTTAGTGATTTTTCATTGATTTCACGCTTGATTTCACTTTGCTGGCACAGCAGTTGGTGCTTTCACATTTTAGTTGTGCACTGTAGGGGACATTTCAAAGATCAAAAGCTATTTTGCAGATCTAGAGTTTGCTACTTAGGAGGAGGAGCGGCGGGAATGGGGCGTGGGAATGAAGGAAGATTGTGTCTTAATGGCAGTTTGTTTTTTTTATTGTTTTAAATTTCTTTAGTATTAAAATTTGGCAACATTTATAGGTATTCAATATTTTTGTTACTTGTTTCTTTTTACTTGTTAATTGTTTCTTGTTACTTGTCACATGTTACTTGTTACATATTACTTATTACTTGTCACATGTTACTTGCTACTTGTCACTTGTTACTTGTTATTCGTTACTTGTTACTTGTCACTTGTTACTTGTTATTTGTTACTTGTTACTTTTTACTTGTTATTTGTTACTTGTTACTTGTTACGTGTTACTTGTTTCTTGTTACTTGTTACTTGTTACTTATTACTTGGCACTTATTACTTGTTACTTTTAACTTTAAACTTGTAACTCGTAGCTTATTACTTGTAACTTTTAACTTGTTACTTGTAACTTCTAACTTGTTACTTATTACTTGTTACTTTTCTTACTTATTTTTGAATCCATCGCATTTAGAGTTCAGTTTGCTCTTGGCCTTGTTTCTAAGTCTAATAGCATTATTTGGACGGCTAAGATGCTATAATTCGCTTATAACATCCCTGCAGTAAATTTGTTTCACTGCTGAAGGATCAGTGATGATTCTTTGTTGAATATTCATCACTCTCGTCATAGCTCAGTATATTTTTATTTTTTCTTGTTTTTTTTTCTGAGGTAAGCAAACCATTTATATGAAAAATTCATCAGTCTTTATATGAAAGTGTGCACTGATGCCTCCTCGTCATAGGTGAATTGCATCAGTGATTCATTAAGGATTCATTGCGGATTTTTACTGCAGGGATACTACATACGTACATACATACATATACACATATGTACATTAGTTATAGATATATATCAATTAATCCGGCAAATCAAGCATCAACAACGCTATTTTCGTCTGCAATTTTACTTTACTCCTCCCCATTATAACATGACTTTGTCTGCGTTTTTGCTAAATAGTTTGAAAAACTCGAGCTTTTCCGAATCGAGTTTTTTTTAATGGTCTGCTGTGACGATCGAAATTGATTATCTTGTCGCTATCTCTACACAAATTCAAAGCATTTTTTTGGATTTTTTTAAGCATTTTCCATTGCACTCCTGTTCGTTCGTTCGCTTTGCTTTGTTTGTATGAAAACAAACCGAATCCCAAAGTATAAAAACCGAATTTGATTTATAGCTAATTGCAAGTGTTAAAGAATAGATGAATGGGCAACTGTAACTCATCCTAGACGTGTCCTTGACACTTCCGCTTCTCTTGCGCCAGTTTTTGCTGTAGACGGCAGGCAAGTTAATGAAAAACTGCGTATATTTTTGCGTGTGCGGCCTGTATGCAAATGTCTGTTTGCTTAGTTTTCTATTTTTGTGGTTTTTTGTGTCTTTCTTTTTTTCACGGTATTTTCTTTTACGTTTCCGGATGAAAAATCGAAATTAAATACACAAATCGCAACGTCTAGACCTTTTTGTGGAATTTATTGTGAAAAGACAACATTTTTGGTTTGCAAAAAGCGCTTAAACTAATTTTCTACTGTTTTAAATTTAAATAGTGCTGCAAAGAATTAAGAAAAAAAAAAATAAATAAATACTTGTACATAAATAAATTTACCTTTGTATGATTCCTCATTTTACGAATAGTTTGACGTCCGCTCACCAAATATTGCAGAATATTCAGCGCCTTTCAGCAATATGCGCAAGACTAGTTTAATTTGCATAAATATACAAACATATACGTATGTAGGAAAAATGCAGAGCTATGTATGTATATATGTAAGAATGTAAGAAGTTGGAGTAAAAGCTTAACCCACGGCGATGGATGCCATATTACCAATTCCGTTCGTTATATGATTTTGTGTATAAACACATACATACCTACATCCAGTATTAAGCTCTTTTATTATTTTGTCTACAAGCAATTTTATAGCAACAGTTGCACCAAATTACATTTTGCAGCTTGTTTTCCTCCCGTTTTGCTTCAATAAACGAAGACGAACAAATTTCCGCTTGCTTATTTACTTATTATTAAGGCCAGTCACGTTTCACACAGAACAACTGAATACAAGCAATACTCTACAATACTCAAAACTTTGTTAAAGCAAATTTCCTTGCTTGTACGAAATACCTATGGAGCAGCAATTAAAAAATAGAAGATAAAAGAATTTATACAAAACAATAAATTTTATGATTTTCAATACCTTCTTTTTCCAATTACAAAGTGAAATGGTTTTATTAAGGTATGAAATTAATATATTTAACTTATTGCTTTTTTGTTGCTTCGGCGCCATAAGGTAATTACTGTTGGTGTCAGTGGAAAGCGAGGGGTTAATGTTAAGGCGAACCAAGTAAATTCTAATCTCGTATTTTAGGTGATGCAATTAAAGTGTGGAAATATATCGTCGGTGACACTGCAATACGTTCCATGCCAATTTTAACTTCTCCCTCAACACACAATAACGCCTCCACTCTTTTGCCAATCACATAGTTTTGTTTTTATATATAGCTTTTCTTTTATATATACTATAAGAATGTAACAAACATTGCGAAAAATAAAAATATATGTATAACGCTTTTACCCCCTGCTGAAAAATTTAGTCATGGCGACACAGCACAATTTGCAGTATCACCGACTGTTTGCGGTCCATATAAATATTATCATAATTTAGTATTGATTAAATTACATTGTTTATGGTAATAAGTAAAAAGTAAATGCATACAAACACGTAGTCATTTAACTAGACTGTAACATTGATATTTTAGAATGTAAGTAGCATTAAGCGAAGATGTAAATAAAAGAAAATTCATTCGTGCAACAGAAGCCGAAGTGTGTGGTTCATTTTTTGCATTAGCGCGTGTTTCATCATTTCATTCAATTTTAATACAGTCCACTTTGAGAAATTCATCAACACCGACAATATGTACAAATAAATTTTATTACGGACAGCATGTGAATATGAAGCACGTGAGATGTTAAATTCCCATTAAAATTGGTAATGATTAATTCCTATTTTTATTTTTTATTCTTCATGATTATTGAAATTGTCTCGTAATTCAAAATATAAAAAATAATCATGATTAATAGTCACTAAAAAGGTAATCAGAAATAATCACATAATCAAAATTAATACTTCTTTTTATACTCAGCTGTACTAGTACACAGAGTATTATAGTTTTAATCACATAACGGTGGATTGTAACACCATAAAATAATCGAGATAGATATTGACTTATATATATCAAATTGATCAGGGTGAAAAAAGAAATCGATTGAGCCATGTCCGTCCGTCTGTCTGTCCGTACGCACGATAACTCGCGCAAAAATTGAAATATTTTGATGAAATTTGGAATGCAAGTTGGTATCAAGACTGGAACGGATGGTATTGAAAATGGGCGAATTCGGACCATGACCACGCCCACTTCCCCTATATAGTAAAAATCGGAAATTTTGTATCTCAGTCACTAATAGAGCTAGAGTGATAAAATTTCACCCACGTGTGGAGCTCAGGCCCTTATGAAGAAATTTGGTGAGATTTTGAAAAATGGGCGGTGCCACGCCCACTTATTAAGGGCCAAACATTAAAAGCTTTATATGTCATAACTCAGAAACCGTTGAAGATATATCGATGAAATTTGGTAGGCGTGATATACTTACTTAGGCAAATGTTTGGACGCAAAATTGCCAAAATCGGTTAACGACCACGCCCACTTTTATATATGGGTATTATAAAGTGACCTAATAAAAACATTTTAAGCGATATCTCTGTCAAATATAAAAGTATATCATTGAAATTTTATGGAAGGAGTCCAACTGCGGATATAAAACGAAAAGCACAAAAATTTTGGAAAATGGGCGTGGCACCGCCTCTTTTTAGAAGCAGGAATATACGAGATTTCTGAGCCCATAACTCGACAAATAATTTAAATATAATGACGAAACTTGGTGTGTACACTTTTATTAGCTGTGGTAATACATGTTCAAAATTTTAGCGAAATCGGTTGGCGACCACGCCCACTTTTATATATGGGAACTATAAAGGGGCCTAATAAAAATATTTTAAGCGATATCTTTGTCAAATATAAAGATAATTCATTGAAATTTTGTGGCATAAGTTCCACGATAGACCGGAAACAAAAAAAGCAAAAGTTTGGAAAATGGGCGTGGCACCGCCTCTTTTTAGACAAAGGAATCTACAAGATTTCGGAGCCCATAACTCGACAAATAACTGAGATATTATGACGAAACTTGGTTTATACACTTTTATAACTTGTGCTAATAGACACGCAAAAATTTATTGAAATCGGTTTATGACCACGCCTACTTTTTAACAAAGATATTTCTGGAACACCCTTTGGGAATTTGTAACGTGACATCTTTATAATTAGAAGTCATAAAGGAATGAAATTTTGCACAAAGAATAATATTCATATGCTTAGTTTAGTCACTTTATGCAGCACTCGCTTTATATAAAATACACCGTGTTTTCATCAAACGCAAACAAACAATGAAAGCATACAGCTGAGTATCTAATGTTCGATTCCACTCGAACTTAGGCTTCCTTACTTGTTAATTATGATTTTTTTTATTTGATTAATAACTTTTAATTGTTTGATTTAAATTGTGTTTTTTTGTATAATTGTTTTTAATTGTTAGATTGTTTTTAATTGCTTGATTATTTTCAATTTTGCGTTTATTTATTTTTATATAAATTTTAATTATTTTAAAATAGGTTATAATAACGGAATTAGAAAAGTCAAAACATAATTGAAAATAATCAAAAAATTGTAGGTACTAATAATGCTAATTGAAAAAATCAAAATAATCATGTAATTCAAATTAATTAATTGATTAGTTAATGTACTCTTTAATTGTCTTATATTAACCTACGAAATTAAATTTAAAAATGATCATTACTAATTTATATCAAGATAATCTTGACTAATAGCCATTTAAAAATAATCCGAAATAATCACACAATCAAAACTAATAAAAAATATTTTTTTTTTTAAATATATGATTATTTTTTTTAATTAATAACTTTTAATTCTTTGATTGTTTTTAATTGTTGGATTATTATTTTTTTAATTATGCTATTATTTCTTTTTATATGATTTTTGAAAATAGTTGAATGTAATAGGTAAAAGTCAATTAACTAATGATCAATTAATTAAAAAAAATTATAAAATAAATAATAGCTTAAAAAAACTAAAAAACACGCTTTAATCTTAAAAATGGTACTAAAAATTGAGAAATAATTTAATTAGAAACAAAATGATGAACGAAAATATAAGTATTTAAGGAAAAGCGTGGGGGTGCTCAGTATGTCAAAACATCTTTCAAATCGCTGTTTTTTTTTTACTAATATTTTTATTTTGACTTTTTTGAGATTTCATATAACGTACTGTTTAATTTCGCAACTAAGTATTTATATTTTTGTACTAGTTGTACGAATCGAATATTTTTAAGCTATTATTTATTTTTAACTTTGTAGTGAAATTTTTCATTAAAGGATGTTTTATGTGGACGCAAGAATAAAAGTAAAATTTTCACATACATTTTTTCCTTATAAAAAAACATTGGTCATGGGAGCTCAAAAATGAAGCCTAAACGAAAAAATATCAACTAATATGTACTATGTGTATCGAAGCTAAACTATTTCAGTTTTTAATCGGAGATATGCTCTTCTTTATACAGTCAGCGCTCCAAAATATTCTCATTGTCCTATAATCACTTCCATATTTTTCTTGTATACGAAAAATAGTAAACAACTTCTTGAAAATAAAAATAGCGAAACACATGTGAAAGTTACCAAGAAACCAAAAGCGAAAAAATAACCTATTTTGGTAAATACCAAGTTCGGCAACCGTGCTATAAATAGAATTTGAACAAACAAAAACAGTTCTTGCTTTAATACATATGAGGCATTCCATATGAAAAGATAGGTCGACCTCTCCAATTTCCTTCAAATTCGGAATACATGTAGTATTTGACGTCTAGAATTGTGTGTCAAAAAATTTTTTTTGAAATTTTCAATATTTTGGATTTTATTGACATTTGAAAAATTTTGACAGCTTTTTTTTTGAGTTAAAATATCTTTTAAACCAGGGCTCACCTCATAGGCACTCAAAGCACAATTGTTTTTGTTTTGTTCCGAATCATAGGCACAGATACATATTTTCACTTCAAATAGGAAAATAAAATTTTCTTTGCACTCCCATAAGCACTCAGATATAAAAAATTTTTATATGTATGTGCCTATGATTCATATTGAATGTGCAGAGCAAAGGCACTTTGTATAGGAGCTCGAGCACTGCCGCACAATGGGAACGTTTCATACAAAAAACGGTCATAAATAGTAAAAATGGACCTAGAGTGCTCAAATTTTGAAAATAAGCTTTTTTTATGAATATTAGTACATGGTGTAAAAATGAACTTAATCTGATGACAAATACTCCCACCCCCCATATAACGGGTGTCGCGAAAAACCACGAAATTGCAATTATTTTCGAAATTAATCAAGTTAGAATGCTCAAATTCGGTATACAAGCTTTTTTGATGAATATTAGTACATGGTGTATAAAGGAACTTAATCTGATGACAAATACTACCACCCCCCATATAACGGGTGTCGCGAAAAAACATGAAATTTCAATTATTTTCGAAACTAATTAAGTTAGAATGCTCAAATTCGGTATACAAGCTTTTTTGATGAATATTAGTACATGGTGTATAAAGGAACTTAATCTGATGACAAATACTACCACCCCCCATATAACGGGTGTCGCGAAAAAACATGAAATTTCAATTATTTTCGAAACTAATTAAGTTAGAATGCTCAAATTCGGTATACAAGCTTTTTTGATGAATATTAGTACATGGTGTATAAAGGAACTTAATCTGATGACAAATACTACCACCCCCCATATAACGGGTGTCGCGAAAAAATATGAAATTTCAATTATTTTCGAAACTAATTAAGTTAGAATGCTCAAATTCGGTATACAAGCTTTTTTGATGAATATTAGTACATGGTGTATAAAGGAACTTAATCTGATGAGAAATACTCCCACCCCCCATATAACGGGTGTCGCGAAAAACCAGTAAAATGCATTTATTTTCGAAAGTAATTAAGTTATAATTCTCAAACTAGATATATGAAATCCATATTATGGATGCATTTCTTTCTTGAAATATGACAATTTCTATAAAATCTTAACCTAAAATATATATGTATGTGGGATCTGCTAAAATCAAAGCTAGTGTTGAGGAAATCATGGTAAACCTTAAGGCATCGCGATTTGTGCTTATGGGCAGCGGTCCATATTTTTTTAAATCTTAAATTCAAAAAGCGTATTTCTTGATTTAATTTTTGCAAATTGATATTTACATCAGTCTTGCTTATAATAAGGTTTTCCATGATTTTAATTTTGTCTTTATCTCCTTCATTTGAGGCTAGCCACACTTCGAATAACTCAGCTATTTTAATTGAAGTAGTCACTATCGAATAAATAAATAAATTGATTACAACACCACACAATTTTTCAACATAAAGATGACATACTTGCAATAAATTTTATCGAAATTACTTATTCGGAATTTAATTAGAAATATATGTAATTAACACTTTTAAACCACTTGGACTTCAAACTTGTTTTAAAACTTCACTTTAATATAAAAATTAAATAAAGGCAGTGACAAACAATTTTTTTTTATCAGAGGGGTAAAAAATATAAAAATGTAAAGTAGTCACTTTTTCACTTCGCTGTTTAAATTTTAAACACCAGAAGAAGCAATCATAAGTAATTATATATATATTAGTATATATTTGTAAATACTTGAAAAATCATATAAATGTAATTGTCTACGTCATACTTATTTAAAATTTGTACTTTTGGGGCATGGATCCCCAAGCAAACTCCCATTTCTTACGACCCTGCCAAATGCAGTTTGCATTTAAAAGGTAACGGTACAGGTGGGAGACAAATAGATAAGTGCAATTATCAGCAAGTAAAATGCGTACCGAAGACGTTATACCATTCATGAATGAGAGAAATAAATTTTATCTGTTTAATTGAAGAAGGTGTACTCAAAAATATCTATATCTAACAATCAGTTGTATGGGAGCTATATGTTGTACTGGTCCGATTTGGCCGATTCCGACAAATGATAAATTGTACATAAAAATACGTCGTGTTTGGCACAAAGTGATAATACTACTTCAGGTTCATGAATGGTATAACAAACAGCAAATGAGAGTATATCTCTCACTTACTTCAATACTATCATATCTCAGTAACCTTATTTTACGAAAAAAAAACCTTCGAGTTTTCAGCCGCTATATATTTCAATAGTAAATCAAAGATAATTTTTTGATCTCAAACTGTCAATTTTCAATCTATCAGACCGAAATTTCGTCATATAATGCACATACATATACATATACACACATGCATGCATGCCCATACTTAGCTGAAAACTCGCGTTTTTGAGTTATGATACTTTTAAAGTAAATAGGCTAAAAGTAAGTATATATGTATATATTCTATATAAAATTGCATTAATTAATATATTAGCGATTTTAAAGCATAAACATCTGTCAAAACTGCTCATCAATGCTTTTCTCTCTAGCTACACATGTATGCATATGTATGTACATCCATAGTGATAGCGCGCATATACACCTCGTCGAAAAATATGAATTAGTGAGAAGAGCGCTGGTGAATGGTAAAACTGACTATGGGGGGTTTTTAAGCACACCTGGGACCAACATATATTAAAAAATTGAGGATACGTTTTTTTTTATTTTTTTTTTATTTTGTTCTAAAGTTTCCCAATTTTTTTGATAATTTTTTTTTTACCCTGTATAAAAAACAATATATAATAAAACCTGTGCAGCTAATTCAAAAGTGAGCTACTGTATTTCATAATATGAACTATTTTCTATATTACAGAGAAATATTGAGGGACAAATCTCGTATAAACATTTTTTTTTTTAATGCCGAATATGTCATGATAAATGTAATTTCAAAAATGCACTTTTGGCCCATTAGGAGAATAATTAAA
This sequence comes from Urophora cardui, assembly GCA_960531455.1. NCBI lineage: Eukaryota > Metazoa > Arthropoda > Insecta > Diptera > Tephritidae > Urophora > Urophora cardui. The sequence goes on from OY482671.1 coordinate 116,059,886, forward strand.
ACTCGCGAGAGCGCGGGTGAAATTAATTTCTGTTAATGTGATATGATAAAGAATATGTTAGTTCATCACACAAAAAAAAATCCAGGATACGTTTTTTTTTGTTTTTTTTATTTTATTGCTTAAATTTGGCGAAGAAAAAATATTTTCGATATTTTTTTATCCTTATTTGAAAAATCATATAAAATCAGGTTTCGAAGATAATAAAAAAAGGATTACTTCCTGAAAAAGTAGAAGCCATTATCTATATTTAGGTGTCAAAACCAAGTATATGCGTCAATAAATGGTTTAGATAGAGCATTTCGTATCAAGTCATATAATTCATAATTCAAATGGCACATTTTTTGTTCAACTTTGGGCACCCTGTACGGCTAAACGAAACGAAACTCAGAAAATTTTACATGAGCTTTTTTTTTGTCCTATAAAATATCTGTCGATAGCTGGTAAAAAAAATGGATTTACGACTACTTTAATTTCGACTTTATTTTTGGCCACGAATTCCCATTGTGTGCCGTAAGAAATCGAAATTTACAATAACAAATGTGTAATGAAAAAAAAATTCAAAAAATGAAAGCACTGTAAAAAATTTGTATTCAAAAAATTTTCATATAAAAATAAAAAAATGTGTATGCATGTGATACTACTATTTGATAATAAATTCTAAAATAATATTTTATTTGAATTCATTAAAAAATTTAAATGAGCAAAAAAATTTTTCAGTGCATATATAAAATTTGTAGATATATTGAGTTTTGTACTTTCAATACGAGAGCGTTAGGCAGCCCTGTTTTTAACTATTAACTTTAGAAAAAAATCTTATACTACAAAAAGTTTTTAAAATTATTGAAATTTATAAAAAAAATAAAATTTTTTCAAAATTTTTAAAAATACTATGATTTAAAAAAAAATAATTTTTTTTTTCAGTGTAAAGTCATGAAGGATAGCACCGATTTTCTTTAAAAAAATCTCAAATAAACTTCAAAGTATCCTTAAACTACCCTCCAAATTTGAAAGAGGGGTTTTTTTTTGTTTTCGAGAAAAAATTTTTGAAAATTTTATGTTGATTAAATCTATGATTTTTACACACTGTAAGTTTGTGATAGAACAACTGTTGGACTCCATAACACTCCGAAATGGCATAAATATTATAAAAAAAAAATATTGAAAATTTCAAAAAAATTTTTTTGACACACAATTCTAGACGTCAAATACTACATGTATTCCGAATTTGAAGGAAATCGGAGAGGTCGACCTATCTTTTCATATGGAATGCCTCATATGTATGTACATGCGATTGTTTTTATTGCAAACACAAGAACAACAAAACAGAAAGCTTGTTACACAAAACACAAAACCAGTTCTTGCTTTGCATACGTATGTATGTACATGCGGTTGATTTCATTGCAAATACAACAACAACAAAACAGAAAGCTTCAAGCTTAATTTTTGAGTGAATTTATGCATTGAGTTTATCGCCAACGCTATGAGCGATCGCTGGCTGTTGTGCGTTAGTTCGTTTTTCTTTGAACATTTGTTTGTGATTGAAATTCATAGAGGCTATTTTGAAGAAAGGTAACATAAAAGCCGCAATGAAGCATGAAGTATAATGTTGAATGTCCTACTATATGATGCCGTTGGGCTGTTGATGTCATGGTTCGAGTCCGGAGGAGAATAGAAATAATAGAGAGAACACAAAAAAGTGAGTGTTTGAAAGATATAATAGGGGTATTCGCTATCCCTAGCAAGATAGCAAGATAGCACGGATTGCAAATATGCTAGACCAAAATATGCTACACATCGAGAGCACCCCATTGCACAGTCGTAGGAAATTTTAAGAAGCAGCTTTTCTTTTTAGCCAAAGGGACGCGTTCATCACTCACTTTTTAATAAATAAATAATTTTATTTTAGTAAATTTAATAAATACACACAAAACACAACATTTTAAGCAAAATTCGTATGCTCAAATTGAAATTGAAATTAGCAATTGGTAAATGTCAGCTGACGCAGGGTCGCAATTAATTTCCTACATTTCATAGCAAATAAATATACATAGGTTTTGGTGTAGCATTTTTTTGAGGTCTAGCATATTTCTGTGCGCCTATATTTTGTTGTTGTGCGTTGTAAAACTTTGCAATCCGTGCAATCCGTGCTACGTGCTAGGGTTATGCTATGGATAGCGAATACCCCTAATTATTTAGTTAAATGTTGCAACTTTTAGGATGGGATGAAGTTACATACATACATACATACATACATACATACATACATACATACATACATACAGGTGAAGCTAATAAAAGCGTGTTAAAAAATCATGACTGACACCACTTAAAGATAAACAGAAATAATCACATAATCAAAATTAATCAACAAAATTTTATTTTAATGATGTGATTATTTTTAGTTGATTAATAACCCTTAATTGTTTGATTGTTTTTAATTGTGCTATTATTTCTATCTATATGATTTTTAATTATTTTTGAAAATAGGTGGCTCGTTACAACAAATTATTCACCAGATGAAATAAAACATAAATTTGAAAAATGGCCAAAAATTAAAAATAATTAATCGCTGCATTCATTAATTCTGCAATTAAAAAAATCACAAGTAATTAAAAATAATCAAATGATTTTTGTATTAGTGTTATTTAAAAATTGAAAAATAATTGAAAAAATTAATTAAACTAATTAATCGATTAATTAATGTATTTTTTTAATTTATTGAACTATCATTAGAAAATGAAAGTAATCATATTTAGTCATTAAGGAGTTACAAAAACAAAAAATTGCTTTAATTCAAATTTTTAGTCATTACCGCTACCGTTTAGCCATTTGCTTATTTAAATTTAGGCTGATATCCAGTATTTTTGGCATTAAAACTCACATTCAGAGTAAAACAGAAATTCATTGGCAGAAGCAAAAGTAACCTGATGAGTCTGAGAGGGATCTAAGGTGAAACAGCTGTAGTTACATCCATGCTTAAAAAGTTTTTTTCTAGTTACTAAAAAATAAGAAATTCATTTTCTTTTGAGTCACCCTAATATACCATTAAATTCTATAGCAGTACACCAAGGTATCATGTACTACCTTTTTATGTACATATATGCAAGGCCGTATTTAGGGGGAGGGGGAATGGGGTTTGGTTGTTTGAACCCCCCACGAAATTTTGGTAGATAAATTTTACTTCTATCATATTCAAAGTATGTTCAAAACACTAGTTTACCAATAATTAATTTGAGAAAATACCAAGAATTTCAGGTATATATATATTTTTCCAAAAAAAAAAAAAAAAAAAAAATATCCACAACTATGAAACCCCCCACGAAAAATATTTCTGGCTACGACCCTGCATATATGTAATCACCGGTAACTTTCACATGTCCCCTTAAAGGTAAACAAAATCTTATTATTCAACCTTTCAACGCGCTCTTCGACAGCAAGGAGTAAAAAAAGTATAAGTATGCGATGAAGCGTAAATGATAAACGACTTTCATAAAAAAAGAAAAATAAAGCAGAAGCTAAAGGCAAAAGGATAAGCAAAGAAGCAAACAAGAATCAGTAAATAATTCCACTTGTCACCAAGGCAGCCGAAATCAGAGCGATAGCGAATGAGAGTGTGAGACGAGTGTGTGCACGATGTGCACAGGTGGATTTTCAAAAATTTTATTGGAAATGATTTTCGACTTTAACGCACGGTAAATAATACATTTTATGCAAACATAAAAATGCTGTAAAAAGAGCAAACAATTTACGTCACGACCAGAAAATACACAAAAAAATTTTTTTTGAGCTCTTTGATAAAGCAATATTAAATTTTGTATTCAACACTTGGAGGAAAAATGAAGCTGCTTTTTGAGAGGGGGATAAGTGTAAAATGCTTTCAGGTTTTATATATTTTTGCATGTAAAATATTGCAGCACTGTTGTTGATGAGATTATGGTAAAAAGCCAACAACACCCATGTTGTTTTAGCTACGTGTTAAGTCTGCTATTGCAGCATCATAAAATTATTTAACTACCTTATAGTATGTACATATAAATACATAAGTATGTATGTGGTTAGATGTTCACAACCGATGTCAGAAATTATTAACGCAAAAAGGTGGTAAGACAATCCATTTTGTGTTTACGACGTGAATACATTACGGTAATTTGAAAAATTTAGTAGTTTTTTCCTTACATTTTAACCTTTAGAAAAAACAATTCTTTAAAATAATGCATAATCGCTGTTAAGTAAGTAAGTAATAATCGCTGTTATATGTTAATAAAAACATATATCATCGATGTTTTATATTTTAAATATTTTTTTTTGTGTAAATGGGTAAAAAAAATATGTCAAATACAATTTATTCATGAAATTTTAAACTCGCGTTGACAACATTTTCCACTAATAGTAAAACGTTGAAATTTTGCACAGGTAATGTGATTAGTTAATAATAATATAATACAATGGCGCTATTATAAAACTCTGACGAGTTTTATGGCCGAGCTTCTCTCCCAATTCGAGGTGTGCTCCTTTTTGTTTTTCCTACTAATTGGGTGGACCTACAGTTTTATGCCGGCTCCGAACGGCGAATGCATTTTTTGTGAGAAGCATTTTCATGGCAGAAATCACTCGGAGGCTATGCCCCCCACTGCCGAGAGGTGACCGCTCCTCTTAAAAAACCCAATAATTGGATTTTTACTAATTAGAAAAAATTTTTTTTGTGGTGTTTGCTCGGACTTTGGTTTTAACCCGAGACCTCTGGCATAGCAGGCGAGCACTCTACCCACTGCACCACAGCGGATATATATATATATATATGTATATATATGTGTAACTCTTCGTATACCTTTGCTTTTGGCTCCCATACCGTGATGCATATTTAAGTATTTTAATTAGCTGATAATTTTTTCATTTCAAATCACCCTGTACCTCTAAAATTTTTGTTGTCTCTTTTAGCTTTAATTCAACACCTTATTTTTCAAAAGCGAACCAAAAATTTAGATCTTAGGGCATTCACAAAAAGTATTAGAAATATAGATCAGCTAATATAATACAAAAAAGGGCATTTAGTCACTTCTTCAAAATTGAAAATTTTCAAATATTGGAAAAAGGTGGAAGAGATTTCGATTGTTTCTATTAGTAGAAGGTCCAAACTACTATAAACAAAAAAAAAAAATTCACGGAATTTTATGATGTTTTTTTTTTTGCCTCCAAAGTTTACCAATTTTCGGATTTAATCATATATTTATTTATTAATAAAAAAAAAAATATTTGTATACTTGTTTTTTTCATGAACCATATATTTTTTGGTTTGTCGCATATATCTTTATCAAATTGCAAATTTGATTTTACTAGGAATAAAAATGTATTTTTAACAAATTTTTAACTGCGACCACTTTTATGTGCGAAGCGCCGAAATGAAATGGTATGTAGAAAATAGGTGTAGTTTGAGGGGGTGTGTGAGGCTGAAAGTTGTTTTTATCACAAAATAACTTATGAACTTCTCTTAGTTGGAGTTTTAGCTGTAACTTGACATCAAAACATCTAAGATTCAAGACAGTCGATTTTTGTATTTTTGTCCACCTTCGCGGCACTGTGCGTTGTCTTGACTCAGTTTTACACATTTAATTTTTTATTAGTTTAACATGCTAAAAGGGTAAAATATTGTGTAGGGAAGTGTATAAAATCGAGAATTTAAATCATAAAAATAGTCAAAATTTTTCATATTACTAATCTAGGTATACATATGTATATATATATGTATAATGCAAGTTGTCTAAATTCTTTTTAGGATATATGCTATAACGTGCAAAAAAGTAAAATAAAAAAAAAGATAATGCAATATCTCTCATTGATTTCGAAAATATTAGATATATTTTTTTTTTCAATTCCGCGGAAGTTTATTTTGGCTTTATTAAATCATGGTGCTCGCTTATTGTGAGTAGACAATTTTGCTTTTATTTCGAGCGAACAATTTTTAGTTGGAAATTGTAGAAAACCGAATATTGCTTATTTCCGCTAAACGGGTAATTCAAACTAAAGTAGAAAACAAGCCGTATAAAACACTTACTGACACATTTTGAACGTAACCAATGGAGTAGCGAGACAATACTCGTATGTGTGCTTTCATCAGAGCTGTTATTTAATGATTAAAAATTTTAATGTTTATTAACTAAAGCATGTGTTATTTTTGTAATTATTCAATGATGTAATACGATTACTTTCTCCTCTTTAATGATTAATATTTACATAATTAAATTAACAAAGTACATTAATTAATCCATTAATAAATTTTAATTGCATGCTTATTTTGAGTTTTTTTCTATTATTTAAAGTTTTTTTTTTTTAATTAATACAAATGATAATGATTAATAAAAAAATGTGATTACTTGAAATTATTTCTGATTTTTTTAATTGCATGATTAATTAATTAATCTATTAACTATTTATCGTTTTTGGTTTTTTTTTTTTTATTTTAGTTTGTTTCGATTAAAAAATAAATAATCATGTAACTGAAAATAACCAAGCAATTAAAAATAGTCAAAATGTGATTATCTTAAATTATTTCTGATTTTTTTAATTGCAGCATTAATTAATTAATCTATTAATTATTTATCGGTTTTGTTTTTTTTTTTTAATTTTTGTTTGTTTTGATTAAAAAATAAATGATCGTCTAACTGAAAGTAACCAAGCAATTAAAAACAGTCAATGTGTGATTATCTTAAATTATTTATGATTAGGGCATGGAATTTCATGCACTAAAAAATAAAAAATATGCGCATAAAAAATGCAACAAAAACTGAGAAATATGCATGAAAAATCAAAAAAAAAATGCATTCATTCAAATTTTTTCAACTTCAGATAATTCATGTTTATTGAAGTTACAATAGTTAAATAACAAACATTTCTTAATTCAATTTTGCTCTTACGTTGTACGTTTATACATATGTATGTATATATGTTTTTATATATATATATATATCGTCCCCTCAATATAACAATAGCGTATGTGCTCATACGCCATTATTTTTTTATTGCATATTTAGAAAAAATAGGCAATATAATGCGAAATATGTAATAAAAAAATGCAAACAACGCAAAAATATGTAAAAATATGCATATATGACCAAAATATGCAAAATATGCAAAAACATTTGAATGCCATTTTTAAGACAATTTCACGATTCGCAAAGATTGTTTATTTATTTTGCTCTACCTAAATCAAAGAAAAACATGTATTTGCATAGATTTCCATGCCCTATTTATGATTTTTTTAATTGCATGATAAATTAATTAAATTATTAATTATCTATCGTTTTTGTTTTTTTTTTCAAATTTTTGTTTGTTTTGTTTAAAAAATAAATAAGCGTATAACTGAAAGTAACCAAGCAATTAAAAACAGTCAATGTGTGATTATCTTAAATTATTTGTGATTTTTTTAATTGCATGATAAACTAATTAAACGATTAATTATTTTTCGTTTTTGTTTTTTTTTTTTCAAATTTTTGTTTTTTTTTTGATTAAAAAATAAATAATCGTCTAACTGAAAATAATCAAGCAATTAAAAACAGTTCAAATGTGATTATCTTAAATTATTTCTGATTTTTTTAGCTGCATGATTAATTAATTAAACGATTAATTGTTTATCGTTTTTTCTTAAATTTTAGTTTGTTTTGATTAAAAAATAAATAATCGTCTAACTGAAAGTAATCAAGCAATTAAAAACAGTCAAAATGTGATTGTCTTAAATTATTTCTGATTTTTTTAATTGTATGATTAATTAATTAATCTATTAATTATTTATCGTTTTTGTTTTTTTTTTTTTTCAAATTTTTGTTTGTTTTGATTAAAAACTAAATAATCGTCTAACTGAAAGTAATCAAGCAATTAAAAACAGTCAAACAAATTTACAATGAAAAATAATTATACAATTAAAAAAAATTATTTGATTTATTTTGATTTTATGATTATTTCCGAATGTTTTTTAATGGCTATTAATGATGATAATTTTTAATTTAATTGATTATAAATTGACAGGTAAATGTGATATAATTAAAATAATCATTAAAAGTAGCAAAATATTGATTAAACTATTTGAATTTAACATGGAATTTTTTTTTGAGTATTGACGGATTTGTATTAACAAATTAAAACCTAGCGGCGATAGCAAAAAATATCCATATATAGAAGCTCCTTGCCAAAATTCCTCTGTATACGCAAATCATCATTAAAATCATAATCATACAAAAAATGCTTTGGTGAGGAATTAAAAGTACGCTGCAATAGAATCAGAAGCGAATAAAGCAGCGAAAATGAGGCAAAGAAAAGCAGAAACGTCTTCAAAATACTCGTACATTGACTAAACTGGATGACCTGTTGTTGAATGAAGGCTTGGCAAGTTGAATGTTGACTGCCAACACTTAAGCTGCTGCATGAACGTCGCAAAGCTTACTTGCCTTGCTTTCTAGTTGATAAGCGGATTTTCAGATAAGGAAAAAACGAGCGACCAAAATCTAATCGAACAAAAATTGTGTCTAGAACAAAAAGTGAAGCGCATAAGCTGAAAATAAGCCTCTTAAATGCTAGTTTTCTTTTAACTTTTTTCATTTAGTTGTGTTCAACATTGAACTGCATTAATGGCATAAAAATAAATGTTTTAGAAACGAGAATGAGAGTGAATTTAGCGCATTTTTTTTAAAGCGCATTTCTGTTACTTAAAGAATTTCGCGCACATTCCACACTTAAGTAAGTACTTACATACCTTGCTTTGCCTTCGTAACATTTGCGTTTATGGAAAATTCGATTAAAAAATGCAAATGAGCTAAATCTGGCATTCCTACTTGTGATAGGCAAAAAGACATTTGAAATATGTACATACGTAACGATGAAATGATGATAGAAATGAGAAATGAAAGCAGCGAATTGAGTACGTGATTGTAAGTTGGCCTAAGTGCGTTTATTGAAAGGAATCGAGCATGTATGTATGTATAAATGTGTGTTCATATCGAACAGTAGCTTATGTCGAAAGTCAAAGTTTCAAGATATGTATTTGTAGAGCTGTGTAATTTTCTAACAGCTCCCCGCACAAGATTTTTAAGCGAAAGAGCTGGAGGCTTAAGAAAGAGTTTAAAAAAAAAACTGCAGAATTTTCTCCCTGAGATGTATGTATTTCTTTCAGCTTTCTCGAAACTCACTGACTATTTTTTCTCTCAGTAGGCTTAAGCTACTGTTTCATATGAACACATATACATATGTACATATATATGTAAATCAATGATGATAGTTGAAGGCGTTTAAGTAAACGTTTGATTTTGATTGATGAATGATTTGGACTTGGCGTCGAGTGGAAGCTGCTCATACAAAACGACGAAGGTTTTAGGCGTGGCAAGTGTATTCAAATGGGTAGGCAAGCAACAGAGACTGACTGCCATTAGCTACAGAAGGAGAGGGAGAATAGGAGGAATGTAGAGCCAGAAAAGATAGGGAGTTAGAGTGCCTCATACATGCTTTCTTTAATGGAAAATTTAAAATTTATAGGTAGCTAACGAGGGACAGGGATCTCGCTTGGTGAAACGAACTACATACATACATAACTACTTACTTAGTTAGCTACATGTTGAGCAAATGTGTTTTTGTTGGCAACCATAGCCACGTGTTTTTTTCACTTGCCAAAAATTAACAAATATGAATGCTTCACACAGAACGTTTCCCACTACAAACCGCAATTATTTTTTGGAAAACATGTCGAAATATGCATCGTGGTTGAGTAGTAACATTTCAACATTTAGAACTTTGCTGCGCCGATGCGTTGCCACACTTCATTAATATTAAAAACGAACAAAACAATACAACAGCCAAATATTTAGTTTAATCACAATTCTCAAAAGAATTTATTTGCATAAATAAGTAGGCATGCATATGTTTGAATAGCCATATGTATATATGTATCAGAGGCGGGCGCTTCATACAAGCCGAGAAGCCCGGCTTGCGTACATATTTTCGTTCATTTCATTTTACGAATTTCTTTAAAATCTGGTTATTTTACGTTTTAAATGTGTTTACTATTTAAGTTCTCAATAATATAGCCCCCACTGTAACATACGGTACCTAAAAGTATTCTAAGAAAATAGCGCAAATACACCACCAATCCACCTCACCAAATAGATTTACGTTCTTTGACCTCACAATGTGTATTTTGTTTGCACAGCCAATCACAGCACAGTTAACATGCTTTAACGTTTCCACACATTAGCTTTTACGTGGCTTTCAAAACAGAATAACATAGCTTGTTTTCTCGCTTTCTCTAAGGAGAAATCAATTGCTTATTTTCAGACTTAAATTGAAAAAAAAAACTAGCAAAGCACTTTTTTATTTTTCACATTAAATTTGTATGCGAATGTGAAGCTGGCTTCGGCATTCAATATTCACAGCCATATGCATATTTGATTTGATTTTCGTTTGCATGTACATACATACTTATGCACGTAATTTCTTACATGTGCATGTATCAAATACCAGATTATAAAAGCGTTGATTGTGATATTTGGCGACTATTGGCAAAATATCAAGATAATTTTAAAAAGCGACGGAAATCAAAATCAAATAAAATTTCACGACTTTTGGTAATTGGACCTCAGTTTTTCAAACACTAAAGCACCCATTTTTTTAGATATTAGATAATAAGCAAATACACTTGCTACTACTAAAATTTTCGTCGGTATAAGGAAACTAAAAATACCTCTGCGTTTCGTGTGAGATTTCCCTATAAGTTTGGCGTCATCAATCAATTCAATTGAGTTCTTCCCAATTTATTCTAATAATTTCTCCTCTGCTTTTGTAGATAATTCTGATGGTAAAAAACTTGAATTTACTTTCGACTTAGCCAGGCTTGTTGATATGCTGACCAAAAGTGGGTACAGCTAAAATACCAAAAGTCATATACATACCTACATATCTTCCTAATATCCATTGTATATAAAAACTTAAAAATTCTTCATCATCCTCATTTTCTCGATTTAATGCAATACAATGAAACTGCATAATATGTTATGAATATAAACAACAAACCAAATATGCAAACCGAATTTAATCAAAGTAGAGCTCTAGATACCCGGGTATCGAGCAATTCGAACAGATCGTGTTTGTTTGAAGCCCGTTGTTGAAATTCCCGTACCAACATTCGAGCTTATACTCAGAGAAAAGGAATCAAAAATAAAATTTGTATTTTTATAATGCACGTTTTAAACTGTCATTTTTATTTAAAAAATAAAATTTTTTAAATTAAATGTGTTTAGGATTTAAAAAGAAACATGTTTAAATTAAAAATGAAAATTAATGGAATAAAAACGAAAGTTTTTGGTTCAAAATCTCATAGTGCTTAAAATTAAAATAAAGATTTTTAAATTTAAAAATGTATTGTATTTACATTATTTTTAAACACGTTTTTATATCTATCAAGAAAAAATATCTTAAGTTTAAAAATATTTATTTTTATTTTAAGCGCTATGAGATTTTGAATCAAAAACTTTCGTTTTTATTCCATTAATTTTTAATTTTAATTTAAACATGTTTCTTTTTAAATCCTAAATACATTTTAATTTCAAAAATTCAATTTGTAATTTAAAAATTTTTCATTTTTAAAATAAAAATGACTTGGTTTAAATCGGGCATTATAAAAATAAAAATTTAATTTTTAATTCCTTTTCTCTGAGTGTACAAACAAAAAAATGTGTATCAGGAAAACAAAGATAAAAAATACATATGAAGACAACAAAAAAAAAATAAACGAGAAAACACAAACTTCAAATACCCGAATTGTTCGAATGCCCGTACAAACATACGGGTAATAAACAAACAAAGGAGTGTTCGAGAATTTGAAAAGCATTTATTCGGGCTACTCGAAAATGTTAAAAAAAGCGAGAGCTCTAAATGAAATTCAATGACGGAACGCAATCAGACTTCTAGATAATACAGCAAAGAAAATTACATAAATGACTAATGGTTATGCTTCACACATAGGCTTGCCCAGACAATTTATGCTAGGTCCGCCACTGATACCTATGTATGTGCATGGCAGCATCTATTCCCTGTAGGAAAAATCCCTAGTTCAGAATTAAGTCGTTTCTGGTGCATTTTTCGCCGCTACTAGTGCGAGCTAAATCTCTTTTGCATGTATCAACTGGTGAATTTAACACACCATTTTCGATAGTTCCGAACTAGTACTAAATTCTACAGTTTTCACTAGTTCCTTTATTGGCACAATTTCGATAGTTCTTAACTAGCTACAATTACCTAGAAATTCTACAGTTTTACATCTGCCGCTTAAGTGCAGTATTTTACACACTTCATGCAAGTGGCGCGATGGCACGCTGGCTAACGCGTGCGACAATCAATCTAGCGAGCACAGGTTCGAATACTGTCGGTGTCGAGGCGGATGATAATTTTTTTTCACTAATATATATATATATATATATAATAACAAAGGGTTAAGGGTTGATATTTGACTTCAGAGTTCAAAAGGACATTTGAGATACGAAAATAATGACGTATCAATTTTAAAAATCGGATGAAAAATAACAAAGTTACAATAAAAAACGATTTCGGCGGTATTTCGCGTGATCAAAAAAAATTTTTTTTTTGTCCCGTAATCCTCTCAATATAAGCTTAAAATTTAGAGGTATACTTTCACAACTTTACATATCCTGAATTGCTTAAAAGAAATGAGTTAAATAATAGCTACATTAAATATTCGTAGTGACGTAACTTCTTTGTTTACTAATTTAGTAAAACCCTTTAACCCTTTACAATAAAAAAAACTATTTCAGCGGTATTTCGCGGGATCAGAAAAAAGAATAAAAATTTTTTCTTTAATCCTCTCAATATAATCTTCAAATTTAGGGTCGGACTTTTACAACTTTACATATACTGAATTGCTTAAAAGAAATGAGTTAAATAATAGCTACATTAAATATTCGTAGTGACGTAACTTCTTTGTTTACTAATTTAGTAAAACCCTTTAACCCTTTACAATAAAAAAAACTATTTCAGCGGTATTTCACGGGATCAGAAAAAAGAATAAAAAATTTTTCTTTAATCCTCTCAATATAATCTTCAAATTTAGGGTCGGACTTTTACAACTTTACATATACTGAATTGCTTAAAAGAAATTAGTTAAATAATAACTACGTTAAATATTCGCCATGACGTAACTTCTTTGTTTATCAATTTAGTAAAACCCTTTAAAGGCAACATTGTCATGAATTTTGAAGCACTTTCATTTCATACACTTTCATGGACATACAAATAAATTAGCTGATCCAACTATGTGAAAACGGCCAACCAACCCTATCTAGCGCACATACACAACATAACACATTATTACGTCGAAACCTCGGCGTGCTGGGTGCTTGTTTCACCCAGCAAATTTGATCGATGTGAGAGTCCGAAAATTCTCTCACTCGTCGGAGTGCACGACATTACAAACGCCAAATGAAAACAGTTGGAAAATTAAAAACAGTGCAGGGTGATAAAATGAATTTTTTTAGTGTCGGCTAAAAATCAGCACAAATCAGTACAAAATCCAAAAAATCAGTATTTCTTAAGGTTTTTAAAACCATCAGTACGGAGCACGAAAAATCAGTATTGTACTGATCAAATCAGTACGTCTGGCAACCCTAATGAAAGTGAACAGCTGACTTCTTCTTCTTCTCGTTTTTAACTCCGAGTACAGAAGAATGTCATACAAAGAAATATTTGACTTTGAGTTTGACATTATGATGGACAAAAACTTACAGCGAATCTAGGCGAATATTGCCGAATTCGCCCTGCCATTACCATAATGAATTTGCCTTGGACAGGGCAAAGCACTTCGTTCACGCGTAGAAATTTTGCAAACTTCTGTTCAGTCAGCCAAAGATAACTAGATGCGAGACTCTCAAATTTATCTGCTCTCACGGGAGCCTGAACTGTCTTTTCACTTTCAAACACTAACGAATCAGGGGGATCAGCTGATCGCAAAATCAGCTGATACCAAAAACCAGATCAAATCCGCCATAAATAATAAACAAATTCGGGATTTTTGATATTTGCCACCAATTATTTTATTGCTTATTTTATTAATCGAGAAGTGAGTTAAAAATGTATGATAAAGTTTGAAAAGGGGTGAGAATGAAATTATTTGCATATTTAGCGTTTTTAATGAAAAATATTTAACAAATATCTTGATATGGGAAGTAGGATATGCTACTCTGAAAAAAATACCCGTAGTTAAACCAACAACTTTCGGCTGTTGAATCTCCGTCTTTGATTCAACAGCAAAAGTTTTTTTTTTTAACAGCAAAGTTTTTGATCCAACAATTTATTCAAAAACGGCCGTTGTTGTTTCAAAAACTTGCTTGCTTTTAAAAAATTGTTTGTGAGAAAATATTTTTTTGTGAGAAAACCAACAAAAAAAATAATGATGGAGAGAAGATGAAGAGAAAAATCCAAACAAAAGTTTATTTTTAGCAACAATTTTCTCCCCGTTGTTGATTTAAAGGCAAAAGTATTTGACCCAACAGTTTCCGTTGTAAACAAAACTAACGAGAAGAAATTTTTTTAAATTTTTTTACAATGCTTCAAATAATCCAAACCTGGAACCTGGAAACAAAATTTGAATGAAATATTGGTGTGCATTTTATTAACTGGTTTAAGAACATTTAATATATTCTACATGATCTAAAATACTCAAGATTATTTCTAGATCAAATCTTAAGTATAATTGCGAAGTCTCTGTCATGGTTTGCAGACAAAATTACGTTATATTACTAATTTGCAAGAAATAACGAAATACCCGCAATTTTTATTTTAAAATACCCACATTTACTTTTTTACGCAGTGGCACCAATGGAAAATGTTATAAAAAATACGCATTTTTCAGCGCTCTCACGAAACAAAGAGTTTCGTATCTAGTTATCTATGCAGTCAGCATTGAGCTGTTGAGCTAGTTCTTAAAAGTGGGTATTTTAAAATAAAAATTGGGGGTATTTCGTTATTTCTTGCAAATTAATAATATTATGTAATTTTTGCTGCAAAATATGACAGTTACTTCGTAATTATACCTAAGATATGATCTAAAAATAATCTTGACTATTTTAGATCATGTAGAATGGTTTATTTGTTATTAAACCAGTTAATAAAATTTACACCATTATTTCTTTAAAATTTTGTTTCCAGGTTAAGCCCATATGACACTACATTTTTTTTTTCTAGTATTCTACCAGGTTTTTTGTGTGAAGGAGATGGTCAAATACAGTTTTGCGTTGGTGCAAGCGAGCAAGCTATATTGAAAAAAACCAAACAAAATACCATCTAGGCGATTAAAAACCAACGAGCCAGCTTGTATTTCGGTAGGTTTTTTGGCATTCGGTCATTTTTTCTGACAATTGTTTCAATTTAACAACTAGAAAATAAATTATATTTAAAATAAAAAATATATGGAAATACAAGTTTTAAATTGGCCTCTTATAAGCTCCTGCTTTGGCCGTAAGGGTAAAGAAGAAGTCCGGAAGAAAAATTATATTGCGTACTGGCTTCCCTTCATAACATGGAATGCACAGCTATCCTGCCCTTTGGGTTTCATAACTTTTTTATTTTAGTAATTTAAATTCAAATTTCCAAAAAAAAATAATTTTTGAAATAAATATTATTTTCATTTAGTTTGAAGTTTAATGTCAATCAAATTGTTTTTGAGGGAGTATTTGTCTCTTTTCAACCTGTGGAAGAATTGTTTTTGTTTTTTGACTTTCGGTGGGTTTTCCAAACCAAAAAAACCAGAGAAAAAATGTAGTGTCATATAGGCTTTAAAAAGGAAAATCATTTTGTGTTTTTATTGGGTAATTAATTAATGTAGCATTAATTTTTCTCATAACTACATATTTGTCACATATTTTTCATTAAAAATGCTAAATATCAAAATAATTTCATTCTCGCTCTTTTTCAAACTTTATCATACATTTTTAATTCACTTCTCGATTAATATAATAAGTAATAAAGTAATTTCATGAATTGGTGGCAAATATCAGAAATCCCGAATTTTTTTTTATTTATGGCGGATTTGATCTGGTTTTTGGTATCAGCTGATTTTGCGATCAGCTGTTCCCCCTGATTCGTCAGTGTTTGAAAGTGAAAAGACAGTTCAGGACCGCGTGTATCTAGTTATCGTAGTTATCTAGTTTCGTATCTAGTTATCTTTGGCTAGCAGATTGTGTTGCTCGAACAGTCTGTTGTAAATGATTGTACGTTGGGGGTGGTTTTTTATTTGGATATTTTACGTAATATTTTTATTAGGAATTATGATTTTGCATTTCGTCTCATATTTTTTTTATTTTTTTTTGTGAAGTTAATAATAAAACTACTATCCATTTTCTATTTAAAAATTTTAGTTTTCGACAATGATTGAGTTTCTTTTGGGTGTAGCCAAGAGCTTTTGTGCTTTCAACACATGCAAAATGTTTGGAAGTATTATACCATGTCTCCACATAACGTGTTTCGCTCTTTTTTCTGCATTTTTCTCTCTCAATCTTGTTTCGACACGGAAACCAGTGCCGAAACTCGCCAATTTCCATAAAAATTTCTGAGAGCGACTGAAGACTGAAACACTGTTTCATTCTGAATCATCTTGCCAACCTCGATGATATCGATGTCTTCTCTAATTTTGTATCGAAAATCTATCGAAATCTCACACAAACCAAAACAAAGACGCAAAAATAAGCAAACATACAAACATTTAAGAAGAAGAAGAAAGAGAAATGTCAAACTGAATCACGATTAGCCACGTGGAGACGGGTTATTGATCGAGATGTTTTGCTACATGTTTCTCTGGTTAATCAAGTTATGTGGAGACGGGCTTTTAGTGTGATAATCCCTGGTCTAAAATTTAGACTCTAAATACAATTGATATAGTTAACTTTTCGCTAGCTCGGAACTAGAAATTTTGCTCAATATTTATTGAGTTCCCTGCAGGGTTATTATTGTTTTACGATAATATTTACCATAGCTTTTTTAATGTTTTTAGCTTACATATGTATGTAAATAAATATGAAATGAATGCACATAGTACAAGGGAATTACTTATTTATCTACTGTAATATTTACATATACTATGAGTGCGTAAATCGAAAATTGTCATAAAAATGTTTGAAAATATGAAACAAAATATTAAGTAACAATGTTAGATAAAACAACAAAAAGCGCTTTATAGCACAGCGCGCTAATGGACTCTCTACAAAAGCTATGCGCATAAATATAAACCAGTGATGCACACCGCCGACTGCGCTACTTACACAAGCGCAACATATTTTTGCATTAGTGTGCGCGTTAAGCAGATGTCGCATAACTATTGCTCAGAAAAAAGAAAAAAATTCTTTGCGCGATCGATGTACACAGCATGAAATTCAAGCGCAGACTAATTGGTTGTAGGCGTCGCAATTGCTTGCTAGCAGCACACACACGACTCGTATGTGCAGCCGAGCAGCTCTGTTTTGCTCCGTATTGCTCTTTCGTTCAACACTGATATAAACACAAAACGCAGCTGTTTGTTTCGGCTGCCGCAGTCGTTTTGTAGCATTTTGTTGCCGATGTAAGCGCCTTTGCATATGCAACAAAAATTTTAGCTAAAATTAATTTTAAATCCCCAACAAAACGTTTGTATTAAGTACACATAGCCAACAGTCAAAAACGCATTGCACTTGTAGGTACACAGCTGCTGCTCATGAATTTATGAGCTCATCATACATATATATATGCTTATTGTTGACAAATCAGGTCTAAAAAAGGAGTACGCTGGCAGCTCTGCCGCTGTTATGCACTCACCCTGCCTGCTCCTAACTCTCTAATACTTATCTAGGCCTTATTTCGCATGGCGGATAAGCCTTTGGAATAAGGTGTGTTCTCAGAGAGAGAGAGTACTCCTTATGGCCTGATGACATCAACACAGCAAAATCAGCCTTATTTTAAGCCTTACGCCATACAAATTTGCTACCCTTATAATTTTCAGGCCTTATTTCGTAAGCCTTTAAATCTGCTGTTTTAATTCTTAAATAAGGCTTAAATTTTTAAATTGTTCAGCGAATAAAAATGCAGCGGCTGCGTTGGGCAGGTCATGTCGTGAGAATGGATGAAGGCGCTCCGGCCAAGAAAGTATTTCTATCGAAACCCGCTGAACGCACTAGAAAAGGGAGACCTCCACTGCGTTGGGAAAATCAGGTGGACAGCGATGCTGCCTCCCTAGGTGCATTTTACAACGATTTTTTCTGAGGAGACTCCTACAGAAATTCTATGCCGAATAATTTTCTACAACATTTTAACCATCTAGCACGCCTACGAAAGGGTTATTTTGACCCCTTTTTTAGATAGTTAGGAAGAAATAGTATTTTTAAGATCGCTAGAGGGTTAAAATGTTCAATTTTAATTAAATGCTAAAAAGAACGCGTACCTATGGATCAGTTTGTGTGCCTCTTTGGCGATATGCAACACCTACATATATTTGGAATTGAAATTGGGAAAGACTTTTTCTTTCTGAAAATTTTTTACCTTTACAACGAAAAATGCGTAAAACATGAATAAACACATCGAGCTCACGTGCGAAAACATACAGCTGTACGCCATCTCACGTGATTGCACGATTCCTTGCAGCGCTCTGCCACGCACGTACATACTTACTTTTCCTAAATGGATGTTGTTTTTGTTTTGGCATGTTTTGCCAATAGACACCCAGTTGGAAAGGTGGTCATGAATGACCTTGCGTACGCATGAAAAGATGTACGAAAAATTTGCATTAAAGTATGTATTCCAAAAAAGCTATGATTTCATCTAATCTCTATGTTATGTGGCTGCCAACTTAAAGGAAATCAGATACATTCGGGAATGCAATCCAAGGTAAACGAAGAGTTCAGTTATCGGCTCTCAGTTATTCCTACCAACTTATAGGAAATCGGATGCACTCTAGAATGCAACCCAAGATAAGCGAAGAAGTGAGTTATCGGCTCTCAGCTATAAAATTGAATGTAGCAACAAAAACAATTAGGAGAATCAGGGTTTCTTTAGTTTTGCCTTTTACAATGACGACAACAATTCATAGAGTATATTTCGAACAAACGGCCGTATAAAAGCCATACTGAATGAAGATCAATATAATGTTGAATGTCCCACTATATGATGGCATTGGGTGAAGCAGTGAAGGGGAAGATGGTGCGACAATGAGAGAAGCTGAGGAGAACAAGCTAGAGTGAAGTTACATATTTCTAGTTGGAAATCGGAGAGAGGCAGGATGAAGAGAAAAATGCAAAGAAAAAGTATTTTTTTAAGTAAGAAAATAAACCGACACTGAGATCACGGTCGAGAGCACGACTCTCATCCAAACATTCTTTTTTGCCTTACCTTTGCAAGGAAAAGCGGATACATGACTTTCCCAAGAGATCACAATGAAAAAATCCTGCATTCTTGAATGCATAGATCATATTGAGTTTATATCCCTTTATAGATGACAAGACACCTATACCTTTTCCAACTGGGTAGTTTGTAAACTCACTCTTGATATGCGTAGATTTGTGTTTGTGTGTGAAAGCTGCCAAAAGCGCGCCAGAAATTGGTACGCGGAACAGAAAACTGACAAAACTAATTAAACAAACACAAACTTTAAATTATAGTGTTTTTTTTTTTTTTGATTGCTGTGGTTTTTAGTGCACTCGAATAAATACATAGGTACTGCGCGAGTGAGTATACGCATGCCGAAATATTTTACTCGCATTTAGTGCAACTCAAATTGGCAGCCAAATGCATTTCAACGCCAATTGGGTTAATGGCAACTGCGTAAGAACATAAAGCGAAGAGTAATTTGCTATAGAGCTGAAAAGTATGCCAAATTTGCCGGAAGGAATGCGGCGGAATTGCGAGAAAAAACCTATAAAGAATATAATAAAACAATGGCGCTGATATAACTCTGACGAGTTTTAAGGCTGAGCTTCTCCGTCCAATTCGAGGAGTGCACCATATTTTATGTTTTTCCCACTAATTGGGTAGACCTACAGTTTTACGCCGTCTCCGAACAGCGAATGCATTTCTTGTGAGAAGTGTTCTCATAGCAGAAATACCCACAAGGGGTATGCCGCCCACTTCTGAGGCGTGACCGCTATTTCTAAAACCCAAATAATTGGGCTCTAATTAATTAAACACATTTTTTTTTGGTGTTTGTACGGGCTGTGGTTTGAACCTGAGACCTCTGGCATGGCAGGCGATCATTCTACACACTACGCCACAGCGGCCACCTATATATAAAGAATAACCAAGCAATAAACAACAAAAATCCTGCCAGCATTTGTGATTTAAGATACCTACGTATATGTATGATTAATATTAATATTTCATAATTGCTGATTTAGCTTTTTAATGTTTATATTTTATATGTTATGTTTTATGTTTTGTTCTATGTTTTCTAATTTATGTTTAATGTTTTGTTTTATGTTTTATGTTTTATAATTTATGTTTAATGTTTTGTTTTATGTTCTATAATTTATGTTTTATGCATGTTTTTTTATGTTTTATGCTTTATGCTTTATGTTTTGTTTTATGTTTTATAATTTATATTTAATGTTTTGTTTTGTGTTTTATAATATATGTTTTATGTTTTGTTCTATGTTTTATGTTTTGTTTCGTTTTTTATAATTTATGTTTTATGTTTTGTTCTATGTTTTATGTTTATAATTTATGTCTTATGTTTTGTTTCATGTTTTATAATTTATGTTTTATGTTTTGTTTTGTGTTTTATAATTTATGTTTTATGTTTTGTTTTATGCTTTATGTTTTATAATTTATGTTTTATGTTTTGTTTTATGTTTTGTTTCATAATTTATGTTTTATGTTCTGTTTCGTGTTTTATGTTTTATTCGTGTTTTATGTTTTATGTATGTTTTGTTTTATGTTTTATTTCATGTTTTATAATTCTTCTTTTTTGTGTTATGTTTGATGTTTTGTTTAATGTATTTTTTGTTTTATGATTTATGATTACTGCAACCCAGATTAAAGGCTTAAATATAGATTTATGTATGTACATAGCATAGTGTGAGAACAAAAGAATCCTCTCCCACAAATATAAATAATTTTTCCACACAATTAAAAAAAAAATTTTTAAACCGTACGCTTTTGCTAATTTGTTGTTTGTGTGCTTATAGTTTAACCAGCTCATGCATGTAAATACAAATGTACTTTTAACTATACATATGTACATACATATGTGGTGCTTAAGCGCAGCCACAAACTCATGTGAGTTTTATTGTATATTTTAAACGGTTCGTTAATTGCAATTAGTTAAGCTGCCAGTAAAGTCTTCATTTATTTCAGAGATGTTAAGTAATGCAGTACTTTGTGACTGCGCAGTCTTTTGATTGGGGTCAAAATGACTGCTATTCATTTTTTGTCAGTCATGACTGGGAATTAAAAAAGTAAGCCTTCATTCTGACTAGTAAATTTTAACTGTGCAGTCACCTGGCTGCAATCCACCCCGTTACTGCAATCATTTAATTGCAATCATGAAATTATTGCAGCTACAGTCTTTTGCCATTCTTCTCATAGGAGTTACTAGGTTTTTAACGATTCGATCCCTAAGTTTGAGACACCAATCTCTTTGGCATGAGAGGAGGGTTCCTACTTTATAATTGTATTAACCCTACATGCGCCATTGGAGTCACTTCCACCCAGTACATAGTTTATACCACCTTAATGTAACGTTTTTTGCCACCATGTTAAACGTCGTCAATAAGCATCCATTTTTTTTCAAAAGAGGTATTTTGATCGATTCAGTAGAACCGCAAATAAAACACATTTAACATTCTGAGGAATATAAGTTTTTCGCTTCCTGTGGTCTTTTATATGTGGTCCATTCTACAAAGATTTTTTTCTCAGGAGACCCCTAATGAAATTTTAAGGCGAATAATTATCTAAAACATTTTAGCCCTCTAGCGACCTTAAAAATACTATTTCCTGACTGTATAAGAAGGGGTCAAAATAACCCTTTCTTAGGGGTGCTAGATGGTTAAAATGTTCTAGAAAATTATTCGGTGTAAAATTTCAGTAGGAGACTCTTCAGAAAAAAACTTTATAAAATTAACCAAGAAACCACAGGAAGCGAAAAACGCATTTTCCTCGGAACGTTAAATGTGTTTTATTTGCGGTTCTACGGCATCGATCGAAATACTTCTTTCGCAAAAGGTTAATGTTTTTTGACGACGTTTAACATACCGGCAAAAAAAGTTACATTAAGGTGGTATAAACTATGTACTGGGTGGAAGTTACCCCAATGGCGCACACTGGGTTAATGCAATTATAAAGTAGGAACCTTCCATAAAACCGAAGATATGAAAAATTGAATTTTAGTGACATCTACGGAGTCCAAAAAAAATTTTTCCGGAAATGTTTTCGAAAAAGAGATCATATGGGGGCGCACTTTTTTTCTCGATACGTTCTAGTGTACATATCGCTAGCTTAGAGTGCAAATTGCGTAAGTCCTTTTTTTCAAACTTTGTAGGACAGATAAAAACAAAAAATAAAAAAAATTTGGAAATGAAAAAAAAAAAATGTTCTGTTCATGTAAATATTTTGGACACAATTTTCTTCGCTTTTTCGACTTACACAATTTGCGTATCACTGAATAACAACGAGTAGAAATATAACAAGACTCACCGACTTGTTTAGCGCGGTGCGTATTTGATTTTTCTAGCGTTGTACATAAAAATACACTTTTTCATAAAAATGGACTTACACAGTTTGCACTCTAAGCTAGCGATATGTATTTTAAAGATTTTGTAAACTGACCATTTTAGGTATATGCAAAATAAATACTATTACAGCTAAAATACATAGAGAGCATATTTTTGGTACTAGTTTACTAAATGACTGCTTAAAAAATATCGTCAGTCATCAATGAATGAAAAAAATGAATGGTCAGTCATACTTGCCAAAAATACTGGGGACTTCCAATTTTAAATCATCAGTCAAAAAAAGGACTGAAAGGCTGCATTCAAGACTTCAAGAAAAAGAATGGGACTTCAAGGGCTGAAAGTCACGATGATTGCAATACTTAACATCTCTGATTTATTTACTGTAGCGCACATTGCTGCATATACAAACATAGTTATATTAGACAAAAAAAAATTGTGTTTGCCTTTCCATTTGTAATTTTATACCCGTACGATTAGGTATGCTTGTACATATGTATGTGTATGCGTCAGAGTGCAGTTGTTGTATTAATTCTTGCACATTTACGTTGCACGTTTCTGTTGCACATTGTTGTTGAGCATTCCAAAACAATATTCGATAAGTGAAATCGAAACGAATAGAATTCGAATTTCTAATTACTTAACAAATTGCAAGTTATTTTTTTTGTGTACAACAAACGTATAAGGGTTAAGCTTGTACTTAAATACATATGTACATAAATACATATGTGCGTATATTTGTTGTTTCAAGAATTTCCTTATTTTTCGACTAGCACTGCTATACCCGAAGTAAGTCAACTACATCTCGTTTGCTCTACATCCGTTCTGTGCTTTCTCCTTCGTACGATCACTGAATCCTTAAATTTCCTCAGCCAAAATTGCCAGTAGGATAAGGAAGCAAAACACAAAAAAAAAAAAAAAACACAGCAACATACATAAGTTTGCACCTCAACTCGCATTGCCATTGTAGAAGCACGTTGGTGTCAAGGAGTTGTGTTGCTGCTGCCTCATCAAGTACTTCTTCTGCTGTTGCAATTAGGTATGCATGGCTGCGGCGCTATTCAATGAAATGCTGCTCCTCCGCTCTCTGTCTATGTATGTACATACTTCAAAGCTACAGCAATTTATTTTACAGAAATGCGGGCATAAACAGGTCAACATGAATGTAAGATGAATTGGGCTAAATTTGGATGCAATTTTCTGATGCTGTTTTGTGATTGTATTATGTGCGGATACGGTTGCTTGCTGTTTCTTATATGTATTTTGAATTGGGTAGATTTTGTATGGTTGGTTTTTTGGTTGCTTGACTGCCTAATTTTGTTTTTTTTTTTTTTAAATTAATGAATTTTGGTTTCGGCGTTCATGATGTCTTATTCAGATATGTGGTCTTCTGCATTCTTATTGAGACTGAGATCTGCAATTTCTCCAAGCAAAGCAGTTTGCTTATGCCAATTAAATACACACACACATAGGTGGCTGAAAAGCACTGGCATATACAAAGAAACGATTGCTTTTATACTCTTTACATATGTACATTAGATGCGTTTTTTTTTAGATATTTCCCCGGATAACGGACAAAAAGTGGAGCCGGATGGCACCAAAACATTTGGGGGCAATATGGGTATCAAAATAAAGATTTTACCTAAGACTTCAATGTAAAGCCACTCCATTTTGCTGTGTCCACCATTTCGACACATATAAGTCAAGAATTAGACTCAAATGTCGCCGCTATTCTTTAAAATCTTCTGTAGTCATCCTGGACTACTTATCGGCCAGTATATCGGAAGTTGTCTAAGAAATTGACATATAATGAATTCCTTATTAAAGCCCTAGTTAAGACCATTAATTTTATATCAATATTGCCCAATAATATTTTGGGGCCATCCGGGTCCACGTTTTTTCGCTATCCATGGTCTCGATCTTTCGAATTTTTTTTTACATTTGTGGAGTTATCCAACCCCATAAAGCAATCACTAATAAACCAAAAAACCGCCTTCAAGACCAAAATTGTTAAATTTTTTTTAGAAATTTTAAATCATGTCAGCGCTTTTATACCCAAATTTACTTCACTTAAACTTGATGAACTCATCCAAATATTACTCGATTTTTAATAGCTATACATTTCTGGAAATTGCATTAAATAACGCAGCTTACCGTGTGATTTATATAGAAAATAATGTCCGATTTCAGGAAGAGTACAGGGCAAGAAATTGAAGATTCGTGAGAAAAAAAAGAAAATGATCACTTTAGGCCGCGATATTACCTTCCCTGGGTAGTGTACCAAAAAAATGAATACGCCATTCGCTTTAGCGGTTCATTCTACGTATGGATACATATAAACTTTTTTCCTTGTGGAAAAGTCCAACTTTTTTCATACATAAATCTAAACATACCTTGAAATTCTGGGAATTTGCGCGGTTTTTGGTGTAGCTCCATCCAGTGTTTGGAAAAGTGAAATTTTTCTTTCAGTGTACTTACTCTAAAACAACCTATTTTCATATTCCGGTGCCGGAGGGAGGATCTGAGAAGGTTTAAAGAATCCCATACAAAAAAAAAAACGCATCTAATGTACATATCGCTAGCTAAGAGTGCAAATTGTGTAAGTCCTTTTTTCAAACTTTGTAGGAGAGACAAAAAAAAAATAAAAAAATTTCGAAATGAAAATAAATTTTCTGTTCATGTAAAATTTTGGACTTACACAATTTTCTTCGTTTTTTGGACTTACACAATTTGCGTATCACTGAATAACAACGAGTAGAAATATGACAAGTATCAGAGACTTGTTTAGCGTGGTGCGTATTTGATTTTTCTAGCGTTCCACATAAAAATACACTTTTCCATAAAAATGGACTTACACAGTTTGCACTCTAAGCTAGCGATATGTATGTACATTAGGCCGTCTCGCCTTATATGGACCAAAAAAAAGTCCACCGTACGCCTCCATATGATTTCTCTTTCGAAAACGTGTCTGGAAAAAACTTTTTTGGACGCCGCTAGATGTCGCTAAAATAAATTTTTTTCATATCTTTGGTATTTATGGCCCGATTTCTAAGTTTGGTACTCTAATCTCTTTGGCTTGAGAGGAGGGTTTCTATTTTATAATTGTATTAACCCTATGTGCGCCATTGGGGTCACTTCCACCCAGTACTTAGTTTATATCACCTTAATGTAACTTTTTTTTTGCCGGCATGTTAAACGCCGTCAAAAAACATTAATTTTTTGTAAAAGAAGTATTTCGATCGATTCAGTAGAACTGGAAATAAAACACATTTAACATTCCGAGGAATATATGTAAGTTTTTCGCTTCCTGTTGTCTTTTAGATTCATTTTACAAAGATTTTTCCTGAGGAGATCCCTACAGAAATTTTATGCCGAATAGTTTTCTAGAACATTTCGACGCTTCCTTAAATGTGGAGGTACTTGCGGCTGAACTAGGGTAGTCATATTTTCGTGTAAACATTTCCGTTGACAGCCAAGCGGCAATGAAAGCGACCACGGCAGCGACGACCTCGTCTATGTGCGTAAATCAATGCAGGGCCACATTACATGAACTCTGCGTAAACAGACGCGTTACGCTCTACTGGGCACGGCGTGCTACCAGCGCACTATCTCACATCGTCTCATGCGTTCAAAATGGGACCGGTGAAGAGTCACGCGTGCATGACATACGTGTAACGTACCCGATACAGTTGGCACTCTGGAACACACTTCACTTCAAACTTCTGCACTCTTCTCGTCTGCAGAAGGCATTGCCTATTTCCCTAGACAGTTTCCAATGAAATTCTACTGTAATTACACTACTTATATAAATAATGTAGTCTTCAGATTCATTCTCTGACGTTAAAGATGTTGTTTGTAGGGTGTGATGCAGCGACCATCAACTAGCTTAAAGTTTTTATGGCATATTTGACTCATTTATCGTTCAAATGCATTTCTTTGAAACTTCAGGTAATTAAAATTTCTTTTCATTCAAATAGAGCTACAAAACCAGGAAGTAGGTAGATAAGTTTTAATACAGAGATAAGAGAGAATGTGATGTGTGTGTTAAAGAGCGACAAACGATTATTAGTGGATGCTTTATATTATATACCCAGTAGTGTGCTTTAACTAAATCAAGATTATTGAAGATATTTTTTACTTGATTTTTTTTTTTTTTTTCAAATAGTCTGTGTTAAATAAAAAATTATTCAAAGCTTAAAGTCTTCAAAACAAATTTGCGTACTAAAATTTTTCTAAAAAATTCTATTAATAATTTTCCATCACTTTCCTATGTGTATCTAAAAATATAAACAAATTTGCGCAGTATGTCCAAGTATTTAATTCTGTATGCATGCTTTCTAATCCTTACCATTTGTTGTTGTGCAATCCTTTATGCATTGCAAATTGGCTGCGCACAAAACAGCCAACAGTTCAGAAAACCTCTTTAGTTAGTGGCTTTTTTGTGTTGCTGGGTTGTTATGAATAGAGTGCTTGTTAAAAGAGCTAACACGAGCATGACAAAAATTTTGTTTTTGTTTGGTAATTATAAACCAAACCTGTTAAATAATGATTATTAATCGTAATGATTACCGGCTTGATTGATTATTTTTTCAACTGTCCATTTAATGATTGATTACCCATTGTTTTCAAATTTTAATGATTATTTTGCAATTACCATTAAAAAAAATCAAAAAAAATCATAAAAAATCAAAAAAAAAGAAAAATAATCATAAAAAATCAAAAATAATCAAAAATAATCAAAAAAAATTATTTTGATTGTTTTTGATTATTTTTGATTATTTATGATTTTTTTTGATTTTTTTTGATTTTTTATGATTTTTTTTTGATTTTTTTTGATTTTTTTTAATTTTTATCAATATGGTTTAAAGAAATATGCACATTTGTACGTATGCAGGTATGTATATAGCCTTTTAAGGCAGACTCCCGACGGTAGCTTGATGGTAGTACCGGGGGGTTCGCTACGATGAGCGTAGGTGGTGTAGTGCGGTTAAAGTCCCACACTAACAGGATAAAGGCTCTATATGCTTCCTCCTCGTATATTTGTGCAGAGAGGCATACACATTTATACATATCTTACAGGCTTGGAATTATTGTTAATTTGTCATTGACCATACATGGTACGATGCACGTTTATATCTAATTATTTATCTTTATGAAAAATTGTTTAAAGTGGCCAAATCAAACATTTTAGTGTAACATTCGCTGTTGTACTAACTCATAAATTGGGCTTTAATACATAATTTCTCGTAGTTAGGTATACAATGAAAAGCAACTAATATTGCGCTGTCTTCGACTGTATCGAGACTTTATGACATTCATGAATGAGGAAAAGAAGCGATACATAGTCTCATTTTCATTAATTTATACAGTGAATTATGTGTGTTATTTATGGAGAGGTTATAATCCAAAATGTCTATATCTGAACAATCCGTTGTATGGGACCTATATGTTATAGTGGTCCAATTTCTCTTAAGAAGTCACCCAAGTACCAAATTTCAAGTAGATATCTCAAAAAAATGAGGGATTAGTTTGCGTTTATACAAACGACTCAGCTCATGATCCTCATCATAGCGGTTATATTTTGGTGGATCTGTCATGCCTCCTTCTGCATTTTCCGTGAGTTTGTCTGTATATTTTATTGCCAAATTTGAAATAATTCTGGTCCAGGGTTATTTTCAGCGTATTTACGATCTCTGTTGCAATGTCTTTGTTCGTTTTCTCTGTCAGTATTTTAGTTAGAGCTTTTAGTATTTCTGTCTTTGGTATCGAGGGGTATAGATCCTTCACGTAAAGTGATACCTTGAGTTTTGAGTCCTTGGGTACGTTCAGAATTCTTAGTTTGTTGACTAGTTCCGATGTGTTTTTGATTGCTAGTAGCATATTTAGATGTTTTGAAAGTCTATATCCTGGTGCCGATTTAAGGTGTTCCTGTTTTGTGGATTTTAGGTAGTGAGATCAGTGATGGGGCAGATGGATTCATTGCTGTGAGAGTGTAGGCTACTTTGCTGTCTCTTATATTTTTCGCTTGTTTTATTGCACGCTTTATTGCCATTTGGTATTCTTCCGTTGGGTCTTTTCTCATCACTCCGCAGCCCATTTCTTTGATTAGTTGACCTGTTTTTGCGGTGTATTCCTCTTCCTCCATTAGCACAGTTGTATTTCCTTTGTCTGTTTCACACTTCATCAATTTTTTCAAAAAAGGAAAAACTAATTCTTAATTTCATATAAGTTGTATTTATTGTTCATCATACGCCATACCGTTTCAGCCCTAGTTATTGCCCTATTGTATTCTTTTAAAAGGCAGAAATATTACGTACTTACGTTCCGACATTGTTCCTCAAATAGGATTATTTGGGAATTTGTATTCGTCTTCGCATGCCTACTACATAATAAAGCAGTAGACGATTTGCTATGTTGCAAATAGATTTACGTAAAGATAATCTCTGTCATAATCAGAATTCTTTAATCGCTCTTCCCTGTCCTTATACTGAACCTAGAAATGAATCTTCCCCAGGTGTAGGAAGGGTTTGTATCCCTATCTAGTACGAAAAACTTCGAACGAGCCAAGGTCTATACAAATTTTGTACTTCTAAATTTGTCCACAATTTAATTAGTGCAGTTGTCGCTGTAGAATACACAATGACTTGGATACACCTGTCCCCATATTTACTGCAGGGTTACGTACTTTAATATGCGTTCACATACATTTGTACAAACAAACTTTATGCCTCTCTGACCAAACATACATGCTTACCTGAATACTTATGTGCATGCGTATCCAAATTTCTTTACAACAATATTGAAAAAAATCAAACAAAATAAAAAAAAATCAAAAAAAAATCATAAAAAATCAAAAAAAATCAAAAATAATCATAAAAAATCAAAAATAATCAAAAACAATCAAAAAAAATTATTTTGATTATTTTTGATTATTTTTGATTTTTTATGATTATTTTTGATTTTTTTTGATTTTTTTTGATTTTTTTTTGATTTTTTTTAATGGTAATCATTAAAATTACTTTTTTTCAGCAAAAGAATTAAAATAATGATTACCAATTAAAAAACAAAACAATTTAATTGATTACTAATCCTAATCGGAATTTAACAGGTCTGTTATAAACGCTGTTCGCTTGGTTTAAAAAAACTTAATAATAATAAAAATAAAAATATAAGCGCAAATGATGTCTAATAGTTTATATATAATGCTCTCATGTTGAAGTTGCTAAATGAGAAATATGAATTTGGGTGTGTTGATAATCAAGAAAGAAAAAACAAAAATATATAATCTAAATCTAAAAAAAAATAAAGTTAAAAAATAAAATAAAACAAAATAAAAAAATAAAATAAAATAAAGTAAAATAAAATAAAATAAAATAAAATAAAATAAAATAAAATAAAATAAAATAAAATAAAATAAAGTAAAATAAAATAAAGTAAAATAAAACAAAATAAAATAATGTAATGAAATAAAATAAAATAAAATAAAAAAACAGAATAAAACAAAATAAAATAAAATAATATAAAAAAATAA